>CM057456.1:1127852500-1129102500 GCA_016271365.2 Neoceratodus forsteri | reverse complement strand
TTTCCACAGCCCCATGTTAAAAAAACTAAGTCTCAGTATGGTACAAAATGTCGGAGACTAGGATTAGAACCCTGGTCTCCATTGCCACTGGCTGAGCTGCTCCATACCCCAGCCCTCCATGCCATGGGAGAAGCTCAGCCAGCCTCCTGTTCCCTGCAACCCTTGTCCTGTGTAGACAATCACGGACAGTGACCAGGGGAGCACTTACAGCTAGTGCTGTAAAACCCTACTTCCTGTCCATGTGAGTGCTTACCTGACTAGCACCATATAGTGTGGCACTATTCTGGTAGTGCTCACTTGATGGGGTACCTTGCCCAACCTGACACAAGACTGCACCTGTGGCAGACAGCTACACCTGCAGGGAGGATGGCGACAGTCCTTTGTCCAGGCCCTGCTCTAGATATAGCAGGATGAGTGCCATATCTGCCCTTTCTGGGTCTGCTCCTCTTGCTCTGCTTCAAGATGAGAAGACGTTCCACTGCTTACCATATGTGGATGTAGTTGATGGTTTTCTGGACTGTAGGATAGTTGAGATGACAGAATCATGATACCCCACTTTAGCAGTCTCTCCCTTTCTGGAGCAAAGCTGTGAGTTTGAGTTTCCTTGGGTTTGGGTGGATTACTGGACCCTGGATTAGGATGTCCTGTCTGAATGGTATGCACCACTTGTCTAATGCCATCGCTACTGCCACCACAAACCTGGCTCTTCTTGGCCAGTATGGGTCAATTAATATTATCAGTCTCCTTGATTGGCATATCTTGATGAGTACTTGTGGAATCAAGGAAATCAAGGGAAATACACAGGCCCAGTCAAGCGTCCACTTTTTGGAGAGTGTATCAATCCTCAGAGACTGTTGTTCCCTGTACTGGGAGAACTATATGTTGCCCTGAGCATTGGGCTTTGAGGCCATCAGGTCTATAACCACTGGTCCCCAACTCTTGTGTATTTACTGAAAAATCTCTGGATGCAGTTGCCACTTTCCTGGGTGCACCTGCTATCTGCTGAGCCAATCTACCTCGAGGTTCAGTTTCCCTGCCAAGTGGACGGTATGAATGTGAGTGAGATTGGCTTGGGCCCATTCCATTACCTGTGTTACTGCCCTCTGCATGGCCTGGCTCTTGGTGTATTCCCGCTTGGTGATATAGGCAACTGTCACTTTGTTGTCTGATCTTATGAGTACTAACTGTCTTGCGACAGTGTTCTGAAAGGCCTTCAATGACTAATATATCAATCTCATCTCTAGGACATTTATGGAGAGCTTGGACTCTGACTTTGTCCAATGCCCCTGGGCTGATGAGCTGCCCATACATGCACCCCATCCCGTCAGGCTGGCGTCTGTCTCCAGTATTATCTCATGTGACTGCTCCACTGCTTCCTGCATTAGGTCGTCCTTCATGGTCCACCATCTTTATAGAAATTCTCATTTTAAAACTGTCTTAACTTCAAACTATTAACAAGAAGAAATATCATAGTAACTATTCAACATACATTTATTGAAGTTATTGGTGCTATTTATACTCAGTTGCCTTGTTAGCATAGGTTCAAGCTGATGTGAATTTAGAAGAAAAATTGGAGCTTATTGGCCAACCAGGGTAACCAAAACAGGAGTTGATGCAACTTATCCTCCAAAAATTTGAAGAAATGCCTTTTCCAGAAGCTGGTTATGGTATTGCTTTGCAAGGCAGCTGGTTGAATTAAATCCCTATGACATACACACAATGAAGCATAGGGAACACACTTTAAGCATGATGTGTTTCATGATGTTTTTTTGGGGGGGGGGCATAGAATGAAATCCAGGCCCACAAGGGACTTCCAGTCACAATTTAAAAATAGAACATGACAACGCTCGCAGTATAGCACCAAAAATTGGATCAGCTGTCAGCAATGCCTCTTGAACAAGACCCAGACATAATGGAGCTAACAGAAACATGGCTGTCCAGGAGCACTGGAGACAGTGAGATCACAGTCCCTGATAATCAACATTACAGACCAGATGGAAACAAGGTGGAGGGGTAATGCTGTATATAAAACAATCACTGGGCTATGTGGAAACATTATTAAAAGGGCAGCGAGAACAATGTAGAGTACCTTATCGTTAATATGGAAAATGTGAAATTGACAGTTGGAGCAATATATTCACCCCCAAAAATTGCCTTGGACAAACATGAAGCAGTAATAAACAAAGCTTATGACTGCATAAGGGAAACATTGTTTATTTTACAGGGAGATATGAATTCAGACTGGCATCAGACTGGGGGTGACAATTAAAAGAAATCATTTTAATTCTAGGATTAAAACAACACATAAAGAAGCCCACACAATTTACTAAAAATCAACTCAAGGTGCAATCTTGGATTTAATATTTACTTCTCCTCAAATTGCAGTATTAGAATCCAAGATACTCCCACCATACTTAGAGGACCATAATCCAATAGGGATTGAGATCAAATACAGTTTTCCTGAGTACAAGCTCTAAAGACATGAAAATGTTTTCTGAAGAAAAATTCAAGATGAGCTTGGGACAGGAAAATGGGAACATTGTAAATGAATCCCTGATTTGGAGTGGACTGTGGGACATTTCTTGGAAATCTTCAAAGGTATTTGTGATCTACATGCTCTTAGATGCAAAGCCCCTGTAAGAAAAGCTAGGGTTCCATGGATAAATGAGAAAATATTGAAAAAGATTAGGATAAAAACTAGAATATGGAAATTAGCAAGAAAAACTAAATGGGAGAAGGACTGGGAACTTTTTAAACTGAACTGAAATGAGTGTAAAGAAGTAATAAAGAAAGGTAAAGCTAACTATTATAAACAACAAATAGAACAAAACAGTGACTCTCGAAAGTTCTGGCATACAGTAAAGAATCTGACTGCCTCTGGCCAAGCTGGATTACATAGGGAAATGCAATTAAAGCATGAAGGTACATTGTTAAAAGACTCCAAGGTCACATCAAACATCTTAAATACCTATTTTGCAAACTTAGCAGGGATACAGATTCATGATATTAATAAGAAGGATAACATAAATTGTCTTCATGAAGAACCCAGGCCTGTATACCCTCCTATTAGTTTTAGGATATTAAAAATATCTGAGGCTTGTAAAGGTTTGAAATGACTTAATGTACATAAATCAACAGGGCCCGATGGAATAGAGGGCAAGTTTCTAAAGTTAGCAGCTGAGTACATAGCACCCACCATTACTTACATCTTTAACTGGAGTTTAACTAATGGATACTTTCCCTCAATTTGGAGAGAATGTAAGGTAGTCCCTATTTACAAAAGTGGGGATGTATGTGAACCAGGAAATTATTGCCACACAGCACTTCTATCTGTGCTGTTGAAGTGTTTGGAGAAGCACGTTCATTCACAATTGTTCAAACACTTTGATAGACACAGACTACTGATGCCTTCCCAGTCTGGATTCTGGAAGTGTTATTCCACAACAACAGTATTGGTAGGATTCAATGACATTGTATCTTCTTCCATGGACTCCGGACTGGAAATTGTGGTCATTTTTATAGACTTGTCAAAAGCTTTTGATCTGGTGGACCACTCCCTGCTGTTAAGACAAGATCAGAACAGCTCCATGTCATTACAGCGATTCCTTAATAGTGATTTTCAATTCAGTGACTTTTTATTAGCAAATGCAATTTCTGAGAACAGTCATTTCAGTACATGTCTTTCCAGCACATATTTATACATACAGTACATAGAGGATCATCGGCATCCCTTGCTGTCTCCTCAGGAATTCCACAGCCATCTTGAGACATCAATCAGTCCTACCATGCACCAATCCACTTTTCAACAGTTGGACACCTGGTGACAATCATCTAATTAAGGTAACAACCTTTGCGGTAATTACCGGTGGGCTGAATACAGACGGGCTACTTAGAGGTGAGGAGAAAAAAACACAGATTTAAATTTTACAGTATAGAGAGAATAAGCTTTGGGCGATGTAGTGGCAACCTGGACCAGTCGAGTTTGCTTTTTTGCAATACATGCTGATGTTTTGCAGGAGAGCTATGCCTCCCTGCACCAACCACAGGGGGTTGCGCCCTCCCGAGCCCCCCATCTTATAAATTCTAACTACGAGGTGCACATTGCCTTGGGGGATCAGTATATTGTCACAGTCAGGCAAGCTGCTGGTCACTGAATTGACATGCTCACTAAAAAGAATTTCAGTATATATGAGTCGCTGTCATTGACTCTCTGAAAAGACTTTGCTGTAATGTCATGCTACCATCAATACTCTGGGTATGATCGATGGCCCTGGGACAGGATTAGGTCTTATCTTACTGGCTGCTCCCAGAGGGTATCGATTTCCTAGACCTTATCATCAAAATGGGGTGTAAATTGAGGGGTACCCCAGGGGTCTATCTTGGGTCCCCTTTTGTGTCTCTTCCTCAACAATGATCTTCCCCAGGTGGCAAGGCATTCTGCAATGTGATTATTAGATTAGATTAGATGACATTGCACTTATTGCCACAGGGTGTAATATAAAATGAACTTGAAAATAATCTACATCTTTGATGCAGTGAGGGAGTACTTCACCAGATCAAAGCTAAAAATGAACACAACAAAAACAAAGCTGCTTTATTTTGCATTTAAAACAAAACCTCAGCTAAACATACACATAAACAAATTTGAATGTATCAAACAGATTTACGAATACCACTACTTAGGTGTAACCTTTGATGTGGAATTAACTTTTAATGCATAAATACTTCTATTTACTAGTTCAACAAGCACAAAATAGGTGTCCTAAGGAGAACTACTAAATGTTTGAATAGGATGGCTAGAGAAAAAATTGCAGATCAACTTATACTGCTTTCACTTGAATATGGCAATTTAATATTAGTTGCAAATAAAAAATTACTAGATAACTTAGGCAAGATTCACTTTAAGTTAACTAGGTACATTTTGAGATGTAACTACAACACATGCCACTCTGTGTTATTATCTAAGCTACAATGGCAACCACTCTCTTTTTCTAAACTACTAAATCCTGGTTGAAACTATTGCATAAGTTTTCCACTCAAAACCCAGATCACTATGTCTCACAAGTAGTCTTTTTTTTTGCATTAAAAATGTTATTCAAAATAAAAGATCACACATACATTTGCAGTCCATTACAACAAATCCATTAGCACAGATCAATGACAGTGTATCACAGAAATAACTACTATCACATAACAATGAATTTTTCTAAAGTATCTCTTCCACATCTACTGGCTATAAGCTGTTGAGATGTACACAGAACTAAGGTGCTCAGGTGCAACAGCAGTACACCCCACTCTATCACATATCCATCCCACCCCAGAGGAGAACATTTTCTTGTGGGGTTAAGTCCGCAAGGAATGGACCCCATTCTTTAGTGAAGTGGTCTAACCTATCCTTAACAAGCAGAGTTAATCTCTCCAGAGCCAGGGTGTATACCACCAATGTGAGCCAGCTTTGTACTGTGGGTGGGGTACAGGATACCCACGTATTCTGGATGACGTGCCTATCCAAAATTAAAAAAATCCTTACCCACCTCGGCAGTGGCTCCTAGTCCTCCCCTTCATCTGTGTCCACTCCAAATAGGCATGTCAATGGATCCAGTGTAATCACTCTGCCCCCTATCCTCCCCACCTCCAGGGCCACTGTTGTCCAAAACTGTTGTAATATGGGGCAGGTCCAGAAGCAGTGTATATATGTACCCACTTCCCAGCCACGTCTTCCACACATCGGGGACGTAGTAGGATGGTACTTATGGACTATCGATGGGGGAGTATTTATCCTATGTATAAATTGGTAAAAAGTCTCTTTAAATTTGTTACAGAATAAGAGCCCCATATGCATGGAGAGCAGTATCACCCAGCCCCACTCTTGTATCTGAATGCCCAGATCCCTCTGCCAGAGTTTCTGGGTCTTAAAAAAGATCCGGCATGCAGTATCTGAAGTCCCTGACCACTCTCCCCATAAAACCTTCGGCTTCCTGCCTCGAACCCTGAATAAGTGATTCTATCTTCTTTATTTCCACCATTCCAGGCCCCTTCCTGTTCTGCCCAGCTATATAGGCCCTAACTTGGAAATATCTGAATAGGTGTCCCTCTCCCAGACATAATCACTGGCGTAAATCCAGGAAAAAGCAATGACACCTCCAACACAGAGATCCTCCAAATTTCTTATCCACCTATTTTCCCATACCTTAAACCCAGAATCCTCAAGACCAAGTGAAAAACAGGTATTTCTGGCAACTGGCACCATATATGTATCCACTGCTACTGGCCCCTCCTCCTTAATATTTTACCTCAACTGTCCGGGGCTGTCAGGACCAATGGGTTCCTTGTATCCTGCCCCCTGTAGGCTCCTGGGCCCCGTTTCTCTAAATACACAGAAAGCTTCACCTTATATCCCCATTGCTCCAGGTCCAGCCACAGAGCCGCCCGGGACATGTGTATCCAATCACTTATATACTTCTATTGCGCTGCCAAGTAACAGGTCCCAATATATGGGAATTTAAGACCTCCCCTCTCGTATCTACCTCAAGACATTGTAGACCGACCCTCGGGCACCTCCCCTTCTATATGAATAAGGAAAAGGTGCGCTGCAGTCTCCTGACATCCCTCTCAGAAATCCCCACATGTAACATCTGTATAATATAAACTAGTCTAGGAAGGATATTCATTTTGATCAAGTTAATTCATCCAAGCCAGGAAATTGGAAGCACCTGCCACCTCCTCAAGTCAGCTTCTATGCTCTTGAGCATAGGAAGATAATTCAGGTCATACATGGAGCCCAGAGACCAGCCGGTTCTAATCACCAAGTATGTGAAATGTCCTCCCACCTTCTTGAAACCCCCATCCCTGGTCTCTTCCCATATTCATAGGGAGTCTCATGAGTTCAGATTTGTCAAGGTTAAGTTTGTACCCAGAGAATCTTGCAAATCTTTCCACTAAGTGTACAAGACTGGACATGGTGACTTCGAGCTCTGTAACAAAAAGCAGCATATCGTCAGCATACATTGCAAGCTTGTGCTGTTCTCCCAAAATCCCCTGCATGCCTTGGTATCCGTCTTCTTGCCAGATCGCTATCACCAGTGGCTCCACTGCCAAGGCGAAGAGCAGTGGGAACAGCGGGCATCCCAGCCTCGTGCCTCTGGCCAGGCCAAAACCCTCTGAAAGCATACCATTTACCAGTACCTTAGCACAGGGGGGAAGTATACAGAGCTTGTACCCACCTCACAAATGTAGTCCCCAGACCAAACCTTATCAATGTATCAAACAGATACTCCCATTCCACATGACCAAAGGCTTTTTCAGCGTCCATAGAAATGACACAGGTATCCTCCTTCTACTTCTCAGCTCCCCAAATCACATTCAGAAGTCTCCTTACATTATGATACAAGACATATCCCTTAATGAACCCGGTCTGGTCTGGGTGGACTATATCAGACAACACTACTTCCAATCGACCTGCCAAGACCTTTGCCAAAATTTTGGCATCACTATTCAGTAGCGATATTGGCCTATAGGAGGCACATTTGGAAACATCCTTCCCAGCTTTAGAGATCAGGCAAATGACCACATCCGGAAATGTATCTAGAAGCCTCAGGGTCTCCCCCTCAACTTACTGGAAGGTACTGCTCAGTGGTCCAGCGAGCTGCCCCACCGTACATTTATAATATTCTGCTGGGTAACCGTCTGGCCGCCTCGCTTTCCCACTCCGCAGTTTCTGGATGGCCTGAACCACTTTCTCCCTTGTAATAGGGCCGTTTAGAGTGTCTTTTTGTTCCCTTGTCAGCTTCGGTAATCTCAGGGCATCCAGGAAAGTATGGCCCAATTCCTTCATCCCTCCCCCCCTTCATATAGAGTTTTGTATAAACCTTCTGGAAGCACTCCCTTATCTGCTGTTCCAACTTATGCAACACACACCCCACCTATTCTTAATTCCTGTGATATGAACTGGGCACCTCCCTCCCTTCATCAATCTTACCATCAGGGGACTGGGTTTGTTACCCCATTGTACAGTTTTTTCTTCCCAAATGTCCATGCCCTTCTAGCTTCCCCACTCAGCAATGCATTCAACATTTCCCTGGTTACCTTCAAATGATCTTTTACCTCATCCTCTTCCCCATCTGCAGCATGTCTCTCCAACTCCCTCACTTGCTTCTCCTGTTCTAGTCTTTTATTTTGTTTTTCCCGTTTTACTTTAGCCACATATTTAATAATCATCCCCCTCATAAATGCCTTTCCTGCATCCCATATTATAGCCTTACTGGTGGGGGAGTTTGCATTCGCTGTTCAGTATACCCTCCACTGCTCTTCTAAATATTTCTTAAAAGGTTTGTTCCCCACCAGATAGGTCAGGAACTTCTAGGGGTGGTCCTTCCTTGGCTTATTCATAAGCAGGGACATAATCACCATGGCATGGTTAGATATGTGGATAGGACCGTGCCGCACATTCTGCATCCTCCCATACCAGATCCGAAGAAGGAACATGTAATCAATCCTTGACCAGGTGCCATGTGGGTTAGAGCAAAAGGTATATTCTTTGGCCTCAGGGTTTGCCTTCCACCAGCCGTCGATCATTCCCAAGCTCTAAGAGCCTCCTACGCCATTTACATATCCCCTACTGCTGTCGGCCTCTACCCTGCGAGTGATCCAGTCTGGAGTCTAGGGTACAATTAAGCAATAAGACACAACAGGGTGTGGGTTATTGGGGATTTAACCACACCTTGTGTGGTGTGTTACGAGGTGCAGCCGAGTGACTTAACCACACAAGAAGTGGGCAAATCACCCAATAACTCACACCCTGGAGTGCCTTATTGCAATTATACAAAGGACCCATGTGTAAAATAAATTTAAAATGGGTTTAATTATGTTTTTTATAAATGCCATTCCTCAGCCGTGGGTTATGCAGGGTTTACTCATGGTCATGTGACATGTTTTGACCAATGAGGTTACAGGATTTTCACACACCATTGTATAATTTAAATCTCCCCCCAGAAGCAGGCCCGGGAATTTTTCCTTGATGAAAATTGAGAGGATGGTACTATAAAATGAGGGGTCAAATACCACTGGGGCATACACATTTCCAAATGTCACCTGTTCGCCCCACAGTTCTCCCACAACAAAGATATATCTATCCCCTGTTGGATCTCTGACCACTCTCTACACCTAGAAAGGAAGGTGTTTATGGAGAAGGATAGCGATCCCACTTTTGTGAGCCTTAAAGGAGGCTGCAAAGCATTTTCCCTCCCAAACCCTCGCCAATTTTGCATGCTCCATTGTCATGAGGTGCGTCTCCTGTAACAAGGCAACTTGCACCCCCTGTCTCCGCAAGACAGTGAAGAGACTGGTACGCTTCACTGGGGTCGCTGTCCCTTGTACATTCCATGAACATACAGCAAGATCTTGTCGATTAGCCGTAGTAAATAAATAGACATTTCACCTTCCCCCCTCTCAGCATTGTTACATATCTTCCTCCAAGCCTGTTAACATGCACCGGAGGCTCTCTCCGTATCCTCCCATCTGTACTGTGCACCTGATACACCATATCGTTAGAACTATATGTATGTGTGCAAAAACTTTTAAACAGTAACATGTCAAACATAAACCAGCATATTTGAACAAAGTCAATCAACCCCCCAACATTTCCCAAACACAGCTTAAACATTCCCTGTCCCCCCTCCATTTCTTCCGCATCCATGTCTTTCCACATCTGCTTTAACTTCTTTATTCCACCCTTTGATTTTCCCATCCTAAATTTCCATCCCTCCTCTCTGACACTGTCTGCCTTATTTGCTTTAGTGTCGATAACTACACCCGACTCATCCATGTCCACCCTCTGTCCCCCCCGAGTATATAAATCGCTCATTCTGAAATACCCAGTCTCTGCCTATTATAATTATATATGAGACCTCCCGTAATCACATCTCTTTATCATATGTGGCCCAGCTATTTCTAAGTTGGGGTATCACTGCCCACCTCTCCTGTCTCCACGGGTACTGCTCAGGGCCCCATGAGATCCATCCACCCAAATAAACCCGTCTTCAGGAAGTAGCCACCAGATCCTCACATGCACATGGAGCGTGCCTTCCCCTATTACCTATAACACCCACTCTCTGTTCATAGGAGCAGAGGTAAAAGAAAAAGGAAAGAGGGGATAGGGAATTCAACCAACCTCCCCTCTCATCTAGTCCTCCAGGATCCTGCCCCTTTACACTGCACAGGGTCATGGTGGGCATCTCATGTGTGATCAATATGTTTCCTCCCTCACTCTTCCACCAACTCTCCCCAACTGTTCTCACAACCCCCCTCTCCACAACCCCCCCTCCCGCTCCCTCAGCTGCCCCAATTGTTATATGTGTCCCCATACCCTCTTATTTCCCAACCAAATGATAACCTCCACAATAAGAGCACTGAGAGCAGTCATTTTCAAGTGAGTACCCGCCTGTTTGGCAGTTACCAAAGTCCTAATAAGTCCAACTGGCCCAACTGATCCATAGCAAGGTACCCTGCACCTCCTCTTAACAGAGTGTGGGAAGGGGGGGTGGGAATCCATCCAGAAACATAATCCCAGTGTGGGAGAAGGAAATGCAACACATACCTCCGATGAACTTCCCTGCACCATTATCTTATCAACCAACACAACACTTCGGTGCAGTACCCCCAACTGTTCTCCTTTCCCAATATCCCTGGAAATACGCCTCCTTTGTGCAGTATTTCAAGAGTAAGCCCATTTTCTTTTTCAGATCCTCTGGAAAGTTCAACACCTTGTCTGCTTCCCAAAATGAATAAACTGCTCCCTCATGTTTCACTTTCAAAGTAGTCGGGCAGATCAAGTAATTTTTCCACCTTCAGGGCCCGAAGTGCAGCCATAATGTCATTAAACATCTTCCACTTTTTCAGGAGTCTCACTGAGTAATCCTGAGATAAAAAGAGTCGATGGCCCTCATACACCAACTGTCCCTTCTCCCAATATGCTTGGAGCACTGCCCCATGATCCAGAAAGTGATGGAACCTCATGATCAGTTGACGAGGTGGCTGCCCTGCAGGCAACCTGGACATGACTGCCCGATGTGTACTCTCCAGAATTTGGTGCCCATTCTTGACTTTGAGACCCAATAACTTAGGCAATGTCCCAGTACAGAAATACAGCACACTCCCACCTTCCAATCCCTTTGGCAAGCCTCGGAGATAGAGATTAAGTCCAGTTCTCTTGATAATCTGCTGCTTCCTTCATGTCCTCTAATTCTTTCTGCAGTGCTGTTATCTGCACCATGACCCCCTGCAGCTCATCTTCGAGTCTGGAGACCCATTCTTCAGGATCTATATGTCTAGTAGCTTGATTTGCCTGCAGCGTTAGGACCTCCTGTAGCCGGTCATCAATTTGTGTCTCCAATTTACAGAGTTGCGGCTCCAATGACACAAGGACCTGGCCCGTTAGCTCCCATCCCAAGGCACTTGCTTCTGCAGCTGATACAGAGACCACTTGGTGGCTGTTGGCCTATGAAGAGGACACATTTTTCTTGGCAGCTTTTCCAGCTGCTCTTTGGCTCTTCCCCGCTCCCGAGGTCAGATATTCGTCTATGGCGTGTCAGCGCTCAGTCTACTGCCAAACACGACCGTAAGTTTGAGCGAATTATTATTTTTATAAGTTTATTTTACTCCAGTGGAGAGTAGCTATGTGTAAACATGTCTAGCCATGTCTGTTGCTCATTAAAGCCACAGCAAGTAGTCTTTAACAATGTTAAGTATGAGGACAACCATGAATTAACAAGATCAGTGTTCATAAATAAAGTTAATTTTCAAACTTGTAAAACAAAATACGGTGGTAAAACCTTACAGTATCAAGCTGCATCACTATGGAATAGTTTGCCTTATTCCATGCATACCATTTCAACACACACAAACACAGTGTTACTGCATTGGAGAATTGTTTAGCTTTTGTTTGTAATTGTTACTAATGTATTTTGTTAGTGTGCATGCAAAGTAGTAGACCAGTGAGGGGCTGTGGACTTGGCCTATCTAGACTTTAGCAAGGCATTTGACATAGCCCACACAAAAGATTAATATACAAGTTAACCAGACTTGGAGAAGGTCCCAAGGTGGTAGCCTGGGTAAAAGATTGACTGGACAACAGGACACAGATGGTAATAGTAAACAGAGTCCACTCTGAAGCAAGCGGGTTACTAGCAGAGTACCGCAGGGTTCAGTACTGGGATCAGTCCTCTTTAATGTCTTTGTAAGTGTAAGCCCCCCAAAATGGGCTTACTTTTGGAGGAGCTCTGTGCTTCCTGGTTTTTTCCCCCACGGCGTTGTTGGGTCCCAGTGGCTCTGATGGGAGTCGCACCTTGTGACCCCCTGTTGCAGCAGTCATGCCATTTTCTCCAGTGTCTCAGCCAAATTGGGGCCAGGCTGAGTGCCAGAATGACTGTTGGTGCTGCCGGGTGTGGGTGTGTGGTCCCGGGTCCCCAGTCCAGTTTTCAGGCGGATCGGGCTCAGGGCATGTGAAAATAAATAATTTTTTTTTTAAATGGCAGTCCGCACACTATGTGCATGTGCAGATGCCACCAAGAGGGACCAAAGTTTAAAGGAGCAGTAGCTTCTTTGGCCACAGTAGTTTCAGTGCTGGCTGGCACCATGGGGCACCAGTGTTAAATATTGAATCGGGACTACAAGTCCCATGGGGCAGCAGGTTTGGCCCAATTACATGGTCCCTGATTGGACCCAGACTTTCAGGCACCAAACCATTGAGTCCATAAAGGAGAAGGCTGGAAAGAAAAGGGGGGCTGACACAGAGAGAGAGCGAGAGAGAGAGAGAGAAGGAGGTTGGAGTGGGTGCTCACCCCCTCGCCCATAGGGCCGCTGCTACAATACATTTATTTAAATAAGTGCAGCCACCAGAGGGATGTGTGGAGGGGCACAAGAAGCAGTTTAAAGGGAATCTTGGGATTCTCGGCCACAGAATCCAGTAAGAAGAAAAAAGAATTGCACTCTCCAGTGGAGCCATGAGATAGGTGGTTATGGTGGGGACTGGTGATGAGTCACCCCAGGTTCACCCTTGCCCCTGTGCCAAGGAAGCTTATTCTGGGCTTCATTGCCCAGCAGCTAGAAGCAGCATGTGCTGGGGTAAATGAGGGTCAGGCAGTTGTTCCCCTAGTATGCATGCTCCTTGTGGCAGCGTTTAAAGGGAACCAGTAAGAGGATCTACAGCCTGCTGTTTTCTGTGTGGAGAGGAGCCAGTGGCCTCAAGTGTGCATTTGCCTTGGACTGTGAGCTGCCTAGCAGTTTTATGGTAGCCACTTGTGACTTGATGGATGTACTGCTGCACATTCTAAACTGGGACCCCTGTCTCCAAAGTGGGGTCTATCCTTCACTGATTCAGTTAATAATGTGACCCCCCCAGTCCTGTTTTATTGCTCCATAGAGTGATTGTTTATCCTACAGACAGTACATTAAATGGGATCCCCTGTTTTTTGCAACAATGCATTTGCCTCCTGTGTTTTTAAAAAGAAACTGTCTGCTGCAGCTAAATGAAGTTGCCACCACAGCCTTTTACCCTGTGCCTTCCAGGGTGGTATCAAGCATGTTAGGGACCAGAGAATCCACCAAGGAAGATGTTGAGAGGTCTGCCTGGTGTGAGCAGTCTACAAAGGCCTCCAGGTGGAGTGGGCAAGGCCGGGCAGGTGAAGTTCAGCGTCATCCCGCCATGTTCCAGGTCACCGCCTTGAGGACTGTACATTAAATGGGATCCCCTGTTTTTTGCAACAGTGCATTTGCCTCCTCTGTTTTTAAAAAGAAGCTGTCTGCTGCAGCTAAATTAAGTTGCCTCTGTAGTCTTGATCCCTGTGCATTCCAGGGTGGTATCCAGCACGTCAAGGACCAGAGAATCCACCGAGGAAGATGTTGAGAGGCCTGCCTGGTGCAAGCAGTCTTCAAAGGCCTCCAGGTGGAGTGGGCAAGGTCAGGCAGGTGAAGGTCAGCGTCATTCCCCCCGTGTTCTAGCTCAGCGTCTTGAGGGCCTAGTCCCCCGATGGAGTCCATCCATCACCATCATCATCACCCATTGACAAACAGGTACTGTTTTTCTTGCCATATTTCAGGACTGTGTTTTCATGGCTGTACATTCCTCCCCACTTCCCCATGCACATTACCATCTACAGTAATTACCCCTAGACAGGGAAGTTGGGGGTGGCTTACATAAGTGACATTGTGGAGGGACTGGAAGGAAAAGTATGTCTCTTTACAGATGACATAAAGATCTGCAAATGGGTTGATACAGAAGGTGGGGTGGAAAGGATGAGAAGGGACTTAACAGGGTTGGAGGAATGGTCAAATGTATGGCAGCTTAGATTCAACACAAAGAAGTGTGAAGTAATGCACCTGGGAAACAAAAACCCAGGGGAAAAGTACACAATGAGGAGTGAGATACTAACAGTAACAAAACTGGAAAGGGACCGGGGGTAGTCATATCAGATGACCTAAAGGTGGGCAAGCAATGTGAGAAGGCAGTAAGGAGGGCAGGCGGGATACTGGGATGTATAGGAAGAGGCATCACCAGTAGAAAACAGGAAGTTTTTATCCCTCTGTGAAGACAGTTGGTGAGACCCCATCTATAGTACTGCATGCAGTTCTGGAGACCCCATCTCCACAAGGACATAGACAGGATGGAGGCTGTCCAGAGAAGGGCAACTGAAATGGTGCAGGGTCTGCACCAGAAGACATATGAAGAGAGATTAAAGGAGCTTAATATGTATACCCTCAAGGAAAGGAGGGAGAGGGGGGACCTGATAGAAACTTTCAAATACCTCAAGGGAATCAACAAAGTCCAAGAGGGTAGCATCTTTCAGAAAAAGAGATGTGCAAGAACAAGAGGGCACAATTTGAAGATAGAGGGGGGACGGCTCAGAGGTTATGTGAGGAAATATTTTTTCATGGAGACGGTTGTGGATATATGGAATGGCCCTCCTGAGGAGGCAGTGGAATCAAAAACAGTGGGGGAATTCAAGAATGCATGGGATAGACATAAGGCAATTCTAGTGGGGGGGTAGGAGGAAGTAGGCTGTTGATTAACTAGGATCTACAGCTTATCCATTAGGGAGGAAAATGGGCAGACTAGGTGGGCCAAGCAGTTCTTATCTGCCATCAAATTCTATGTTTCTATTAAGCAATTGATATGATATGTTGTGATCCATGTACTGTTTTGTTTTATAAATTATATTAAGTGTTTTACTGGAACCAGTTTGTTACACTCTCAGGACAGTTTTGTAAACAGGGATCTTTATCCCTAATGATGGCATGGGGTCATTTTTTGATATTAAAGCAGCTTTATTGAATTTTTAAGAAAAATATACATCTGTAACAAGTGTACATAGGACAATAAACAAGAAAGATACCTCCCCACCCTCCACTCCCCACCCTCCCTTCCTCCCTCCCCCAAACGGTTACTCCTCCCACACCCACCCTCCACCCTTATGGAGTGAGTAAATTCCCCACACTTATAACTCTTAGTATGATTTAGGTGTTTAATTCTATGTCATTCTAGAATGAGAAACCAGGGAAGGCCCAAGGCATTAATGAAGATATAAGGCATATAATTAGCCCCATTTGAAAAGGGGAAGATGATGCCAGAGACTGGCAATTAAGTGTTCTGTTCTAAGGGAGAAGGAGAGTTCATGCAGCCACTCACCATATGAAAGAGGTGACTGATCTAACCAATGTTTTTTCACAGTTAGGGAGATAAGTGCTACATGGTATCTCCTTTCCTTTACTGGGATTTGAGAATAATCCCCAATGATACATATCTCAGGAGAGAACAAATCTCTTAGCCCCAGTAGTGGATCAGTATGTTCTTGAATGCTGGTCCAGAGTGGGGATATCTTCTCACATGACCAAAATATGTGCAACATGGATCCAGCTTCTTTACTACTTCTGGTACATGTGGGGGCAGGGAAGCGACCCATCTTAGCTAATTTCACCTGGGTATAATACATATTGTTTAATATGTGGTATTGGGTGTATCTTAATAGGTCTTGTGTTAAGTACTTGTACAGGTCTTTCCATAATTGTGGCCAGTTAAAGGTGTATGCCAGCATTAGTGATTCCCACACTTTGGAACCTGCTGTGGAGAAAGTCTGAGTGGTGGTGAGGATTGACAGATACAGTTTCGAGACGCCATGGGGCATTAATGCAAGATCTTGAATTTGATTGAGAAGATCACTGAGTGTTGAGGGTGTCATGGTCTGACCAAATTGCTTCAAAATTAGATGTTAAAGTTGGTAGATTTGAAAAAAAACTGATGGGGTTTAATTGTTTGGCCGCCAGCTCTGACGATGTAAGTAAGGAAACATAGGAGTTAAAGTCCACTACCCTGAGCTCTTGTGCTATAGGGATCCATCCAGAGGTTAATACCCTCCCACCTATCTTAATGTTTGGATTAGAAATAATGGGTTGAGTGAAATCTCTACCAGGAAAAATTTTTAGGAAAGCACTGATTTGCAAGAACACGCTCATAGCAATCCCAATTGGGGATGAACCCGGCGCAACCAGGAGGGATCTCCAAGGAGATAACAGAATAGCAGCCAGAGAAATATTGTGGGCTACCATCAATTGAGAATCTATCCATAACCAAATAGGGGTATAGGCATCCTCCAATGGTGCTTGTGGGATAGAGAGCCATTTGCTGCATTTATAAAGATGACTAGCCCAGTAATAGAATAAAAAATTGGGTAACCTAAGGCCTCCAGAGTCCTTAGGAAGTCCTAGTTTAAGATAGGAGTGCCTCGGGGACTTCCTGAGCCATATGAAGGAGGTAATGAGTGAGTGGATGCACTTGAAGAAGGTTAAGGGGAGCCAAAGATTGGGCATCCTTAGAGGGTAAAAAAACCTGGGCAGAATATTCATCTTGATGACATTTATTCTTCCCAGAAGTGAGAGTGGAAGGTCTTTCCATCTAGTAAAATCTTGTTGGATAACTACCAGAAGATCTTCTATATTCAATTTTTGTAGCAAAGAGGAATCTGTTGTAAGGGCAATCCCAAGATATTTGATGGAATGGGGCGACCATTTCATCCCAAGTAGAATAAGGTTTTGTTTGCGTACTAAGTGATTGAGAGGATATATTTCAGTTTTATTAAGATTTAACTTATAGTTAGAATAATGGCTGTACTGATCAATTACCTGCACAGCCTCAGTAAGAGATGAGGCAGACTCCGAGAGATGCAATAGGATGATCCGCGTAAACCAAGAGGGACGGGGATAAGTCCCCAGCTAGGATGCCTTGTATGGTGTTAGAGGATTTAAGCCATCAAATTAGTGGTTCTAAATATAAGTTAAATAAAAAGGGTGAAAGAGGACAACCTTGATGCATGCCCATGTGCAGAAAGAATGAAGATGAGAAAACACCATTGCAATAGATTTTAGCCGATGTGATGGAGTATATCACTTGTAGCCACTTCAGAAATAGTGTAGGGAAACCCATCTTCTGTAGGGTAAGCCATAGGAAGGACCAATCGACTCTGTCGAATGCCTTCTCGTCATTGAGTGAGATCAAGGCCATAGGTACGGCAGAGGATTCAGGTACTTGAAAAAGGTGACATCTTAAGGAGATGGTCGTGGGGGATCTCCCTGGAACAAAGCCTACTTGTTCTGAACTGAGTAAGTGCAACCAGAGCTTTCTTATTCTAGTGGCTAGGATTTTGGTTAGGATCTTAACATCACAATTTAGTAATGATATGGGTCTATAGCTAGCAGGCTATGTGGGGGATTTATCTGGTTTAAGAAGCAGCACAATAGTGGCTTGTAATAACAATGGGTCTAGGGTTTCCTCCGAAAAATGAATTGATATAAGTGAAGCAGGAGGGGAGAGAGTTATTTTATAAAGGTTTTATAAAAGTTCGATGGGAAGCTGTCAGGGCCTTGTCCAGAGGCAGGCTAGCGATAGCAGCTTCTACCTCAGCCAAAGAGATGGGAGTAGAGAGGAAAGTGTGATGATGTTCTAAAAGATGGGGTAAAGGGGCAGAGTCTAAATAAGAACCTATCTCTTCCGAAGATAGTGAGTGTGGTTGCTTGCCATACAGATTAGAATAAAATTGCTCAAAAACCGATACTACTTCTCTAGGATGAGTTTTTAGGGAACCATTAGGGGCCGTAATGGACGATATCAATCTCAATGTTTCAAGTTTCCTTAACCGGAGTGCAAGCAGCCTCCCTGCCTTTTCTCCTTGTTCTATGTATTTAGATTGCATTTTCAAAATTGCATATTCAGCTTTCTCCTGTATTATGGTGAAGTATTTGTCTCACGAGGAAAGAAGAGTCTGTAAGACATTCAGGGAGGAATTGGGAGAAAGGGACTGTTCGAGGAAGCGTATTTGTCCTAGTAGCTGAAGGGCTTCGTATTCTTGGCGACGCTTCTGAGTGGAAGCTAGACAAATAAATTCCCCTTGTAAAAAACATTTTAAAGTGCACCACTCATGATCGACTCTTGGGACTGTGTTTTGGTTAGTGAGTATAAAAGACTGAATGTGGTTGGATATTCAGGAGATGATATAATCATCTTTAAGAAGTTGGGAGTCTCCATGCGGTATCCCTCCTTAAATTGGCTTTGGGATTAAGTGAGATCCATGCGGTCACATGGTCAGACAGCACAATAGGTTCTAAACCTGCTGTACCTAAGCCTGAAAGAAGTGAGAAGCTGATGAGGATATAGTCGAGTCTAGAGGAAGTGTGATGAACCATAGAATAAAAGGAGTATGAGTGAGACTGTAGATTGAGGATCCTCCAGGGATTGCAAAGACCTGTCAGGTCCATGAAGTCCTGAAGGGCTCATTGTGCTGGTGAGAGGGGTCTGAGGCTACAATTGGATCTGTCCAGATCCTGAGTGGGAGGTATATTCCAATCTCCACCTATAATCAGAGGTACAGAGAGGAAGGGGCTAGCTTGTCAGCTATATCCATAAAAAAGGATGGGTCACCCCCTACTGGCCCATATACACTGCCCAGAATCAACTCTTTACTATCTAGGATTCTTTTAATGAAAATATATTGCCCCATTGGTTCAGAAATAACATGGTCTACCTGTAGGGAAAGTGTGATTGACTAGCATTGCAACTCCTTTCCTTGAAGTTGAGTCCCCAGCTGCAAATACTTGGCTCAATCCCTGACGGCGTAATTTATTTGCCTCCGATGGAAGTAGAGGTGTTGCTTGAAGAAATGAGATGCGGCTATTAAGCAGGGAGATATGTTTGAGGATTTGATACCTTTTAAGTTGGTCCCTGCATCCTATAACATTCCATGTTGCGAATTTGATTAGTTTACTAACCATAATCAGAACACCGAGGTAGAATTGCTTCAACAGTATATTCAATAACCCCCCCCCCCCCAGCCTTTCTCCCTTGTATCATTTTTATGTCTCTAGGTAACAGAATGAAAAGTTGAACTAGTAACATATAAAAACTGATCAGTATCCTGTTATTATTCCCTTTTGTAGTCCCGTAGGATGATAATGACCTTGACCCATCCCCACCCACCACCCCTCTTACCCCATGGTACCATATTAAGTATACTTTTTTTTATTGCAGGAAAACCCCCATCTCCCCAACAGTCCTCCCCTCCTACCCCAAAACTATATACAGAGGTCCTACCAGCTAGCAATGTGTCCCCAGAAATTGCAAATGGAGTGCAGCCTAAGGACCATTCCCCTATGACCCTATATACCCTATGACCCTATATACCCTTATCATCTCTTCCTGGGTTCTGGGGTGAATTTTAAACAAGGGTTCCTGGGTAGTGGCATAGTAGAAGTTGTTTGCCCATAGAGAAATGAAACTAAATATTTTGTCCCATTTACCACCATGAGGCCCCAGTTCCCATTCCTACCCAATGTGATTAATAGTGATAAGAGTGTACAGGGTCCACCCTCCCAAAAAATCCAGAACATGAGGCTCCTCATCCACCAGCTGATCTCCCCCGCCCCTCCCCATCCCTCCCAAATAGAAACCTCTTTGTATAACATTCCTGCCAATGTTTCCCTGCCCTCTTAGTGTTAAAACAGTGGTCAAAATTAGATAAGACTCTAACCTAATCCTTGTGTATAAAAAAACTTCTCTATGGTTAGACTGAAGTCTATGGGCTAGTTATGAATTAGCGAAGAAGGAGACAGGAAAGACTTAGTTTAGGACTAGATCAAGCAGTCAGTTGTAAAAAAGCTAAAGGCAAGAGGTAGTATGAATTAAATCAGGATTAAATGTAAGACGGGTTGAAACTGAAACCCAGAAATGAAGAGAAATGCAGTTTGAAAAATCAGATCCATGGCCCCAGCTAACCTTCATAACATTATCATCAAAACCAAAACCTTAGAACTAATTCTGTGCCTGACCAGCACAACAATAACAAACCATGGAAACCCTGTGGGGAGAGCACACCCCTCCGAATTAACTGGAGGTGGCCAGTTCTACAGGATCTCGGTCCTCTGGAATTAAGGAAAACACTGATCAATTCCCAGTCCCCTGTTTAAAATAAAAATGAAAATTAAATTGTTCCCAGAGGAAATTACGACCGTAGCACCCAGTCCTCTTCCCACGAACTGGGCAATCGAAGGTTGTCAGGCACAGGGAACTTCACCGAGAAACCATTATTGTCAAACAGGCATCTCAAATTAGTCCGGTCTTTATCTTGGGAAATAATCTCATGCAGGTAATAACCATCACATTAAATAACATCTATTCTTTCAGTTCAAGAGCAACAAGTTGAGCTTATGAAGCCTTTCAGGTGTTTTTAAAAAGTGAGGGCAATCTTGTGGCTAAGTCTGAGAGAGCTTGGGCCGGGGAATCATATAAGAGCCAGGATCCATCGATGTAGGCCTCTAACCGAGCTGGGTATGCTATTTTAAACTGCAGGCCTACTGAGATTAATTTACTTACAATTGGGTAGAAAGCAGCCCTTTTCTGGCATATCTCTAGTGGCAGGTCTTGAGTAAAGCAGAGATGTTTTACTTCTCATAATATTGATTGCAGCTCTCTGGTTCAGGATAAGACATGCTGCTTTTTTAAGTAATTTAGAAATGTATTAATTATAGGTCTTGGAGGAGCTGAGTATGGGGGCTGGGGCCTGACAGACCTGTGGGCTCTTTCGATGAGATACGAGGTATTATGAGGTGATGCAACCACCACATTTGTAAGGCGCTTCTGTACAAAATTAATCGTGGAGTTACCTTCCTCGGCCTCCAGCAGGCCAAAGATCAGGATGTTGTTCCTCCGACTACGTCCCTCAAGATCCTCGGTCTTGAGCTGAAGTTTAACTACTTGTTGTTTAAGTTTGTGAATTTCTGGTTCAAATCTGTCTCACCATTATTCTAGGGAGGTGGTGCATGCTTCTGAATCAGTAATCCTATAATTCATAACCCTCTTATCTCCATGAATTGATTTTAATTCAGCTGCGATGTCTGCCCGAGATTCCTTGAATGGCTGAAGTTCTTGAAGGAACCTTTCTTCAGTAAGCTGAACAGCCGTTGTGGTAGATCTGAGTTGTTTGGTGTTCTGTTGTGGCTGAGTTTTTGATTTTTTAGCCTGTTTCTCTGGAGACACTGGTGGGGTATGTCTTGGTAAGGTCTGCTTCATGTCGGCTTCCATCGCAGCTGAATATGCTGATCATGAGGCTTCAAGCTGGATGCTTAGAGGCTATAGGTAATTAGCAGTATATTTCTCTCTTTCTGGTAAAAAAAAATTAGTCAGATGAAAACTGATTTAAATGGATGGATGAGGAGAATAGCGGGAGCAGGCAGAGAAAGCTGTTATGGCGCTGAGCACATCATGTGATCTCCCAATGACATGGGGTCATACCGCTGTATGACAAAACTGCATGGCTAAAAATGCCACTGCAAAACAGTGCCACACAAACACAGAGTCTGGTAAAACACCAACATGTTCCATGCACAGTGCCCATTGACAACAATAGGTCTGTGACACAAATGGGAAAGAAGGAGTTATTGGCTTGGATTTTTGGCTGGGATTTTTCTAGCAGTCTAAAAAAAAACACACTGAGATTCCACTGCCCAGCAGCATCTAGATAAAGTGACAGCCAAGTTGTATATCTTAGAGAAAATGACCAAGAGGGAGGAGTGCACCTACTTACACACCCACACCCCATGCAGAGTTTAAAGGGATTGGATCACTCAAATATAAACTGAAGGTTAAAATGAATATAATTGGACACTGTTAGGTGTCCACTCTGATTGGGATAATTAAATACATACATGGTAAATGGTTGGTGCATTCAAAAGGGGAACAAGAATCATCTATTCTCAAGAGAGAATATAAGATGTTGAAAGACAGTTAAATGGGTTGTTGTTGCTCTTGGAGTTCTGCTGGGGATTACATTTGAGAGGTTAAGCTGTAAGCCTACTCCTATAGCTACATGGTCCATGGCAGCTAAATAGATAAGCATAGGAATTCAGTTCTCTTTAAGCTTAGCACAAGGGTAAGAAGAATAGCATATCTTAGTTAATAGCTTTTTTCTATTTGGTCATCCTGTTATCTAAAAACATTTGTTTACTTTTCCTGTAGCAGTGTTATTCTCTTGTGTCAGGCATATATATCCTGTAATGCAACTTTTGACCTTCTGTTGAGAAAAGAGCTATTTATTTACTCAACAGCTGTGGCTGTGATTTAAATTATTTCTAAGGTAATTTATGATTTCCACTGACTGAGTCAAACTCTGTTTAGCACCCGCCACCCGAGAGACACACTATAAGGCTTTGATCTGTGCAATTGCATGTTGACCTCCCAGTTCTGTGCAAGTAGGAAAATAGGTGCTGGTGAATCCCAGCTGGTGGCAGCAAATACCCAAAGACAGATACCTCTCTGAAAGCTGTTGCAACCCAAAGAGAGAGTTGGATTGTCACAGGGTCTTTATGTTTTTTTGAGAGGGGGTTCACCCTGTGCACCCCCCGAGTGGTGGGCTTTACCTCCCGCACCCTCTGGAACTTAAATAACAAACTCTGGGGGGGGCCTACTGTGGGGATGAGGGAGAAACTCAGGAGGGGGGAAGTCTGATTTCTTTTTTTAAAAAAACAAGCCGGCAAAAGCTGCAACAGGGGAGACCGGGGGGGATTGAACCACGTTCCCAGGTTTCCCAACTGCGCTGTGTGCTGGTGCCCTAGCCATTCCACCACAGAAGTGGCTCAACCAGGTACCCAGCACATGGCACCTTCTCCTTTTCTTACATCAATGTGCAGCAACAGGGGCAGCGGTAAATCCCTATCGCTATTCTACCACTGTACAGCACAATTAATACTGCGCTGCCTTACATGTGCGGTATTGACCCAGTATCCCTAATGACTTGTATTTATCCTGTATAAAAATAAATTATTACCTACCTTTTACCATAGCAAGGACTTACTGCCACTGGTAATTGTATTCTGACTCCCATGTTTCCTTCTGAGGGTGAGCCCTGGCATAGGAGACAGTTCTGAAAGGGACGTATGTTCCATCTGGCACACAGGACTAAGTCAATACAGGAGGCCATGCAACCTAGGACCTAGGCTACCTGCCCCATTGTTGGGTAGGTGTTTACCCTTAGGTCCTGTGATATTTTGACAATGTTGTTGATTCCTTTGGGAGATGGCCTCACCTTCCCTTCGGCCATGTTGACTTCCACTCCCAGGTGTTCTATTGACTGTATCAGTATCAGGGAACTCTTGGCAAAGTTGACCACCCAGCCATGGTCTTGTAATGATGAGAGGACTAAGGTTGCATCCCTCTGCAATTGTGCACTGTTCCATGTGCATATAAACCAGTCATCCAAGTAAGGTATTATGTCAGTGCCTTGTTCCCTTAGATATGCCTCCAGAACTATTAATATTTTGGTAAACACCCTTGGTGCCTATGTGAGGCCAAAAGGTAGGGCCTGGTATTGAACATGCTGGCCTAGTACATGAAATCTTAAGAACCTGGGGTTGTCCAGTCTTATTGGTATGTGAAGGTATGCATCTTTCAGGTCGATAGAAGTCAGGTAGTTGCCTACCTGAATGCTCCTGAGGGTGGACCTGAGAATTTCCATCATGAATCAATTAGCTGCAGGTCTCCATTCTTTTTTTGGGATCAGAAAGAATATGGGAATAGATTCCCATCCTTCTCTCCTCTTCTGGTACTACCTGTATGGCTTTGTTTTTCAGTAAGTTCAGTAGGATGCCTTGCACCAGATGAACTGTTGCTCTTTTCTTTGCAATTGGGAAGAGTCTGTATCTGTCTGGCTTGTCTATGAATTCTATAGCGTAACATTTTGAGATTACCTCCAGAATCCATTTTTTTTTAAAGTTTATTGAAGCTTTATGCAGTAAATTCGGGTAGATTCCACTTTAAAATATATGTAATCAATTCATACTCAGATACATAGCTTTGGAAGAATTCAAACAATAAGCATATCTAACAGTTAGCTGAGCCTGAGGGGCAGGAGGGGAAGAAAAAATTATTTAGGGCAAACTCCTTTGGACTGAGAGGGGCCCTATAACTTACAACATATCCCCTGATATGAGTTGACCAGAGTTCAATTCAGTACCCTACAGTCACAGTCATCTCATGATATTAACTCTGCTCTGTATGTAGATATAAACATAAACTAGGTGGTCTGCCTGATCATTATAAGGGGGATCCTATCCTGCAGCCTAGCTGTGCTTTACTACATCCAATAAATATCATAAATAGTATCTTCCCACTGTCGATTCGTTGGGGGGAGTAGTCTGCAGCTATAACCTGGTTATCACTTTTTTAGCTGCAACTAAGAGTATAATCAGAAGGGTCTGGTACGAAATATCAACTCCCATTATCTCGACGCTAAAAAGATCGTCACCTAAATACCGACGTGCTCACAAGATCGGAAAAATAAACACCGAAAATCAAATGACCGACAGACCTTCCGTTTGCTATTGGTAGCAAGAGAGGCACCGTAAACTGAGTCTCATTTCTCGGTGCGACTTGGGGGGGATACACTTACAGAGAAACACAATCAGTCAGGTGATGTGGTTACAAGAACAATTAATATAAAGTGAATAAGTTGAGTGCAGTACAGACAATATGGCAAAACATCACATATGGAGGACAATCGCGTGCACCAGACAACTAGAAAGGCAGTGATGCTGTGGGGTGAAGCTACCTTGTACAGTTGGATGACCCTGTATTGGTAGGAAAATGTTGAACAAATCGAAATTGTAACTGACAGTGTGAATAATTAAAATACCTGCTCCCAATAAACATTCAGGTTCTGTGGTATATAATTTGTTATGGTTTATGTTTAAATATTTTTTTTTTTACATTCCGGTATGATTGCCCCTCTCCCGCAACACACTCACATGCAAATCTGCTGGATGGCATCTGACAAGCTGTTTGAATCTGCAGTGTTCACTGTGAATGTTTTCTTGAAGTGTGTGAGCCATTAGGTATTAAAAAAAAAACTAACATAAAGGTAAAGCAAGCACATAATGTAACAGAGCTCATTGTTTTTTCCTTCACCCTCATATGATCATTGCCCCCCCGACACACACTCTTTAGAACTAGTAGCGCTCAGTTTTGTGTTTTTGTACAGTCATTACTCCACACACACACACACACACACACACACACACACACACACACACACACGCATTCTCTCTGTCTCTCTTTTGTTCTTGGCCAGAGCTGGATTCTGTAGCACAAACCTCAGCAAGTGTCAGTTTTTGTTAAAGCTGTGTGCTGTTCAGAGTGCATGTAATTGCAAGTCCCGCCTTCCCCAGTTTACTTATCTGCCAGTAATTGTGTCACATTCTGATCTTTAGAAGCGCTACTAAGTAAATCATGTCGGTCATCTGTTTTTCGGTATTTATGTTGGCGATCTTATCAGCGCGTCGGTATTTTGACGTCGGTCAAATCAGTGTCGACCTTTTAATAGTCGATCATTTGTACTGCTCCCTAATCAGAAGGTATATATGATGCCATTGTTTAAAGTGTGGGGGATAATGTAATAGGATTGCCATGTCTGGTGATAGAGGTCCTAGGTCAGGAAACATTGTTCACAGGGCCTGACCCACATCCGCCCTCCTCCAGAACTGTCTGTCTGAGGTTGTGTGGTGCCATTGCTGTAGAAACAGGGACAACCTCTGTCCTACTGGGGGAGAGTTTTGTAGTTTTAGCAAGGGCTTCATGGTTACCAGTAGTGTCTGTATGACCTCCATGCAGGAGTCATTGCTGTTTTATTTATTTATTTTATTTATGACTTTGATAACCGGGTGAGTGCACTGATCCCAAGGACCATTTTCCGGCATGACCTGGGCCATAACACATTGCGCAGGGTGACAGTGGAGTACAAGGTAACAGTAATACATATGAAACAGATTTGATACAAGCAACAATAGTAAGTACGATATACTGGTTTGATGCATAGGTCCATCTGAGAACAGTGAATACAAGGTTTCAATATCGGACATGAGAAGATTTGGTACAAAACAAACAAATCATAGGCACAGTGTACAATGTGTGACTGCATCATCCAGTGAGCAAGTAATACACAGAATACTCAGTAAAAAATATATATACAATATGTACAGGCAAGGAAGTCAAATATTACTGTGAAAGATACAATATAACAGTTGTAGACAGGGGAGTTGACCAGTGTGGGTAGGTGGGTAACCACGGGGCTGGAGTGTTGACTAGTGTGGGTTGGTGTCAGAACCCTGGGAGCAGCGGCAGGATGAGTTTGCCAGGAACCAGACTTTAAGGCAGGACTTGAAACTGGAGTGTGTGTCAATGGAACAGAGTTCAGCTGGTAGTTTATTCCACTGTAACGGGGCAGCTGCAGACCAAGCTCTGCTACCCATGTTGGTGGATACCCTAGGAACAGCTAGAGGGAGAGTACCATTAGAGCAGAGGTTGCGGAGGATCATTCGGGTTTTCAGAAGGGCAGTTAGTGGGAATTCTGGAGCTGTACGGATGACATTGTCCACCTTGCAGCAGACGGCTAGGTCCAAGCGACCTTGCAGCGGTAGCCATCCAAGGGTATTATAGAGGGTACAGTGGTGGGTGGAGAATGGGGCCAATAAAACAAATCAACAGGCTGCGGAGAGTTTAGCCATGGCAGTAGCTCAGGTCCTGGCATAAATAGAGGAACAGTAGTCAAGAATAGGGAGACGATTACCCTGGACAATTGCTAGTCTGGCTTTAGGGGTAAGATATTGCCTGAATCTATAAGTGGCACCTAACTTTTAATGGAACCTTCTGACAAGGGAATTTGCATGCTTCGTGAAGGTGAGGGAGGGGTCAAGCAGTACTCCTAAGTATTTGTAGTGTTGACATCTCCAGGGCTGGGCCATCTGGGGTGAGAATGCTTAAGGGGGCATGGTTTTTACTTTTGGCCAGGAAGGGCTTATATCTGAACAGCATGGATTTAGTTTTTTTGGCATTTACTAAGAGGAGATTTTTTGAGAACCAGCTGTGGGCCGCAACATAGTTGTACGAGAGAACTGAGGAGATTGAGGCCATGGATTTGTCGCTGTGAAAGAGAACAAGGTCATCGGCATATAGGAGAGAGTGCCAGTTGAGGCAGTTGAACGGAAGCACATTAACGAATAAGGAGGAAAAGGAGGGGATCCAGGATTGAGCCTTGAGGGACCTCCACAGAGATGGCAGGGTGGGGGAGCAGGTTTGACCAATACACACAAACTATGAGCGATCAGTAAGGTAGTTAGTGAACCAGTTTATGAGAACAACCAAGGAGGCTAAGCTTGGAGGTAAGGAGAGCATGGTTAACCATGTCAAAAGCCTTTGAGAGGTTGATGAAGACAGCCCCGGTGGCTTTACCATTATTCATGTTAGAGAGGATGTGGTCAGTCAGAAGGGCGAGGGCAGTGGCGGTGGAATGAGTCTTGTGAAAGCAGTGCTGTTGGTTGCATAGGACGGTGTCTTTGCCTATGTACTCAGTGAGCTGATTGTGGACTACTCTCTTGAGTAGTTTACTGAGATGAGGGAGGATAGATATTGGACGGTAATTGTTGGAGGATTTGGGGTCACCAGATATAAGAATGGGGATAACATTAGCGATCTTCCATGGGTCAGGCATGGAGGAGGTGGAAAGGGCAAGGTTAAAGACAAAGGTGAGTGGCTTGGCAATCGCCAGAGACATCAGTTTAAGGAAGACTGGAGATAGCCCATCAGATCCGGAGGAGCCGTGGTTAGGTAGACTTCTGAGTAGCTTCACTGTGTCATGTATGGAGAGGGCTTTAAAATAGAATGGGGGTATTTGTGGGTGAGTGGCAGAGCTGAAGGAGGATGGCAGTGTGTCAGGTATTAGGGCTGAACTTTGAGGTTGGGCAGTTGGCAGCTTATTTAGGTACATGGATAAGTTGGTGAACTTACAGTTGAAGACACTGGCCACATCATAAGGGTCGGTCAGCATCCCATCCTGGGAGTTGAGATGTGGTGCAGCGTAGCTGAAGCGTGGGTTTAGGAGGGAGCTGATTGAGTCCCAGAATTTTCTAGGGTCTCCAAGGTTGGCCTTTTGCAGATTGTGGAAGTGGGAATTTTTCAAAAATTTGGCCTGTTGTATACATTTGTTACTCATGTGCATGTAAGCATCCCAGAGGGCAGGAGAGGGGGTTGCTTTGAAAGTGGACCAGGCATGGTCTCTGGCCTTCATAAGGGTTAGGAGGTCTTTAGAGATCCAGTGCGAGCACCCACCTCTGACCCATCTGGTAGTGACAGGGAAAAAGTGGTCCTGGAGTGTTAGTAGAGTTCAGGTAAATGTGGAAACCACCGTGGCTGCATTGGAAAGGGAAAAAAGCATGGACAAGTCCAAGGACTGGGCCTCCTCGAGGAGATTTGTGGAGACTGGGCAGCTGAAATTTCTGAGAGATAGGTATTTGGGTGGGGGGATGCTTTAGTTTGGAAGGTCACTTAGGGATCGCTTATAGAGTCAGCCATGGTGCCAGCGTATAATGCTCAGTCCTCCCTGTTTATGAGGATCTAATCTAGTAGAGTCTGGGTTGCCGAGCGTGGATTAAGTCTGGTGGGGAGAGTGATCACCTGCACCAGGTTGTGCTGCTTTAACAGGGATACATAGTCAGGTTGGTGGCAGCTCAGCCAGTTTAGATTAAAGTCACCGAGAAGGATAGATTCGCTATGGGGAGTTAGGGAGCTCAGGCCTTGGAGGAGTCTGGTGAGTCCAATGGTTCCAGTTGCAGGGGGTTGTAGCAGCAGCCAATACAGAGTTTCTTGCAGGATCCCAGGGTCAATTTGGATAGTAGCCATTCACTAGGTGAGGAAGGTTCAGAGTGTAGGACAATGCTAACTGAGAGCGGTTCCCTTAGGAGCAGGGCCACACTGCCACATTTTTTCCTGGCTGGCCTGTCGAGGCATAGGTAGGAATAGCTAGGTATTTTGAAGGTGTTTTCGGTGTGGTGTGGCTTTAGCCATGTTTCAGTGAGTCCCAGAATATGGCGCTTGTGTAGCTCAATCCAAGCCTCAAGGTCTGTGAATTTGAATGAAAGGCTACAGACACTGATATGTGCGATTTTAAGACCAGGTGCATTTGTCCAGATGCTGGAGGAGGGGGTGATATGGGAGTTTGTTGGGCCAGGGTTGCACTCAATGTCCCCAGCAAGGGAGAGTAGTGATAGTAGGAGAATGCATGTGCAGGAGGGAATAGTAGGAGACCAGAAGAGGTTAGCCAGGTAGTGGCCAAGGAGGCGGCATTGTCCTTTAGTGGGTAGAATGAGAGAGATGTACCCCAGGGTGGAATTATCCCTAGTAGTGAGTGAAGAGGGTTGAGACAGGGGAGAGGGGGGGAATGAGAGGAAGGAGAGGTGCTGTTGATCACAGACCAACACCATAGCGCAGAGGTCGGTCAATACCAGCGCAGTAGTTAGGGAGATGGCCCATAATATAAGTAGTGCCAGCTTCATCTTTCCGAGGGACAGTGAGGGAACAAGGGGAAGTAGTAGGAGAGAATTAGCGTGGTCAGCCTTATGAAGGGGGAGAGGAGGGAGTGGTGAGACAAGGGGCTGTTAGAAATATAGTTCTGTGGGGCAGGACCGCACTCTAGGAGGTGTTCTGCAGCTTTAAATTTGTGTAGGGCAAGATGGCCAATGGGAGAAGGTGCACAGAAGGGGGAGTGGTTTAAGTATATTTAATAAGTTGTGGAGGAGGGAGTGGGGGAGGGCAAAAAAATCAGCAGTAGGAATCCCGGTTTTCAGTTTAGCTGTAATTGGTATTATGTACACACACTAGTAGCGAGGGCTAGGCAGCACAGACTACAAAATGTGTGTACGGGCATGCAACTAGGCAAGAACTGCATGTTTCTGTACTGGAGCAAGAGAAAGTCCTTTCAAACTTGGTGGCACAGTCCTAGGAAAGCAGCTATGCTGAATTCCAGAGCTAGCCACTCAGGGAGTTCACCAAGATGGTGAGCGGCCAATGGGGGCACTGCAGTCAGATGGCGCCAGGAATTCAGAAAAAAATATCCAGGATCTTCGTTGCAACAGCAGCTGGGGGCTAAAGATCTGGCTTCGGTAATTACCTGTGCTTGGAGAGTGGTGGGCGGGTGGCAGCAGTTGGGCTCCCAATCTCGCGGTGGTAGTCGGCGAGCAGCTCAAGCTTAAAGGCAGCTGCAAGGATGAGGTGCTTGCCCGAGTGGGCAGCAAGCCTGTGCTTGGAGAGTGGTGGGCGTGTGCCAGCAGATGGGCTCCCTGTCTCACTATGGTAGTTGGCGGGCAGCTCAAGCTTAAAGGCAGCGGTGAGGATTTTTGCTTTTTCTCTGCCTCTGAATCTCTCTCTCTGGGGTTCTTTCCCCTAAAGGAAGAGGTGTTGTTGGTCGAGTATGAGGATCAATAGGCACTGTTGAATCTTCTATTCCAAAAGGTACTGCTGTTGCCAATTTGCTTTCTCTTGTTTTGAAATATGCTGTTGCCACGAAAATACTGCCGATCAGATGGCAGATAGGTGGCACTGTGTTTGTCTTTAGCCAGATCTTTTTCCTCCTCCTTCTGCTTCAGGTATTCCTGAAGACCTTTTCAAAAAATGTGTTTTTCTTGCAGAGGTAGGTTTTGTAGCAAGGTCTTTGACTCACTATCTGCCTGCCAGAGCTTAAGCCATAATGACATCCTGGTCCTGTTGGTTAAGGCAGATGCTCTTGCATTCAGTTTGAGGGCGTCAACCGCCATGTCCCCAATGTACTTCGCTGTATCCAGTATACGCTCCAGAAGTTCTGTTTCCCTAGATTTTGGGACCACCTTCTTCAGTAGCTCTTCCAGCCACCGGATCCCAGATCTGGGACCTGGCAGCATAGACAGCTGTTGTGGACGACCTGAGTGTGGCAGAGTTGCCCCCCCCCCGGAGTTAAAAGTGCACTACAGGACAAACCCCTCTCATCTGTTCCCCACCTTTTCAGTCTACTGCAGTAGCACCTTTTCTTGCCTTGAGTCTCTCTTGACTTTTTCTATTTCCCCATTTCGGTAGGGTGGCCTCCCATCGTAATTTCTCCTCACTATTCTTTCTTTCTGTTTATTTCAGTTTCAAAGTCCTGGTTAGTGTGCATAAAACAGGAGAGGAATTAAAGTTGCCAAAAAGGGGTGTAAAGAAATGTATGGTACCCGGATAAGTTATTATTAAGGTGCAGACAATTCCTCAAATGATGACTGTTGCCTTCCATACTTAAACCATGCTGTTATCTACCTTCTGCTTGAAATGTAGACACCTGACATACTTGAACCATGCTGTTATCTACCTTCTGCTTGAAATGTAAACACTTGACGTACCTGTATTGACCCTGTTTTTGCCTGTTGCTCTTGAATGCACCTTGTACTATGTTGTACCTGATGTTCTTGAATGTACCTTGTAAACTCCCAGGCCACACCTGAAAATAGGCACTTGGTTGTCTAGTGTGCTTACTAGGTAACCAAAAGCAAATAAATAAATATTATAACCCCTATTTTTTGTTTTAAATGATAATTGTAAATAAACGCTGGCCAGATATAAAGAAAAACAGAACAGTACACAGGGATGCCTGTATAAGGATTTTGTTTATAAGTACATGGGAAACACTCTGCTACTATCCAGATACATTTAGGAAGTACCTCCAGTATAAGTAGTGGGAGTCATTTGGAGAGAACAAATAATTTAAGTTTGTTTGGTTTTAAGTAAAAGACCCAGATACAAGCTGTTTGCTCCAAGCTGCTACTCACGGCTACACTCACTCCAAGCTGCTACTCGCGGCTGCACTTGCTCCTAGCTACTCCTCACAGTTGTGCAATTGTTGTTCGGGCAGCAGGTAAATGAAAAGAAGCAAGTACAGGCACCCGCTACTAGCGCTCCTGTCCATCGGCAAGAGCAAGGGAAAGGCTCTTTTCTGCAAAAAGGAGCCAAATAGAAGCTCTCAAAGAAAAACACAAAAGAGATACATTCATGCTTCTTAAAAGTAGGAACTGCCGCAACGGACCTTTTTTTATAGTCACCAGATATTTTAGCTAGCGCTACAATAGGTTTAAATGATGTTAGGACCCGATTGGACTACCGCTCCGATTGGTGGCATGCGGTTAGTTTTCCTCGATGCTCACTAGTTGGTTTGTGTGCTGCATATAAAAACCAATCCCCTGTGCAATTGGTTGCTCACGCAAGTCTGATAATGTTTAATTGATTTGCACATGACTGTTGTTCGCTCAGTTGCTAACGCATGTGCAAATAAAACAGACACCAGCTTCCGAATCACAGCCGGAAAACTCATGTAAACTGAAGCGGCGCTCGTGAACTCAACTCAGCTCGCATGTTATCAGAAGCGAGCTGCAGTCGGGTCACAAATCACCGATCTCCGTTCTTCAATCTGGGAGTACATGTAAATGCAGCAAAAGAGAAGCAAGTACAGGCACCCACTACTAGCGCTCTTGTCAGTCAGCATGAGCAAGGGAAAGGCTCTGACGGGGGCGCTTTTTCTGTGAAAAGGAGCCATATAGAAGCTCACAAAGTAAAACACAAAAGAGATGAATTCCCATTTCTTAAAAGCAGAAATTGCTGCCCTGGACCTTTTTTACAGTCACCAGGTATTTTAGCTAGTGCTACAGTAGATTTAAATGAAAACGCAGCCGTCGGCTGTTGGGTAGCCTACACCCTAACACACAGACTGTGTCCTGGACGTAACATATTAATAAGCACATTTCAAAAGGACACCCAGATAAATCTTTCATATTTTAAACAGCATTTCTATTAAGAAAGAGGGCTGTTCCTGACCAAAATTGTTTGTTGTTGGACTGCACCTTAGGGAGCAGTGGGGACAAAATAAGGCTTATTTCAAGAGTGATGAAAGGTCATGGACAGTCTATAATACTGTCCTGAGGCCATAGTCATGACATTTAGGTACCCCCTCTGAACAATTATCATACTATTCAGAGAAACAGAGGGTAAATAACCCATGTTTAGGAAATAAATGGTTACAATAACAATATTTATACACTTTGGTCTTGCTGATCCCCCATGTGTGTGTATTAGAATAGGCTTTTTGTTGTTAATTACTGTAGGGGTGGATCAGCTGACTTTATGACATCAGAGGATGCTGGTACATAAGCACCTCTGCAGAAAGATTCAGCAGATGAGTCTCATATAGCAGCAGGGATAAGTACTGCTGAGAAAGATAGCACAGAGGATAGTGGAAACACTAAGGTAAAAGGTGTAGCATTCCACTCTGTGGCAGCACAGCCAAGTAAAAGAGCATTGCTGAAGCTGTATAGCTTTAGTTATATTTCTTTTGTTGTTTTGTTTATTTATTTTATTTTTGAGTTCTTGGCTTAATTTTTTCTCCTTAAGTAAAATTCACACTGAAGACAAAGTGTGTTCTAAAGCCAAATCATCTGTGTATGTGTTGTTGTATTCCCACACCCTTCCACATTTGGTGTGAAAAGTGGGATCACTGGTCATTCATCGTAGCAGAAGGAGACCAGTACAGGTACTAGACCTGGTGCCACAACAACAACAGAGATGGCAGAAGATGGAGAAGAGAAGAAGTTGGGAGCAGTAACCAGTACCCAGACGGCGAGGATGGGAGAACCACTGAACCCAGAATTGACCTATGATACCCGGAGGAAGACCAAGAGGGATGAGAGCTTTGAGGAGGATGATGACCAGGAGACCAGGGAAAGATATCAGGAATCACGTGAGGAACCTCCAGTGAGTATGGCTGACTTGCTACGCTGGCTGACGATCCGTCAACTGGAGATGGTACAACAGAGGGACTTGGATCTGCAAGAATGGGATAAAGAACGGTGATGACAAGACCTCAGGTGGGCAGATACTATACAAATGTTCAAACAGATGGGGGCAGGGCACGGAACCAGTGGAGATGGGGTACCCACTAACCCAAAATAAAATAACAAAAATGACAGGGTCAGATGATATAGAAGCATGTCTGACCACATTCGAAAGGGTGGCAAAAGCTCGTGGGTGGCCAGCCAATCAATGGATAGTACATCTAGCACCATATTTGACAGGCAAAGCACAACTGGCCTATGGGAACATAGGCTCACGGTTAAGTGATGACTATTTCCTAGTAAAACAAGAAATTCTTAGATGCTATAACATCACTGCTAAAACTTACAGGCAGAGATTCCATGCCCTCAAACATAACACCTCTGATCCCCCGAGAGAGACATACACCAGATTAACAGAACTATCTAGTAAGTGGGTACAACCTGAGGGGAAGTCACAAAATGATATAATGGAGACATTTATAGTGGAACAATTTTTACAAATCATGCCGATGGAAGTTGAGATGTGGATTAAAGAGCATAATCCTGAATCAGTTGAAGTGGCCATTACACTAGCAGAGGATTATCTTGCAGCACACCAGCTGTATAAGAAGGGAGGACAACGAACACCCAATCCTCCTGCCCATAAGACCCCCCAACCACCGGTAAGAATCAACTTTACCTTTCAGAACAGAAAGTATGATAATCGAAGTGGCCCAAGTGGCAGAACATTTCCCCATGACATAGCATGTCAGAATTGTTAAGGACTAGGACACATAGCCAGGTTCTGTCCCACTAAAAAACCCAATACTATGCATCTGGCCCTATTGAATGATGGGTATTTTCTAACTGATGTGAGTATTGCTGATCAGACTGTACTTGGCTTGATAGATTCAGGAAGTAAGAATACACTGCTGAGACCTGATGTAGTGGGACCCCTAAAGAGAGGACCCCTTATGAATGTAGTATGCGTGCATGGGGACAGGCATCAATACCCAGCAATCACTATAGATGTAACAATTGAAGGGAAGGTCAAGAAGATTACAGCAGGGGTGGTGCCATGATTACCTGTCCCCATTGTATTGGGCCATGACTTTCCTGATTTTCCAGCCCTGATCACAGAAAAAGGCACCCTTACGGCAGTAACTATTCGGGCCCAGAAAAAAAAGAACTGTTACTAGGAGAACTGTTCCCCTTTGAGGGAGAGGTGATGGATGCCCCGGGTAAAACCAAACAAACCTTGAATGCCAAGAAGAGACAACAGCAAAAATGACATAGAGACTAGAAAGGGGTACCAGAGGACATTAAAACTGTTTTTATTAACTCATTGTCTCCTAGCAGACGCCTGTAGTCATCAGTAAAATACACTGGTGTGTCCTGAGGATGTCTGCAGAAGTTGGCTACTGACTCCCAGTGTGCCCTTGCAACATCTGGAGAAGTCACTTATATATTTTACTATATAGTGTAACAGAATATAATATATATTTGACTGCATAGCACCGTTGGAAAGGTAATTTTATGCTGAACAACTTTATCACTGATATTTTGTGCATATCATGCATACTTTAGGAGTTATTTGCATTTGTTTATGGTATGGTGTGTATGGCTTATGTTGCCTGTTTTAGTGAAAAAAATAATTTTTTTTGCTGTTTCAACCAGCTTAAAAAAATAAATTACATATTATTATTTGCATACCACCATTGGGAAGGTAATTTTGTGCTGAGCAACTTTGCCACTGATATTTTGTGTATATCATGTATACTTTAGGAGTTATTCACATTTGTTTATGGTATAGTGTGTATGGCTGACATGTTATCCATCAAGATTCACCTAAGCAGCTTGAATAAAATTCACTTTTTTGGCACTTCAGCAGGTATAAAATAAAAACCGTATTGATTACAACTGGTTGCATAGCACCATTGGAAAGGCATTCTTGTGCTCATCAATTTTCATGCTGATACTTTGTGTGTATCATGTATACTTTTGGAGTTATACACATTTGTTTATGATATGGTGTGTGTGGTTGAGATTCATCCCTCAAATCTCAACAAAGCACCTTGACTAAAATTGGGAAAAATTATGTTTTATAGTAAAAAGATATCTTTTTTTTAACAAACATAGTATTAAAACACCATCTAATGTCTGTATGCTTAATTTGGTGTTGATATTTTGCATATTTTCCAACAAAAAATGGCTTATGTTGCCCTTTTTTAGTGAAAAAAATATTTAGTTTGCTCTTTCGACCAGCATAGAAAAAAACAAAATTACTTATTATTGCATGCATGCCACCACTGGAAAGGCAATTTTGTGCTGAGTAACTCTGCCACTTATACTTTGTGTCTAGCATGTACAGTTATTGAGCTATTAGCATTTGTTTGCGACATGCTGACTATGGCTAGATTTTGCTTAGAAAGGCCCAGGATTCACTGTTAAAAGTATACAAGAGATTCAGGAGGCAAGTGGTGTAATCTCAGAGTGAGCCTGTGGAGGCAATGAGTTAAGGAAAATGTTGGCAAAAAACCAAAAAATGATGTAACCTTAACCTCTTTATTTCAGCAGGTGGGTCAGAAATGCTTGCCAGGGGCCCCAGAGATGAAAATCGGTAATGATGTACTGTATAGGGTGTGTATAAAACCAGGGACAGAAGAAGAGGTGGAACAGTTAGTCATACCTAAATGTTTTAGGAAACATTTGATGTTTCTAGGACATGACTTAACCTGGCCGGGGCATGCTGGGAGGGACAAGACCCTAAGTAGAGTATTACAGAGGTTCTTTTGGCCTGGTATCCATGAAGATATAGCTCACTATTGCCAGGAATGTTGAGAATGTCAGCTGGCTGCCCAAACAGGAAAAAGGGAAGTGGTACCCCTTGACCCCATACCACTTGTTAGGACAACATTTGAGAGAATAGGGATGGATATCATGAGGCCCTTAAACAAAAGTACCAAAGGAAATTGTTTTATCTTAGTGGTGTGTGATTATGCCACTAAATACCCTGAGGCCATCCCAATGAGAACGGTCACGACCCCAAAAATAGAAGAGAAACTAGTAAAATTAGTCAATCGAGTAGGGATACCGAAAGAAATAATAACCGATAGGGGGAGCAACTTCAATGCTGCACTATTAAAAGACCTGTATCATCTTTTAGGGATAGTGGCAGTTCACACATCACCATATCACCCTCAAACAGATGGTCTCATTGAGCGATTCAATCAGACGCTCAAAAGAATGATAAAAAAATTTGTACAAGAGGAGGGTAAAGACTTGGATAGGTACTTACCATTTATACTATTCTCTTATAGAGAGGTACCCCAGGCATCAACAGGCTACTCCCCCTTCTCTTTACTCTGTGGTAGAAACCCCCAAGGATCACTGTACATGATAAAGGAATGCTGAGAGGAAGGGAAAGAGATGAGACACCCTGGGATAGCCTCCTATATGAGGGAATTGAGGAAAAGACTGCTGACCTACACAAAGAAAGCCCATGAGGCAGGGGTAAAGGCCTAATTGATACAGAAAGAGGGATATGACCAGGCACCCTCCAAAAGCAAGAAATTTGAAGAGGGAGATCAGGTCTTGTTACTACTCCCTACCTCCACCAACAAATTACTCATGAAGTGGCAGGGACCCTACAGATTGTTAAAACAAACAGGGCCTGTTATCTATGAGATAGAAACCCCTGATAGGAAAATGAAGAAGAAGATCTATCATGCAAATCTTCTAAAATAATGGCATGGTAAATCTAATTCAAATGTTGGGTTACTAGTTATCCCTGAGATGAAAGAAAATGGATTAGACGTTTTATCGGTCTTTAACAACTGCCTCGCTGAGATTCAGGGCTGGATGAATGCTAAGACTAAATCCAGATAAGACCAAGGTGCTGGTGGTGGACTCAGGTCACCGTTTAGAGAAGTTGTCTCCTGGACTTTCCTCCGGCCCTGTACTGGGGGAGAAACAGTTGAGACCTTCTGAACAGGTGCGAAATCCGGGCGTAATTTTTGATGGCGAGCTGACACTGAAGGCACAGGTGTTGGCCATTGTCAAGTCCTCTTTTTTACCATCTGAGGAATATTGCCTGGATAAAACACCTTGTTCCACATGATGACCTTCCTGTATTAGTCCACGCCTTTGTTTCCTCATGTCTTGGTTACTGCAATCCTCTATATCTAGGGTTGCTGGGGGTGGATCTCCGTCGCCTGCAGCTGGTGCAGAATGCGGCAGCCAGGTTGTTGATGGGACTTCCAAGAACTTGCCATATCACACCTGTGCTGCATGAACTGCACTGGCTACCAGTGCGATGGAGAATCAACTTCAAGGTCGCATTGCTGACCTATAAGACCCTACACGGTCAGGGACTGGACTACTTGCAAGATCTCCTACGGCCTTACCGCCCTCTTCGCTCGCTCCTCTGCCGATGAGGGATTGCTAGAGGTTCCCAGGGTTCGTCTGCAATCATCTGGGGCTAGAGCTTTTTCCTTTTTGGCCCCAACCCTGTGGAATTCTCTACCTCGTCGGATTTGAGAGTGCCAGTCCACAGAGCAATTCAAGGCTTCTTTAAAAAGTTATTTATTTCAGAAAGCCTTTGATTAGGCCAACCTATTGTTTTTCAATTGTTTTTAAATGTATATTTATTGTTGGCTGTTTTATCTGTATTGTATTCGCGCTTTAATAATTTTGAAAAGCGCTTTATAAATAAAATTTGATTTGATTTTGATTTGATAAACATCTAGAATCGGAACAAGGGCCTGAGCACATAGGCATAAACACTGATCTCACCCAAACCCAACAAGAGAAGCTCCATCACCTGGTAAGTGAGTTTGGCACCACCTTCACTAGTGTCCCAGGACAAGCCAAAGGGGTAGAACATCAAATTCATATCGAGGCTGCCCCCATTAGGAAAAAAACATACAAATTCCCTGAGAGAGTGCGAAAGGAAGTACAGGAAGAGAGTGAAAAATTACAGACATTAGGCATAATTGAACCCTCGAAAAGTACCTGGGGCTCACCCATTGTGGTAGCTCCCAAGAAAGAGGACAAATTAGATTATGTCTCGATTTTAGAGGTCTGAATCAGGTGGAAAAATCTGTGGCTTACCTCATGCCTAGAGTGGATGATATACTGGATACAATTGGGAATGCCAAGTACATCTCCACTTTAGACCTTACAAAAGGCTATTGGCAGATTCCATTAGAAACATCGGCCAAAGAAAAAACAACTTTCTGTGCACCAATGGGTTTGTTCCAGTTTTGGACAATGCCATTCGGACTCCATGGAGCACCTGCAACATTTCAATGGTTCATGGATAAGATGTTGGCACCGCACAGTAATTTTTGTGCAGCATACCTTGACAGCATTGTTGTGTTTAGTTCATCTTGGCAGACCCACTTGGCACAACTGAAAGCTGTCTTGTCATCCATTAAACAAGCAGGCCTAACAATAAATCCATCAAAATGTGCACTGGCAAAATAAGAGACAAGGTACCTGGGATTCATTCTGGGAAATGGCCTAAAATAGCCAGAGATTAATAAAGTAGAGGCAGTGGCCAAATGCCATGTACCTATCACTAAAAAACATGTCAGATCATTTTTAGGTTTAGCCAGATATTATAGATGGTTTATAACTAATTTTGCTGCCACTGCTGCCCCATTGACTGACCTAACAAAATAAAGGTGTGGTAACAAGGTGATCTGGTCCCCAGCCTGTGAGAATGCTTTCCAATTAATCAAAGCTGCCCTGTACTCATCCTCCATACTGAGAAGCTCAAATTTCGATCATCCCTTTGAGGTTCATTCCGATGCCTCTGGGACTGGGATCTGGGCTGTCTTAAGCCAAGCCATCAAAGGAGAAGAGCACCCAGCAGTGTACATTTCATGAAAACTGCATGAGAGAGAACAAAAGTACTCTACTGTGGAGCAGGAGGGCTTGGCAGCCAAATGGGCCATAGAGGCCATATGCTTCTATCTGTGGGGTTCCCCCTTTACCTTGATTACAGATCATAATCCGTTATGCTTCATTTCTCAAATGAAGGATAAAAGTAATCACATCATGAGATGGTATCTAGTCCTACAGCCATACAACAGCAAGAGGAAGGAGGTGCTGTTAGAACTATACTTCTCTACTGGGACTAAGAACTAGAACTCTACTACTGGGACCTTCAATTTAGGGTAAAAACAAAGAAACAAAAAAAAGAGTTAGTGTGTTTGTCTGAGTTGGCTGAAGTGAATTGTTATCTGTGCAGTTATCTAGGTGTTTGATAGAGTTGGTTGAATTGAGCTATTATCTATGCAGTTATCTAGGTATAGAAGGAGCTGTAAATTAGGGGGAGTGGCTTAACCAGAAGGAAGCCAGGTGTTTAGGATTTAAAAACTGCCCTAGATAGCTTCTGGCAGAGAATAGCAGGGGGAGGGAGGTGCTGTTAGAACTATGCTTTTCTACTGGAACTATATTGCCCTCCTTCCTTCCCCTCAAGCCCCCTCCCCCTTTAGCCAGTTCTACTTTTATAGGCAGAGGATTTGACTGATAACAGGAACTTCCTGTTTAGGAGCAGAAAGGGAGTGATCACAAAGCCACAAGAGACTCACCATCCTAGAAGGAAAATAGTTACTCTCCCCAGCTGCTGGAGGTCTGACTCTGAGCAAGTAAGAAGTCTACTGAGAAGTATAGGAACTTTGGAGCTTTAAGGGCATGGAGGCAGTAGGTAAGTAGGGAGAAAAAAATACATATAAAAATAAATAAATAAACAGAGGAAAGAATAAGTATTTAAAAAAACAGTTAAGGGGCCAGAAATAAGACATGATGGTAGTGGTGCAGTGCAGTGGCTGTGGAGCAGCAGCCTTCCGGGAGACATTCTGGAGGATGTGGTGTTGTTCTATCTGCAGGCACCTCTCTGGGCTGACAGAGGAGGTTGCTCAGCTCCAGGCTGAGTTGGCCAGGATTTGGGGGAACTCCTCTCCAACCCAGGGACCTCCAGGGCCACCACCGCTGCCTGAGAGGTTGCCAAGAAAGAGGAGTGGTTGGACCACAGTGGGCTTAGGAAGGGTGAGGGTGGTGGAACAGAGGTGCATCTCTCCAGTTGTACCTCTCCACAATTTGTATGCCACTCTGGTAGAGTGTGGTTCTTCTATAGAGGCAAGGAGGATGTTGGGAACCTCCACAAAGGAGACCCACGGCGGGGCATGGGACCCGACAGGGGAAGGAAACAACTCCTGGTGGGGGGACTCCATTGTTAAGAAGGAAGAACTGTGGGAGGGAGGAGAGAGGGAGGTAAGGTGCCTGCCAGGCACCATGGCTTGGAGGGACAGGGAGCGAATCCTCAGGATCGTGGGAGCAGTTGCACGAGGGAGGGAGCTGGATGTCATTGTCCACCTAGGAACAAATGACCTGGCTGGGAGAGGGATCAGAACAGTACAGGAGGAGTTTGTGGAGTTGGGCAGGGGCCTAAGACAAGTAGCACGCACGGTAACCTTCTTGGAGGTGCTGCTTGTCTATCACATGGGTGAGGCTAGGGTGCTCCACACCATGGGATTCAATCAGTGGTTCAAAAACTGGTGCAGAGCTCAGGGGTTTGGCTTCACTGGGGACTGGGGGTCAACCTGGAGTGATGCAGGCCTGTACTGGTGCAATGGTATACATCTGTCCAGGAGGGGAACCAGGATCCTAGGTGATAGGTTTGAATGCTTCATTGGCAAGCATTTAAACTAGCCAAGGGGGGAGGCACTGGAAAGGAGCAGGGAAATCCTAGCCCCCCCCAAAAAAAATCAGGGTAGTTAGTGAGGTAAACACCAAGATAGAGACGTCGATAGGGAGAAGGGCAGGGGTAAATGAAGAAAATGACAAAGGCAGTAAGGACAGAAATGGGACAAAAAGGGATAAGACCATCAAGAAATGAAGGGTAATGAGTACCAATGCCCGTAGTCTGGGCAACAAGCTCCCTGAACTGGTGGCCTTGATGGAAGAAGGATGCCTGGATATTGTGGCAGTCACAGAAACATGGTACACAGAGAACCATGACTGGGATGTTAACATTCCAGGGTACACAACCCACAGGAGAGACAGGAAGGGTAGAAGAGGGGGAGGAGTAGCTCTCTATGTAAGGGAAGGGATAAAAGCAACAGAACAAAAGAGTAAACAGGGGGGAGGAGAAGAGGCACTGTGGGTCACCTTAGAGACTGGAAATGGCACCACAATCCGTACAGGGGTGGTATACAGACCCACATCTCAGGGGGAGGGAATGGACAAGGATATGATAGAAGGTATCCTTAGGATGGCAGGGAAAGGGGAGATATTGTTGATGGGGGACCTGAATATGCCAGATGTTAACTGGAGCACCTTTGCTGCAGCCACATCCAACAGCAGAGCCAGTCACAATGCCCTACAGGGGGCATGCCTCAGACAGCTAGTTTTGGAACCCACTCAGGAGGGAGCAATCTTAGGCCTCATACTCTAAAATAGGGACAGTGAGAGGATCTCAGATCTAGAAGTGGATAGCCATCTGGGAACATGTGACCACCAAACAGTGTGGTTCACAATAAACTCAGCTGCAGAGTCAAGCCATACAAAAGTGAGGGTACTGGACTTCAGGAGGGCTGACTTTGTCAAAATGGGAGAGTGCCTTAGAAAAACACTAGCAAACAGGCAAGAAGGAGGGGTGGAGCAACAATGGGGAACCATCAAAACAGCCATCACAGAGGCAACAAGCCTTTGTGGGAAGCAAATAAATAAATCAAAATGAAAGAAAAAGCCACTATTGTTCTCAAAAGAGGTGGTGGGAAATGTTAGAGAGAAAAAGATCGGCCCGTCGGCGCAGCGGTTGGATTTCCGTCTGCGACGCCGGCGACCCGGGGTTGGGAGCGGACTCAGGTCACGGAGGGCGGCCGGGGAGAAAGGATGGAGCATCGAGGACAGCTCTCCTTCTCCGGGGGAGGGTGAGGATGTGCACCGGTGCATGCTGGCTCCCGGCGGAGGCTGGGAGCATAGCAGTGATGGCGGGGCTCTATGTTCAAGGGGAGTGACAGACATCGGCATATGCCTTGACGTCAGGACGTCACTCCCACAGAAAACCAGGAAACGCTTCCTGGCTGGCCGGATGACAGTCTCTCTGTACTCCGCTGCTGCCGATCCCATGACCAACACACCTCAGCGTTGCCCTGGCCAATGAAGTGAGCTGGTTGCCCCTGTGCCTTCCCTCGGAGAAGGGGACCATTCCAGCAAAGGGATACGCTTGGGTTACCTGGGGACCGCCAGTATGAGGTTGGTAGCCGGTGTGGAGTCGGGGCAGGCAGTCAGGAGGGCAATGGACACCAGTAGTGGGCAGCCAGGAAGAAGGGCAGGCACAAAAAAAAAAAGAGAGAGAAAAAGATAGCATTTAGGAAGTATAAGGAAACACAGAAGGAGCAGGACAGAGAACTGTATCAGTTAATTCAGAAGGAAGCAGGGAAGGCAGTCAGAATAGCAAAGGTCCAAACTGAAGAAAAGATAGCCAACTCAGTGAAGAAGGGGGATAAAACCTTTTATAGGTACATTAGGGAGCGTAGAAAGACAAAGGGAGGGATAGTGAGGCTGAATAGAATGGACAGTGGGTGACAGGAACAGTAAAAAAGCAGGGATACTGAATGAATACTTCTGCTCAGTATTCACAAAAGAAGAGGAGGGGGTACCTAATCCAATTAACAGATGCATTCTGGATAGAGGGTTGATAACAGTCCTTTCACAGAAGAAAGGGTTCTGAAAGAACTCCTAAAACTGAAGGTGGACAAAGCAGTGGGGCCTTATGGGATTCACCCCAGAATTCTAAAAGAATTAAGGGGAGAACTAGTGATACCACTGACTACCCTTTTTAACAAATCATGGGAGGATGGTGTGGTACCTGAGAACTGGAGGAGGGTGGATGTGATTCCCCTTCACAAAAGTGGGAGCAAGACAGAGACAGGAAACTACAGACCTGTCAGTTTGACCTCCCTGGTAGGGAAAATGATGGAATCACTTCTGAAGGAAAGAACTGTTGAGTACCTTGAGGCCAGTGGGGCATAGGACCCAAGGCAGCATGGATTCACAATGGGAAGGTCATGTCAGATGAATCTAATCGATTTCTTTGACTGGGTGACCAACATAGTAAACCAGGGAGGGGCTGTGGACATGGCTTACCTAGACTTTAGCAAGGCATTTGACACAGTCCCACACAAAAGACTAATAAACAAATTAGCCAGCCTGGGAGTGGGTGCCAGGATGGTAGCCTGGGTAAAACAGTGGCTGGACAACAGGATACAGAAGGTAATAGTAAACGGAGTCCACTCTGAAGAAAGGGGGGTTACTAGTGGGATACCCCAGGGTTCAGTACTGGGTCCAGTCACTTTTAATGTCTTTATAAGTGACATTGCAGAGGGACTGGAAGGAAAAGTATGCCTCTTTGTAGAGGACACAAAGATTTGCAACAGGGCTGATACATAAGGGGGATGGAAAGGATGAGAAGGGACTTGGCAAGGTTGGAGGAATGGTCAGAAGTATGGCAGCTTGGATTCAATGCAAAGAAGTGCAAAATAATGCACCTGGGAAACAAAAACCCAGGGGAAGAGTACACAATGGAGGGGGGAGGTAGTAACAACAAAAATGGAAAGGGACCTGGAGGTAATCATATCAGATGACTTTAAGGTTAGCAAGCGATGTGAGAAGGCAATAGGGAGGGTTGGGGGGATACTGGAATGTATAGGGAGAGGCATCACCAGCAGAAAACAGGAAGTTGTTATCCTTCTGTACAGACAGTTGGTGAGACCCCATCTGGAGTACTGTTTCCAGTTCTGGAGACCCCATCTCCTCAAGGACATAGACAGGATGGAGGCAGTCCGGAGGAGGGCAACTAAAATGGTGCAGGGTCTGCAAGAGAAGCCATATGAGGAGAGACTAAAGCAGCTTAATATGTATACCCTTGAGGAAAGGAGGGAGAGGGGGAACATGATAGAAACTTTTAAGTACCTCAGTGGAATTAGTAATGTCCAAGAGGGTAGCATCTTTCCAAAAAAGAGATGTACAAGAACAAAGGACACAATTTGAAGATGGGGGGATGGGGGCAGCTCAGAGGCAATGTGAGGAAATATTTTTCACAGAGAAGGTGGTGGATGCATGGAACAGCCTTCCTGAGGAGGTTGTGGGGTCTAAAACTGTGGGAGAATTCAAGAATGCATGGGACAAACATAAGGCAATTCTTGTGGGGGTAGGAAGAAATAGACTGTTGGTTAACTAGCATCTGCAGCTTATCTAGTAGGTTGGGAAATGGACAGACTAGGTGGGCCAAGCGGTCCTTATCTGCCATCAAAGTCTATGTTTCTACAAGTTTTCTGTTAAACATAGGGCTGGTTCCACCCACGTGAATGCAGATTTTTTATCAAGACATGGTACAACTCAGGAAATGTGAAATGTATGATATAGTGGTTACAGTTGTTAGATTATATGCTGTGAACTATTTGTAGCACCCCAGGGTACATTAGTAGTATAGAAATAAGGAAACTGTAGTGCTGTTGAATACTATTAGTTAGACAGTATAAGGGACCCTGGGGTGGAGCCTCCAAGACAGGGAGGACGGAAGCTCCATCCTACCCATCAGACTTGTGGGAGGGATGTCTTAAAAATCTGTAGGACTGATTTTCAGCTTGTCCTTGGGGGTATGTGGCAGTTGCTGCCCCCGGAAGTTAAAGTGCACTAGGGACAAACCCCTCTCATCTGTTCCCTACCTTTTCAGTCTAGTGCAGTAGCACCTTTCCTTGCCTTGAGTCTCTCTTGACTTTTTCTATTTTCACATTACAGTGGGGTGGCCTCCCATCGTAATTTCTCCTCGCTGTTCTTTCCCTCTGTTTATTTCAGTTTCAAAGTCCTGGCTAGTGTGCATAAAACAGGAGAGGAATTAAAGTTGCCAAAAAGGGGTGTAAAGAAATGTATGGTACCCGAATAAGTTATCATTAAGGTGCAAGCAATACCTTAAACCAAGGTACTATAACCCCTATTTTTTGTTTTAAATGATAATTGTAAATAAATGCTGGCCAGATAAAAAGAAAAACAGAACAGTACACAGGGACGCCTGTATAAGAATTGTGTTTATAAGTACATGGGAAACACTCTGCTACTATCCAGATACATTTAGGAAATTCCTCTGATAGAAGTAGTGGGAGTCATCTGGAGGGAACAAATAATTTGAGTTTGTTTGATTGTAAGTAAAAGCCCCAGAAATAAGCCATTTGCTCCGAGTGGCTACTCTCATCTAACCTTGCTCCAAGCTGCTACTCGTGGCTGCACCTTCTTCTTGCCACTCCTTGCAGCTGTGCAATTACTGTTTGGGCAGCGAGTAACAAATACCTCGTTTACATGGAGCATGTAATGCGGTTGGCAATCCTCGATAGAGCTTATCAATTCCCAGTTCCTCGGTTATGCATACCATGTAAACCTGAGGGGTGTTATGACCCGATTGTACTACCACTCCGCTTGGTGGCATGCGGTTAGTTTTCCCCGATGCTCACTAGTTGGTTTGCACGCTGCATGTAAACACCGATCCCCTGTGCAATCGGGTCTTTGCGCAAGCGTGATAATGTTTAATTGATTTGCGCATGACTGTTGTTCGCTCAGTTGCTAACGCATGCGCAAATAAAACAGACACCGGCTTCCCAATCACAGCTGGAAAACTCATGTCAACTGAAGCGGAGCTCGTGAACCCAACTCAGCTTGCATGTAAACAGAAGAGAGCTGCAGCTGGGTCACAAATCACTGATCACAGTTCTTCGATCTGTGAGTACATGTAAATGCAGCAAAAGAGAAGCAAGTATAGGCGCCCACTACTAGCGCTCCTGTCAGTCGGCATGAGCAAGAGAAAGGCTCTGACAGGGGTGCTTTTTCTGAAAAAAGGAGTCATATAGAAACTCACAAAGCAAAACACAAAAGAGATGAATTCCCACTTCTTAAAAGCAGAAATTGCTGCCCTGGACCTTTTTTACAGTCACCAGGTATTTTAGCTAGTGCTACAGTAGGTTTAAATGAAAACTCAGCCGTCAGCGGTTGGGTAGCCTACACCCTGATGCACAGACTGTGTCCTGGAGGTAACATATTAATAAGCACATTTCAAAAGGACACCCAGATAAATCTTCCATGTTTTAAACAGCATTTCTATTAAGAAAGTGGGTTGTTCCTTACCAGAATTGTTTATTGTTGGACTGCACCTTAGGGAGCAGTGGGGCCAAAATGAGGCTTATTGCAAGAGTAGTCATAACATTTAGGTACCTCCTCTGAGCAATTATCATACTATTCAGAGAAACAGAGGGTAAATAACCCATGTTTAGAAAAGAAATGCTTACAATAACAATGTTTATATACTTTGGCCTTGCAGATCCCCCATGTGTGTGTATTAGAATAGACTTTTTGTTGTTAATTACTGTAGGGGTGGATCAGCTGGCCTTATGACATCAGAGGATGCTGGTACATAAGCACCTCTGCAGAAAGATTCAGCAGATGAGTCTCAGATAGCAGTAGGGATAAGTACTGCTGAGAAAGATAGCACAGAGGATAGTGGAAACACTGAGGTAAAAGGTGTAGCATTCCACTCTGTGGCAGCACAGCCAAGTAAAAGAGCAATGCTGAAGCTGCATAGCTTTATTTTGATTTCTTTTGTTGTTTTGTTTATTTTATTTTTGAGTTAGTGGCTTAATTTTTTCTATTTTAATAAAATTCACACTGAAGACAAAGTGTGTTCTAAAGTCAAATCATTTGTGTCTGTGTTGTTGTATTCCCACACCCTTCCAGACAGAGCCATCAGCCCCATTATTTCAAATAGTTTCTTTAACATGTTCTCTAATTTCTTATCTGTTAGGTCCTTCAAGGCAATTGTGCCACAGAGTAAAATAATTTTCTTGGTTAGGGCAGCAATCTGGGGGTCAATAGTTGGGGCGATGCACCACACTTTTGCTTTGTCATCCTGAACAGGGTACATTCTGTCCACGTTCCTCTTTTCAGAGACTCACCATAGCTCCAGAGACTCTTACTCTTTGTTAAAGATGCCATCTATTGGGGGACAAATAGGGAATATGTCCTTGTGTATGTGTTTTTGTTGTATCATTGGATCCAGTTTGGATTTGGGTTTGGTAGGTGGTGGGTCAAACCCCATAGTTTTTTTGATGGCATTCATGAGTCCTGGAACTAAGTCAAAAAGGCATAGTTTTAAGGTGAGGGATGGAGTCTCAGACTCCATGTGATCTGTCTCTTCCTCTTCTGTGTCAAACTTTGAGTCATCATCTTTATTCCCCTTCATGCTGCCCTTGTCCCCCGGGGTGCTGATTGGGCTGGTCATCAGGGTTCTTAGGGTTCCCTACCTGGTCGCTTGCAGGCTGAGAGGGGTTAGATTATGGCTGTGGGGTGGACCCAGCTAGTGGAGGTGGTGGTCTTGAGTTGGTTATGGCTTCTAGCTTCTCCATCACCTTCAGCATGAAGTTTTGCTGACTCTTTATCATGGCCACTGTGGCTTGCTGTATCTGAAAGAGTAGAGCCCCAGGGTTTCCCATCCATTTGGAACCACTCATGCCAAGATTGCTGGATTCCAGAGAAGGAGACTGTTCCAGTGAGGAATCCTCCTCCTCATGCTGGCAAGCTGGGCAATGAGGCACTGTGTGGTAGGACATCAATGTGGCACCACAGGTGTTGCATTTCTTTGCTTTCACCATCTGGGCACTAGAGGAGAGAGATATTTAGTAGTAGTTAGAGTGTCCTTGGATAATTATTACTATCATCCAGTGGGGGGGGGGGTTGTGTGAGACACAGACCCAACCAGGAACAACATACAAACCCCATTATGCATCCAACAGAACAGTTATTGCAATTAAGTGGTAAATTACTACTTGGGTTAATTTTATCATCATTAAGCACTAGTTCAGAGATAGCAGTCCCTCTCCTGTATGGTTGTTTGATTGCCTCTCTGTGTAACAACATTCTGATCTAGTCTGGGAAAAAGGTGGGGGAAAACTGCTAGGGCTTTTTTACACTCTTCCCCCCTTTTCCCTTTTTTTAGTCCTTCATGTGTGTAACTAGATTTTCATCAGTAAAATGGTGATTCACAAAAGATGGCAGCCTGGTCATGCAATTCCAGCCAAGTCTGACCTTCACAAGATGGCTGCTGTTGCACTGAGCATGAGCAGCAGCCTCAACCATGGAAGCACTGTGCCTAAGATGGCAGAGTGGGCATGCATGTGAGCAGTCTTCCGGGTGCTGGGGGTGCCATGAGCAAAATGGTGGAGAAACAAGATTGCACATGCCCAGCCAGCAAGAACATGACCCCAGGAGAGGACAAACAAATACCAAAGATGGCGCCCATGTTAGTGGAAATGCTTTGCCTTCCCTGTGGATGCAGCCTTGTTACCTCCTGGGATCTGGGCCTCTCTAGATCACTCCCGGTAAGTGTTGCCCAGCAGCAATCATTGATGGGGGGTTTTAGGCTTTGGCCACTACAGAGAGAGAGGGGCTGGTGAGCGCAACTAGCTTATTACACTTGACTCAGCTCAACTACTAGGGAGGGAGGGCTGGTGAGTGCAGCTAGCAGTTACACTTTTCCTTTTGTCAAGGCTCTGCTCGGCTGTTAGTGCAAGCGCTGCTGCTTGTAACTGTGAAATGCTTAGAGGAATGCTTCAATTAGTGCTCTGCTATCCCGCTTGGGAGGGGGATAGGGAGTGGAGCTGTAGGGCCCATGGACTATAGCTTGCTCATAGGGACTGGCACCAGTACAGTCCCCGCTTGGGAGTGGGGAGCATTAAGCACGGCTAGTGGAGCTTTTGGGCATGAGATTGAAATGCCTGCTAAGCAATAAACTAAAGTCCTGCGAATACTGTTTTACTCAACATGGAAGTGTTTCTGTCTTTTGCCCTTCTCTAGTTAAGCATTTCTGTCCTGTCCTTTCTCTAAGTATGCTGACTGAGAAAAACTCAGAATAAAGGGAGTGTGTGTGTGGGGGGGACTGTGGTTACTGCTACCAGCAATGCAGTAGCATACCTCACACCACTAAAGATTGCCTTTCTAAAAGCATACCAAACAAGCTGCAGTAACATTTAATTCTAGCCAAATGAATTCTAGCCAAAGGAGCATTTCTAGGAATCATGTAATTCTAGCCAAACAAACAAACTGTACTAGCCTTACAGCTTACTAGCTATACGAAAACAGAAGTGCTACTTAGCCAGTGTAATCAACTAAAACAACAAACCAGCACCCTGTGAGTCAGCATAAAAACAATGGCTTACCTTAAGAGCCACTGACTCCACGAGAGGAACTTTAAAAACCATAATATTTGTACGCAAAGCAGCTTATGTTTCTCATTGGCTGTGTATTTCTTATCCCCATTAATTATTACTGATGTCATTTGCTTCAAAAACAGGATAGTTGTTTCTTGAGGATTCATCAGCTCCTATTGCGTCTTCCCAACCTCATGTCACAATACTCTGCTTGTGACATCACAGTTATTCCTATGGCAACAGACTGTGATGTCACAACAGGGCATTATGATTTCAAGTATGGAATAAGCTACAGAGACAGATGAACTCTGGGGATAAAGACCTTGTTTTTGTGGGAATTTCTGTAGTAATAAATAATTGAGAGGAGAAATCTGTACAAGGTATATGAAATAAAAGCTGAATTGTGTCTAAATATTACATTTTCCAAAGTTTTCCCAAATGCATCAGTTGCTCTTTAATAAAAGGTCAATCTGGATCACACAGAGGAACTTCTAATGTGCTACAGCCTACTCTGATGCACAGAAAGAACTGGAGAATAGGGCTCCTGGGACCTGGATATACCTATGAAATTTGACCAGGTGGACTGGAACCCATGATGTAAGGCCTGGAGTGCCATGGGTATAAACACAACACAATCTGTATTTAACTTTCCAAGAAATGCATTAATATCATTGAGTACGTGCCTTGAAAAAAAAAACAGTGCATCAACAACTGTTGTCAGAGAATGTGGAAAAAGCACTGTACGGTAAATGAATTGCTCATAAATCAATAGTTAAGTCATTCCCATAGATGAACATAACTGCGACTCCTCATCTGTTGGTTTACAAATACCTGCTAGTTCTGCCAGTAATGCGTTTGCCACACACATTACAAGGCATTAGAAATGCATGCCAGATTGTTTAATGCAGAGATAACGAAAAAAACATTACCGAATAATTGGCTTAATATCCTTAACCCCTAGAAAGTGATAATGCTGCAGCACATTTCTCAAGTCCCATTCTGATACTTGTTCATGTACAGCACTTTGGTTTTAGTACAGAAGCACAAAGGTAAAACTGTATGCTGTTGTGAATATTTGAACCTGCTTTTCTTGTCTGAGTTTCTCCAGCTTTTATGACTGAAAATGATGACTTTCCAGTGTGACATTACAGTTCATTGATTTTATTCCTTTAGCTCCAGTTTTGGGAAACCTTCATCTTAGAAATATGTGCTATTGATTTTATATTACTCGTGATAAGAAAAGCACATAATAACATGGTACTTTAGGCACAGCAGTTAGAGACATTAGGACGCAGAGTTGAAAGGTGCTGAAGATAATGGCCACCTTGGCCTTGACCTCCCCCTTCCTCTTTGTTTCAGCAGAATTGCAGTGAAAAAAATGAAGTAAGGATGGGAGGGTTAGAGGTGCTGAAGTCACTCAACATTTAATCAATGTTATGCCTCTGGAGGGCATCCAGCCTACCCACGCTATTCATTCCAAAAGATGTATCAGAACTGGGACGGTCAAATGGGGACATAATAGTCTTTAAACTGCTTAGTTCTCTAATTACAGTAGCAGCTGCCAGAAACATTGCCATTGAATACTGTGTGCCACACACTAAAATTAAAGGAAAACCAATTAATATGTAGATATTATGAATATTTTCTCTGAATATAAAGGACAACCAATTGATATGCAGAGGTTATTAATACTTTTTCTGAATATAAATTTCATATACTTTCGTTGTTTTTGGTTGTTGACAACATTGTACACAAAACATATATAGTATATGGTTTAAGCTTATTATGCATGGAAATCAGTGCCGACGCTAGAGTTGTTGTATACAGTCCAAAAGTTGTTGTGCACATTCTAAATATAGTGTATGGTAAACTGTTCATGAAATCCATACCTGGAACAGCGTTGTTTTCTGCACTCGATGCGTCACGATCTTGTGCTGCACGAGTACGTCACGGTGCAGCACAACAAGATCGAACACATTCGGCATGCGCAATTAGTAAGACGCGCAACGAGCGAAGCAAGCATGTGGCAGCAGAAACAGAAGTAAACTTTTTTTGGGATAATTTGTTCTGTGTTCACCGAGTACTGCGTATGGTTGCCCATACACTATAAAAGATTGTGTATGAGCAAGCATACACAAACAAGGCAGTTGTAAGATCTTGAGGTTTCCATGGTAACGGACCTCTCAAGCTAAGCTCTCGAGGTCTCTGGTTACCACGGAAACCTCTCGATCCCAACTGCCTTGTTGTGTATGCTTGCTCATACACAATCCTCTATGTTGTGCACATTCTAAATGTTGTTGTGCACATTCTAAAAGTTATTGTGCACATTCTACAATAAATATTCATTACTCCTGCATTAATATTCATCAGGCCTGCACTATCCACCACCTGATTGGATGAAACCAACCTGTTCAGATGAGAAATCTAAACAAACATGGTGGCGGCAGCACTTAGCGAGTGCTTCACAGGTACACTTTGGATGTGGAGAGCCCTAGTGGGCTCTGTGTTAACAAAACTGCAACAATTTAAGGGTTTCTTTGTAGTAAAATAAATTATTAAGTCCTGTCATGAATGTTTCATGCCTCAGGACTAAAACAGGACTGAAATGAGGATCGGGACCCAAGCTGCACACAACAAGCAGGACCATGAACACAAGGTAGGAATGTCTGTGAAAACAAAAAAAAACATTCAGAAATACAACCTTTCTTTTAAATCTCAGGGGGAACCATATACAGGTGTGCCTGTGTATGTAAACGGGCTCAGAGTGATTAAAACCTTATTATAAAGACTTCATAGGTTAATCAAAATCCTGCCTAGCATATATGTTTCTCTACTTTGTGTGCTTAAGAGTTATTTAACTGTCAGGGAACATGAGTTTTTTTTTTTAAGTTAATTGCAGAAAGTAAGAAGAAGATAGTAACTATAGTGGCTGAATGTTGGGGTACTAGAAATATAGAAACATAGAAACAGAATTTGATGGCAGATAAGGACCGCTTGGCCCACCTAGTCTGCCCATTTCCCTACCTGATGGATAAGCTGCAGATTCTAGTTACTCAACAGCTTACTTCCTCCTATCCCCACTAGAATTGTTTTATGTCTGTCCCATGCATTCTTGAATTCTCCCACCGTTCCTGACTTTACAACCTCCTCAGGAAGGCTGTTCCATGCATGCACAACCCTCTTTGTGAAAAATACTTTCTAACATTACCTCTGAGCCGTCCCCCTCTATCTTCAAATTGTGCCCCCCTGTTCTTGCACATCTCTTTTTCTGAAAGATGCTACCCTCTTGTACTTTGTTAATTCCCTTGAGATACTTAAAAGTTTCTTTCATGTCCCCCTCTTTCCTCAAGGGTATACATATTAAGCTGCTTTAGTCTCTCCTCGTATGTCTTCTGGTACAGATCCTGCACCATTTTGTTTGCCCTCCTCTGTACAGCCTCCACTCTGTCTATGTCTTTGCGGACATGGGGTCTCCAGAATTGCATGCAGTACTCCAAATGGGGTCTCACCAACTGTCTGTACAGAGGGATAACAACTTCCTGTTTTATACTGTTGATGCCTCTCCCTATGCATCCCAGTATCCCCCCAAACCTCCTTACTGCCTTCTCACTTTGCAGCTCACCTTTAGGTCATCTGATATAATTACTCCTAGGTCTCTTTCGATTTTTGTTGTTGTTATTATCTCACCCCCCATTGTGTACTCTTCCCCTGGGTTTTTGTTTCCCAAATGCATTACCTTGCACTTCTTTGCACTGAATCTGAGCTGCCATATATTTAACCATTCCTCCAACCTTGCCAAGTCCCTTTTCATCCTTTCCACCCCACCTCGTGTATCAACCCTGTTGCAGATCTTTGTGTCATCTGCAAAGAGACATACTTTTCCTTCCAGGTGCTCTCCAATGTCACTTATAAAGACATTAAAGAGGACCGGTCCCAGTACCGAACCCTGCAGTACACCATTAGTTACCCTCCTTTCTTCACCGTGGACCCCATTTACTATCACCCTTTGTGTCCTGTTGTCCAGCCTGTTTTTTATCCAGGCTACCACCTTGGAATCCACTCTAAGGCTGGCTAACTTGTATATTAATCTTTTGTGTGAGACTGTCAAATGCCTTGCTAAAATCTAGGTAGGCCATATCCACAGCCCCTCCCTGGTCTTCTACTTTGGTGACCCAGTCAAAGAAATCTATTAGGTTCATCTGACATGATCTTCCTGCTGTGAAATCATGCTGCCTTGGGTCCTGTGCCCCACTGGCCTCTAGGCACTCAACAATTCTTTCCTTCAGAAGTGATTCCATCATTTTCCCTACCACTGAGGTCAAACTAACTGGTCTGTAGTTTCCTGCCTCTGCTCTGCTTCTACTTTTGTGAAGTGGAATCACATCCATCCTCCTCCAGTCCTCAGGTACAACCCCATCCTCCCATGATTAGTTAAAGAGAGTAGTCAGTGGCGTTATTAGTTCTACTCTTAGTTCTTTTAGAATTCTGTGGTGAATCCCATCAGGCCTCATTGCTTTGTCCACCCTCAGTTTCAAGAGTTATTTCAAAACCCTTTCTTCTGTGAATGGTCTGGTATCGATCCCCCTATTTAGAGTGTTTCTCTTGTTTGGTTTAGGTACCTCTCCCTCTTCTTCCGTTGTGAAAACTGAACAGAAATATTCGTTCAGTATCCCTGCTTTTTCACTTTCACCCTCTGCCCACATTCCCTCCCCTTTATTAAGTATCTGTATCCCTCCCTCAAGGACAGGAAGAACAAAGGCAATTGTACTGTAAGAGTTTATTAAAAAATGAAATAATTTCCTTTTTAGTGTAATCATCTAATGAAGGTTTATATAGCTTGTGGAGCATTATTTTGTTAGAAATTTAGTCTCTGTAGCTCCTTCATCTAAATTCTACGTTTGCCAAATCTCCTCAACAGCTCTGCACCCCCTACACACAAATGCACTACAAATACATACAAAAGCTTCAAAGTGTCCATTATAAGCAAAGTTTCTGTCCATTATAACCAGAGGAAAATGCATTGGATTTGATATATTTGGTTTGGGAAATTAATTTTTGTCCACTATAACCGATTGTCCATTATAACAGTGTCTGTTATAAGTGGAGTGCACTGTATTCTAAAAAATAAAGTATGGGCCCCCAAACACAACTCACCCTGTGTTTCCATCTCAGGGTTGAGATACCAGCATAGACTGGTTGAGCTTCACTCTTGAGGTCCATACACTGGTATCTCCATCCCTTGATGGAAACACAGGCTCATTGTGTATACTCGCCTATACTTTATTCCTTATATTATGATGAAGCCAGTAAAACTAACTTTTGTAGTGTTTGCTAAGATCCAAGATGCCTCACAGTGTCCAAGCAACAAATATGTAAAATAATTGCTGACAATTAATTCATATATGGTTACAAATATTACATTGCACATTATTATAGAAATCCCTATTTGAATATAATTGGTTGGGGATGGGTGTAAGGTAAGTTATGGTACTGCATTCCAGCAGACATAGGCAACACAAAAAAATGCTAACTCCCCTTTCCTGTCTCATTCTCTGAACCTGTGAACACCAGTAAACCTCCCTGTGAAACACATATGGATTGTGGATAAGGGCGCACAAGCAGTTTTGCTCTACCTTATGTCTTTTTCTTCCTTCCCTCTGACCATTATCAGCTGACTGCTTCACATTTCCAACTTGCAGCAACCAACCATACTGGGCATTTGCCACAACTTCCATGGGCACATGCCATCCATGATCTCCTTACCCTACATTAGGACAATGCTCACTGGGCATACTCCCTCTGCTACTTAACATTCATACTATGTACTATCGGCCATACACCCTCTCAATATAAAGCACATATCCAACAGTCAGATTCTGCACTACGACAGCCACACTCCTACTAATTTGAAGCTGTCTTTGGGCATCCAAGCCACTGCAACAGCCCATTAGTACTGTCCACCAGTCTGCTCAGGTGCCATCCAGCTCATCTTATTGGGCCTCAATGCTCATGACATCCTTGACCTACAGGGCTACACCTTGTCCTCCAGCTGACTGAGGCTTAATCTGGACAAGATGGAGGTGCTTGTGATTGAGCCTGGTCATTGGCAAGGTGTAGAGATTGCAGGAGAGGTGACTGGCTTGAGGCTTGGTTCCTCTCCCCTTACCACCTCTGCCAAGGTGAAGAATCTGGGTGTCATCCTGGATAATGGATTGACACTGAAGGCTCAGGTGTCATCTGGTGTCTGGAGTGGTTTTTGCCACCTTAAGGACATCACCCGGATTAAAATCTTGATTCTGCCTGATGACTTGCCCTTAATAGTGCATGCTTTTTGTGACCTCCAGACTCTACTGCTGCAACACTCTGTACCTCAGTGTGAATGGAGGGGTCCTATGTCACCTGTAGATGGTACAGAACATGGTAGTCAGGCTGCTGATGGGTCTTCCAAGGTCCTGTTATGTGTCCCCAGTCCTGCACTCTCGCATTCTGATCATGACTTCCTCCAGATGATGACCTCACCGGGCCTCACAAAAGCTGCTGCTTCTGCTGCCCATAGCTATGAACACATATTGAACTTAGTATTCACACTCAGGCTTGAGGTCACTGATCTCAAGATTGATCCAGTCTCTTGGTCCAATCATTGCATGGTGGAGTTCTTGTCTGGGGCCCCCCCATTAGTCCTTTCCCTGTCAAGATGGTCTGCTACTGCCCATTGTGGGGCTATCCCCAGAGGGATTGCTGGCAGTAGTGGTCTTTTCTAGTGTAAGTGCTGCATGTGCGTCGGGTGTAGGTGAGGTGGTGGTAGCCTATAATGGTGCTATCTCCAAGGTGCTCGACACCAACTCACTGATCCTTGCACCACCCAGGTCTTCTCGCTTGGGATCCCCTTGGTTTGATCTGTCTGTGAAGGAGATGAAGATCAGGGGTCAGACATTGAAGTGCTGCTGGAGGAGTCCGAGGAGGACAAACTAATCTTGAGAATTCACTATGGTGAATATCAAAGGGCAATCAACTGTAAGAAGGCAGAGTTCCTTTCCAGGGAGATTGCTGAAGGGAGGAACAGATCAGCTCTGTTCTTTTGGGCTGTAGATAGGCTACTTCACCCTGGTTGCCTGCAGCTGAAAAGAGCAGTTTCAGTCACCCAGTGCAAGGAGTTCACTCAGTTCTTCTCTGACAGGTGTCCTCTATCAGGACCGAGATCTCTCCAGTGGGGCAAGACCAACCCCGCAGTGGTGGACCTTGTGCAGTCAGAAGCACTCCTCTTTTCTGGGGTGAGTTTAGGCCTGTGGGGATGGCAGATGTCACTGAGGTAATCTCAAAGCTGTGGCCCACTTTTTTTAAATGGGACCCAGTCCCGACTCATCTCTTAATGGGATGTGTTGAGTCCATTGGTCCAGTGTTCACCAAGATTGTCCAGTGCTTACTTTCAGAGTTTTTTTTTCCTGATGCCCTGAAAGAGGTATTGGAGAAACCCCTCCTGAAGAAACCATCACTCGACTGACGTCTTGGCGAATTATTGACCAATCTCCAACCTCCCATTTCTGGGGAAGGTTGTTGAGAATGATGGCTCTGCAGCTCAAGGTGCACCTTGCATCCTATGACATCTATGAGCCATTCCAGTCTGGATTTTGGTCACAGCATAGCACTAAAACAGTGTTAGTCAGGGTCTTAAATTATCTGCTCAGGATGAGAGATAGAAGAGACCAGTCAATTCTCATTCTCTTTTATCTCTCTTGAGCATTCGGCACTGTGACCCATGTTGTGCTATTGGGTCACTTCAGGGAGCTCTGTGGACTCACCAGTACTGTCATAAACTGGCTTGAGTCCTTCCTCATGGGCAGGATGCAACAAGTAGTGAAGGGGAATTTCTCCTCCTGCCCAAAGCCCCTGCCTTGTGGAGTTCCCCAGGGTTTGAGCCTGTTGCCTATGTTGTTTGTGGTGTACATGCTTCCCCGGGGTGAGATTATTAGACTTTACAGCTTGGACTTTCTTTTTCTTTTTTTATTGACTATGTTGTTTGTATCGGGGTTTCACTGGCCACCATCAGTCCTCTCCTGTAATCCCCAGAGCTCCACCCTGACACCCTGTGACCCTGGGATACACCTCCACTCCACAAGAACCCTGGCTTTCCCCCCAGGGTGGGCCACTGGTTCCCCGATGGACCAGCATATGGTACCAGGGGATGCTGGGTAGCTGGTCATGGTGTGGGGTCCGGAAGCAGGGAGGATGTCATCTCACCGATGGAACACCAAGGGTTTTCTCAGTGCAAGACCCCCCCCGAGAGGCAGGATGTGCAATGATATCCAAGACAGGAGTGCTGATGTCTGGTCCACCTCCCACAAAATACAGATGCCATTCGCTGCTGGCCCCAGCCTCCACCAGGGTCAGTGGTGCACCCCACTAAGAAGGAGAGCCATACCTGGGATGCTCAATCCTTCTTCCCCCCCAGCTGGCCCTCTGACTCCCAAGTCTGTTTCCAAACCCAGGACATTGACACCATGTCGGAAACCCTACCGCTGTGCTGGTGGGCCAGCCTACAGTTTGGGCTTTCACTGCTATACAAATGATACCTAGCTGCATATGTCCTTTGCTCCTGGGATGAGTGATGTTGTGGAGGAGCTTAACAAATGTCTGGCCAAGATCTGAGACTGGATGTCCCCTAACTAGCTGAGACTCAACCCCGACAAGACAGATGTACTAGTGATTGAGCCTGGTCACCGGCGTGATGTGGTTGCTGCCAGAATAACTTTCACTAAGGTGAAAAATCTGGCTGTCATCCTTGATGACAGATGACACTTGAGGCTCAGGTGTCATCCATCATCTGGAGTGGTTTTTTACCACTTAAGGGCTGTCACCCGGATCAAAGCCTTAATTTTGCCTGGTGACCTGCCTTCACTGGTGCATGCCTTTGTTACGTCAAGGTTAGACTACTGTAATGCTCTATACTTCAGGGCCAGTGGGGGGATTCTCTATCACCTGAGGCTGGTGCAAAATGCAGTAGCCGGGTTGCTGACAGGTCTTTTCAAGGTCCTGACATGTGACTCTGGACCTGTATGACCTGCACTAGCTGCTGGTGAGGTGGAGGATTGCCTTCAAGGTGGTCTCAATCACCTATAAGGCCATATATGCTTTGGGCCCTGGTTACTGAGTTACCTCCTGTCCCCTGTATGCCCTGTGTGCTCACTCCATTCCTCCACTGAGGGCCTCCTGTAGGATCCCAGGGCCTGGATGAAAACCTCAGGAGATCACTCATTTGAGGTGGTTGGCCTGATCCTGAGGAACTCGCTCCAAGATCCTTGAGGGAGGCTCCATCAATGGATGCTTTCAAGCGGGGTCTGAAGGCCCATCTACTTAGAAAAGCTTTCAGAAGCCAGCTATAGGTCATCTATTATTGATATACTGCTATTTTATTGATATTTATTTATTGAATTCACTGACTTGTCATCACCTGTTTACTGCTATTGCTGATACTGTGTATACTTTTTGCATCTCTTCTCTTGTAAAGCACCCAGAGCCTCTGGGATTGGGTGCTTAAGAAATAAACATTTACTTACTTACTTACTTACTTATTTACCTACTGCATTATCCGCATTGACTGCTGGTAAAATGGCAAATTACCTTCAGTGTCAGTTTACTGACCTATAAAGCTGTATACAAACCGGACCCTAGCTATCTGCGTAACCTACTGACTCATCATTATACTCACCACCTTTTCTGTTCCTCTGAGGTGAGCCTTCTAGCAGTTCCAAGGCCCAGTTGAGATCATCTGGGGATAGGTCCTTTGATGTAACTGGCCCAGTGCTGTGGAACTCACTTCCAAGAGCCATGAGGGAGGCCCCCTTGTTGAAGGCCTTTAAGAAGTGTCTGAGATTATACTTATTCCAGGAGGGCAATAGGTGAAGAAATCAAAAACAACTACAGCACAGTCAAAAACCACACATGACAAATGGCAAAATGAATGGTAGTGCTCAGTAAAAACACAGAGTGCTACCGTGGAGAAAAAAAGAAGAAAAAGCTACATTGAATGTTTGCAGGGGGGCTCTGCCTCCCACACCCACCTTACTGGAAGCTTCACTTCCCGCACCCTCCCCAACTATTAATAATCACCTCTGGTGGGGAGGCAACTCAGGGATGGGAATGCACCTCAGGGGTAGGCAACTCGGGGATGGGAAGAAACCTCGGGGGGGGGAATCATTGTGGAATGGAAGGGGAACCCAGCAGGACAACCGGGGTGGGGCAAAAATGTAGGTGGGGATGGACACATTGAGAATATAAAGTTGGGAGGGGGAGAAAAAGAACAAAAAGAACCAATTGTCCCGGGACCAGGAACTGAACCCCAGTCCACTAATGATCCACCACACTCCACAGCAGCTGCTCAGCAGTACACCACCCAGCGGAGGCTTTATCCTTTTCTCCCTGATGGCCAACAGCTACTGGGATGGTGCTAATGTTACCTGCGCTATACTATCCCTGTAGCTGTATTGCCAATCGCTATTTTTCCAATGCAGATTTTCCTGCATTATAATCCCCACAACATACTGACCAAATACCTTCAAGGAGGCCTTTGGATTATAGGCAATGGTTCCTGACTCACTGGCTGTCTATCAGGAGTTTTATTAATATTTATTTATTTGATTTTAATTTATTATTTTAAATGGGATTGTTATTTGGGCAATATTTATTGTAAGTCTTATTTTGTTTTGTGTTGTTTATGAACTGTTTGAATTTTGTACAGCACCTTGAGCCCCTGGGAATGGTCACTCTGTAAATAAAGGTTTACTTAATTACTTACCTACCTTTCTCCCATTCATACCAAACTCTCATTCTTCACTGATGTAGTTCCTGTGGCTTGGGACTTGGCCAAAGCCATCACCTTCACAAGGGAGGTGTTCCCCAGGAAATTATCACTTTATCTCACTCCTTCCTTCCCTTGCTGAATTCTTAAAACAGCTTGTACTTTTTCGCAACTCACCCCATTTCTTGACTCCTCTGCTTTTCTTATCCCATTACAATTGGGCTTTCATTAATCTTATTCCACCACCACCTCATTCCAAGATCTCACTGGGCTGGTTTGTCAAAGGGCAATGTTTTTGGTGCAGCTGTGTTTGATTTTAGTTGGTTGGGCGCAGTTGTGACACTTTATCCGATTTACGGATCTTGCGCCAAATACTTGGCATAAGCCCCATAAAAGGGGTACCTGGGATTGACGCAAGCTAGACCAAAGAAATTTGGTCTAACTTTTGGTAATCAGCACACAGAATGGAAAATCCCCATCGCCGGCTGGGTGAATGCTGCCATTTGTTCAGAACAGCCCGAGCTTGCACCATTCAGTTCACTTTGAAAATCTGACCCACTTATTTTATCCTCAAATGTACGAATTGGGGTCACGTCATCTTTACCATCTTTGTTGACCTTGCAAAGGCATATAGCATAGGGTATATTTTAGTTGGTATACTGATGCCTCAGCGACACCCTTATCATAAAGACATCACAGTGACAGGATTTAGGCAAAATACACACGTCGCTGTGATGGTCTCTACCAGACACCGAGATTGCCTCACAGGGTGTATCAAACCCCTTCCCCCCCGGTCATACTCCGACTTGGCGTTAGAATCCCAGAGATCGGGGGTGTGGGTGGTGGAGCCCCCCACATGGGGGTTCAGGGGCTCAGCCCCCATGGGAACACGGAGGGATCCCTGACACTGCATTGCCAACACTCAGCACTGCGGCTGTCACTGTACGGGATGTGTCTGTCGGTGGTGTCACTGCTGTATGGTATAACCATGTTAGTCAGAGTGTATGTTTGGAATTTTGTTCAGCACTAGAGCCCCTGGGGTTGGGTGCTATATAAATAAAGTTTATGACTACTACTAGTACACTCTTTTACCCTATCCTGAAGGTTGCAAGACTAACCGACTAAACTGTGGTTCAGTTCATACCTGCAGGACAGGTCCCATTCAGTCTCAGTAGGTTCTAGAAACTCCCATTGTGTCCAGGATCCCACAAGGCTCTGTCTCTGGCCTCATACTGCTGTCATTTTTCTATTACAATGTCCCCACAGCCTGCACCTCCTCTTTCTTTCACTTATATGCAGCTGATACAATCCTTTTTGCATCCAGTCCCTCTGCCCCCATGTTGGCAGTGCAGATCCAGTGTGACTTCAGTAATATTCCGCACTGGTTCTGCCCCAACCAACTCACCCTCAATGCCAAATATATTGGGTGGGGTTTTCAAAGGGCAATACAGGGCTTGCATCATGCCCTGTGTCAAACCTGTTTTTGGTGCAGCAGTGTCAAACACTTTTTCTGCAACTGCACACGATTTTAGTAGGTTGGGCACAGTTGTGACAATTTTGATTTACATAAGCTTGCACCAAATATTTGGACCTCCTTGGTCCACTGGCATGGTTTACGAGACCTACCGCCCTTGCACTTCACTCTTGCACAGGTCCTGGTGGCCTCCTGTAGCCCCCACTTTATGATCTCCCACCTACCTTCCACGTCCAAACCTGGTTTTATCTCCTGCAAATGCCCCTTGAGAATTTCCCCCATGTTCTGAAAGTCCACCCCCCTAAAATAAGCTATCATTATCCTTGAATGATCCCCCTCCCCCCCCTCAGTTTAAGCCAATACCAGACTGTGTTGTGGTCGCTCCCAGCCAGGGGTTCTTCCACAACCAGATCTCGTACAAGCTACAAGATCCTCATCCGCTAAAACCACATCAAGAATATGGCCCTCCCTCACTGGGTCCATCACCTGCTGATTGAGCAATTCATCCAGAAAGCCATCCAGCAGCTTCTGCTCCCTGGTTACAGTGGATGTCATAGTACCCCAATCAGTAGCTGGCAAATTAAGGTCCCCTATCAACACCACTCCCTTCCCTTCCAGTCCACGCTGCCCCTTAATGTTAGCCAACAGGCAATCCTCCAGGTCCTCTTCTAGTCCTGGGGGCCTATATACCACCCCAACTTGATCTTCCCTCTCATGGGGGTTCACAAGGTGATCCATAGGGCCTCCACGTTGCCCTCTGCTTCCTCCACTCTCATAATCTCGATGTTATCCCTAATAAACATTGCTACTCCTCACCCTCTGCCCACCATTCTGTCCTTCCTTAGCATAAGGTACTCACTCAGATTAAGGTCCCAGTCATGGGCAGGGGTGGCCCAAGTTACAGTGACTGCTGCTACAGCCACCCCACCCTGAAACAGGATGGCCTGGAACTCAGGTATTTTATTCCCCACGCTTCTGGCATTTATTAAAGCCACCCTCCAACCCTTGTCCCTACCCCTCTTTACCATATCCTCCCCAGATCTTTCATACGTCCATCCACACTTCTCCCCTAGGGTACCATCTGTCCCCCCTCTATGGGGTTGCAGGCCAGTCCTACTGGTGGTATGGATGGCCAGATCAGCCTGGCAGTGCCCCCCTTTCTCCCTTCACAAGTTTAAATCCCATCTTGCCTGAATGAAATCCATCATCCCTCGTTTGAGAACTTCCTTCCCTACCAGATTTAGGTGAAGCATATCCTGGGCATACAGTCCCTTGTCTTCCCAAACTCCCCCCCCAGTCTCTCAACACCCCAAACCCCTGTGCTTCACCCCACTGTCCAAGCCAGTCATTAATCTCCCTGATCTTTTGTTTGTTCTCCACAGTGGCCCTTGGCACTGGCAGGATTTCCAAGAAAGAGACTATGCATGCATTGTCATGACAGATCCTGGCCAGTTCTCAGAACCTTGCCTGAATTTCCAGCACACTATTCCCCTCAATATCATTTGTTCCCAGATGCATCAGGAAGTCCAGTGATCCTCCACAGTCCCTCTCCAGCTCATACACCATGAACTTCGCCCTATGCACAGTCAGACCGGAAATACCCACTACCTTAACCAGACTGGATTTTCCCTCACCCTGCCCCACCCAATGAATACCCCTGATCATGGAGTCCCCCAGCAGGAGAACCTTAGTGACCCCCTTGATCTTTTGTGCACCTCCTTTTTGGACTCCCCTGCCAGCCCCCATCACCTCCCCCTCCTCGAGACCACTTCCCCTTGGCTTCTCTCTGGATTCTCTATAAGAGAACCCTAGCCTCCCTACCCTCTTGTTGTGCCTTTATAACTGAGTTCCCTGTCCCCCAGTTTAGCCTCCACCCTCCCCTAACCCAGTCGAGCCTTTTTCTCCAACCTCCTCCCCTTCCAGCTCCCACCTCCAGTCCCCCAACACAGCATTCCCATCACCATCACCCTCCTACCTCCTTCCCTTTCCTCTTGCCCCTTCCATGCCCACCTGCAGGTCCCCCTTACCTTTGGGCCTTTCTCTGGTATGATTCTCCCTCCCTCAAAGAATGCCCTCCCTCATCTCAATCTCTCCTCCTTTCTCACCGAGTTGACTTACAGCCTCCACACCTTCCCTCTGCTGGTCCCCCCCCTTTGACACTTGATTTGCCCCCTCCCCTGCTAGCATAATTTGAATTACCGATGCCCACCCTCGTCCAATTCACCATATCCCTCTCTCCTCCACCCTCCTTTTCCTCCTCTAGCCTCCTCACCACATCCTCTCCAACCAACTTACTCAATGGCTCAAATTTATTATAGCACTCAAAACCAGCCTCCTTTTTTTGTCCTGATTTCTTGCTATCCACTCCTCCAGTAGGCCCCCTGTCAGTCCCAACCCACCTGTTCCCCCCGCCTCCTGTGATATAGCCTGTTTCCTCTACTGGTTACCTCCCAGGTAGCTACCACACCCTTTTTTTTTTCCTTTCTCTTTATAGTCCCCCTACCCTCAGTGCCCCCACTCTTCAGGAGACACACATATGGCCTTATCAGTACCCGCCCTCTTACCTGGAGCCTGGTGCAGTCCATCCCCCATGTAGCCTTGGTTATACACCCCCAGGCAGGGTATGATGTGGGGGCCCTTGCACCCCAAGGTCCTTCCTGTTCTCATCAGGATGCCATCATCAGGTCAGGTAGGGACATTGGGGATAGGGGCCATGGTGCTCCATCTCCCTGCGGCATTGCAGAGTGTTTTCCCCTGCGCCGACATCCAGCATGCCACCCTTCTTGCTGACTTGGGCATGCCGTACCGCAGGTCTCCATTTGAGGTCAGACATGCGCCGAGCCCTAGATACCCCCTCCCCCGAGAGAAGGCGAGTTGTCCTTGGGACGCTCAAGTCTCCTTCCCTGGCTGGCCCTCCAGCTCCTGGGCTCATTCCCGAACCTGGGTCACTGGCGTCGCAAGTGGAAATCCAACCGCTGGGCTGGCAGGATAGCTACCCCCTTTGCTATTAGCCCATGCCCCATAGGTTCTCCACTCCTGCCTGATGAAATGGACCCAGGTCTCACTCTATCACTGCCCTCCTGCTCCCCACAGGCCCTCCCAGACATGTTTATTCCCCCCAAAAAACTCCAGTTTCCTCCATACCCAGTCAAGCTCCCCCTGATTTGCAATAACTGCCTACAGACTGGGCAACCTCCCTCCCTCCAGGTCAAGTGCACCCTATAATCCTGCCAAAGATGCCTGTCCTGGTGGCTGGGGGCCACCCCCAGAGGCCCTTTCCAAACATTCTTGGATGTTCACCCTTGACCAGGTCCCCACCCCAAGGTAGAACTACCGGCAACCTTCTACAGCCAGACATACGGGGCGATGTAGCCTGTGAAATTAAAAACACAGCTGTTGGACCAAGCTACAAAGCAGAATAAAAGAGCATGAACACAGTTACAACCCCTAACAATTCCAAGAATAGTCAGAGTCTTGACTGGAGAAAACCCCAGTATAGCCACCCAACCAATCAGTGACCTACCTCCATCTGGACCCTCCTTCTTCGAGCATTTAATAGAGGTTGGAGCTGGGGGGTGTGTGGCAAACTAGCATCCCAAAAGCAGCTGGATTTGTCCCTTAAAAGGCCCAGCCATGAGTTCTGAAAATAGCACCCTGGCTTTCTATTGGGTGCTCCAACTCAGATCACTTAACTCCTCCTAGCCACCGATGTGGCCGTCCCCAGCTCCAAATGTGCTCCTGATACAGCTCCTACAATAGCTCTTTCACCACTAATGTGTCCTGCACCATCCCTCAGGACCTCTGGACCCCCAAGAAGCAGTCCTCCAATTTTAGCCTGTGCAGTCCCCCTGCTCCCCTGTGAGTAAGTCCCAAGTATCCCAAGCGTGGCTGGGCTTGTCCCTTAAAAGACCCAGCCATGAGTCCTGAAAATGGCACCCTGGCTTTCTACTGGGCCCTCTGACTCAGATCACTGAACTTCTCTTAGTCACTGATGTGGCTGCACCTGGCTCCAAATTTGCTCCTGATACAGCTCCTGCAACAGCTCTTTCACTGCCGATGCAGACTGCACCATCCCACAGGACCTCTGGACCCCGAGAAGCAGCCCGCTGATGCGGCCTCCACAGTCCCCCTGCTCCTCTGCTAGTAAGTCCCAAGTATCCCAAGAGTGGCTGGGCTCGTCCCTTAAAAGGCCCAGCCATGAGTCCCAAAAATGGTGCCCTGTTTTCCTATTGGGCACTCCGACTTAGATCACTGAACTCCTCCTAGCCACTGATGTGGCCTGCATAGTCGCCCTGCTCCTCTGCAAGTAAGTCCCAAGTATGTAATATAATAATCTTGTCCACCAGGAGACAAGTGATGAAAAATAATCAAATCCACAGAAAATGGTGAACTACTGGGGACAAGTAAACTGTTGTTACTGTAGATCAAAGACCCAGAATGTGTTAAATTCCTGAAGGTGATGAACACTGGCCTGGGGCATACGCAGGAAGTAAAAACCCTTTGTTAGTGTCTTCCCTTTGTTTAAATGGTTGTGAATAGTTCTCAAAGACAAGCACAGATCCCTTTAGGAACAGGGCAGACAGAAATGTGGATTCAGTGCAGCACTCCACAACTCAGAGCTTGTAGAACTTCTTTGCTGGACTTAACTTTGTTTGTGATGACTTCCAAAAGAGTTGATTTATAATGAGAATGCCACTACCTGCTGGTGATGTTTTCCAGTTTCTTAGTCCAGGAAACTTTCATAGATACCATGTCCAAGAATGGTCTACTCCCTAAGCTAATGTACAACATTGCTGAATCTGCATCCCCAGCCTCAAAGTTGCCAATAAGGAAATGGGAAGTCACTTATAATAACATATGCCATTTTGCACTTGCAACTAATAGACTTGTTCACCATCGTAAATTGTACGAGAAGCTAGAGTGGCTCCACCCCCTTGCTATGTGTGACTTAGCAATACGAGGCACTATCTATAATATTCTGAAAAATCGACAGCCTTAACAATTTGCTGAATTGCTTCAGCCGTAGAACAGCCCTTATCCTTTAAGATCTTTGTACCTTGACCTGCTTGCTATACTTACTGTAAATTAAGGCCTAATCTTGGGATTGCATCATTTCAGAACTTTGCCCCTAGGCTGTGGACCAACATTCCCCCTGTGATTTGTGCTTGTACAACATCTGAGGGCTTTCACCATGCCTTTTGTAAGCATCTTTTGAGTACTTCTATGTGTAACTGCTCCTCCAAGAGGTAAACAGACATTTGTGAACACTACCTTGTATTCCCCTGTGGATTATCTCATAACGAGGCATCTATTGCTATAATCATGATTGATGACATTTTTGTTCCAACTGCTGTAATTCTTACATTTGAAATCATTGTATCCCTTTGTATGTTGTAATATGTTGCTCTTCCCTTTGCTGTTCTCATGACTGATGACAACCTTGTTTTAACTGTTGTAACCCCTATCCTTGTAAACATTATATCTCTTTATATATTGTGATATGTATGCTCTTCCCTTTGTTGTAATCTCCTGGGTCATACCTGAAAAAAGACAGTTTCTGTCTAGTGTACCTACCCAGTTAATAAAAATTAAATAAATAAATACTAGCAGTGCCACAGAAAGTACTGTCTGTAGATGGATCATCACAAAACTCTCACTAGCGTCTTCCAAAAAACTGTATAGTTAATGCACCTACAGTCCCTTCAAGGGTGGTTTACCTTGCCTCATCCAATTGATGTAATGTATCTGTCACTGCTCCCCCGTGAGGGAGATCATTATGTTAGGGAACTTGAACCTAAACTGGCTTCATGGCACTCCACTCTAGTATTATGAACTACTGAAGCAACTCAATGTTTCCCAACTTATTACCACCCCACCCGCTTTAACCATAAGTTCTCGAACCACTCCCTTCTGGACTGGATCCTCACTAATTGTGAAGACAGGTGCTCCATGCAGGAGTTCTGTCTGACTCCATCAGTGATCATTCCCCAACCTTTTACATCTGGTCCTGTAAGCACCCTTGCCCTTCCTTCTTAAAGACTTCTCTAAACATGACACTCCCTGCTTGTTTTTGGACCTTAGTGTAATTGACTGGTCAGTCCTACACACTTTGTCTGATGTAAAATCAGACCTGGCTTTCTTCACTGCTGCCTTATCTATCATCCAGGACAAGCACTTCCCTGTAACCACCCAGAGAATGCGGGGGGGACACGGTGACTTTCTAAAGTTCTCAGGAAAATGAAGGAGAGGGATGCTATGTGGGTGGCTCACAAAGCCACTCCTTCACCATCTTCCTGGAATTAATTTTGAAGGTTGCACAGCGTTTGCAAGCAAGAGGTAAAAACCCTCAAGGACGAGCATCTTAAAAGCATATAGTCTAGGAACTTGGGCACCCCCAAATATTTCTGGTCAGCAGTGAACTCACTTATAAAACCCAGGATCAATTAGAATACCATCAAGCTGAAAACTGACGCTGGGCCCCTAATGGACCCTTTTAAGTTGCTGAGCCACTTAACACCAAATTCACAGACCTGTCTGACTACTTTGGCAAGCTTCCAAGGACCCATCCTGTTTTCTTAACAGCAGGGTCACTGGTGGTTCCAGAATTCCACCCTTCCACTTTAAGGCCATCTCCCCATGTGATACCTACAAGGTCCTTAAGGTCCTCCCCAACCATGGTAGTACTGCCAGCAATGGGCATTGCTGAGATTTTTTTAAACTAACAAAGAATATTATCATTAAATCTCACCATCTTGATTCTATCCCTGACTTCCTCATCATTGGTGGGAAGTTTTTAAATGCTACTTGGATGAGCAATTAAACTAGCCAGGAGGGGAGGCAGTAAAACAAGGGATGGAAACAACTGCCTCCCCAAGATGATAGAGCATCAGGAAGAGAGGGCCCAGGCTGAGAAAACTCCACTAGGTCAGAGGTGCAGAAAGGCAGGAATGGTAACAAGTCAGAAACAAAATGGGGTAAAACACAGGTAAGGGAGGGTAAAGGATTGAATGAGTCAAGGAATGGGGGGATTTCAAGATAAAAGGAGAGTCAGGGGGAGTTTCAGAGAAAAACACAGTCAAGACTGGGAGGGGAAAGCAGGGCAGGGTGGAAGTAATGTGTGTGGAGCCATGTATGCCGTTGCAAGGAGTCTTGGAAACAAAATCCCTGACCTGGAAGTAATCACAGTTGAGGCTGATCAGGATTTAAAAGCCATTACAGAGTCATGTTGCACTGAGCACCATGACTAGGATGTGGTCACAAAGGGCTACTCTATGTTCAGGAGAGACAAGACAGAGAGGAGGGGTTGTTTTACATGTGAGGGAGAGAATCAAGGCAATGAAAGTGCAGAGACACCAGGAGGAAAAGAAAGGGCTAGGGCTGCAGTTGGTCACCCTGGAAACAGGGTCCATGGCCACTATCCATACCAGGGTAGTGTATCGGCCTGCTAATAACTGAACTAACAGCTCCAACACCCAAACTGTTTGTGCCAGAAAAATGTGAGGCTAGCAACAGAAATCAGCAGCAGACACAAAGAATGAAAGTGAAATGCACAAATACCTCATGTATTGTGCACAATTCAAAAGTGTCATGCATAAAAGTGCCCATGAACAAGATTTAGAAAGGCATCCTCACAATGCCCCTTGACCAGTTTCACCAAAACTGCATCATCAGGAGGATTTCATTCTTTGTATCTGGTATTGATTTCTGTTACTAGTGCATAGGCCTCCAGCACAGGTGGAGGAGATGGATAGGGCACTTAGGGAAGCCATGGTCAGAATGGGAAATAAGGAGGAGGTGCTGCTAGTTGATGACTTCAGTCTGCCAGATGTGGAGTGGAGTCTCCAAACTACAGTTTCCACAAGGAGTAGGGCCATCCTGGACTCTCTACAAGGGGATTTTCTCCAGCAGGTATGCACAGAACCCACTAGAGATTAGGCAGTGCTGGACCAGTGCTTACAAACAGGGACAGCATCGCAGATGTCAAAGTGGGCAGTCCCCTGGGTACCAGTGATCCCATAAAAAAGGAGTAGAGGTTAACCATATGAGGATGAGGGTCATGTATTTTATGAGGGTGGGCTTTAAAGAAATGGTGGACTGCCTTAGAAACTGCCTCAAGAGGGCAATTGCCATGGCGATATGGGGGCACGGCGGGCAAAAATAAAGAAGATAACTAAAGCAACTAACCTCACAGAAACGTAGAAATCTGATAGCAAAAAAGGACCTCTAGGCCCATCCAGTCTGCCCATTAAACCCAGCCTGATTGGTGACCCTAGACATAACTCTTTGCACCCATCCCCTTGTCCACCCTCCACCCCCCCAATGGAGAGTTCAGTCCCCTTTCTTTCTCCAGATTCTTCCCCGCCCTCTTTTGTTTATTCTCATGTGTTTATCCCATGACTTCTTAAATTCTCCTACTGTTTTGACCCCACCACCTCTTCCAGCAGTCTCTTCCATGGGGCCACCACCCTCTCCATGAAATAGTACCCTCTCCTATTCCCTCTGAACTTTCCTCCTTCCAACTTCAAATTATGCCCTCTAGTTTTCTGAATTGTTTTCCTATGAAAGATGTTCCCCTCCCTCACTTTGTTAATCCCTTTCAAATATTTAAATGACTCAATCATGTCCCCTCTCTCCCTCCTAATTTTATGGGGATTTAGATCAAGCTCTTCATCTTCTCCTCATAAGGTTTCCTCTGCTTGCCATGCACCATTCTGGCCACCCTTCTCTGGACTCTTTCCAACCTATCTATATCCTTATGTTAGTGAGGCCTCCAGAACTGGTAAGGACTTGTGGAGGGGCATTAACACCTCCCTTGTCCTGCTTGTTATTCCCCTCCCTATGCACACCAGCATGCGAGTTGCCTTGCCTGGTGCTTTATTGCACTGGTTAACCACCTTTAAGTTGTATGAAATATCCTGCTCCTGTTCCGTTGACATGACTTCTCACCCCCCCCAAGTATGTATGTGGCCTGTGGGTTTTTATGACCAGTGTGCATTATTCTGCACTTCTCTGCATTAAATCTTGATTGCCACCTTTCCAACCACCTCTCCAGTTTCCTCAGGTCCTCCCTCATTGTCCCCCCGCCGGTGTGTCCCTCTTATTGCAGATCTTTGTATCATCCACAATTAGGCACAACTTCCCATACTGTCCTTCCGCAATATCCCCGATGTAGATGTTAAAGAGGATAGACCCCAATACTGACCCCTGGGGCACCCCACTTGCCACCCTTTCCTCCCCAGAGTGCACCCCATTTAGCACCACCCTATGACATCTGTCGCTAAGCCAGCTTTCCACCCATTTAGTTATTTTCAGCCCTGCCCCCAAACTGCCCAGATTATTCACCAGCCTCCTGTGGGGGATGGTGTCAAAGTCCATGCTGAAGTCCAGGTAGGCCACGTCCACCACACCACCCTGATCAACCACCCTCATCACCAGTCAAAAAACTCATTCAGGTTTGTCTGGCATGACCTCCCCTCCATGAGTCCATGTTGTGTATCATCTTGGAGCCCACTGGCTGCAAGGTAATTGGCTGTTCTCTCTTTCAGGAGTGACTCCATGATCTTACCCACCATTGAGGTAAGGCTGACCAGATGATAATTGCCTCCTCCCTGCTGCTACTCTTGTGCATTGGCACCACATCAGCCTTATCCCAGTCACTTGGAACCATCCCCATGTCTAGTGATAGAATCTCACCATGAAAGTAGTGAGTAAAAGCAGAAGGAAAAAGAGACTTTTATCTTTCTCTAAGGAAGTAACAAAGGTGGTGAAGGAAAAAAGTGGTAGTCCAGAGGTATAAGGAAACACAGAGAGAGGAGGAAAGGGAGGTCTGCCTAGGAAAGCAGAGGGAAGCAGGCAAGGCAGTGAGTGGAGGAAAGGCACAGCCAGAGAAAAGAATCACCAAAGGGGGGCACTAATGAGAATGACTTTTTTTGGACACATAAATGAGTAGAGGAAAGCAATGGGAGTGATAGTGAGGATTACATTAGGTATGAGACTGTGTGGAATAGAACCAAGAAAAAAACAGATGTCTGAATGGGTATTTTTGCTCAGTCTTCATGGTGGAGGAAGGGGTGGATGGACCACCAGGGAACAACTGGAACAGGTGCAAGGGGGAGGTGGACAGAAGTCTATTTTCATAAGAAAATGTCTGGAAGGGACTTCCAGCTCTGAAGGTGCACAAAGCCATGGGGCCAGAAAGAATACATCTGAGGGTTCTAAAAGAACTCAGGGAGGTGCTAGCTGCCCCACTGACAGCCATGTTCAACAGGTCACTGGAAACAGGCATAGCACTGGAAACAGAGCTGACGTGGTCCCTCTACATAGGAGTGACAACAAGGAGGATGCTATGAACTACAGGCAGGTCATTCTTACTTCAGTGGTGGGGAAACCCTCCTAAATGAAAGACTGGTAGAATATCTTGAATATAAAGGTTTGCAAGACCACAGGAAGCATAGATTCATGGGGAGGGGGAGAGGTCATGCAAAATGAATCTGATGGATTTTTTTAAATGGGTGACCAGGGAACTAGATCAGGGGAAGGCAGTGGACATGGACTATCTGGACTTCAGCAAGGCCTTCAGCACTGTTCAGAACAGAAGACTGATAAAGAAACTGAGCAGCTTGGTGGTGATATCCAAAGTGGTGAACTGGGTTAGAAACTGGTTAACAGATAAGAGACAGAGGATGGTGCTAAACTGCACTCACTCAATTGATAGAGGAATGACCAGTGGGGTACCGCAGGGCTCAGTACTGGAACTGGTCCTCTTCAATGTCTTGATAAGTGACATTGCAGAGGAACTGGAAGAAAAGATATACCCTTTTTGCAGATGATACCAAAATCTGCAATAGATTGGAAACTTAGAGGAGGGGGAGAGAAGGAACAGGAATCTGACGAAACTCAAGGAGAGGTCTAAAGCATAGCAGTTGGGGTTTAATGCCAAAAAATGCAAAATCATAAACTTAGGGCATAGGAACCCATGCACTGAGAATAAGATGGGGAGGGAGATACTTACAGATGCTAAACAGGAAAAAGACCTTGGGATTATCATATTTGATGATCTCCAGGTAGTAGGGCATTATGGCAAAGCAGTGGGTAGGACTAGTGGGATGCTGGGCTGCATAGGGAGGGGTATATCCAGCAGAAGGAGAAAGGTAGCATTGCCACTGTATTACTCGCTGGTGAAACCCCACCTGGAGTACTATGCCTAATAGTGGAGGGTGCACCTCAGAAAGGACATAGACAGGGTAGAGGCAGTCCAGAGGAAGGCAAGTAAAATGGTGCTAGGGTTGCACAAGAAGTCCTACCAGGAGAGACTGAGAGCTCTCAACATGTACACCCTGGAAAAGAGAAGAGTGAGAGGTGACATGATAGAGTTCCACAAGTAACTCACAGGGTTGAACAGTGTGTAGGAGGGAAGTCTCTTTCAAATGAGAAGGAGGACCTGGACTGGGGCATGCGCGAAGTGTGTGTGTGTGGGGGGCGTTAAGAGAGATGTGAGTAAATATTTCTTCACTGAAAGGGTGATTGACACCTGGAACAGATTGCCAGCAGATGGTGGAGGCACAAATGTGGTGGGGGCTTTGAGTAACCCTGGTGGTGGGCATCACAGAGCTACTTATCCCTGCCTTGCTGGCCAGACCAAAGTTGAGGGGCCTGGGTTCCTATTTTAATAATAAATAATAAACTTAATTATTACCTCTCCTTTCTAAAATCAAGGCACTTTGACAGTAAAATACAAGAGAATAAAACAGGATGCAATAAAACCATCAATACAATAAATACAAGGTTTCATAAAATTCAATAAAATACCATCAAATAGGGTAGGCTTGAAGCCATAGGTGGGTCTTGAGGGCCTGTTTAAATCCCTCTGTGGTCGCACATTCCCAAAACTGACAGGGTAGAGAATTCCAAAGGGCTGGAGCCACGTACATAAATGCATGGGCCCCTGAAGATTTTAAAGAAACCCTTGAATCTCTAGCATCCCCTTATCAGCCAAGCGGAGCAATCGCCTGGGGCAGTATGGCACCAGAAGCTCTTTCAGGTAGTCTGGGCCCAGTCCATGTAGGGCTTTATAAGTCAGGAGTCCAACTTTAAAAGTGATCAGCCACTGTACCGGCAGCCAGTGCAGCTCATGCAGCACTTGGGAAATATGACAGGTCGGAGGGAGTACCCATCAATAACCATGCTGCAGCATTCTGCACTAGCTCCAAGCGATGGATATCAACCCCAGGTAGCCCAAGATAAAGGGAGTTGCAATAATAAAGGTGCAAGGTCACAAAGGCGTGGACCAATGTAGGCAGGTCACCGGACGGAACCAGGTACTTCATCCTGGAGTTGTTCCTTAGATGGTAAAAGGAAGATTTGATGACTGCCGACACCTGCGACTGCAGTGTCAGCCCGTCTGCAAAAATCACCCCAAGTTCCGCATCTATTCAGAGGTAAGGAGCTGGGAACCACCAAGAAAAATTCCCAAAGGTAAACCAGCTCCTGCCCCCTCTATCAAGTGACCAAGGTCCACAGCCATCACCTCAGTCTTCTCTGAGTTCAACCTCAGCCAGCTCAAATTTATCCAATCCTGGATTTCAGTGAGGCAGTTGTTAAATACCGAGAGAGCTCTATCCTGATCAGGTGCAAAATATAGGTAGAGCTGGTTATCATCAGCATAGCAGTGAAACCTCAGCCCATACCTTCTTACAATGTCTCCGAGGGGCAGCACGTATTTTGATTTAAAACTGTTTCTTTCCCAAGATAACATCATTGTGCAGTGCCTCCACCCAGAGTATACTTTTGAGTGGGTCTAATATTAAACTGGTACGACCCCCTGGGATACTGTACCTACCCACAATACCACATTGTCACCCCACACATGAATTAGATTTAACAGAACCCTAAACACATATTTTCAAATTAAAGGCTCACTCTAATAATATGCTGACACACCAGATTAATAAAAAAATGGTTAACCAAAATTTTATTTACAAGGGGAGAGGGTTAGGAATTGGTGAATTGGTTGTAGAGGTTAAACAACAATTGCATTGATTTAGCATGGCATCACAATAATCATTTTGTATTTTAAATTCAGACCGTTATCATGGCCACCCACCAACCTTATAAAGGATTCAGGATAAACTCTCCTTCTAGCTATCGAGCTGCATAAGATGGCATAAACATTAAACAGTCCCCAACTGGTATCAGTCCCCAGGCTATAATATAACTCTGCAATTCTGTTTTTAAAGCTGGGTACCCAGTACTAAACATTTGTTGCAGGCCTGATATGTCGCAGCTCCTTGGCCAGCATTGGAGCCCTTAAAGGAAAATTAAATTAGCATTCTTTATTCCTGGGACACAAGATAATTCCCTCACTGTAGTAGCTGGGGCTTTAAATATGGAAACTTAGCAGGCAAAACAGTAACTACAGTATTTACAGTCCCCTCTATGTGCAGAGCTAGTCTGCATGCTCACGATTCTGTAGTCATCATCAGGCATAGAAAAGTTATTTTGGGTAAATATGTAGCAGACGCAAATCAAGAGAACTTTGAGCTGAGATGCAGGCAGGAGCATGTGCTGACCCTTCTTTTGGACAGGCTCTTGCAGCTTGCAGGCTGGAAGTCTCTTAACTTCTTATCAGATGCCCCTTTCTCTGGGCTTGAAGTCATGTCCTGGAACATTCTGGAAATAAACCAGGCTGGGACCAGGACCAGCACACCTCAGACCCCCATGTCTAGGCCATGCCCCTTTGGGGGAGATGCATATGGCAATGCTAAGGCTGGCACACTACCAGGCTGACTGCCAGGCTGATCCAACATAATCTCTCTTTCTCTTTTTCTGGCATTCAGTAACCTTGTATCATCACAGTAATAATAATAATAATAATTTTATTTTTAAAGCATCTTTCAAGTTTTCAAAGCGCTGTACAAAACATATAATAAAAAGAAAACCAAATATTATAATACAGTACTTTCAGCCACTCAGCTAGCGTGGCAAACATGGTCTTTTTGCAAGTCAAATCACAGTCTCACAAGACAAGGGTGCATTCCCAGTGACTTTAAGGAAGACCCAAACTCTTTCACAGAGCAGACTATGGAGTATAAGACATGGCTCCCAACCAAATTAAGCACTTTACTTGTCAGTAACTCCTTTCAAAGTAGCTTCTCACAAGCATGGGTACTGGCTTCTTTCACGCCAAATCACATAGCATAGTTCTTTTGGCCAGCTGACAGTTGGCAGCTCCAATTAAAACATTTACAGTCCTCAAAGGCAACTTCTGGCAGAGCTCTGACCTCAGGATGCTTCCCTTCCATCCCTGTAGGCATACTAAACAGTTACATCAAATGTTTCACAAATACAGAACCATCCACAGTTATTCAGACAGGTGTCCACCCCATACTAGGTGCTGATCAGACGCAGGGTGCAGAGAGGTATTTAGCACCTCTTGGCTTTTTGGCCCCAAGGAGGTCTCCGAATCCCTTGTACAGTAGTAGCCACAGACACTGCCAGCTATTTCCCAAAATTTCTATGATATTTCCAGAAATATCTGCTGCTTTTTGCATTTTAAAAGTAGGGGCAGCAGAGAGAAACTCTTTAGAAATTTCACGAAATATCTGGAAATAGCTGGCAATGTCTGTAGCTACCACTGTACATTTAGTAGAAGTTTACTCACTCAGGATCAGCATGCAACCTTCTATTATCTGAAGTAACAGGATTCATCAGCACTCTCACTGCTGAGGTAGAAGCATTCTTGCAGCTCTCTCACAACTGCAGGCTGACTTTTTGAAGCTCTCTCACAGCTGAAGATAACTCAGTTTTCTCCCCCACACTTTTCCCAAATGTGGAAAGATAAATGCCAGCCCTGGGAGACAGTACTGGCAACCTCCAGGCCAACCACTTTAACTTCTTGCAGCCACATTTCTTTAGCAAGGGGCCAGAGCTCCCCTCCCTGTGGAGGGGCTCCCACTGAAATGACTCTGCCTGAAATGTCTCTGGGGCTTTGGGTGCTTTTGGAAGCTCCTGATTGGCTGAATCAATTGTCTCAGTCAAAAATGAATATTCATTATACTTCCTTGATGCCTGATAGGTTCCTCATAGGCACCAACATTTGTCCCTGCTTTATCCCCCACAAGTCTTGGCAGAGTCCCATAAGTCTCTGGCTGAAATTCTAGCTTTCCAATTGACTAACGTTAGGTCAAAGGCTGCAAACATGGCTGCTAAAGTATATAGTCCCAAGCAGTCTACACGGTGCCCCAAGTTTAACAGTCTGGTGCAGCCAGAAGAATTACTTTTATAAAATAGTAGCCCCACAGTTCCACAACAGTGCCAGTGCTGTGCCCTGATAAGCACTGCAAAATTTAAACATTTGTTTGCTGCTCTTAGCTAGTCACTAGTGTCAAAATTCAATGTCCCTAGGTGCTAGAAATGCAGTCCATTAATATGTATGGGCTCTCATTAATATCCATGTGCCCAATTACAGTGCAATTGGTGCTCTTTATTTAAAATGTACAGAGGGCTCTCAGGGGTCTTGTTCTGGTCACTGGTCCCACCATTGCCTTTTCCATGGACTGGGACCACCATTTGACTGCAATCACGGTCAGACAGCAAAGTTACCCTTTGACTGCTCCATAGAGCAGAAAGGAATGTGGTGACCCATGATTCAGCTCATCTGGCCCCCAAGCAGAGCCTGCAAGAGAAGCAGGCTCCAGGCACACATTGGGGCACCAGCAAACTCGGGCTGTGGCAGTGCATAAAGGGGAAGCACCAGATGCAGATGGGAGGCAAACGGGAGACTGGGGCAAATAAGGTAAGCCCCCACAGGGGTTATGTAAACATTAGTGGCATATAGATAGGGTTGTATTGGAAAATAGGCAGGGGGAGGGAAGGAGGCTTGCTGAGACCAGAGTCTGTAGAGACAGATTAGTCTAGGAAAATTTGGGCAGACTGGGTGGGCCAAGTACTTCTTTTCTGCTAAAATTCTGGAAATAGACCAGAGTGGTACCAATATTTAAGTCTAGTGATCCTACCTTTCTGGACAGCTACAATCTTATTTCCATCCTTTCTCATCTGAGGAAATTCTTTGAAATAATTGTCTTCAACCAAATCTCAGACCATGTTTCTGAGTACAACCTTCTCCGTCCCTAACAAAATGGTTTCAGAAAGTGCCAAAGCACAGCTACTACCTTAGGATATGTTATTGACCAAGTTATCAGAGGCAGGGATAAAGGTAAACTAAGAGGTGCCATCATGTGGATCTATCAAAGGCCTTTGACCTGGTGGACCACAGCATTCTATGGACAAATTGCATCTCGTTGAGTTCTCTGCCTTGACCACATCCTGGTCTTGCAATTATCTCTTGAGAAGAACCTTAGTGGTCAGTGGGCAGGGGGAGCTTTCTCCAACACACTGGGAGTCAAGAGTAGGATACTTCAAGGATTAATCCTGGGGCAGTTTGTTCTCCTTGTTTGTAGACTTCTGTCTAAGGAATGTAAGAAATGCCATGCACTGCTAAATGCAGATGACGTGATCCTTTTCCTCAGCACAAAAACCCCAATTGAAAAAGCCTCCAACCTCACAGAGGAGTTCAATGCTTCCCAGAGGTGTTTCCTAGCTAACAGACTCCTAATCAACATCAAGAAGACTATGGCAATGCTGTATGGGTCAAAACGTAGGCATTTGGATATTCCCCCAGTATGTTCAGATATTCAGTGCATCTTATCACTGTTACCAAAGTATGTCAACCTCCACTAAGCATGTATAAAGTCTCACAAAGCTTATTGGCAGGAATCTCAATAACACTGTCTTTGGAGCACAGATCAGGAAGCATAGGAAAACCAGGAGCAGTTTAAAAATTTGCAAATAGCGTTTTATTATTAATAGCAAAATAAAAAAAAATAGAAATTGTTCAGTATAACTATTTACAATGGCAGTACAAACATAGAAAACAGAGTCCTTCTTCTGAGTTTTTTCTTCTCAATTTCAAATTTCAGTGTCTGTCTCTCTCTCTTGCAAAACATTGCAGCTCTTTTTATAACAAGTCTTTGCAGGTAGCTCATTAAGAGAACATTCTGCTTCTCACACAGTGTTCTTGTCAGTTTCAGCAGGTACAGCAAAAGGTACACTGTGACCCAGAACTGATCTCTTGTTGACAGCTCAGGAAATATTTTTCAAACCAGCATCTCAGTTTAACCCCTTGAATTCCAGTGTTTGCAATCATTTCAACAGTATAACTATATACAGTTTTAAACAAAGGGATCCCAGTATCACTGACATTTCCACATAAACATTCACATATATTTTATACCTGCAGATATGCAAGGGGAGAAAAGACAGAAATAGCAAGGGAAGGCAGAGAGATAGTGAGAGGTGAAGAATTGCAAAACTGTCAGAGTGATCAGTTCCTAGGTCTCACAAGAAAATTTGGTTGTGCAACCAGACAGAGAAGAGACAGAAAAGGAGAAGGTGAACAGATCCTTGCTTTTAGCTCTTTCAACATAACAAATGGGGCAGGGACTTATTCAGCCCTGTCACAAACACCTCCCCTTTGAGTCCAGTTCTTCAAAGCTCCAGATCAAGCTTAAACTGATGAAAATTGACGTGTCATCTTTCAAGCAATCTTCTGGCTGTAGAGCTGGGCAAAATTTATCTTCCACCAGCAAAATTCTGGTGACATTCTGATTTTGCTTCCATGAAGTCTTGTGACAGTTCCACAAAAGTGTTGTAAAATTTTGCCAAAATTATTTCAGTTGTTTCCATCTAATTGTCAAAGCATTTCTCCAAATTGCACCAAATAATGTATGATGACTTTACCAATGCTCACCCAGAAGTATGCCATGTATCACATTTCTATTGTGAAAGGTGACTGAGTTATAATCCTCCAACCCTTTGAAAATTTTCAAATTCATTTTACAAGTATGTAAACTGCAGAATTTTAAGCCTGTATAACTTTAAAGTTAGAGAACTTAATATCACCAATTTTGTTATGTTCATTAACCATAAATAATAGGCTTTGAGGCCACCCCTATGGCCCAGAAGCAGAGCATTGCTCTGCCATGTTGATGACCTGGAATATGGAAGCGAGCCTCAAAAGTCATGTCAGAAGTGAGACAGCTGCCACTCGGCAGTGCATCTCAGTTGGGGAGGGTTGATGGTGGGTTTCACCAACACAGCAACCCTTGTGGCTGTGCCAGGGAGTTTGCTCTTGCTGCAGGAGATGCTGTGGCTATGTGAAGCTGACAGAGGCACTGTCCCCACCAAGGAGTAGGGGGAAAATGTGGAAGAAAACCTGGTAGTGAACTGAATGATGACTGAGTTCAGCCTGATCAGGGTATATAGATGTGAACAGGGTATATCTCTGAGAGACAAGCTGCTGGCTGGGAGAAAAACTAATATGGTAAAAATCCAAGAAGCTATGTGTGTCAGCTCTCTAATCTCTTCTTCAAATGCTGGCCAAGTTATAAGCAGCCAAATATTCCAAAACAACATCATTAAAGCTGAATTTCATGAACATTTGTGAAATTGTGGAATTCTGTGATACATTTGTTGAAGCCATGTCCACAAATTTTGACCAGTTGTCCACTACAGTTGCCATTGTAGAAGAAGGTAAAGAGGCAATAAGGTGGTATTAATAGGAGGCTCCATAGTAAACGTATAGTGGTGCCAAGTGTCAGGTCACTATCTTGAGTGACAAACCATGAAGAATAATTATGGACATCATGGTGTACTAGCCTGACTTCTTGCAATATACCAGCTAATCACTAGAGCTCATTGCCTTAATGACTTAGGGTAGCATGTGCACACACAGCATTGTTGCTGTACAATGCCACCTGCTGACTCTTTAACAACCCTGTAAGTAACAATGTACATTTTTGCTATTTGGAAACAGTAGCATCAAGGGATTCAACATTTACAACTAGTTGTGACTCAGACCACCATGACAGAAGTATCTAGATATCTTTAGTCATGATGGGGCATAATGCTGGGCATCACTGTTGCAGGAGTCTTGGAGGGGCATTGTAGGGTCATGATGCTAGTACAGGTAAGGTGATTCTGTTTTGATAAGTGCTTTGTGAAAGTTAAATTCCAGCGGTTGAAATCTACTAACATTGCCTCTAATGCACTCATGAATTTTTGAGCAAATTTTGACCATAAGTAATTTTGAAAGTATTCACTACCCACTAAAACACATTTATCCAGCTTAATTAGATTCCATGACATATTTACTGTGGTATGCACACCAAATCTTGAGTGTATAACTGAAATATCAGTGAAGCTACAAACATCTAGATATTCTGAAACATTTTACACATTAATCTTCATACAATTTAACAAATAATTAAATTGTGAAATTTTGAACTCCTATAACTTACATGTTATGTAACCAACTACCCCTCTATTTAGCAGTCTCTTCTAAGAAAGTATGCATATACAATACATTTTCAGTTATCTAGCTCTAAAGGTGGCTATGCAATAAGCACAGAAATATTTTCAGAAATTTAAACATGAATAACAAATTGCCAAATGTTGCACCCCTATAACTTCCCTACCCCACATCCAAATGTCATTAAACTTGGCATTTTAGGGCCTCTCCCAAGTAGTTAGCTTGTCACATGTCAGATCTATAGCTGTAAGACTGGCTGAGATATGACAAATGAAGGAATCTTAGAAGTTCAACAAATTTCATGAAATTTGTGAAATTTCGTGAAAATTCTATAAAAGCATCAGAATTTGCTCATTTCACCCAGCCCTATCAATCTGTAGTCAGGAGAGAGTTGGTGGGCACTGTGACTGTGAAAGTAATACCAGCAGAAGAACTGCAAGTATTTATTTATTGAAGTTTGTTGACTGGGTAGGCCCACTGAGGCTAGAAGTCCCTTTTTCAGGGGCGACCGGGGGATACAGATGGTAACCAACTGAAATTGAACCAGATTAAGCTGTTGGTAGTATTTTTAGTGAATGGGGGAAAATTTGGCCAGGGCACCAGGGAAATTCCCCTACTGGCCCGTAGGGGGAATCTCTGCTCATCAGGATGGCTAGCTCAGTTAGTGAGCAGACTATGATGCAGCAAGTTGTGCAGCAGGCCAGGAAACTGATTCCCTCCTCAACTAAGGAGCAGATGGAGACAGAAATCTTCTTTGAAGCACCCGCTGATATGGGTGCTTTGCTAGAATCTGGAAACACAGAATCGGGTGGGATGGATGTTGACCCGATAGTTTTAAAAGGAAAGGAGGCAACAAAATGGGCAGATGCAATTTGTGCACCACTCTTACAGGATATGCCTGAGGATACTATTTATTCTAATATGGAGGATTTGCAGGTTCTCCTCACTGCAGAAGAGGAGAAATTCAATAAGAAAAAAGAAGAACTTTTGGTGACTTTAGCAGCTGTGATTCTGAGGCAAGATATTGAGGCAGCCTCACCTGCACCTAGCAACCTACTCTCTCGGGACACTCATATACAGGAATCTACTCAGCAGACACAGGCCCAGAAACTGCTCCAACAGGCACTCTTTTTGCTACTAACTTCTCTGATCATCATTAGGCTACTGTTTTTTCTTTCGCTGCATGTACTGAATAGTGCTCTATTAAACAAATTATTAAACCTTCCAAGAAACAAACCACCTCTTGGGCTGAACAGGTGGATGAAGCGGATGCCTCTTGGTCTGTAGACCACTCCTTAAGGTCAGCTGGGTGGGTACAGCTACCTGATACTGGTCGATGGATTTCAGGCTTGTCCTCTATATCCATCCCAGGAGTTCAGAAGGCAAAAAGGGATACTACTGCTAATGTCCCTCACCCCAATACTGCAACATCTACAGTACCTGTACCTGAGGTACAACCCAGTAGGGGCCAGCTTGTCAAGGCCCCATCATCAGACCATGCACTGCAGGAATCACCTCTTGCACTCCCCCTGAACTGCACTTACACTGAACCCAGTATTAAAACTGGAGACTAATACTACTGCTACCTCTCCACCAAACGATGGTCTGAACTCTCGCAGAATGTCACAACACTCGTCCACAGAACATCTGGAGGACCAAGCAACTGGGGATGATCAAGAGGGCCCTTTACCTGGCTCTAACTCTGAACAATCTCGACAGAACCCTCGCTCTTATGCATCCTTCTTTCAAATCCCATCCTTTTCAGCTAAGAGACATAATGCATTGCGTTTAATATGTAAAGGGGGCCTGGAGATATTCCCCGACTGTAAATATGTTGCTCGAACTCTGTTAAAGGATAATTTGCAATTTTCATCTGCAGAAATGTATGCTTTGATACACGTTTTGGGGGAAAGGAATTTTGATATCAGTTTTAAACTCAACAGAGGTTTAGAAAAATTTGGGGATAGATATCACAAGGTTAAGCATTCCCCATTATGGTCCCCTTTTGAAGTCCTGCCCTTAACTAAACCTGCTCACAAGAAAGTCACTGTTCTCTTCAGAAATTAAGGTGTGAGCATCACTGATCTGGTTGTCTGGTTAAAGCAGAAATGTACCATTTCAGCCATCCAGAGGCAATCTTCAATACCAAATATATCTGGACAGGGAGTTGGAGAATAAGGGTGATCCTAATCTCCACTAATGAAGGGTTGCAGCATTTACCAAATTGTGTGTTTTTGGGTAGGGATAGGGGAGTTCTCTTCTATGCTGGCCAGCCGAAGACATGTCTTAAATGTGGGAGGCCTGGTCACATTAGCAGCACCTGTGACCATCTGCGTTGAACACTCTGTAACACCTTTGGGCACACTAGTGGGCAATGCCGGAATATGGCAGTGTGCAACTTATGTGGGGAGGTTGGCCACTCTTATTCCACTTGTCCTGAAGCAGCTCATAGACAGACTGCTCCACATGATTCTGAAGAGCAAAGAATAATGGTTGCACTTGCACAGAGATATCATGCTACACATCCTGATCCATCCCTCCCTACTGAACCTCTACCCTTCCCTTGTGCAGCCACCAAGAGATTTAGGACCTGTGGTGACACCTGTTGTTGACCCCCCCAGGGTAGCGAACGGTATGGACAGTGCCCAGGAGGAATCCACCTTGATCTCAGAACCGAACACCCCCTCCTCTGCTCTGCCTGATGAAGTATCAATGCCCCCTCCCCAGCTGCACCTAGAGCACATCCACTTGTCCATGGTTACAATGTGGAAGATGTACAGTAATCAGCCTGCTCCTAAAGTTCCCAAACTATCCATAACCTCTACCTCTAATCACTTTCGCACCCTGCAGCTAGCACAGGACGTGTCTGACGCAGAATCAGAATCCTCACAAATGGGAATGGAGGTGCCTGATGGACATTCTGATGCAGAGTCTGAAAGGGGAAAGCTCCCTCTTGCTAAACCCAACCTACCAGGTACAAAAAAGGGAAAAAGAGTAAGCATAAACCCCCTTGAGGAAGTCTTTAGCAAGCACTAAACGTCGGTGTTATTAACCATCTGCTCACTTAATGTGAACAATATGAAAAATAGAATGTGGCAGGCTGCCACCTTTTCCTAATTACATTCTACTAGTGCTAATGTTTTTTTGTTTTTTTTTCTAGGACACCAGGCTACATACCGTAGCTGAATTGTCCTATGCCACAAAATGGTGGCATACTGGAGTCTCATACTGGTCTTTGGGCCTGGAGACCTGTTCTGGTGTGGCAATTCTCTTTCATAATACTGATGTAAGGGTTTTGAAGTTAATTGACCTGGTTCCAGGCCATGTTTTGATATTAGATGTTCTATTTAATGGTGTTTGTTTTAGGTTACTTAATGTTTATGCCCCTCAAATGAAGGTGGCAAGGGAGGAACTGTTCCATATGATACAGCCTTATTTGCACACCTCACACCAAGTCATTTGGGATGGTGATTTTAATTGCGGACTCTCCACTAAGGATAGGGGTAAGGGCACTACCACTAGGAAATTATTTTGTAATATGTTTTGTTTAACTACTGTTGTACATACTGCAAATTTAAGTGATGCATATGCTCAATTACATAGGACTATGGCCCATACCTTCCATAAGGGGATGTTAGCCACCCTAATTGACTTTTTTCATTAGTAAAACATTACCCCTAAGTTAGGCCTCTGTGACCCTGGTGGAATTTTCAGACCATTGTGCTTTGTGTATTTCGGTTGGCTCACAAAATGCCTTGACCCCAGGGAGGGGTACGTTGAAGCTAAACTCTTCCCTTCCGGAAAACCAGGAAGTTTTGCTCACCTACAATATTTTCTTTTTGCTTGAAAATCCTTATATGACATGTATGAGGACCCTCTACAATGGTTGATTGACACTAAGAGGGATGTCACACACTTATTAAAATCTATAGGGCAATCCTATCTGGATAAAAGTTATTTTACTTATTTGCAGTGCAGTATAGGAAGCAGTTACAGCTTGTTATGTCATTAGCCCAAACCACTAAACATTTCTCCACTCAAATTAGATCTTTAAAAGACAGTATGGTGCAATACCATATGAATCAATCTAAAAATTTAAAATTACAGCAAATGTATGGGACACAAGGGAAATTTGCAATGATTTGCCCTTTTGAAGTTGTAGTGACAGAGTGAAGAAAAAGATTTTTGATGGTGTAAAAGAGCAAGATAATCAGTTAAAAGTGTCCCCATGTGAGATTATGGCTGAAGTGACAAAATTATAGAAGTTCATTATTTCAAGAACAGACGGTTTCTACTACTGACATAACTGCTTATTTACAGTGAATTGAGATTCCACACTGCCCCCCCAACTCTCCAATGGTTGACAGAACCTATCTGTCCGATAGAAGTATCCAGTGCAATTATCTCTTTACAGTCAGGCAAAGCATCTGGTAGGGATGGGCTGACACCCGAACTCTATAAGGTGTTGAGCTCTGAGTTTTCTCATGAACTGGCTGATGTTTACAATGAGCTGTTATTCCACTCTGATTTTCCTTTAGATATGGTAGGGGGCACTCTTATTTTGTTACACAAAAAGGGAGACAAGCAGGAGCTTTCCAACTGGAGGCATATTAGTCTTCTGAATGTTGATCTGACAGTATTAATGAAAATCTTAAATTAATGTCTTTTGACTGCTGCACAGTTTTCATAACACTAGCACAATCCTGCGCCATCGAAGGGAGGGCTATCACAGATCAACTGTTATTTTTAAGGGAAATATTTGACCAAAAATATTACAAGGGTCATTCTAAGTTTATCACTGGATCAAATGGGTGCCTTTGACTCAGTAAATCATATTTTCTTATGGTTCACTATTCAACATTATTACATACCTGAAGTATTTATCTCTTGGTTGAAAATATCTACAAACATGCAACAGCATCCCCTTTGGTTAAAGGGCATCTAGGGCCTCTCCTTTCAGTTAAGTGAAGAGTGAAGCAAGGTTGCCCTTTACTGTACATATTCAGCATAGACCCTTTATTCCATTCTTTAAATGTTGTCATACCACCTACTGACATACATAGCATTATGGCCCCTTTTTCAATCCTAGCATATACAGATGATATTTGCATATGCACCTCAACTATTACTTCAGTTGAGTGTGTAATCCACATGTACGAATCTTATGGGACATTCTCTGGCACTTCCCTAAACAAACTCAAATGTGTTGGGAGGGAATTGGGCATTGATTACCCTACCCCCACCTCTATTTCTGGTATGGGTTTCTCTGAGGCCCCCATTAACATTTTAGGAATAGTTTTTGTTTTGGTACCCAGACTCCTGATTTATATAACTGGGATTTACAAATTGAAAAAGGGAGACCTCTGGTCCAAAATTGGAATAAATGGGATCTTAGTAAGTCCAAACGGATTTACCTAATCAAAACTTATCTATTACCAGTATTTTTGTTTCTTAGTAATATTTTCCCTCTCACTAAACAATGTGAAGCTACTATCTTTAGTGTTTCCTTTCAAGCGGTTTGGGGTAGCCACCTAAACCTGATCAAACAAAATATTTTATATTTACCGGTTTCACAAGGCAAACTTAATATGGTAAGTCCATTACTGTTCCTTTATTGTCAATTTTTCTTTGCCAGTTTCCCACCGTTATTAAAACATGTTATTAAATTATGGATGGGTCTTTTTAATCAGTCAGTGGGGTTGTGGTTCCAGGAGTAGAAGGCTGGTATGAATGGATGTATTAAGTCTAACTCACTTGTGGCTCCATACCTCCGGGATGTATTTGTTAAATTTAAATCTTGGCACATCCCCAGTTCTTGGACTCTCTCACGACATAAAAAATATGTTTATCAAGCTGTAATTAATACTCACTTCACTGAAGCTATTCCTTTCCCAAAATGTCCTGCTCTGCATTTGCAGGCACTGCATGCACTTTTTGTTGAAAAAAGAATCTCCCCTAAATTACATGACATCATTTGGTTGTGCTGTCATGAGAAACTTAATGTTAAGGGAAAACAACAACACAAGCAGTTGGATGAATGGAACTGTTCATGGCCCGGGTGTTTCCAGATACTTGAATCTATGCAACATTTATATTTTTCTTGCTCCTATATTTCATCATTTTGGCTTTATGCTGCCCAGGTTTGGAATGAGAAAGTTTTTTTGTCTGTCTCCCATGAATCTAAGATTTATGGCTTGTATCCATTGGTTTAGAAAAAATGGGATAGCTATACATTAAATGTGATTTTTGCTGTTTTTAAATGGTTTATATGGCACAGTAAAAGCCTTTTCATGCTACAGCAAAAGGTTTTCTCGCATGCAGAACTTTTGCAAAAAATTACTGTAGAACTTTGTAATATTTATGAGAATGAGTCCAGGTTGTATGATAAGAGACTTTTATTGTTAAAATGGAGGAACTTGCCATGGGTCACAGATAATGATGTGCCCATCACTTAGAGTTTGTTTTGCTTTTCAATGTTATATTGCACAAGTCTGTGATATTTTCCTTTTTCTTTTCTAGTCTCATGATATTTTTATTGGAATTATTGGTAATGTTTTCTCCTGATTTTCTTTCTGTTGTATTTGTGTGACTTCCAATAAAAACAAATTCCCCTACTATCCAGTAGCGGGAGACTCTAGCCATCTTGGTAGGCTACCAAGATGGCGGGCCAGGAGGCTGAGAGGAAGGAGGAGAATTTGGAGATGAGGGAGACTGAGACCCCCTGTAATAATAATGGAAGACGAGGTGATAGAAATGGAAACTGCAGAAGTGTCCTCAGAAAAGCTTAACCAGGAAAGAATGGCTGAAGAGGTAATTAATGTCTCAATGAATATGGAGGAGTTACCTGAGAAATTGGTTGTGCAATCATTGGAACAAAGTGAAGAAGACCTTGGAATTGAGGATACAGAGGTTACTTTGCAAGAGTCAGTCTCTAAGAAAGAAAACGCAGTTGAGCAAGAGGAACGAGTACTACTGTTCCAGAAAGCACAGTTAGAGAAATGGCTGCAAGGCCTGTGATCTGACAGAAGGAAGGAATCTGTCAAACAAGCCCATATGAGACTAAGTGAAGCATCATCATTAAAGGAGAAGCCAAGATGCTGGGCGACTGATGTGGAGGATGCAGAGTATGTAATGAGAGGCAATGGGTGTGAACAGAGGAAGCAATGAGATGTGAGAAAAAGCAACAAAGAGCCAGGAATGGGATTTACAGATTGAAAAATAGGTCTAAATGACCAAGACAACACAGCGATACCTGGATACCTGAAGCGTTGTCTGTGGATAAAGCCCTGCAGGGGGCCAGATGGGAAAGAAACAGGTCAAAGGGTTTCAGGGGCATCCCCCATAAGCATATTAAGCCCCAACAGAACTGTTATAGCTAAATCACATGCTTTAAGTAGTGGAAATCAAGAAAACCCCCTAGAGTTGCCAGATGAGCTACAATTAACTCAGAATCCCAGTTTAACTTTCAAAAATACAATAGCTGGGCTTTCGACATCCCATCTGAATGGAGAAGGAAACAAACTTCAAAATACATCAAGTAATCCCATGCAAGGACCTTTAAATGTGGTAAATAAAAGAGCCCCTAAGTCTTATCCTTCTCTGTTTAAAATGCCAATATATCCTGCAAGGAGGCATAATGCAGTAAGACTGTTCTATGTGGTGGGAATGCCTGAACCCCCAGATAGAGCATTTGTGGCCAGGAATCTACTTAAGGACTCTATGAAATTTTTCTCAAATTAAATATATGCTGTCATACATATATCTGGAGAAACAACTTTTGATATAAGTTTTAAGACAACATATGGGCTGGAAAGGTTCTGGATAAAATATAACACATTGAAAAAATCTGCATTATGGGCACCATTTATTGCAATCCCCCTGACCAGGCCTTCACAAAAAACAGTGACAGTACTATTTTGTAATGAAGGTGCCAGTGTCAATGACTTGGTGTATTGGTTAAAACAAAAATGTACTATAATAGAAGATTCAGAGGCAATACTATACACGGAAAATATTTGGACAGAGGGCTGGAAGGGAAAAGTGATGTTGAGGACAACAGACCCTGGAATAGCACACTTGCCGAACTCTTTTTTTCTGGGAAGGAACAGGGGCATATTGTTCTATCCTGAACAGCCAAAAAAGTGCTATAAATGTGGTTCTGTAAATCATCTGAGCAGTGTTTGTGATCAGCAAAGGTGTACAGTATGTGGGAAATTGGGGCATGTGGGTGCACAGTGTTTGAATGAATGCAAATGCAATGTGTGTAATGAATTGGGGCACACCTTCCAGAATAGTAAGTGGGCAACACATAATGTAGGAGAAGAAGCTGATGGGGAGGAGCACATGCTTCTAATTATATTAATGTAAAGAAAATAACAAGAGGAATCAGAGAAGAGAGGAAACAGGTATACCAGAAGCTGTACAGAGAGAACCCTCAACTCCATGACTTCAGGACCCCCCCCCACCTTCCCTAATAGGGAACCACAGTCAGAAGTCAAGAAAACTTCTGCTGAAGGCAAAGACCAGGCAATACAGGTTAAAAATATGCCAGATGTAGAACACAGGGAGGAAGCTACAAATGTTATAAAAGGGTTAAAGAAAGATCTAGAGACAATTTATTTTATTTATTTATTTATTTGCTTTTGGTAACCAGGTGAGTGCAATAGACATAGAGATGCCTATTTTCAGGCACGACCCGGGAGAAAAAACTGGAAGGGGACAGGATCAGTTGTGTTCCAGGACAATAGCTGCTGCTTGTTGTTTTCACAGGGTTCTTGTGGATTTTACTTGGTAGAAGGTTATTTCTTCTCTTTCTTACTTCTAAGGGGCTAGCAGGGTATTGTTTTGGGGGCTGTTAGAAGTTTGAAAACTGGTTTGGTGGCTGTAAGTGGGCTCATTTGTTGGATGTTTCAGTGTGTAACAGGCTGCACTGATGGAGGCCTGTTTCTTCTGATTTAAAACCTATTTGGTGGGATTTGCTTGCACCTGGTTCTTTGGCTGCTGGGCTTGGAGGGGAGACACAGGGCTGATACACTCTCTCTCGAGTTGGGTGTCTGCCCAAGACCCACCCTCCCTAGAGTTCTGATAATTTATAGGGGAACACCTGCCCCGCAATTGGAGGAAAAGGCTGCAGGTGCAGCTCATGTAGTTCTAGCCACTGGGGATTGGATTTAAAGGCTGGGAGAGAGCAGCTTAGGGAGTCGTTCATTTCCCTTATAAGTTAACTGTGTTGTACTGCACCTAGTAACAGGGTTACCAGTGTACTGTGGGACTGTATCTAAGATTAGTGGGTGATCTGATTAGGCAGTAGGGGTGTATCTTGGACTGGGGGGAACCTGGTGGCTCACCCAAGGAAACCTACTTGGAAGGGGATGGAACCACACATCATTAGGGCTGGCATCTTTGGGAGGGTGGTGGGGTGCACAGGGGTGGGCAGCCATGATACTGGACTGGGCTTGGAGTTTGGTGGTTGCCAGTGTGCACCAGCTGGCACAGCTTAGGGAGGAGGTTGCAGATTGGGGAGACAGCTGGGGAAGGGGGTATGGTTGGGGAAGGGGCAGGGATCTCCACGGGGTTGCACCAAGAACTGGGGCAGAAGCTATAGGAAAGCAGTGCAGGAGAATACCTGGGTCACATAGGACCCTGGCAGAGGGGTCCAAAAGGACACTACCAAGGAAGCAGGCAGGTAACTGAGGACCCTCACAAAGGAGGGACAGAGGGACAACATTCTCAGGGAAGTAGGCAGATGGCCAGGGCTGGACAGAAGGAAGCAAGGCGGGGAGGTGGATCAGACCTTACACTCAATAAGCACTTCAATTCTCTTCTGCTGCTCGAGGATGAGGGGGGTGATGTAGCCATGAAAGGGGTGGTTAGAGGTGGAAAGGGAGTGGGGGGCAGGAGGCAGGGGCCGGATAGCAGGAAGAACAGGGGGGAACCTGGAATGCAGGAAAATGGGGGGAACAGTAAATCAGAGCAGGAGGGGCAGGGGAAGAGGGAGGGAAGCACAAGGAGAGGACCAGTTGGGAGGAAAGGTAAAGGAGAAGAACCAGAAGTACAAGGAGGATTCAGTAAAGGGAGCTGAGGGTTTAGGCCAGGGGAGCACGACAAGCAAGGAGGGACTAAGTGGAGACAGGAAGGAAGGGAGGACAGAGCCAGGCTAGTTTAGCAGATGGGGAGAAGGACCAGTCATGAAGCAGTGAGGGGAGTTAGCAAGGTACAGAAGGATACTCAGGAGGAGGAGAGGCATAGGATTGAGGAGGGGGTGGCTAGGTAACTAAGAGGGGTGGCATGTGGCACCCAGATAGGGGAGGAACAAGGAGCCGGCTGGGTGGAGGGGCTGGTAGAAAGGATGAGGGACATGGAAGGGGAATGGAGGAAAGGAGCAGTCAGAGTGCTCCTGTTGGGGATTCTATGATCGGGGTATCAAATGGGATAGGGAGGAGAAGCCTGGCCATTTAGAAAAAATGCTTCCCTGGACTAACGGTGCACAGGGCTAAGCACGAGGTATATCAGCTGGCAAAGGATTGTGGGGGTTCCCCGGACATACTGGTCCACCTGGGTACAAATGACATCGAGGGAAATAGTGAGCTACAGATACAGGCAAGATTCAGGAGCTTGCCAGGGTCTAGTCATGACATAGGATACAGTTTCCTTCTCATAAATCCTGCCAGTGCCAAGGGCTAGTGGGGAACACAAAGGAAGATTAGAGAGATAAACCAGTGGCTCAGGGGTGGTGTGAGGCCAGAGGGTATGGGTTGATGGGGATTGGGGAGACCTGGGAGGATAAGGAGCTGTATGCTAGAGATAGACTCCATCTCAGTTTGGAGGGGAGAGGAATCCTTAAGTTAAAAATAGAGAGGTTCATTGGTGAAAAGTGGGGTTTAAACTTGTGAAGGGGGGAGGGATGGGAGAAAAGGCTGTCAAGGGGGTGCCGATAAAGGAGGGACTCTGTCTCCACCCCTCTGGGGAGCTGGAGGATTGCGGGAAAAGGCCGACTGGTAAAGTGCAGACCAGGAGAAAACAGAATCCCCATGGGAACACGAGCAGGGGAAATGGAAGTATAGGGAAAGGGTGGAAGGTAGTCCTGCTAAATGCCAGAAGCTTGGGCAATAAAATGCCTGAGCTCCAGGCAATGCTATCTGAGGGAGCAGTGGACTGAGACCTGGGCCACTGCAGGACACGACTGGGACCTGAACCTGGAGGGTTACACTATGTTCAGGAAGGACAGGGGGTAGGGAAGGGGAGGAGGTGTAGCAATGATAGTCAAAAACTGCGTTGGCATAGGGGGAGTAGAGGAGGCAGAAGGAACCGTGGAGGTGATTTGGGTCACCTTGATAACAAGAGGGGGCAAGAGAGTAAAAATAGGAGTGGTGTATAGACCCCCTGCCCTGGCGGAGGAGCTGGAGGAGAGTCTGGTGGCAGATGTTGGGAAACACTGCAGACTGGGCAGAGGAACAGTGGTGGTGTTGGGGACTTAAACATGCCAGGAACAGACTGGGAGACTATGACATCCTCTGTGACCAGGGAACAGAGGTTGTTGGATGTCTTTCAAGGCAGTTCCTAACTCAGCAGGTGGGAAACCGACCAGGGAGGCATGGGTACTGGATGTGGTCCTGGCAGACAGTGACCAGATTGGGAGCCTGGAGGTAAGGGACCCGTTGGTGGGAGTGACCATGCCATGGTCTGGTTCTGCCTGGACCTAGGAGGCTAGAGGCTGCTCAAAGGCGAGGTAACTGACTTCAGGGGATGGATTTTAAAGAAATGGGAAGGATCCTTAAGGAGCATTTGGATGTGATTGGGTCAGACATGGATGCTGATAGTAGGTGGGAAATCATCAGGAGAGGGTGCAGGATACTACCAGCACCTGTTAAAGAGTAAGACGAAAATCTTGAGGTAGGGCCGAAAAGCCCTGCTGGTGGACCAGGAGAGCCCAGGAGGTGGTGCGGAAAAGAAGGCAGCCTATAGGCAATTCAAGTGCTCAAGGAGTGAAAGGGATTGAGGGAGTATGAGCTGATGGCTAGAAGGGCCACTAGGGTGGTGAGGGTGGCTAAGGCAAGGAAGGAGCAGAACCTGGCCAGGAAATTAGGAGAGGAACAAGGGTTCTTTAGATACACTGGGGAAAAATTAAGTGTGAAGGGCAGATTAGCAGGATTAAATCAGAGAGAGATGGGTACAAGACCCAGGGAAGCAGGCAGAGGTATAAATGAGTACTTCACTCAGTTTCAGCAAAATGGGGTGCTGCATCATACATGGGAGGAGACAGAGATACTGAGGGGGGGGGGACCCTTGCCGATCAGCGGGTCTGGGGAGAGAGGGAGGCATCACTGGCAGGAGGATGGAGGGCTAAGCAGGGAGAAGAGGTACCAGAAGTGGAAATCACAGCAGAGAGAGTGAAGGAAGCCCTCAGCTCCCTTTAAGATGAAGAAAGCACCAGGGCTGGATAAATTACATCCCAGAGTGCTGAAGGAGCTTGCGGATGTCCTGGCGAAACCCCTGGCGGAACTTTTCACCATCTCTCTGAGGACAGGGTGGGTGCCCCAGGACTGGAAGGTGGTGCATATAGTGCCTATCCACAAGGGGGGATCAAGGGAAGTGGCAGGGAACTACAGGCCTCTCAGCCTGACATCCGTGGTGGGCAAGGTGATGGAAGGCATTGTCAAGGAGAGGCTAGGGGGGACCTGGAAAAGTCAGGGTGCCTGGACGATAGACAGTATGGATTCATCTGGGGGAAATCATGTCAGACAAACCTTGTGGAGTTCTATGACTGGGTGATGAGTGCCTTGGACCTGGGTAGGCCAGTGGACCTCCTCTTTCTAGACTTCAGCAAGGCATTTGACTCTGTTCCTCATGTGAGCCTGTTGGATAAGCTGGGAGAAATGGGGGTGGGGAACCAGATGATCAGATGGATAGGCAATTGGCTCCAGAACCGGATCCACAGGGTCATAGTTGGTGGGATAGTCTCATCTCCAAGGAGGGTCATTAGTGGGGTCCCACGGGGATCAGTCCTTGGGCCCCTCCCGTTCAACGCCTATGTCTCTGACATAAGGACAGGAATCAGGAGTAAGATGAGTCTCTTTGTGGATGACTCAAAACTGGGGGTGGTGGTGGATGGAGAGGAGGGGAGGGTGGCCCTACAGGGGGATCTGGAGGCTCTGGAAAGATGGTCTAGAAGTGGAAGCTGAGGTTCAGTGCAGGGAAATGCAAGGTACTCCACCTGGGGCCAGAAACCCGGCCAAGTGTACACCCTGGGAAATGCTGCAAGTCTCGATGGCTGTGAGAGGGACCTAGGGGTGGTAGTGGATGTCAAGATGAACAACTTGGAGACTTGTACGCGGGCAGCAGCCAAGGCCAACAGGATGCTGGGATGCATCGCTAGGGGGATCACCTCCAGAAGGAGGGAAGTGATACTCCTTCTGTATAACTGCTTGGTGAGACCACACCTTGAGTACTGCATGCAGTTTTGGAGGCCACACTTAAAGAGGGACATTACCCTCCTGGAGAGGGTCCAGAGGAGGGCAACCAAAATGATTTAGTGCTTGGGGGACAGGACCTATGAGGAGAGGCTCGAAGAGCTAAATATGTACACATTGGAAGAGAGAAGTGACCGGAGGGACATGATAGAGGTCTTCAGGTACATGAAGAGGGTAAATAGGGGAGAAACAGTCAGGGTGCTTTGAAGGAAGGAGGAGGGGGCCACTAGAGGGCATGGGTGGAAGCTGGAGGGAAGATTCAGGGAGAAAGGAGGAGGTGCTACTTCACTGAGAGGGGTCGTGGAGCCATGGAATGCTGCCTAGAGGCTGGTGGAGGCAGAGATGGTGGGAGGGTTCAAGAGGGGTGGGACAGGTACAGGGAAGGGTTCTGGAAGCAAAATCCAATGCAGCAAGAATATCCAGAACTGGGAAGGGAGAAGCCAGAGAAGGCGAGGGAGGCAGCAAGGTCAGCACCCAGGGTGGGGGCTGACCAAACGAGCAGACACAAAAGACTGTTAGGCCTATTCTGCTGGCATTTTAGTATGTTAGTAATACAAGTGAGAACAAAAAATACACAAACTGTACAATGTGACGCAGCACAAGGAAGAGATAACACAATGGAATTTAGTGCAATACAAACAATTGACAACCGGCCGAAACAGAGTAAGATAATATCAAAAAATGTAAACAGTACTCTAATGAAAAACAAAACAAGTGCTAACAAATTTGTACTGGAACTGGCTGACAAATACATTAGAAATAGTGATTCCCATTACAAGGCTTAAATATAGAGAGAAAGAAAGGAAGGGGGAAGGGGGAGATGGGAGGAAATAGGAGAAGGGGTGAGATGGAAAGAAGGAGGGTGAGGAAAGAACAAGGCGGAAGGATTAAAAGGGGTCAAGGTGGATGGAAGCATGAGCAAGGATTTGAGGCCAATAGGTGTTCACGGTGGAGTTTCTTGAAACCAGCATGGGTAGTAACAAGCCAGGTGAGGATAAATTCCAATATTTAGGGGCTGAGTAAGAAAGCCCGTGTACCCATGAAGTTTTGCATCTGGGTATAAAGAGGGCATTGTCACTAGATCGGAGACCATAGGAGGGGGTTTGGGGGTGTAGCAAGGATGCGAGGGAATTGGGGAGACCTGATCTAGTTATACCACCTAATAGGGAGCCAAAGGCCAGTAGCCAGTGGGCAGAAGGGTTGGGCCATTTTAGGTCAGCATACAGCTGACAGTGATGTTTAAAACGTGGAAAGCGAGAGGCATAGCAGCAGATGTTTTTATAGGTGGTGTCCCATTTATGTAGGGAGGTCTTTGATGCTCCAAGGTACGTGACTGAGCCATAAGCAAGGGCAGGGAGCAGTAGGCCTTGAGCCACTGCAAGCCGAGCAGATGGTGTAAGGGCATAGCTAGTATGGTATACACCTCCAATGCCCCCCCACCTGTACCTGCCCAGTCCATCCCCCCTCCCCACAACTTCTATTCCAGAACAGAGGGAGGGGTCTGAATGCGTGAAATCAAAGGGTAAGAAGTTCTCTACGAAGTCAGCAACAAAACAGAAAACTGTGACCTTTGAGAATAAATATGACATTTTGCAGTTTGGGGACTCAGAAGAGGATTCGGATGACTCCTCAATAGCATCATCAGTTCCTGAAGGAACAACAGACACAGAGAAACATATGAGGCCCAGAGGTCCTTTGAAGAGGAAAGCAAAAATGACAATTAAACATAAATAAGTGACTAGAAGAAAAGGGAAATACAAATAAAATCACAATGTATGAACCATTTTCATTCTATTCAATAAATGTAAATAGTATAAAAAGAGTGGGGAAATGGAAAATGGTAATCTCCTGCTTGGCTTATCTGCAATCAGGGATTATTTTTCTCCAGGATACCTGTTTGCACAGAATTAAAAAAAGTGAGGGGGCATCTAAAGATTGGTACTGAGGCTATTCATGCTAATCACTTGGACAAGAAGCATGAGCTGGATTGGGTATTCTTTTTAAGCTACCTGAAGCGGGAGTGTTACAATTATTTGAATTGGTGCCTGGAAGAATTCTAATCTTAGATGTAACAATACAAAACATTCAGTATCGATTGATTAATTTCTATGCTCCATAGACTAAAGCTGCCAGGTGTGATTTGTTAAAACAAATCGAACCATACTTGTATACAGCAGAACAAGTAATCTTGGCATGAGATTTTAATTGCCCAATTTTTGCTAAAACATCAAAGAATACTGTGATTCAAAGTTACTGTCTCAAATTATAAAAACAGCAAAGCTGAAAGACTCAAACTTCACATATGCCAAAAAGGAGACACCTACGTTTCATAGAAGGCATCTGGGGTCCAGGATTAACTATATATTTGTGTCTGAAAATGTGCCATTACTTTGCGCAAAGAATATTCCAACAGAATTTTCAGACCATAATATAGTAAGAATGAAAACTAGGTCTTCTGTGGTATTCAAAAAAGGGCCTGGATTCTGGAAATGGAATTTGTCAGTGGTAGAAGATTTGCACATCTTAAAAAAACTTTAAAATCATTTATACACGCAAGAAAATCTGTATTCATCATGTTTGACTCAGCAGTAAGATGCTGGGAGGACATGAAGCACGATTTACAGAAACTGTGCAAGCAATTGAGTAGAAATCAAAGTAAAAAGCAATACTTCATTTATCTACAAAATAGGAAACTACTGTCCTTTTCTTATGAGACTGGTCAGAACATAATGACACAGATTACTGCATCAAAACAAAAAAATACGGGAATATCACGAAGGGAAAGTGAAAGCCATATACCATCAGCAACAGTATGGAATTATGAGTAAGTCTGAGGTAATATACCCCTTTGAGAACTGTATAAAAAAGGTAAAAGCTAAAGAGGTTTTTAAGGCTTAGCAATAAATGGAGTAAATAATGTGATTCCCAGTGGGAAGTAGCACATGTAGTCACAGAATACACCACTAAAATGCATGGTCCTTTGGAAATGTCTCAGGAAGGACTGAACCAATTCTTGGAAACCTTAGAAATTCCTGAGATAGAAATAGTTAAATCAGGGGAAATTAATAGAACCAATCACAGAGGGTGAACTACAGGAAGCCTTCTTATCTTTGGCCAGTAATAAAACACCAGATCTCCGCAAGGACGTAGACAGGATGGAGGCAGTCCAGAGGAAGGCAACTAAAATGGTGCAGGCTCTGCAAGAGAAACCACACAAGGAGAGACTAAAGGAGCTTAATATGTATACCCTTGAGGAAAGGAGGAAGAGGGGGGACATGATAGAAACTTTTAAGTACCTCAGTGGAATCAACAAAGTCCAAGAGGGTAGCATCTTTCAGAAAAAGAGATGTGCAAGAACAAGGGGGACACAATTTAAAGATAGAGCAGGGGAGGGCTCAGCTGCAATGTGAGGAAGTATTTTTTCACAGAGAGGGTGGTGGATGCATGGAACCGCCTCCAGGAGGAGGTTGAGGGGTCTAAAACTGTAATAGAATTCAAGAATGCATGGGACTGACATAAGACAATTCTTGTGGGGGTAGGAAGAAATAGGCTGTTGGTTAACTAGGATCTGCAGCTTATCCTGTAGGTAGGGAAGTGGTCAGACTAGGTGGGCCAAGCGGTCCTTATCTGCCATCAAAGTCTATGTTTCTATGATGGGATACCCAATGAGTTAATAAAAATAATAGGAAATATTTGTGCTCTGAGCTACAAGAAACATTTAACCAAATGTTATTCTTACAAGAGATACATTTACATATAAATATAAGGGTGCTAATATACATATACTAAAAAGGGGATTGACTAGACCTAAATAACTGGAGACCTATTAGTCTCCTAAACTCAGATGTTAAACTATTAACTAGAATTCTGGCTAAAAGATTAATGTCGGTGGCGTATACAGTAACATCTCCTGCTCAGACATGTGTTGTGCCAGGGAGACACATACAGAACCAGTTAATATTAATAAGAGAATTAATTGAACTGGGGAAGATTGGAGAGGCTGATGGTTATTTAATTTCTCTTGATCAGAAAAAGGCCTTTGATCAAGTGAGTCATTCTTTCCTATGGGAAGTATTGAAGTACTATCATATCCCAGGGGGAATGATAGAATGGATCAAATGTATCTACAAGACTGCCACAACAGTACCTGTGGTGAATGAGTGAATCAAAATTCAGAGGGGGGTAAGACAGGGCTGTCCGTTAAGCCCTGTCTTACATGATTTTTTTACAGATCCCTTGCTAAGGAAAATTAATGAAAACAGAATAGTAGCACCAATAATGATAAAAAGGGCACCAGTTCCCATTTAAAGTCATTGCCCTTGCGGATGACATGAATGTGTTAGCAGGGACTAAAACAGTAGTTAAAGGGGTACTAGAAGTGTGTTCTGAGTTTGGAAGATTTTCAGGATCTGAATTAAATTTTAGTAAATGAGTGGGACAAAGAATTAACTATTTAATGAAAGAGAATGAGCTACTGGGACAGATACAGATTATGCCGGACCTTCTAAGTATCCTGGGAATTACATTTGGTCCAGGGAACCTGGATGAAATAAACTGGGGTCAAAAAATAGAAATAGGGAAAAGTAGAGTAGCGCAGTGGAATAGGTGAAAATACAGTAAGAAGTAAATGATTTATATGATTAAGACATTCTTAATACCAATAATCCTATATATTAGTTATATATCCCCCCCCCCCAAAAAAGTAAAGAGACTTCACTATTAAAAATTTTTTTTTTTTCAAGCTTGCTGGGGAAGCAGACTAAACCCAGTGGAAAGAAACATACTATACTTGTGCATTAGAGAAGGTGGGCTTAACAAGCCAAATCTGATTTTTTACTTTAACACATTTTTTTATAGTGTAATTTAAAACCAGTCCTTCTAGAACAAATATGTATGGATGGGAGTGGATGCTGGAAGAGAAATACAGTTTGTGGTTGAGGCAGTGGGAAACACAATCATTGAAGGTTATGAAAAAATGTATTATGACACCAGAATACATGAGGGGTATTTTTTTGAGACTAAAACTATGGAAGATATCTACACAGCAAATAATAACAATACCCAGAAAGCAGTTATACAATACAGTAGCAGCCACAGATAATGCCACTTATTTCCTGAAATTTCTGTGATATTTCTAGAAATATCTCATGCTTTCTCCATTTCCACAGTAGAGGCAGCAGAGAGAAACTCTTTAGAAATTTTGCGAAATATCTGGAAATAGCTGGCAATGTCTGTGGCTACTACTGTACTTTACTATCTGCTCTATGTGTGGAAATGGTGGTCTTTGAGAAATGTCCTGATAACTGCAGAGAACATCTAGTAAAATTGTTAAATAATGAAAGGATCCCAGATCGTATGTGGGCTTTGCACTGGCTGGCTTGCAATGAGTGAATTAATGTAAAGGTGAACCAGAAGCACAAAAAAGCACAGGAGAGGATTTGCAACAGATTGCAATGCATACAGCAGGAGGAGCCATACAGCATTTATTTTTTACTTGCTATTTCATTATAGGTTTTTGGGATTTTCTGGCATTTCAGTGGAGAGAGAAGGTGTTTAGTACAGTAAAATATGAGAATATAATGTATGGTGTATTTAATAAGGACTGGAAGAAATGGAATGTAAGTACATTACAGGTTCTTATGGTTATCTTCAAGTGGAATACCCGGCTTATGAGGTGTAGATACACACTTCAACAAAAAGAAGGAAATCACTTGGAACTATATAACACAATTTTCCAGGATGCACAAGTGTTGTGTAAAGAGGAAAAAAAGAGGATTGGAACAAGGGAATTGTTAGAACTGTGGAAGGGCGTGCTGTGGATTACGGACTCAGACATCCCAATTACATAAACAAGAAGTAAAAGATTAAGGATAGACAGAGATATAAGGGAAAAGTTCAGAACTAATAAAAAAATAAAACAAGGATGACTTAATAGGTCTTTTTACAGGTATTTCTGTATATTTGGATCAGAGGATTAATCATTCTGATTGAATTCTTGATATAAATGCTCAGCCACTATGAGGAGTATATATAGGCATAAAATGAAATATGAGGATTGTATATGAAGTAAAACTGTTTGATTCCTTAGGTATTATATAAATATATACTTTTCCCCTACTCTCTTGAATGAGAGGTGGGGGTGGTATTTCTTTTAGGTTTTTTTTTGAAATGATACATAAAGTGTTTGGGTTGGAGTGTGATGTTAATTCTTATTTAGGTTGTTCTTCTTTCTTATCTCTTTTTTTATGATTTCTAGATAGGGAGAATGGGTTCTATTTTTTTTTTTTTGTAGAATGTAATACACATCTCTGTCATGTTTCTCTTTTTTATGATTCAGTGTGATGGAACACTGTTTAGGAGCACTGTGGAGTGTTTTTGTGAGCATGGAGAAGCCCAGTGTTGGAGCTGAAACAGAAGGTGCAGGACATATGTGAGCTGCAACGGCAGCAAATATAGCAATACAGGAGCCTGAAGATGTGGTCAAAACAGTGACTGCCCCTGTTTATGTGGAGTGCAGTCAGTGGCAGCTATGAGCGGTGCTGGAAGAAAAAAAAAGCTCAGTTACGTAAACAAATAACAGTCACTGAAGGAGAATGCCTACTAGCAAAAGAGCTGTTGGATGAAGAAAAGAAAAGGAAATGAGAAAGTTCAGTATCACAGGTTCATTCTACAATAAATCCCAGCAAAGTGTTTGTAGTTTCAGAAGGAATGGTAACACAGGATATGGATGGGGGACAAGTAACGTGCACCAGGAAGATTGGTCTCCAGACAAGGCTTTAAGTGGGACAGGATGGAAGCAGACAGAGAATGGAGGATGGCTACCAGATCCAGCAATCCCAATTCCAGAACTTGGCGAATGTACAAATGGAGTTACAAAAGCTTCCAAAGTGAGTACCCCTTGCGTCTTACATTCTAATGTGGATGAGTTGGCGCAAGCTTGGGGGGCAGTGATTCCACACAAAAGCATGGGGAACCTCCCTCAAGCTCTCTTATTATATATGTTTCAATACCCGAGGATAATATCCTGCTAAGAAGTGACCCCAGAGAGCAGTCCGGTGCAGATATAGTCAGTCTTGCCCCCTGAAGAAACATTGAAAAGGGAGAACCACAGTGAGAATACTGATGGCAGTACAGACCTTCCTACAGTGGTGATATATGCTAGCCTGTTTCACAAGCCAGTCGAAATGTTAAAAAGAAGAAGAAACACTGTGCATTTAAGATATGTAGGAGGGTTAGATACTCCTGCTACCAGGCAATATGTGGGCAAAGAGTTGATCTAGCAATCTCTTGGGTTTTTGCCATCTGAGGTGTATGCCTTTATTCATGCAACTGGGAAGAGCACATTTGATGTCAGCTTTCAGTCTCCAGAACTGTTAGACAGATTTTGGATGAGGTACACCAACGTCAAAACAAACCCCTATGGACTCCCTTCCAAGCATACCTTTGACAAAAACCCTACTAAAATCATAACAGTACTTTTCCAGAACGAAGGGGTCAATATTATAGACATCTTATATTGGCTTGAGAAAAGATGCACTGCTGAAGGTAATCCAGACCCCATCTTTGATTCTGAGGGATTCTGGAATGGAGGGTGGAGGCTGAAAATAACCTTAGTATAAGGAGATGTTGGTCTGGTACATCTCCCAAACTGTTTTTTCTTAGGGAAATATAAAGGTTTTATCTTTTACCCAGGTCAGCCACGTCACTGCTATAGATGTGGATCCCCCAGACATCTAAGCAGTTAATGTGAGGCAGTGAAATCTGTCCAGTGTGGGGAAACTGGTCATTTCAGCCACTTCTGCAAACGACCCCCCCAGGTGTATGTTGTGTGAAGGGGAGGGGCATACATTTGCTGAATGCCCAGATGCTGCTCACAATAATGGTAACTCTGATCATGCCATTCAGGATTTTTATATAAATAAAGCTGCAAGATCAGCCGGGCCCAACAAGAGCCCCACCCCAGCGGCTCGTTGATCACAGGCATCAGCTACTAGGAGGAAAACTCATGACCCACCAGGGTCAGCAGGCCCAGATAAAGGAATCAAAACAACTACAGGATCTAAAACCCTGAACGCCCAAACTACCTCAGTAAGTCAGACCCCAGACCTGTTGGGAACACCAGGGCAAATAGACACTCCTGAAGGAGACCAATGTGGAGACGATGTGTCTGACATGGAAGAAATGATGCCCTCCCCCACTGTGAAGGGTCTAGAGGGGAATGGGTTCCAGTTGGCTAAAAAGAAGAGCAGTGGAACCAGTACAAAATAAGTGGGGGAGCAGCAAAACCCTCTCCCCTTACACAATAAATGCACTGTTTTCCAGTGAGGGGAAACAGAGATGGAGGAAGAATCAGACTCTTACCTCACTGATTTTCTCCCAAAAGGATGCCACATCTGATACTGAGATGACTGTACCAGCATCACAAGAGAAAGCAAAACCTAAAAGACGAAGGATGGGCTCTAGGGCTTGTAAAAAACTGTCCATGGAATGAATGTACCACTGTACTGTTTGACTTTAGCCTCTTTAAATATAAATAGCATACTGTCAGAAAGGAAAGGGTTATCTACTGTACCTTTTTTTTATTTTTCACAAGCACAGTATGACATAATATTTTTCCAGGATACTAGACTCCATACAACACAGGAAATTCAGGGGGCTAGTGAAGCCTGGAGGTGGGGCACATCTGTGTGGTCTATAGGAGAGGATTTGTGTAGTGGGGTTGGTATTTGTTTTAACACTCACCATGTTAAATTTACCTACACAGTGGATATATGGCCAGGTAGAGCCCTCTTGCTAGACATTACAATGGAAGGGGTGGATTTCTGGTTAATAAATGTTTATGCACCCCAAACAAAGGCACTTAGAATCAAGCTACTACAGAGGGTACAACCATATTTGTTCACTGCAAGGCACATTTTGCTGGGAGGGGATTTCAATTGCACCAGGTTTGGTACTGACAAGGGATCCAAAACAGAATTTTTTCTTTTTTTGTGATACCACTTTCCTAAATCAGTTAATAGAACAATCAGGGTTGCATGATGTGTTCCATCAGCTTGGGAAAAAGAGTCCACACACATATTTTAAAGGGACGCTCTCAACAAGGATTGATTACTGGTTTCTTTCCCCCTCACTACCTGTACAAACAGCAAAGGTAATACAAGTAGCTTTATCAGACCATGGGCTTCTGGAGGTTGGCATCGCAAATTATGCGGAAGCTGCCAGGGGTAGGGGATACTGAAGGTTGAACCTTAACCTCTTAGAAGACCCACAGGTGAACAACATTTTTTTGGCATTACTGGATGCAAGGAAGTCAGTTTATTTTCTGTATGAGGCCAAACTTGATTGGTGGGAAGACACAAAGTCATATATCCAGGAGTATTTTCAGCATTTGGGGAGGTTAAAAGGTCATACGAGGAATAAACTGTATAATCAGCTTAGAAGGGACTTACAAGAGGTACTGTAATGACTGTGCAATTACAGGGGAGTGTGATATGCCAGAAGAGTTAACAAAACTCAAGGCAGACATTTCAGACATTCAATACAACAGAATGAAATCTTTGGAGAAAGAGCAACACTTTGGTACCCAAGCAACCCAAGCACATACTAATCCCTATGAAAGTTGCGTGACCCAACGGCGAAAGAAAACTGTGCAAACTTTGGTCACAGAGTAAAGAGAGATAATCACTAATCAAAAAATACATTTTGCAGGAGGTGGGTAGATCTCCAGAAGCACAATTCAGTCATGTTGCACGGAATATAGATATGAGGAACTGGTTACACTCTGTACAGGTACAACAACTGCCGACTTATTTGTCAGCAGAAATCACACGTCCTATCTCGAAACAAGAACTTGACAATATAATTAAAAATCTAAAAAAATGGTGTAGCCCTGGGTCCAGATGGGTTATTGAATGAATTGTGCAAATTCATGTTCCCATTACTGGAAGAAGAAATGACTGGAGTTTATTCAATGCTATTAAGTATGGAGGTACTACCCCAGAACATGTCTAAAGGGCTGGTTGTATTTTTACACAAGAAGGATGACAGAAGACACATTCAGAATTGGAGACCAATGACGCTCTTAAATTCAGATTTTCAAATTTCGTCTAGACTTCTCAGCCAGAGATTGGCAGCAGCTTTAGATGTTACCATACATAACTCACAGACTTGCGGGGTGCCTGGAAGGAAAATAGGTGACACACTAATTTTGGTGAGGGAGATCATGGACAGGAGCAACAACGGGGAACTTATGGGATATCTGTTGTGCCTAGATCAATCTAAGGCATTTGACAGGGTACCTCATTTGTACCTCTGGGAGTGCCTAAAAAGTATGGTTATCCAGATATGTTTATAGGGTGGATTCAGTTAATGTATAAATCTGCTATGAGTGCCCCATACATAAACGGTTGGATAGGGGTGGATTGTATGACCCAGATGGTGTGGGCAGAATGAGAAGAGATCTGAATAAAGTGGCAAAATGGTCGGAAGAGTGGCAACTGGGATTTAACACAAAGAAGTGCAAGATCATGCACATAGGGAAGAGAAACCTTGAAGCCACCTATAGGCTGGGAGGGGAGTTGCTGACAGTCACAAGGGAAGAAAGAGACTTGGGCGTCCTAATCACCGATGACCTGAAATCATCCAAACAGGCCTCTAAAGCAGTAGGTAAGGCTAGAGGGATGTTGGGGTGTATTAGTAGGAGTATCACAAGTCGGAAGAAGGAGGTAATTATCCCTCTTTACAAGACACTGGTTAGGCCCCATCTGGAGTACTGCGTGCAGTACTGGAGGCCACACTTTCACAAGGAGATTAACCAAATTGAGGCAGTCTAGAGAAGGGCAACCAAAATGGTGCAGGGACTGCATCAGAAAACATATGAGGACAGATTAAATGAACTAAATATGTATACCCTAGAGCAAAGGAGGGAGAGAGGTGATATGATTGAAACATTCAAACACCTTATGGGCATTAACAAGGTGAAAGAGTCTAACATATTTCAATATAAGAAAAATAACAGGACAAGAGGACACAGCATGAGGTTAGAGGGAGGCTGATTAAAGGGGAATGTGAGGAAGCTCTTTTTCACAGAAAGGGTGGTGGATACATGGAACGGCCTACCTCAGGAAGTGGTGGATATGAATACAGTGTGGGGCTTCAAACAGGCATGGGATAGGCATAAGGGAGCAATACAGATGAGTATGAATAGATAGGCAATTGACAGAGCAAAGGCCTATGGCACACTCATAAGGTAGAAAATGAAATGGGCAGACTGGATGGGTCTTGCAGTATTATCTGCCATCAACTTCTATGTTTCTATGTATGATACACCAGAGAGTCAGACAGGGGTGTCCTCTGAGTCTCCTATTGTACATTATTAGTTTAGACCCCCTCCTCTGGATGATCAATAATTCTGAGGGGATTAGAGGAGTAACAATTAGTAGCACTATTGCAGAGGTAAAGACAGTGGCCTATGCTAACGATTTATGTATCTTTTTGGCTGCTACCCACTCTATCATTTTGGCAGAAAAAGTGTTGCAAGAATTTATGAAAGGGTCAGGTTCAGTGGTAAACCAAAAAAGAGCACAAGTGTTCTACTTGGTAATAACAGCCCTACAAGAACACAGGTTATGGTAATCCCTATAGGGTCAGAACATGTAAAAATTTTAGGACTCTATTTTGGAAAGGGAGACTTAACCGTATACAATTGGGACACATTATTGCAAATAGCATGGGTTAAGGTGAGGCAGTGGAATAGATGGCACATGGTGAAGTTAAAGCGTATCTGTATGATCAAAACTTTCTTGTTCTCAATGTTCTTGCATTTAAGTATAGTTTTCCCCCTTTCAAACAAATTGAAACATCCCTAATGGGTGTGTTCTTTACAGGGTTGTGGGGGAGCAGACTTAACCCAGTTAAAAGAGGGGTAACATACCTGCCAAGGCACAAATAGGGTTTACAAATGATCCACCCTGTGGTGGTTTTTTTTTCAGTATTTTTCTGGTAAACAATATAAAACCATTACTGTCAAGTGTTTCATCTATCTGTGAGTTATGGGTACTGGATTATCTACAACCCCAGTTACGGGCATGGGCTTCCAATAGCCCTATAGCAAGACAAAAATCCATTCAAGATTTACCCCAATATTTCCAGTCTTGTTTTGGGAAACTGAAAATTTGGAGGCTCGCAAAGCAAATGATGTTTGAGAGGAGCAGGAAAGTGTTATATAATGATATCATGGAAATGTACTATACAGAGAATCCCTAGTTCGGAGTGAGAAGTGAGGAAGATAGGGCAGTAATTGGGAAAATGTTGCTAGATAAAAGGATGCCAGAACACATGTGGAATATCTTATGATTGTGCACACATAAAAACTAAATTTTAAAAATAACCTTAAGCACCAAGGTAGGTCTGAAAGGCATTGTCCCAGGGCATCATGTATTGAGCAGTTAGAGACAATGGAACACCTATATTTCCATTGCCCATATGTGATGGAAGTTTGGGCTTTGTTAAACAGTAAATGGGAGGGAGAACCCTTTAGGTTTCTAACAGTTGAGAGCCTTTTTTAGAATTATTAGCAGGGACACAGTATTGTAAAAATGCAATACAGTTAATATTATTAAGTATCTAGTACCATATATGGATCACCAGATGAAAATTTTCATTACAACAATGGGTGATTACCCCAGAGCAACTATTCTTTATAATAAGGAATTCGGTACTTGATATCAGACAGAAAGAAAAAGGTATGGTCAGTACAGATTTGTTTCATTTAAGATGGGGAGCCCTTACGTGGCTCACCTAAAGAAACAAATTGGACATAAGTTTCTCCTTGAGGGGTTTGGATTGTGTGAATAGGCGTTAATATTATTATGTACATAGCTTTTTTCCATTCCATTCCATTTTTTGACATAAAATTCCCTTACTCCTACAGTGCTACAGTGGGGGGGGGGGGCGGATCTGCTTGTTTTTGTACTACTCAATCAGACTTAGGGTTTAGGTATGATGCTTTCCTAATTTATGTTTTCCTATTTTTATGGCTTCATATGAAGTACCACCGATCTGTGGGTATTTTTTTCAGTTTCTAGCATATAGGGTGTATATGGTTTAAAATGTTTGAGGGAACCAGTCTGCGTTAATATGCATTTTTTTGGTTTAAGGTATTGTTATCCTTTTTCAGAAGGAAACTATTGAAAGTATGCCTGAAATACTAAAATGACTTTTTGTCTCATTTTGGATTTGTATTTTCCTTATTCTGTATGACTCAATACTGCTGTTGTGATTTATTTTGCAGTGTTAAAAAAAATTCCCTACTTTTTGTGTGGGGGGGAAGGGGTTACATTTGACTACTTAGTTTTGAGGTTACGAAACATTGGGTTAATGTATGCTATAATATTTATGTTCCTTATCTTTTTTATGATATAAGATAGAGAAATATTACTTTGAGTGCAATTTGCTTTTGTGCATGATGTAATACTTACGTTTTTTCTGCTATTATGATTTTGTGTGAAGAAACACTATTTGGTATGTATCTTGTTTTATGTTATAATAACAATTCCCTACTCTTTTTGAGAAGTGCCATAGGATCTTTAACATCCACCTGAACAACCACCAGAACAGACAGATGGGACCTTGGTTTAATGTGTCATCTAAAAGAAGGGAACAATAGAGGGGAAGAGTCGTTTATGAAAATTCTAGGGGGATAATATAGAGACACAGTTTTGATTATTTTCTTTTACTTTCATTTGGATGATGCAGGGTGTGATTTGTTGGGTTTGGATTGAAGTACACAGGAATGATATGGTGTATGTGTAATGGTTTGTTGCTATGATATCACTATAATAAAACATTCCCTGTCTCTTTCCAAGAAGTGCCATGGGATCTTTAATGTCCACCTGAACAAGCACCAGAAAAGGCAGGCAGGACCTCAGTTTAATGTCTCATCTGAAAGACAGCACCTCAGGAGTGCAGCATCCCCCTCATGATGCACTACTGTGTCAGCATTGGGATTTACCCCAAGTTCCTGGTGTGGGGCTAGAACCCACAACCTTTCGATCTTCTGGCCTCAGAGGTGAGTGTGCAACCTGCTGAGCCACTGTCACTGCATAAGTAAGGTAGTCCTCTAACTACCTAGATTCCTTCATCTTTATTTAGTTGAAGACTACAAGCAGTACAGTTAATGGGGTTCAGCTCATGGGAAGAGAGGTTTTAATACTGAGGACTACATGTTTGTATGTCTAGGCTCCAGTGGTGGCTCTAGGGATGTGGATGGACTGGGGCACATCCAGGGTCCAGAAGTCCTTCACAGGGACACACAGAATTTGAACCCAATGAATCTTTTTCATATTAGTTCTAGTCCTCTCTCAGATTAAATCCACTTTTGTAGGTGCTGTACTACAATCTCTTAAATCTGAGCCAATCGTCCTTTCCCTACTGACTTCCACAACCCAATCCCAATTGAAACAATCCCTCTCAACTGTCCCACATACATGTGATTGGAAGGCTATGCCTGTAGTTCAATGGACAAGTGGCCAGCCACTCCCTCTTCCTGTGCTACATAAGCAGTTCCTCTGAGCCTCTCTCAAGCACTTTTTCTTTGCAGCCGGAGGCTCTGTCGGTCTGTCCTTTGCTGCCTGCCTGGGCCTGCCCCCCCCCCACCTTGCTGTGTTTGGTTTCTGCTGGACCTCTGTTTCTGTTCTCCTGCATTTGGTTTGTATTGTTTGCCTTTGGCTGTGTGCTTCTTTGTATTGCTTGTTCCCTGTTCTTCTGTGTTTGTGTGTATTTTGTTTTGCTTTCTTTTGGGATGGCTTCTGTTTTTAAACTCCTTGTATTTTGCTAATCCAGAGCTCATGCTACTTGTTCCCATTTACTCACAATGCAACTGCAATTGTTATCTGTGTGTTTCGGCTCAAACTGCTTCCCTGCTGCTCTCCATGCTTAATTGTTTTCACCTGGTTCAGGCTCACTCTGAGCCCTAGCCCATGCAGCTCAATTCTGCTTCCTGAACTTATACCACGTACCTCATTGCTGTTGTTTTCACTGCACTGCCTAGCCAATTTCTGCTTTTAGAGTGTTGTCTCCCTACAGTCTATGTTCATTTGAATTGCTACTCCTATAACTCATAATTACTCAATGCTGATGCTGCTTGAGATTTTATAATCTAGCTATTGTAAGTCTCTTAGGTATACCGTGTTGTTTGTATATTGTGGCGTTTGTATTTATATGTATTTAACATGGAACTTATTTGTATGTGACTAGTTAGAAATTTACACAGGTCTGTCTTGTAAACTGGATTATGTCCAAATGACATGTATTACCTGTATAAAAATAAATTTTACCTACCTACCTTTACCTATCTGCTCTATTACTTTTGCACACTGCTATTATACTCTGGAGGTCAGCTAAGCTACCGCTGATGCTGTAAACTAGTTTTTTTTGTAGGTAAAAATTTTTATTAATTTTAGAGAAGACCCACACAGATGCATACAATGGTACATACAGGGTCTGAAACCATACTGTAACATTTGGTAAGGTCCTAATTCAGGGTATAGCAAAAACAGTAAGTCATGATGCAATAATATTTGGCAGATATATGCCTTTCTGATGCAGAATACCAATTCCTTAATGATTCAGATTAACAAACAAAAACAAAAAAAGAGGATCAAGATATATTTCAGCTGGGTCCGAATAGCTATTCTAGGTAAAAAAAAAACATAATGCACTCTTCTGTGACATAACCTGACAAAACAGGAAGGATCTAAAATAAATAAACCCAGATTTGGAAAAGGTGTAGTGTGTCTAAAAATGTATGCATGTGCTAATATCAACTATATTCAAGAAAGAAAAGAAAAAGGCAATCCAATCTAAAGAAAGGGTAGTCAAACACGTAAAAGAAAAAAAAAACATATCAAAGGGGGAACTGGAGTTCAGTGATGAGGGCAATGAGGTACCCAGTCCCAGGAGGCATGGGGGGGTCATGTAAAGCTGCCCTCAGGCAGGTATCATGACAGTATTTCGATTCAAGGTAGGGCTGACAACATTTCTCAAATTGAGAGACTGAGCACCCGGTGAAGTTGGAGAGTCTTTCAAACATGGCCCTTGGGCTACTTCAGCAAGGAATTCCTGAAAGGTCGGGATCTCCGGGGAGCTCCATCTCATCAGGATGAGTCTTTTGGTGATAGCCCCTATAGCAGTAATCCATTTGGCCCCAGGACATTGTTTCAGTGTGGACAGATGCCCACACCCCAATAGAAGAAGAGCGGGATCAGGGGTAACCATAGGGAATATTTGCTGGAACATATCCTGGACTGATAGCCAGAATTGTTGAAGAAGTGGGCAGATCCAGAGAGCATGAAACAAAGTTGCCCCCTGGTTCCCACATCTCCAGCAATTGTTGGTCAACATGAGACCCACGCGTTTATGTTTAGCTGGGTCATGGTACCATCTATGTAGGGTCTTGTTCATTATGAGAAATGTCCATCCATCCCTACAGGCAGTGTGAATTCTTGCCCACCCATGAGACCATTGGCGTTCTGAGATAGTGATCTGCAGGTCTGACTCCCATAGAGCTCTAACAGACTGGGTAGAATCCACCAAAGCATCCCTGAGCGCTGTGCATATCACACTTGCTCTATGACTGGGGAGCTTCCCCCATGTACTAATAGGGTGGGGAGGTAGAGAGAGCTCCTTGCTATGTGGGGCATTGGGTAAATGGGTGATAGTATCTCTAATTTGCTCTGGTGCAGTCAGAGCAATCTGGAGCTGAATACTCTCAAAATTGTGGAGATGATAGTGGATTTCAGGAGGAGTTCTCCAGTATTGCCCCCTCTTACTATACTTAACAGCACTGTGTCTGCTGTGAAACCTTTAGGTTTCTGGGATCTGTTCCCAGGACCTGAAGTAGGCGTCCAACATAGCACAATTGTCAAAAGGCTCAGCAGGAGGATGTACTTCCTCGTCCAGCTCAGGAAGTTCAACCTGCCTCAGGAGCTGCTGATCCAGTTCTATTCTGCAATAATTCAGTCTGTTCTGTGTACATCTATCACTGTCTGGTTTGGATCGGCCACCAAACAGGACAGAAACAACTACAACGGACAGTTAGGACTGCAGAAAAATCATTGGTGCTGACCTGCCCTCCATTCAGGATTTATATACGTCCAGAGTTAGGAAACGGGCAGGCAACATCACTGCAGATTTATCACACCCTGGACACAATTTGTTTAAACTCCTCCTTCTGGCAGGCGCTACAGAGCTCTGTCACCCAAAACAACTAGATATATGAATAGTTTTTTCCACAGGCTATCACTTTGATGAATACTTGAGCCAGTCACACAGTTGAACAATCTTGTGAAATAATCTGTAACATTAAATGTTTACTGTAATTATAAAATAAAATTTTAGGATGCTATATATATACATATATACTGTATATATTCTGTTGTACATATGTATATATTGTTAAATTCACTTACCTCATGTATATAAAGTATCAGCTAATTTATTGCATATTTATTTTAGCATTTTGCACTTTGCATTATTGCATTATTGTTTTTATTGTTTTGTTGTTTTTTGGTTTTATTGTATGTCTGTTAAGTATATTGAGAGCAACGGAAAAAAAACGGAGTTAAATTCCTTGTATGTGTATACATACTTGGTCAATAAAGTTGATTCTGATTCTGATTCTGATTCTGATTCTGAATTTGAAGATATCTCCAAAAGTGAGTCGAGGGAACCTGAAAGCAAGCTTTAATTGACTCAAAGGAGTCTAGTGAGCAGGTATCTGGGAGTAACAAATCTTGTATCAAGGAGATACCTTGAGTTTCCCACAGCTTCCAATGGAGCGTGTGATTCCCTATTAGTACAGCATAGTTGTTCCAAAGGGGGGTGGGTAAGGGTAAGGGTTTTCTTCCAATACTGAATTGAAACCAGTATAGAAGGAGAAAGACCAGAAGGGGAATTTTTCTTATCATATAAAACCACTGCAGGGGAGGGAGCATGCATCAGTGATGCTTCCAACAAGAGCCAGGATGGAGAGGCCTGACCTATCCTGGAGAACCATCTAGTGGTCTGAGCTGAGACATAGGCCATATGGTATCCTTGTAGCCAGGGGAGTCCCCCCCCCAATGCTGCCGTAGCTTTAATTTGCTAAATCTGGGAAGGGACTCCTCCCACAGGAAATTACCTATGAGAGTCTCCATTTTGTAGAACCATTTATGGGGCATAGACATGGGTAAGTGAGCTAACAAATATAACATCTTTGGGGCAACCATAATTTTGATGGCATCAATTTTACCTGCTAAGGAAAGCCTCGGGCTTTCCACCTCTCCATGTCCTGTCTAAGGGATTCTAATATGATGGTAAAGTTAATGGAAATCATTTTTTCTAGATTAGGGTGAAGGATGATGCCCAAGTATTTGATACCATTGGGGGACCATTTTAGCCCTAAAGCAGTGAAAACCTCACCTGAGGACATTGAATTCTATGGGAGAATGTCTGTTTTAGCCTGATTTAGCTTAAGGTCTAATACCTGGGAAAACTCTGCCAGGATCTTGAAGATAGCCTTAATCACCTGGGAGGTATATTCCATAGTGATGAGGCGATCATCGGCATATAAGAATGTTTTAAATATTGAGTCCCCCCCCCATATCCCAGGGATCAGGTGCAACTCCCAGAGAGCTATGGCCTGGGGCTCAATAGCTAGAAAACAAAAAGAGAGGGGAAAGGGGACAACCTTTTCTAGTGCCCTTATGCGGGTGAAAAGGCGCAGAGAGGGTACCATTTGTCAGGACTGAGGCCATGGGAGAGGTGCATAATAGTTTCATGCAGGAGATAAAGCTTGGTCCTATTTCCATGGTGGACAAAGTATGGAAAAGAAAAGGCCACTTGACTGAGCCGAACGGCTTTTCAAAATCAATGGCCAACGCTACAGATGGTTTCTTGGACATTTTAGTATGATGCATTAGCGAGACCAAAGTTCTATGATGATCCAACCTTAGGCAGCCTTTAACAAAACCAGCTTGTGAGGGATGGATTAGGCCCAGGAGGAGGTGCTCAATCCTACTCACTAGGACTTTTGCCATAATTTTGGCATCAGCATTAATAAGTGAAATGGGGCGAAAACTACCCGGGGAAAGTAAGTCCTTCCCTTTCTTAGGGAGAACCGTAATGGTGGCTTCTCTTAGAGAGAGGGGCAGAGAGCCAACCAAGAGAGAGTGATGGTATGCCCAAACCAAATATGGAGCCAGGTTAACTCCTGGGATTCTGTAAAGGTCTATGGACAACCCATCTCTGCCCAGGGTCTTAAGGAGATTCATGGACTTAATAGCAGAAGCCACCTCATCTTCTGTTATCAGGGCTTCTAACAATTGGGAATCACTCTCAGGAAGTCTGGGGATAGGTAATGAGGTCATAAGGCCCTGAATTTTAAGCGGGTCGGGGGGGTGAGGGAAAGCATATAGTTGGTCATAAAACCTTGTCATAATGTCATTGATCCCATTTTGTGAATAGCATTTAATCCCGTTCTTATCTGTTAAGGTGAGTATCATCCAGGAAGCTTGCTGATGCTTCAAGTGATAGGCTAGGAGTTTGCTGGACTTCTCCCCCCCAGTACGGATATTGAAGTCTTCTAAGATTTGGCTCGGCTTGGCGGGTTTAGTGGGCATTAAGAGAGATTTTTGTGCTGGTCAGTTGAACCAACAAGGTCTGGGATAGGGCTTGAGAGTTAAGCGACTTATATTGGGACTCCAGTACATATAGTTGCTTCTCTAAAGCCCTCTGGTCCACCTCATGGCGATGCCTCCTGTCAGAAGCAAAGGCAATTATTCGGCCATGGATGGTTGCTTTGAAGGCCTCCCATAGGGTGTAATCCGAGACTTCCCCATTGTCATTGTTATTCCAGTATTCGGCCATTTCAGGGCCTATCCACTTTTGGAAGTTAGAATCCTCCAACAAGAGGGCATCAAGTCACCAAGCAGAGGATGGAGGGGGAACTTGCCCCTGCCTGATCAGAAGTTCTAATGGTGCAGGATCAGAAATAATTATTGGGTGTATATGGGAGTGGATGACCATGTCATATAGCCCAGAGGAGATAAGCCAGAGGTCTATTCTGCTAGAGGACCTGTGGGCTTAAGAGAAGCAAGTATAGTCATTGTTCCCTGGGTGTTGAACTCTCCAGGCATCCAGCAGTGCCTGTTCTGTGGCAGAAGACACCAGGAGAAAAGACTGCTGTGTGACTGAACTTCTCTGCTGGGACTAAAGTAGAATAACTTTTGTATTTGGACCTTTAATTTAGGGTAAAAAAACCAACATACAAAACAAAAAAAAAAGTGTGTGTTTGGGTTAACTGAACTGAATGGGTAACTGAAAAGTCATCTATGTGTAAATCTCAGGTGACTGAAAGGACTTAACTGCTGTGAGGTTTAAATTACTTGTAGAAAGATCTGGTAAGTAGGGGTGGCTTGCTAGAGGAAGCTACATTTAAAGACTGCTTAGAAGATTCTGCTAATAGCTTGGCAGAAGACAGCAGGAGAAGGACTGCTGTGTGACTGAACTCTACTGGGACTATATTGCCCTCCTTCCCTCTCCTCCACCCAAAGCTAGTTCTATTTTTATAGGCACAGGATTTGACTGACAACAGAACTTCCTGTTTAGAGGCAGGTGAGGATCACAGAACCACCAAGGACCCACCATCCTAGAAGGCAGGTAGCTCTCCGCCCCTCTAGCTGTTGGACGTCTGCCTCTGAACAAGTAAGTGGTCTACTGAGAAATATAGAATATTCTTGTCTCAGAACAGGACAATCAGAAGCTTAAAGGGCACACAGGCAGAAAGTAAGGAGAGAGAGAAAAACAAACCAGAGGAAAGAGTAAGGATTGCAAACAGTTAAGGGGCCAGAAATAAGACATGATTGGAGTGGTGCAGTGCAGTGGCTGTGGAGCAGCAGTCTTCTGGGAGATGTTCTGGAGGATGCGGTGTTGTCCCATCTGCGGCACCTCTCTGAGGCTAGGAGGAGGTTGCTCATCTCCAGGCTGAGTTGGCCAGGATTTGTGGGACCTCCTCTTCCATCCAGGGACCACCAGTGCCACTGCCGTTACCTCAGAGGTTGCAGAAAAGGAGGCGGTTGGACCACAGTGGGCTCAGGGAGGGTGAGGGTGGTGGAACAGAGGCACATCCTCAGTTGTACCTCTCCACAATTCTATGCCATTCTGGCAAAGTGTGGTTCCTCTATGGAGGCACCTACAGTGGAGACCAAGGAGGATGCTGGGAACCTCCACAAAGGAGACCCACAGGAGGTGGCATGGAAGGAAACAACTCCTGGTGGGGACTCCATTGTTAGGAAGGTAGAACTGGGCAAGGAAGGGAGAGGAGGTAGGTGCCTGCCTGGCACCATGGGCTGAGGGACAGGGAGCGAATCCCAGGATTGCCGGAGCAGCCGCACAGAGGAGGGAGCTGGATGTCATTGTCCATTTAGGGACAAATGACCTGGCTAAGAAAGGGATTAGAGAAGTGCAGGAAGAGTTTGTGGAATTGGGGAGGGGCCTTAGTCAAGTAGCACGCACGGTAACTTTCGGGAGGTGCTACCCATCTATGGCATAGGAGGCTAGGGTGTTCCATATATGGGATTCAATCAGTGGTTGAAAACTGGTGTGAGCTCAGGAGTTTGGCTTCATTGGGAACTGGGGTCCACCTGGAGTGATGCAAGTCTATACTGGCATGATGGGCTGCATCTGTCGGAGAGGAACCAGGATCCTAGGTGATAGGTTTAAATGCTTCATTGGCAAGCTTTTAAACTAGCCAAGAGGAGGCACTGGAAAGACGGAAAATACTAGCCCCCAAACAATCATGGTAGTAAGTGTAGCCAAACAACATGGAGGTGTCGATAGGGAGAAGGCAGGTAAATGGAGAAAGTGACAAAGGCAAGAAGGACAGGGATGGGGCAAAAGGGATAAGGCCATCAGGAAATGGAGGTGAATGAGTACCAATGCCTGTAGTCTGGGCAACAAGCTCCCTGAGCTGGTGGCCTTAATGGAAGAGGATGCCTGGATATCGTAGCAGTCACAGAAACATGGTACACAGAGAACCATGACTGGGATGTTAACATACCAGGGTCACATAACCTACAGGAGAGACAGGCAGGGGAGAAGAGGGGAGGAGTAATATATGAAAAGAAGGGATAAAAGCAACTGAACAAAAGAGTAAACAGGGAGGAGAGGAGGCACTGTAGGTCACCTTGGAGACTGGAAGGGACACCACAATCCGCACAGGGGTTGTCATCAGACCCCCATGTCAGGGGAAGGAATGGACAAGGATATGATGGAAGGCATTCTTAGAATGGCAGAGAAAGGGAGATACTGTTGATGGGAGACCTGAATATGCCAGATGTTAACTGGAGCACATTTGCTGCAGCCACATCCAGAGCGGGGTCATTCTTGGCGCCCAGGTGGCAGGCATTAGACAGCTAGTTGGAACCCACTCATGAGAACAATCTTAGACCTCTACTCTCAAGCAGGGGCATGAGAGGATCTCAGATCTAGAAGTGGGTTGCCATCTGGAGACAAGTGACCATCAAACAGTGTGGTTCATGTTAAATTCAGCTACAGAAGTCAAGCCATACAAAAGTGAGGTACTGGACTTTAGGAGGCTGACTTTGGCAAGATGGGAGAGTGCCTCAGAAAAGCACTAACAAACAGGCTAGAAGGAGGTGTGGAGCAACAATGGGAATTATCAAAACTGCCATCACAGAGGCAACAAGTCTTTGTGTGAAGCAAATAAACAAATCAAAATGAAAAAAAGCCACTATGGTTCTCCAAGAGGTGGCTGTGAAAGTCAGGAAAAAAGATAGCATTCCGGAGTATAAGGAAACACAGAAGGAGCAGGACAGAGAGCTGTACCAGTTAAGGCAGAAAGAAGCAGGAGGGAAGTCAGAATAGCAAATGCCCAAACTGAGGAAAGATAGCCAACTCAGTTAAGAAGGGGATAAAACCTTTTATAGGTACATCAGCGAGCATAGAAAGACAAAGGGAGGGATAGTGAGGCTGAATAGAATGAACGGTGGGTGGGCAGAGGGGACAGTGAAAAGCAGGAATACTGAAAGAATATTTCTGCTCAGTATTCCAAAAGAGGAGGAAGTGCCTAATCCAATTAACAGAAGCACTCTTGATAGGGGTCGATCCAGTCCTTTCACAGAAGAAAGGTTCTGCAAGAACTCCTAAAACTGAAAGGTGGACAAAGCAATGGGGCCTGATGGAATTTACCCAGAATTCTAAAAAATTAAGGAAGGAACTAGTGAAACCACTGGCTACTCTTTTTAATAAATCATGGGAGGATGAGTGTGGTACCGAGGACTGGAGGAAGGCAGATGTGATTCCCCTTCACAAAAGTGGGACCAAGACAGAGGCAGGAAACTACAGACCTGTCAGTCTGACCTCTGTGGTAGGGAAAGTGATGGAGTCACTTCTGAAGGAAAGAATAGTTGAGTATCTAGAGGTCAGTGGGCACAGGATCCAAGGCAGCATGGGTTCACAGTGGGAAGGTCATGTCAGATGAATCTAATAGTATTTCTTTGACTGGGTGACCAAAGTAGTGAGACCGGGAGGGCTGTGGACATGGCCTACCTAGACTTTAGCAGGGCATTTGACACAGTCCCACAAAAGATTTTAGTCAAATTAACCAGCCTGGAGTGGGTCCCAGGTGGTAGCCTGGGTAAAACATTGGCTGGACAACAGGACACAGAAGATAATTGTAAATGGAGTCCCTCTGAAGAAGGGTGGTTACTAGTGAGGGGTACCGCAGGGGTACAGTATTAGGTCCAGTCCTTTTTGTCTTCATCAGTGGCATTGCAGAGGACTGGAAGAGAAAAGTATGCCTTTTGCAGATGACACAAAGATCTGCAACAGGGTTGATACACAAGAAGGCATGGAAAGGATGAAAAGGGACTTGGCAAGGTTGGAGGAATGGTCAGATGTATGGCAGCTAGGATTCAATGCAAAAGTGCAAAATAATGCACCTGAAACAAGAACCAGGGAAGAATACACAATGGGTGGGAGGTAGTAACAACAACAAAACAGGAAAGGGACCTGGGGGTAATCATATCAAATAACCTTAAGGTTAGCAAGCAATGTGAGAAGGCAGTAGGGAGGGCCGGGGGTATACTGGGATGTATAAGGAGAGGCATCAGCAGCAGAAAACCGGAAGTTGTTATCCCTCTGTACAGACAGTTGGTGAGACCCCATCTGGAATACTGTGTCCAGTTCTGGAGACCCCATCTCCGCAAGGACATAGACAGGATAGAAGCAGTCCAGAGGAGGGCAACTAAAATGGTGCAGGGTCTGCAAGAGAAGCCGTATGAGGAGAGACTAAAGGAGCTTATATGTATACCCTTGAGGAAAGAAGGAGAGGGGACATGATAGAAACTTTCAAGTACCTCAAGGGAATCAACAAAGTCCAAGAGGGTAGCATCTTTCAGAAAAAGAGACTTGCAAGAACAAGGGGACACAATTTAAAGATAGAAGGAGGGCGGTTCAGAGGCAATGTGAGGAAGTATTATTTCACAGAGAGGTAGTGGATGTATGGAACAGCCTTCCTGAGGAAGTTGTGGGGTCTAAAACTGTGGGAGAATTCAAGAATGCATGGGACAGACATAAGGCAATTCTTGTGGGAGGCAGGAAGATATAAGCTGTTGGTTAACTAGGATCTGCGGCCTATCCTGTAGGTAGGGAAATGGGTAGACTAGATGGGCCTAGCGGTCCTTATCTGCCATCAAAGTCTATGTTTCTATGTTTCTATGTTTCACTCATTAATCTCTAAACTGCTAGCTTAGCTTGCCTGTGAGGTTCAGGGGTCGTATTGCTTCTGTCCGTTGTGTGAACTAATGTTAAATTGAAATCCCCACCCATTAATACAGGGGCTTTCTGGGTGTTAAAATCAGAATGGACCTGGTTGATAATATGGAAATACTGAAGGCAATCTTGGTTTGGAGCATAAAGATTGACTAGGATCAGAGGGCCCTCTGGAGTTGCCATCTCAGCCATGACCCATCTGCCTTCTTTATCCTGCATTTGTCTGGTCAATTTCCACCCTAGTTTCTTATGGAGAAGTATAGAGACTCCCTGTTAGTGAGAGGAGGCTACACTGTGTATCTCTTCACCCACCCACCCTTGTTTGAGCTTCTTTGCCTCTCCAGAGGAAAGCTTAGTTACTTGTAGGAACACTATAAGAGGGACGAGCTTTTTTAAATGAAGCAGCACCTTCTTTCTTTTAACTGGCGAGTTGAGCCCCCGAACGTTCCAAGAGATAAGCTTAGTTTCCATCCCCCTTGGTTGTACCATGGCCGAAGTTGTAAAGAAGAGAGATCCCCAGTAAGTGGGGCTATAACAGGTAGGCAGGCAGGGTCGATCTCTATCCCCCTTACACCAGTAGCGTGGCCTAACTCCTTCCATCAGATTACCATAATCAGGAACATAACTAGGTAGACTAAACTTACCACCATGCAACATGAGTACCAAAAACAAAGGTACTAACAGTAACCAGGAAGAAACAGTAACACAATTATTAACAATCCCAGTCCCCACCCCCCTACCCTTGTAAACATATTAATGATTGACCAGCCTGTGCTGTAAGTGTTGTCTGAAACCAAGCCCAGATACCAGTGGGGGTCACTGAAAGGTGAATAGCTGCTGGGGTGCATCAAGGAGAAAGGACCAGCCTAAGTCCTAAAGTGTCTGCATCCTCCCCACATCTCAGCGGGTAAGAACCCTTCAACAAGTACAGCTCATTATATTGCTGCCCGGTAGTTATTTAAAGCAGTGGCCAGGCAGTGCCCCTGTGTTCTTCACCACTTCTTGAAATGTGGGGAAGAGACTGGGGCTGAAGAGTTCCAGTGAGCCAGTCCACCATTGAAATTAATTAACCCCCTCCCCCCCATGAGAGAAAGCATGGGAAATCTCCATTATAAGCCTGATAGTAGGGGCATAAGCTGGAGAATATGAGGGAAAATTAGTCCAGTAGATGCCAAGTGGACAGCATAATAGACCCCAATGCATTCTTAGTGTCCTGCAGGAGAGCCCAAATCAAGGTATTATGTAGACTAGGGCTGCAATGGCATAATAAGCCCTTTCATACTTACTGCCACTCGGTGGGTGGGGGAGCTCAGGGGGAGAAACCCATTGAACCTAACGGTTATGGGACCAGCCATAATTACCATAATATAGGCTAACTTAAAAGAAAAAAAAATAGGGAAACAAGTTTAGAGTCAGCCATCAGAGGTCATGGTAGGCTGAAGCAGTGATGATGCCTTCTCAGATGAGATCTTGGCAGGTGGGGCTTCCATGTTCACAGGGGCCTCTAGAGGAGTGTTGCCTGCTACTTCAGCCCAGGAAAGGCTTCTGGCAGTCTGGGGCTTGCAGGTTTTCATAGGCGAGCTCCATGGTGGTTTTGGCAAGTCCTGCAGTATGCCATCTATTGGTAAGTCCATCAAGGCACAAAATTGATTGTTGCTCATGTCAGGCTTCAGGGAGCCAAGTGAGACAACCAAGTCAGGACTCTCACTGTGGCTTCTGGAGTGCAACCTGGGAGTTTTATTAATGTGTGCTCCTTCTATCCATGGTTTGTGCCTGTTCTTCCATTTGCTGCCAGGGGATTTCTGAGCGGGGGTCTGATTAGAAGAATGTGAGGTAGTGGGTTTAGGAGTTGTTGGGCCACTCCCCTGTTGGCCTGTTTCCATTGGCAAAGGCCTGGTTGATTCAGACCCTGGGCTGGCATAGTCTCTCAATTTCCCCGAGTTCAATTTTGGAGCTTGTGCAGCAATACAGTTCTCAGTTGCCGTGGGATTATTAAGCAGACACGAGGAGCTATTAAACATTATTCTGAGAAAGGCAGGGTACCCGAGTGAATACTCAAGTCCAAGTTCAGCATAGGCTCTGTGTGCTGGAGTGAAAGCCCTGCATCTCGCTGTCACCTCCTGCGAGTAGTCTGCAAACATTTGTATGTGATGGACTTGCCAGGAGAGATTTTTTTTTCTCGAGCAAGTCTGGTGATGGTTTCTCTATCCTGAACATGAAGAAATCTGGCAAGGTTCTTCATGGGTGGGCACCATGCGCAGGGCATGGAGCCAGAGATCTATGCACCCGATTGATTTCAGGAGGGGCTCCGCAGCACCAGTCCAGTATGAGAGGTAACTCCTTCTGAAGAAATGGAATGGCATCGGTCTCTTCACAGTCTTCCAGAAATTCCACAAACCTGAGATTATTCTGGCAGCTTCGATTTTCAAGGTCCTCCACCCTGGACTAGAGCATGTTAATTAGCCTGTCCTGTTCTTGAAGCCTGGCTTCCACTTTGTACCAGCCGTCCTTCTCTTCAGTGAGCCTGTGTGCTGTGACACAGGCTCTTTGTGAAAGATCCACAATATCTGTGGTATTCTTTTTAGTAGCCAGGTCTAGGCTGTCCATTCCATGCAAGATTTTGGCAAACATCTGCTAGATCTCCGTGAGGCTCCCATTCAGTCCTGTTGTAGCAGATGCAGGCTCCATCTCGGGGAGCAAGCAAGTTTGGAAGGCCGCGTTGCAGAGCTAGGGCAAAAAGTTGAAGCAGCCGAATTCTCTGACAGCCAGAGGACCAGTCAGCAGATCACGAAACAGGCAAGTATATATACTACAGAAAATTTTTAAGAAAATCAAATTCAGTTGTTTGATTTAAGAGTGCAGAGATTTACTCAGACTTTTGGTTCACTGCAGGTCTCTTAAGTCCATATGGGAATGGAGATCTTGTGGTGATATTCAGAGACATTTTTCCCAAGGTAAAATTAAGATTTTGTCCCATTGGCATTTAAATTAATAGTTTATAAGGAAGTTCCACAGTATTTTATTTAGTTCTAAATGGAAGAAGCAGGCATCCATTAGATGATTTGGTTCACTATAGTTTTTCTTGACAAACTTCAAGATGATTTGAATTTGAAGCTTTTGTGATCTTTTAAAAGCAGTTAATGAGAAGACATTTGAAAAATTAGTGTTGTAATAGTCTTTATATCATTTGGATAATATTTTATATAATTAAAAAGTATTCTCTACTTCTGGAGAATTAAAAGGATTTTTATGGTAGCACATGTACCCCCGCCCCCCTTTTGGTTTGTGAAAAATGAAATTTTGAAATAAGGTAAGTTCCACCTTATGCATTCTAAGTTTTCAGGAGTTGATAATATAATTTGAAATAAGAATACTGGATGTTTATTTCAATTTTTCTTTTAATTATGGAATGAAATTTGGAATATATAGTATGCTCAACATCTGATGAAGGAACTTTTTGTAGTTCTGAAACGTTACAAACAACAATATTGGAGCAACAGTGAAAAGAACTGACATCTATTATGAAGCAACAGTGAAAACGACTGACTTTGGAAATAAAGCAACAGCACTATAAAGTGCTTGATTTATAAAAGAAATTATTTTTTTCTGTTTAGTATTGGGGTTGAGTGGGATATTGTGGTGACTGATATTTCATTCCATTTTTTCTCACTTCCCTTCACCATTTAATCAAATCCTGAGAGATATTTTGAAAACAAGAAAAGGAACCCTGGGACACATGAGTTGGAGTTCTTGTTCAAGTGATTCACTAACAGAGTGGTTCTTTTGGTGTGGTCCCAAAATTCTACATTTTGATTCATTGGAATCTTTTGAGACATTTTTTATGCACTTTTTCTGTCTGTTATTTCATTTGGGACACTCTGGCACGATATCATCATGTCATGGCATCTTTTTCAGAATTGGATAAACTGACAGACAACAGATCAACAGCACTGAGTATTACCCAAGAAGATGCAACAAGAATAATGGATTTGGTAAAAAGTAAAAGAGTTACAGGGAAAACAGAACAGGCTGAGATCCCCAAAACATCCATTAAGAAATTAAAATCTTTAAGGGAGCACGAGATTCATCTTGATTGGCTTGCAGTAACACTACTTGAATATATCAAGCTGAAAAGAATCTCAAGGGGTCTGAAAGTACTGGTGGAATCCAAGCTGGAGTTCTCCCCAGATGGTTTTCAGTCCAAGTGGGACAGAATTAGAACTAAATGTTTATTTGATTTTATGTTGCTATTAATTGAGACACTAACTGCCGAACAGTCGAAATTACTTGAAGAAATTCATGTTATTGAGAGTAAATTAAAAGATACAATAGATGTAATATATTTGAAATCTATATTGCATAGAACCGAGAAATCTCTTGATGATTGTGATAACCACATTAGAAGTTTAAAATTAAACAAATTTAGACAAGACATTAATGATTATAAAATGACAAAGTTTATTTGTGGAAAAATCTGATACTCAAACAAATGTTTATAGTATAGATGATACAGGGACTTTCTCTGATACATGTGACTCAGAACACAATGAACAAAGGTTCACTAGAGATTTCTCTTAAAGGAAACCATATTACAGAAGGAATAGACATCCTTTTTATAATAGAAACTATAGAAGGAATTATACACCCTATAGGGAGAGATGGGAACATCAGGATCAAGAATATCATGATCCTTATAGGTTTGAAGCTAATAGAATGGGAAGACATACATATAGGGATTTTCAAAGGGAACCTCAGGAAGCAGGGATTTCAGGAATGAGAAGAAAGGAAAGAGATCAAGGATGGGGAGAAAAAGATTCAGAAAGAGGAAAAGACATAGGAAATGACAAAACATATGAACTGAGGTCGAAGTCCCAATAGAATTAACAGTATTTAACCTTTCAAATAAGAATCTAACAACAACTGAAATTCAAGTACTCAATAAGGGACTGTCCTTCAGTTTAACTGAAAAATGAAACCCTTTTGAGCTCAAGTTGAACTTAGAGAAGTTTTACAGGAAGATTAGACTTAAACATTTTTTTGGGAACCTTCGAACCTTCAAATGAAGATCTAATAAAGCAAAAAGATAGAGCTTGTTTGAAAAAAAGCATTAGGAACCAAATCTTATTTTAATCCCTTAGGCATGACACCTCCAAATATTACTTCATATATAGATGAAGTAAACAGAGACACAGATAAGATTCTGGTGGAAAGTGACAAAAAATGACCTAGTTTCAACATAGACAAGAAAAGGAAGCTTTGGAAAGTTTGGGCAATGACACCTCCATTATCATCAAACCTGCAGATAAGATGGTTGGGTGGTTATCATGAGTAAAGGTGATTATCAGAAAGAATGTTTGAGACAGCTTCAAGACAGAGCCACATATGAGGAAATACAAAATGTACCATTTCAACATCTTAAAATGATAATCTCTGAAATAGTTCCAAATACTAGAGATAGAGGTTTCATTGAGGAGTGGGTTGGGCATGAATTAATAAAATCGAAACCTGTCACACCCCTTTTCTACTGCTTACCAAAGATTCATAAGGATTTGAGGAACCCACCAGGAAGACCTATAATATCTGAGATTGGCTCTATCACTGAACCACTTATTCATTTTTATAGATCATTAAAAGATCATGGTACCTGAGGTATGGTCATACCTCAGGGACAGTAAACATTGTATCCTGATTTTGGAACAATTAAATGAAAGTGATTCAAATCTGGATGATTGTATTTTACTAACATTAGACGTAAAAAGCTTATATACCAGTATACCCCCATGAGGGTGGTCTAAAAGCACTTGATTATTTTCTTACTCTGAGACCTGTCAACAAACCAGAGAAGGGACTTATTTTGCAACTAACTGAAGTTGTATTGAAACATAACTATTTTGATTTTGGGGGAAAACACTATTTACAGAAGACTGGTACTGCAATAAGAGCCACATTGGCACCTACTTAATCTTGTATTATATAAATGATTTATTGACAATATACTTATTGTCTGGAGAGGTTCAGAAACTGTCTTAAAGGAATTCTATGAGTATGTGGAAGGGGTAACTGACAACTTATCCTTTACAATGGAATACAGTACAAAAGCTATTTCTTTTCTTGATCTAAAAATTATTATAGAACATGGTAGAATTACCACTGATTTGTATAGAAAAGATATAGCAAAGAATACTTTGTTACATGCTAGGAGTTTTCATCCTACGAACCTTAAAAATAGTATTACATTCAGTCAGATGCTTAGGACCAAGAGAAATACAGGAACCAGAGAAAGATGTGAGACAAACTTATGTGAGTTAACTGAAAGGTTTGCAGCTCAGGGCTATAATAATAACGTTTTACAGACTTCCAGGAGAAAGGTGGGTTCTATAAACAGGGAAACACTACTACAGGACAGAGGAAAATTCCAATCAGAAACTGGGAACTAAATCACTATGTCAACACAATAGTCAGAGTTTTTTGGGAAAATCAAAAGTACAATTTTGAATAACTATGAGCATTTTACAGACCAGAGAAATTGGGAATCAAATTTGTAATCAAAGACCCTGGGTCACAGCTAAAAAAACTACCACAATTAGGAATAAGGTAGTTAAGACTCAGCATTGGAACCCTGAACCACCACCAACCACGTGGCTGAATAGAGACATAAAAGGTTTTTACATATGTGGCAATTACACACACTGTAATAGTGAAGCAAAAACAAAAATCATGAAGAGTACATGGAATGATAAAATCTATAACATAAATGATTTCATTACCTGTAATTCTGATTTTGTGGTCTGCTGTATTACAGTATGTGCCCATGTTCCCTGTATTATATTGGGCAAACAACCAGACCATTAAAGTTAAGAATCACTGAACATAAGAATAATTTTAGGAGAGCAAATATCAGATCCCCTTTGGCCAGACATTTTATGGAGTATAGGCATCAGGTTTCCTCTCTAAAGTTTTTTGGGATAGAGAGAGGGAGAGTGAAACACTCCAGTTGGGGCAATGATAGAGAAACAACATTATTGCAAAGAGAAATATGGTGGATTTTCACTTTGAAAACCTATCACAGTAGATATGGTTTGAATGTAAACCTTGTATGGACTATATTTGATTAAGTGACTGATGTTAATTGTAAGTATTGTTACAACTTAACAGCAAAATATATCCTGTATGGACCCAGACTATTAAGTTACATACGTATTTAAAGAGTAAAACTTTCTCCTTGTTGCAGTACTCAGATGTTCTGGGTATTATTTTCCTCTCCTTCTACTCCTTTAAAAAGAAAACCAACCAACCACCCCCACAACCCCCCTTGGTTCCACCTTCTTTGTTTTTATATATTTTTTTCTGTCTCCCAATCCCTGTCCTGCATTTTAATTTTTTTTTATTTTCATTTGCATCTTTTTATACATTATATACCTCTTCTCTCTATATTTTGTGACCCAAACTGCCCCAGCAGGTTATTGCACTTCTAGAGTTTGGACTGCATATTAGTTATCACAATCAGACATCGTTTATGCTCCTTTAATACATGATAGCGCCATGTATTATTTCAAATGTGTTGGTTTTGTCCTGCTATTTGTATAGTGGCATACTAGAAAAGTTTAAGTTAATAGCACTTTAAATATGTATTTAGGTTGCAAGTGGTATTATTTAATGTGAAAAGCATTTGTTAAAATGTCCGTTTAGTGCAAGTCACTTTAAGGAGGTTTCTTTTGACTGGGCCACCCAGGATGATGTCACTTAGTGACGATAACACACCTCCACACATTCACCCATGGCCCAGTCTCCTCTTTATCTTCTGAGACGGCTCAGTCAAGGGAGAGTGGCATTCCAAGTAATGGTGGTGGATTTGTACTGGGTTATGTGCTGCCTGTTTAAACCGGGAGTCTCTGAAGTCCGTTTTTGAGTTGAAACTCCACAGGAACATTTTTCTATAACTTGAGGTAAATTTTGTCAAGACTCTGCTTCTCTGGTGTATTTAAAACAATATTTTTTTAAGAAAGTCAAATTCAGTTGTTTGATTTAAGAGTGCAGAGGTTTACTCAGAGTTTTGGTTCACTGAAGTTCTTTTAAGTTCATGTGGGAATGGATATTTTGTGGTGATATTCGGAGACATTTTTCCTAAGATAAAATAAAGATTTTGTCCCTTTGGCATTTGAATCAATAGTTTATAAGGAAGTTCCACAGTATTTTTTTTTAGTTCTAAATGGAAGAAGCAGGCATCCATTAGGTGATTTGGTTCACTATAGTTTTTCTTGACAAACTTCAAGATGATTTGAATTTGAAGCTTTTGTGATCTTTTAAAAGTAGTTAATGAGAAGACATTTGAAAAATTAGTGTAGTAATAGTCTTTATATCATTTGGACAATATTTTATATAATTAAAAAGTATTCTCTTTCGTTCTAGAGAATTGAAAGGATTTTTATGGCAGCACATGTACCCCCACCCCCAGTTTTGTTTGTGAAAAATTACATTTTGAAATAAGGTTAGTTCCACCTTACGCATTCTAGGTTTTCAGGAGTTGATAATGTAATTTGAAATAAGAATGCTGGATGTTTATTCGAATTTTTCTTTTAATTATAGAATGAAATTAGGAATACATAGTATGCTCAACGTCTGATGAAGGAACGTTTTGTAGTTCTGAAATGTTACAAACAACAATATTAGAGCAACAGTGAAAAGAACTGACATTTATTATGAAACAACAGTGAAAATGACTGACTTTGGAAATAAAGCAACAGCACTATAAAGTGCTTGATATATAAAAGAAAACAAATGTTTCTGTTTATTATTGGCGTTGAGTGGGATATTGTGATGACTCTGATATTTCATTCCATTTTTTCTCCCTCCCCTTCACCATTTCTTCAACTTCTGAGAGATATTTCAAAAACAAGAAAAGGAACCCTGGGACACATGAGTTGGAGTTCTTAAGAGTCTAATTCCCACACACTCAGGTCTGGTTTTAGAATTTTTTTCTAGGTCTACACATATACATTCTGGTGTAAAAGTATATGCCAGTTGGACAGACTATCTGCCTTCCAACTACTGTTTTTCAACTGCTCTGGCTTCCAAGTGTGTGTCTGATGAGATATTTGAGGGTCAATTTTAGGACACCCACCTTAGTTTTTTTTCTCTGGGGTGGGGTTAATGATTCCAGGACAATACAGATATTAGGGTGCAACAGTTTACCTTTCCCTGTAGGTGTCACTGTGGTTCCATGTCAATCCCAGTGACATCTGGTCCATGCATTTAGCATAACCTCTGACCCCTTGGTCATTACATTACCCCTTCCCTGTCATGGAAAGCCACAGTGGGATGTTTTATGCCTTCCTAGGGCCATATACCTGTCTCCCTTATCTTGTGATATAACAGGTCTACACTAGCCTTTGTGAAAATACCAGTTATTTTGTAGTTATGTGGTAATGGGATAGTGTCTTAATTCTAAAGTACGTTACAGCATATACAATAGGAACCCACATAAATGGATATCTCTATTTTACCCCTTATATTCTCTTGCATACTGTGTTACCTTATTTTGTAATAAATACTAATTTACAATATATTACTGGCATTTTCTTTGTATAGGAAGTTGAAAAATGACTGAACAAACACAATAGTACCTAACAACCCTCAACTGTGTGCTCTCTCTACATGGCACCAGGCCACTCACTTTACTAAACCACCCTCACCTCTACATTCACACACATTCAACCAATAATAAAAGATGTACTAACACATTTACACCCTGAATCAACCATATAAATAAAGACAGGAAGTGCCTTTTTTTAGAATTTATATGTAGCGGGCCACCCCAATGGCGCAGCACAGGACACACTGCACTGTCTGAAGTTCAGCAGTGAACCTAGAAGCATTGCACTGAGACCAGGGCAGACTGAGAGAGCTGCCTCCCAGCAGTGCATCTTGGCGGTGGGTGCTGTTCAGAGATGCCTGCTGCTGGGCCAGGGAGCATGCTCCTGCCACAGAGGGAAGCTGTGGTGACAAAAGCATTGTGCACACCAGGGGAAGGAGGGAGGCGGAGAACGGGGGGGAAAGACTTCATTGCCAGCTACCATATATGACAGCCAAAATATGCCCTAGGCCTGACCAGGATGTATCCATGAAAACATAGTATATCCTTGTAATGATGAACTATTAGCTGGGGAAAAGCTCAATACAAATAAAAACAATTTAAATCTAGTTTCACTTGAGAGCTCTTGCAAACCAGTACATGAAGTTCAAATATAAAATAATGGCATGTTATGTTACATTACATTACAAATAACATCCCCAAAAAATCTTCTTCCCTACTATTGACAATAAAAATTGGTATCCACAAAAGAGTGATGAAAAGTTTCCTTTCCAGAAAATCTACACTGCCTTAACTAACCTAGTTGCAGTATTATGCACCAGCTACAAGTGATGCACCAACTTTTCAGACAGCCCGAGGCAGTGATGGAAATGAGGGGAGCCTAAAGAAACTTAAATCCTGAAGTGAAATTAAAAGACTGACCGAGTTCCAGGAGAAAAATTGGGAAGGATTGCTCAAATGCAAAATGTACTCCCCAAAAGGCACAAAACAGACCAAATAAAGTACAACAGAGCAACATATAATGATAAAGAAATGTTAAAGAAATGTCCCCAGTTCCATGCCAGGTATGTTTGATCCTAAATGAAAGGTGTGGAGTTCCCCCAGTGAATTTTTTTAATTTCCAACACTGGCCATAGGTAGAGTACACTACAGCAGTTGGGTGTTGAAGTGATAAATGCATTTACCAGGGTTGCCAAGTGTTCGTACATCAAATAGGATTTAATTTAGGAGATATTTCTTGGATGGAATGAACCCCAGCAGTAACTCTCACATTCTTACCATAGCCATGACACATGGAGTAGTACCATTTAAAGATGGAACATATGTCACATACCCTGTATTTGCCAATTTATGAGGACCAGTTTTCTTCACAAGTGACTCCATTTTGCCTGGATTTAAACTCAATCACTTGGAGGCCATCCAATCAGAAAGTTCATGAAGGCATTGGCTCTGCACAGATACCTTCCTGCCTATTCATTGCAAATGACATGTACAGTTGAGTATCATCTACATCGTAATGAAAACTCATACCATACCATGACCCATGCCAATGGCAACTCATATATTTGGAATAACATGGGGAACAGAACTGAACCCTGGGAAACCCCACAGATGACTGAAGCAGGGAATGAGGATAATGGTCCCAGGATGACCTGCTGATGTCTACCAGATGGGAATGACTCAAACCATTTTAAGGCTGCCCAGATGAGTTCCCTGTACTTCTCTAGGTGACCCATCAAAACTCCATGATCCACAGTATCAAGTGATAATGAGGGTTTAAAGGATACCTAAACAACATTTTGACAACAAACTATCCAAAAATCTGACTCCGTAGGTGACTAAAGGAAAGGCTGCTGTATTCATTAGTACTAAAACTACATTTACATAATTTACCTAAATGTGGTTCCAGAGCATTTGAAAATTGTAAAATCAGCCTTCCAATTTAGTAAAAACTGTCTTACCTGCTTCCTAAAATGGCCACCTAATGTGATGTCATCTGAGCCAAAGTCAGAGAGATATATGGCTCTCTGTAGTGCTAACTAGTTATTTTTTCCCTTTGTATTGAAGTGTTCCACCCAAATGGTCAAAACCATGTGCATTATTTTGTATAATGCACATGTTAGGCTACGGTTCTGTTCATTTTGTTTACTTTAACATGCTAAAATTGTGTTTTAATCCAACCGACTTTCTCTGTGGCAAACCACAGTGCAGTACAAATCTTGAATAACCTGGTGGTCTAGTAGTCATAGTGGATCCAGGATGCTACAATGAGGGTGGTGGGGTGGTGTGCATGCTTAATATGCACTTTTTAACATTTTTATTAATCCTTTATATTTTCTGCTATTATTCTTTTCTAGTACGTTTTTGACAGAACCTACAAATGTAATCCATGGTTTGAGTGTAAACATTTGTACAATCAATAAATCAGACTTCTTCAACAAAGTGAAATGCAGCAGCAGCTGCAAGAAAGTACATTACTATGTGGGGGGCGGGTTGCAGCCACACCCTTCACCACCCCCTACAGCCACCACTTTTTTGTAGCAAAGTTCTTGTGCAGTCCAATGTTAGAGTTCATACTTCCTCAAAACTCAAATATATGCTTGTCTTGTCCTCTTTTTCCATGGGAGATAAGAATAAGAATAAGAATAAGAATCAGCATTTATATAGTGGTTTTCATACACACTGTATCCCAAAGTGCTTTACAAGCAATACTAGACTGATAGTGAAGTGACTGAACGTGTAGCGGCAGCTGTTCCATACATTAATATCCACATACAGCCTTGGACAATTGCATGAACTGGTTTTATAGGAAGGGGAATGTTGGTCAGGACAATGGGGTCAGGTAGTGATCAAGGTGCTGGCAGCCCCACATCTTATTTCTCACAGTAATCTGTTCATATTTCTCTCCTTCTGTCTTCCTCTTCCCTGAATATAGCAGTACCTTGCAAGAGTGGCCTTCTCAGTCCCCCTCTGGTATTCAGTCTTCACTATTCCTCCTCACACCGAAAACTGGTGAGCTCATCACCCTTCTGCATAATGAATGCAAGTAGTACAGTTCCCGTTTTATTTTGACATATCACATATAAAAATATCTTTCCAGTAAGTCAGGCTCATATCAGCAGGGAATATCTTTCAGTAAGTCAGGCTCATATCAGCAGGGAACAAGGGGAATGACGGGCTTTCCTATCCTTAAAAGAGCTAGGCTACCTTTGATTAGGCACTATTAAATGACAGGTGTGTACATCATTATGCACGTCATTAAATAATGCCTAATCATAGGTGGCTTAGATCATATATGACTAGGAAAGCTTATTTTTCCACTTGTGCCATGCTGCTATCATTCTGGCTTACCACAAGATAATGTTTATTATTAATATGTAACTATAACAAGGGAGACTGTACTAACCACATTCATGATGGGGAAGGGTAGTGAACTCACCAGTTTTTGGTGTGGGGAGCGGGTGAGAAGAATGAATGCCAGAGAGGAACTGAAGAGGCCATTCCAGCAGGCTACAGCTATATTCAGGTTAGTTGAAGACATGAAGGAGGACGCTGAGTAGATCACTGTGAGATCTGAAATGTGGGGCTGCCAGCATTGTGCTCACTACCTGACTGTGGAAGAGAGTAGCCAACAATGACAAATACTCAGAGTGGCAGAACTGCACCTAAACTGTTACTTGAATTCAGTGTAGGGAGATTATAGGGGGGTGGTGTTGACATTTGCTAGGACAGTATTGAAGGAGTTGTGTATAGTTCATTCAAGATTTGGAAGGGTGGTAGCCAGCCATCTCGCATTGTGGAGTAGAGCACAGAAAAGTGCTGCAGAAGAATTGCTGGGAAGGTGAGAAAAAAACATAACAGGGAACTGTACATACTACCATCAATGTGTAGAAGGGTGGTGATCCACTTAATATTTGCTGTGGGAGCAGAAGTCAGATATTGAGAATGTGAACTGGAGAGTGATTTGGGAGGCATTTTTTAGCAGTGCCAGCTTATGATGCATATCAGTATAGGTGTGCACAACCCTCTGAGGTACAAGATTACAGTCTGAGGTGTGATAATTCTCTTCATGAGACCGCAAGCTCATATGTGTCCCCAAGCAATACTAAGGATAGGGTATGGATGGTGGGGTGTTCAACAGAAGGAAGGCTAGGTGCAAGGGGTTCACATGGAAAAAGAAAGCCTTATTTGTGGATTAACAAGACAGCATGAGCTTTGGAACTGAACAAGACCAGTACTTTGCTGTGTGACCCTGAGCAAGTCACTAAACTTCCATGTGCTCCTAGGCCACACCTGTAAACAAGCTGTCAGCTTAGTGTGTCTCTCCTGGTTAACAAAAAACAAAATTCAGTGCATCACATAACCACTAGATCATCAGGTATTTGTAGTGTTGTACTGTAATGCAGTCTGCCAAAGAAAATAATCAGCTGGATTGCAAGACATTTTCTGCAAGTTACAGTAAACAAAATGAACAAAACCATAGCCTAACAGGTGTACTGATCAAAATAATCCATGAGGTAATACATCGTGTTGATCATTCTGATACAACAATTCAGAATAAAGAGGGAAAGAAGAACTAGTTAGAACTATAGAAATTTATGTTGATCTCTGTCTCTGGCTCAAATGATGTCATAATGACTCATCACTTAACATACTTGGCAGACATCTTAGGGAGAAGCCAAGGCTGTTTTTTGAATGTGAAAGGCTGATGTTTACATTTTTCAAAAGCTATGAAACTGCATTTATGTTATTTACATAAATGCAGTTTTAGCATACATGTAAATAGCAGCCTTTACTTTACCTCCATATGAAGCCAGATTTTTGAGTGTGCAGTTTTAAAAAACTGCTTGTTTAGGTACCCTTTAAGTCTAATAACAATAAAGCTTTCCCCTTTATTCCTCACCGGGAGCAGGTTATTAAATTCTTTGACAAGCAATGTCTGTACTATCTTGAGCTCTGAACCAGATTGGAATAGTTTATATATGTCACGTTTCTCTAGCTAAGTCTGTAACTGTGTTGTTACTACTTGCTTAAGGATCTTCCTCAGAAAATGGACTTTTGAGACAGGTCTGTAGTTTGCCAGTAAGTCGTGATCCAAAGATGGCGTCACTAGGAGGGGTATCATAGTAGCCCTCTTCAATGTCTCTGGAAAATACCCCTCTGAAATGGAGCACTTAAGGCCTCCTGACAGTCTACCAACAGTCATGTAGGCTCCGGATCAAAATAAAATAAAATTGGGATACAGCCTGGAGATAATCTCTAGGGCATCTTTTTATGTAACTGTCTGAAACTCACTCCAAAGAGCTGGAAGGCCTTTGTCACTCTTGAAATGGAAACAGGATGAAAGTGTGTGCTAACAGTAATATACACTGCTTGGGTGTCTAAACTGAGGGCTGCCTACCCCAATTTAAAGGAGATAGGAAATTATTTTTACATAGTGAACTGCCCTTCTACCTTCCTTTCCATGTCAGTTATGTATTCTGATATGCTTTGATGATTCTTTGATAAACAAATAACCTAGCTTTGGGGTACCTTCAGATACACATAGGATTCCACTCTCCTCATCAACTACAGCACTTGATTTTCATATTTCTAAGACTTTCTATGACATCAGTAACTCACATTCCATGCTGTTCATTTGAATGACCTGGAATGGGAGTTCATGATGTCATAAAATGTTCAGGCAGTACACAAAGAGAGAGCAGCAACTGCCGAGGTGAGAGGAAACATAGAAACATAGAAGTTGACAGCAGATAAGGACCACAAGGCCCATCCAGTCTGCCCATTCATTTTTCTGCCTTATGAATGTGCCATTAGCCTTTGCTCTGTCAATGGCATATCTATTCATACTCATCTGTATTGCTCCCTTATGCCTATCCCAAGCCTGTTTGAAGCCCTGCACTGTATTCATAGCCACCACTTCCTGAGGTAGGTCGTTCCATGCATCCTCCACCCTTTCTGTGAAAAAAAACTTCCTCACATTACCCCTTAATCAGCCTCCCTCTAATCTCATGCTGTGCCCTCTTGTCCTGGTATTTTTCTTATATTGAAACATGTTAGACTCTTTCACCTTGTTAATGCCCTTAAAGTGTTTGAATGTTTAAATTATATCACCTCCCTCTCTCCCTCCTTTGCTCTAGGGTATACATATTGAGCTCCATTAATCTGTCCTCATATGTTTTCTGATGCAGTGCCTGCACCATTTCAGTTGCCCTTCTCTGGACTGCCTCAATTTGGTTAATGTCCTTGTGAAGGTGTGGCCTCCAGTACTGCACACAGTATTCCAGATGGGGCCTAACCAGTGTCTTGTAAAGAGGGATTATTACCTCCCTCTTCCAACTTGTGATACCCCTACTAATACACCCCAACATCCCACTAGCCTTGCCTACTGTTTTAGTGGTCTGCTTGGATGATTTCAGGTCATCTGTAATGATGACGCCCAAGTCTTTTTCTTCCCTTGTGACTGCCAGCAACTCCCCTCCCAGCCTCTAGGTGGCTTCAGTGTTTCTCTTCCCTATGTGCATGATCTTGCACTTCTTTATGTTAAACCCCAGTTGCCACTCTTCTGACCATTTTGCTAGTTTATCCAGATCTCGTCTCATTCTGCCCACCCCATCTAGATCATCTACTCTATTGCAGATCTTGGTATCATCTGCAAACAGACAAACCTTACCCTCCAGTCCTTCTGCAATGTCACTGATGAAGATATTGAAGAGGACTGGCCCCAAGAGTGATCCCTGAGGTACCCCACTTGTGACTTGCATCTCTTCTGACTGTATACCATTTACCACCACTCTCTGTTTTCTGCCTGTCAACCAGTTTGCCACCCAGTTGACTAACTTCTGACCCACCCCGAGCCTACCCAGTTTATTAAGCAATCTTCTATGTGGAACAGTATTGAAAGCTTTGCTGAAGTCAGGGTAGGTGACATCAACTGCTCCCCCTTGGTCCACCACTCTGGTTACCCAGTCAAAGAAATCTATGACATTAGTTTGACAGGACCTTCCTTTTGTAAACCCATGCTGTCTTGGATCCTGTTCTCCTGTGGATTCCAGGTGTTGCACTATCCTTTCCTTAAGGAGTGCCTCCATAATCGTGCCCACTACTGAGGTAGGACTGACTGGTCTGTAGTTTCCTGCCTCCTCCCTGCTACCACTCTTGTGGAGCAAGATCACATGAGCCCTTCTCCAGTCTCCTGGGACCTCTCCCATGCTGAGAGACTCACTAAACAGTTCTGCTAATGGCTCTGCTAGTTCCACCCTTAGCTCCATAAGTACCTTGGGATGTATACCATCAGGTCACATTACCTTGTCCACCCTGAGCTTAGTGAGTTCTTGTAGTACCCTTTCTTTTGTGAAGGGAGTAGTGCTCACCTTCCCTCCACCCTGTGTCCATGCTGCTGAGCTGTGGGCCCTGCCTACCTTCTCTTCAGTAAATGCTGAGCAGAAGTATCTATTTAGGATAGATGTTTTTACATGGTCCTCCTCCTCACACGCCCCCTTATCTCCTTTGATCTTAGCAATACCCACTCTGGACTTTTTGCTTTCACTAATATTATCTGTAGAAAGTCTTGTCAGCTTCTTTTACTGTTTGTGCTAGTGTTTCCTTGATTTGGGCTTTTGCCTGCCTTACTGCCTTCCTGTTTCCCTTGGGGAAGTTGGGTATGCCTCCCTATCTTCATCCTGCTGCATTCCCTTATATTTCATGAAGGTCAGTCTTTTGGCTCTGACATTTTCTGCTACTGTTTTTGACAACCAAAATGGTTTCCTTCTTCTTTTGCACTTCCTTTTCTCTCTAACACAATGGGATGTTGCTTCAAGTATTGCTTCTTTAATGTTTGCCCACTTTGCCTGTACCCCCTCACCAGTATTTCTTTTTGCCTGGGCTAGCTTAACTCTGTTGGCCAATTTATCAAAGTCAGCTCCTCTGAAGTCCCATATTTTTGCCTAGGAATGGGATGATTTAGTTCTACTGGCCAAATTGAACCATACCATGTGATGATCATTGGCCCCCAGGTGACCTTCTACCTGGAAATCTGTGATCCTTTCCCTGTTAGTCAGTACTAGATCTAGGATAGCCCTGTCTCTTGTGGGTTGTTGTACCAGTTGTTTGAGTCCCTCCCCCTGCAGGGAATCCACCATGTGTCTAGTTCTGGCAGATGTTCCTCCTGGTATTGACCAATCTGTATCTGGCATGTTGAAGTCTCCCATTATCAGAACTTCCCCTTTAGCTGTCATGTTTTGTATATCTTCTAACAGTAATGTGTCTATGTCCTCCTCCTGGTCTGCAGTCCTGTACACAACCCCAGTTTATAAGGCTGTCCCATTTCCTGTTTCCAGGGTGACCCACAGTTCTTCTGGCACCTTATGTATATTCTGAATTCCAGTAGCTTTACATCTTCATTGACATAAAGGGCTTCAGGGTAGTTAAAAAGGTAACAAAATTAGATTATTAATTTAGCAAAAAAGGTCAAAGACATATCAGAATACTGGTTAGGATTTAAAAGAACGACTGGAGGGCATCTAGAGGTGTAAATCCTGTTTCCCACCACCTTTAATACTACAGACAAGAAAACATTTGGCACTCATCACATCCACAGACCAGTAACTTGACTTCACTCCATATTTTTGGCTTTGTGGCTCATTACTGGCAAAGAGATTTTTTGTACATCCACAGCCAGAATGCTCTAGTACTTTACCCCTAAGGCTTCATCAGGGAGCAAGGTTGTGGTCCACAACCTTTCATTCAAATACAGCACCTCAACCAATCCCCACTATGGGCTTAGGAATAATTCACTACTGGCTATTAATATTCAGAAACTTCAAGGAGTATACAACGCATTTTGTCCACACAATCAGTTCATATATTTCAAACTGGTTTTATAATTTGGACATTTACTAAGTTACGAGTTTCCAAGAACCAGTGACTCATTACTAGATTTGTTAAGGGTTAAGTGCTGACAGCTACATGCCAGTGCAAGTTCCTGCATTTAATAGTAATTAATTAAATTACTCTTTTCCAAAGATACCAACCCGGTTATGTAGATTACATGAAGTCTCAGATATGGGTAAGACCTGTAGGGATTTAAAAAAAAACAAAACATATTTTTTATTTTTAATCAGTTCTGTTGATTTTGCAAACGGGGTACATTTTCAAAGGAGATGCACAGCACATCTCAAGAAATGCACTGCAGCATGATGCTGAAAGGGTAGAGATGTGTCACGCATCTCCAGCTGTGTCCAAGCACAGCCATAATGTATGCAGCATATCTCCAGGGCAGATGCCCATGAATATGTGGCATATCACCATATTCAGCCGAGATTTGTGACTCATCTTTCTGCACATCTTGGAGATGTGCCGCAGAAAGGTAGGCATGGTAGAAACATGCCTAACTGTCAGCCACCCACAGGCAGGCTGCTGTACTGCACACAGCAGCACAGCAGTCACCAGCCCTACAGCCTGGTGATGCCTCCATCCCAGAACCCCAATCACGATGGAAACTGTGAAAGCAAATGTCCCCAGACCCTGGTAGTTTAGTGGCACCCCCCATCCCTGAACCCCATTCCCCATAGCCATACCCGAGCCCCCTTGTCCATAGTGTAGGGACTCCCATCCTGATCCCCATTTGAAATATAAAAAATACAGCCCAATCCCTTTTTTCATAAAGTAGTGCCCCCCTCCCTGTCCCAATCCCCGTTTGTAATAAAAATAAATTAATCCCATGCCCACTTTTCCATCATGTAGTGGCACCCCACCCACTCAGACACCCACATCCCACCCTGATCCTCCTCTCACAGCATGGCCAGTCAGCCGGTGAGCAGCACAGCCCTCCGCACACCTCCACAGCTGCCCACAGACTGAACTGTCAATGTATGACAGCTTACTGTATGCATTACAAGCCTGTTGGTTGACACTGTCGACTAATAGGCTTGCAGTGTGTACTGTAAGCTGTCATTCACAACTTTGCACAACATTGTGAATGAGAGCTTGCAGTACACACTGCAAGCCCATTGGTCAACAGTGTCAACCAATGGGCTTGTGGTGCATACAGTAAGCTGTGATTCATTGACAGTTCAGTCAGCAGGCAGCCATGGAGGTGTGCAGAGGGCTGTGCTCGTCAGCTGACTGGCTGACTGGCCATGCTGGGACGAGGGAGGTGGGGTGGGGATGTGAGGCCAACATGAATGGTGAGAGAGATGGCCACCACACTAGAAAAGTGGGCAGGGAATGAATCTCTATTTTTTATTACAAACAGCGATTGGGACAGGAAGGGGGACACTACACTATGGAAAAGAGAGCCGAGGTCACATTATTACATATGCGAACTGGGATCAGGACAAACAGAAATGTGATATGCTTTACATGGGACTGGGTGGGGGGCAGGTTGCCTGGCACATTCTGCTGGGCACATCCCAGCAGATGGCATGCAAATGAGGCCATAATGACATGCAAATGGCCCATTTGCACCTTGAATGCCTAATGGCCTCATTTGCATTTTCCTGGCTGAATATCTGGAATTTGAGCCTGGCATATCTGCAGTTGCAGCATGCATTCCCATTCCAGGTATTCAGGCCATCCAAGGGGATGCACTGGCACATTGTCAGTGGTCTCCATTTGTGCCACGCACATGCATTGCTACATTCAGATGGGATGTGCGCTCATACATCTTGTTTGAATATAGCATTGCTTCGCCAGGCCATTTATTTGGGGGGTGCATCTAGACATGCCAGGCATCCCCCAGCCTTTGAAAATGTGGGCCCCAATGTCCAAACTATGCCCCATGTAAAAAAAAAACTTCTCAGTACATCACTAATTTAACCAAGAGGTATGATATCCAGCAACAAGAAAGGAAAAAAGTCATCCTGCTTTTTACAGTTATAAATTGGTTTCAATAACACATTTATAAATAATAATATTTCTTAAATAGTATCCTGTTCAAATGGTGACTATTAGTTCTCATGTGTAATTGGACCCTTTTATGACCAATTTGACCAGCAAGCTTTTTACATAGAAATCAGTTCAGTAGTTTTACAATGGCTGTATCCAGCAGTCCTTTTTCTGACCACAAGGTTTGGCTTTACCTGTTCTGATTACCCAATCTCTCCCCCCTTTTTGGAGCAGCTCCTTTAACGTTATGGGAACCCGGTTAACAGATATCATATCTTTGTATTGACATATACAATTTCTGTGAAAGTCCCAGTCATCATAAACTATTGAACTAGATTTCTATATAAAAAAGCTGGCTGGTCAAATTGGTCATAGGAGTTACAATGTCCAAGGTAAAATGAAGAAGGCATAATTAAAGATTTCAGCAGTTCAGGGACTGAGGATGTGAGGCACTCAGATATTGAAAAATGTTAATTCAACCTCCACATCTGCCCCATTCATTTCAGGATCCTCTCCTTGGCACTCTGACTCAGTTTCATTGGTGCTTTTCTTGCCAGTGCACATTCTTGTCTGCCATCAAAATGATCAAACGGTATGGGGTACAATAGCAGCTGGTAGCCTTTAACATGTTTATTTTGGAAAAAGAAGACTGAGAGGTGATATGGCGGTAAATTACTACATATACAAGGGCATCAACAAGATTGACTTGACAAAAAGATATGATCTGGTGTTCTCAAGCAGTACTTGGATGCAGGAGACATACCATAAAGATCAAAGTTGCTAAATGTAGGGTAATGTTAGGAGGTACAGTACTTCTTACTCCTGGAAAGAGTGATGAACCTATAGAATAGTCTACTACTGGAAACAGCAGATATGAAGACAAGATGGGCCTTTACTGCAAGCCTAGACAAATTTCTGGTACCAGTGAATCTCAAGGTACCCAGGGTAGGTAAGGATGCTGGCCCACTGGGACAGCATTAGCACTGCAACTCATGATGCCAGTGTCCCAAGCTCAGGAATGAGCTCAAGTCATCAGGGACCAGCTGGAGGAGGAGGATGGAGCATTCCAGAGGATGCTGTTCTCCTCTGAGGAGGGAGGGTCGCAGTTGGCAAATTGTGACTGTCACCTGGATGACCACAGGTAAAGGAGCAGGCTGTAGCTCAGCATCAGTGAGGGGAGGTGCTGACAGACCTGGACACATGATGCACTTCTGCTGCATGTGTCATGCAGCCATGGCTGGTTGGCATCTCAAGGAGAGAGAGAGAGAAAAAGAAGGAAAGACCCAGTAGTCAGCAGAATAATATAACTCTCTGCTCTGAAGGCCTTGCACAACTGACCATTGCAACCCCCCCCCGGGGTATATGCCATGGAGGAACAAGGAGTCATGAGGTAACTGTGGAAGAAGGTGGGTGACAATGATGGGAGTGGGGGATAGTCAAAGTATGACAGACTGCAGAGTGGGAGCAAAAAAAAAAGAAGAGTGGGCGAGCGGGCAGGGAAATAAAACAAGAAATTAGTATATATTTGCAAAGCATATTTATTCATCCCTGTTTATGAAGTAGGGAGTGTGGGAGAATGAACTTAGGGTCACGTCTGACCTTAGTTACTATATTACCATCACATGCAAAGGATCATCCCATGCAATAACAGTTAGAAATATCCAGGCTTCTGATTATTATCATCTTCAATGTCCAGTTTTCTAAGTCTTAAATATCTATATGTTTCTGCCCTTGTGTTGCTCAGTTCCTTGTCCTAGCTGCTGCTAGTTTTTGGAAGACAGAAATCTTGCTTGTAGAGCAGAAAGCAGCTGAGTAAAAAAGCTACCTTTTTTCTTACTAATTTAACACTTCTATCTCAGCAGGAGTCAGTGCCTGTTGGGATTAAGCAAACAGATACTTTATTAGAAGTAGAAGGGGTCCCATTTAGGGTTAAAAAAAAGAAAGTCAGTGTGTGTGTTTCTGTGTTGGGAAGGATGCTGTATCAACTTACTTTCCTAAATCAGCAGGAGGGGAGAGAGGTTAATTGGGGGGTCTGGCTCAGGCAGTAGAAAAGCAGGTGACTCCATTACAACTTCCTTCTGCTAGCTTTTGGAAGGCAAAATTTTTGCTTGTAGAGCAGAAAGCAGCTGATTAAAAAAGCTACCTTTTTTCTTACTAAACACTTCTATCTCAGCAGGAGTCCGTAACTGTTGGGATTAAGCAAACAGATACTTTATTAGAAGTAGAGGGGGTCTCATTTAGGGTTAAAAAAAGAAAGTCAGTGTGTGTTTCTGTGTTGGAAGGGTACTGTATCAACTTACTTTGTTAAATCAGTAGGAGGGGAGAGAGGTTAATTTGGGGGAGTGGCTTAAGCAGTAGAAAAGCAGGTGACTCCATTGTAACTTCCTGCTGCTAGCTTTTGGAAGGCAGAAATCTTGCTTATAGAGCAGAAAGCAGCTGATTAAAAAAGCTACCTTTTTTCTTACTAATTGCCCTCCATCCCACCCCTCCACCCTCCCACCCTAAGCCAGTTCTACTTTTATAGCCACTGGATTTGACTGACAACAGGAACTTCCTGTTTGACAGTAGGAAAGGAAGGGTCATAGAGAAACATTGGTTTTGTCAACCCTGAAGGAAAAAAGTAGCTCTTTTCCCCCATCTAGCTGCTGGAGGTCTGACTCTGAGCAAGGAAGAAGGAGACTACTGAAGAATACAGGATGTTGCTGTCCCAGAACAGGAAGGGTGAGAGTTGTCAGGAGAGGATACAATAAGCATATAGAGCAACAGGAGAGGGGACACAAAATAAGACATGATGGGAGTGGTGCAGTGCAATGACTGTGGGGTGGCAGTGTTCTGGGAGACATTCTGGAGGTTGCGATGCTGCCCTATTTGCAGGTACCTCTCCGGTCTGAGGGAGGAGGTTGCCCATCTCCAGGCTGACCTGGCTAGGATTCAAGAAACCTCCTCCCCCACCCAGGGACCACCAGGGCCACTGCCGCTACCTCAGAGGTTGCCAAAAAAGAGGAGAGGCTGGACCAAGGTGGGCTCAGGGAGGGAAGGGGTGGTGGAACAGAGGTATGTCCCTCCAGCTGTACCTCTCCACAATTCATATGCTGTTCTCATGGATAGTGGTTCCTCTATGGAGGCACCTGCAGTGGAGACCAAGGAGGATGCTGGGAACCTCCACAAAAAAAGACCCACAGGAGGGTGGCATGGGACCCCACTGGAGAAGGAAACAACTCTTGGTGGGGGACTAAATCATTAGGGGGTAGAAGTGGGGGAGGAAGGGGAGAGGGAGGTAAGGTGCCTGCCTGGCATCATGGCTTGGAGGGACAGGAAGCAAATCCTGAGGATCATGGGAGCAACTGCATGAGGGAGTGAGCTGGATGTCTTTGTCCACCTAGGACAAATGACCTGGCTAGGAATGGGATCAAAGCAGTGCAAGAGGAGTTTGTAGAGTTGGGGAGGGGCTTAGACAGATAGCACATATGGTAACCTTCTTAGAGGTGCTGCCTGTCTATGGCAAGAGTGATGCTAGGGTACTCCACACTATGGAATTCAATGAATGGTTGAAAAACTGGTGTGGAGCTCAGGGTTTTGGCTTCATTTGGGACTGGGGAGCCACCTGGAGGGATGCAGGCCTATACTGGTGCGATGATCTGCATCTGTCCAGGGGGAACCAGGATCCTAGGTGATAGATTTAAATGCTTCATTGGCAAGCATTTAAACTAGCCAAGGGGGGAGGCACTGAAAAGGAACAGGGAAATCCCAGCCTCCCCTCACAAAATACAGTAATTAGTGAGGTAAACACCAAGGCAGAGAAGTCATTAGGGAGCGGGACAGAGGTAAATGCAAAAAAAGGCAAAGGCAGTAAGGACAGGGATGGGACTAAAAGGGGTAAGGCCATCAAAAATTGGAGGGTGATGAGTACCAATGTTCATAGTCTGTGTAACAAGCTCCCTGAACTAGTGGCCTTGATGGAAGAGGGATACCTGGATATTGTGGTAGTCACAGAAACATGGTACACAGAGAGCCTTGACTGGGATGTCAGCATACCAGGATACACAATCTACAGGAGGGACAGGGAGGGTAAAAAAGGAGGAGGAGTAGCTCTCTATGTAAGGGAAGGGATCAAAGCAACAGAACTGAAGAGTAAACAGGGAGCAGATAAGGCATCCTGTTCACCCTGAAGACAGAAAATGGCACCACAGTCCGCATGGGGGTTGTATACAGACCCCATCTCAGGGGGAGGTAATGGACAGGGAAATGATAGAAGGCATCCTTAGAATGGCAAAAAAAAAGGGGAGATATTGTTGATGGGGGACCTGACTATGCCAGATGTTAACTGGAGCACCTTTGCTGTAGGCACATCCAAGAGCAGGGTCATTCTTGATGCCCTACAAGGGGCATGCCTCAGACAGCAAGTATTGGAACCCACTCGGGAGGAAACAATCTTAGACCAGGCACTCTCAAATGGGGATGGAGAAAGAATCTCTGATTTAGAAGTGGGTAGCCATCTGGGAACAAGTGACCACCAAACAGTGTAGTTCACGATAAACACAGCCATAGAGTCAAGCCATACAAAAGCAAGAGTATTGGACTTTAGGAGGGCTGACCTTTGAAAAATGAGAGAGTGCCTCAGAAAAGCATTAGCAAACAGGCATGAAGGAGGGGTGGAGGAACAATGGGGAGTAATCAAAACAGCCATCACAGAGGCAACAAGCCTTTGTGTGAAGCAAATCAACAAAATACAACGAAGGAAAAAAATGCTATGGTTCTCAAAAGAGGTGGCAGGGAAGTTTAAGGAGAAAAGGACAGCATTCAGGAAATATAAGAAAACACAGAAGGAGCAGGACAGAGAACGTTGTCAGTTAAAGCAGAAAGAGGCAGGGAAGGCAGTCAGAATAGCAAAGGCCCAAACCAAGGAAACGATAGGCAACTCTGTTAAGAAGGGGGATAAGACCTTTTATAGGTACATTAGGGAGTGAAGAAAGACCAAGTGAGGGATACTGAGGCTTAATAAAGGGGAGGGAATGTGGGCAGAGGGTGACAGTGAAAAAGCAGGGATACTGAACGAATATTTCTGCTCAGTATTCACAAAGGAAGAGGAGAGGGAGGTACCTAAACCAAATAAGAGAACACTGTGGAGGTGGGGGTTGATACCAGTCCATTTACAGAAGAAAGGGTTCTGAAAGAACTAGTAAAATTGAAGGTGGACAAAGCAATTGGGCCTGATGGGAGTCACCCAAGAATTCTAAAATAACTAAGGGTAGAACTAGTGACACCACTGACTACTGTCTTGAACAAATCATGGGAGGATGGGGCGGTACCTGAGGACTAGAGAAGGGCTGATGTGATTTCTCTTCACAAAAGTGGGAGCAGGACAGAGGCAGGAAACTACAGACCAGTTAGTTTGACCTCAGTGTTAGGGAAAATGATGGAATCACTTCTGAAGGAAAGAATTGTTGAGTACCTAGAGGCCAGTGGGGCACAGGACCCAAGGCAGCATGGATTCACAGTGGGAAGGTCATGTCAGATGAATGTAATAGATTTATTTGACTGAATGACCAAAGTAGTAGACCAGGGAGGGGCTGTGGACATGGTCTACCAAGATTTTAGCAAGGCATTTGATACAGTCCCACACAAAAGATTAATAAACAAGTTAGCCAGCCTTGGAGTGGGTCCCAAAGTGGTAGCCTGGATAAAAAATTGGCTGGACAACAGGACACAAAGGGTAGTAGTAAACGGAGTCCACAGTGAAGAAAGGAGGGTTACTAGCGGGGTACTGCAGGGTTCAGTACTTGGACCAGTCCTTTTTAATGTCTTTGTAAGTGACATTGCAGAGGAACTGGAAGGAAAAGTATGTCTCTTGCAGATGACTACAAAAGCTGCAATAGGTTTGATACACAGGTTGGAGTGGAAAGGATGAGAAGGGACTTGACAAAGGTTGGAGGAATGGTGAAATGTATGGCAGCTTAGATTCAATGCAAAGAAGTGCAAGGTAATGCACCTGGGAAACAAAAAGCCAGGGGAAGAGTACACAATGGGGGGTAAGATACTGACAATAAAAATGGAAAGGGACCTGGGGGTAATTATATCAGATGACCTAAAGGTGGGCAAGCAATGTGATAAGGCAGTAAGGAAGGCTGGGGGGATGCTGGGATGCATAGGGAGAGGCATCAACAGTAGAAAACAGGAAGTTGTTATCCCTCTGTACAGACAGTTGGTGAGACCCCATCTGGAGTACTGTGTGCAGTTCTGGAGACCCCATCTCCGCAAATACACAGACAGAGTGGAGGCTGTCCAGAGGAGGACAACCAAAATGGTGCAGGATCTGCACCAGAAGACATACAAAGAAAAACCAAAGGAGCTAAATATGTATACCCTTGAGGAAAGAAGGGAGAGAGGGGACATGATAGAAACTTTCAAGTATCTCAAGGGACTCAACAAAGTCCAAGAGGGTAGTATCTTTCAGAAAAAGAGATGTGCAGGAACAACTGGGCACAATTTGAGGATGGGGGGGTGGCTCAGAGGTAATGTGAAGAAGTATTCTTTCTTGGAGAGGGTTGTGGATGCATGGAACAGCCTTCCTGAGGAGGTTGTGGAGTCAAGAACAGTGGGGGAATTCAAGAATGCATGGGACAGACATAAGGCAGTCCTAGTGGGGGGTAGGAGGAAGTAGGCTGTTGATTAACTAGGATCTGTAGCTTATCTGTTAGGTAGGAAAATGGGCAGACTAGGTGGGCCAAGTGGTCCTTATCTGCCATCAAATTCTATGATTCCATATTTCTTTCTCTAAAATGCCAGCTATGTAGTCAAGCATAACACTGAACAATTTTTTCAGATGAAGAGCAACTTCACCTCACTCTTGTCTTTGCCTATAACCATAATGTACCTCCTCCAGTTACATACTAACATACTATTTGCCAGCAGATTAGGCCTTATGGTCTATCAAGTCTGCTCGAACCTAGATCCTTAGTTGGGTGCCGAGACCCTCCCATCCCTTGTGCTCCAGAAACCACTATCATCCATCCCCACCCCCCCCGGGACAGGCCATCATCTGATACATCCACTTTCTCTGTGTCTGTCCCACCCTCTCTTAAAGCTCCACTGTGGATCTCTGAACCAGCTCACCAGGCAGAGCATCCAAGGGTCCACCACCCTCTCAGTGAAAACCTCCTCCTCTTTTCCCCTCACCCTTCCACCTTCCAACTTCAAACCATGCCCTCTGGTGATGCCTCCCTGCTTTAGTCTAAAGATCCCTCCATGTTTACTCCTATTTATTCCCTTATGGGTACTTGAAGACCTCAATCATGTCCCCCTGTCTCTCTCCTCTCCTCCAATGAAAACAGGCAGAGCTCCTCAGTCTGTCCTCGTAAGTCAAATCCCTAGCCCTCGTATCATCTTTGTTGCCCTCCTCTGTACCCTCTCCAGGAGCTGTATGTCCCTCTTCAAGTGTGGGTCTCCAGTACTGTACACAGTACTCAAGGTGTGGTCTAACCAGTCCATTGTACAGCGGCAGAATCACTTCCTTGCTCCAAGAGGTGATCCTCTATGCATGCATCCCAACATCCTGTTTGCCTTGCTAGCTGCTCTCCTGCACTGCTCAGTGTTATTCATACATGTATCCACCATGACCCCTAGGTCTTTTCCCCTGTTGAGGCTTCCAGCACCTCCCTCCCAGGGTGTACCTGTGTTTAGGGTTTCCCGACCAAGATGCAACACCTGCACTTGGTGATATTGAAATTTAATTTCCATGTATGAGCCCTAGCTTTCAGGGTGTCCAGGTCCCCTGGCAGGGCCAACCTCCCTCCTTCTCCCTCAACCACTGCTCCCATCTTGGAGTCATCCTGAGAGAGACTCATTTCACACCCTATACCATCCCTGATGTCAGATATGTATGGATTAAACAGGATTGGACCCAGGACCGAGCCCTGTGGTACCCACTACTACCAACCTCTGTGGGGTTGGAGAGCTCCCCACAGACCACTACTCTCTGAGCGCCCAGCTATCCAGTTTTCAATCCATCTGACCATCAAAGGCGCTCTACTCCTAACCCTATCAGTTTTCTCCACCAGACCATTGTGGGGACAGAGTCAAACTTCTGCTGAAGTCCAAGAATAATACATCCACAGGCTTACTCCTGTCCAGTTCTGATGTTACCCATTCATAGAACTCCACAAGGTTGGTTTGACATGATCTACCTGGCACAAACCCATGCTGCCGACTATCCATCCAGACCTCCCACCTCCCAAGTAAACCCCAATCGTTCCTTTAGTATACTCTCCATTAATTTTCCCACCACCGAGGTTAAACAGAGGGTCTATAGTTTCCTAGTACTTCCTGACCCCTTATGGATTGGTACCACATGTGCCTCCGCCAACTCTAGGTAACCTCCTGTCTCAAGTGACTGTTGAAAATCCACCAGGGTGCAGCCAGTATGTCCTAATTCCCATAGTACTACGGATGAATGCCATCCGCCCAGAGATTTGTCTTTCTTTAGGGCCTTGAGGGCAAAACCACACCCTTGGTGGGATGGCATCATCCAGTCTCCACCTTACTGGGTCTTTTTATCCTTATCCAGATGTGACACCCTGGGGTACCTTTCCTCCCTTTGCTCCATTTCTGTTGCTCCCTGATCCCACCTCCCCCTGCCGCCTATCCCTTTGTGCCTTGCTTTGTAGATATCCCATCCTCCTCCCTAGTGAACACAGAGGCAAAGTACTCAGTTAAATACCTCTGCCTGGTCCCTCGCCTCTTCCACCCACCCTCCTTCTGATCTCAATCTGCTGAGATGGCCCTTAGTTTTTCTCCACTCCCCAATGTGCCGAGAACCCTTTTCCCTCCATGTTCCCCTGTGCCAGCATTGCTCTTTACTGGACTAGCTCCCTCACCTTGTCGGGTGACTTTTTCTAGATGCAAGCTGGTACATTTCCTTATCCCCTACCCTCTTGTTGTTTTATATTTTTGTAACCCGCCTTCTTTTCTCTGACTGCTACCTGAGCCTCACTGGACCACCAGCATGGTTTATGTGACTTTGCTCCTGCGTTTCAACTACAGCGCAGATCCTGACTGCATGAAGTCCCGCTTTATGACCTCCATCTCCTTTCCACACTTGTTGTTGAGGTAATCCCTTCAAGTGATCCTTGAGAATGCTTCCACCATGCCCATAAGTCTGCCCCCCGAAGTCCACTGCCAGTGTCCTAGATCTCACCCCCACTCCCCAATGCTTGGACCTGAAACCAGACAGTATTGTGGTCACTCCCAGTCAGGGGTCCCAGCCAACCATGTCCCTCTACCAGATCCCCATCTGCAGAACCACATCCAGACATGCCCTCCCTTGTGGGCTCCATCACATGCTGTGTTAAGAACACATCCTGGAAGCCATCCAGCAGCCTCTGCTCCTTGGCCACCTTAGAGACATGGTTCCCCAGTTTGTACCTGGTATATTAAGGTCCCCATCAACACCACCCCTTCCCCTTTTGGACCACACTGGGCAATGATGTTGTCCAGCAAACCAGCCTCTAGAACATCACTCATCCTGGGGCCTATGCTACTCCCAGCTTGACCTTATCTCCTGCTGGGGATCGTAAGGCGACCCATAAGGCCTCCACGTTTCCCTCTGCCTCTTCTACATAGCAATTTCTATGTCATCTCTAATGAACATAGCCACTCCACCCTCTGCCTCCTTTCTATCCTTCCTAAACATAGTGTACCCCTGTCATTTGGGTCCCAGTCATGGTTTTTGTTGGCACGTTTCCTGACTGCCGCCACACCCCCCTCGAACAGCATGGCCTGGAACTCTGGCAACTTGTTTCCCAAGCTCCTGGCATTTACTAACACTAAGCCCCACCCCTTATCCCTGATCCTTTTGTCAACCCCACCCAGATTCTTTATACTTCCATCCTCCCTGCTCCTCCTGAAACCTCCACCTCCAGTCTGTTTCCTCCCTTGGGCTTGAAGGCTACCCCTCATCTGGAGGAGGGCTTTATCAGCCCCTCCTTATCCCTTCCCCTACAAGTTTAAACCCAACTTTCTTGTATGTAGTCAGCCATCCCCTGTTTAAGGATCTCCTTCCTAATGGGGCAAGATGAAACCTGTCCTTGGCATATAGTCCCTTATCCTCCCAAACTCCATTCCAGTTCCCTAACACCCCCAACCCATTCTCTTCACCCCACTTCCTGAGCTCATTCATTAACCTCTGTGAGCTTCATTTTTCTCCACTGAGGCCTTTGGTACTGGCAATATCTCAAAAGGAAATGTTGCATCCATTATCCCGACAGACTCTGGCAAGTTCTGGAACCTTGCTTGGATTTCATAATGCTATTTCCTCTAGATCATTAGTTCCCAAATGCACCAGGAAACCGTTTCTCCACAATCCCAACCATTTCATACACCATGAACTTTGCTCTGTGCACTGTCAGCCCAGAGATACTCACCACCTTCACCTGGCTATGGCATCCATCCCCTGTCCTCCCAATGGATCATCCTTAATCATCGAGTCTCCCAGTAACAGAACCTTAACACCGCCATCATCCTTATGGTTACCTCCACTATGCCCTCTCAGCCCCTCCCCACTTTATTCATGATCGCAATTTCATGGGAGTCTTCCTGCCTTATTAGAGACCCCTTGTCACCCTCCCCTTTCTGCCTCCCTTGCTATTTTGCCCACTTAACTCAAACCCCTCTGAATAGGTGTCCCTTTAACCTCTCTTATCTGAACCATTTATCCTGGCCTGATGGTTTCCCCTTCCCTCCCTCATCCCCCTTGCAATAGTACTCTGTCTCCAGAGGCTCTCTCTGTGGGTCCCTTAGCTAGGGCCCCATCCTTGTAGTACTGACCTTCCTGCTGAAGGGGGCTCCTCTCCACCTCCTTGTCTCCCAGTTCCTCTCCAATCATGCTCTCCTCCTCATGTCTGGAATATGTTGCATCTCCCCATTTGCTTAACATATATGTTTCCCTTCTCCTCTGGGACTATGTCTATCCTTTCCATAGCTGTTCTGTGATGCCCTATGGGTATCTGACTCTCCCTCCCCGCCTCTGTATAAGTTTCCTCATTTCCATGCTTCCTTCCCCTCTAGGATGCTTAGTATCTCCAATTTATTGTGACACTCTATGTCAGCCTCCATCAAGTAACCCCAGTTTCCCTGACTGCATCTCTAAACTGACCTCTTCTTCCTCTCTTGCACTGTTCACCTTAGGAGCTCCTTCCCACAGTCTGCTGTTTTAGGCTTCCTCAACAGCCCCTCCTGACTCTTCCCTCCAGTCTCCTTGAATTAGAATTTTCACCCTGTACGCTTTCCCTTAGCATCAACTTCCCTATCTAAGGGTCCCTGTCCCTATTATCCCCCTTCTGCTTGCTGTAGCATAATGTCCTGTAATTTCAGAGCTGCCCCCAGCCTCCCCTCAGCCCCACCCTTCTGCTGCCCATATCCACACCCCTTATCCTTGGACACCCCCAGCCCCACAGCTTACTCCTTAACCAATATACCTCACTCCTGATACAAGATAGCTGTCTACAGAGTGGGCAGCCTCCCTCTCTCCAGGCCCAATTTAGAATTTTAGTTCTTACATATACATATAAGTTCTTACATATACTTATAAAAGTTGGTCTAAAAATTCAGTGTTCTCATTTGCTGAGAAGAATTCCAAACCATCTATTTACTGCACAGTATGTAGTCCCCAGTCAAATAACATGGGAAAATCGTTTCACCTCCACAAGAGAAGAATAGACTATTTTTATTTTTTCATTTTTTTAATTTTATTCACTTGTTAACTAGGTGGGTGCACTGATCCCAGGGACCATTTTCAGGCATGACCCAGGTAATCAAGCTATAGTAATAATAATAATAATATAATACTTTTATTTATTTATTTTATTTATTTATTTAAGTCTAGGATTACAAAGTACCTTTGAGGCAAGGCTCTTCTACAAAGGTTTCACATCAATAAGAACAGACAATACATGATATGAAATTACAGAATAAAACAATAATGGCACTGATGGTTACAACAGATTGGTTATGGGTATAAGTACATGATACACTAGGAGGTGTATTAAAACATGGGAGATGGGAGAAGAGACGAGGGGATTGGACAGAGTATTGCAGCCCAGATGGCCTTGTCAAGCTGAAGCATGAAAGCACATAGAAAAAAAGAATTATTACCATGGAACAATACAGTCAATTAATACAGACAAGGAGGCAGTATACCATAGTGCTAAAGGGCACTGAGCTGCAAACCTGAAGAACTGGGACTGAATCCCACAGCCACTGCTTGCATACTGTCTGGCCATAAGCAAGTTACAGTAGTTAACTTCCTTGTGCTCCAAGAACACATCTGAAAACAAGACTTGGCTTAGTGTGTTTTTCCTGTTCAAAAAAATTGTAAAATAAAGAAAAAATTAAAAAAGCATACACTCACCAGCCAAAAAATATAGAAGTACCAGTACAAAGAAGTTGTTTATGTGCCATGGTTATGAGAGTAATCCCTGAAATAAATGGCAATGTACACAATCAAGAGAATATACAACAGCAACACAGAAGTACTGACATAATAAAATGAAACAGACCAGCAGGACTTGTAAATATCCAGACCGTGTTATGCCTATATCTCTGTGTTGGGGAGGGCACTTTCAGGCAGCGATATCTGTGAGGGACATCCTATAAAGTGATTTGAAAAGGGAGTTTGATTCTAGAGAGTGGAGGGAAATAGGCAAGCTGTTCCAGTTTCTAGAGGCGACAATGGCAAAGGCCTTTTGAACCATTCGGGTGGCAGCCTGGGGATACTATAGAAAATGCAACGAGGACCTGAGACTATGGGGATCAGTCTTGGACTTAAGGAGAAATAACAGTGAGGAGGACGCTTTCTCCTGAAGGGATCTGTCAACAAGACTGCCTAGTAGGTATTCACTGTGGGCTTGAGGGGAGAGCCAGCCAAGGGCCTGGTAGAGGAAGCAAAGATGAGTGGAATAAGGGGCCAACAAAGCAAACCTACAGATGCTGTTGTAAGTTGTTTTGAGTCAGGACAGCATGGAAGAAAAGGTTAGGGTATAAGCAGGACAGCAATAGTCCAGAAGGGGGAGGTGCATACCCTGAGCTATAGCCAACCACAGTTCTGGGGTCATTAGGTCCTTTAGCTGGAAGCAGACACCATGTTTCTGATTCACTCATTTGGCTATGAGCTCAATGAGATCTGAAAAGGTCAGGGGGGGTTTAGTGTGACCCCTAGATATTTGAAGCCCATTACTTGTTCCATGGGAATCCCATCTGGTGTCATGATGTGCAAGGGCTTTGTGCACCCTGGCCATTTGGTGAGCCTTGGGTTAGACTCAAACAGCATAGCCTTAGTTTTCTTGGTGTTGGCTAGAAACCTGCTTGTGAGGAATCACTTCTGGGTGGTGTTAAACTCCTCTATGAGAGTAAAAGACATTTCAGTTGGAGTCTTTGCACTGTGAAAAAAATCAAGTCATCTACACAAACAAGTGTTTAGCAATCCTTGCATTCTTTAATGAGGGAGTTTACAAACAGGGAAAACTGAACTGATCCTACTATTGATTCTTGAAGGACCCCACTTTTGATACTCAGCATATTGGAGGTTGCTCCCCTAGTACAGACCAGTTGGGCTCTTTATGTGAGGTGATTGCAGAACCAGGATGTGGGTGAGGTGAAGAGACAGAGACTGCCTAGTAGAATGCTGTGGTCCACTATATCAAAAGCCTTTGAAAGATCCATGAAATGGCACCAGTTAATTTACCTTCATCTGTGCATTTGATAACACTATCAGTAAAGCATGACAAGGCAGTGGTGGTGCTGTGGCCCTTACAGCAATCATGTTGGTTGGAGACAGAAGATAATGTTTAGATAGTTGTTTTGAGATTTGTTGGAAGGTTTCATTTTTCTGAATAGTTCTTTGGATAGACATCTAGTGTTTTAAAATAATTTCCACTGCAAAACAACTTTTTTAAACTCATAACATATTTTTATATGTCTTATATGGGACCCTTTTATAGGTGCAGTATGACGCTTCAGTGTTGTGGTATTACAGTCAATAATTTTTTCAAGGATCTTGCATAGGTGGGACCAGATGGAAACTGATTGGTAGTTGTTGAGAAGGGTAGTGTCACCAGAATTAAATATAGGACCCAATCTGGCCTGTTTCCATAATGTTGGTATAGATGAGATCAGTGCTAGGTTAAAGATGGTAGTACCACCCACATGGCAATACGCCACCATTTCGACAATCTTAAAACCTTGCAAAGGTCCATGTTTCCCCTTTCCATGTTAAATTGTGACTACAGATTGGTTGCTTCAGTCTGGCGAACAGCCTGGATTTTATTTTACTGATTCTCCTTCACAAAAATCAGGTTGGATTCAACCATAACCGCCAAACTCATGACAATCTCAAGCACACCTTCCACCAGCAGGATTTTTCCCACAGTAGACATATCTATATGTAACCCCCCTGCAAATGGGGGTTCCCAAAAGACTTCCAGGAGCTTGCTTGAATGCTCCAAGCCTGAATGGTGTTTGGCATTTAAGCCATTTATCAGTGAGTGTTTTTAGAGCCTCTGGTACTGTCTCTTTAAGAGCTGTCTGCTTGCAGACATAATTAGTTTGTAGGGGGGACTGTGTGCTTCTCTGAGTACCACTCGAGCTGCTGCTAATTCACTTCATTTTTGCAGTCACTAGGAGTGCAAGGGAACCTATCTGAAAGATGTAACTGTTTGCCAGAAATTATTTAGAGTAATAATGAAATTACAGTTTGTCTAACCTGCTTTCTTTGCAGTCAGAACTGTGTCTGCTAGTTCCCCATTCTAGTTTTGAACTGCTGAACTGGACCAATCAGTGTGGGGTAAGCTCCAAAATGGTGCCTTGGACGAATCAGAACTTGGGACTCATAATCTGAGCCAGCCACAAGAGGATTATGGGCAGTGACTCTGGGAGATGTAGTTTAGACTTCAGTGCCTTTGGACCAACAGCAGCAGTCTATTGTGAGTGACAGCCAATCCAGTCAAGAACTGGGAGGAACCCAAAGGAAGTGCCTAGTTTTGTCGGTTGGAGCTTCAGTTGAGCTTTGGCAGTGAAGAAGGAAGGAGCCCTGTGCTTTTCAGTGTGCAGTTTTAGTCAAAACGTGTAAGGCCCAGAGTTCCGGTCTGCAGCTTGTGTAACAGCTTGTTAGACTGAATCCGTCCCAGAAAAGAATCAAAGGATCTCTGAAGAGTAGAAACCAGGCTCACCCCTGTAGAAGACTGGAAGAATTGCTGAAAATTGCACTGGTCTGTCAGGAACTGAATCTGCTGTGTGTTCTCCCGGTATTGTGCAGTAATTGCGATCGGATACAGATGCAGCCTGCCTGGTATAGTACTTTCTTTATATGGATGTGTGAGAGGTTTGTGTACCTCAAGTGAGCCCTGCTGACATTGAAGGACCCTATCTTATTTGGAGGTCGTGAGTACTAATTCAGGGTTGCTCCCTGTTGAATTGCCACACATTAAATCCAAATGGAATTACTGTACTGCTGACTGTTTAATTCTCCTTTCTCAGGTGAAAGGGCCCCTCCAGCTGCCACGGTTTGACTAGCCACTAGGCTTGGGGTACCAGGGACAGTAACTGATAGGATAGGCCTGTGCACAGAGCCATAGGTAGATTATTAGAGTGATAAGCTAATTAACCTGATTTCCCCCTGTCCTTGTTATATCCCCCTAAATAAATCAGAGCTGCTTGTTTCAGTGAAGTTATACTGCCTGAGGTATTTGTCTATGTTAAAGTACTGTACTGTGATTGTTGCACTGTATCTCATTTCACAGGAGGTCCCAGTGCCGGAACCAGACCTGGGGGTAAGTGTATACTGTGAAGGTAATTCTGATATATTGTGTGGGCCACTAGTGGAAGAAAGGGGTTGCAGTGTCCCAGAGGGCTGTGACCAAGTTAGTTTAACTATTGCAAACCCTGACCTCTGGGTGGAGGCACCCACATTGGATCCAGGCCCCTCAACCTGTTAGTGGCAAATCAGGCAGGGGTAGTAGCCCTGGGATAGCGCCATCTAGGGGTTACATCTTGGAGGCTCACCGCTGGATTGTGTGTCCTCTAGTGGCCATATTTACGTAACCACTGTTAAGAAAAATGGGCACCCGACAGAAGTGGCTGTGCACCGCTGGTGGAGTGGTGTACTGGGAGGAGATCGACCCTCAAAATGCTATGCTTATCCTGGACATCCCCTGTGTATCAATACGGACACTGTGCAGGGAGTACTTTCCAAGGTGGAAGGTTTACAAAACCCCTGTGGTGGTGGGTCGGGCATGCTAATCTGCTCACCCACACTTTCCTGGCCCTAGTAGAGTTTAAGGATCCCATAGATAGCTCCAAAGTGCCACAGACCATTACCCCAGAGGGAGCCCTCACTGCTTGGAGAGTGATAACTAAGGACAGTAAAGACCCGGGGGGGAATCAGCCCCCACCACTATCTGAAACTTTTGAGGAGAAATTTGCTGAATGGTTGCTGGGAGAGGGGAAAACTGTGGAGGACTTGAAGAAACTATTCTTGCCACCTGGGGGTGTTCCTCCCCCAACACCCTCTCCTGCTCCAGTGCCCGTAATGGTGGCTGAACCAATGCAGACTCCTATTTCTGCACCTGCCATTAGTCACGACTTCACCGAAGGTTGAGGATCTTCTGGCACCCCTCCCACCCCCAAGGGGAGGATGACTGGGAGACCTGGATAGACTATGTTGCCCCCCAAGTGCTAGAATGGCAATGCTCGGAAGGCTAAAGCAAAGAGGGTTAGTGAGAGCCTCCGAGGTCCTGCCCTGGCTACCATCCGTAAGCAAACGGGCTGCAACCCTGAAGCGACTGCACAGGCCTATCTTGAGGCCTTGAGAATGTGTATGGGAGCCCAGATTCTGATGAGGACCTATGGTGGAGAGTAAGAAATGCACAACAGTACCAAGGGAGTTGTTGTCTGTGTATGTATCTCGGCTGGAAAAATTGTTGCAAGAATGCCTCAGAAAGGGTAGTTTGCCAGCGATTGAACTAGACCGAACCAGACTGGAAAGAATCCTTAAGTCTCGCCCTTCTCAGAACTGCTGTTGCTTCGTTACGCCTGGGAAATCGACTGAATCCCACCTCCTATGATGAGTTAATGAGAGAAATTGAGGAGTTGAGAAAAGGCGACTGGAGGTACCTGCACCAACAGCTGTGGCTACGACCCGAGTGACTGAGGGTGACCCATCAAGTGAAGTTCAGGGGCAGAGGTTGACAGTCAATGAGTGCTCTGACAAGGAAAAAGATATGCCACAATGGGGTGAACTGTTGAGAGAGATCCGGGAATTCAAAAACAGTCCCTTTATGAAGGCCACGCCTGCAAGTACGGGCCCTGACCTATATCCGACTGCATCTGCTATGGGGGTTGGGGTACCCACCCATGTATCTCCTGCTGATAACAGCTCCAAACTCAATTCCTTGACCATGGAAGTGCAGAAACTGACGAGATGTCTCCAAATGCTTATCACACCGCAGACAGAGATGGCACCCAGGTTTCCAGTTAGTAATACCCCCGCCCTGGCTCCCAGTGTGGCGCCTCGGCCAGCTCAAACTCCAGAAAGTATGTTTTGCTATAATTGTGGGAAAGATGGGCACATGAAAAGGGAATGCCAGTCCCCAAAAGACACTGACAAAGTTGCATATAGGCTACAAGGAGAGCTTCGGAGAAGAAATCAGTGGTTAAGAGGTGCACGACATGATCCCAGTGAGGGCACCAAAAATGCTAATTCACGTCCTTTTGTGGCAAGGTCAGTTGCCCAGGCCCCCACTACCGCCTCTCCAGACTGGTCCAGAATAGTGGGTCCCTCCATGGAGACCACTGTAAAGGTGAATGGAGTGTCTACAAGAGCTGTATTAGACAGTGGCTCCCAAGTGACAATTATGTTCCAGGATTGGTATCAGAAGCATTTGTCAGAAGTACCCTACAACCATTAGAAGGACTGCATGTATGGGGTTAAGTGAGAAGGCCTACCCCTATTCCGGGTATATCCGAATTTGGCTGTCTTTCTCCCACCTCCGTGGCTGGAGTGGCCGAACAAGTAGAGACCCTAGCCTTAGTGTGTCCCCCCACTGGACTGTATGATGGTGTCCCTTTGTTGATTGGAACAAATGCTCATATGTTCGGAAGGCTGGCACAGTTGTGTTATGAAAAACAGGGGTCAAAGACTAGTAGAGCTTTAAGAGTTCCGGCTTTAATTAAGAAGGCCTATGAGGCACAGAGAGATGCTGAAAAAACAGAACCAGAGGAACCGGTCGGAATTGTATGGAAGAAGGATCCTGAGTCTCTGATCCTGGCGCCAAATGCCCAGTGTACCTTACAGGGAGAGGTCCGTATCAGAAAGGATGTTAAGAATAAAATATTAATGTTGGATGCACCAGGCGATGGAAAATTGCCAGAGGGACTGCTGGTCAGCTTTCAGTATTTTGCCCGCTAGAGCCCATGCTTATGCCAGAAGGGTAATGGTCCAAGTTCATAATGTGTCTGAAAGAGACATTCGAGTAAACAGAGGTTGCATCCTGGCTAATGTGCATTGTGCAGACACTGCAGTGCTACCCAGCAGCAAGAGTTCAAGGAAGAATGACAGAGTAACGCCTGACTTGTTTGATTTGGCGACCCCGCTGCCAGCTGAATGGAAAGTGAGGATCAGTGAGAAGCTTGCCCAGAGAGACCAGGTGTTTTCTTGAAGGAATGGGATGTAGGATGCGTGCAGGAGCTGAGCACAATATCCGCTGCATGACGAAGACCATTTCGTGAGAGGTCTCGACGCCTGGCACCTGCTGACATAGATGATGTGAGACGGCATCTGCAAGAGATGTTAGCTGCTGGTGTAATACAAGAATCCAGAAGCCCTTATGCTTCCCCATTGTGGTAGTGAGGAAAAGAATGGAACAGTAAGGATGTGTGTGGATTATCGCACCTTAAACCGCGGATATCCCTGATCAGTACACAATGCCCCGTTCAGGATGCTTTGACTGCCTAAACGGGAGCAAGTGGTTCTCTGTGCTGGATCTCCGCAGGGTACTACCAGATCCCGATGGCCCCAGAGGACCGTGGAGAAGACGGCCTTTATCTGTCCGCTGTTTCTATGAATTATGAGGATGCCTCAAGGATTTCAGGTGCCCCAGCCACTTTTCAACGATTGATGGAGCGTGCAGTGGGGGACATGAACTTACTAGAGTGCCTGGTATACCTAGATGATGTTATTGTGTTTGGCAGCTCACTGGAGGAACATGAGAGCAGATTATTTAAGGTATTGGACCGACTGAGGATTTTGGCCTTAAACTGTCCATTGATAAGTGTCAATTTTTCAAACATCAGTAAAGTATGTGGGACACATAGTATCCACCGAGGAATAGAGACCGACCCAAGTAAAGTTGAGGCCTTGACCACCTGGCCACAGCCCAAAAATCTAAAAGAACTGCAAAGATTCCTGGGATTCTGTGGTTATTATCGGCGCTTCATCAAGGACTATTCAAGAGTGATCCGCCTTTACTTAACCTTACCAAGGGTATCCCCAACCCACAAAAATACCAAAAGTCAGTCCTCAAGACTGAAAGAGTGTATTTTCATCCGGTGAAGTATTTGGGGCTTGGACTCCTGATTGTGAGACTGCTTTTCATGAGATCATATATCAACTTACCCATGCTCCAGTGCTGGCCTATGCCGATCCAAGAAAACCTACGCCCTGCACACTGATGCTAGCTTGCAAGGGTTGGGGGCGTTGTACCAAGAGCACGAGAATGGCCTGAGACCAGTGGCCTTTGCCAGTAGAAGCCTGACCCCATCCGAAAAGAACTATCCTGTACATAAGTTAGAGTTCCTAGCTTTGAAGTGGCTGTTGTTGACCAATTCCATGAGTACTTGTATGGGGCTAAAATACTAGTAAAACTGACAATAATCCTTTGACCTATGTGCAGACCTCAGCTAAGTTGGATGCCACTGGCCATAGGTGGCTTTCTGCATTATCTACATATGACTATGCTCGAATACCGAGCAGGTCTGAACCACATAGATGCTGATGCTCTCTCCGGAGGCCTGTTCCCAGAATGATTGGGTCCGATTGGCAGAACCTGACATTCGGCACTCTGCCGGAAGTTTGACAGGGAGGAACAAATGTCCACGGACGCAGTGGACTGCATGGTGGATTGCTTTGGGAGCCTCTGAGAATTGTATACCTGCTGCTTATTGCCACTTTTCTGCAATAGACATTGGCACTGCCTCAGCTGGACAATGACAGTATTCGCGGCTCAATCCTCGCGATCCCATGATCAAAGCAGCTTGTAGCCCTCTATGCAGGAAAAGATGTGTCCAAATTACGCCTCCACTGATTTGAGAACTGCACTGTTATACAAAGAAGGTCCTAAGTTGAAACTGATCAATAAACTGTTATACAGAGAAACAGTAGACAGAGGGGACAAGTAGACAAACAACAACTAGTGCTGCCCACTGCCTTCGAGACTCAGTACTGGGGTCCTTGCACAACCACATGGGGCACCTTGGTATAGACAGAACACTTGACTTGGTGAGATCCAGATTCTATTGGCCTAAGATGGGGCTGATGTGGAGCAACACATTCGAACTTGTAGTCGCTGCTTACAGAGGAAAGCTTTGCCTCAGAGGGCTGCCCCCTTGTTAACATCACCACCAGTGCACCCATGGAGCTGGTCTGTATTGATTTTCTGAGTTTGGAGTCAGATCAAAGAAATATCAGTAATGTGCTGGTGGTCACTGACCATTTCACGAGATATGCCCAAGCTTTCCCTACGAAAGACCAGAAAGCATCCACTGTGGCCAAAGTACTTGTAGAAAACTTTTTGTTCACTATGGGGCTCCACAAAGAATCCATTCTGATCAAGGAGAGACTTTGAGAGTCGTCTGATCAAAGAGATGCTTTCTCTGTGAAGTCGCGAAAGTCCAGAACCACTCCTTACCACCCCAGGGGACCCACAGCCTGAGCGTTTCAACCGCACTTTGCTAGATATGCTAGGCACCCTGCACCCAAAGGACAAGCCTAGATGGAGCCAACAAATTAGCACCTGGTACATGCTTATAACTGCACCAAAAGTGATGCCACTGGATTCTCCCCCACCGCCTGATGTTTGGAAGAGAAGCTCGACTACCAGTAGATGTGTGTTTTGGGGTCTCTCCTGATGGGGTTCAGGCTGACAACTATTTACAGTATGTGCAAAGTTAAAGGCCCAGCTAACTCATGCGTACTAACTGGCTCAAACCATGGCTGCCAAAAGAAATCTGGCCAACAAAGAAAGGTATGATAAAAGGTGAAAGCACAGGAACTCCAGGAGGGAGATCGGGTATTGCTAAGAAATCTGGGATTGCATGGCAAGCACAAGATTGCTGACAGATGGCACCATCTCCCTCACATTGTAGTGGGCAAACTAGATGATCTGCCAGTGTACAAAGTAAGGCCTGAGAATAATTCAAAAGATGTAAAACAATGCATAGAAATCATTTACTGCCCATTGGGCAACTCTTAATTGAGTCTGAGCCCCAGAAGATGCCCCTCTGGACCAGTGACTAGAGCTGCTGCTAAGAAAAGATCAAGAAAGTCTGCACCTACAGAAGCAAAGTTAAAGTGTTCCCTCCACAAGTCCCAGTTGAGCATGACTGTCAGTCCATATCGGAAGAAAGTGAGAGTGACTTTGAATACTATCCTTCTTATGAACTGAGTCAATTGTTTTGGGCAATCCCTAGTCAATACTGGAGACAAAGCTGGGCCTTCTGGACTGTTTAAGCCCCCAGCTTCATCCCTGGAGCCAATGCTCCCAGAAAGTGAAGTGCAAAGCATCAGATCAGATGAAATGGAATCATTGTGCATGGTTGAACTGTTTGAGCTTTCAGGGAGGAAAATGATAGATTGGGGCAGACTGGTGATACACCGAACAAGAAGAGTATTTTGAGTGCCCTGACAGTCCACTGCCAGTGTCCGAAAGCTCTCCATGAAGCCAAATGTTGTGGACTCAGAAACTGTAACTCCTGGAGCTGAAAGTGCCCCAAGTTCTAGCCTCTCTACCCCCATGGAGACTCCCTGACAAGTGTGGACAATGCTGAAAATGAGGCTCAGAGTGCAGAGACTGTAACAGTTCCCTTAGAAAGACTGGTCGAGCTGTAAAGCCTGTGGTGCACCTCAGTTATGATTCCCTTGGGAGGCCTGTGGATTTGCCTCTCAATGTTGTCCATAAAGGAGTGTATGTGTCCCGAGCTCATTGCCCAAACTGAGCGTCAGTGCTAACTCAAGTTACTTGTGTTTGCCCTCTAAGTATGGTGCCCTTGCCCGTCCAGCCCCAAGGTAACTGATAGGAAGGGCCCTCTCTTCAGGTTTCATGTACAAGAGGTAATAACTTGAGTTATGGTACAATGTGTATGTAATACTGTGTAAAGAGTGACGACTGCAATGTTTCAGAAATGTGTTCTTGGTAAAATGATATATTGACTGATGATTACATGCAGCCTAATGCAAATGTATATGGTTGCAGTTGAAACTTGTGGTACTTGCTTGACGCGACGCCAAGCTTTCCCAGGCCAGGAAGGTGTAACCCCTGCAAATGGGGGTTCCCAAAAGACTTCAGGAGCTTGCTTGAATGCTCCAAGCCTGAATGGTGTTTGGCATTTAAGCCATTTATCAGTGAGTGTTTTTAGAGCCTCTGGTACTGTCTCTTTAAGAGCTGTCTGCTTGCAGACATAATTAGTTTGTATGGGGGACTGTGTGCTTCTCTGAGTACCACTGAGCTGCTGCTAATTCACTTCATTTTGCAGTCACTAGGAGTGCAAAGGAACCTATCTGAAAGATGTAACTGTTTGCCAGAAATTATTTAGAGTAATAATGAAATTACAGTTTGTCTAACCTGCTTTCTTTGCAGTCAGAACTGTGTCTGCTAGTTCCCATTCTAGTTTTGAACTGCTGAACTGGACCAATCAGTGTGGGTAAGCTAGCTCTAAAATGGTGCCTTGACGAATCAGAACTTGGGACTCATAATCTGAGCCAGCCACAAGAGGATTGTATGGGCAGTGACTCTGGGAGATGTAGTTTAGACTTCAGTGCCTTTTGGACCAACAGCAGCAGTCTATTGTGAGTGACAGCCAATCCAGTCAAGAACTGGGAGGAACTCAAAGGAAGTGCCTAGTTTTGTCGGTTGGAGCTTCAGTTGAGCTTTGGCAGTGAAGAAGGAAGGAGCCTGTGCTTTTCAGTGTGCAGTTTTAGTCAAAAACGTGTGTAAGGCCCAGAGTTCGGTCTGCAGCTTGTGTAACAGCTTGTTAGGACTGAACTGTCCTGTGAAAAGAATCAAAGGATCTCTGAAGAGTAGAAACCAGGCTCACCCTGTAGAAGACTGGAAGAATTGCTGAAAATTGCACTCGGTCTGTCAGGAACTGAATCTGCTGTGTGTTCTCCCGGTATTGTGCAGTAATTGCGATCGGGATACAGATGCAGCCTGCCTGGTATAGTACTTTCTTTATATGGATGTGAAGAGGTTTGTGTACCTCAAGTGAGCCCTGCTGACATTGAAGGACCCTATCTTATTTGGAGGTCGTGAGTACTAATTCAGGGTTGCTCCCTGTTGAATTGCCACACTTAAATCCAAATGGAATTACTGTACTGCTGACTGTTTAATTCTCCTTTTCTCTGTGTGAAAGGGCCCTACCAGCTGCCACGGTTTGGACTAGCCACTAGGGCTTGGGTACCCAGGGACAGTAACTGATAGGGATAGGCCTGTGCACAGAGCCATAGGTAGATTATTAGAGTGATAAGCTAATTAACCTGATTTCCGTCCTTGTTATATCCCCCAAATAAATCAGAGCTGCTTGTTTCAGTGAAGTTATACTGCCTGAGTGTATTTGTCTATGTTAAAGTACTGTACTGTGATTGTTGCACTGTATCTCATTTCACAGGAGGTCCCAGTGCCGGAACCAGACCTGGGGTAAGTGTATACTGTGAAGGTAATTCTGATATATTGTGTGGGCCACTAGTGGGAAGAAAGGGGGGTTGCAGTGTCCCAGAGGGCTGTGACCAAGTTAGTTTAACTATTGCAAACCCTGACCTCTGGGTGGAGGCACCCGCCATTGGATCCAGGCCCCTCAACCTGTTAGTGGCAAATCAGGCAGGGGTAGTAGCCCCTGGGATAGCGCCATCTAGGGGTTACATATACCCTGCTGCTCAGTTCGGACACAAAACGGCATTTGACAGGGTGTCCTGGAGTTTCCTCTGGGACACCCTGATAGCCTTCAGGTTCCCATTCCTGCAGGTGCACCAAAGTTTATACACCTCCACTAGGGCTTACCTCCAGGTAAATGGCTCCCTTAGTGTTGAGGGCCTCTGAGACATGGAGAGTCAGTTAGTGAAACAGCCTTGGTGCATAGCGTGATGGTGCTTTGTTTGTTCCCAGGTTTGATAAGGCAGTTCATCACCAACGACAAGACATTTTGGGGGTGATCCATGTTCCTGACCTGAAGGTTTTTAATATAATCATCCTTAATGGTATACAAAGGTTGTGCAGTCTTTGATAATTGTTCCAGGAAGAGTGTGAGGGAGTGCATTTGTATGCTGCCCACAAGGCATCACTCACTTTCATTTTTACAAATAGTTCTTTGGATAGACTTCTAGTGTTTTGAAACAATTTCCATTGCAAAAAAACTCTTTTTAAACTCATAACGTATGTTTTTACACATCTTATATAAGACTCTTTTATAGGTGCAATATGACACTTCAGTGTTGTGATATGGTCAGTAACTGCACTACTCGACTGGGCTTAAAGACACTTGGAGCAAGCACCTTAGGGGGAATTCTCCAAGGGGTGGGAATAACACGCAGGATGCACATATCCTTCTCGTGTAGCCCCATACCCATGGAATGATGCACATTGGCCGTATTCACGGTCACCAGCCACCACACAGCCCCCTTCCACAGCTCTGGTGTACAGGCACATGGGGGCTCTTTTGCAGACAGTCAGGCATCCAGTGGGATGCCCAGACCCCGTCCACCACTGGATCCATTGTGCACGTGGGGTACCAAAGTTGTCAGGCGGCTGCGGTACGGCCACGGCATCAGGGAGGTGGGTGCCCAGTTAGCTGCCCCAGCCCTCCACGTGGTATCTGAGGGCTGGGGTGGCATGTTGGAGGGTCCACTGTGCCCCTGCATCTCAACCATGGCCAGCAGCAGCATCAGGGGGTGCGTACCATCTAAGGCTGCCCCTGGAACATGTAGCCTGCGCCCCCTCACCCAACATTTCATGCTTTCGAGCATAGTGTGGAGCTTGGGCAAGCCCCCTGCACTGCTCCCCTGGACCACTTCCATGCTGAAATTGCTGGTGGGCCAAGGGATCCAGTGCATATACACCCCACGCCTCCTTGGTGAATCCAGTGCAGGGGGTGCAGAAGCCACAGAGTGTCTACATGCCTCCGATATGCAGTGCATAGACACACCACACCACAGAGAATAGAGACCCTTGTGCATAATAACACACTTGAGGTGTGCAATTAGTGGCCCATAATTACACACCCTGGCATGTCTTATTGCATACATGTGTGTCACGTGTGTTATCCATGTCTACTTTTCACAGCAACAAATTATTCTGGGGGTATTGCAGCAATAATATGCTACATACCTATTAAACCATTTAATCCTCATAGGCACATCCCCTATATATGCTTTTAAACTACCCTGCAGTTACAAACCCATTTGTGTGGACCTTAATGCAGTTTTCACAGCCACACATACACCACACATGTTCTACACGTCCTGCCCTTTGTCTTCACTGGGACATCTCAGTATTAACTATGACCTATACTCCTGTGTGGGTCATTGTTCTCCCAATGCAGCACATATGAGAGCTAAAGGTCAGACATTAGGCATTATCAAATTTGCTTTAGGTGCCATTCTCATTGTCAAAGAATGAGAAAGGAACACACTACTTAGATAACTGCAGTTCACAGCATAGGAGATACCAGAGGCAGCACACACCAGCTAAATTTTCATTTATTCCAATACTTGTTACTCCCAGGAGTTTTTGTGCCTGTTTGCAAGTCAGCTCAGGGTATAGGCCAGTCAGAGACTGCTGTGCTATCCCCAGGTAAAACAGTTGTTTGATTTGTATGCTACTGTGTAGACATTATGTTGTTTCCACTCTGATAAAAATTCATTACATTTGCCAATAAAATTATGAAGATCCTATTCAACTACCCCCTATCCTGAAGTGTGATTTCACCTAAAAAACACTTATATATTTTTGAAGCAACAGGGAGGCAACTTCCTCCCTGCACTCTGCTCCACTCTGCACTGTGGGTGCAATATAGACTTCACATCATGCTCTAATGCATCTTCAAGTGAGCAATGGAGAAGAATCATGATAAGTAACAGTATTTTGTGAAGTGGCACGCTGTGAAGATGAACCTTTTCATTTAGGTGAAGTCTTGCGTATCATCTGTATCAAATAATCTCAGGTCAGTGCCTTCAACAGTCTTGGTGTGCTTCTGTTTCAGCTTCTAAATTGGGCATCACTGTAGCTGAACTGGGAGTAATTCTGCTTAAAGCTGCAGTGTAATTTAGCACAAGTAAATGTCAGATTTCTTCAGCTCTTTTCAGAATTTCATTTGCTTGCATCATCCACCAACTCTCTCTACAATTAAATATTCATTAAATATTTTAAATTAATTGAGAAATACGGAACTAATGGAACCCATAATCAAATGGGTCAGGAGTTGGTTTTCAAAAAGAACCTAAAGGGTGAAGATAAATGGATTTTTCTCTAATGAGGGTATGGTGACCAGTAGTGTCCCACGGTGTTCAGTTGTGGAATAAATACTGTTCTTTATAAATGTGCTGTTTGTTTTTGATGTACTGCATTTTCCTATTATAAGTAGATATGCATTTTCTCTTCTTGAAATCTTGAATTCCCTCCTTTTTGATTGGACTTCATCTATAATTTGCAGACATGAGATTCATCTGTCTTGATAGCAGACATGGGATTCATCTGTCTTGATACTGTATAATTTGCAGAGCTAAGATTTATTTGCCTTCATATTATATATTTTTTTTAATGAACAAACAATATTTTTAGGTTACATAATGTTCTTATGGAAAAATTTCTGTAAAGTTTAAAAAATACCTAGCAATAAAAAGTTTTAAAAAATAAATACATGTGTCAGATATAAACTACAGTAATGATGACTGAATGGTTAAATACACACACGAAAAAGTCTGATAAGAGGCCCAGTAGAGTATCAAAGCATCCAAAATGGTTTAGGTAAAACAGCTACATGGGCACACAAATTGGGTATGACTTTTAATGTTGACAACTGTTCAGTTATGCACTTGGGGAGAAACAAAAGGGAGGTGCTACAGTCAATCAAGGAAAAACATGAAGGGCAAAAATAACAGAAAAGAAAAACTCATTTGCCCAACATGTGCCATCACTCTCATATCCCAGCATGTGAGTGGGACAGCGCAGGAGGGGAACATCTATCTTAAGGAATCTGTAGGCATCTACAGATAGTCTGTAGTCTGCAAGAGAACACTAGACCAAGGTAGGAGACCTCACACTTCTGTGTTTTGGTATACTGAGGCAGTCAACCTTAGGGTAGGTAGCTCCAGGTAGTGGGTAAACATCCAGTGGGTAAGGAGTAATAAGAATCAATATAAGGTAGGTTCAGACACAACCACCAGACCCAGTTTGTGATCAATGTTTTGACATGTAAATGCCCGAAGATCTATGTGGGATGTATGATCAAAGCTCTTAAAGAGCACATTCAGGAACACATTTGCTCCATTTTAAAACTGAGTCCAAATACACCCCTGGGTACTCATTTTGCTGAATTTCATGTAAGTAGAACAGGATGGATAACAGACTCAGCTTTTTGCCTCCTCTGAATGAACTGGCTAAAAGATTAAAACAATGCCTAGGTGTTTTCTCCCACATTAGGTGACTGCTCACTCTTGAAACCAAGAAAAGATTAGTCCAAACAACTTTTCTTCCACTGCTAAACTATGCCGACTTAGTTTATAGACACTGTCCCAATTTGGCCCTAATTAAACTTGACACCCTTTATCATCTCCCTTTGCTATTTATCCTGAACTCACCCTTATGTACTCACCATTGCCTTCTCTATGAGGAGTTGGGCTGGCCCTCCCTTGCCGTAAAGAGGCAAAAAAATGCCTTACTTTGGTTTTATAGGGCATTAACTGATAAACTTCCAACCTACATATTTAGTCTATTTGACAAAGCAAATGGGTCATATGGTCTTAGACGCTTCACCACAATCAACTTTACTGTACCTAGGATAAAAACCCAGCATGGATTGGCTGCAATTAACTACTCTCTCCCTTCTTTATGGAATGATATGCAAAGAACTTTAAAGATTACCTCTGTTCTAGGACCCCTTACCTTCAAAGCTCTGTTAGTGGATTATCTGAGGGAATCTTGTACCTGTTATAGGTGACTTCACTCTACCCACCTGTTGAATCTGGCTCTATTATCCTTATGATTTGCATATAATATTGTAGCACTTCCCTCTATCTATAACACATTTTTTTCTCCTATGTCTCTCTCTTCTTCTTTTAGTTTGCTTCAACTGATCTTCTCTATTGTATCTTCCTTCTCTATTGTAATAAAACAAGATATCCTTTACAGTCATTTTATTCTACATTCTTTTTGAGTACTTGCAGGGGGTCGCTGAACTGTCTGGAAGGGGACAGTTGTCTGCCACCTACTATGTGGCTATGTGGTGGCCTCCAGAAGTTAGGTGAACTTTCCATTTTGAGTGGCATTGTACTAGGTCTGCAAATGACTTATTATCTATTGTTATTATCCACTGTCAACCTTGTTTATTGCAATTTTTGTTATGCTTCCTCTGCTGTGTTTTAATTGTATGGTATACACCTGTATTTGTTTTATTTGTATAGTATATACCTGTACTTCCCAGGACCACTTTGAAAATTAGCTTTCTCAATAGTGATAGGCCTGGTTAAATAAAGTTTTTTGATTGATTGATTGGTTGATTTGATTGATTCCTGATATATGGGACTTACCTGATTACTGAGAAAATGTCAGTTACATTTTTTGTCTGAGTCTATTTTTAGCTGCTATATTCTTGTACAAATATGAATATTGTTTATTTGAATGACTTGTGGGGTTTTTGCACTTTTTTTTGCATAAAGTTTGTACACTGTGGGTGGTTTTGTGCATGAAGGGTTGTTACTACTGATGTGCTTAATGACGTGAAAATGTCCTGAATGCTAATCACGCACCTTGAGTACTGGGTGCAGTTTTGGAGGCCACACTTAAAGAGGGACATTAACCTCCTGGAGAGGGTGCAGAGGAGGGCAACCAAAATGATTTGGGGCTTGGGGGACAGGACCTACGAGGAGAGGCTCGAAGAGCTAAATATGTACACATTGGAAGAGAGAAGGGACCGGGGGGACATGATAGAGGTCTTCAGGTACATGAAGAGGGTAAATAGGGGAGGAACAGTCAGGGTGCTTCGAAGGAAGGAGGTTGGGCCACTAGAGGGCACAGGTGGAAGCTGGAGGGGGAAGATTCAGGGGAGAAAGGAGGAGGTGCTACTTCACTGAGAGGGTGGTGGAGCCATGGAATGCACTGCCTAGGGGGCTGGTGGAGGCAGAGACAGTGGAGGGGTTCAAGAGGGGGTGGGACAGGTACAGTGGAAGGGTTCTGGAAGCAAAATCCAATGCAGCAAGAATATCCAGAACTGGGAAGGGAGAAGCCAGAGAAGGTGAGGGGGACAGCAAGGTCAGCACCCAGGGTGGGGGCTGACCAAACGAGCAGACACGAAAGACCGTTAGGCCTATTCTGCTGGCATTTTAGTATGTTAGTATGTTGTTAAAAATTTGACTATTTAAACATGACTATTCTCATTGTACAAGCCACACACCCTGATGAAGTCTCACGTTTAAGAGGTGAAGTGCTGATGTTCAGTGTCTTGTTCTCAAAAATAAAGTGTTGGATTTTACTGACATGCATATTTTTGTTATTTTCTGCTGTGTGCTGCCATGAATATGTTTGCTGATTTTCAAGACATGGGAGACTGCTTCAGAAACCACCTCATGGTGGGGGGAAGGTTGCCAGGGAAGGGTAGAGGCACAGTAAGGAAAAATAAGGGAGTACGATATTAAGACAATCATCCTATTCATGAATGAATTGAGTAAATCCTGAATAAAAGTGAGTAAAAGCAAAGTAGCAAAGAAACATAGAACCATAGATCTTGTTGGCAAAAAAAGGAGTCTTAGACTCATACAGTCTGCCCCTTGTCCCTGCATATTCCAGCACCACTGACTCTACAGTGGTTGGTCATAGATTACTCCCTCACCCCATTTCGCTACCTAATATGTCCCTTTGCCTATCCCTCATATGCTTGAAGCTCCCCACAATCTTTGCCCCTACTACCTCCTCTGGCAGGCTGATCCAGTCATCCACCACCCTTTCCATAAGAAGTATTTCTGCATGCCTGTTCTAAACTTTCCCCTTCTTAGCTTCCTTGCATATCCCATTGTTCTAATGCCTTCCTTTCTCTGAAACAGACCCTTCCTTTCCACCTTGTTCACTCCTGTGAAGTACTTGTAGGTTTCAATCATGTCCCATCTCATTTTCCTCTCTTACAGGGAGTACATGTTGAGTTCCTACAGCCTTTCTTCATAGGTCTTCTTATGCAACACCCTTACCATTTTGGTTGCCATCCTCCGTACCGCCTTGAACCCTTTCAATGCCCTTGTAGAGCTGTGGCCTCCAGAATTGAGCACAGTACTCCAATGAGGCCTCACAAGAGAGTGATGCAACGGCAACACCACCACCTGTGGCACCTTACTATTTACTCTCCTATCACCAGAGTGGCTACCATTTACCACCACTCTTTGCATCCTATCCCTTAACCAGTTTAATACCCAGCTTTTCACTGGTCCCCTTCCTCAGGCTGCTTAGCTTCTTAACAAGCCTCCTGTGCAGCATTCAGGAGGTATAAGGAAACACACAGAGAGGAAGACGGGGAAGTATACCAAGTAAAACAGAGGGACAGAGAAAAGGCAGGAAGGGGAGCAAAGGTGCAGACAGAGGAAATGATAGCCAAATGGGTAGTTAAAGGGGATAAGACTTTCTTCAGATACATATGTGAGAAGAAGAAAGTAAGGTGAGGGATAGTGAGGACTAGGAAAGCACAAGAGTGAGACTGCATAGAACATAACCAAGAAAAAGCTGTCACCCTGAGCAAGTACTGTACTTCTGGTCAGTCTTCACAGTGACATGGGGATAGACTGCCAGGAGTAGCAGGAATGGGGGGGGCTGGACACAAAATTGTGTGCCCAAATTAAGGCTGTTCCAGCTTCTCAAAGTTTGACCATGAAAACTTTGACCATCAAACCAGGTAAAGTTTGCCAAAGTTCTCTTGCTGACGGACTAGTTTGCACTGGTTTTACCATTATAAAGCATTAGGAAAAGGTATAAAATGAAATAACATAATGCACTGGGATGATGAAGCATCTAAAACAGCAGAATGATGCAGTGGCCCACATTAAGGGGTACCGGTTCCAAAAATTGTGTCCATTTAGTCAGTGTCAAACATGGACAATACGAGTAGTAAATAAGAGTATGTGGCTAACAATGCCCAGAGTTAAATGGTTTGTAAGGCTGATGTATGCCCACAAAATATCAGTACAGAATCCCACAGTGCAGGCAACAGGTTCCAAATATTGTGGGTCCACTGGGACAGTGCCACACATGGACAAAGCTTCCTACTATGCCATGGATGTTTGGATGTATTGCACACACTGGTTTCATGGGCAACGTTACCTCCCAAAATTATTTATTTAGCCTGTGTAGACCTGGCAAAGATTCACAAAACATTAATCTGAAGAAGACTGAGTGGAGACAACAGTACAGCATCTCACAGTGTGGGCTACTGGTTCCAAAAATTGTGTGCTCATTGGGACAGTGCCACACATGGACAAGACTTCTCATTATGCCTTGGATAAATGTTGTACACAATGATTTCATGGGCAACATTGCCCAAATCTTATTTACTCAGCTTGTGTAAACCCGGCAAAAATTCACAACACGTTAGTCTCAATAAGACTGAGTGAAGACAACAGTGCAGCATCCCACAGTGTGTGTACTGGGTACAAAAAATAATAATGGATACAGAAGCCCTTCCCATCCACCTCATCATTCTCCTTTGTCTTTAGTCCAGCTGGACATGTAGGAGATTCATCATTAATAAGGGCCATGGAAAAAGGGGCAGGTTAATGTTCTAAAAAGTGAGCATCTCTACATTTTGGGTCAAAAGGCATGCTGTCCTGTTGGAGAAAATATTGCTTGCAGCACTGAAAATACTCTATGAGTATGTAGTTGCAGCTGGACAACTAAGGTGTTCAACAACTGCTTGTGTCAAAGAGACCCAAATGGCCTTTTTTTGTACCAGTACAATAGAGGCTAGTGTCCTTCTGCTAGTGACACATTATCCAGATATTCCTACACCATTTGGTTTGCTTGCATCTCAGGCACCACTGTGTTAGAAAGTGACTTGCCTTGCTCTTTCATCAAGCCTTTTTCAAGCAGTGGTTTGTCATCAATGGCTGTCTTTCTGGGTTGTGCTGCTGCAGCAGGTGCTGTAGCAGGTTGACTTGGAGACACAAATGAGTGACTCCTGTGACATTCAGTACTAGCAGTGGAAATACATTGGGATCCCCCTTCCCTCCTCTCCATCTGGCCAGTCTGTGAGATTACAAGGGATGATGATGAATGTTGTTCTTCTGCTCTATTGTGTTTCTGGTCTTGTTTTGTGCTATACATACATAGACCAGGCGGATAAGCTAGGCTTTCTAGAACTGCTGATCATTACCATATTCTTCTGTATTAAAAAATGTCTCAAATGTGTCTTTGAAGTGAGGGCCCAAGAAAGTAGCCACAATATAGCGGTCATCTGTACACATTTTTGAAATGCATGTGTCATTCCAGAAACATGATCTTATTCTTTCTGCTAACTTGATAGCAGTGGTATACTCCTTGTCCTCATGTTGAGTTGTTGTATGAAGAAGTCACAGGTTAATGAGGACAATGAGGTGGAGTACTTAGATTAGACTAGACTAGATGCATCTGTGCTTACCATCCTTGTGGCCTCCTCAAAATGCTTCAGCACAGTGCAGAGGGTCTTTATACGAGGCCATTGATTTGGGCTAATGTTTACATTTCCCTTGAAAATACCATGCTCAATGGCATACTTGTGGAAAGCATGTTGTTCTAGCAGCTGTTCCATTGTGTAATAGGTGGAATTCCATCTTGTTGCCACATCTTGCTTCAGGTGGTGGAGGGGAAGGTGATTCTGTTGCTGAATGTTTCATAACAGCTTCTGTGTTTTAACAGAATGGCTAAAATGACCACAGATATTTTTGACCAGACCCTCACATGTTTGCATAGTGGTGCCTTCCTCATCTAGGAATCCCTGAACTACTAAATTTATACAGTGAGCAAAATGTGGAACATGTGTATAACCCCCATTGTTAACTCCCTTTACAATGTTCTTTGCATTATCCGATACTATAAAACTTGGTGTTAAAGAATATGGTGTTAGTCACTCATCAAACATCTGTTGAAGGAAGTGTAACAGGTTTTCTGCATGATGGTCATTGTCAAAACCAGCAATACATAAAGCTGCCTGTTGCAGAGGTTGGGGGGCCCCAGTGAATTATGTCTGCTGTTACTGCTGGCACTTACCCAGAGGAGGATGAGGAGGGAGAGGAGGGGAACAAAGATGGGAAATTGACCCAATGGACAGTCCCTGCTATGTAATCAGTAATCAGACCACTGGTCCACATGTCAGTGGTGATGTGAACCACTGGAACAAATTATGCTTTCAGGACATGCAACACAGTCTTATAGACACTGACACAAATCAGCAAAACCACTGTGGAAAAGTAGGTATGGTTGGGCACTTGATACCTTGGCACTACAACTTACATTAGCAATACAAAACTTTTGTTGCTAACAAAGGAGAATGGCAGCAAGTCAGTGGCTAACATTTACAGAAATCTTCTTGTTAACTATTTTGCCTCTGGTCTGTCAGCCAGAAGCAGAGGCATCCTGGATTCCCTACAAAGGGCAGGACTCATGCAGCTGGTGCTTGTTCCCACCAGAGAAAGGGCAATTCTTGATCTAGTAATAACCAACGGGGAAAGAATCACTGATGTCCAGGTGGAGAGGCAACTAGGATTCAGTGATCACCACACAGTGTGGTTCAGCATACAGACAGGGATTCAGTCAAGTCACACTAGGGTGAAGGTTTTCAATTTCAAAAAGGCAGACTTCACTGAAATGGGGGGAGTTATCAAAAGTGCCTTGGAGAATAGAGGAATGGGTAGGGGTGGAAGAGCAGTGGGTGAACCTAAATGGAGCCATAGTGGAAGTAACAAACAAATGCATTAGATTGGTATTAAAATACAAGAGATTGAAAAGGCCACTATGGTTCTCAAATGAGGTAGCAGAAAAGATAACGGCTAAAAGGTCAGGGTTCCAGAAATATAAGGAGACCCAAAGGAAGGAGGACAGAGAGATGTACCGAGAGTGTCTAAAGGAAGCAGGGAGGATGGTAAGGAGAGCAAAGGCATGGACTGAGGAAAGTTTAGAGCAGATAGTAAATAAAGGGGACAAGACATTCTACAGAGACATCAGCTAAAGGAGGAAAACCAGGGGGGAATTGTAAGACTTAAGGGGAGGAAGGGGAGTGTAAGGAGGGAGACATGGATAAGGTAGAAATTCTGAATAAATACTTCTGTTCAGTATTCACAGAAGAGGGGGAGGGACAGGGACAACAGCCGAGCATCAGATGCCAAGGGGGGGTGGAAGAGGTGGGCAACAATCCATTCACAGGGGAGAGAATCCTGAAGGAACTCAATAAACTGAAGGTGGACAAAGCAATGGGGACCAGACAGCATACACCCAAGGATACTACGGTAGCTGTGAGGAGAGCTAGTAGAACCTCTGGCAGGGTTCTATGTCATAACGGCGACTGCCAATTGGCAGTCACCATTATGGCAAAGTCACATTTGACCCCGCACCCCTACTTAAGGATTCTCAACCCAGGGGGTGCAAAAGGTCGGGGGTTCCTAAAACATGGAAAAAAAATTTGGTCCAGGCGCCACAAAAATATACCTGCGCCCGGACCCAAACCCAGCACCCTGTCCACCCAAGCAGCAAACCCACCCACCATGCCATAGGGCCAGCTCGGCAGCCCACCATGGCACCACCCCTCAAAAACCCTCCTGCCCCTCACTGAGTGTGATCGCTCCCACCCCCCCATGCATGTGTGTAGTGACATCCTGTTGCTATTTGCGCAAACCCACCCCCATCCAGTTGCCCTACCTCGTCGGTAGCCCCCATGACATGCACCATGATTGAGTTGCCGTTTTTGATTTCACTCAGTAGCGGTCACGTATGTCACAGGCTACCTCTGGCAACATTGTTTACCAAGTCACTAACACAGGAGTGGTGCCAGAGGATTGGAGGAGGGCACATGTCATCCCTCTACACAAATTAGACAGTAGGGAGGAGGAGGTGGGCAACTATAAGCTGGTCAGCCTCACCTTGGTAGTGGGGAAGATCATGGAGGCACTTCTTAAGAGAAGGATGGTGGGATATCTAGAAGCCATCAGTGCCCAAGACCCTAGGCAACATGGGTTCACAGCAGGTAGGTCATGTCAGACAAATCTCATAGACTTCTTTGACTGGGTGATGAAGGAAGTAAATCAGGGAGAGCAGTGGATGTCGCCTACCTCGATTTCAGCAAAGCCTTCAACACCATCCCACATAGTAGGCTGGTTTACAAGATGGGTAGTGTGGGCATGGGAGACAAGGTGGTAAACTAGGTTAGGAACTGGCTAACGGACAGGAGACAGAGGGTGGTGGTAAATGGAGTACAATCTGGGGAGAGGAGGGTGACTAGCAAATACCTCAGGGATCAGTCCTTGGACCAGTTCTGTTCAATGTCTCCATCAGAGACATTGTAGAGGGGCTGGAAGGAAAGGTCTGCCTGTTTGCAGATGACACAAAGATCTGTAACAGGGTGGATACTCCTGAAGGGGATGGAGAAAATGAGGAGGGACCTGGGGAAGCTTGAGAAATGGTCTGCAGAGTGGCAACTGAGGTTTAATTCAAAAAAGTGCAAAATTATGTACCTGGGACACGGTAACCCTGGGGAGAGCTACAGGTTTGGGGGGGAGTTGCTGACAGTTACCAAAGAGGAAAGATACCTGTGGGTTACTATTTCAGATGACCTTGAAAATGTCAAAGCAGAGTACAAAGGCAGCAGGAAGGACCAGTGGCATGCTGGGGTACATAGCATGGGGTATCACCAGCAGAAGGTGCAAGGTAGTGATGCCATTATACAAAACCCTGGTCAGGTCTCACATGGAATACTGTGTGCAGTTCTGGAGGCCGCACCTTCGAAAGGACATTAACAGGCTGGAGGCACTCCAGAGAAGTGCGACTAAGATTGTGCAGGGTTTGCACCACAAGACTTATGAGGAGAGATTAAGGGACCTCAATATGTACTCACTGGAGGAGAGGAGGGAGAGAGGGGACATGATAGAAACATTCAAGTACCTCAGGGCATAAACAGGGTGTGGGCGAAATCTTCAAATACAGGAGGAGTACAAGAACTAGGGGGCATTACAAGAAATGGTAAGGTGGCAGGTTATGAGGGAATGTGAAGATGTTTTTCTTCACAGAGAGGGTAGTGGACGCATGGAATGGTCTGCCACAGGAAGTGGTGGAAGTGTGCATTGTGTTTGGATTTAAACATGTATGGGATAGGCATAGGGGAATCATAGAGGTTAAGCGTGGGGAGGTTCAAAAGCTGTAATCAAGTACAGGACTTATGGGCAGACTGGATGGGCCTAGCGGTCCTTCTCTACATACAATTTCTAGGTTTCTATGTTTATATTTCTGGCCATTTCCAGGGAACTGACCAGTGAGAGCTGAGTGTTTTTTTTCCCATTGACATGACAGCTGGCTCTTATTTTTGCCATCCCTGGGGGTGAACATGGCTGGGGATTTGCAAGATCTTGGAGGTATGGGAATTGATGGTCTAAAGAACTGATGAACAGAAGATTTGGGGGTTGTGCATCGACTACTACCCGAGAGACTTTATTCCTGTTCCTCTCTACTTTACCTGGTCTCGTAATGTTCTCCTTCCCCTGGCCATCATCATTATTGTCATCAGCTTCACTGCCTGGTGGTGCTACTGCTAATACTGTGTACTGGCATACCTTATACTGAAATCTGTGGGCGTTCAGCAAATGCCTTTTTAAGGTAGGTGTTCCCAGCCATGTTACCTCCTTATCCCGACTCAACCTATGTTTACATAAAAGACACACTACTTGTGGCCATGATTCTTTGTCCCATTGAAAAAGTCCCACACCACCAACATCACAGGTTTAGTCTTTCCTTCTGGCACTCTCTGCTGTTGCTGAATGGGCAAACTACTGTGGCCTGCTTCCACATCATCACCCTGTGTTTTGTTTGTTTCTTTTACCGTCGCTTTTGGTCTTTTTTGATCTCTTATGTGCACCTGCCCCAAGTAGAACTTTCACCTGTTCCACCTCATCCTCCCCAGAACTGATGCTGCTGTTATCAATTTTATTGGGTATATAATCACAGTCTGTATCTCTGTCCTGAACCTCTGCCAAATCACTTTGTCCTCCTCCACTTCTGCCTATATCACTATCTGACACACTCCACTCATTCCTTTTTTCTACAATGACTACTAATGTTGCAACCATTTCAGTACCGATGTATAGTATGTGATACTTTGTGGACCGTTAGACCACTTCTGTCATCTTCCTCTACGCTTGTAGTTCCCACTGAAGCAGAGGGTCTATGACCAAGTCCATTCCACTTCAGCTTTTCTTTGATGTGACTGGATGATCTCATGCCACCATCTCCTTGGTCTCTCTGTTGCTCTATTAACCAATGCTTGCTACAGGACTCAGCCACTTTAGTGATGAATAATGAAGATTTCATTTAGTTTTTTTTTTAGTTTTTTTTACTTTTCAATTTTAATTTTTTTAATTTTTTTTTTTATTTATATATTTTTTAATTTTTTTTTTATTTTTATGTTATGGGATGCCACCAAAGACTACCAGAGGCCAGGCACCAACTCACTATCAGCTGTTCCACACTTGCTGCCACTGCCCCGGTCACCTAGCAACAGCACAGCTCAGATCTGGAGGACGCACACACACACACACACACACACACACACACACACACTGCTTCAGGGCTCAGGAGGAGGACAGAATCACAGTAACTTGGGGCAATGTGAAGAGTTTGAATTTGAAAACTGCCACAAAATGAAAAAATGAATTTTCTTTAAATTTTATTATGGGATGCCACCAAGGTCCCAACTACCAGGTGCCGGGCACCAGTATGCTGCCAACTGGCACACACCTGCTACTCATTGCCCAGATCACAATGCAGAAGGCTGCTTCAGGAGGAGTCCAGAGGAGGAAGGAACTGCTGCAAGCAAGCCTGCAACTTGGGCAAGTGTAGAGTCTGAATCTGAAAACTGCCACAAAAAGAAATGTGAATGATGAATATTTTTTAATTTTTTTATTGGATGTCACTAAGATGCTAATTATCAGTGGCTAGACACTGTCCTGCTGCCATGTGGCAAACACTGCCCAGTAAAACTAGTAAATAAAAGCAACTCCCTTGCCCCCAAAAAATCACTTCTAAGGCTTCTCACAGGAGCTTCAGTCATCTGTTTGTATGCCCTGCTAAAATGCTAGTTCTGCAATAAACAAAAAATGAGTACTGCACTACTGAGATTAGGCAACAAATGGGCACTGGCAGACTGCCACCTCATGCTCCATCTATCCACTACCCAGCCCCAAGCACACTCCTTCAGAGTCCAGTCTCTTTCTCTCTCTCAGTTCTCTGAAGCAAGGCTTTGGTCCCAGAGGCCTGCTGCTTTGAACATTGCTCAACTTGACTCTACTTTCTTTTCTTTCTCTGCTTTTTCTCCTAAATATCCCTCTTTCAGCAACCCTGCTGTTTGCAGGACTAGTATAGGTCAAACATTTGAAGATTTTCTTTTGCTTTTTGAAGAATTTTCTAGCTAATCCAGCTAGAGGTGAATCACAGCCCTGTCTGAGCTACCTAACAACCTGTCGATGAGCTCACGAGTGAGCTTTCATGCTGGCGCATGTCATCGAGCTGAGTCTAGCTTCAAAATGAGACTGTGACTCACACTGTGCCTTAGTTAACTGCTTCAGATGTGAACTGTGGTTTGCAGTTTGACTGGTTTGCCTGGTCTGCACCATTGAGACTAGGGCAACCAATTGAACCGAATGTCCTCCTAGGTCCCTTAAAAGTTCACCACAGTCCCAAATAATTGAACACCCAAAGTTTGAGGTGTTCTATTCTTTCTGTTGAACCAAACTTACAGCCCTAGTCTGGATGGGATCATCAAAAGGTATTAAAGGAGCTCAGGGACGTGCAAGTTGCCCCAATTACAGCCTTATTCAGCAGGTCACTGGAAACAGGTGAGGTTCCAGAGGACTGCAGAAGAGCTGATATAGTCCATCTACTTAAGCGTGACAGCAGGGAGGAGGCTAGCAACTATAGGCCAGTCAGTCTTACTTCAGTAATAGGGAAATTAATGGAGGCTCTGCTGAAAGACTGGTAAGAGTATTTTGAATCCACAGGCATCATGGATTCATGGGGTGGATGGAGGTCATGACAGAGGAATCTAATTGATTTCTTTGACTGAATGACCAAGGAACTCGATCAGGTGAAGGGCAATGGACGTGGTCTATCTGGACTTTAGCAAGGCCTTTGACACTTTGCCACATAGCAGACTGATTAAAAAATTGAACAGCCTAGAAGTAGGATCCAGACTAGTGAATTGGGTTAGAAACTGTTTAACAGATAAGTGACAGAGCATCGTAGTTAACAGCACTCACTCTAGTGATGGGAGAGTGACTAGTGGAGTGCTGAAGGGCTCATTGCTGTGACTGGTCCTCTTTAATGTCTTCATAAGTGACATTGCAAAAAAACTGGAAGGGAACACATGATTTTTTGCAGATGATACCACAATCTGCAATAGGATGGACACTCAGGAGAAGCTGGAGAGAATATTCAGGGGATCTTGGGAACCTTGAGGAGTGGTCTAAAGCATGGCAGTCGTGGTTCAGTGACAAAAAGTGCAAAATAATGCACCTGGAGTGTAGGAACCCATGTACTGCTTATAGGATGGCACAGGTATGAATAGTAACAAAGCAGAAAAGGGGCCTTGTGGTAATCATAACTGATGACCTCAATGTGTCAGGGCAGTGTGACAAAGCATTGGGTAGGGCTAATGTGTTGCTGGGGTGCAAGGGTTAGGAGTGTCTATAGCAGGAAGAGGAAGGTGGTATTGCCACTGTATCACTTGCTGGTGAGACCCCACCAGGATAATTGTGATCGATATTGGAGGCCTCACCTCAGGAAGGACATAGACAGGGTTGAGGCAGTCCAGAGGTGGACAACTAAAATGGTGCAGGAGTTGCACGAGAAGCTCCCCAAAGGGAGAATGAGGGATTACAACATGCATACCCTGGAAGAGAGGAGAGCGATAAGGGACATGAAATAGACCTACAAGTACTTCACAAGGGTAAACAGGGTGCATTAATTGAGTCTCTTTCAAAGGAAAAGTATCTGGACCAGCTGACATGCAATGAAGCTGGGGGGGGGGTTAAGAGGTATGTGGGGAAGTACTAGTTCACTGAAAGGGTTGTAGATGCTTGGAACTGACTGCCAGCAGAAGTGGCGGCAGTGAAAACAGTTGGAGGTTTCAAGTATGCATGGGCTAGACATAGGGATATATTAGTAGATGGGCAGGGAGGAGGGAAGGTCATCGGAGACCAGTTAGGATCTGCAGAGACAGATTCAGCAGGGAATATCTGAGCAGACTGTGTGGACCAAGTGGTCCTTTTCAACTGAAAAAGTCTATGTTTCTATGAGAGGGCTTTGCCCAAGGTTCAATGTGGGGAAATAACTCCTCCCACCATTTACATTTAAGCTAGCCTCTCGCCTCACTCCACAGTTAGTGCGTCTCGAATGCTGAGCTCTGTGTGATCCATGTGGCTGTGTTGCTTCTACTTGTTGCTTCTTCTGCTCCCTCTGCTCCTCACTCTCTGCTCTCTGGCATCTCTTGCTGCTCTCACCCCCACCTACACTATTCCTCTGCATCATCTCTCCTGCCTGCCTGTGTTCCTTCTTCCTCCCTTGTCCTCTTGCTGTCTTGCAGTTTCGGTGGATCTCCTCTGCCACCTCTTCCTTCGTGTACCTTCTGTCCTGCTCCCTTCCTTGAGTCTCTTTTTCTTGTGTCTCTTTATTTTGGCTTCTTTTGTGGGGTTCTGTGCTTGTTTTTGCTTTGTTTCTCTGAGGCTGTTTTCTGAGCTGCCATTCTTCTAGGTCTGTGATGCATGGTGATTTTCAGCACCCAGTTTAAAGCTGTAGCACCATTTTCTGTCCTCTAGTTTCACTCCACAATATTTTTCCCATACAAACACATATCTGGCTGCATCCCTCCTGCTCTAACTCCTAACCTTACTTCTATGGTGGTAGTTATATAAAAGTTGACCAGTACCACAATATTTGCCATCAACCATGGAAAAAAATACAGTGGATTTACCACTACCACAGAAAAAAATAATGTTATTCAATACATTTTTTTTATCACAGCAGCAGTAAATCCATGGTATTTTTTACATGGTTGACAGCAAATACCACTGTACCAGTCAACGTTTATATAACAATCACTGTAAGTATCAATTGCTCTACACTGTCTCCTGTTCCTGCCAGTTATAACCCCCTTTTTCCAGCTTTTCTTTAAACTTTACAACTCCTCCTCCTTTTTCTAGCAGTCCTCATCAGAAGCCTGACCAGACTCTGTCTTCTTACCTCATACCTTTGAGAGGTTGACAAATGTAGGGTTTGATTTGTCTGCCAGAGAAGGTAGTCTGTGTCTTCAAGAATCAAGTTATTCATTTTCAGCAATTGCAACACTGTTACAGTGCCATGGCATCTTCTCCATCTGGTGTGTCCTCTCCAGACATTAAAAAGGGTTCTGCAGGGCTCCCTCAGACTTCTTCAGATTCACTAGCACCTCACAAAAGATCTTCAGAATCAGAATTTTCTATAAAGGATTGGACTGTTCTGCATCTGATTTCTGAATTGTAAAAACTGAGTGTTTCCAAATCGGCATCCGCTTGAAAAACAGAAACTATTTGATTTATTCATAGTAGGTTAAATCTTAACTTGCTTGGGATCCTACTCCTGGCCAGCCTGTTCTCCAACCAGCTTCTGCTTTATCTGAAATTTGAGAATTCATGGCTCAGCTGGCTACCTCAGTATCACAGCTACAATTCTACATCTCTTCCCTTGAAGTTCACCTTCCCTCACAACCCAGGCAGCTTCCAATTCAACAGCTTCCACTACCCTACGGCCACTTTCATATATATATAAGGATGCTGCTTCAGCTAGTCCTGCACACCCTATGAGAACTCCAGCTACCTCTGGTCTACCACCCCATCAAGATTCAGATACTTCTTCTCCAGCCACTTTTCCACCATTTATATTTCCTTTTCACCTCATCCTGGATCACCTCACCAAATATATTTTAGATGGGAAGGACATAAACCTGATCTCTCTCCTTATCTTGTCCAATGATACCATAGAAAACAAAGTAGTATCCTGCGGGGACATTTCAATCAACCTGAAGTCAAAAGATCCAAGACTCCTGAAGAAATTGACTATACCCGAATTCCTCTGTGTTTTCAGCTTATGCCATGATGTCATTTGCTCTGCTTTTCCCTCCAGATGAGAAGAACTGGATTCATATCTCTATCTTGTGGTTGACCTAGGCATTTGGTATAGATGAACCCACTTTTATTATTATCATTGGTCTTTGTATGCAAAAGCTGCTGCTGCATTGGTTCATTTTAAGACAAGACTGAACTGGGCTATCCTGGATAATGGACTCTTCTGCTGTCACTTCACTGGCCAGCAAGCATATTCCTGCCTGCTATGTGGCTCCTTAGCACACTTCGCCTCTTTCTGTCCTGTAACAGTCTCTGAGGTCTCTTCATCTTCATGGCAGCTAGGAGGGATTTACCAGCTGGTCCAACCTCAGCTTTGTTTTTCTCTTCTCAGTTGACCTGCATGATCTGTAATCTGAAGGCCTACACTCCGCCACAAGTCAGACAGGCTTGGAAGGCAAATTAAATATGTAGGAGGCAAACTGATTTGAAATAACTTCAATGACAACAGATGCTCTAGTTCTGGTTGCCAGTTTCTCCAAATGTACACTTTTTGTGGTGAAGCTCATGCTCAATTCATTTGTCTGAAAGTGCCACAGTCTAAACAATGGCAAATTACTGCACTCCTCCACTCCTGTCAGCCTACATGCTTTAGCCCAAGCATTAGCTTCTTATCCTTGCTGCTCATTTGTGGAATATCTTCTGTCTGGCTTTTCTGATGGATTTCACACCAGTACTGCTGTATTTGCCTCTGGCACCTTTGTATGTGATAACTTGCAGTCTGCCATAAAAGAACTTAAAGTTGTGCAGCATGTATTACAAAAAGAATGTCAAAGAGGATTCCTCATTGGTCCTTTTCTGCATCCTCCTTTTCCCATCTATCAGATCAGTCCTATTGGTGTGGCCACTAGGAAATTTTCTGTCAAGAAGCAACTAATCATCAACTTATCAGCACCTCGATCGAGATCTATTCCTAGTATCAATTCATTGATTTCATCTGATGAGTATTCTCTCTCCTATGATCACGTAGACGATGCTATTAAAATTATTAAATGATTTGGCCCCAGCTCCTGGCTCTTGAAAGTGGACATTTCAGATGCATATAAATTGCTGTCTATCCATCCTTCTCTGTGGCACTTATATGGTGTTAATTGGGAAAATCATTACTACTTCAATGTTCATCTGACCTTTGGTTGCAAAAGCAGCCCAAAATTATTTGACATATTTTTCAAGAACACTTTGTTGGTGGACTTCCGGTTGGGCTTCCAAACAGCATGGCAGTGTAAAAGCAGAGCTCCACTACACCCCTGGCTAATCTCCCTGATTTGACGCCTTTAATGACAAAGAACTTAAAAAAAAAAAAAACAAGATCTAGATATTGGGGACATATGTAAGAAGTATTGTAAAGAAGAAAAATAAAAGGAATTGAACAACTACGGGCAGCAGTGAGCAGCATAAAATCGAGCAACAATGCCGGCCCAGGAGCCCTCTGACTCGGAAAACTCTCAAGCACCAGTAGAATGGCAGGACCAGATGACCATACCAAATAATAAAGCGAGAAACAAACGTACAAAGTTAGATACTATATAAAGGAGTTATTATCATTTTGTGCAGAAATTAAAGATCTTTAAGGAGAGCTTCGCAGAGACGTAGTGAGCCTGGAGCAACGAGCTGATGCATCAGAGACACAGATAACAGTAGTAAAGAACAGAGTAGATGACATGGAGAATACAATTCAACTCTTACAAGATCAATGTATACAACTGCAAGAAAAACAAGGAGATATGGAAAATAGAGCATGCAGAAAGAACCTAAGATTATATTGCATTCCTGAAGGCTCAGAAGGTCAGGACATTACTGAGTTTACTATTGCTTTGTTCAAAACAGCTCTTGAATTGCCCTCAGATATTCAATTATCATTAGAGAGAGTTCACCGTGCACAGGACCCACGGCCTACAGATCCGAATGCTAGTCCTCGATCTATTACTATGCGCTTTCTTAGCTACGCAGTCAAGGAGACAGTATTAACAGCAGCATGGCAAAAAGGCAAGGTCTTTTACGGACAAACTCGCTTCTATGTTGATAACGATTACATTCCATGAACTATGCGTAATCGCAGAGCACATGCAGACATCTCACCAGCTTTGAAGGAGTCAGCCATTAGATTCACAACACCGTACCCAGCCAGACTTCTGGTGCAACTTCCATCGGGAAGGAAGGAATTTCATACTGTGGAGGAGGCCAGAGAGGAGCTCCTTAAAGTGGGAATTCAAATAAAAACAAAATCCACGTTAGACTTACAGAAAACTGACCCACCGCGCTGGTATATGGTGAATTTGGGCAGAACACGGAATGGCAGAGAAGTAACAAAGAGGGGGAACATTTCTAATCGTCTGGCAACTTTTCGCTGATCGGCAAAGGGAAGAACCTGACTGATAGAAGCTGAAGCTTGGCTTGTGATTCCTTGATGGTCCTCTGGTTAGATTTCTTTGAAAGCTTATGTCTGATGAGAGGGACTGGGAATTCAGTTGTCTGAACTGAGATTTTTATTAGATGACAACTCTCTCACAGGAGGTTGGACAGAGAAAAGAAATGCTTAATGAGTGTACCTGCAGAGAATTTTGCTATAACAAAGAAACAAGTGAAACATTTGATCTAGCTGTTTGAACTGGCCCTGACAATCTCTTTGAAGGAGGCAATGGATATAACTTTAAAGAGCAGATTATTGTGCTCTGCTTGATTTGTTTTCAGGGTTAATCTGACATAAGGGCCTGAGAAAAGTTGCCCTAGTTGAATAATACAGAATTTAGTTAATCATAAAATAAACAATTTACTTTGTGAGGGGGGGAGGAAGCATCTCCAGATGTTACAGGGAAGCCCACCTCAAATCAAAGACTGACAGGCAGAATATTTTGAGTTAACATTTGGATTTTTATTTGGCTTGTCTGCATATTTCTTTTTGGTTTTTATTAGGGGAGCAGTATATCCCCAGGAGGCCTGGGCATTTGGTGTTACCAGATATCTTCCGGTGACCGCAGACTATCAGGAGGCACACTTAGGGAGTAGGTTTTTAAACTCCCCTACCTTGGAAGTCAATTTTATTTGGAATACAGTGTATGTACATAGTTATCAAGACAAAGGTCAGACATATACTGACAATTTGCTTCAGGTTTCAAAAGGTTTGATAAGATCGCAGCAGGAGATGTTTAAGAATAATCTAGATGGGAAAGGCATAAAATGTTTCAAAAAAAGTGACATTCAGAAAGATGGCTCTGGGGAGGAACATAAGTATGGTGATCCCGCAGGAATGGGATTATTAAGATTGGGACAACAGGAGAGAATATGTTTCCATAAGGGAATAAGATGGCTACTCAGATAGTAAAAGCACTCTTGCTTAATATAAATGGGCTTAACAACCCCATTAAAAGGACCAGACTGTTCCAATATATCAATAAACACTCCAGCGATTTTTATTATCTCCAGGAAACACACTTAACAGATGCCGAACATGCAAAATTGAATTGAGGGAGGCATGTTTTGGGTATATGCGTCATCCTTTCCTAAAGGTAAATGACGAGGAGTAGCCATTTTAATACCTAGGACCGCTCCTTTTCATTTAAAAACACAGTACGTAGCCCCAGAGGGAAGGTATGTAATCTTAAAAGGTACACTTTATGGGACAAAGGTCACGTTAGTGAATGTGTATTTTCCCCCTCTTATATCTGTTTGTCTTTTTAAAAGATTTTTTTGCAAAGCTCCTAGACATTATGCACGGCTGCCTTATTATAGGGGGAGATATCAATTTAACTTTGACACCTCGGTTGAACTCCTCAGCACCTTCCAAATATAGGCTAACATCAGCTCAAAGATTATTTATTTCCCAACTTAGGGCATCGGGTCTAATCGATGTATGGAGACATTATTATCCTCTTTTGGGGAGATATACGTTTTTCTCCCATAAACACAATTCCTACTCAAGATTGGACTACTTTTTCATTTCAAAAGAACATTTGGACTGTTGACAAGATTTAACTATAGGACCTAGATGTCTTTCTGATCATTCTCCCCTATTTTTGAGGCTAGATTTTAAAATACCAAAGAAATCCACTGGGTGGTGCTTGAATACATCTTTTTTAAAGGATAAAGCTTTTAGGGACAGCTTTAACTCAAAAGTAGCTCAGGTTATTGCAGAAAATCCGTCCCAGGAGACATCCAATACAATAGTTTGGGATACTGTGAAGGTTGTGATCAGGGGGGAGATAATTGCATATTCAGCATACAAGAAGAGATATTGGGAAACAAGATATAGTAAATTACATGATAAATTAAGGGAAATACAAACAAAGTCTACTCTTATTACCACTGAGGCCCGAGCCCAGATTAATCAGACAAAGGCTGAGCTCCAGAAACTTTTAGACAAAAAACACAACAGGCACTATTTTACTTAAAAACATACAGGTATGAGGGAGGGCCAAAAGGGACAAGAAATTTAGCCGAGAGGACAGCCACAATCGTAACACATTTAGTGGATCCAGAGAGAAAAACAAGAGCTCTTAACTTACAGCAGCTACTGCAACTGTTCCAGAAATATTATAGGCAGCTATATGAGAAACCACAAGGTCCAGAATTTAACAAAATTAAGGAATTTGTCCCCCCTTACATTAAGAAAGCTAACTAAGGAATGGAAATCAGATTAAAAGCCCCTATCAGATCAGAGGAAGTCAGATGTGCCATAAAAGAAAATAAATCATTAAAAAACCCCAGCCCAGACAGATTTCCATCCAAGTGGTATAAGACTTTTAGTAAACAACTGACTCCTTTACTAATAAATGCCTTTTTAGAAATTCAACAGGAGAGTCCCCCTGCTCCATCATGGGATAACATTAATATTTCACCCATCTTAAAAGTAGGCAAACCATCAGAATTAACTACTTCATATAGGTCAATATCCATATTAAACATGGACTACAAGTTATTTATGTCCATATGGGCACATAGACTAGAGGAACTGTTACCCTATTTGATTAATTCAGATCAATCTGGGTTCATTCGAGCCAGAGAAACCACAGATAATATATGTAGAACGATCCATTTGTTGGACCACTTAAATCAGAGACAGATACAGTCAGTGTTGCTCAACCTCAAAGCAGACAAAGCTTTTGATCGCGTCAGTTGGCCTTTTTTATGGGAAACTTTGAGCAAGTTTGGATTTCCTGATGAATTCTCTAGCATGATACAAAGAATTTATACCTCTCCACAAGCATATGCTAAAGTGACTGGACAGTTAAATATTTGGGTGTAAATATTCCCCAGAAACTGGACCATTTGGAACTGTTTAATTTAGAACCTCTATCGATAGAGATAGAGAATTTAGTTGGGAACTGGACACATCAGGTATTATCTTTTTCAGCTCAAATACAATCTATTTGGATGACCTTATTTCCTAAGATATTATATTATTTCCAGACTTTACCAATTATTCCATCACAATTCTACTTTGCATCCTGGGCTAGAATTTTTTCGAGGTTTGTATGGGCTGGGCAACAGCCAAGGGTCAGATGGTCTCTGTTACAGTTACCAGTGGCAAAGGGGGGGGTTGTAATCTTCCAAACCTTAGAGATTACCATAAGGCAGTAACATGTAAAATAGTGATGACATGGCTGAATCCTCAGGTAGAGAAACCATGGAAATTTACTGAATTTATACTAAATGATCTAATAAACATTATCCCTGCTATATTTGCCCCCCAAAATTCTTATCCACAATTACAAAACTTTACATTTGGAACCCGTTATATGTTAAAGGCTTAGCATGAGATAAGAGCGTCTACTATACTAACTGATGTTTTCGGTTATTTTAAAGTAATAGGTATAGAAAGTGTGTCTTTGGAGATGGGTGCTGTTTGAGTCCATCAAGAATGGCAGAAAAAAGGTCTGCTTTTGTTATAGCTATACCTGGATGTGAATGAAGTACTGCCTTTTGCCACACTACAGGCAAAATATAAATTCCCCCATACACATCATTATAGATATTTACTGATTCGGACATTTATTCAGAAAGAATTAGCATTAAATACTCTGCCGTCTCTCATACCTATGTTGATGTCCCTTTTTAGAGACGCTATAGAAGGCAGGGAACAAATTAATTTAATTGGACAAATATATAAAGCAATAAGAGATTTTTGGAAGGAATCCACTGAGGATATCTTAGGGAGATGGAATAGAGAATTAGGGACTCAAATAACTTAGGAGAAATGGTTGAAATCTATTCCTCACTCGATGAGAGTATCACAGTCATCATACTGGTCAGAATATATATAGAAATGTCGTAGTAACATAGAAACATAGAATTTGATGGCAGATAAGGACCGCTTGGCCCACCCAGTCTGCCCATTTCACTACCTAATGGATAAGCTGCAGATCCTAGTTAACCAGCAGCCTACTTCTTTCTACCCCCACCCCCTAGAATTGTCTTATGGCTGTCCCATGCATGCTTGAATTCAACTACTGTTTTTGACTCCACAACCTCCTCCGGAAGGCCGCTCCATGCATCCATAACCTCTGTGAAAAAATACTTACATTACCTCTGAGCTGCCCCCATCTTCAAATTGTGCCCCTTGTTCTTGCACACCTCTTTTTTGAAAGATGCTACCCTTGGGACTTTGTTGATTCCCTTGAGGTACTTGGAAAGTTTCTATCATGTCCCCTCGCCTTCCTTTCCTTGAGGCTGTACATATTAAGCTCCTTTAGTCTCTCTTCATATGTCTTCTGGTGCAGACCCTGCACCATTTTAGTTGCCCTCCTCTGGACAGCTTCCATCTTGTCTATGTCCTTGTGGAGATTGGGTCTCCAGAACTGCACACAGTATTCCAGATGGAGTCTCGCCAGCTGTCTGTACAGAGGATAACAACTTGTTTTCACGTGATGCTTCTCCATGCATCCCAGTATCCCCCCAGCCTCCTAACTGCCCTCTCACATTGCTTTCCCACCTTTAAGCCATCTGATATGACTACCCCCAGGTCCTTTTCCATTTTTGTTGTTGTTAGTATCTCACCCCCCATTGTGTACTCTTCCCCTGGGTTTTTTTTTCCCAGGTGCATTACCTTGCACTTCTTAGCATTAAATCTAAGCTGCCATACATTTGACCATTCCTCTAACCTTGCCAAGTCCCTTCTCATCCTTTCCACCCCACCTTGTGCACCAACTCTGTTGCAGATCTTTGTGTCATCTTCAAAGAGACATACTTTTCCTTCCAGTCCCTCTGCAATGTCGCTTATAAAGACATTGAAGTGGACTGGTCCTAATACTGAACCCTGTGACACCCCACTAGTAACCCCCCTTTCTTCAGAGTGGACTCCATTTACTATTACCCTCTGTATCCTATTCTCCAGGAAATTCTTCACCCAGGCTATCATCTTGGGACCCAATCCCAGGCTGGCCAATTTGTATATTAAGTCAAAATGCCTTGCTAAAGTCTAGGTAGGCCATGTTCACAGCCCCTCTCTGATCTACTACTTTGGTCACCCAGTCAAAGAAATCTATTAGATTCATCTGGCATGATCTTCCTGCTGTGAATCCATCCTGCCTTGGGTCCTGTGCCCCTCTGGGCCTCTAGGTACTCAACAATTATTTCCTTCAGAAGTGATTCCATCATTTTCCCTATCACTGAGGTTAAACTCAACAGGTCTGTAGTTTCCTGCTTCTGCCCTTGCTCCCACTCTTGTGAAGGGAATCACATCTGCCCTCCTCCAGTCCTCAGGTACCACCCTCATCCTCCCATGATTTGTTAAAGATGGTAGTCAGTGGTGTCACTAGTTCTACTCTTAGTTCTTTTAGAATTCTGGGATGAATCCCATCAGGCCCCATTGCTTTGTCCACCTTCAGTTTTAAGAGTTCTTTCAGAACCTTTTCTTCTGTAAATGGGCTGGTATCAACTTCTGTATCCAGAGTGTTTCTATTTGTTTTAGGTACCTCCCCCTCTTCATTTGTAAATACTGAGCAAAAATATTTGTTTAGTATCTCTGCCTTTTCACCATCACCCTCTGCCCACCCATCCCCTTATTAAGCCTCACTATCCCTCCCTTAGTCTTCCTTCACTCCCTGATGTACCTAAAAAAGGTTTTATCCCCACTCTTAACTGAGTTGGCTATCTTTTCCTCAGTTCGGGCCTTTGCTGTTCTGACTGCCTTCCCAGCTTCCTTTTGGTTTAACTGATACAATTCTCTGTCCTGCTCCTTCTGTGATTCCTTGTACTTTCTGAATGCTTTCTTTCTTGAACCTTCACTGCCACCTCCTTTGAGAACCATAGTGGTTTTTACATCATTTTGTTTTGTTTATTTGCTTCACACAAAGGCTTGTTACCTCTGTGATGGCAGTTTTTATTATTCCCCATTGTTCTTCCACCCCTCCTTCCTGCCCATTTGCTAGTGCATTCCTTAGGCACTCACCCATTTTAGTAAATATTTTTATACACCTGACAAAATTGCTAAATTTGTGTCTATGGGGCATGGCCTTTGTTGGAGGGAATGTAGAGAAAAAATGGTAAATATAACATATATTTTTTGTGCTTGACCGAAAGGTACCCAGTACTTGTTGGATATAGAAAAGAGCATACAAAATATTGTGGGACCAGAAATTAAATTATCCAATCAGATGATTCTGCTTTATATTGGGGAAGACAGAAAAGTTCCACCAAGTAGAAATAAGTTATACCTGTGCCTGGCAGCAGCTAAAAAGTTTATAACTCACCTATGGCGAATGGTTAAAGTACCCTCCCTCTCTGACTGGCATTCATTGATGACTGAGATATACTATCTAGAGAGAATAGTAGCTTCTAGAGCTGGAAGGCGGTCACAATTTGAGCTCCAATGGAGGCCATGCATTTTCTATATCTCACCTCTGGATGAAACATTTGTTCAGTGATACAGCTATTTGAAAGTGACCAGTTTTTGTAGGATATGAATTTTGATCCAATGTAATTTGTTATATAACAGAATGATGTTGTAGAAACAAGAATTGCCAACCTGAAGAACATTCTATGTATTGTAAGACAAAAGAGCAATACTGTATAGATGTACTCCTGCTGTCATATATATATGTATAATTATATAAAAAACAATAAAAAATAAAGAATATTAAAAAAAAAGAACGCTTTGTTGACTACTGCTCAATACTTGTCATCTTCCAGCTGTCATCCATCTTCTAGATGACTTCTTGCTAATTGATCCACCCGATTCACCTTCAGCTGCTGACATTTCTTTTCTTGTCCATCCCTTCCAGGAGTTAGCAGTGCCTCTATCTGAAGAGAAAACTTTAGGACCATCTGCGTCTACTGAATTTTTAGGCATCTAGCTGGATATGATATGCATGGAAGCCAGATTACCTCCTGATGAACTGCTCAGGATTCAAACACTAGTGGAATCTTTTTCAGTTCATTCCTCCAGTATCAAATGTAAACTTTTTTCACTTCTGTGATATCTCAATGTTGCAATGTAAATTATTCTGCAAGGCCATTTATTCATTTCCTACTTTCTGTTGATTGCCTCTTTGGTCTCTGAACTACACCATCACATACCCATTACTGCTGCAGCCAAATCTGATTCAGCCATGTGGTCCCACTTTCTAGCCTGTTGGAATGGATGCTCTATGTTCTACAAAGAACTATCTCCCAATTTCCATCCCAGGATATGAACTGATGCATCTCCCAATCGTGGTTTTGCAGCTATCTTTGAGCAGTCCTGGTTTGGGCTCTACGATGCCGGTTTGACGACAATTTTGTTGATTGGCATCACAGCGGCAGGCTTTTTGTCAACCGCAAGTTGCAGTTGACATAAATCTGTATGGGAACCTGGTCCTTGTTTCTATTGGGGGGCTTTGCCCCTGAACACCCCATACAGGGGGCTCTGCCCCCTCACCACCATACTAAATATTATTAATTCCGAGTTGAAGTGGATTTGGGGAAGGGGTGCAGGACTGGAAGACAGTGTGCCCACATCTCTGTCACACCATTACAGTGAACTGTTGATGTTGCCAGCATCAACATTGTTCACTGTAATGGTGTAACTGTCAGGGAGGTGTACCCCTGGTTTTCAGCTCCCTGGCCTCCTGACATACACACTCTTCAAGACTTCTCCTCAACATCTCCTCTACTTGTAAGTTACCCCATTGTAGCTGCTGCATTTGTATGGAGCCATCTTTGGTCTTTGCAGACCATCTCAATCTTCCCTGATAATCAACCCACTGTGGACATTATAAATAAAGGTGGGTCTTCATCCAATTCCATCATTTTTTTCATGCTGAGGTTGACTTGGTTATCACTGTACCACAATTTCACCATGAATTGTTTTCATATTCCTGGCTACACAAACAAAGCTGCTGATTATCTGTCCCAATTTCAATTCCAGGAATCCCATTGCGTCTGTCCTTCATTAGATGCAACCATGATCTCTCTTCCTCGATTCACTGATCTCATCATAACTTAGTATGCTGTTGTCAACAAGCTGAAGTCATGTGGTCAATCCTAGTGCCTACTACTCGAGAAACATACCACCACTTGGAAAGAATTTTCCTCAGTTTGCATCTTCCAATCGGTTAATTGAAGTTCCTTCTCCATCATTTATATTCTGGCACTAAGCCTTGATGTTATCATTGGGACGATTAAACAATACTTATCTGGATTTCAATTTTTCTTGTTTCAGTCAAATCCATCTATGTCTCAATCCTATCCCATGCTTCAGTCAAACTCCTCCTACTTGGAATCCATAGAGCATCTTGAACAAATGTTCGTAAACAATTACATAATGAAGGATCTATATTTTACAAATTGTTGGATTTACTGCGCACCAGTCCCTTCGACCCTACCATAAACTTCACAATCTCATCAGCCTTTTGCTTAGCATTCTATGGCTTCTTGCGCAATGGGGTGTTTACTACTTCTTTAGCCTCTTCAGCTAAATTTCTTACAGTTGCCAAATTAAGAATGCATGAATATTATTTTGTTCTCTTTCTTCCAACCTGAATAACCAAGAGACTGCACCAAGGAGTTCAAATCTCATACTACCACACTCAGAATAACTGGTGTCCAGTAGTTGTATTTGATCAACTCATGCACTATCATATTTGCTCCAGTTCTTCACAACCTCTCCTATCTATGCACAACCTCATACCACTATCAACCAACTGTTTCATGGAACACATAAGAATTCTATTGCAAAGACTTGGACTTAATCCTTTTGGCTTCTTTTCAGATCAGAGCTGCATCTTCTGAATCGAAGAACAACATCCTTGATCATATCATCAAAAGACTCAGAAGGCGGACCTCTTCATGCTTTGAGACCTACATCCTCAATCTTGAAGCAGAACTCTCAGACAAGCTTTTAAGATTATCTCCACTTAGCATGCCCAGAGGAAGGGCAATTCTGTAGCCATTGTTCTTCAGAGGTTTCCTCCTCAAGGGGTTTTCTCCTCTCCTACATGCTACTATTCATACTCTCCGTGAGTTGGAGTAGGTATCTCTCTCTATCTCTTTTGGGCCTTCTATTTCTGTAATACCTCCTGGCTCCTCTATTGAGGGTGGGAATAGAGAAAGGACAAAGTTAAAAGTTCACACAAACACTTACACTATTCCCAAACATCGAATGAATATTATTCCACAGTTAACATCAAAATGCTTTCCATAATTCCTTAAAAAAGAAATTCTGAAAAGCATTTAGGAAGTGAATTGCCATTCCACGCGAATTCTACCAGTGGAACTGCACATTCTGTGCAGCTGTAGTACTGTACATTTGTAGATTATCAAAAACACTTGGAGACAGTCAAAGGTTAGTTATATTAAATTCACTACAACAGGCTAGATTCATAGCATTTCAATGATAGGCACTGCTTGCTATGTTACAACCAAGGCTCAAAGACTAAATGGATGATGATCAAACATCACAGTGGATGCCATCTTCCACTGAGGAGTGATATGACATTTGGTTCTGCTGTGATGCTACCCCTTGATGGCCATAAGGGAAAGTGCAATAGAGATGGCTGTAAGAGAAAAGGGAGGTGCTTGTCATTCAGCAACATATGTTAACAATCGGCTCCTCTAAAGGAGAGCAAGAACAAGAAAAATGGACAGGCACTGGGCTTTTCAAGCCTCACATCTGACCCTACCTACTTGAGCAGTCCAGATCTCAGGGCTCATTCAACCAGTTTACCACTCGGTACACCTGTCCTGGAGTTCTTCTGGGCTCAGCCACTTTGAGAGTGGATGAGATTTGTTGCTCTGGACAAATGGTGTGCTCTCTAGAAGCAGACACCCAGGCTGTGATGACTGAATAATGTTCTGATGTCTGGCAAGTCGAGGAGGGAAAATAAACTAGCGAACAAAAATGCATTACAATACTATAAATATCATACATATTTTTCAGTCTGACTGCAACTTCTAACTAAAACATTTCTCCAGTTTTAATCCAGATGAAACCTCTTGCAGCATATTCTGTGGGCCTTCCCTGGTTGCCTTAGATTTTTTTTAAAACATGCTTCTCTGAGATAATGATGATGATGGGCATACTGAAATGGCAGATACTTTGCAACCCATTCATTTCTTGTTGCAATAACACTAAAGCTGGGCAAAACTGAATCATATCATACATGTTCACAGTGTTTTTTTTTCTACAACATGTCACTTTTCACAAAAAAACACATTGCGAAAGGGCGAATACTGCATGAAAGCAGCTTTTTCTGTGTGAAAATGAACATTTCGCATGAAAAAACATTGCTGTTGCACTAAAATGTAAATTTTACATATGATATATCCATGTACGGTCATTTGGGCCCCGAACACAATGTCGCAGTAAAAAGAAATGCAGACATTATGTCACAGGGACAAATTGGAACTGTGCATTTTATCGACAATAAGATTAGTTTTCAGATGCAATGTCACTGCATATAATGCGCACAGGACAACTTGTCGCCAGGATGACTCCATTGCTGCAGCTTCATATTAGGGAAAGATGTTGAGGAATATTTTCACCAAGCCTTTTTCTGCAGTTTCCACACTGGTGAAGATTTGGACACCTGTCTGCCAGACTTGTAGGTGAGCAGGGTACATCAGGTGGAAGCAGATGTTAGCTTTATGGAGGCCTGCCTTGATATCTGCAAACTGGTTCCATTTTTCATTTATACTGGGACTGTGAGCATTTAAGAATTTGATGGTTACCCCATGTACCTTTAGGTAGTCCATATAGGGCCTTAAACACAACTTGTGTAAATTCAACAAGGTTTTTACCTTCTGTGCCTTCAGGGTGACTGAATAACAGGAAGTTGTTTTGGCTAGTGTCTGGGACAAAAATTCGCACTGCACAGCAGGTCATGCAGTCACCGGTATTTGTTTGCGGAAGAAACATTTGGTCCGCTACTGCTTTACCAGCGACCACATGTGATTTCAGCTTTTTGTCTGCAATATTTTGACCATGGCAGACTATGTGGTGATGAAACGACTGTATGCCGATATATCACATGACCCGCAGAAGTGGTATACCGAGCACTGTTTGTAAGGTTTCTTTAGGGAGCAGAAGAAAAGTGGCAGCATTAAAAGCAGTGGACACAGTTTTCAAAGGTAGAAAAATTGCACATGTGCAAGAACAAAAGTTGCTTTAGGGCGGGTACCCTTGCAGAGATTTCATTTTATCTGTGTGCACTCAATTTTCACAAACGTTTCAATTATGTGATCTTCTACAAAGTGTACAACAGCTTGCACACATTATTTTGCACAGCAGCACAAATATGTTATGTATGGTATTGCCAGGTGCCATGCATAAGATGGTGAGAATGGAGCTTACAGTCACCAAGCAAGAAAGAGACCTATGGGTGATCATATTTGATGACCTCAAGATAGCGGGGCAGTATGACAAAGCAGGGAGAAAGGCTAGCAGGATGCTGGGGTGCATTGGTGAAGGGATTTCTAGCAGGAGGAGGGAGGTGGTGCTGCCATTGTATCACTTACTGGTGAGGCCCCACCTGTAGTACTGTGTACAATTCTAGAGGCTGCACTTCCTCAAGGACACTGAAAGGGTGGAAGCAGTACAGAAGAGGGCAACCAAAATGGTGAGGGGGTTGCATGAGAAGCCATATGAGGAAAGGCTGCAGGAACTTAACATGTACTCCCTGGAAGAGAGGAGGGTGAGAGGGGACATGACTGAAACCTTCAAGTGCCTCACAGGATCAATAAGGTGCAAATGGAGGGTCTACTTCAGAAAAAGGAAGTCACTACAACAATGGGGCATGCAATGAAGCTAAGAAGGGAAAAGTTTAGGAGAGATGTGCAGAAATACTTCTTCCCAGAAAGGGTGGTGGATGACTGAAACAACCTGCCAGAGGAGGTAAGGGGGGCAAAGACTGTGGGGAGCTTCAAGCATGTGTGGGGCAGACACAGGGGCATATTAGGTAGAGGAATGGTGGAAGGAAGCGACACCTATGACCAGCAAGAGTCAGTGGTGATGGAATAGGCAAGGACAAGAGGCAGACTGGATGGGCCTAAAGGTCCGTTTCTGTCAACAAAATCTATTTTTTTGTGTTTCTGTGTTAGGTGTAACATTTTTTCCACACCTCCACAAGAAAGAAAATACTGCCCATGGGCAAAAATACTGAAAATAGAATTCTCACCTGTGTGAGGATTTTTCACTACGCCAGCCACTTGTGCACTTGGTCACTCATCCATGACAAGACCTTTGAAAATCAGGCCCAGGGTCTCTCATTCTGTCTCACCGATGTCATGGAATCAGAAAATATTCTTTTAAAAAAGTTAGATAGATTAGCATTTGGGCACAAATGTGTAGGCGACCATAGTTGCTACCATGGACTGGTCAGAGTAAATGAGTTGTTTATTTCTTACTGTTTAGGACTTTAAAAAAGCAGAGAGACAGAGGGTGAAAGCTAGGCCTACCCAACCTGAGGAGGCAGATTGTGCTGCTGTTATTTTCATCTGTATCTATCCTAAACCAGGGATAATTTTATAGATAGGGTAAAGGCTAATACTGAAAAAGAAGTTGCTTCTATTGTTATTTACTGGAACATTTCTGAAAATATAGTGACATGGAAAACTATTTTATTAGTATCCCCATAATGTGCAGCTTGGTAGATAACTAAGACAGGGGAAGGCTACATCATCTGTCGCTACCCTGTCTCAAATCAACTATAAGAGGCAGTGATCGAATAGAATCTAGTTTAAACAAGCCCCTTAAACACACGTCTGCCTATTGCCTGTTGAAAATGAAGAGGGAGGAGATTCAGATATCTTGCTTTCTGTCTGGTTGACATGGTGCCAAATCCCCAATGGCCCTTACACTGCTCAAGCCAATATGTTTGCCTTGCCTTTGGTAAACAAACATAAAAAGCATTGATTAAAGGGACATTGTTAAACCTTTTTGCATCATATTATTTCAAGTTGAAACCCCCACATTTTATGATTGCTTACCTGCTCTATAATTCATTGATGTTGCTGTTTGTTTTATCCCTTCCAGTACTAGAATTGAAACGCATGGCAATGATGTAGTTACACCCAACCTTGTTTTGCTTCAAATTCATGATCTACAGTACTCTTATTGTAGACCTCCTAAACACTAGAAACACCCCCAAACAGTGAAGCCACTTAAGGCACAATACTTCCATTCCTCTCACTGCGTTGTGAGTGGCAAGATTGTGGTGGGGTGTTTCCAAGTCCAGGAAAGATGCAGTGGATGTTGACCAAGGACTCTAAACACATTTTTGTGTGATAACACCAGTATGGTGGGCAACCTGTTTGTCACTTTTAAAGTGAAAAAAGGATTCCAAATAAAACTACCAGCTTCATTAGCAATCTCCACAGTATGTGGCCAGTCATAATCTGTTTTTAACACTAGAGAGACTTTGAAGCCTTAGGGGGCTGTCAGTGTCCCTTTAATGTCAGCTATGTTTGCCTGCAAGTTTTATTTATGTATTTATTTATTTCCAATTCTATGTATTCTTTCCCACACCCAGGCATCTTTCTGGGGTATGCACGCAACGTTGGCCTATACTCCCTTGCCTGAACCCTGCTACTGACTGGAGGGACTCCCCCACCACCCAAGAAGACCTAGCCCCCTGGATAACCCCCTTGGGTGGGCCCATCCTCCCATAATGGCCTTTCTGGGATTAGAGAGGTACTACCTTGGGTGGCAGGTTGGCTGTGGAGTCCTCCAGTCGCAGAGCTGACATTTGGGATGTGGTCCATGTCCCTTGTACCCCCATCATCTCCACGATGTGCGACAGGATTTCTTCTGCTTTTTCTGTCCCCTGCAGAGCATGGCCAGCAAGGCAACTTGGTGCTACAGCTCCCCCCCCCAGGCACATGCCACATCGCTATGTTTGGCAACTCCCAGCCCTCGCCAGAGATCACTCAGTGAGCGGACACTCCCCAGAGCCCTAACCGGGAAAAGAGAGCAGTCTGCCAGATGCTTGATCTCATTACGCCCCTGCTGACCCCCAGCAACTCAGGCTCACTTCCAAACCTGGGTCACTGGCGTGGCACTAGGTGTGGCGTCCAGCACCTCAACACTCAGCACCACTGGGCCAAATCTGCAAGTTTTATTAGTGAAATTGTTATACTTAGCAGTGAAGAATAAGATAGTTAAAGTGGCACAGACCCTCTCACCACCTCACTTGATCAGTCTCTGAATGAATAGAAGTGTGCATACTCATGGTAATTGAATTACTATGCGTGTACACGCTGTCATTCATTCAGAGGGAAGGTGACCAAGGTTCATAAAAGGATCTGCACTACATATATTGTTTAAAATAAAAATAGTTGTACATTCCCCTCCCAAGAAAGAAAATGTTCCTGTTTTCACAAATTTAAAAAAATGAATCAACCCCACATCTATCAACTTAATACCCAGCCACTCATAATCAGATACAATACTGTATACTTATCTTTATATTTTATCATAAGTAACTTTAATTTGAAAACAATATTCCACAATGAGTGATGATCCCCACTTACTAATTGAATCCATTTGACAAAACACTAATTCAAATTAAAGCACTTTGTAAGGTCGTCACCAAACATGGGACGTTGTTTCAAAGTAAAAATTCTTACAATAAAATGAAAAGATAAAGGCATAATTTCTGACTTTGAGTCTATGGGTGGGTATTTTGTTTTATTTAATGTGCTTTATACATTTTCAACATAGACACACCAAAAAACAAAAGAAATATAAAAGAAACAATATATAACAACACAACAATAAGAACTAAAATACAAAATTCACCAATCCCCACAGGTGCATTTACTGACGCTTAAAATAATCCCAGCAAAAATAATGTTCATCCAGCAAGACCTTAATAAATCTTCCCAAACTATAGGTACCAGATAAAAACAACAAGGCAAGACTGTTCCCCTAAAGGGTTACATTAAAAATAACAAAGTATATAATGGTTCCCATCTCCTATTGTGTGATGGTACTCTATTTTTCATGTTTGCTGTCATCTTCCCTGTTTGCAGTGTGACAATGATTTGTTTATGCCATTCAGCATAGATCAGCACCTCTTGATCAAGCCACTGCCACAATGTAATGTTTTAGTGTAAGCTGCTATAAGAGACATATAATATTTCTGAGCACCCATCAAGGAGTGACAAAAGTCTCCAATTAGACAAATGTCAGGTTCCCAAAGCCTGATTTCATCCCAAAAGGGGAATCCAGCCTTGCCTAATCATATCCCAAAATGGAAAAATCCAAAAAATCCAGCACTCCAGGAAACCACATATCCCAAAATGGTCTGACTTTTTCACATTCCCATCATACATGTAATAACATATCCTATTATTTATCACACTTGGCACAAGTATCTGCAGAAAGCCTACCCATCTTAAAATGTTTATATGGAGTATAATACAAGTCATGCAATATTTTTGTTTGCATGAGTCTACAGTTACTGAACTTCAGAAACCTGTATAAATCTGTCCATATCACATGCAGATTACATGTATCTGTTTCCAGTGGTAAAGACCTTTCCCAGTACGGGGGCACATCCCTCCATTTTACTAGGCAGTAAATCATACATCTGTACACACAAAGTTAAAATGGACCTAGGCTGCATTGCATTTGAGATCAAGAAAGTATATTTTTGCCATGCTCATTAGACCAGTGTTGTAGGCCAAAATGCTTAGTAAGTAAGTGGGCAATCTGCATAATTTGAAACAGTCCCAATCGGGTGCAAAATGCTTACTTTGAAAGGTGTCAAAAGTTATCAATTGCCCATCAACCATCAAATGTTCCATTTTATAAATACTTTTTTTAGTCCAATAAGGGTCCGCAATAACCCACCTGTCTATTTTAAAGTTGGGGTTATGCTGCAATGGCTGGGAAATATCCTCAACAGGATCTAAACACAGGAGATGAAAAAGTTGGTTGTGTACCCTCACTGCAGTTTCTATAGGGATAGATTTGAAAGCATGAGGGAGATGCTTGAGAAGGATGTGAAGAAGTGATTTAATATTAATGCTTTATGCTGTACATATGTATCTTTCAATATCCAACAACAATGGGACATTGTCACAAACCCGCTCCTGGGGGTCAGGTCCACTGAGCTAACAGTGCCCACCCCTAAGTGTAATCTGTGACAGGGAGGGGGAAACAGGAATACCCTTTTCATGTCCTCCAGGAGTGCTCACTGAGTTCATAACTGAACACCTGCCATGAGATCCCAGGGCTCCCTCTTTTACGCTGGATATGTGTGCAATACCAGTCTCAAGTCTTGTAGCCAAATGAGAATCCTTCTTGGTTGTTGCACAAAGGGGGAAGATCCAGGCATTACAATCTTTTCAGGGTAGCCTTGTAACCCTGATTTTGTCTTCTCCCACAGGGCACGCAATAACCTGGTTCAAACCTCACAGACTCTTCCCTGAGATTTTTGTATTCTCCCTATCTTTATCCAGATTTCCCTTTTACAGATCCTTGTTCGATTGGTAACTCATGGTGGCATCTCTTAGCAATAACAGAGCAATAACAGTTTTGTCACAGATTAGTACTAAACACCTTACAATCACACACAAAATAAAAATCTTGCTCAGGCAGGTTTCTTAAAAACAAATGTTTTTACTAAATAATTAATTATCAGACAGTTACAACTAAAAGATTTAAAAATTTGGTCACAGAATAACACAAATAAAAGTGAGTATGTACACAAAAAAATGCACTATGGTTTTTATCTAATTTCTACCTTAAGTTAGTAGTGAATTGAAGTCCAGAAGAATAAGTGAAGTCTGTAAAATCCTTCCCTTCTTTTCAGCCACCGGCTTTCAGTGTCTGCTGGAAGTTTTTTTTTTTAATTGAAAGAACTTTATTAATTTTGAATATAACAAACAACAGCTCATACAATCAGCAAGAACATGAAAACAGGAGAAAATAATCCCTCCCTCCTTCCACCCCCCGACCTTCCATGTCCCTCCCCCCGTGGAGTGCACATCTGGTTTAAAAAGAAATACATCAAATTTGGTTGCGCAAATGAAGGTCAAAAATGGACTATCATTCACCATTGAGGAGTCAGAGATCAAATGGCTGCTAGGAGAGATAGACAGCATATAATTTGCCCCATTTTCTGTTAAAGAGAGGCATACGGTGCCGTATACTGGCAATTAGTTGTTCTGTCCTTAAAGAGAAAGTTCTCGCAACCATTCATTATATGTGATGGTTGATTGATCAAGTCAGTGTCTAAGAACTATATTTTTTACCACTCAGAAAATAATGGCCATGTGATATCTCCTTTCCTTAACCTGAATCTGGGAGTAATCACCCATTATACAAATATCTGGGGAGAAAAGGCCCTGCAGAGCTAAAAGGGGATCCAACCACTCTTCAATTTGTGCCCACAGGGAAGATGCCTTCTCACAGGACCCAAATATATGTAGTAGGGTGCCTTCCTCCTTGCCACATCTGTAACAAGTAGAAGAGGGGAGACGACGAATTTTAGCCAGCTTAACCAGAGTATAATACATATTGTTTAGGATGTGTTATTGGGTAAGTCTGAGACGGTCTTGAGATAAATAAGTGTATAGATCTTTCCAGAGGCACATACAATTAAGTTCTAGGTTTGGAGGAAGAGACTCCCAAATCTTGGAACCTGCTTGGGAGGAGGGTCGAGAATTAGTAAGCAGGTACAGGTACAAAGCAGAAACACCATGGGGTTTACAAGTAAGCTCTCAGGTCTGCTGCAAGAGATCCCCAAATAAAGAGTGTTGTTGTGAGGTACCAAATTGTTTTACCAAAAGATGCTATAGTTGGTAAACTTTAAAAATATGGGTAGGCGCTAGCCGGAATTTAGTGAGAAACTCAGGTGAGGGGTGTATCGATGTCTGGGAGTAGAAATCCAATACTCTGAGTTCAGGAGGAGCCAGGAGCCAAGTGGTGTCTGCTGGCAGTTTGTACTGTGACTTTTTCAGGAAGTGTGTCCTTTGAAAAAGTGTCAGAATGCCCTGATTTGAGGGCTTATATAGGTATGGCCATCACAGTCTGTGGATAGCAGTTGGTCTTATCATTTTAGGCCAGCCTGTTTTTCTTCTGCTCTGTCCAAGACTTTGAGTGAATTATTATTATTTCCTTATTTAAGTTCTCATATCATCACTTCCTGACACATTAATAACATTTCAGAATTAGCACTGTTAAAGTCCCCCTTCCCTAGAAGATAACACTTGTAAGACAATTCATACCAGCCTATCAGGAATGGCTATTTCCAAGATCCTGGACCCCAGGCATCTTGCCTTTGAGGTACAAAGGGTTATCTCCTGAAACTTTTATTACCTCTGCTTCTCTCAATTGAGTTTGCAAGGCATTTCTACTCCATTTGGAGTATAATTTGTCTTCCTGGCAAGCAGCTGGTTTCCTAGGTCACAGAGGAATGTCAAATATTTTGCAAAACCTTCTCTCTTTCCTGTGATCTTTCAGTAAAACTATGTAGCCCTTTAAAAAAAACACATGGGAATCTTTCTATGGAATTTAACATACACAAAATCACATTAAAAATATATAACATAAATATATCTGCAAATAATGGCTGGCAGTGGGTAGCTCACCACAGACATAACTACCCAAGTCTACACCATCGACCTCACTATACCACTGAAGATATTTGCTACAATGAGTAGCAAAATAATACAAATAAAAATCAGGTAAACAGAGGCCGCCATCCTGCTTAGGAGCCACTAACTTTTTATATGCCCTCATAGATGGTTTCCCCTGCCACAGAAATTGTTCTATAATCTGATGGAGCATCCAAAACCAAGAAACAGGTAGCATAGATGGTAACATCATAAGTGGGTATAAAACCCTAGGGGGTAAATTCATTTTAATAATATTAATTCTACCTCAAGTGTAATCAGGAGTTTTTCCCAGCATTTTAAATCTTGTTTCAGCTGCTCTACCAATGGGTATAAATTATATATCTTTAGATAAGATCATAAAGTACTCAAATATATTCCTTAATACTTCAGTTTGTCTGGCTTTCACATAAGCCCCATGTAAGCTATGTCTGCATGTTGCACTCTAGTATTTAAGGGCATATTCTCTATTTTATCAGTACTAAGCTTACAATTTGAAATTAGACCAAAACTATCTAGAATCTTTAACACTGCAGGCAGGGATGTCCTCAGTTGTACTAGATGCAAAAGAATATCATCAGCATATATAGATAATTTATATTGTTGTCGACAATCTGGATCCCTTGAATATCCAGATCAGATTTAATCTGCCATACAAGAGGCTTCAGAAAAAGGTTAAATAGAAGCGGTGAAAGAAGACATCATTGTGGAGTTCACTGCTTTAACCTCGCTACATTGGAGCATACTCCATTACATTAAATCTGAGCACTCGGGTTAAAAAAAAAAGTAATTTAACCTAATTGATAAATTCTATAAGGATATTAAATTCCTGCAATACCGGGAACAAATACAGCCAAGATACCCTATCAAAAGCTTTTTCCACATCCAGAGACACCAGAACTGCAGGGTCTAGGATATCTCTGGATATGGAGAAAAGGTACACACATTTCATAAGATTCCCTCCCAGTAACAAAGCCTACCTTCTTAGGACTAATCAACCCCTCCCAAACCTTGCTCAGGTGAGATGCCAAGATTTGGGACAATATTTTGTAATCTACATTTATCAATGGAATAGGTCAGTAATTCCTTACTTTAACAGGGTGCTTCCCCAGTTTTAAAAGAACCACAATTAATGCTTCTGTTAAGCTAGTTTCTTGTGTGCCATATTGCTATATATAAGTATAATTAAAAATACCCAACAAAATGGGTGGCACCATATCCTTCAATACCTTATAAAAATTAGGCATGAAGTCACCTATTTTCTGATGCTAACTCCTAAATAGCTGTGTTCACTTCCAAAAGGGTTAAAGGGGATTGTAAAAATATACATTTATCAGTCAGTTTAGGAAGTGAGAAAGCTTGCAGAAAATGGGTAATCTGATCTAAAGAAGGTGCCGGCTGATCAGGGTTATATATGTTTTGATAATGATTATTAAATAAAGCTGCTATCTCCCTAGGTTTAGTAATAACCTCACCCTGATCTGTAATTAGGTGCTGTATGATCCTATCTGTTTCTTCATACAGATCCTAAGCGTCGTAAGTTTCCTGCCTTCTCTCCTTGATCATGATGCTTAGCTTTAGAATGGATTATAGCATATTCTGCTTTTACCTGAAGGAGTTCCTCATATTTAACCCAAAGACTGTTTAATTTCAACAAGGTACTCTCAGGAGTGACAGATGAAAGCACCTTCTCAATGGCATGAATTTCATTAAGCAAGGAGGTGGTCTCCTACTCTCGTTTATGGTTATGTACTGCATCAAGGTGAATTAATTCCCCCCCTCAAGCTGTATTTTAGGGCAACCCAAAGAATATCTCTTCTTGGCATACAGAACTGATTAATTTCCAAGAGATCCAATATGAACTGTCACACTTTCACTACTGGGTCTTTACGTTTTAGTAAATGATTATTTAACCGCCATGCTTTATCCACATCATTCAGAGAAAAAAAGAAGCTCTTGTGTAATATAACAGGATGGTGGTCTGACATAACCCGTGCACTATGCTCATAATTATAAATCCCTGAAATAATATCCATCTCCACCATGAAATAGTCAATCCTTAAAAATGATTGATGAGATGATGAGTAAAAAGTACATTTCTTATAGGTAGGGTAGAGTAAACACCAAGGATCTGTAAGACCCAGAGAGTCCATCCATTCACAAAGTGTTCATTGGGCTGGTGGCAATCCTTCTTGTCTCGTACATGATCTATCCAGGTCATTAGCATAAACAAGATTCCAGTCCCCTGGTAATACAGTAGGAAGAGAAGCCCAGGGGGCTAATGAGGCCATTAGGTGGGAGAAAAAACCTGGGTCATGATCTGTAGAGCCATATATGGAACCTGAAATCTCCTCCCTTTGCCCTAACAGTCCATTTACTATTATGCACCACCCTTCTGAATCTACGATCTATTGTAGAAGTAAGAATTGTATCCGTCTAGCTATAAGTATCACTACACCTTTCCTACAAGTGCTATCTCCAGCACCATAGAGCTGGCCCACCCATTCCCTACATAGTAAAATAATTAGGCCCTAGAGATATCTATATGTAACCCTTTGAGATGTTTAAGTACCTCTTAAAAGGAGATTGTGCCCCTCGAATATTCCAAGTACAATACTTAATGTTAGCTGCCATCCAAACTATATAGCTTACAGTTTAGACTATTTCATTACAATAGGTGCCCAAAACCTGGATGTGACATAAATTATGTAGTAATATTTACCTGCCCCTTTCTCACCCTCGAACCCTCCACCACCCAAAAAAATAGTCAAATCCCATAATCATTATAACCCCTAACAACCCACAAATCAAATATCTAGAACAGAAAAAAACACACACACTCATAATATCCACCTTCTGGGAGGGACGATACCCTCCACATAGGGTACTAGTGTCATTCATTCTGGGATGCACCCTCCTGGTATAACCAGCAGCCTTAGCCCCATGGACCTTTCCCCACTATTCATACAGAACCTTTCCCCACTATTGTACAACAAAACAACATATATCCTAAGAAAATTGTAACCCCAATCTAGTAAGGGGGAGAGCAGACAACACTAGAGAAACCAAGCAACTAAAACAGGCCAGAACACTAAAGAAAGGGTACTATCCCCAAAATCAAAATTGTTAGTTACCCTGCAAGTGTCAGCACAACATAGATCACCACATTCTGATACACAACTGGCTTGGTGCACCACAATTGCCTATCACCCCAACCCTTTTTCTGCACTACATTACATAATCACCTGTAACAACAAAAATAAAAGCATAGAGTATTTCAGCCCAACCAATATGAAGCCCAATTACAATCCAAACCCAGACAAAATCAGCCATAATCATTCTCCCACATAAAGCACAACTCAATAATCGCTAGCATAGCATGTTGTGAACAAACTTATCCAGAAACCATCAAAGCCCAGAAGCTGATCTCATTGTTACCTCCTGAGCTATGATTCATAATCCATATTCTACATTAATATCATGCCAAGTAGCAACCTATGTGCAGAGCGTGGAATATCCTCAGCATCACCTTTTGTATATAAAAAAATAAAACCTTTGTATTCTGTAACATTAAACAGTCCCCCTGCATCCAGCATTAACACCTGGGCAAAAAATGAATAAGTCCAGGGTCTCTCATCCTCATATCCATTGTGAGCTCCACAAGCAGATAGGGAGCAAGAGATGCTTACAGATATCATAAACACTAATTAAGTATCAGTACAGAAGAAGGAGTCTACTGAATTTAAATAGTTCCCTCAGAATGTATTTAAAACTGAACCTAAGTCCTTGACGACTACACTACTAAAAAGAAGGGCTTCAGAAAAACATTCATGATTCACTGCCTCAAATAGCAGAAATGTTCAAACATGCACGAAAGAAGAAGCAGTCCTTTTAGTCCAGGCATAATCCCAAATAAAAGGAGACCAGTTCATGCTTTTCTCAAGTCTCTTCTCTATAAGGGGATAGCTGTGCAGGAAAAAGGTCCAGAGACATAGCGGGGAGACCTTCCCAAACCTTCCAGACTAATGCAAATTGTTTAGTTGCATTAGACATGGTAATAAGCAGATGCGAAGGGTACAGCATTTTGAACCTAACCCCAGCTGCCAACAATTTAGATTTAATACCTCAATATTCACCCTGCAGCTGTCGGGTTAGAGGGGTCAAATCATAAAAGACATAAAACCGCTTGCCATATCAATAAAGTTCCCCCTTCTCCCATGCCTTTCTTTGTATATGTATCTTATTTTAAAAATGTAAAAACTTCAATATGATAGGCCAGGGTCTCTTGTTTGGCCCAGGAACTGGCCGTAGAGCTCTATGAGCCTGTTTAATTATTTTCCTTGAGGTGATGCACCCGCAATGTTCTGACACACTTGTTGCACGCTTGTTGCATGAACTCCAACATGTCTGGCCCTTTGGCCATCTTGGGAATTCCAATCAATACTAAATTATTTTATCTATTTTGACATTCTAGGATCTCAATTTGGGTCTCCAGCTTAATGACTCTCTTTTTTAAAGCCACCATCTCTGTCTCTTCTTTGCATGGCCTGTCCTCTGTTGAACTAATTTGAGCCTCTGTGTCTCCCATCCAGTGGGTGAAAGCTTCTAGGGCCAGGCAGAAACTCTTCATATCTTCAGCCAAATTCAAAACAGCTTCGTTGACTGAATTTAGCTCCCCAAAAAAACACTCTATATTATCTTGCTTGTTGAGGTAGGTGAACAGGAGGCTTCAAGCCAGTTAGTGTCCCGGGTTTTCTCCAGAGTAGGTGGCAATGTCCATAGAAGCTGTGCCATCCATCAGCTCCATGTGTTTCAATTGCTGTGCCCAAAATAAACCTACCAGCCGACTTCTCCCTGTTATTGAAGCGACCACAAATTTAGTTATTGTGCGGCTCACTAATTGATAAACAAACATGCTTGGGATATATAAAATAATAAAAAAAGGGGAAGATTGCTCACAGCACCGTGCTGCTCATCCTCTTCCTAGAGTTGCATCACGTGACTCAGCCTGTGGGTGGGTATTAAGCAGCTGAGTGTGGGTTGGTTTATTTTTTTTAAACAGGTGAATTGGGGGATGAGGTAGGGAGCAAGTGACTGTGTGTGCATGACAAGTTGTATCATTGAAAGACAAAGAACCTCTGTGCGCAAACACTGAGGCAAGGGTTACCCCAAAGGGCATTTGACTGGGAAGCCAAGTTTCAAGAAAATACAAAATCACACATGCCCCCACAATGCAAAGCATCATGGACTGCATATGCAAATCACCACAGAATGTTATGCTGGTCCAACTTTAAGCAGAATTGCATGGTGCCGAAAGGCCTCTCACACAGTTTGCAAAGGGTGCTAACAGAAGACATAGACACGTGTTTCGTCCTACCAGAACTCATCAGTATGCCTTGTCTGTTTGACACCCCAGTGGAATGGACCAGTTACCCTTAAGGCAGTGTGCCTTGGATATATTGTGGTGAACCCATTAAAATAAAAAACTATTTAAAAGACAAAGAATCTTTGTGCGTAAACACTGAGGCAAGGGTTACCCCAAAGGGCATTTGGCTGGGAAGCCAAGTTTCAAGAAAATACAAAATCACACATGCCCCCACAATGCAAAGCATCATGGGCTGCAAGATTTGCATATACCCGTAACAATATACTATAAATCAAGATCAAAACATCAAAGACATAACACTCACCAGTGAGCGAGCAGCCCTTTCTCTGTCAGTCATGTAGGGAGCTGGTCACCAGTACTATTCCCTGATACCAGACAATCTAAGAGCTGCTTCTAACAAGATTGTGTACTGCAAGTGCAGTACTTGCAAGCACAAGATTATTCACCCATTTCACACTACAGCATGTTAAGTATTATAGACTACCCATAGCAAAGAAAAGTAGGCTGGGTGTACACTGACATGCTCAATTTGCTCCTGTGAGGAAAAAGGTGAAGGTTCTCCTTGTTTGCAGCACCTTGCTGGTTATTTTATGCAAGTTTCTGCAGTTAGAAAAGCACATGTTGGAAACAAGTTCTGAGTTTTTCAGGTCCTGGGCTTGGAAAATAGTCCGGCTGGCTTGCCCTCTGGATAAGAAGGATAGGGCTGCTCGTTCATCTGGTGTCTATATTTTTTGTAACAATCTTATTTGAATGAACAATTACTTAAAAGAACAGCTGCATGTACTCGCCATCTCTCCACTCCAAAAGTGCTATGAATTGAATATCTGCACAGCTTATTTTAGACTGGAAGGAATCAAAGAAAGAAATAAAATGTAATCAAATCACCAGTGTCCTCCCAGCGTAATTTTTTTTTGGGGGGGGGGCTGATGCCAGTATTCTGGGGGGGGGGTTAAAATACCACAAATCCAGAATAAGCAGCTCAATCCATTTGTTTTCACTAACTTTAAATTGTTTTTCTCATTGGGGTGTGGTTATGATATACATAAGTTAAAACAAGAGACCCAGTACCCACCCTGCTGCTCCCCCTCAAAATTGGCAAATCACTTAATTATTACAGTGTGCTTTATGTCTCAAATGGCTACTTGCTTATTACAACCCAAAGAAGAATGGAGGCTGTTACTGTTCCATTCAGAGGTCTGATGTGAAATGTCAGCTCAGCTACCAGTCATCATGGTGGACTTCTCATTGAAAGAGGCCCTATTCTAAAATGCAACTGTCAGAACTGGCTTTTTTTTTTTTTACAATACCACCCAGCAGCATATGTTAGAACTGATGCCCCCAGTATTCTGAAGTGGGGACAGCTGAAGTGGCACCAAGCGAAAAGGAGTACAGCAACAGTCACAGAGCAAGTGGCTTGCAGAAACTACCAGCACCACCGGTGATCAATTGTGTTTATTTGGATATGTGTTTGTCTACTAGCTCTGAACTCCTCTCCCATTTGGCCTAAGTAACCTGAGGAAAAATGTCCCTTACTCAATGGTTCTTGCTCAACAGGAGTCTCTCTCTTACTCTCTCACTGTCTTTCTCCCTCTTTCACACACACACACACACACACACACACACACACACACACACACTCTCTGACAGCTGTTACTTGCTGTTGCTGCTAGAATTTAGAGTTTGGAGGATGTTAAGCTGAAACTCTGGTCTATCACTGCTTAGAAATTAATAAGAACAGCATGTGCTGTCTGTTTCCTGTTTTTTTTAATATCAAGAATCATTTTCATAGTTTTTGGTTTGCTGAGTGTGTTTGCTATTGCTGCAGTTTTATTTCTTACTTTGTACAGCAGGTTGCATCCAATGGAACGTTATTAAAAAGTAAGTCAGAGCAGGAAACTGCAAACTAAAGCCAGGGTGTGTGTCACTCTGTCTGTCAATGCACTACAGCTACAGAGTCAGCACCAGAGGGACTTTCTTTGAAGATGTGGCATGGTACAGAGGCACCTTCCCCAGAGGGGCCATCTTTAAATGCACCACCCAGTGTGGGCAGGTAGGAGGGAATGAGAGAGCTGTGGGAGTGACTGTACCAGTGCAGCTATTTTTTATGTGAATGGATGGGTGGAATGGAGAAAGCCATAGGAGCAACTTGCATTGCCAGATGGCAGAATTACTCTTCAGGGCTTCTTGGGAGCCTCCTGTTTGACTGTGCCAAGCGGAAGATGTGTTCAGGGTTTCTGCTTCTCAGGAGCCCCAATATAGCCACACCAGGTGGCAGAAGCAGTGTTTGGCCCTTAAGAGTCCCTGTACAGCCATACTAGGAAATGTTTGTCCTCAGGAGCCCTTAGCACAGGCAGATTTTACTTATTCAGGCAGATTGTTGGGTAAGAGAAAACCACAGGAGTGACTTGTCATGGCGAGCATAGAAATTTGTCTTTGGGGCTCTCAATCCTCAGGAACTCCCCGCATACAATCACACCAGGTGGCAGAATTTGTCTTTTGGGCTCTTGAGAGTGGGAAGCCTCTTTGTGCAGCCATACCAAGCAGTGAAACAAGTATTCAGGGAGAGTTCAGTTGGATTCGGAGGGCTTTTCATAATTTCTACTCTGGCTGTGAAAAATGCAACTTGGGGAAGGGGGAGAGTGAAAGTTGTCAAACGACAGCAACACAAGGCAATGAATTCAGCTGCTGTGGAATTTAAAATCCCTGCGACTGGAGATCAAAACAGGAAGTAGCAGGTAGGTGGGGATGTAACTTGCAAGCATTATGACTGAGTGGAAAAATGTAGCAAAACGTACATTTTATACAAGTGTCATTGGCTGCAAATCTGGCGAATGATGGCTGAAAAACTGCATGCCATTTGGGAAATGCAAGAAAAAGAAGATGGAGAATCCATTTTGCAAGTCCGTGAGTGGCAAAGCCCTGCCAAGAAAATCAAGTTTCATTCTAGGCCATAAAATCAAGAAGCTTTAAATGAGACCCTTTATGAATGAAATATGAAAAAATATTTAAAATATATTAAAAAAGAAGTTGAAAACTACTTTTTTCCATAATGTTCTGGAGGCCACATCTATTTCATCTTGGTGAGATGCCTTCAAAACTGTAATTCATGGAGCAACCACATCTTTTACTATTAAATGGAATAAAGACAGATATCGATTATTAGTGGATTTGGAACATCAAATTAAAACAAAGGAAATTTTGCATCTGTTTACTAATGATCTGGAAACTCTGCAAGAGTTAGTGTCTTTAAGAGAACAATATAACAAAATAACAACAGAAACAGCTGAAAGACATATTTTATATTCTAAAACTAAATACTACACTTTGGCAGAAAAGCAAGAGAACATTTTGGCATGGCAACTTAAATCTCAAAAAGCAGAGACAACTATACATAATATTAAACAGGGTTTTATTTAACTCTAAAAATTGATTAGTGTTTTGCTTATAAAAGTGCTATAACATTGTAAAAATACATAGCACTTGCCTCAGTGTGTTTAACAAACATAACACTTCTAGAAAACCTATATAAATACTTTCTGTACAGTTAGTATTGTCCCAGGAAAAAAACTGCTAATCAATGATTTAAAACCCTGTTAAAAATAAGGCTGGAGTGACTATAGACTCACCAGATGAAATCAACAAAACATTCCGTGAGTTTTATCAGAACTTATATTCTTCTAATATGGGGGATACAGTGGTAGAAATAGAGCAATTTTTCTCTGATATTACATTACCAGAAATTTCACAAAATCAAAGAAATATGTTAGATAAACCTATTTCAATTGATGAAATTCATAACGTAATACATAAACTCTCAGTGGGCAAATTACCAGGTCTTGACGGCCTTCCAATAGATTTTTTCAAATATTTTGCCTCAATAATTTCTTCTCATCTTCTTATATTATATAACCACATTTTTAGTTCTGGTCAAATGCCACCATCACTTAAAGAAGCACTTATACCGGCATTTCTTAAAAAAGATGAAAGATGCTTCCCTAACAAGCTCATATGGTCTAATTTCTCTTATTAATTCTGATGCCAAGATATTGGCTAAGATTCTTGCCACCAGACTGGAGGTTGTTTTGCTGTCTAGCATCCACCCAGACCAGAACAGATTTATTATGGACAGACAAATGAAATCAAATATAAGACATACATTAAATATTATAGACCACTGTAAAGACAAAGATCTGTCACTTCTTATGCTCAACACAGCAAAAGCTTTTGATCAGATTGAATGGCCATATATTAAATTTGTCCTGGGTAGATTTGGACTTGGCCTGGGGTTTGCTAGTTGGATTTTGATACTGTACTCCAATCTGGTGGCAAGAATCAGAACACAAAACAACACATACCCATGTTTTTCTTCACAGCGTGGCACTAGACAAGGTTGCCCCCTGTTGCTTCTTATATTTGCAATAGCAGTGGAGCCTCTGGTGCATCCTTCCATCTGCATGAGGGTTATCATGGAGTTAAAATTGATAAAATTGAACATCACGTTAGACTTTATGCTGATGATGCCCTATTGTACTCTTCAGATTTGAATATGCCTTATCCAATCATTATTCAATTACTGAAACCATTTAGAAATATATCAGGATTTAAAATCAACTGGTCCAAATTGGAATTCATGGAAACAATACATCACCAGCATCCATTTGTCCCTCCAGATATCTGTCCAATTATGAAAGTCGATAAAATGAAATAGCTGGGTATCTATGCGAGAAACAATGCACAGATTTATATCAGCTTAATTTTACCACCACAATGGAAAACATCAAAAAAGATTGTAGTTATTGGCAGTCTTTGCCTTTTACTTTAATTGGACAGAGTCAACACTATAACAAGCATTTGTCAATGCCGAATGTTTGCTTGCTGGCATTGGCAGTGGTAGTGTAGAAGTTACAGAGCTGCGTAATAGGAATGGCAGTGAAGTATTGAACTGAAGCCAACCCCACCACCACCCTGCAGAGAGTGACAGGCATTGGGGTGTGCGTTTGAGTCATCAGGCATAACGGCCACACCATTTCACCACACCCCACCCTGCAGACACTGACAAGTGCCACGGTGTTCCTTGTGGTCTTTGGCCCTTATGCGCACCCCATTTCATTAGGAAATATGGTGAGATGGGTGCGATATAGGAGAATGGGGTGAACTTTGGGGCTGAAGAGTCCAAGGCATACCTCGATGCCTCTCAGTGACTGCAGGGTGTGGAATATGAACATCACAGGCAAGAATCCCAAGTCACACCCCTAATTCCTGTCATTCTCTATAGGGTTGGGCATTATAGTTGAAAAGCCTAATACCTCAGGCATTCGTTGCTATTTTCACTCCAAATTTTCAACATGTTTGTTTTGTGACCCCGCCTCATGAACAGGGGGAATATCAGTTTGTTAGCCGAAAGCTTCTTATGCACAGTGACTACGGCATTTAGCACCACAGGTGCAAAAATATTCCGAACAGGATGTAAAAAATGACAGCTGTACTCTTTCATGGGGAGGTGTAAAAAATGGTTATGTTGCAAATGTGTAGTAAAAATATTTAAAAAAATGGTGAAGTCACGAGTGTACATAGAAACTGTGCAACGCAGAACCGTAATATAATTAGGTTGGGGATTTCTTACAGCAGATTGTCAACTCAGGCATTTTGGTGCCTCCGATCATGAACAGTGTCACTGTGATTTTCTTTATCTGTGCCGAACAATGATTTCACAGCCACCACGATCTCTGCACTGAAAGTGTGAAAACACACTTTGGCCATGTGAAAATGGCAGCTGTAGTGTCCATAAGGAAGTGTGTAAAATGCCACTGGTGAAAATCTGGACTGAAAATATTACAAAGTCATGAACTAGCAGTGTAGTGGAAACTGTGCAATGCTCACTCATAACACAGTCATTTCATGGACTTTTTGTCACTCAAATTTTCAACATAGCCATTTTAAGACCTCTGCTCATGAACAGTGTAACTGTGATTTTCTTAATCTGTTCTAAACATTGCTTTCGCACACCAACAGCACCATTATCGCTGCATGTGAAACACATTTTGGGCGTACATATGAAAAATTGCAGCTGTACTGTTCATAAGGAAGTTTAATAAAATGGACATGTTGAAAATCTGGAGTGAAAATATTAAATTTGCAAACTTACGAGCATGCATAGGAACTGTGCAACGCACGCTCATAAAAGTCATTTTTAGGAATTTTTCCACCAAATTTTCAACATAGCCATTTTAAGACCTCTGCTCATGAACAGTGTCACTGTGATTTCTTAATTTGTCCTGTACATTGATTTCGCGCACCGACTGAGCCATTGTGCGCTAAATGGGCAGAAACACGTTTTGGGTGACATGTGAAAATGACAGCTGTACTGCTCATAAGAAGGTGTGGTACAATGGTAATGTTGACAATCTGGAGTGAAAATATTGAAAATTTGAAACAACTAGCGCGTCAGTCGGAACTGTACAAGCGACGCTGTGAAACAGTCATTTTTTGGAATTTTTTCACCAAATTTTCAACATAGCCATTTTAACACCTCACCTCATGAACAGTGTCACTGTGATTTTCTTAATTTGTCCCGTACATTGATCTTGCACAATAACTGTGCCATTGTGTGCTACATGGGCGGAAACATGTTTTGGGTGAGATGTGAAAAATGGCAGCTGTACTACTCATAAGAAGGTGTGGTAAAATGGCAATGTTGAAAATCTGGAGTGAAAACATTGAAAATTCACGACCTTACGAGTGTGCGTAGGAACTGTACAACGCACGCTCGCAAAACAGTCATTTTTTGGAATTTTTTCACCAAATTTTCAACATAGCCATTTTAACACCTCACCTCATGAACAGTGTCACTGTGAGTTTCTTAATTTGTCCCGTACATTGATTTCGCACACCGACTGTGCCATTGTGCGCTACATGGGCGGAAACACATTTTGGGTGAGATGTGAAAAATGACAGCTATACTACTCATAAGAAAGTGTGGTAAAATGGCAATGTTGAAAATCTGGAGTGAAAATATTGAAAATTCGCGAACTTACGAGCCTGCATAGGAACTGCGCAATGCACGCTCGTAAAACAGTCATTTTTGGGAATTTTGGCACCAAATTTTCAACATGGGGTTTTGACCCCTTCTCATGATTGATGTCACTGTCATGGCGTTATTCAGGCCCAAAGGGTGATTTCACAGTCACTGCACAGTCACTGCGAGAAATCACCCTTCAGGCTTGAATAACGCCATGACAGTGACATCAATCATGAGAAGGGGTCCCAAAAAACCCATGTTGAAAATTTGGTGCAAAAATTCAAAAAAATGCCTGAGATATGCAATAAAGTTGAAACCCCCTATTTAGCCCATTATACAGCTTACCGGCATTTCCTCAGTTCGCGGTCGGCTTTGAAGAGTGCAGACGTGTTCCCGGTCCACCGAAGATCGTCGCGCCCGAGGTCAGGAGGTAAGTATGGGGTGAGGGTGTGGGAGGCTGGAGTGCGCGGTGGGTGGAGTGCGGGTGTGTGGGAGGGTGGGAGACTACGCGTTAGACCGTTTTCTCTTTACAGGTGACAAAGGGAACGGACGGCGTGGGATGTTTGCCACGCTGGGGTGGGCTCCCAGCGTGGTACAAGACGTTGAGGGGCATTCAGCCGATGGGGATTGGGCACCCGTCGGCCCTCTGGTGCCTGCCACGCTGGGGTGGGCTCCCAGCATGGCACTCACTACTGGGGGGTGGAGGACAGTGCAGCCGATAGAGATTGGGCACCCCCATCGGCTATATGATTAGTTGCCACGCTGAGGTGGGCACCCAGGCGTGTGGCATTTTAAACCTTTGGGGGGTGGGGGAAGGCAGCACAGCCGGCCGAGGTTGGGCACCCATCAGCTACGCACTGCGCGGTGGGGCGCGAATGCCTGCGGGCGCCGTGTGTGTGTGGTTGGGAGCTGCGATGAGCATGCTTATCTTATCGCTGCTCACCAGCCGTAGCTCCCCTTTCAACTTAGTGCCACTGCATTTTGAACGTGTCATAGACAGCTCCAAAATGCATTGGCTTACAGGGACCACGCCTGCCAGCCCACTGACTGAATTGGAGGAGGAGGTGACACACCTCCAAATCTCCGATGATGGCACTACGTTCCTTGCACATGCGTGCAAGCAAACATAAAAATGGCTATTCTTCCAAAATTGCTATTTTTATTTCAGAATATGCCTATACTTTTACCAGATCTTTTTTTTTAGGGAGCTGGACACAGCAGTTAAAAAATTCCTGTGAAAGGGTAAAAACCCCAGATCAAAGGTAACAAAACTGTGCATTACTTATACTAAAGGTGGCCTCTCCTTACCAAACATTTTTTTTTGAAGTTAATATATTTTATTGAAGTTTTCAAGCAGCAAGATATAAACAGCATACAAACAATCAACAAGCAAACAGTACACATTGCTCCCTGCCTCCCTCCCCCTTGCCCCCTCCCTGGAGATACCTTCAGCAATTCAAGTGAGAATACATACAACTATTTAAGTTACTCTAGGGCTTCAGGACCCAAATATATAGTCTGTAAATTAATTACTGAATAAAACAATAAAGATGGTGTTCATATGGAACTAAAAAGGTCACTAAGATTTTGAAGGCTTGCATTAAGGGTTAGATTGGATTGAAAAGAGGGCACCTAGCTCGCCCCATCATTTATTATATGCATTCATATGGTTCCGTAAACTGGCTATCATCTTTTTCATTCACAGGCTATAGAGTAGTTCATTGAGCCATTCAGGGTAGGTAATCTCATTCTGATCCATACTGTGGAGGAGTACCAGCCGATTCACTGAGAGAGATATTAGAGACATGAAATATCTCCTTTCTTTAATTTGGATTTTGGAGACGTCTGCTACTAAACAAATATCTTGGGAGAAATAATTTTATAGCCCAAGTAAAGGGTAAGTCTGTGATTTAATCCTCTCCCGGGGGGGGCACTTTTGAGCATTCCCACAGTATATGCAAAAGGGAGCCTTCTGCTTGGTTACACCTGGAACATGTAGAAGAAGGGAGCTTATCCATCTTCAGTAGATGGACAGGGGTGAAATAAATATTATGCAAAATGTAGAATTGGGTAAGGCGCAATTTATCATTGGCCAGATAAAGATGCACATCTGTCCATATGCATTCCCAGTTAGATGGCAAAGTAGGAAGTGAAGAAGACCAGTAGCCAGAGTGGCCTGTGGCTTTAGGAAAAAGTGTGGAAAACAAAAGAGAAACTAATTAGGATACTAAGTGGGTTTGTCAGGAGTGGATTTGGAGTAAAGAAAGAAAATCATTCGGGTCAGTAGTCCATGCTTTTGTACCATACCAATGAATCAGCATCTGCCATATATTTTGAATATTTGTGTGGCTGGTAGGTTAAGATGAGTTAGGAGGTCCTGACTACTAGGGATCCAGCCTCCCACAAGGAGATCAGAGATTATCTTGTCTTTTATCCAAAGTAACCTCCGGGGGATAGTGTGTGATCTCCCAATTTAAAGTTAGAATTATTACAAAGTGGTTGGAAAATGTCCATCACGTTATTATAATGCATGTCTCTACATAATTGGGTGTGGACTTTTATTGAAGTATAAATAACTGTACCTTTAATCTGGGAAGGAAGATTTTTGGGGGATACAAAAAAGAGACTTTCAGGAGAAAGGTCAGCTTCTTCAATTTGATGTCTTTCTATTTGAAGCCATAGTGGCTCATATTTAGCTGTTCCAGGTAATGTAGGAGGTTTGCATCATCTAGCATACTTAGAGATATGGCTTGCCAGATAATATATATGAAAATTGGACAGTTGAAGTCCCCCAAGGTGCTTCGGTGCCCCTAATCTAGTATAAGTTCTGTGTGGAGTTTTTCCATTCCATAAAAAATGGGAGATAATACTGTGAAGTCTCTTAAACCAATTGACGGGGAGGAAGAGGTTTAACATTTTCAAATTTAATGTGCTTTATTCAGCAATGATCAATAAGGCAGAATACAGTAGTTCTACATTATGAATAATGTAACAACACTGAAATGTCCTTCTGCAAATACAGTAGATATTGTATAGCAATTTTATATATTACAGACCCCCTCCCCTGGTACCCTCCCAACCCCGACCACCTTCCACCACCGGAGTTTGTGCTTAGATTCAAGGGACAGTTCAGATGGATGTACTCACAACAATTAGGCGTACAATAAACAAAACACGAGAGAAGGTTTAGGAAAGGTTAGAGAAGCGAGGAGAGAGAAAGGTGCTCCTAAGTCTGAGAGGTGAAAGAAGAGGAAATAAAGTCAGTCCCTGATCCTTATGTGGTCAGGAGTGTTAACAGAGGTTCCCAGATTCTCTTGTATCTAGATATATTGCCAGAAAGGCTAGCCACCTGATGTTCAGCTTGTACTGCAAAAATATATATATTTTTTTAATTTCTTTTTTCTCCCCTCCTACATCCCTACCAGAGCCACCCCTTCAGAAGTCACCAATGGAACCCATCCCTGCCACCGACTTACCTGCTGCCTAGGGTCCCTCATCCTGCCATGGATTGCCCCCCTGGGTGGGGTTCAACATGGGGTGAAACCCCGTACCTTAGTGTCTTCTCCGGTCCCTACGACAGAAGCAGTCGGTGGCACATCAGGACTGGGTTTGGTGCTCCATCTACCAGGCTCTGGAGGGTGTTTTTCCCTGTTCTGTGGGGACGTTGCTAGCCCATGACGTCAAGGCACAGGCGCCAACATCCACAACATCCTCCCCCCCCTTGGTGATGCAGCCCCTAGAGGTGATTGGTTCACCATCCACCACCTGTGACCAATCAAACCCCCGAGGTGCCGATGAACTGTTGTGCCCCCAGCCTCCACCAGAGGTCACCATTCACTGAGGTGGATCCCCACCCTTCCCCTGGAGAAGGCGAGCTGCAGTTGGATGCTCCGCCTGTCCTCCGGCCAACCCACGGTGACCCGAGTCCGGTCCCGAACCCGGGTCGCCGACGTGGTGCGAAGTGTGGCATCCAGCGCCTCAACCCTCAGCACCACTGGGCCAGCACAAAAAGAATTTCTTTATTCCATTCTAGGAGATAACCTTCTTCGCACACACTGAGATCAAGGCCATATGTGCCTTCTGATTACCAATAAGGGAATCTGGGAAGTCCCTCACTATGCAAATTTCAGGGCTAAAGGCATCTGATAACCCCAAAAGTGGATCCAGATGGGAACGTAATGCATTCCAAAAAGGGGTAATTTTACAACAGGTCCACAGAATGCAATATAGGGAGCCAGATTCTTGACCATACCTAGAGCAGAGATTATTATAGAGATGACCTATCCTGTGCAAACATACTGGGGTGTAGTAGATGCTGTGAATTATTTGAAATTGCATAAGTTGGTATCTACTCCATTTTATAAATTGGTACAGTTGCTTCCAGATGTGAGGCCAATCCCTGGTAGATGTAGTGGGAGGCAACGTCTTGTCCCAACTATAGATCCTGGAGCCCTCTGGGTCAACCAAAAGTGTTTGTAGTGAGTGATAATAATATGATACCAGGTGGGAAGAGGGGGCTGAGGAGAATAAGGGTGTTAGTAATGAGCCCAGAGGGCTCTGCCAAGGGCCCTGACCAAAAAATTGAGAGAGCACATGGGTTTTTTGGAAGTATTTAAAACTTGATAGGGGGGCCATTGACATAGATCTTGACTCTCCTGAAAAGAAAGCAATTTACCACCCTGTGTAAGATCTGCTACTTTATCTAATCCCATGTGTTGCCAGAAACGCTTAGAGAGCATCTGGCCCACAATCTGAAGATTAGGGTTTCCAGTTAACATTGAAACATAGAAACATAGAATTTGATGGCAGATAAGGACTGCTTGGCCCACCCAGTTTGCCCATTTCCCAACCTAATGGATAAGCTTCAGATCCTAGCTAACCAACAGCCTACTTCTTCCTACCCCCACCCCCTAGAATTGCCTTATGCCTGTCCCATGCATTCTTGAATTCCACCACTGTTTTTGACTCCACAACCTCCTCAGGAAGGCTGTTCCATGCATCCACAACCTCTCCATGAAAAATACTTTCTCCACTTACCTCTGAGCCATTCCCCTCTAGCTTCAAATTGTGCCCCCTTGTTCTTGCACACATCTTTTTCTGAAAGATGCTACCCTCTTGGACTTTGTTGATTCCCTTGAGGTACTTGAACGTTTCTATCAGGTCCCCCCTCTCCCTCCTCTCCTCAAGGCTATATATATTAAGCTCCTTAAGTATCTCTTCATATGTCTTCTGGTGCAGACTCTGCTCCATTTTAGTTGCCCTCCTCTGGACTGCCTCCATCCTGTCTATGACTTTGCAGAGATTGGGTCTCCAGAACTGCATGCAGTACTCCAGATGGGGTCTCACCAGCTGTCTTTACAGAGGGATAACAACTTCCTGTTTTCTACTTGTGATGCCTCTCCCTATGCATCCCAGTGTCCCCCCAGCCCTCCTTACTGCCCTCTCACATTTTTTGCTCACCTTTAGGTCATCTGATATGACTAGCCCCAGGTCCCTTTCCATTTTTGTTGTTGTTAGTATCTCACCCCCCATTATGTACTCTTCCCCTGGGTTTTTGTTTTCCAGGTGCATTACTTTGCACTTCTTAGCATTAAATCTAAGCTGCCATACATTTGACCATTCCTCCAACCTTGCCAAGTCCCTTCTCATCCTTTCCACCCCACCTTTTGTATCAACTCTGTTGCAGATCTTTGTGTCATCTGCAAAGAGACATACTTTTCCTTCCAGTCCCTCTGCAATGTCACTTATAAAGACATTAAAGAGGACTGGTCCTGGTACTGAACCCTGTGGTACCCCACTAATAACCCCCTTTCTTCAGAGTGGTCCCCGTTTACTATTATCCTCTGTGTTCTGTTCTCCAGCCAATTCTTTACCCAGTCTACCATCTTGGGACCCACTCCCAGGCTAGCCAACTTGTATATTAATCTTTTGTGTGGGACTGTGTCAAATGCCTTGCTAAAATCTAGGTAAGCCATGTCCACACCCCCTCACTGATTTACTACTTTGGTCACCCAGTCAAAGAAATCCACTAGATTGGTCTGATATGACCTTCCCACTGTGAATCCATGCTGCCTTGGGTCCTGTGCTCCTCTGGTCACTAGGCACTCAACAATTCTTTCCTTCAGAAGTGGTTCCATCATTTTCCCAATCACTGAGGTTAAACTAAAAGGTCTGTGGTTTCCTGCTTCTACCCTGCTCCCACTTTTGTGAAGTGGAATAACAGCTGCCCTCCTCCAGTCCTTGGGTACCACCCCATCCTCCCATGATTTATTAAAGAAGGTAGTCAGTGGTGTCACTAGTTCTTCCCTTAGTTCTTTTAGAATTCTGGGATGAATCCCATCAAGCCTCATTGCTTTGTCCACCTTCAGTTTTAAGAGTTCCTTTAGAACCCTTTCTTCTGTAAATGGGCTGGCATCAACCCCCGTATCCAGTGTGTTTTCTATTGTTTGGTTTAGGTACCCCCTCTTCATTTGTGAATACTGAGCAAAAATATTTGTTTAGTATCTCTGCCTTTTCACAGTCACCCTCTGCCCACCCCCACCCCCTTTATTAAGCCTCACTATCCCTCCCTTGGTCTTCCTTTGCTCCCTGATGTACCTATAAAAGGTTTTATCCCCTTCTTAACTGAGTTGACTATCTCCCTCAGTCTGGGCATTTGCTGTCCTAACTGCCTTTCCTGCTTCCTTTTACTTTAAGAATATCCTTGTCTGGACAAAATTTCAAAAAAGGGAACATAGTTGTGAGTGAGTCTGAAGAGATACTCCATGGGGGGTATCTCACAAGTGGGTGGGCTGTTTTTTCTTGGATGAGAAGGGGAGTTCCCTGTGATCTATACATGAAGGGAATAAATGGAATCCTCTATGTCTACACATTGCGGGGTATAAGATATAGTTCCTGGTGATTGTAGCCAGTAAGCTAGCCTGCTGAGATATAAGGCTAGATAGTACATAAAAAAGTTAGGGACTTGTAGTCCTCCATCTTGTTTATTTCTCATTAATTTTGATATTGCTCAGCACACCGCCTTGCTTTTCCACAGGAAGTCTATGAACTTGGGTGAACCAAGAATGAGGGAGTGACCAATTATACATCTGTAGGGGACATAACAATTGGGGAAGGACATACATCCTAATGATATTCAGTCTTCCCCAAAGGGAGAAGGGCAACATTGACCAGTGGTCTAAGTCCACCTTGATATTGGAGATAATAGTATCTAGGCTATATTGTTTAAACTTATTAGAGGAAGTACTAAGGAAGATCCCTTGATATTTCAGTTTGTCTTTCCTCCGGGTTAGGCCCAGATAGTCGACGTCTGCCTTGTGGGTTTTATTATTAAGAGGCATTACTGTATTTCTGTTTTGGCAAGATTTAATTTGTAATTAAAAAAAATACTAAACTGAGAAATAATCTGTAAGGCTGAGGAGAGAGAGAGTTCACAGGGGAGGAGAGATGAAGCAGAATGTCATCTGCGTACACAGAGAGTATATATTCAGTATTGTGAGTTGGGATGCCGGTGACATGGGGAAAGGAATTAATTTTACGGATCAATTTTATTTACTTAGTGATTCAGAAAAGACCTTTGAGCGCAAGCTTTTTTCCAAAGGTTCCACTTCATAGATTGCAAAACAAAGAACAATAGGAGAAAGCAAAGGTACATTACAATGAACAATACAGCCTGGATTCAGAACTTACAGAATAACTCAAAACATAGGAACAATTTAAAATTACAAAAAAAACACTTTATGAGGGTGGGGAGGAATAAGCAGCCGCAGAGTGCTTTGTCAGTAGTTCAGAGGGACGGGGATAGCTGGCAGTGGGGTGAAGAAAGGAGGTACGAGAGAGAGGTATGTAATGCAGTGGAGGTGAAGGGTGGGGGAAGAAGGGGGATAAGGTATAGGGATAAATGGTGGGGTGAGGGGAGGCTGAGTGGAGAAGACGTGCTAAAGTAAATGGTGGGGTGTGATGGGGCATGGTCAGGCAGCCTGTATTAGTAGTGACTGTTAGGGAAACTCACTGGACTGTGAGTTGGGGAAAGGGGGAGGGTGGGGTGGTGGCTGCCAAAGGAGCATGATGCAGACTGATTGCTGAGGCAAGTCCTGAGAAGGGACATAGTGGGGTACCTTAGGCCTTCCTAGAGCTTGCTGGGGGGCAGAGAGAGCAGGTGTGGTTGGACTCAGGGGCAGGTGCACTTGGAGTGTGTTTTTAGGTGCTGTTTGAGGTCAGTTTTGAATTGTGCCAGACAATTGGTGGCCAAGAGGGTCAAGGGTTCTAAGAAAAGATTGAACAGAAAGGGTGAGAAACTGCACCCTTGTCTAGTCCCCTGGTGTAAAGAGAAGGGGCAAGACAGCATGTCATTGCATAAAACCCTTGCAGTTGGGGAAGAGTATAACACTTTAACCCATTGCAAAGATTCTCCAGGAATGCCATATTTTGGTAAAAAAGCAAACAAATAGTCCCAAGATACCCTATCAAATGCTTTCTCGGCATCCAGGGATACCAAGATCACAGAAGAAAGGAGTTCAGCAGATGCCGCGAGAAGATATCTTTCAGAGGTAGTCGGTTGAGAGTCTGCCCCTGACAAATCCTACTTGTTCACAACTAATCAAAGAATCCCAGATGAAATTAAGTCTATTATCCAACATTTTTGAGAATATCTTTAGATCTACATTAATAAGTGATATTGGTCTGTAACTGGTAAGAAGTAGAGGGTCCTGGTCCAGCTTATGGGTGACCACGATGGAGGCGGATGTTAGAGAAAGATCAGAGATGCCCTGTTCGAATATATAATTGTAAGTATTTTAGAAGAATTGGGACTATTTGGTCTTTTAATACTTTATAAAAGTTTGTGGTGAAACCGTTTGGGCCAGCAGCCTTGTCGGGAGTAAGTGTGTCAATTGCCTGGGAGACCTCTAGTATGGTTAAAGGAACTCTCAGGAATTCTTGCTGGGTGTCCGTCAGTTTGGGCAGCAATATATCCTGGAGGAAAGATTCAAACTGAACTTGATCGAAGGGGAGAGAGGGAGGGGCGTAAAGCTGTTGGTAACATTCCCTAAATGCTTCTATAATGTCCCATAGGGATGTTAAGAGTTGTACAGAATTATTATAGATTGAGGGGACAATTTTATCCATGGCTTGTGATCGAAGGTGAAGAGCTAATAGTTTCCTAGCTCTTCCCCTTGATCAAAGTACTTTATTTTCAATTTTGAAGTCATATGTTCCACTTTTTCCCCTAACAGAGTATTATATTGGGATCTGAGGTTTCCAGTGACTCCCATTCGGACTGGGGAGAAGATGATGTAATGCTTCCCTCGAGGAGTCCAAGTTGGGAAATCAGGGAGGTGAGAGAGGCTGAGATCTGGTGCTTGTGTTTTGCTGATGTCCGAATAAGCTCCCCATGGACAGCGCACTGTAAGGCACCCCATAAGATGTCAAGTTTAGATGTCAAGAGGAAGTTAAGTGCTATAAATTTGTAATAAATGAGTTGAGGTGCTTTATTGTTTCTTTATTTTTGAGCAGCTGGCTATTTAGGATCCACATTTTATCTCTGGAAAGGGAAAGGGTTAAATTTAGTTGAAGAAGGACAGGGTGGTGGTGGTTGGAGATAACTTCAGCTGAATAGTGACAGTGAGCTATTCCTGAGATGTAATTAGAGCCCAATAAAAAATAATTGATCCTTGAAAATGAATTGTGTGTGTGTGTGGTGGGGGGTTCCAGAACAGCCAATTGTCCAGATGAAAAGGTTTGATGAGGGTGACCGGATATGTCCAATACATTACACTGGACCAGATTCAAGTCCCCCCAAGAATTATTGGACTTTAGCTCCAGGGGGACAAGTCAGACATGAGGGTAGTAAAGAACATTACAGGTCATCTGCATTGGGGCCATATACTGCCCCAAACACAACTTCTAAGTGGCCCACAAGGGCCCTTATTACCATAAAACGCCCATTAGGATCAATTATTTCCTGAAGGAAGTGGGAGGGAAGTTGCCGGGCAATTAGTATGGCCACTCCTCTTTTACAACAATCAAGGCCCACTCCAAAACTTTGTCCCACCCAAGACCTTCTGAGAAGGAGGATCTGGGATGAAGGTAGGTGGGTTTCTTGTAAGAAGGTGATATCGGTTTGCAGTTTATTTAAATATAACAATATCTTGGCATGTTTACATGGAGATTGAGTGCCCTTCACATTCCATGTACAGAACTTAATGGTAGTCATATTATGTATTTTTCCATAATATAAAGGAGCCTGATAACTGCATTGTCCCTGTAATTTGTAAGGTGAACCTCTTGCAAAGTAGAGAAAGACCCTCTCTGGTGGTGCCCTCCCCCTTCCCCACTTAGACCTCAAAAAAAGCTAATTCCCTCCGTACAACAAGTAAATTGCCCCTCCCATAAATCTAGAACTAACGTCAGAAAAATTAATGCAGATTTAAAATCCTTCTGTCTACTCCCCAACTGACCCAACTCATACAATCCAGTCCACCCATCCCACCCTCCAACATTGTGACTCCAGATACTGAAGGTAGCAATTCTATATATCATGTTAAACAGAGACTTCATATATTCCCCTTCCTCACACACTCCCCCAACATCCTGCACACCTCCCAACCCCCCCCCAAACTTCCATCTCCTGCAATATTCCAGTTGTTGGATTAGATCCAGCGAGCAAACTAAAAAACCCTCACTCGGTTTCTCAATCCATGTGGGATTTGCATAGTGAAAAAACAACAATATACAAACAAATCCCATAATTATTGCAGGAAAAGTCCCCCCTTTAATCTGTCTTGTAATGATCAACCTTAGGAGCAGTATTATCCATTGCCCCCCACTCCCCCTCAGAACATGTGAAACAGTTTAAACAGCTACATATTGCTGAGCAGTATTATGTACTGTAAAACATCATCGTAGTCAATATTAATTTTGCAGAGTGAATGTGTTAGTAGTTCAGAGGGACGGGGATAGCTGGCTCTTCCAGAAGAGAAAAAAGACTGGATGTGGAGGTACAGCCTAGAGTCATATACCAACAACCCGTAAACCAAAAAATGTCCTGGACATAAAGGTAGAAGCTGTCTTCTCAGTGAATACAACTAAATAAAAAGAAACAGAAAAAAAGAAAAACCAGATGATCTCTCTGCATCCCAATAACTGATAATATGGATAAAAGTCAAATATCATCTGCAGATAGCCTGTAATAGTGTTTCCATGGGCCAACAAAAAGAGGTATTAAATTGTCCCTGGGATAAGGCTGTAATTGAGACATCAAATCCAAATGGTTGTAGTGCAATCTTACATATAACTGTGGTGCTGAACATCCACATATTCGAGTAGGCTAGATGCAGGGTAAGATGAGATATTGACACCCTCTAGTGGATGAATTCAATGCTCTTAGAAGAGTTCAAGGAATAGGGCTTTCAATACTGTTGAAGCCTGCTCAGCAGAGTCATAACTGACCCAGGAGCCATGGTGAAGAACAGAAAGCCTTGCAGGGTAGGACACTCTAAAGCAAATGCTTGCAGCAATAAGTTTCGTAACCAGGGGATAGTAAGCAGCTCACTTTTGTCTTGTGAGCAAAGGTAAATCCTGAGTAATTCAGAGTTTGTTGTTCTCCCACTGAATCTCTTTAAGTTCCTTGGCTTTACTTAGGATGTGCTGTTTGTCAAGATAATTTAACAGCTTTAGAATGAAAGACCTGGGAGGAGCTCCATCTACTGGCTTAGGCTTGAGGGACCATTGGGCTCTTTCTACAACGTAGGCTGAGTTGTTCAGAGACAGGCTTGCAATTTTGGCTAGCAGTTTCTGGGCAAAGAGCACTGGGGTAGCTCCCTCCTCCCCCGGAAGGCTGAAGATAACAATATTATTCCGGCAGCTTCGGCCTTCCAAATCCTCCAATTTATTTTCCACTTTTGTGATCTTTTGCCTGAGGGAGGTTAATTCTGGGTTTATTCTGGTGCGCTAGTGCTCCAGTGAGGAAATGCGGGCTGCCACGTCTTTGATTACTGTTGTGGCTTCTCCCAGATCTGAACGTAGAGATTTTAGATCAGATGCCAGGTCCTGAAGAACATCTTTAAATGGTGCAAATTCTTCTAAAAACTTTTGCTCAGCTAGTAGGGCAGGCACCGATGTAGTGGTACAGGCTTTCCCAGCTGATGTTGTCTGGCCTTTGGTTTGTTTTGAGCTCTTCTCGGTAGTCTGTGGAGGCGTATGACGTGGAGATGCCTGCAGCATGTCTGCTTCCATAGTTGTGGTGCTCTGGAGTGTTGAAACTTCCTCAAATTAAGCGACTGAGGTTGCTAGTAGGTTTAGTCAGATATCCAACCACTCTGAGAAAGAGGAAACTGAATTAACTTCTGTTTTTAAAAGAAAATAAACAGGTGAGGTGGGAGCTGGGTTGTGGAGCTGCTATCCAGAGCTGAGCATCACATGACTCAGAAGAGGTTTAACATGTTTAAGTGGTAAAAGACACAGGGAAGAGCTTTCATTTTAATAATACTTATTCGGGCTTGCAGAGATGGGGAAGAGAGTTCTATCTACGAAGGTCTTGTTGAAGGGTGTTAACCAAATTATCTAAATTTAATTTTTTAATTAAAGTATGTCTCTGGGAAAGGATAATACCAAGATATTTCAGTTTAGATTTCCACACCAATCCCAGATGCACAAAGTCAGAGGGGAATACTCTGGAGTTCAGAGGCATTATAATTGTTTTATTGAGGCTGAGCTTGTAGTTGGAAAATTTGCCGAATTCAGAAATAATACTCAGGGCCAGAGGTATAGAGGTGGTGGTGTTTGACAAATGTAGCAAAATATCATCCACATATGCAGAGAGTCTGAGATGCAGCATACTTATAGGAATTCCTTGAATAAAGTGTGAAGACTTAAGCAGGTACATTAGGGGTTCTAAGTAAATATTAAAAAGCAAGGGAGATATGGGACATGCCTGGTGGGTACCTGAGTGGAGGGTGAAGCCTGTAGATAGCACTCCATTGCAGTAAACTCTGACATAAGGCTTGGAATATAGTATTTGAATCCATCGTAAAAAAGATGAAGGGAATCCTAATTTCTCTAATACTGAAAATAAAAAGACCCAGTGAACCATATCAAATGCTTTTTCCGCATCCAGTGAAACCAATGCCATGGGTTGATTGGCTTCCCTGGATGTGGAAAAAATGTGGGTTAATTTCCTTAAGTGGTCAGTCAAGGACCTTTACTTCATAAAACCTACCTGCTCTGGTCCAATCAATCCCTCCCAAATCTGCATAACTCTGTTAGCTAGAACGTTTGCAAAATGTTTCATATCATAGTCCATGAGGGAAATGGGACTGTAGTTGGTCACTTTGTCTGTGGGTTTATTAGGCTTAGGTAAGACTATTATCAGAGCTTCTAGTAGGGAGAAATCTGAAAGGTCTTTATTGCAGAAAAAGGAGAAGAGTTGCTGGACAATTGGAGCTAAGTCATCTGCCAATACTTTATTAAAATTGGAAGGGAAACCATCTGGCCCAGGAGCTTTATCGGAAGAAAGGGATTGGATAGCAGTGAGAATTTCCTGAAGGAAAATGGAACGGTCAAGAAAAGATTGGTGTTCTGGGGTTAGTGTAGGGAGTTGTACTAATTCAGGTAGTTTTGGATCGCGGCCAGTGAGGGAGGTTAGTTGGGGGACTATACAGCTTACAATAAAAAAGATAAAATTCCTGGGCAATTTCCTTAGGGGATGTTTTGAGGGTTCCATCAGCGTGAGAGGTAATAGACAGGACCAGGTGGTCAGTTTCCTGCTTTTTTAAATGTAATGCTAGTAAATGACCAGCTTTGCCCCCCTGATCCATATATGTCGAGTGGGTTTTCAGCAGTGCAATTTCAGCTCCTTCCCTCAGACTCTTCACATATCGGTTTCTCAAGAGAGTTCCTTACCAAACTTTAAACACTGTTATTAAGCGGCTAACTTAGCCATTATTTATAACTGGTTTCAGTCTACAGAACAAGACCCAGTCATTTCAATAGAGTCTATGCACTCATTTTATCAAGATACTAAATATCGTCTTTTCAATGAAGAAACCAACAAACTTCATAAGAAATTATTATTTACTACACAAACCGCGATTTCTATATGGTACTCAGTTTGGAAATCATGTAAAACCCAACCAAAGGGTTCTTCATTTTCTCCAATATTATATAACCTTTACTTTATTCCATCAATAACTGATACTGTATTTAAACTTTGGTATGGTAAAGGCTTGATGGAAATGGGGCAATTTATAAAAGATAATGTATGTTTAGATTTCTAATGTATTAAAAACCAGTTTCAATTACCCAATACTCACTTTTACACATTTTTACAAGTAAGAGACTTTATAAACAAGAATATTTTGCACACCTCAAATATTTTTTTGATTAATATAATGAAAGTCTTTACATCTCCCATATCAAAATGAATTATCTCAGCTGTATATGGATGGTTGGATCAACAGGAAAATGATTATAGTAATCAACTTAAGTCTAAATGGTCAAACAAAACAAACACCATGATTACAGATGCAATTTGGAAGAAAGCAATTGATATTAAAGCTGGGATTACAGTATGTCAGATTTCAACAAATTTATTTTAATATTCTACATAGATTATACTTAACTCCACACAGACTTAATCTAATCAATCCTAACATTACTAATGCTTGCCCAAGATGTCATAACCCACAAGAGACAGGGCTATCCTAGATCTAGTACTGACTAATGGGGAAAGGATCACAGATCTCCAGGTAAACGGTCACCTGGGGGCCAGTAACCATCACATGGTATGGTTCACTTTGGCCACTACAACTAAATCATCTCATTCCAAGGCATAAATATGGGATTTCAGAGGAGCTGACTTTGATATGATGGTCAACAGAGTTAAGCTAGCCCTGGTAAGAAGAAATACAGGTGAGGTGGTACAGGCAAAGTGGGCAAGCATTAAGGATACAGTACTTGAAGCAACATCCCATTGTGTAAAGGAGAAAAGCAAGAGCTAAAAAAGGAGGAAACCACTTTGGTTATCAAAAGCAGTAGCAGAAAAGGTCAGAGCCAAAAGGTTGGCCTTCAGGAAATATAAGGTAATGCAGCAGGATGAAGACAGGGAGGCATACCAAACTTCCCTAAGCAAAGCAGGGAAGGCAGTAAGGCAAGCAAAGGCCCAAACTGAGGAAACACTCACATGAACAATAAAAGAAGAGGACAAGACTTTCTATAGACACATTAGTGAAAAGAGAAAGTCACGAGGGGGTATTGCTAAGATCAAAGGGGATAAGTGGGAGTGTATGGAGAAGGACCAAGGAAAGGCATCTATCCTAAATAGATACTTCTGCTCAATATTTACTGAGGAGAAGGTAGGACAGGGCCCACAGCTCAGCACCATGGACACAGGGGGAGGGAGGGGTGCACTAGTCCCATCACAATCGAAAGGGTCTTACAAGAGCTCGCTAAGCTCAGGGTGGACAAGGCAATAGGACCTGATGGCATACAACCCAGGGTACTAAAGGAGCTAAGGGTGGAACTAGCACAGCCATTATCAGAACTGTTTAGTGAGTCTCTGAGCACAGGAGAGGTCCCAGAAGACTGGAGGATGGCTCATGTGATCCTGCTCCACAAGGGTGGTAGCAGGGAGGAGGCAGGGATCTACAGACTAGTCAGTCTTATCTCAGTAGTGGGCAAGATTATGGAGGCACTTCTTAAGGAAAGGATAGTACAACACATGGAATCCATAGGAGCACAGAATCCAAGACAGCATGGGTTTACAACAGGAAGGTCCTGTCACACTAATCTCATAGATTTCTTTGACTGGGTAACCAGAGTGGTGGACCAAGGGGGTGCAGTTGATGTTGTCTACCTTGACTTCAGCAAAGCTTTTGATACTGTTCCATATAGAAGATTGATTAATAAGCTGGGTAGGCTCGGGTGGGTCTGAAGTTGGTCAACTGGGTGGCAAACTGGTTGGCGGGCAGAAAACAGAGAGTTGTGATAAATGGATACAGTCAGAAGAGATGCAAGGCACAAGTGGGGTGCCTCAGGGATCAGTCCTGGAGGCAGTCCTCTTCAATATCTTCATCAGTGACATTGCAGAAGGACTGAAAGGTAAGGTTTTTCTGTTTTCAGATGACACCAAGATCTACAACAGAGTAGATGATCCAGTCGGGGCAAGCAGAATGAGAAAAGATCTGGATAAACTGGCAAAATGGTCAGAAGAGAGGCAACTGGGGTGTAACACAAAGAAGTGCAAGATCATGCACATAGGGAAGAGAAACCCTGAAGCCACCTATAGGTTGGGAGGGAAGTTGCTGACAATCACAAGGGAAGAAAAAGACTTGGGCATCATCATCACAGATGACTTGAAATCATCCAAGCAGACCACTAAAGCAGTAGGTAAGGCTAGAGAGATGTTGGGGTATATTACTAGGGGTATTACAAGTCGTAAGAGGGAGGTAATAATCCCTCTTTACAATACACTGGTTAGGCCCCATCTGGAGTACTGCATGCAGTACTGGAGGCTGCACTTGCACAGGGATATTAACAAAATGGAGGCAGTCCAGAGAAGGGTAGCCAAAATGGTGACGGGACTGCATCAGAAAACATATGAGGACAGATTAATGGAGCTAAGTATGTATAACCTAGAGCAAAGGAGGGAGAGAAGTGATATGATTGAAACATTCAAACATCTTAAGGGCATTAACAAGGTGAAAAAGTCTAACATGTTTCAATATAAGAAAAATAGCACGACAAGAGGAAACAGCATGAGATTAGAGGGAGGCAAATTAAGGGGTAATGTGAGGAAAATCTTTTACACAGAAAGTGTGGTGGATGAATGGAATGGCCTACCTCAGGAAGTGGTGGATATGAATACAGTGCAGGGCTTCAAATAGGCATGGGATAGGCATAAGGGAGCAATACAGATGAGTATGAATAGATAGGTCATTGACAGAGTAAAGACCTATGGCACATTCATAAGGTAGAAAAAATGGGCAGACTGGATGGGCTTGCTCTCTTTATCTGCCGTCAACTTCTATGTTTCTATAACACCCCTGGAACATTAGACCATATGTTAATAAATTGCTCTCAACTTTCTTCTTTTTGGTGTAATGCTTTGCTTATACTTTCACGATATTCAGGGGCAAAACTGATTAAACAAGAAACGTGAATGCCACAAGGTGGCTCCTTGATAAAGATGCAAAACAATAGAGCTAAGTTTATTAGTATAGGTCTAATTACTGCTTACAAGTGTATTCTTCAAAAATGGAAAGATCATGTGCCCCCAAATATACAAAAATGAATTAATCATATGATAGGGATGCATCAGATGGAAAAGATACACCATCTAAATGTTAATCAAAAGAATAAACATGAGCAAATGTGGGGTCCTTTTGTAGCCACTATTCAAGAACCAAACCTTGTGTTTTTATATCAATAATATGGCTTAAACTGGAAGATATACTTCTATTTTTTGGGCAAGACAGTAGCCTTTTAATAAATTGTTCTCCAATGAATTTACGAGGCTAGTCAACAAGTTCTGCAGTATTAACTTGATAGCCCAAAAAACTTTATAGTAATTATAATTTGTAAGAATTGTAATATGTGGACTAGGAAACTCTATTATGTATTGCATGCACCAACATGCATAGTATTTAAATGTAATTATTGGAATTAGTATTGTCTATTTTTGCAAATAAAAAAAAGTTTAATTCTAGGCTGCTCACGTCCCTAAAAGGAAAGCATTAAATCCAGCATTGGTGAAAGAGTACAGCAACAATTGTGGAAGAGCTTCATATTCCAGAAAAACAAGAATTCTCAATTCCTTTTTGATTAATTTTATTTTTTTCTTGACCACAAAGAAAAAAAGCCAAGCACACATATCCCAGAGAGAGAGAGATGCAGAGCAATAGCAAGATGTTTACTTAGCTTTTGGCAAGCAAGCAAGCATAAAAAGGCAGAATTCTGAAGTTTTAGTAGGCAGAGGGGGCTTGAGCATCCCTAGTGATGCTCTTCATCGCTGAGTAACAGAGGAAGCCCAACACCACTCTTTGTTCACTCCCTGGTGCCCCAGAGAGTGAAAACTAGAGTCAAGATAAGATTGATGTGTGGAGTAGAATGGGTGGCACCAGATATGCTTTTCAGCATGCCATATACACTGGCTGAGTTGGAACAAATAGAAAAGAGTGACAGATGAAGTTTGATGGGTGCTGTGGCCTCCTACCACTGTGCCACATAGGGCTGTACTGACCTACAGCTCTGCCCTTGGATCCAAGGAGCTTGCCCCACTGATCTGTCTCTGAACTGGGGGGTTCACTCAGTCCAGGGCTGGGAAAGGGAGAAAGACCCTATGTCAGACACTCATGCATTGTGGAAATTGTTTGGCTTCCATGAAGTGGCTGAGACAGAAGATGCTTTATCATTTAAACAAGTAAGATATAGCAATATACTTACACAAAAACAGAAAAGACAATACATGATGACAATTTAAAACATTATGTTATCCTCTAAGATTATTAAAATCACCTTCGTTTCACAATAACTACAGTAACTCTGTTCTAGAGTTGGCATCATCTGAAGAGCTTGTAGAAGAAGATAATGAACTAGTAAACTCTAAAAAGATGTTCATATGTGATTATAGATTTAATCTTTAAATCTGAGCTGCTTTATTTGAAAATATAGCAATGTTTGTCCAATTACACATCTTCAGAGATAGTGATTTAATTATTGTATGTTCCTTAGTTCCTGACAAGTTTTTTATCATGGGTTCTAGCCATATCAGACACTAGTGTGTCATGGAAATGGAGCAACTGGGTGAAGATGAAGTAGAACAGAGCTATCAGTGGAGCTAGTGGGGAGAGGAAGTAAACTATGGCCTAATCAGTAGCAGATAATCACCTTGACAGAATGATTACCTTGGTGGGTAATAGGTGAAGACAGATGCCCTGAAGATGGTCCCATCTCATGTCAAACCGAAGAAAAAGTGAAGAAATGGGAGGGGACAACACAAAACCACCCATTCTAACAGTCTTCAAATCAGTTCTGAAGTGGCATGGATTCCCTTCAAGTTAGAATCCACTAATCCTTACTGAAATGTCTTTCACACAGCCTGCAAGATCACTACAGTAGAGGATGATGATGATGTTGATGGATACAGAATTTCCAACACATGCAGCAGTTATCATTGTGAACAGTTTACCAGCATTTTCATTTTCCAGTTGTCATAGGATCCCCTTCCCTGAAATAACCACACTTCAGACTCATCTTTATTGGGTGCTCAGTCGGCTAAGTTATTGCCCACAAAATGTATTTACATTTCATTTACATTTGTTAGTATCATTTCATTTCATAATGGTCATCATACTTTGCTGTCCATTGATTTATTTACATTTTCCCTATAATTTGTTTCCTCCTTATATTCATAGATATCATCCACTCTTCCTTTGTTGTTAACATCCATTGTAGTTGGATGCACACCTGGTATACACCCTGGCCCTCTGGGTGCAAACCTCAAGGTATCTAACCACTTCTAGGTGCACACCCAATGCATGTTCCTTCTTTCCTCCTGGCCCAGTACCCCCTGGACCCCATCTTTCTGTATTCTGCTCCCTTAGCCCTTCCCCCCTTCCTTTTCCTCCCTTTTCTCTCTCGCCCCTTACTGTGGGTTTCCTTCCCTCCACTCCTTACAAGGAGCTTATCATGGCATGCCCCTACCTTGGGATTGCCTACAAACAACCGGCCACAGCTTCTGTCCACCTTCAGCAGCCCCTCATGCCCCTCATACCACCAAATTCTCAAAACCACCACCTATTTAAAGAGCTACTGACACCTCAAAGAAAATATTAAAAAGCATAATAATTAGGTACAATTCTACCTGCATTCCATTTATATTTTATATATTTCTCCTTCCCATTATTTATTTCTAAGGAAATTTGCATGAATATATGATCTTTATTCCTTAGAGTTCCTTTAGAGTCCATCTGCCTCTATAGCTTACTCCCTACATCAAGTCATAATCCTCTGTGGTGACATCACAATCTGTTAAAATGGGAGCAACTGTGATGTCACAAGCAGTGCTCTGTGACTTCAGGTAGGGAGAAAGCAGCAGGAATAGACAAACTCTTCAGGATCAAATATCCTGTTTTCATACAGATGACCTCAGTAATAAATAATGAGGAGGAGGAATATAACACTAATGGGAAATACAAGCTGTACTTTGTCTAACTATTATGTTTCATTAAAGTTCTCCTGAAAGTCTCACCAGCTCGTTAAAGGATGGGTGGGTGAGCTATAATTCTAGCAAACAGAAGGGGGAACTCCTTGAAGCAGCCCCTTTTAAACCCTTGTCTCTTTTGTTTTTTTTTTGTCCTCCAGTAAGCTGCCTTATTCCTTAAACCCCTCCCCTTCTAAGCCAAGTCACTCACTTTCCCAGCACCCTCTGTTCCTGCCTCTCCCCCCCTTCCTTATTTACCTTCCAACTCCTCACCCCAACCTCTCCCTTGCCTGGCCATATTTTAGGTTAGGTGACTCTGACAACAGAGGCTGCCTTTTAATAGGCAACCCATTTTGTAATAGGATCCCCTTCCGTGGAATAACCACACTTCAGGCTTATCTTTATAGGGTGCTCAGTCGGTTATGTTATTGCCCACAATATTTTTTATCAACATTTCATTTAATAATTGTCATAATATTTTATTGTCCATTGATTTATTTACATTTTCCCCACACTTCATTTCCTCTTTATATTCACAGATACCATAAACTTTTCCTTTGTTATTAATGTCCATCATAGTTGATTGCACACCCGACCTACATCCTGGCCTTCTGGTTGCAAACCCCAAGGTACTCATACACACACCTAGTGCATGTTCCTTTTTTCATCCAGGCCCAGTACCCCCCTGGGCTCTATCTTTCTTTATTCTGCTTCCTTTTCCTCTTTTCCCTCCACTAGCCTATCTTCAGCTAGTGTGAAGGAAGATGGGCTTCCCTCTTATAGGACCCCCTTATTCCAACCTTCCAAAGCTTCCTCGAATTGGAAATTAAACAAATCCAGCCCCAAATCTGTTAGATGAACTCCAGCTGGCCTGTATAATCCTGGGCAATCCTGCATAATTTCTTGATGCCTTAGCATCATCCTTCCTAACTCCCGAACCATGACCCCCACCTTCCAGTTAAGCCTTTTCCTGGCCTCATCAATCACCCTCACATCCCTGACATACCTCCATACCCTCCTTGGTACAATATAAAACCACACTATGGTCACCTCCGGCTTCCACCCTTTGATGCTTTCCAAATCGGTTTTGATTTCCCCTCATCAGATCAACCCAGGGTCTCCCCCACCAAGTCATTACCCCCCAAATGCAATATTAAACAGTCTGGCTTAGGCAGCTTTAACTTTAGGGTCTTCTAACAGCAGCAATAGTTGTCCCCATCTCATGCTCCAAATTCCTCTCCAGCATATTCTGGCCTTCCCTGGGTCCAATCTTTGTTATCTCCCCCCAGGCTGACTTGGCACTCTCTGTTCCACCCAATATATGAAGGTACAATAATCCAAATGTGCTGCTGATTCCTGACTCCTACAAAACAAAGCAGAGTTAGTGCACAAGTTTTCTGTTGTATGTCCTATAACTCCCTGATGTCTACCTTCCGACCTGATTTCCATCTCTGCTGACCCGCCTTTTGCAGTCACCTCTGATACTGCCCCTATCCTAAATGAGTGTGATGTAAATCTCTCTGGGTGCTCTCCCAAAAATACCAGTCCCATCGTCATCACTGCCACCAGCTGGTAGCTCATCACCAGAGCCCCCTTCCCAAGTATGAACAAAGGTCCCTCTCCCTGTGGCCATATTGCCCTGTACTTCCACATTGACCATACTGGGCATATTCCCCCTGCTGCCTGCAGCTTCAGTGTCAACCTTACCCGGTATCCCACCTGATCGGTTTTAGATTTTTTCAGCCATAATGCCAAATTGTCCTTATTCCAGGTAATGTCCTTCCACAAAAAACCTTGACCTCCTTTCTTTCCCCTTTGGGACACCACCTCACTCATTCGGAAAGCTCCATGGAACATTAAAGAGAATACCACCGCAAACAGGCTTCCTGTTGTGAATGGCAGATTCTTTCCAGGGCCCCAATTAAACTCCTCAAGAGCCGCTCCAACATTGGCTGTCTGGCATCCTGGCATTTTCCTTGTAAATGCTGCCACCTCTGCACCATTCTCCCTAATAACTGGTACCCTACGTGGTTCCCCCCATTCCCATAGGCTGCATATCAGACCTACTCCCACTAGGCGAATACCCATTGTGGAATGTGCCACCCCCTTTCTATTTCTGCACCATGAAAGCCATCACCTGCCCCTCAGTAACTAACCCACTTACCTCTATCTTGGTCTGCTCCCAGAATGACTGGAAAACCTGCCAAAAGCCCTTATAAGCACATAATGTGCTCTCGGACCAGAAGCTCCAAAATAGTAGCTGTGCTCTGTCAAAACAATCTCCCATACCTGCATGGCACTCTGCAAAACTCCAGCTGACCAATGTGCTAGCAAAATTTCTAGTAAACAGAAGGGGTAACTCCTTGAAGCAGCCCCTTTTAAACCCTCATCTCCATTTTTCTTTGTCCTCCAATCATCTGCCTTATTCTTTAAACTCCTCCCTGTAGTATATGCTACTTTAACTTTAAGCTTTACAGGGCACAGAGCCAGGCTCATGTGGCTAAGGGAAGTCTTAGTGTGGAGTGAATATGTTGTTGTGTTGTGTTGAATGGAGTCCTGTGTGATGCAGTTAATAAATGAAGCAGCTAGAAGCTACTAAAAGTTAACCCAGCATGTGGTCTCAGTCATTCTAAAAGTTAAGGACATAACATACTGTAACACTCCCGTTCTAAGCTGACTCACTCACTTTTTCAGCACCCTTTGTTCCTGCATCTCTCTCCCCCCCCTTCCCTACTTACCTTCCAACTCTACCCCCCCTTACCTGGCCACATTTCAGGTCAGGTGACCCTGACAACACAGGTTGCCTTTTAATAGGTAATCCATTTTCTCCATCATAACATAAGGAAATAATTTCAGGTTTTGGGAGCACAATTCAGTTAACTTGTCATGGCAAAGGTGAAATAACCTGCAAAAAAGTCTTTTTGTCTGGGCCCTTTCTAATATATCCCTATTTCTGTTTAGAAAAAAAAAGTTAGAACTGTTTTCATGCGGGAGCTCATAAATCAGATCATCACAGAAGGATGAATTACTTTTATTGTACAAATGTTTACAACTTCCATATCAGGCACAGTGCTTTCATCTAAACATGATGAATGGGAATCCACAGACGCAGAGATTTATGAGATGGGATCTCCACACTGTGCCCTCTCTCTGCTGTCACCATGGCTAAACAGCATTTCCTCTCTAAAAAATTCAATATAGCAAGGCAGCTGTCAGCACTTCCAACTGATAATTAAAGCAACTTTATATAGCCTGTAAGTAACTGGAACGAGAGAGGATTACTGTGGGCTTGATCCAGGCACATAAGATTAGCTAAGATTGATAAGTTTCCCATTGATTAAAGATCTTTGAAGGTTTTTTTCAAAGTGGGTAAATGGAAATATCATCCAGTGTAAATTAAAATGTCACCGTTCATCCAGCCCCAATTGCAGATAATGGAAAGAAAAGCGACAAACATTACAGCTTAAGTAGGTGCTTAGTGAACAGCTTTCAAATGCTGTAAATCTTCTGATATTGCAGTCTTGGTAAGCATCAGTTGTTCTGTGACTAAATTTCTTAATAAAGAGTGAGCTAAGTTAAATAGAATATTTAATAGCATTAGAGCATTTTCCCCTCACAGTTTCTTAAGTTTTCCATATTTCTTTAGTGTCTTCAGAAAGCACAGACTTCCTTATATATATTTATAGCTGACCTACCAGTGCTCTCAAGAGTGTCAGAATGGTCTTGCATGCATTCTTTTGATGTGAGAACTGCAAGTATGCCTTTGCGGTGTCTGGACCAAAACTCTGGAACTCTCTCCCTAAGGAACTGAAACACGTGCAGTCCTACCATATCTTTAAAAATGGCCTCAAAAGCCACCTATAAATCAAGGACAAATGCTCTTGCCCCCAAACTATATGGAGTACTGACCTGGTTCTTATATCTCCCAAAGGCCCCACTAGCAGTTCTGGGATTCCCCTATCCCAGCTCACTGCTCTGAGAACCAAGCTGCTTTTTATGTTGGTTGCACTTGCGCAAACCAATGTATTGTGGCAATACAGGATTTCAGGGGTGGGGTCATTGCCGGACCCATTACAGTTCTCAGAACCAGGGGCTCGGCAGTCTACCCCAATGACCACTAGGTGTGGTTCTGATGCAACTCTCTGCTGGGTGGGCCGAATGATCATGTGCTACAAAGGATCGAAACTGCTCTAATCTGAGAGGACTTCGGCCTTTGATCTGCATGACCATTCAGCCCACCCAGCAATTGACTTTCAACAGTGTGACTGAGTGCCCACAGTCTGTAGTTCACTGATTCCATTCTAGCCCACCAACCACCCTGAGGCCCTTCCTTCACTGATACCAACCAGTTTTACGCTGCCCACAGTCTGCTCGCTCCAGCCTTCCTGACCCCTGTGGCCCTTCCTTCTTGACCGCCGCTCCACCTATGCCATCCACCGAGCAGGCTGCTCTGTACTTTTTCAGCCCCTGGCTGTCCTCTTATGCCCCATAGGACAGCAATCAGGAAGGTGGTGGAAGGCGCTCCATTTCATGTCTCCTCCACCTCCTGCTGGATTCTTCTCTCCCCCCTCTCTCACCCGTGTGGAGCAGGCCGTAGCCTAAGCTCCGTGTGGGCTGGGAGTTTAGAGCACCCGCAGGCAGGCACTCTCACTAAAGTGCGGCTGTGATAATGGCAGGTTGCCTTGGCTGCATGGCAGCCCACACTGCTGCCACTTCTGCAAAATAACCCCCCGCACTGCCCACACAATATGAGGGCTCAGCAAGAAGATACCCCAAGTTTTGTACTGCCCAAAGTCTGCTTACTCCACCCACCTGCCCCCTGTGTCCCTTCCTTCTTGACTGCCAACCCACCTGTGCCACCCACTGAGCAGGCTGAGCTGCAGGTTCTTTGCTGCTCTGTCCTCTTTCAGCCTCTGGCTACCCTCCTAAGCCCCATAGAACTGCGATGAGGAAGGTGGGGGAGACGCTCCACTTCATACCTCCTCCAGCTCCCACTGGCTTCTTCTCTCCCCCCCCCATCTCCCAGCCATGCAGAGCAGGCCACAGCCTAAGCTCTGTGTGGGCTGGGAGTTTAAAGCACCCCTAGGCAGGCACTCTCACTAAAGCATGGTTGCATTAACGGCAGGCTGCCTTGGCTGCATGGTAGCCCACTCTTGATCTCCTGCAGCCACTTCTGCAAAATAACCCCCCACACTGTCCACACATTATGAGGGCTCAGGGAGAAGGATTAAATTAGAAGAACGCTAGCCTCATACCTTGGGAGTTAGCCCACTAGACCACCATGGCATATCTTTTAGCAGCAGCCCCCCATCAGGACATTTCCAAGCCCCACTGACCACCAATGCCTACTTTTGTTTATATAAAAGGGCTACTAGCCTTCACTAGACCACTTGAGCTACTAACTAAATTACTGGAAACTGGGCCGCCACTAGGGACAGAGGGGTTTTGCTGAGCCCCCCTTCCCAAAACACACTTCCTTTCCTCTACTTATGCTTTAATTTAAAGTTTTCCTCTTTTAACTAACCTATTCTCATTTTTATTTCCACAGGTCTGACAGGACGAGGGCTCCTACCCTATCAGATAAGTATACTTTTATTTCTATCCTGTTCCTTTTTGCCCTGCTGGACCCCCTTACAGCTGCAGATCCTTTGTGACCCCTTTTTCTATCTTTATTTTACAGGTACTCTGGCGTCACCCCTTTAGACTTCTACCCTGACACCCTGCGGCAGGTATGTCCTTCTATTTTACATATTATTTTGGTGGGTTGACTGTAACCGGTGGCCATGCCTGTTACAAGTCTCACACTGTAGCAGCCAGCCACCCTACCCTCAGACTCTCCCAATCTATTCTTGGCTCCTCTCTAAAGTATTACTGACTCCCTTCCTCTCTCTCCCAATCTTGGCTCCTCTCTGTGTGACTTGGTTCCAAATAATTTAAAACATAATCCACTCCAGACAAGTTCAGGTCTCACTCTCAGGAATACCTTTTGATTGCTTGCATTCGGTGAGTGATCGAAAGGTCTTCCTGAGATGAACCTGAACTCATCTGGAGTGGATTATGTTTTAATTATTCTGAACTAAGTTACTATAGTGTTCTGTTAGTATCTCCTGGCACTGTCTGAATTGCTCTGGTCCATGAAAACATTTGAAGGTAACAGCCTGTATGTACAGTAGTATGCTAATGGTAGCCATATTGTTTAATTTACATACAGACATCTGTAAGTGTAAACTGCAGCTGCATTCTAGTTTAAAATTAACCCCTCACTCCTCTTTCTTTAGCTCAATCTGTCAGTTGGGTTGGCTGTCAGTTGTGTTGGTATTATTATGCGTGCTGAGGACTGAGCAGTGTTGTGGAGCAGGGACGTGGTCAGGATGAGCAGTGATGTAGTGGAGTAGGTCTTGCTTGGGGTCCATACATGGTTGTGGGATTCAGAATCCTGATAACAGTAACCAGTACTGGGAGAACAAAAGAAACACTGCATGTACAACAGCAAAACACAGCATGTACAACTGCAATACCAACGGTGAACTTTCAGCATAGACAAATGCTTGTTTCACTTGTTTAAGCAAGCAACAAACTTTTAAAATCTACAGTACAGTCTCATGAAAGTTTAACTGCAATGAGTTAGTGACTCATTATTTAATGAACTGCTTTTTGTCTTTATATGATTTGTAAGAGTTGAATTTGAGTATTAATGTAGTGTAATGTATAAATGCTAATATATTTAAAGTGTATGAGACAAACATTTTATACAAACAGGATGACAGGCTGACAATTCACTGCTTATTTGACTGGAAAAATCACTGAATGTCCTACCATACTTCAACCTCATAATTACTGAGTTCAGACAATTGATTATACATAGAATAATGCATGGGGAAGTGTATATAAAATGGATTTTATGCACACCCAAGGTGTGCAATGTCCCATAAACCCCAAGAGGAAAACTCGAGGGGTTTATTAAGGCATTGCACACTGAGGGCGTGCAAAAAATCTGAGTTGACACACATGTCCCCATGTTTTATTTGTTATAATAATTGGCTCCTTAGATTTTTTTTATTTTATTTTGGAATTTTTGCAAAAGGTGCTTAACCAAATTCCATTATATATGGGTGATCATACACATATGTGTATAATCAAACTCCATTATACATGGGTGATTATACACATATGTGTATAATCAAACTCCATTATACACATGTGTGTATAATCACCCATGTATAATGGAGTTTGACAGTTTATGCCCACAGTTGATAGTCATCACTAACCAGTTATTATCAGGTCAATAACAATGATGTTACTTAAGTTTAATACAGACTGCAGTGTACTTTCTGAGGATTTCTTAAAATGTATCTTTCACATATTTTTTATTTTATTTTGAAGATGCCAGACTTACAAGAGTAACACTTTGATTTCCTGTATACAGGTATAAAACTGAACCTGGAGCAGAAGACTTTTTGCTTTTGATGTATTAAATGTCTTTTCAATGTGAAATAGGTTCTGAGAACTTGCTTTTATTATCCAACTTTAGAATAATACTGCATTGAGACCATGACAAATCTTTGTGATGCATGTGACACCTATCCTTTATGTTAAAAATGTTGGAATAACATGTAAGACTTTTTATTTGAATACCTTATACTCACAGATTCTACCAGCCTGAAGACATTAACCATATTCCTAGTGGAAGTATTTTGTGTTTCTACTCCTTTTTCTGTGTCTTGTCCTTGCACAGTTTAGACAAAATGCATGGGTGTATATGTGTGTTCTCAGTATTACTATGTATTCATAAATGTCACAAAATAAAAAGTAAAAAAAAATTAAATCTGCTGGGGATAGAGCCCTCTTAGTGACAGCCCTGAGAATATGGAACCCTCTTCAGGTGGCATCAGACTACCTCAGCCATTAACTGTTTTGAGTAGGTTGAAAACCTATTTTTTTAAAGGGACACCATTGACCTTTTTTTGCATCATATTACTTCTGGTTGAAAACATACATTCTTTGATTGCTTATCTTCTCTAAAACGTGGTGATGCTGCTGGTTGTTATATTCTTGGTTTAATATTCAGTTTTCTCATGGGACTGCATTGTCAATTTTTATTTGTCCATTTACGAGATGTAATACTTTTTTACATTGGTTGCGCTTGTGCAAACCAATGTATTGTGGTAATACAGGATTTCAGGGTGTGTGTCACTGCTGAGCTCATTTCAGTTCATAGAAACAGGGGCTCAGCAGTCTATCCCAATGACCACTAGGTGTGGTCCTGATGCAACTCTCTGCTGGGTGGACTGAACGGTCATGCACTTCAAAGGACTGAAACTGCTCTTATCCGAGAGGGCTTTGGCCTTTGATTTGCATGACTGTTCAGTCCACCCAGCAGATTGGCTTTCAACAGTGTAGTGGTGGCCACCCCCAAACCGATCAGCTGATTGCTGTCCCCAAAGTGAAAAAAAAAACAGTCCCTGGTAGTCTAGTGTCCCTCCCCTAGTGCCCAATCCCCCAGTGTCCTGTCCCTGAAAGAAATAAATCTGTTCCTTGTTTTTTTTTAAACCTGAAAAAAAGAAAACCATCCATCATTGTCAGCTGCATCGCTACCCATGCCCTACCTGACTCTCCCACTCAGGACCCACCCCCGCCACCCCATACTTACACACCGGAGGTCCATCGCCATAATCTTCCATGGACTGAAAACACGTCGTCACTCTTCAAAGCCCAACTATGGACTGAGGTAAGCTCTTCAATATATTTCAATGGGGTTTTCAGTTTCAATGTATTTCAATGGGGTTTTCAACTTAGTAGCATAACTTGGCCATTTTCATATATTTTTGTCCCAAATTTTCAACATACCTTTTTTGGGACCCCACCTCATGAACAATTAAATGACAGTAGGCAATTCTATCCCAAAAGGTGATTCCGGTTACTGAGCAAAATCACCTTTCAGGCAGGAATTGAACATTTTCCCTACTTTTGTTCATGAGGTGGGGTCATAAGAAGGCTATGTTGAAAATTTGATGTAAAAATATTCACAAACAACAAAGTTATGAGTCAGCGATGACATTTGTGAATACAGGCTCATAACTTTGGCAATTTTCAATATTTTGACCCCAAATTTTCAACAGAGCAATTTCTTCATAGCACCTCATGAATGTGACAGTTGTCATTTTTCACATCCTGACAAAATGTTTTTTTTGCATCCCAAAAGATGATTTTGCAGTTGCTGCACAAAATCACCTTTCAGGCAGGAGTTGAAAATGTTCTCTGCACTTGTTCATGAGGTGGGGTCATAAGAAGGGTATGTTGAAAATCTGAGGCAAATATATTCACAAACAACCAAGTTATGATCTTGCATTGAAATTTATGAATGCAGGCTTGTAACTTTGGCAATTTTCAATATTTTGACCCAAAATTTTCAACATAACCGTTTCTTCACAGCACCTCATGAATTTGACAGCTGTCATTTTTCAGATCCCAGCCAAAAGTTTTTTTGCATCCCAAAAGGTGATTTCGCAGTCACTGCACAAAATCATCTTTCAGGCAATCTTGAAATCTTCAATATTTGGCATCAGAATTGAAAAAAAAAGTTTAGCAAGCAACCAGCATTCGGCATTGACAAATGCTTTTTATTTTTTCCTTACAGTGATGATTGCCTGTTGAATTCCTTTTACTCTCTGGCCCAGATATTCAAAAGAGTTGAGCCATGCGCAATAGGATTGTGCCTGTGCAAGTCCGAAATTGCGCCATTCTGCGATATTCAGCAGGAGGCAGTTGCACCCCCGAAATCATGCTGAGCAACAGCGCAATGATAATGAAGGCATGCGCGACTGAAGGGGGAGGAACCATGCATAAATGGCGCAGTGTGATATTCAAAGACTTGCGCAATGTGCAACAGTGGAGTAAGCGAAAGTTGCGCCATAGCAGAAATGAGCCAAAATAAAAAGGAGCAAAGAAGAGGCACAAGAACGTTACAGGGAAGCCACATGAGGCAGAGGCAGAGGCACACAGACAGGGCAAGTGGCAGGAACAGGGCAGGAAAGGGAAAGGCCACAGTTAACAGCCAGGCACAGGGAAGGTGTGGGGAGCCACACAGCACAGAGGCCAGCACAGGCAGGTGTACCCAGTGCAGGGGAGGTAGTAGCCAGGACAGCGGGGGGAATAAAGTAACAGCTCCCGGGGGGAGTGAACACAAGCCAGGGACATGGCCAGTGCCACCTTCCAAATGGAGGCCATAATGAGGGGGGGTGAGAAGGTGGGCGGCGGGGGTGTGTGGCCATGGAAGGGCCCATTGGCGGTATGCCCCCAGCAGGCAGTACCGAGCCCACACCAGCTTTGAGCTGTACACAGATACTGAGATTGTGGGCTGGTACCGTCTGAACAGGGCAATTCTGAGGCAGCTCTGTGAGCTGTGCAGTGATGTGATGCAGGCATTCACATGACGGAGCCATGCCCTGTCAGTGGAGACCAAGGTAACAGCCTGCATGTGCTTGCTCACAATGGGTGCCTTCCAGAGACCAACTGGGGATGCCACAGGCATAACCCAGTCAGCCACGTCATGCCACCTCACCCAATTCCTCAGCACACTGCTGCCACATGCTGAGGAGTACATCCATTTCCCCAGCACAGCAGCAGAGCGCACAGCAAACATACAGGAGTTCCACAGGGTAGCACATATGCCTGGTGTGCTAGGGGCAATAGACTGCACCCATGTGGCTATACGCACACTACCTGGCCCGAGGGGGCTGCATACATAAATTGAAAGGGCTATGCCAGCATCAACTGCCAGGTGGTGTGCGATGCCAGGGGGTGCATCATCAATGTCTGTGCCACGCACCCTGGGGGAACACACGATTCTTACATCTGGCACCAGTCAGCACTGTGCCACAGATTCGAGAGTGGGGACATCCCTACTGGTCACCTAGTGGGTGAGTATGTAAACTACATGGACAAATATAGGGCCTGGGGGGGCATGGCCAGAGGTGCCATGGGTAGTGGTCTACATGAACTTGGGCAGGGCGATGCTGAAACTAACCTCCACCCACTACACACAGGTGACAGTGGATACCCACTCCGTCCCTAGCTGCTCACACCCTACCGGTGGCCCACGACCCCATCGTAGCAATGCTACAATGAGGCACATGCCACCACACGTAATGTCATCGAGCGGGTGTTCGGGATGCTAAAGGCACGTTTCTGTTGCCTGGACACCTCTGGCGGTGCCCTACAGTACAGCCCTTCAAAGGCCTGTGGGATATTCCTGGCCTGTTGCATCCTGCACAACATGGCCAATGAATGTGGGATAGCCGTACAGGTCAAAGAGGGGGACAGCGATGGGGACGCCGGTGACAATGGTGATGGTCAGCCCCCCCCTTGGTTGACAGGACCCCCAACTGCTCCAGCAGGCACATCTGCACCGGGACACCATCACGGAGGAGCACTTCAGCCAACCCAGGTAAGTCATGGGGCCATGCACAACCATCAGTGGCCAAGGCACAACCCACAAACATGCAGGAACCCACACTGGGGGTGCATGCCATCGAGAGAAGTGGCAGGGCACAGAGGCACACACACAGCCAGGGATGGGTGAGGATTAACATGCCACGCCGAAGGACACACATACACAGGTACACACACAACGCAACAAACGTGCACAGAGGGCAGAAGGCACACCGACCCAGAATGCACACCCCAGCAACACACGCATGTCCACAGGCCACCACATCCACTGCCTATCCATGTGCGTGTGTCAGATGCTGAGCACCATTGCACATTGGTGTACAGCACAATGCAGGCATCATCATGCACACGTAACTACGGACAGCAGCTGGGATGGTGTGCAGGTGGACTGTGTGTCCGCATGCAGGGCCGGGTACCCACCTGTGCACTGCCCACTGAAACACACAATGTACACAGGGCAGCACCAGACAGTAGCCACGCTGGGAGACAGGTCAGTCCCATGACACAGTGCCATGGCTGCCACGGATGCATGGGTGGCCCTGCCAAGACCTGCCAGCACTGGTAGGCTGACCGCTGGCCTCATGGGGTGGCACCGATGGTTCCCCAGGGATTCCACTTCGTGAACACGACCGTGCCCACGCAGGGGTCTGCAGCACACTGAACATGCCTGCACCAGGAGTGCTCGGGATGCCCACAGCTGAACCCAGCGTCGACAGGGTGGGAGTCGCACGACACCGGGAATGGGGGGTGGTTAGTGCACTGCATGGTGTCCGCGATGCATGGGCACCTGACTGTGTGCCCATTGTGGCCATGACAACAATGAACGCCTGTGCATGCCTGTTAATGGCAGCAGTCACATCCTCCCGCAAATGGTCCATCCGTGCCATGATCATTTCGGTGTCCCTGCTGCGACGTTCTTCTGCACACTCCAGAGACACATGCAGTGCTTCCATGGACGTCGCAAGCCGCATCTGCTGCTGGACTGATGCTTGCAGTAGGCGGGTGTGCTCGTCCAAGAGGTCATCAGCCTCCTTGGCATCCTGTCCCTCAGGGTGTGCAAGGGCCTGATGTTCAGCACCCCTTGAGGGTGGGTGCTGTGCACCAGGACCAGGTCTGGACATGTCCACAGGTGGTGCACAGATGCCGCCACTGAACCCTGTACCCCCAAGCCCAGTGGGCGACTGCTGATGCTGCCCCTCCAGCTGCCACACCCCAGGGCTCAGTGGTGCCGCCACAGTGGCTGCAACAGTCCCACAATCCTGAACAGACACCAGTGCTGCCCCACTGGTGCTGACAGACACAGCCTGGGACTGTGCTGACATGCAGGCCTCCACGGCGGCACCACCCACAGCCACGGGTGCGAATTGCCCTACTGTGTGTCCATCCTGTGGCACACACGTGTCACTGCCCAAGACGGTCGTGTCATCATCACTGGTGCCAGACTCTGCCCTGGCCACAGCCACAGTGTGCTGGCATCCGTGGATGCCAGCACGCTGGGACACAGGCAGGGCTTCCTCCACACCTGTCTCAATGACATCAGTGTGGACAGCCAGGCGGCCCCACTGTCGTACTGATCCACAAATACCTGTGGAGGTGGATGGTCCCACCTCTGACTCCATCCAACTGTCCACAGTAGACAGGCCCACCACCGCTGACCCATGCAGATGCTCAGGATCTGTAAGGGAAAGCAAAGTTGCATTACTGCGTGTGACCTACCCTGCCCCCCCTAGACAGACCATGACTTACCATGCAGTGATGGGCCACCACCCGTCTGGAAGCCACCATCCGGAACACCCTCAATGGAACTTTGGTGCATGCTTGCAGCAAGCCTGTCCTCCGCTGGGGTGAGCTGTACCACCTCTGGCTGTCCCCCACCTGTTGTATCATGTGCTGCCCTGATGGCAGCCACCTTCCCCTTCACCCTCCTCCTGTCTGTGCCCATATTCTTCTTACACTCCTGCACAGAGCGCTGGTGGCTGCCATGCAGGTTCACAGCACATGCCACCTCCTCCCATGCAGCGGCACTGGCCTGAGGGGTTCCCCACCGTCCACTGAGCAGTGGCTCCTGATCCAGGTAGGCCACAAAAAGGGCCTCGGTTTCAGCCTTAGTAAAATTCAGCCTCCTCCTCCTTCCACCACTGTTGTCCTCCTCTCCAACAACGTGCTCGGTCATTATGTAGCCTATAAGAATGGCAGTTGTTACCTGTGACTGTGCAGTCCCATGCATGTCCCAAAATCCACAGTCCACACTCCCAAACAGCATGCAACTCACCAATAAACTGCAGTAACCGACTATGGCCACTGCAGCACATTGTCGCACCTTTATAGCGTAACCCACGCAAATGAGGCGAGGAGTAACTTTAATTAGATGCAAATTGCATTGCTGCGCCATTGAATGGCTGATCAGATGATTTGCATATGATGGCTGAATATCGCTCTGTTGCGCTTTGCGCAATTGTGTTAAATGTGCTGAGCCAATGGCGCAGTTCTGTGTCATGCGTAGTACACCTCACTGTGCATGCCCGACTTGCTGATGCAGGAGTCTGCCATGCTGATGATGTGCTGTGCATGGTAGGCAATGCAGGGCATGGCCACCATTGTGCCAGTGGCACTATAGCGATGGTCACTACATGGTGCTGTGGCATTGAGCCTTCATAGGTGCAATGGCCCAACTGCCTGATAGTCCACTGTGGCGCTGGCACACAGGCAGTCAATCGCACTACACGCATTGTCATCTGATGGCGCTGTGCGTGGCCTTGCACCAGAGACCCTTGACCCTGTGCCTGACCTTTGCCCCTTGGCGCCATGCATCAGGCATAGGTGCACCTCTATCGTGCTGTTCGGTAACAGCGCGATAGGGAATGGCAGCGCTGTACCGCGCAGCATCTGCACGTGGGGAACCGTGCTGCGGAGCGCCATATTGCCTACTATAGCTACTTCAATGGCACGTAGATGGGCTGCTCCTTGGACAGCCATTGAGCTGGCCAATCAGGTGGCCATAGTTGAGCCACACCATGGGCCTCTCTTTGGGGAGGCTCCCCTGGACAGGGCAAGGACCCAGGTGTGGCATGAGGTGGCCACTGTCCTGGATGAGGCAACAGGCTGGGGGGCATTCAGCCGAGCAGTGCAGGCACCACTATGGTGACCTGCACAGGAGGGAGCCAGAGCTACTAAACCGACTGCAGTCACGTGCCAGGAGGGGCATGGTGCCACGTCCAGGTAGGTGTTCCGTCTTCACACATTTATCGTCCATATGAGTCACAGTGTTGTATGTGGCCAGCACATGGGGAGGGACTGTATAGGGTTGTCCGTGGCAGTGTTCACAGGGTGTGGGGTGGGTGGGTCTGGCTGGGTGGGAGGGCACACACCTTGGGGCAGGAGGACTTTGCTTCAGGAATGTGCTGATGTTCTTCTCTCCCTTTTTCTCCCCCACAGGCCCGGAAGAACTGCGCAGGGTGCAGGCAGAGCAGCGGAGGGGTGTTGCAACCGCAGCCAGGCAGGCCAAGGACCAGCAACGGCCACCTGACTGGCCCCATGAGGGTGAGTGCCAGATCTCCATGATTAGATTGCATGCTGTGTGACAAGGTGGGCAGTGGGGCATGGCCACCATTCATTGACATCACTGCCATGCACGCCACTTGTTACAGTCAACACTGTCCAATGGCAAATGCATGTCTGGGTGTGCGTCACTGGTGGTTCATGCATTCACCAGGTGCATGGCTGTGCCACTGCCTTTGCACCACATAGCCATGTCACTAAATGGCCACGGTGGTGCTGTGCGTGACTAGGCTGGTGGGTGCATGCAGCATTCCACATGGCTGTATGCATCTGGGTAGGCAGGTCCTGTGGATGTGATCACTGCGGGTGGTCACACACCATCACAGTGGTATGTCCCATGGCCGTATGCCATGCACAGTGGGTGGGCTCTATGGGGTTGTGCATTCACACCTGTTGACTGTGCTCCCTTGTCCTAGGTGCGAGACATCTGAGGGAAATCAGGGACACCATGCGGGAGCTCCTGAATCTGGCCCACGAGATGGTGGAAATACTGAGGAGGCTTGACGAGTCGGGGGTTCTGCGGTGACACAGAGCCAGAGGGAGCCAGAGCCAGGAACGGCGGACCCTTTAACAGTCCTTTGGTCCCTGACTTCCCCATCTCCCCTTGACCCACCCTTACATCCCTCCTATCCCATCCCATTTGTCTACCCCTTCCCCCTGCCCACCACCACCTTTTTTGTGTCCCCCACCACAAACCTGTAAATAGTTTTTATTCTTGTACATAGTTGAGTTTTCTATTTTTACAATACATTTGACTTTTATATGAATACCGTGGTGGTCTCTGATTTGCAGCGGGCTATAGGTGCTCAGCTGCAGTGGTGTGCATGGCATCAGGGGTGGTGCAGTCATGGGTATGTGTGTGTGTCCGTGTGGAGGCGACTATGGTGTGGGGGTAGATATCAGTCAGTGTCTGTGTTGTGTGTGTTGTTCCCTGTGCACTGGATGACTGTGTGCAGTGGTCCATGGTGCATGCTCTGTGCCCATGGTGCACCCATCAGCCCGTTCATGTCCTGTGCAGCCAACACACATGCCTGTCTGTGACCTGCATGGTCCACTGGCATGTCAGTGGTGGCATTTCCTGCAGGGCAGACACTGTACCAGTCATTTTGCTGGGTTGCCCATGTCACTGGTGTGGTGCATGCCTGGCTCAGGTGGCACTGTGGGCTACACGATCATTGTCCCACCTCCAGGCTGTGGATTGTGTGTGTTGCAGGGGATGTGCCCCACTGTCTGTGGCTTGTGCTTCGGGTGACTACTGGTGGTGTATGGGTCCATGGTGCCTGCGCAGGGTGGTTGGCACTCCAGTGCCATGGTGGACTGTGGGTTGTGTGTACACAGCTTACATGGGCCCACAATGGGGGCTTGGTTGGCCCACCACTGCATCCCTGTGTTGTTGTGCCCTTGGGTATGGGTGGGTGTCTGTTCAGACCCTATGTGGCATCCAGTGTGGTGCATGCTTCCACGCACCACTGTGGGTGTCTGTGCTGGCTGTTGTGGCCAGTGGTGGGCTGGGGTGTGTCACTGGAATGCTGTGCACAGCGCTGTACCACTGGTGGTGTCAAGGACATGACCGTCCCAGATGGGGTAACTCTTGTGCCAATGCATGGTCGGTCTCTCAGCAGTACCTCGGGGGACTGTGCGTGGTGGCACTGTGTCTGGCATTGTTGCATTGCCGTGTGCTGCAACCTGCTGATGGGTGCTCATGGTGGGGCTGGCTTGCATGGTTCTGTGGTGCACAGGGTTGCATTGACACTATGGGGGTGGTGGCATGCATGGGGTTTCCTGCTGTGGTGGTCACTGCTCATGAGGGGGTGTCTGGGGTCACGGTGCAGGGTGTGCTGTGCACTGGGGGGATGGTGTGGCACAGGGTGGTCTGCCCTCCTTGTGTGCCAGTCACAGCTCGACGGTAGGTGTGATGGGGCACCATGGGCAGGCTGTGGGTTGGTTGCTTGTCTCCATGGACCAGTGGTTATTCCAGCCCTTCCCTGGTTGTGCTGTGCTTGGGGTGTGGGGGGACAATGTCTGTTCTGCTGTGTGTTCCTGTGCCCATCCGTGGCATGGGTGGTGGGCCCCTACCTCCCTGATTGTGCAGTTACATTGCTCTACAGCTGGGGGGGGTCCCTACTTGCGCTATGGCGCCTCTGGACTGCTCAGCTGAACATCCCTTGTTGCGCTATGGCGTATCAGATCCGCTCAGCTTCCTCTCCCTAATTGAGATATGGCGCAGGTGGTGCAATATTCAGTCATTGGTTGTAGGCGCAATTTGGCCTGCTCCTTTTTTGAATATTGCGTCTCTTGCACATGGACGCAATAGACTTGCGCTTGCTCCTGCTAGTGCGCATTTTTTGGGTGCAGTTTGAATATCTGGGCCTCTGTGTATGTTCATTGTATACCATGTGTTTATTGTGTATCCCACTGTTTTCTGTGCTGTATGCTGTCTGGAACTTCCCTGTTATAATATGTTGGTTTTGTCTGTAACTCTCCCAGGTCATGCCTGAAAATAGACAGTGTTGTTTAGTGCACTTACCCAGGCAACAAAAACTACATGAATAAATAAATTAAAGGTGAACAGTGCTGCCACCCTAGTAATGAAAATGGCAGCACTCTTACACAATTACAAGTCCCGATGTGGTATATATATATATTCCATTGATCAAGAGTGATCAGTTGCAGGTGAAAGGAAGTTCATCAATTCATGAACTTTGATGAACGTTCATGAATGGTTCAAAAAGATCCAGCAAGTTCACAACTGCTCCTCTGCTCTGTTCAAGAATCAGGTTCATGAACTTTTTCATTAACACAAAGTTCGTATGTTGCTGAACCTATAATGAACCATAATCAACTGAGACAAAATTCCATTTTCATAACTTATTTATACATCAAAAGGCACTATGTCCAATGCATCAGATATAAATAACAACAAAATCAGAACTCTTTCAGTTCTGGAATGGAAAATATATTTTCTACAAGGTCATTAGCTATTTGAGGACATGCAGGGGTTAATACACCTTATTGAAGACATCACCTAACAAATGAAGGTATTTTCAGTTTAGATGAGGAAAACAGAACCAGTGCAATGAGGCCAGGTTGCAAAAGGCCTTGGGTATGCTTTCAGCAGGGGAACACAGACTGTCTATTAACTGATTTGTATTGGCTGGAGAGACACTTTAATCAGTATCATACCTTTTGTATAATGCTCTTACAGCATCAGCCAGTATGTGCATCCCTCTCACCTTTAAGACAACATTCTTCTGGGGGTGGCAATAGGGATGGTGCATCAGTTTAATGGTGTCTTCACACTGGTCAAAGGACTGTTGTCAATCTTTTCCATTACTTCAGCATCATACAGGTACTAATGGAACTGGTCTGCTACCACCCACTTGAGAACACAGAACTCGTGTTTGTGTACCAGATACCTCTTTTCTGACAAGGCCAAACTCCTGCTAGTGAAAATTACTGTGCATTGTCCCTCTGGATAAGTTTGGTATAAAACTGTCCCCAGACTGTTGAGGCCTTCATCACTGTGAAGTGTACAGTATAAAGCTTGGTCAGTTCAGATATACCTCAAGATCAGAGTGCTGGTGAGTTAGCGCATTACTATGCAGAAAGTGACTTCACAATGTTCAGGCCAAAGAATTACAAAATGTCCTCTTTTGTGGAAGTAGAGTTAAGCAATAGTACCACCCTCTGTAACTTTTCTCTTCATCTTAGTCAGCAGGTACACTTGAGTAAGATCTAATAATAGTCTCACAATCTTGGTGCAATATGTGATGAATTGGCAATAGTACCCACAGAATCCAAGAATTTTCTAGAGGTTCTTCAAAGTCTGGGGTTGGGCCAAGTAGTCAATGCTCGTACCTTTGCCTAGTCAGTCTGAATACCTTCCACAGAAACAATGTATCCAACACACTTAACATAATTCTGGGAGGAGTGACATTTGTCCGTAGATAGCTTCAAGCTGAATTTCTCTAGATAATGCAACACTGTGAAGAAGCAGGCTTCATGTTCTGCTGGAGTGCTGTTGAACACTATCACATCACCATGTTATACTAGACAGTCCAACAGGTTCATGTCTCCAACTGCCCTTTCCATTAGTTGTTGAAGCATAGGTGGTGCTCCATTGATCCCTTGAAGTATGTGGATGAATTTGTAAAACCCAATAGGCATATGAATGTGGTTTTCTCTCTATGCTCAAGGACCAGCAGAACTTGTTAGTAGCCACTCTTCAAATCAAGTACAGAGAACCAACAGCTCACATGTAAACTATCCAGGGCATCCTGAATATGAGGGATTGTGTACTGATCAGGAATGGTGCTTGAGGGAGCAAACATCCTGAAGCAAAGCTACAGCTACTGGGTGTACCAGTGTGATAAACAGAAGATCCCAGAACCCTGGGGCCCACAGGAGGTACCAGTTCATCTTCCTGTCATGTGCCAGTGGGGGCCAGCCTTATTCTGGAAGGTTGTGGAGCAACTAGGTACAAATAACAAAGAATGGCACAGTGCCTCTATCTATTGTAGCAATATGTGATACCTAAGATCTGTACTCAGAAATATTACTCCTAATAAATAATAGGGATCTCCCTCCCAAACAAAAGTACCATTGCGCAAACAATAACTGTTGCACTGTAAATAAATGGAAGATAACCCAAATTAACATGCAAACAAACAGCAATTTTGTTAAAAAGAGAGAGGCAGAAAAGAACAAGGGGGTTTGAAGAAAAACTGGAAGTGATGGGGTAGCAGTTAATCTGTAATTACTGCAAAATTGTGTGTGCTATATAAACTCACTCCCAAGCCTGTCCCCCATCATTCCACTTTACCCAGGATGTGTGCGCTTGACTTTTTCTCCAAAGACTGGGAGAACTCACCACACAGTTGTGGTGGGTACCACACTAGTTGGGTTAATTACTAACTGTGTTTGTCCCATTGGCACATGCAGAAATAATTCCCACACAAAGGTTGACAACTTAAAGCAGTAGTGCAATGAAATTGGGCAACAAATTTGACAATCAGTTTTTTCACTATAAAGGATTCTAGGCATCTTCCAGTTTTATTTGCTAGTAACATTTTGTAGTGGCAAAATCTGAGTATGTTTCAAATGTTTTCATTTCATTTTTTCTCAAGAAAAAAGATGACCACCACATTTGACGTAGAAGATGATAAAGATTAGGATCAAGAAAACAAAAACAATTCATGGTGTGCAGCACAGGAGGTACCTAAAAACGTAGATTTGACAAGTATACTTATATTTTTATGAACTGTAGCTGAAACTAGCTATTTGGGGGGGAAACATTTTTCATTGCACTGTTGCTTTAAGGAAAAGGAAAGGGGCCCCAATTTGTAATCTCAAGGAAAGGGGCCCAATGGCCTCCACAGGTCTTCTACCTTGGCCTGTCAATTACAGTCCTCAACAAGACATAAACCTAAGTTCTTATCTAACTACCTATAATGCAGCAGGGCTGAAACCCTGATGTTACTCATGGTTTTGAAGATCTCTGAGGCCTGGTCTCCCTATGTACATCTGTGGTGCATCAGCAGTGAACAGTGTTGCCCTGCTCTGCCGGGATGTGTCTCCATTGCTCCCACCAATCTAGATCACCTCCCTTCACTGGGTTGGATCATGATTCAGCTGGTCTGGTTTAGCTAGGCCTCCCTGCTGGGCTCTTTCACACTGACTTATCAATGGCTCCCCCTCCATGGACTTTTGTCATTCTAGTTATACTTTCAGAGAGTATGCTGTGTACTACTGCAGCCATAGCCCCGAACGTCCATGCATGGCAAAGCCTCATCCTGGGAGGCCAGACCCCAACCCACTGACTGTGAGAGCAGGATGGCAGCAGCTCTATGCAAGGACTGCAATCAAGGGAGAACCATAGGCACTGTTTGCTTCTGCTTCTCCTATGCTATTTTTGGAATTCTTTTCTACTCATGTGGTGGCTTCATGAGCATTGGCCCTGCTGGACTGCAAATGTTCTAGCTAGGAGCATGTTGTAAGCAATCTTGCCCTTTACAATCTCCCTGGCTGCAGGTTGCTTTGAACTGAGCTCAAATTTCTGTTCAGCAGTGTTTCTTACAGTTTTCTGAGCTCATCATCTGATTGGATAGAATGTTCCCAGGGAAAACATGCATCAGAGTCCACAGAAAACTGAGACAGGTTTGCATGCATGATCCTGTGCAAATCCTGAGTTCAGGATTTGTCCACATCATCCTTGGAAAAAATTCACTGGGCCTCTGACCCCTTCCATACAGCTCCTGTGGGGGGCTTGCTATGGCATGGTAGCAGCTATGTTTTTTGTGTGCTGGTAGGCAGTCTTGTGTAACTCTCTGCTGCTATTAACAAGCACTAATGCATTATGCCCAACTAGACTCCACTGCCTGCCCCAGAGCTGGGATATGCATTTCCATGGAAATCATGCCAGATAGTTACTAATCAGAGCTGCAGTTCTGTTCTTATGTAGCCAAATGTGTGGTTTTGCTAATGGTGGTTGGGGCCAACTGTTCTTTGCTCTTGACTCTGCTGCCAGCCCCGGGGATCAGGAAGCTCAAACACCATGGATTGCTCCTTCTGATCCTGGCCACATGGAAAAATTCTGGACCCAGCGACTCAGAATAAGTATGTGGGTATTGGCTGCTATGGAGACTGAGGAGCCACTGGTTTGACTATCCCTACACTCCTACTATGCAGATCATAAGTCTTGCCAGTCTCCATGCAGCAATTAAATGTAGGGGAACCAGAGAGGTGAAGAATCCAGGCACTGGGACTTAGAAGCCAAAAGATAAATCACTGAATTGTGTATGTGTGGTGGGGGGATGCTAAATTAGTTTGCTCTTTGTAGCATTCTCTCCATCCATTTGATCTTCCCTTTCCTTTATTAATGTGTTCTGTAGGTGTGCTTGTGTTGCATCCAGGAATCCCCATAATTCTCCAGTAGTTTTTAATTTGTTGTAATCTCTGTTTGAGGTCTTTGATTTCAGCCTTCAAGTGTTTTACCAGTACATACCTCGCACATACGTTATGAAGATGTCCCTCTTAAAGTTACTATCCATCATTTTAATAATTTTTGTACTTCTGGAATTTAACCTCCAATGTCTGGAATTTAACCCCCACAGTACTACCTATGGTCATATTTACATTCGCATGAAAACTGTTTTGATTCACTTTATTTGAGCAGAGTGTCTGGCTCCCAGCTGCCTCACTCAGCTGAATCTGAGGCAGACTCTGCCTTAGCTTTTTATCCTCAGCAGAGCTTGCTGAAGCAAGTTGGGGATCTTCTTTTATAGAGGGAGGGCTGATGGTGCCTGGGGTTCCTAAAACCAGAAGTGAAGCCACTGAACCCCCTGTTAAAGTCTCGTATTCGGAGGCAAAACATTGGGGAACTTTGGTCCCGCTGTCTGTCTCCTGCATTAGGTGTAAGTGTACGTTTTTATATGCACTTTGTATTGTATAAATTCACTTACCTCACATATTTTTTGTCTGCTGGTCTTAGAAACATAGAAACATATAAAAATAGATAGCAAGAGACCAAGGGTCCATCTAGTCTGCTCATGTGTTCCTTGGGCCTTCTCAGATCCCTAGACCTAATCCCCCTTCTGCCTAATGCCTCCTACTGTTCCTCTTGCTTTTGAACACACTTTAGCCTTGTCCCACCCCAGCTTGAATTATCTCATGGACTTTGCTTCCACTGCCTCCGCTGGCAGTTAATTCCATGGCTCCATGACTCTTTCAGTAAAATAGTGTTTCCTAAGCTCCCTCTTGAAGCTCCACCCCCCCCTCAACTTCCACTCATGCCCTCTAGTGTTAGAGTCGGGAACTCTGTTGAACAGGTCTGAGGATGGCTCCTTATTTATTGCTCTCATTATTATTTCAATAATATCTCCCCTCTCACTCTTTGTCTCCAGTGATAACATATTTAATGCTTCCTGACAGTCCTCGTACGAGTGCCCTTGAAGGCCCTCGATCATTTTGGTCACTCTTCTCTGAACAGCCTCCAACCTGTTTATATCCTTTTTCAGATGTGGACTCCAAAATGGATACAGCACTCCAGATGGGGTCTTACCAGGGATCTGTAGAGTGGCAGTATTACCTCCTTCATTTTGCTGTCAAAGCCCCCTCCATATGCACCCCAGCATTTTGCTGGCTTTGCTACAAACTTTGTTGCATTGACTTGTCTGTTTAACAGTGCTGCTTATGATGACACCTAGGTCCTGTTCTTCCTGCGTAGTGCTGAGCTGGACTCCTTTGAGGTGGTAATCTGTCCTTGGGTTCCTGTTACCCAAATGCATCACCTTACATTTTTTTTGCACTGAACTTCAGCTGCCAGATGCTGGACCATCTTTCCAGCCTCTGTAGGTCTTTTTGTATGTCTTTACTGCCTCCTCCCTGTCAACCTTTTCTCCTAGCTTGGTATCGTCCATGAATAGGACAATCGTGCCCTAAATACCTATGCCAATGTCACTGATAAAGGCATTAAACAGGACTGGCCCCAACACTGAGCCTTGGGGCACACCACTAGTGACCCCACCTTCATCAGACCTCACCCCATTGACCACTACTCTCTGTTTTCTGTACTTAAGTGAATTACCTACACAACTGACTATGCACTTGGCTGCACCCAGGTCCTCCAACTTTTTTTAGTTGGTGGTTGTGCAGCACAGAATCAAAGGCCTTACTGAAATCAAAGTAGAGGAGGTCCACTGGATGGCCTCTGTCTTGTTCCCTAGTGACGCAGTCAAAAAATGTGATTCAGTTCATTTGACATGATCTTCCCACCATGAACCCATGTTGCCTGTCATCCTGCAGACCATTCTTAACTAGGTACTCTACCAAGTCTTATTTTATTAAAGTTTCTATCAGTTTCCCCACTACTGACATAAGACTCACCGGTCAGTAGTTGCCTAGTTCCTCCCAACTCCCTCCCTTGTTTGCATATAGCATACTCTGTTCAGCATGTCATTGAACATTTCTTGTTTCAGTGCTACACTAAATACCTCAATAAAGGTTACAAGCATAAGCCCAAAAAATTCCACTGCCTACACAGGGTATGCTTTAAAGTGCTAAAAAAAGCATAAAATGTCTATTACACATTGCAAAAAGCCTTTTTATGACTGCTGTCAGGTGCTCCCTCTCCCCACAGCAGCAGCAGCAGTGCTACAGTTCAACTCTCCAAACAGAAAATAGAGGAGAGAGGCTCAGGTATCTATACCACCAAGAAAAGATTTAAAGATTTATAGTTTTAGGAGCCAGAAAAACAGTTCAGCACTTCTACCACATGTATTTATCACAAAGTAAAATCAAACTCAAGACTGTGATGGGTAGTGATGGTATTGATGTGCATCTGTTTAAAATGGAAAAATCTGAATCTGTTTTACCAATTACAGATCATGAATCTTTCATAATCATTGATAATACAGGAAATATCAAATATATTGAAGGAAGCAATAATGGTTCCTGTCCACAACGGAGCCTCATCAGTAACAGTGAATATAGACCAATCTCCGTCTTGTTCCCACTGTACAAGGCACTTGAGCATGTTGTATTGGATCGATTCATTTCTTATACAGAGAAAGACAGAACTCAATGTGATGTATAGCTTGACTTTATGATGAATTATATACAACAACTGCCTAATTGAAGTTTCCTGAGTTTTTGCATAGTGCCTTGGACAGTGGAGACTTGGCAGGAGCATCTATACTGAGTTAATGAAAGCCTTCAATCTGGCCAATCACCATGTGCTATTGGCCAGACTGAGTAAACTGAGCTTGTCAAGGGTGTCTTGTAATGGAGTTAGTTATTAATCATCTGAAAGACAAGAAGGAAGAATAAGTGAGAATATTTCATTTGATATGTCGGTAAAGCTGAGGGTTCCTCAAGGATTCACGTTGGGATCTTTTCTGTTCAGTATGTTCTTGAATGAGCTACCAACCACATTTTTGAATAGCAAAATTGTCTTATATGCTAATGATGCCAGGGTGGTAGCTATTTGTAGGTCTCTACCTGCTCTGTCAGATTTTCTTCAAGGGAATTTTAATAGAATCCAGCAATGGCTTTTTGGATAGTATTGTTGTTATGAATGTTAAAATCAATGTGTATGATGTTTAGAAATTTAAGAAAATTGTGACCTAGGAAAGATTTGGAAATACTTACATTGGGAGGGTATTTAAGAGAGCAAGTCAACTCCTTCAAATACATAGGCCTCTACTTTGGCAGTGCACTATCCCTTAGTGCCCATGTAGATTCCTTGAGTAAAAGGATTAATATTCATTTAGGATTGTTGCACACCATAGGAACAAAATTAATTTTGTGCAGGTGTCTTGTAAATTGGTTGCCCAAAGTTTAATTTGTTCACTACTTGACTTTGGTATAATAGTATAAGCAGCAGCTTCACATAGTGCACTGCAGAGCTTGAGGACTAAACATTATGTGTATGAAGTGTAGTGTCTTTTCTTTCTTTTGTATGACTGTGTCACCTTTAAAAAGGGGCACCTCTTGCCTAAAGGTCTATGATAGATAGATAGATATATATATAGATAGATAGACAGACAGACAGACAATTTCACCTGAGAAGACACAAATGTCTGTTACTAACTGTAAAGAGCCCTAGTAGGACAGGAGGGCTGCTGCTGTCTCACTCATCCCTCTCTCCACAGCAGATGCAGCACTACAGTTCTACTGACAACACAGAGAAAAGAAGTGCAGGTGTTCTTAGCACCATGAAGAGATGTGGTTTATAAAGTTTTAGAAGCCAGAAAAATAGCTCAGCACTTTTATCACGTGTTTACCACACAGTTCTCCCGCCAAAGCTCGCTGAAGCTCTCCTTTTAAATGGGGGGGGGGTCTGTCTGGTGCCTGGGGCTCCAAAATTGGGTGTGATGTCACCAAGCATTACCTGTTTCAGTGCTACACTAAATACCTCCAAAAATGAAATGTAACAAAGTCTTAAATATCCCACTACCTAAACATGATATACCTTATATACCTTAAAATGCAAATGAAACAAAAAAAAAAACCTCAGAGCTGTTGTTACCAATCATAGAAAGCCCTTTTAGGACTGCAAGGTAGGTGCTGCTCTCTCACTGCTCCCTCTCCCCACAGCAGCAGCAACAGTAGCACCACTACAGTTCCCTTTCCTACACAGCAAATGGAGAATAGTGGTGCAGGTATTCTGATCATCAAGAAGAGATTACAAGGTTTATTGAGTTTTAGGAGCCAAAAATACATTTGATGTAACTGCACTGAGAGAATGATTTCCAATTTTCAAATTGTTACTGGTGTTCATAAAACAATATCTGGTGTACAAAGGAAATTGGATCTTCCAATATGTCATTCAGTCTTGGGTCAAATAGCTTTTACCTTTCAGTCTGTAAAATATTAAAATTCCTGCCCATTACCAATTTTAGACAGTCGTAGTTTAGATTCCTTTAAAAGTACAGTACAAGTCATATTAAACTGTTCCTTCAATGAGTTGTTTTAGCATTTCTGACTGAATTGCATTAGTGTTGCTGCATCCAGCACAAAGTCTTGCACAAACTGTTTCTTAAGTATTAAAACTCAGTTTTGTATTGCATTGTGACTGTACTGCATATGCATTCCAACTGAGTTGAAAAAACATTTTACAAACTTTGCTGTTTAGCTGGTTAAGCACTGAAAACAATGCACTATGAGTTGCCAATGCATTGCCAACTGTAAAAAACAAAACCAACCCATTGGTGGAACAGTTTAATGTGACTTGTACTGTACATTGATATCCTATTTGATGACCACATTTTTATGTAACTATGCTTGAAGTTTATGATCAGCTTGCATTATGATGTATGTATTGGTATGTGTACTTCATTTGCTCATTTCATTGTTGTGGTGTGTACTGTTTCTATGTGTTTGGCCCAGGTCACCCATGAAAATGGTCATTTGTGCCCATGGGTTTTTACCAGCAACCAGATAAACAAACAGACAAACAAACAAAAACAGGTCAGCACATCCACCACAAGTACAGTGGCAACCAGTGCCATTTATGCCATTTGCTCTGGCAGTACAGATAATGGAAGCTATCTCTTGCAAAGCATTGTTACATTGCAGTTAAAGCATCGGCTAGAACAGTGAGCTGTAATGACTTCCTGATAATGCACAGCGTGTGCGAAACTGGTAGAGGGTTTGGCGTCCTGATGTGTAGCTGCTTATGGCGATGTCGTGATTTGCTTTCTGAATAAAAGACTGATTCTATGTGAGTATCCCGAGGAGTGATGGTTTTTGCTACTGTTGAGTTTGAACCTTTGAACCTGGCACACTCTCACACAGTTGTAGCTGTTTTGCTGCCTGCTTCTGGAGCTGTAATGATCCCTATTATTACTGATGAGTATGCTACCACTCTATTTACTGTATCGCACAGTTCTCCTGCCAAAGCTTGCTGGAGCTTTCCTTTTATAGGGGAGCCTGCCTGGTACCTGGAGTTCCTAAATTGAAAGTGATGTCACCAAACACTCAGTGCTACATTAAATACCTCAAAAAAGGTTACAAAAATCTTAAAAAGTCTACTGCCTACACATGTTATAGCCTAAAATGCTAAAAACAAATGTACAGAATTCCTATGACTAATCACAAAAAGCCCTTTTAGGGTTGAAGGATTTTTACTGCTGTCTCACTGCTCACCCTCCACGCAGCTGCTGCAGCACCACTATAGCTGCATTACCCACACAGAGTCTAGAGGATAGAGGTGCAGGTATTCATAGCATGAAGGGAAGACTGAGAGGTTTATAGAGTTTTAGGAGCCAGAAAAACAGTTTCGCACTTCGGCCATGTGTATTAATCATACAGTCCTCTCACCAATGCTTGCTGGGACTCTCCTTTTATATGGTGGTTTGCCCAGTGCCTGGAGTTTCTAAACAGAGAGTGATATCACCAAGCACTTCCTGTTTCAGTGCTACACAATATACCTCATAAACAGGCAATAACATTTTTTAAAAAGTCCACTGTCTACACAGGGTATAAAATGTTAAAAAAAGGCACAGAATGTATGTCACTAATTGCAAAAAGCCCTTTAAGTACTGGAGTACATGGGCTGCTGTCTCACTGCTGCCTCTCCCCACAGCAGCAGCAGTGCTACAGTTCCACTGAACACACAGAAAATAGAGGCCCGTGCATTCTTGGCACTAAGACGTTATTAGGTTTATAGTTTTAAGCGCCAGAAAAACAGTTTAGTGCCTCCACTACATGTATTTACTACACAGTTCTCAAACTACCAATACTGAGTTCTTGAACATAGTTCTCAAAAGTGATTCCATCATGGGGTTCTGATGACTTCAGAGACCTCATGAACTTCACTCCTAAGGTCTACTATGATGTTGTCAGAACTCGTCAGTGGAAACAGCCTTGTTGTGCATTGTTGCCAATAAATTATTCTATGTGTTCCTATCAAGCAGATTTTTCATTTACTTGAAATCTGTTTACTGGCTAAGCACACTGGACCAGAGGACTTTTGTCAGGCTTGACCCAGGCCGAAACAGAAAGAATACAAAACATATGGTACAAAATCAAATAAACTGATAATTCAACAAACACATTTAGAGTCCTCAGACACATTTTGCTGCAAACATTTTTAAAAAATATTATAGGATCCTGCATTCTGTGATGAGTTAGGAAGTTGTTTCAAAAATGTGGTAACAGAAAAGGCACATTCTCTCATTTTTGTTTTACTGCCAGCTGGGACCAAGTTAAGATTTTTAGTGATTGGAGATTATTCTTTAGAGACTTAACAGCCAACATTCTCTGCAGTGCCATAACTTAGAGTTGTGAATGACCTTATACACCATACTCCCCAAAAGTACTATATTCCACAAATTGGAGATAACCATTCTAAACTGGAATATAATAAGCAATCATAGGTGCAAGATGTTGCTTGAAGGACAAAATGACATACGGTATGTTATTGTAAGCAACTGTAATTTAGTTTTGGTCCTTACTGTCAATATTTCAGAATAAGTGAGAAATGTAATCAAAGAAGGGGAGGATTGAACCTGTACCCATCCTTCTGAAAGATCCTTGTGCAACATCAAAAACCCTGAGAGGGAAGCTCAGTTGGTTTATGATGTCACAGCTATGTTTCCCTGATAGGAGAAAGTAGTCATGTTGTGCATGCTTTCTGATTATTAGTTGTGATATTGTACTAATAGTCATTTTCACAGGGAAGACATGCTTTTGTTTGTGTGCACGCATGTGCAGCAAGCATTTTGTTACAATAGAATGGCTTTCAGAGGTGTGTCCCTGTTGGGTCCAGGCCAGCTCAGGCTGCAGTAGGCTTGCCATGGCCAGGCTGATCATGACACTGTTCTCTGCTTGTGGGAAGAAACTTCATCCACTTGAAAGAAACCAGCCACTCTGATCAAACAGCGCCTGGCTCATTTAATTTACTGTACATGATGCTGCAAAGCAACCAGCCGAGCTGCATCATGCTCAGCCTGCTCCTTGTAGGGAACTCTTTCAGGTGTTGGCACAGTCCTGATTATAGCACCTCCTGTTCCACCAGGGATCCATTGACACCCTTTTCATCCATAGTCTCCCCAAGCATGCCTTTTCCTTCTGACACCACAGGTATTTTCCCAGGAGGAGACATACCTGGAAACAAGACATCACAACTCAGCATGTCTTTCTGAGCAAAAAAAATTGCAAAGATCAGCAATACTCTATTCAGACAGTGGCATTTTAGCATCCTAAATTACTACTGTACCCACACAAAAGTTCGGTCTTGTCACCGCCACGCATTGGCTAATTATCTTTCTTTTTTTTTTTCAATTCTTTTTCTGGCACTGGGTCACCGAGACATCTCTCAGAGGAGCCTATGTGATTGTCGTCCCCTGCTACTCCCCACCGTGATGCTCCACCACAGACCCCCCCCCCCAGTCAGGAGATTTCCCAGCACCCGGGATCACTCCCCGAGGCAGGGCCTACCTTTCCTACCTGGCAGCATCTATCTGAAATTAGAGGGTCCATCTCCTTCTGAGGGTCAGCCATGGGTTGTCTGCATGGGCATCCAGAATTGGGGATGTGAGGGAGGTCCCCGAGGCCCTCATCACCTCCTCAGTGCTTCAGGGTATTTTCTCTTTTTTTTCGTTTACGCCCTTCCCTCCTCCCCCTGGCAGATCCCAAGCGTGCAATGATGCCAGGTACATCCGTCATGGCTCTGTGTCCCTCTATGCCAGCCCTAAGCATTGCAGTGTCTCTGGTCTACACCGGGGGCTGCTGTGGTGCCAGGTAGTTGCCTGGATCCCCCCCAAGAGAGGAGAACAGTCCTCTGGATGCTCGATCCTTTATCTCCGCTGCCGATCCCCGGCCACCCCGGGCTCATTCCCGAACCCAGGTTACCAGTGTGGCATGAGGTGTGGCATCCAGCACCTCAACCCACAGTGCCACCGGGCCGGCTGACTAATTACCTTTCTGGCAGCAAAATAAAATAAACATGCAAAATAAGTATCTGCTCCTGCAGGAGTTCTGCATATAGGAACACACCTTGGGAAGGGCCATCCAAGTCCTCTGTTCAGCTGATGTCTCTACTGAGATAATTGAGTAATGCAGCATGCTACAGTCACATTCAAGCCTGTTCACCCACTTTGCATCTACATGGAAGTACCCCTTCCTGTACTTCCAGTGGCTGCAGTAACTCACTGGATACAGCTTGTTACATTATGACAGTAGAATTGATCTAAAATTAGGAATTAATACTACATGTGGACATATAATATTATACAAGGTTTTAGACCAACCCCACCTTAAATCATGATCTTCAGAATGACACTGCATTACCATTTTGCCTGCTTAAAATTTACAGTACAGTATTTTTTTCTGATGAACAAAGTGATAGGTTTAACACCTGTTGGACATAAAAGTGTTGAAACATTTATTTTCTGTGAAGTCCACCTAGTCACTGATAAACAAGAGAAGGCGCTCAAGACGAAAATGATTTGTCATTCTTCTGAGGGCAATGGACAGTTTTTCCAAAGTGAAGGCTGCATTGCGGTTTCTGTCTCTGGAGGGACAGGCACAGTATGTTACTACTGCAGTTCAATATTTGCAGTGTTTGCTTTCTAAGAGTAACTGCCAAATAAATCTAATAACCATCCAGTTAACCTTTTCTACATATGTCTTATTTGAGTCAAGTACCATGTACCATCTGTGGAAAAAATTGTTTGGTGTATGTATGATCTCTGATGGTTTTCACTTGTTGAACAATCAAGCTTATGCTTTGAACCACTCAAATGCACTCTGTATAGTACATTTACTGCACTGGTCACTGGTTATGATGTACTAATGTATTTATGTTATGTTTATATATATATGATTTTATTTTGCATTTTTCGTATCTACTTTATACTAATGTGTATATGTGCTGTATATATTTTTATCACATACTTTGTAATTATTTTTTTGGATTGTGTTTTAATGCTTTGTACCCCTGGTCCAGGTCGCCCCTGAAAAACGGACTGTATTGTCTCAGTGGGCCTATCCAGTTACCACAATTCAAATAAATAACATTTTCTTTAATTGCACAATCCCTTCAAATTACTTACGGGTGCATCAGCTGCAGACTACTCTCACACCTGTACAAGGGCTATGGCCCAATAGTCAGGATGAGAGTTATAAATTCTGAATGTGTTAGACCAGTTTTCAGCCAGCCCAGCAAGCCTTATCTAAGTTTTTAGTAAAATGATAATCCAATGTATGCGCCTGCCCAGGAACAAAATTAGTAAAATGGCAGTGGGAGATACTGTTAGAGCACTAAACTCCAAAAAAAGCTGGATTGGAAAAGCAGTGTAGCCTACTGGTTAATGCACTAAATGTTGAATCAGGAGAATGCACCTAAATGCCCATTCTGGGCTGAGTCTGTGAGACCCCCCATATTTGATGTGTGCCCCCCTCTAGTGACACTGGGGTGTCAGTCCCTAGTGTCACCCTGGGATCCTCTGTTTTTTTTTTTATTAAACCTGAAAAACAGAAAATTGTTCATCAATGTTTTTTGCAACCTTCTGAACCCTCTCACATACTTCACCCTGATCCCCCACTCAGCACCCCCACCCTATCCCATACCCCTCACTCACTTAAAAAAAATTCAGCAATGAAAATGCAATGCACTCTGCAAAAAAATAAAAATGTCCTTCTGCTTCAATGCTGACCACTAACTAAAGAAACACGGTAAGTGTGGTCAATCTATTTTCAATGTGTTTTAAACTTTTACTCATCATTTTATTTTATTAATATTTTTTCACCAAATTTTCAGTATGGCTTTGTTTTGGACCCCACCTTATAGTCTTGATAGGAATTGTTTCACAAATGATGATTTTGCAGTCACTCCACAAAATCATCTTTCTGGCAAGATTTGAAAAAGTTGGTAGCACGTGTAGTGGGTGCCTGAATTAAGGGGCTGTCTGAAATGGTGACAAGATGTGGGCAAAAGCCAGAATGGTGAGGGAGGAGGGAGGGTGACCGGATGTGGTGGGGTGGGCAACTGTAGCGACAGGATGTCACTATATGTACACATGCGGGGGGGAGCAAGCACAGCGAGCATGGCCTGGGAGGGGGCAGAGGGGATATAGAGGGTGGTGCTGCAGTCAGTTGCCAAGCTGCACCATGGCATCAGGGGTTGGCCTCTGCTTGCGGTGCTGGGGTTCTGGGTTCGGGTCTGGGTCCGGGTGCTACTGTGGTTTTGTTGCACCCAGTCCAAAACTTACTTTTTTTTCCTTTGCATTTGCCCCCTTGACATGCACCCCCCCCGGAGTTCAGAATCCTTACGTTTGGGTATGTGGGAGGTGAAGAATTAAGTCCCCAGTACCGTTTGTCTGTGTGCCGAGGATGTCAGGGTGGCGATATTGTTTTCTCCACCCTGATGTCGTGAAAATGCGGGTCACTGTTCGGCACTCGCCATTATCACATAGAACCAAAAATGTCACCTACTAGGTGCAAGAAGTGGGGTCATGAAACTGTGCTGAAAAATTGATATCAAACTCTTAAGAAACAACAACGTTATACAGGTATGTTGAAATGTTTCAATGTTCACTCATAACTTTAGTCATTTTCAATATTTTGACCTCAAAGTTTCAACACAGACATTTTTTTCACACCATCTCATGAATGGACAGATGCTTTGTTCTTGTTCTTTTAAATCCTGGCTAAAATGTTTTTTCACACTTGTGGCACAACATGACATTTAAGACAGTATTTTATAAATGACACCTGCCATGTTCAGAAGAGGTATTCATAAAAAGACTACATTGAAAATTTGGAGTCAAAATGTAAAAAAAAGTTATGAAGAAATGTTATATGCAGAGTCAGCCATTGGACCAACAGGTAGCGGGTTGTGTTCCAGTGCCGGCAACTCGAGTTCCAGAATGAGTTCGGGGAGCCATCTGGGCAGCACGAGGATGAGGGCCAGCATTGTTGTATGCCACTGTTTCAAGCCTGGAAGGGTATTGCAGTGTTGTGTCATACAAGCAACACCTTCTGATGGTCTGGGGAGCCTTCTCTTACAAGGGCTTGATGTGTGTGAGTCATGGCCTTATAGGGCCATGTACTGCATCAAAAGTGGGTTGACATGAAAAATGGAGCTTTAAATATCTCCACTATTCTTTTAATCCCTTTTGTAAAGGAACCTGCACAAATGAGGATGCAATTTTACGATCACAAAAAGGGAAATTTGTTGAAAAAACTATGCTAATGTAGACAATTTTGTTTCCAAGAGGGTTAAATAATGAAATACATTTTAAATCCTATTTATAATTAAAAAATTACTTTATATGACAAAACAAGATAACAGGCTGTGCATGTCGAGTTGATGACTCACAAGTCAATCTCCTACAAGCAGTTTGTGGTGTTACAGTGAGGAGTCGGAGATTAGGAGTGGAATATTGGTAATAGGTGAGCAACACCTAAAAAAAAATCACACAACTATAATATTTTGACTTCTATTAGTTTATGTGGGGTTAACAAAGGATAAGTAATCTGCCATGGAGGTTGGGGATACACCTACTGACATCAGTAACACTATAATATAATGATATTATAGGTAGTGTTCTCACTCCAAGATGATGTGTAATGAAGGAATGATCCCCCCAACCCTCCCCTCTCATTTTCTTCATTAGCACCTGTAAGGCTAGGGGTACATGCAGCAGCATCCCAAACATTGGAATATGGGGATATTTTGGGTAATGCTCGACTTACAAGATGGTGTGTTTTGAAGGGGAAGTTTTCTCTTTCATCCCTGTTCTCCCCCTTCCCATTCTCTCCATCAGCACCCATAGTCTTGAATTACAAGCATACTTTGAGTAGTATTCTGAATTATAGTTTGGTGTGCAATGGTGGGAATGTTTTTAATCTTTTCATTCCAACCTCCCCCTTCCCCATTGCCCCATTTAAGCAGCTGGACATGACACAAGAACATCTCTGTGGTCCGCATGCCTTTATAAATAAATGTAAAAGTAATTGCTTTGGCCAAGGCATGCAGGCAGTTTGATGGTGTGACAGAGCCGGCTTAAGATCCTGTCCCATTTGCTATGCAGAGAGTTAAAAGCAATGATCTCTTCTGTCCTCTTCTATTCTGTTACTTGTCTATCTCTTGCCTGTCTGATTGCACAAATTTTCCTTGTAGTACCTAAGAATTGGCCACTCCAATTGTCCCACAATTCCCCCGTTTTCTCCCTTCTTTCACCTGCTGTTTCTATTCTTTCTCCCCTTGCTTCTCTGTGGTTAAAAAATATTTATGAATCTGTATGTGAAAGTGAGATACCTTGGTTTGCGGAAATATACATATTGTTGAAATGGTTACAGACAGCTATTTGGGTTTATCTGGAACACAGGTGGGTATTTTACAAGAACAAGGATGTAGAATTTAATTGCCAAGGAAAACATCTTATAAAAAGAGATCAGTGTTTTATTTAGAAATAGAGCTGGATATTGTAAAGACAATCTCAGATGAAGGACTTCTGTTTATTTGAACTGCCTGTATCAAGAGCTATCGTGAACAATTTTATTTTAAATGTTATTGTTATTCATAATAATAAAATGCTGCTTGCAAATTTAATAACTTCTCTGGCTTTGCCTATGCTTCCTGACCTATGTCTCAGTGACAGATGGATTTTAAATACATTTCCTTTGACTATTTTTCCCAGTAAGTTGGTTCTCCTCGCTCTTTGTCTTCCTCCTCCACCCTATCGACCACTCTCCCCATCTCTATCCAATGAAGCTCATAAAATGACACCTTGCTGTACACATTCCACTGCTTTAAAGCCTGCAATTTTTTTCAGATATTGTCAATATTGTCCTAAGTTTTAAAGGAGCCCTGAAGACTTACCTTTTTAATATAGCTTTTAATGATTTATAATAAATTAAATTTTTCTTATTTATTGTTTTATGAAACTGTACAGGTGCTTTGGTTGAAGAAAAGCGCCTTTTAAAAATAAAGTATTGATTGATTGATTGATTGAATATTCTTACTTGTTTTAAATTATTGGAGAGGTTCTTAGTCTCATTATCCAGTTGAATTATGATCAAGCCTGATCACCACAACAAGGTGACCACCTCCATCGGTCAGGAAAAAGCATCAAATATTATCTTGCCATTCAGAGTTGATATCCCCCTGCTTTCTCTCTGTCTTGTGGGGAACCACTCTCTGGCTTTACTACTTATATAGTGTGCTCTGGCCAATAAGAGGCTCACAGGTGTTTACTGGGGAACTCACCAATTAGAAGAAGGCAACAATTCTCCTGCATTCAAATTTGTATAAAGGGTTTAGCATGCTCAACCCCTGCATTTACACTGCATCTTAGTAAAATGTGTGGGGAGGCACCTGGTGTGTGGCCAAACAAAAGCATATAATTAAGATGTCAGTGCTACACACACACACACACACTCTGCTGCTTTAAAGCCTGCATTTTTTTTCAAATAACTCCAATATTCTTACTCGTTATGAATTATTGAAGGGGTTCTTAGTCTCATCATCTAGCTGAATTATGAACAAGCCTGGCCACCGCAAAAAGGTGACCACCTCCATTGGTCATGAAAAAGCATCACATGTTATCTTGCCATTCAGAGCTGAGGTTCCCCTGCTTTCGCTCTGCCTTGTGGGGAAACCACTCTGTGGTTTTATTACTTATGAAAAAATTGCAGACTTTAAAGCAGCAGAGTGGGGGGGGACAGAACTGGTACCTTAACTATATGTTTTTATTTGGTCACACACCAGGTGCCTCCCCACACATTTTATTAAGATGCATTGTAAATGCAGGGGTTGAGGTTGCCAAACCTTTATACTGATTTGTACACATTCCACACCTTTAAAGCAACTTGATAGTGCAGTAGTGTTTGGACAAAAGCTTCGTATTTTGTCAGTACCTGATAAAATAACTTACTTGCATTCTGCAAGCCACAAAAAGAGATTAGAAATCATTTACTTTTATAGGGCTTGCAGACCTGTATATGAAATGTAAAATCTGTTCTCTGGGAGGTTGGTTGACACTGACTAATTAGAAACAGGAATATAAATGTTTTTAAATAATGTATATGTAGATTAATTGATTTCATTTGTCACAAATACCACTGTGAAGATAAACTTGAACATTTTCTTTGCGCACATGTGTATATTTGCTCATTTTTATGTTCTCTCTTTATGTGCAACATGAATGGTGGATTTGAACAGTCACTTCATGACAATTTAAATAAATGTATATGAAAAATGGGTCTGTTGCAATGTAAGTACTGCCCCCAAATGAAGCTTTGCTGTGCTACGTACTCGTAGGGATGTTGAGTAACATGGCGTAATAAATAATGTTCAATGGCTCTATTCATTGTGTGTGCTTTTTTTGGTTTTATGTATTCACAGTCCATGACCAAGAAAAGGCAGCATCTTTAGTTGCTCAGTGTGTACGTTTTTTCACAAAGTTGGCATTCCAGCTCAGTCACAGCTAACAGTAACTGCAGCACCACTCTCTTATCATAGTGTGTGTAAACAGTGCAACCTCATGCAGGTTCTGTTTTATTTCATGTGATACACAGGAGGTTCACACAGAAGCTGTTTATTTGAACATTGCTACCAAGGTGTTCTACATGGCCCTGTAGCCAGAGGTGCTGAGTTGGAAATGAAAGAAGAAGTAGATAACTAAGTTGGGGCCTCAGAAAAGCATAAGAGAAACATAGACTTTGATGGCAGATAAGGACCACTTGACCCATCCAGTCTGCCCATTTTCCTACCTATTGAATAAGCTGCAGATCCTAGTTAACCAACAGCCTAGCTAACCAATGGCCTAGAGCAGGCCTTTATATGTTTACCTGTATAGAGAGAAGCAGCCACCATCAGGATTTCCTGCACGAACTGTCAAGCAAAAGCAGACTTTTCATCAAACATTGAGTTAAAACAGAAATTGTTCGAACTAGAAAAACTTACTTTCAAAAAGATTGACTTTTGGTATGATGAGGCAACCCTGGAGGAATACAAGCATAATAACAAGGTGCCAAGAGAGCTGAGTGTTTATAAAGCCCACTAGGCAGGGCAACTGGACAAGGGTTTAATAGAAAGGTGGGTGCATGCCTTCAGTAACTGTTCAATGACCCTTGTGTAAATTTTAATTGGGCAGGACAGGCGTCTATATCAGAAAACAAACCAAGGCATTACTGAGATTGAGAAAGATATTGATGTTGCATACCCTGGGTCAGAAACACAGGGATTATTGGACAGGGGTAGTTTCACACCTTGCGATGGAAGTGGTTACAGATATTATTCGAAGAAGAGCATTCAGCTAAGCCACCTGTTGTAATAAAAACAAAAACTACAGTATTAACATCTTACTACGGGTAATAAAATAGTATTTTATGCAGTTGCTGGCAAGTACTTGTAGTAGTAATAAGCAGTACCCTACCATCCAGATCAGATTATTACTACCAACAAAGTTTGGGAAACGAAATGCAGTTGCTATATGAACTCGCTTGACCAACTGGTGTCATTATTTTTTTGTATTTTTCTGTGCTCATTGTGTTCATTTAAGTAATCCAGGCCTGGTCTGACCTGACTTATTGCCACTATCATACCTTGCCTCATGTATTAAGTAGACCCCATTTACAAAAGATCTCAATCTCTCTCTCTCTCTCTCTCTCTCTCCCTCCCTCCTCCTCTCTCTCTTTCTCTCTCTCCTTCTTTCCTAGCACTCACAAGAGCCAAACAAGTATGTCACCTAGGTAGGTCAGACTCAGGAAGGAGCTACCGATTGCTTGAGTGTTTTCAAAAATTCTTGTGGGCACAGTCTATGAGGTCTTTGGGTGAATGGTGCCTGGGCTCAGTTGGTATCACAGGCAATACAAAAAAGGTTTTGGTGCCTCTGCCTATGAGGATCCTTTTGACAGATGGCTGCCAGGGCACTACCCCACAGGAAATGAATGCAACCCCCACCCTCATGACAGGGAACCTTTATGATTATACACAACTCCAACTTACACTCTGTGCGTTCAAACACAATATGCAAAACACAAAAAATTGCAAATAAAACACAAGGGATATTTATTTGGGGGACAGAAACAGACTCTGGGTGGGGGAACAGAATGTAATAAAGGCAGTAAAACAGTTCTGCAGTCACGCCCCACATTCCACACAGTATTTACTGTTTTCTCCTACTGATGCACCAGTACCCCAAAGTCCCCTGGGAGTTCCAAATGCCATCCATTAATTGTGTGAATGCAGTGGGCAGCTGCAGGCCTGATGTTGGATCATGATATGGTACTGATTGAAGGCTGGTGGTTGGGGATCCCAAACAAATTATTCAACACAAATGCCAGTTACTCCAGGCTGTTGAAGTTCTATAAATGGCTTTGAATAGTAATCATGGAGAAATACCCAGCAATTATGAGACTGGTAGGAGGAAGGTTCAAAAGCAATCTCAGGAAATACTTCTTCACAGAGAGAGTGACAGACCCGTGGAACAGCCTGCCCCAGCAGGTGGTAGCATCAAAGACAATCAGGGAGTTCAAACTCACATGGTATAGACGTAAAGGACAAGTTAGGATGAAGGCTGCATAGGGAAGGGGGTAGTTTCTAGGCCAGACTAGATGGATAACATGGTCCCCATCTGCCGACGCTTTTCTTATGTTCTTATGTTCTAATTACTCTTATCTGTTCCTGACTAGCAGAAGAATTGGAGGTAGAGTCCAAATAGATACATAGATACATAGACAGTGTCGGCAGATAAGGGCCTATGGCCCACCTAGTCTGCCCATTTGAGCTTGTAAGTTCAGTTTGTTTTCCTAGAAGTCTGTTTCCCCTTACCCCTGCCCTCTAGAATTCCTTTATGTCTATCCCATGCATTCTTAAATCCCGTGATTGTTTCAGCCCCCACCACTTCCTCTGGCAGGGTGTTCCACTTGTCCACCACCCGTTCTGTGAAGAAATTCTTTCTCATGTTTCCTCTGAATCGTCCTCCTCCAACTTCATCCCATGCCCTCTAGTCCTGAAACATCTTTTCGCTTAAAATAGTGTTTTCCTGCACCCTGTTCCTCCCTGTAAGATACTTGTATGTCTCTATCATATCCCTCTCTCCTCCTCTCCTCCAGGGAGTACATGTTCAGTTCCTTCAACCTGTCTTCATAGGACTTGTGATGCAACCCATGCACCATCTTTGTTGCCCTCCTCTGAACCTTCTCTACCCTGTCTATGTCCTTACGTAGGTATGGTCTCCAGAACTGTACACTGTACTCCAGGTGGGGCCTCACTAGTGTCTTGTATAGCGGAATTATGACCTCCCTTTTCCTGCTGGTGATGCCCCTGCCATACATCCCAGCATCCTATTTGCTTTTACTTGATGCCTTGTCACACTGTTTCCTACCTTGAGGTCATCAGAGATGACAACCCCAAGATCCCTTTCCTGCTTGGTGCATTCTATATCCTCACCCCCAACTGATATATTGTGCCAGGGTTTTGTGCCCCATATGCATTATCTTGCACTTCTTTGCATTGAATTTCAACTGCCAAACCCTTGACCATTCTTCAAGTTTCTGGTCCCTTCTCATTCTGTCTACACCCTCTGGTGTGTCTACTCTGTTACAGAGCTTTGTGTCATCAGCGAACAGTGAAATTCTGCCTTCTAGATCCTGTGCAATGTCACTGATGAAGATGTTGAATAGGACCGGTCCCAGCACTGATCCCTGTGGTACCCCACTGGTTACTCTTCCCTCTGTGGAGTGACAGCCATTTACCACCCTCTGTGTCCTGCCACCCAGCCAGTTACCTACCCACCACACTACTGTCCTGCCCACACCCATATTCCCCAGTTTGTGTAATAGTCTTCTATGTGGCACAGTGTCAAAGGCCTTGCTGAAGTCCAGATAGGCCATGTCCACTGCCCTCCCTGATCCACCTCCCTAGTCACCCAGTCAAAAATTCAATGAGGTTGGTCTGACATGACCTCCCCTGGTGAAACCATGCTGCCTTGGGTCCTGTAGTCCATTGACAACCAGATGTTCCACCAATCTCTCCTTCAGTAGTGCTTCCATGATCTTTCCCACTACCGGTGAGGCTGACTGGTCTGTAGTTCCCTGCTTCCTCTTTGTTCCCACTTTTGTATAAGGGGACTACATCTGCTGTCCTCCAGTCTTTGGGTACCTCCCTGTTTCCAGTGATTGGCTGAACAGGATAGCCAGAGGTTCAGCCACCACCTCTCTTAGTTCTTTAAGGACCCTGGGGTGCACCCATCTGGCCCCATTGCTTTATCAGCTCTTATTACTTCCAGTTCCTTCAGGACCCTTTCTCGGTAAAAGGACTTGTGTCCATTTCTGCACCATTCTCACCCTTGTACTCCCTTCAGACCCATTACCCCCTCTTCCTTAGTAAAGACTGAGCAGAAATACCTGTTCAATATGTCAGCTTTATTGTTGTCATCCTCCACGCGCTCCCATCCTCCCCTTCAGTCTCACTATCCCTCCCTTTGTCTTTCTTTTTTCACTTATGTACCTGTAAAAGGTTTTGTCCCCTCTACCCACTGATTTTGCAATGTGTTCTTCTGTCTGAGCTTTGGCTTCCCTTACTGACTTCCCTGCCTCCCTTTGTTTCTCCTGGTACTTCTCCCTATCCCCTTCTGCCTGTGTCTTTTTGTATTGCCTAAATTCAATCTTTTTGGCTTTCACTTTCTTTGCTACCTCTTTGGAAAACCATAATGGTCTCCTCTTCCTTTTCCTCTTGCTAACCTGCTTAATGCATAATTCTGTTGTTCTTATAATCCCCATTTTAAATACTGCCCACTGTTCCTCAACCCCTGATTCCTGTCCCATTCCCCTTAATGCCTCTTTCAAGTATCTCCCCATTTTCCCAAAGTCTGCCCCCCTAAAATCCAGGATACGTGTTTTTGTGTGGTTTGGTTCTGCTCTTTCTGTGATTTCAAACCACAATGACTGGTGGTCACTGTTACCCAGGTGCTCCCCCACTGTTACCCCCATCACACTGTCCCTGTTTGTGAGCACAAGGTCCAGTATTGCCTTCTGCCGAGTTGGTTCCATGACCACTTGCTTGAGGAAGGCACCCTGAAGGGAGTCCAGGATAAATCTGCTCCTAGTTGATGCTGCTGCTGGGATGCTTCAGTCCACGTCTGGTATATTGAAGTCTCCAGCCAGTACTACCTCACCCTTGTTTGCCATCCTTTGGATGGCTAGCATCAGCTCCCTATCTGTTTCTTCCTCCTGGGCTGGTGGTCTATAGACCACACCTGTGCGGATGGCTGGCCCCATTTTCCTTTCCGGCTTAACCCACAGTATCTCTCCCCCATTTTGATCCTCCTGGATCTGTGTGGCCCTTATGTCATTTTTCACATACAGTGCCACTCCTCCTCCCTTCCTGCCTGCTCTGTCTCTTCTGAATATGTTGTAGCCAGGTATGGCCATCTCCCAGTCATGGTTATCATTACACCAGGTTTCAGTGATGGCCACAATGTCCAGGTCTGACTGTACCATGACAGCCTCCAGATCTTCCATCTTGTTGCTAAGGCTCCTGGCATTTGCACACATGGCTTTCCATGATTTGACCTCCCTAGACTGCTTCACTGTTCTACTCAGCCCCTTCCTTGGTTGTCATTTATCCCTGGTTCTCCTTGCTGTTTGCCCTTCTGCTGAATTTTGCCCCTTTCTGCTTATCCACCTTTTGGACACTAATCTCCATCTTTTGCACACTGCTTTGCAGAGATAGCCACTCCTCTGGTTCACTGGTTCCACTACTAGCTGTGGGGGGTGAGCAAGTAGGTACCATCCTTGCTGGCCTGCCACCCCCCTTTGCTAGTTTAAATGCTTGTCAATGTAGCATTTAAACTTATCATTGAGTGCTTGGATTCCCCTCCAGGATGGATGCAGGCCGTCAGGCTTGAACAAACCTCCATCCCTCCAGGTGGGTCCCCAGTCACCAATAAATCCAAACCCTTCCTCACAGCACCAGTTCTTCAACCATGAGTTATATTGTATTAAGGTACATGTTTTTTTCCCAGCATCAGTTTGCCAGTATGATGACCACACAGTGTGTCCATTTTCCAATCCAAGCAGTCAGCTGTGAAGACAAAAGAGATATAGAGATATTATTTTTCCTCAGTTGTTCACTATAGTGACCACATGGTATATCCATTGTCCACTCACAGCAGTCACCTGTGATGACAAGAGAGAAATTATTTTTCTCAGTTGACCACTATGATGACCTCACGGTATATCTGTTATCCACTCCCAGTCTTGCTAAATATTGCTATCACCTGTGAAGAGACAAGACTGAAATTATTTTCCTCAGGTGGCCCATGTGTCATGGACAGATGTACCTGTGAAAGGAATATAAAAATAAAAAATGGAAAAAATACAAAAAAATCAGGATACTTACCATGGCATTAGTGATGGCCACGCTGTGTAATGGCACAACGGTGCCCCAGAGCTGGGGACGGAGGAGATGAATTACTTGCTGCTGAGGAGGAGAGGAGACCTATGAACATGAATGAAATTATTTAGACTCAAGGCCACTCTCTGCCATTTGTAACTATGAAAGGAAAAAAAAAAAACAATAAGAAGCAAAAAAATGGAATCATACATGTCAGAACAAAAAAACTGTTCTAAATCCTTTAAAACTGAGCTTGTTCTAGTGTGATACTTACCATCACAATAGTGATGGCCATTCTCTGTAATGGCACAATGGTGTCTCGGAGGTAGAAGAGGAGGAGGAGGAGGTGACAGCTTGCCTGCTGGAGGAGGAAGCATGGTCTGCATTTACACTGGGTAAAGAGTCCAGGTTTGTCGGGAGGCATCAGATGGAAGCAGTGGCCCATGTTGTTGTTCATGGACAAAGAACAGAGCAGGCCAGAGGAGAGAATGCAGCATAGGGACAGGCAAGGTAGCAGATTCACATTAACAGTGTGTAGCATTTATGCTGAGTTAGGAGTCAGGGTTTGTCTGGAGGAATCAGATGGAGGCAGAAATTCATTGCTGAATTGAATTAACTGCCTTAAGTAAATATGACTGAAAATGAAAAAGAAAGGAAAACATATTACTGGGCCAGTCATGCGAGTAAATATTTGAGGTGGACCTGTCCAGCACCAGGTGTGGATTCAGCCTCATATTTTCCTATTTGGCTGGCCCTGGAACAAGACATGGTTAAGAAATCTGGTTTGTCTCCATGGACCCTACTGTATGCTGCTCCCTGGGAACTGCCTATTACCCTCGGTTCATCAATAGTTGGAATTTCAATTAGAGTGCACTCCCAACCATGTTCATTTTTGAAATACAACCTTAAGAAAGACCTTTCCCAGTCATTTTTCCGGAACCCTCACTTTAAAATAGGTGGGAAAGTGGTCTCAGACACTTGGTTGCCTCAGCTTGCAGATATGGAAGTGTGTAGCTTGCTCCGGAATGATACATGTTTCTCTGTGGAGATTTTGCAGTGATTTAAGTTGAATAAAATATTTACTTTTAAAGTGTATCAGCTTCATCATGCTATATAGCAATGGTTTGATGTGAAATTTGCCCATATAAAGGCATCAGAGTTTCTGCAAACACTATGAAAACTGGCTTCCCTACCACATTCCATGTCCAAGCTGTATGCCAGTTTGTTTGACAAGGCTTATCCTGGAATAGATGGTGTGTCTATGTATTGGAAATTCCAGTTCCCACAACACACCTTTGACTGGTGCAGGATATGGAAGGATACTTATGCATTTAACACACAAGACCGGTTGCGTCTTATCCAGTTCCATGTTCAAAACAACTTGTATTTTGCTCTAGTTAAACTGGATAGGATGGGTAGACTTAATACTTCGACCTGCTCAAGATGTGAGCAGTCAGAGGGGGTCACCCTATCATATTTTTCGGGATTGCCCTAAGGTCGCTTGATTGTGGTCCTCTATTAAGTATAAGGCAGATCTGTTATTGGGGATCGCTGGTTATTTCTCCCCAAGATATGTGTAGTGGGAGACCACTCTACCATTCACATAAAGGAGCGGACATACTATGTGGCCTTGATAGCCCTGATGGTTAAAAAGCTGGTTCTCCGTCACTGGTTTGACACGGTGAATATAACTTACAATGAGTGGCTGCAGGAACTCTTGCTTAATATAAGGGTTGAAAGGATGATTGCCAGTCTGCATAATCACATACCAAGGTATGAAAAGGTATGGGGCAAGCTGCACACTTTATACACATTGTGAACCAGGACAGGTTCTTCCTTATGGATATTTTACTTGTTACATCTGACAAACCTAGGCAGGTATTACAGTGTCTGCTATCAGACAAGGTTGTATGCCACTCTGCTGTGGGTAGGGGAGAGGGTGGTATGGATTTAGAGTTTGCTGTTATTGTTAATGCTGTTGTTTTTATTGTTGTTGTCTAATTGTGTGTACTGTGAAAGTATTTGTTGTGAATGAAACTTTAATAAAGCTTATTAAATTAAAAAAAGAAAGGAAAACTAGCTGGAGTTGTGGTAAATGCACATGTAGGCACAGCAGCACAATTTGAGAAAATGAGAAATGGGACAGAACAATTTAATATGAGAATTGTAAAGGATTCCTCTCAGAGTCAGGAGAAGAGGAATGTGTGCAGAACTTCATGCTTCCTTGTCTAGGAAGTAACCCTTACAGTCTTCCAGACTGTAGCTGTACCAGCACAGGAAATCTTTCTTCATGAGGGTTTCATCTACCTCACTAGTTGACAATTTACCAATGCCACCAACGTCATGTGTATCATCATCATCTCCCACACTACTGCTAGCTTCATGTGGTAGGAACAGAGAGAGGATTTTGTTCCATGGAAGGTGTCCTGCATTCATTTTAATAAATACTAGCATTAAAACATTTTTTTGGTGACAGACTGGTGTTCTTGTCCCTTACGATGACCTACACTAAACTGAAGATGCATTCAACACTAACACTCAAGAGTGAATAGCTTGGGTATTTTATGGCTACTGATGTCACTGCTGGCCAGTCAGTGAGCTTACAACTCCAGTATAGCAAGGGCTTATCAATGATGCTAAGGTGCCTATTGTCTGCCAAATATGTATCCACCAGGAGTTGTGCTGGATGCATTCTTGTTGCCTTGTCTGCCTTCTCCACATCACAAAGTGGATTGGTAGGGATTTTCTCTTTTCCTTTTGAGTTTTTTTTCACCCCATTTCCCATGTGAGGTGGTTGCAACACTCCTTCTCTGATGTTCAGCTTATACCTTTGAAGACTGGGTTTTTAGCATCTGCACGCCATGTACCCATCTTATTAACAGATCAACCAAGTTTTGCACCGGATTACAGCCAAATTCAATGATTGATGCAAGGCCATGTTTATAACGTGCACCCAGCATGGTGACAATCCCAAAATCTGCAGACTGCAGAATGTCAGAAATATGGATGTTGCAGTCCAACACATGAAGCATGTGCTCCATCTAGGCACAATGTCCAGAATCACCACTTGTCTCCAGTACCTGCTGTAAATTTAACACATGCTGAATCAGCACTTGGAAAAGTGATATGGCCTGACTGATACAGGCAATGTCCCCACTCACTGCCTGTGTTGCATGCTTGAATGACCTAAGAATCGTGATAGACATCATTTGACCCAACTGATCTCTAATCCAACTAGGTTCTCCCCTGCTACTAGTCATCACATGTTGATTGACTGGATCATTACAAGCAGAAGGGATAGAATTGCTGGGACTGGCATCCTTGCAGATGCTTATCGTAACCACTCCCCTGTTTTTTGCATTTGGATGGCTCATTCTGCCACCTGCCCTCCCAAAGAGACCTTTCTGCAGGATTCTCAAGGCTTGACCTCACTGCTTTTTTTGTTGACCTGTCTAGGATTGACTGGGGGCCATTACACTATACCACCATTGTTACTGAGGCACTTAATTGCTTTATCTCCTGTGTCAATGTCCTCTAAGACTTTCATAACCTGTTGGTAAATGCAAAGTTAGAGGTACAACTACTAGATAGTTCCATAAACATCTTCTTGCCACTCTGAGGGATATGAACAAATGTTGAGCTAAGTTAATACCCTCTAGTCTCCCTTCTGATTGATTCACCTATGGAACTAAGAGGAATGCCTGCAAAAAGACTATCCACCTTGACAATAGTTCATATTGCAAGAAGTTGCTGCATGATGCTGCAGGTGACTCTTGGAAATTCTAGAACCACATAAAGGGTTTTATGGGTGGGAAGGGTGCCCACTCCATTGAAGATATGGGTATTGATGGCTTAAGCTGTACTGACTATGCCACCATTGCTAATGCATTCAATCATCATGTTTCAAACCTGTCCTTATATGCATGCCCTTAAACAGACTCATCTACTGCCACCTCACATATCCTCTTCCCCTCCCCCTCCACTCCCAGTTTGTACCTACTGTAGGTACTGTCACTGTCAAGAAAATGTATTGTCAACTTGATTCCATTTCTGCTTGCTGTGGTGGTGACTCTGTTGGCATTGATCCACAATTGCTGAAGACTGTAAGCCTTTTACCAGGCCCTCCTCTGACTAGAAGTTACAATGTATCCTTATACTCTGGCTTGTTTCTGAAGTTTGGAAAGTGGCAGAAACTGTCCTCATTTTTAAGAAAGGTGACCCCAAACTGGGCACAAACTATCACCCAGTTGCTATACTATCTGTTGAGCAAAATCCTTGAGAAGTTGGTCACAGCACAGACAACTTACTAACTTTGTGAGCATAATCTGTTCTCAAATGCCCAACATGGTTTTAGGAAAGGCCATAGTACCAATACAGCACTTCTTCAACTCATGAATGATGCCAAAATGGCCATGGATAAGGGTATGCTCATTGAAGCTGTGTTTTATTGACTTAATCAAGGCCTTTGACTTAGTGGACAATCATCTACTTAAAGTTAAGATGCGCTGCATCAGTATCTCCCCTAAAATGGTTACCTGGTTTGACAGATACAATAAGGATAGAAGGTAATTTGTCAAAATTAACAAAATAGAGTATGACCTCACTACAGTCAGTATTGGTGTTCCTCAAGGTTTGATCTTTGATCCCCTTCTCTTTATTATCTTTGTTAATGATCTCTCATGAATCCCAGCATCATGCTCTACCCTATTTTATGTGGATGACATGGTGCTTAATACAAGCTCAAAACACTTGGCTGACATTAACTCTAACCTAAACTCTGACTTCCATTTGGTGCAGTCCTGGTTCTTCCTAAACAAGCTAATTATCAGTGCCAGGAAATCTCACTCGTGATATTCAGCTCTGCTCCAAAGCAGAAAAAGTGTCCTCTTAGCTTGGTAGTCTCTTCTTTTGATGGTAACCTTCTCTTTAATATTCAATCATTGAAAAACCTTGGTCTTACCTTTGACCCTTCTCTGGATTACTCATTGCACATTTTCACCGTTTGTAAAGCTGTTGACATCAAACTAGAATACATCTAAAATTAGTAGCTCATCTTAATCACTTTCACAAACTCCAAATTGTTGTTCTCATTGGGGTGCTACTGGTCATGGCATCCATAAGTTAAAAGGTAAGGCCCAGTGCGTAACCTCCCCACTCCCCCTCCCTCAAAGAATTGACAAGCCCATAAATTGTTATAATATGCTTTCTGCCACAAATGGCTTCTCACTTATTATATTCCAAAGGGGAATGGGGGTCTCTTAGTTTTTCATATTAGGGCTCTGGTGTAAAAGTGATCTCAGCCACCAGTCGGCAAGGTGGACTTCCCATTGACTGAGGCCATATTCTAAAATGCAACTGCCAGAGTTACTGCTTTTTAAAATATGGTGTACTGCCTCATTGGCTCACTTTAAATAAGGTGCAGTCCCCAGCCAATGTACTTGCACTGCCTTATTGATTCATTTTAAATAAGGTGTAGTCCCCAGTCAATGTACTGGTAATTGGTGGGGAGCCAGCTAATGGAGACAGCCACATATCTAACAAATATGAACAAATCCCAATTTAGCAGCTCAACCCAATCACTTTTACAAACCCTAAATTACTTTTCTCATTGGGGTGCTATTGGTTATGGCATACATAAATGAAAGCAAAAGGCCTGGTGCACACCTCCCCCCTCCAGAAAAAATGGCAAGTCAATAAATTGTTACAATATGCTTTCTGTCTCAAATAGCTACTCACTTACTACATCCCAACATCAAATAGGCCTGGCCCATACAGTCAAAAGTCTGAGCATCATTTTTGATGAACAGTTGACACCGAAGGCTCAGGTGTCAACTGTAGTTGGAAGTGGCTTTTAACATCTGAGGGACATCAGCTGGATTAAGTCCCTTAACCCTCCTGAAGACATGCTGATACTGATACATGCATTTATGACAGCTAGGCTCGACTACTGCAATGTGCTCTACCTCAGGGGTTCGTGGAGGTACCCTACTGTATAATGATTGCAGCTACTGCAGAATGCTGTGGCCAGGTTACTGACTGGCCTCTGGAGGTCTAGTCATGTGGCCCCAGCTCTGCATGGCTGTATTGACTACCTATGAAGTGGAAAGTCACCTTCAGGGTTGGTTTAGTAACCTAAAAAGTCCTACATGGATTGGGCCCTGCCACCTGGTAGAGCTTCTGCACCCTGTCCAGCCATGTACCTCCTTTGCTTCTCCTCTGAGGGTCTCCTTTTGGTCCCAAGGGCTTGGCTAAAGTACCCCAGTGATCATTCATTTGAAGTGACTGGCCCGCTTGTTTGGAATGCTTTGCCTAGGAGAATGAGGGAGGCTGCCTCGATGGAGGCCTTTAAAAGGGGGCTAAGAACCTAGTAATTTAATCAGGCTTTTGGGGATTAGTGGTTCTCATAGTTTCCCTGCATGTTAGCAACTCTAAACAGAAATTATGGTATTCTGTCTATTTTAAATAGCCCCTTATCTTATTTATTTATTAATTACTGTTAGTGTTTTAAATTACTTGCTGTGCATGTACAGTGCCCTGAACCTTTAGGGAAGGGTGCCTTACAAATAAAGTTACTACTACTACTAAATATGCCCTTATCCCCTCTTCCTGGATCACTATTGCTCAGGGTATCATTCTTCCTAGCACTGCCAATGGGTTTTTCACCTACTCCAATTCCTCCATAGGTAATCTAAGTGCACGGGACATTTCTTACATTAGCTTTTGCTGTTTTTCCTTGGCCTCTATCTATCTATTTATCTATCTAACTATCTATCTATCTATCTATCTATCTATCTATCTATCTATCTATCTATTTAAAATTGGTAACCAGAAGAAACATGTTGAGCTGAGGCTGGTTACCACATGCGACCTGCAGGAAGGGGAGAAGCACAGGTACAAACAAAATACAGCTGGTCAGGTGATGTGGTTACAATGAGTATAACATAAAGAGCTGAGCTGAGCACAGAGCAGACTAAATGGCAAAACATTGCATATGGAAGGAAAAAGAATTAGTATACAAATCATCCATACAAATTGGGAAAACTCAAAGTGCATAGTGCTAGAGTGAAGGAAGGCTGAGCTGGTACTTAAAGTAAGAGTCAAAACAGGTTGATAAACTTCAACGAGGTTACCAGGACTATGAGGTTGAGGGGGAGAGGGAGCAAAGGAGTGGTCAAAAGCCAGGCAAGGATAAGGAAGGGTTCAGGAAGAGGGTTGGCAGGAGCTGGGGGTGCAGTTTTAGCTGGCATCTAAGTAGGGAAGGGGGAGAGAGACAAACAGAGGAGGATAGCTGGTTACAGAGGGAGAGGAGGCAGTATGAGAAAAGATTTCCCGGCTGAAGAATGTGAGTGGGGGTGGGAGAATATGCAGGGGTCTGTTGAGCGCAGGGAGTAGTAGGAGGAGGAGAGGATGGGAGAGAAGAGATGGAATAGGTATGAGGAGGGACCCAAACCAGTATTTAGAGATGAGGGAAGCACAGTGAAACTGGCGATGTGAGGGGAGAGGGAAGATGGATAGGGAGGAGTAAAGGGAGCAGTGGTGAGTACAAGAGGATGAGTCTGTAGCAAAGTGGCAGAAAGCATTGCGGAGGGTGTCCAGTCTGGCAAGAGAAGTAGAGGGATGTGTGCCATAAACAACATCTGCAAACTGTAGTTAGAAAACCAGGAGAACCATTTTGGTAACCAGCTCCCAGCAGACCTAGGAAGAAAGGCAGTCCTTAATGCGGTACAGAGCACTGAGTTTGGGGTACAGTCTGGCATTGATGGCATCAGTGTGGACAGAGAAGTTAAGCCTGCTATCTAGGCACACACCAAGGTACTTAAAAACTGGGACTACTTCAAGCAGTGTGCCTTCCAATGTGGAGAAGACAGGTAGAGGGGCAAGCCGTGTCAGTTTCTGGCTGGTACCAATGGTCATAGACACTTTTTTGTGTAGACCCGAAGCTGGTTGGACTGGAACCAGTGCAGAACATTATAAAAGTCTTGCTGAAGTGAAACTTCCAGGGATGCATTCGAGGGACTGGAGGTGTAAATAGCTGTGTCATCTGCATACATGTGAACATGCAAGTTGACACACGCAGAAAGGGGGTCATCTAGGAAGATAGAAAAGATGATTGGACCCAGAATGGAGCCTTGTTGGACCCCAGCCTGGATAGGAAGGGTGGGGAGATGGCACCTCCTACCTGCACTGACTGTTGAGAGTTCGAGAGGTAGGAACGGAACCAGTTGACAGTGGGGGCTGAGAGACCAACAGAGCTCAACTTGACCAGGAGGAGTGAGTGAGACACCAAATCAAAGGCTTTGGCCAGATCAATGAAAATGGTGGCTATGATGTTCCTCTGATCCATCACTGAGGGGACAGAGTCAATGACCCTAGGCAGGAAGGAGATGGCTGAATGATTCTTCCTATAGCCAGACTGGAAGGGGGAGAGGAAGTTCTAAGAGTGGAGGAAGTAAGAAAGCCATGAGTAGACTAGTTTCTCCTGCAGTTTCACAAGAACAGGGAGGAGGGAGATAGGGTGGAAGTTGCAAGGAGTGGAGGTATCACCCAGTTTGTGAAGGGGAAGAACCCTTGGCAAGCTTTCAAGACTGAGGGGCAGTACAGAGAGTGAAGGAGAGATTTAGGAGGTGAGTAAGTGGGGAGGCAACAGCAGAAGCTGACAGATGGAGAAGTTTAGGGTCCAAGCCATCTGGACTAGAGTTGGAAGAGTTTAGAGAGGAAAGGGTAAACAAGGTCTCCTGGGGAGTGATGGGAGGAATCAAACCCCAGAGGGGGTGAGGTCAGGAGGAGGGAGGAGAAAGTGGAAGAGGACTGGATCCATGAGGTTGGAGGGAGAGAAGAGCACAAGTGATAAAAAAACTAATTGAAGTGAGCAGCAACAGAGGGAGGATCAGGCACTGGGGAGCCATTAACCATGAGAACAGGGGGAAAGGACTGGGCTGGGGGGTCAAAAAAGTAATGAATCACCTTCCAGAATTTGGCTGGGGAATTAAGATTATTCTGGAGGTTGGCCTTGAAGTACAGGGACTTGACGGTATGAATGGCCTTAGTGCAAGAGTTCCTAAGAGCTCTGTAAGAGAGGAGGTCCTCCAGACAGCAGGATAATTTATACCTGGCCCAGGCTTGATTACAGGTCTTGCATAAGTCGATGAGACTGAAGGAGATCCAGAGGTGGTGATGAAAGGATTTAACCCTAGATTTCCCGATCGGGGCATGCTTGTCCCACACAAAAGTAAATACTGAGTGGAAGAGTGAAAGGGCCATATCAATGTCTGAGGCAGTGAGCATGAGGGACCAGTCAGTTGCAGCCAGGTCGCTCAGTAGAGCCTCTTTGTTCAGAGACTGAAGGGACCTGGACCAGATGTACTTTGGAGGGGGAGCTGGACTTTCCTGACACAAAATATCATGCAGTGGTTGCCGAAGGGATTCAGCAATATACCTGCTACAATAATGTGGTGGGTGGGGTGAGGTGAAAACATAGTCCAGGAGGGTATGGTTTGATGAGTGGGGATTGAGTTAGGTGGGTTCTGTAATGAGTTGTGAAAGACTGAATAGTTCAATCCTGTGGGTGGTAGGCCTGGAGGTCAGGGAAAGCCAATTTAAGTTGAAATCACCCAGTAGGATGAGCCCACCAGCAGAGGAGTATGAGGACAGATTGGAGAGTAAGTCCATCAGCGATGAGGGGGAAATTCTCAGGAAGGCATAGAAAACACCAATAAAAATGGGTAGTGTGGAGGGAAAGCAAAGTTTAGCTAACAGTAACTCATGGGAGGAAGATGCAGCCTCCCTGAGAATGGTGGTGCAGGAGAGATTCTGGCAGAAATATATTGGGCATCACCACCTCCTCATTTACCCCTGTCCTGCCTAAAGAAGTGGTAGTCTGGCATGGCCAAGCTGGAATCAGGAATCCTGGAAGAGCGCCGGGATTCAGTGATACAGAGAAGGTCTGGAGAGTGACAAGAGACCCATATGGTGAGGGGATCCAGTTTAGGGAGGAGGCGCCTGGCATTGAGGTGGAAAACATTAAGGTCTTGGGGAACGGGGGGAGGGACCAGGGTTGAGTTCCACATCACCAGTAAGGAGGAAAAGCAGGGAAAGGAGGTGAAGAATGAAGTAGGACTTATATCCTCTTGACGGGGATGGGAAGGAACAAGATGGAATAGTGAAGGAACTCCTGGTTCAGGGGAGGGCGAAGCAGGGAGCATGCTAAGCAAATAACTGAGAACTGAAATAAGTAACTTGTTTAGACACTAGCAAAAACACCAGTGCTTGGGCAACCATTGACTGTCAAGCAGTTGAAAACAACAGGTGAATGGTATTAAATGCTATGCAGGCTTAAGAGATAACAAGTATATTGAACTCCAAAGTGGTGTAACCGTTATAATTAAAAACGTGAGTTTAGCAAGGTGTCAGAGCAAACAGCAGGCAAAGGCAAACAGGTGTGCAAATGGTGAAAGGGGCTGAACAAGATGTTTACTGCAATATTACAGAAGCAAACAAAAAACAATCTAATCCAGATATAATCAATCCAAACATAGTCCAGGATGGAAAGTGCAGTCCAGCAAAAGCAGTGTACTAAAAGAAGCTGAATATGGATGCAGCCCTGAAAAGGAACAGAGAAGCAGATGAGTACCTGTGCCAGCAAGCCCCAAGGTGTTTAATCCATGGGTAACTGGGTGTATGGAGGTACCCTGCTACTCCAACTCAGTCAAGAGAAGGGGTAAGTACTCTTCCCCCTAACTACAGCCCAAGGTAACCTCAATTAAGACCCCAAGAGTAATCCAGTGAGGCAGGTGAGTACTGGAACCAGCGTTGTCAACATGCACTGTATATGTCAGTAACAAAGCACTAAGCCAACAAATACAATAGTAGCTGAGTTATTTCAGGGAATGTAAGTCCAGATATGTAATATAATGTCTTATCCAACAGACCAAGAGACTGTCTTACCCATCATTGTCCGCTATATGCTGGGTTAGTTCTCCTACTGCTTATCGTTCTTTTGCTTTTGGTGTACTTATAGACAAAATTCTCAGGAAAACATACCCTCTTCCTTAGCTGCACTGTTGTACCCCCTGTCCTGGCTTACCCCCTTAGTTCAGGTGACCTGTCTCTACTAGCTGTTCTTAGGTATATCACAAATATGGGGGAATGGGTCTTCTTCATCTCTGCCCCAAAATATTGGAACTCCCTTCCTGTTGCCCTATGGCACTCTCGATCCCATGTCAGTTTTAAGAGAGCGTTACACCGCTACCTAAAGGACTCCGATATCTGCACCTGTTCTTGACACTCTGTTTTAAATGCTGGAACTGCATTTATTTTAACTTAAAGAAAAGAGTATTTCTGACCTTGTTTGGTGCATTTTTTGTTACCTACCTTCCCTTCACCTATGGTTGCTTTTAAACTTCCCCTTGTGTTAGTTTTCCTATTGCGTGCTAAGTTTGTTCTGCTTGAAAGCATATTTACTTTTTTTACATGCTGCACTTTATTTTTATTCCTACTGCCTTTGTGAAATTTGTACAGTACGTGCTTGCTACCATACTTCTCTATTTTACCGGGTTGCCATGTATTTCCTGTGCCTTATTCATTGTATCTGTAGTCTATTGTTCTGTGTCTACATTCTCCTGGGCCATGAAAGAAAGCAGGTATATTATTGTCTAGTGCACCTACCTGGTAATCAAAAACTACATGAATAAATAAATGACCTGGCCATCCATTAGTCACCACTGATCTGTTGTCAGAGACATTGATGCTCTGTCACTGTCGCACCTTATACTGTATATAGAAATGGCTTTACACTGTTTGTGCAAGTGCTCTGTCATGTGTGGTACCAAGTTCAATCTTGTCACAGCTTCCAAATTCATATGGTGTTGAGACAGTTTGTTCTGTATCTGCAGGTGCCTTAGCTGGTATCGAGCCTTTCCAGAATGGGCTAAGTGGGCACAGATGTGACAGACCACAACCAACATTGCCTTAATATCTGGCTGTGTTAGAAAACACCTGAACAACAAGATTAAGACAGTGTACCAGGCATGGAACCCTGAGAAACCCACAGATTTCATTACATTGGAGCCACTATCACTTGCAGTGAAACCTGCCTTGAGGGAATGGGGGTGAAGCCACTCATCAATCTGTCAGGAGCAATGCTAATATTTTCTGACGTGTGTGACCTACTGACGCTCCTCATTGCAGAGTGGCATTCTGTCAAATTCCAGAGTTTTGCCACCACTGCAATTTGACTTACTGCAGTTTTCCTCGCCTGAGTCAAACACTATCCCAGGCATCTGTTCCCAGTGTTCTGTAATGCACAGATAGGAGCCACCAGCTGTTTGGCCACTGGTACACATATCCATACTAAGGTGTATGTATGGCAATGCCAAATGCTGCAGACAATGTATTACCATGCATAACACTGTCCCACACAGTTCAGGAATGGCACATTTCAAGATATAAGTAGTAGCAGTTTTATTGATATTTTGCACCCTTCCCCAGAGGCCCAGGGTGCCTTACATAAAATGCAAAAGAAATAATAAATTAAAACAGCATAAAATAAACAACATGAATAAATCACAGCAATAAAAACTTCAGCATAAAAAACTATAACAGACATCATTAGACTTGGATGGCAGCTTGATGTAGGAGATTATTAGTCGCTAAATGCCTGGGTGAATAAAAAGGCCTAAAGACCCCAATTAAAGGCCTCCATCAGGGCTCTTGGAAGTGTATTCCAAAGGACCTGGTCAGTTACCTCGAAGATCCAGTCTCCTGAGGTTTTTAACATAGTCCTGGGTACTAAAAGGAGGCCCACATTGTTGAAGCGGAGGGGGTGCAGGAGATCTGCAAGATAGCCTAGGGCCAACCGATGTAGGATGTTATAAGTTAGCAAGCCAACTCTGAAGGAGAAATGCCACTTTACTGGTAGCCAGTGTAGTTAATGCACCAACAGGGAGCCATGACACATCCTAGAAAGGGCAGTCAGCAGCCTAGCAGCTACATTCTGCACCAACTGCAGGTGCCGCCGTATACCTCCACTGACCCCGAGGTACAGAGCCCTGTAGTAGTTCAATCTTAACATCATAAATGCCTGTACTAGCATCTCCAGGTCTTCGGTGAATAAGAGAATTAATCCTGTTGATGTTCCTTAGATGGTAAATGCCACTCCAGACTGCTGCTGACACCTGAGCCTCAAATGTCAGCCCCTCATCCAGAATGACCCCAGATTTTTCACCTTAGTGCCACTCAAGAGACAAGAGGAACTGAGTTAAACTCTTGTCCCAGCTCAACAACAAGCACTTCAGTCTTGTCAGGGTTCAGTCATAACCAGCTCAATGACATCCAATCCTGTATCTCGGCCAAACATTTATTTAGCACATCAACCACACCCAATGACCTGGGTGCAAATGACAGATAGAGTTGAGTGTCTTCTGTATAACAATGAAGCCCAAGTTCATACCGTCTAATGATACCTCCCATTGGCAATAATTACACCGTGGACAACATGGGTGAAAGGACCAAGCCCTGTGGTATTCCACAGGGCAGTGCCACCAGGGATGAAGAGACATTTCCCAACACCACCCTTTGTGTTCTGTCCCTGAGATAGGACTCAGACCAGCAGATGACTTTGCCGGTGAGTCCTACATGCTCCCTTAGCCAATCCAATAACAACTAATGGTCCATGGTGTCAAAGGCTGAGGAGAGATCATGGAGAACAAGAATTGACCACTCTCTTCAATCTTTCACCCTGGGCAGGTCATTATACACCCTGACCAGTGTGGTCTCCATGCTATGCTTGGACCTAAACCAGATTAGAGAGGCTCATAGATACCAAAGACCATGAGGTATGCCTCAACCTGTTGTGCAACCGCCTTCTCAGTAACCTTGCCCAAAAAAGGGCAGGTTAGAGACCAGTCAGTAATTTGGCGGGACATCAGGGTTCACATATGTTTTTTTTTCAGAAGAGGCTTCACCAGTGCGTCTTTCAATTACAACTAAGAAGACCCTCTCCAATAAGGAGCACCGGACAATCCCGGTGAACACAAGACCCAGCTGCAAGACGCAACTCACCAGTAGTTTTGTCAGGCCTCGATCTAGCTCACAAAATCTTGGCTGCAGCTTGCAGATCATCCCACTCACTTCTTCACTTGTCACTGCTCTAAACTCTCCCCATGAGCATTTAATTCATCTCGGTTGCCACAGCCCATTCAGAGAGATACCGGTCCTAATAGAGGACTCCCTGTCTGAGAAGAATCAAGCAAACTCCTCACATTTTACAGGTGGAAAAAACACTTGTGGACTCCTGACAGGCTGGATGAAGTAGCCTGTCCACAGTCCGAACAAGCTGAATCGGTTGATTCTTCCCAGCAGCTGTCTTCCTATGCAGAAAGCCTGCCTTTTTCTGAGTGACTGCCCTTTGATATTCACCACAGTGAATATTCAAAGCCAGTCAGTCTTCCTGGGCCTTGGATCTCCTCCATCAACACTCCAATCTTCATTTCACACAGATCACTATTACACCACAGTGATCCAAGGTGGGAAACCAGAAGGCCTACATAAGTAGGCACCACGTGCTTCAAAGTCACCTTAATAGGCCTGTTACAGGCCACCACAGCTTCCTCCTGTCCCATGGCACATCCTGCCACCACATCCAAGATATTCAGCACTGACAGGAGTCCTTCTGGCTGTGGTCCTCTTTTAAGATAGTACTAGATAATTTCTACAGATGTACAGGCAGAATTGGCCATTTGGGACAGGCATGGGCCATCAAACTTCAAAAACCCACATTCTCAACAAAAGAGAATGGTAACAGATCAATGGTCAGCATTTCAGCTGTTTTTGCATTTAGTTCTCATGAGATAGAATGATTTGGTGGGTATTTTGAAAGTTGCCCGAACATGCTTTACAGCATAGGCAGGACCTCTGTCGGGGTGAGCGCTACCAAACAGCTGGTCTCGTCATGGCAACACTGTCGTTGGGGTAATATTTGATTTCTCCTGTGTCTGCACATTTAATGTTCTTATGAAACTATTGATTTTTGGGGGTTTCTGCATTGGCATTGTTGTTAGGTGCCTGGGGGAGGTACTACTACTCAACCCAATACTACTATGTCCACTACTCAGACCAATGCTAGGCAGTTCCACAGACATCTCCTCCTCTCTGTATTCCTCCTCACCATCCCTCCTCCACCTGGGATATTTTCACACCGCGTTTGACTGCCTTGGCTAATGCTGATGATGGTCCCCCTGCGACTGTTTCTTCTTGCTTCTGCTGTTGAGTCCAGCGTAAAAAGTGATGTGACTTGAAGTGTGTTGCCCACCAGTGCCTAGATGGTTGCCCTTTTTTCCTCTGCTAACAAGAGCTTGACAAAGCTGATGTATAGCAACTGCTTCATCATCAGGGTCAAATGTATAGAAATTCCAAACTAGGGGTCTGGATCCCCTTGATTTGACATGGGATAGGGGAGGGAAGAGACGATACTGGTTAGAACAGCTAGTGTTTGTGTGATGCTTTGCAAACTTCAGAATGAGCTTAGGTGCCACTGGGTGTAATGGGCTCACCCCAGGAGGAAAAACAGGCATAGAACTGGGGGGGCTGCAAAAAGAAAACCAGTATACACAAAGCTGCACTTACTGCTAAAAAAACTATTTAATTATAGGTGTATCTACAGATGGGTGTGACTGTCCTGTAACCCCAGTGCTTCAGGACACGCTGCCTCCTCATTAGGAGGGTATGGCTTAGTCACAATAATAATTGTCCCAGCATTTAAAGGGCATATCTCATACATATTCATTACATTTCTCATGCAAGTGCATCTAATTGGATCAGCTCCCTATTATAGTGATACCATCCTAATTTTAAATATGCCCCATAGGTGTTAGACAAGCAAACCTCCACCAAATAAAAACTTATAATAACCAACACCAATACATAAAAATAAATAAGTGCTTAGAAAATTTGTGACACACGGAGTATTTGTTGTGAGAACATTCAATTCATAAATGTATAAACAATTAGCAAATTTTTAATTCATTTAGAGTTCCATACCACAATGTCCATACTTGTGATCAGAAGCAAAATATTCATAAATATTCTTAGAGTCCTCATAGAGGCAAAAGGCATTCCACCATGATATATAGTTGCTCATGGGATGAAGAGTTCCACCAACAATCCCTAGAAATGTACACAAGGTTCCATGATAGAGGTTATGTTAGGGCAGTTGTAACTGTGACTAAGCCACGCCTCCCTGACAAACAGGCAGCGCACCTCGAAGCACTGGGGTTACGGGGCAGTCACACCTGTCTGTAGAGGCACTAGTAATTAAATCATTTTTCTGCAGCAAATTCAGCTTTGTGTATGCTGGTTTTCTTTTTGCAGTCCTTAATTAAGCCTTGTTTTCCAGCAGCACCTCTTCACCATTGAAGCACGCTGCTTGAGTCTGTTACATAGAAACACAGAAAGTGATGGCAGATGGGGACCAAAGATCCATCTAGTCTGCCCTGAGCCCTACCCCACCTTTTTTAGTATTTCTTTGAGACAATCCCCTTAAATCTGTTCCAAGCTGGTTTGAATTCCCCTACTGTTTTGGAGTCAATGACCCCCGCGGGAAGACTATTCCACGGATCAACCACCCTCTCCATGAAGAAAACCTTACCCCTGAATCTTCCTCTTCTTACTTTCATCTCATGTCCTCTTGTCCTCTTGGAGCTATTGACCAGAAATAGCTCCTGGGTGGGGACTCTGTTTATACCCTTCAGAAACTTGAATGTCTCAATCATGTTCCCTATATCTCTGTGCTGTTCCAGGGAATGCATGTTGAGTTCCTGTAACCTGCTTTCGTATGGCAATTCATGGAGACTGTGTATCATTTTTGTTGTCCTCCTCTGTACCGTCTCTAATCTATCTGTGTCCTTTCTGAGATAAGGCCTCCTGAACTGGATGCAGTACTCAAGGTGGGGCCTCACCAGGGACCTGTACGGCGGCAGGATTACCTCCCTCTTTCTACTTATGATGCCCCTTTCTATGCATCCAAGCATTCTACTGGCTTTTTGTGCTGCCTTTTTGCATTGTCTGACTACCTTCAAATTGTCTGAAATGATAACCTCTAGATCCTGCTCTTGCCAGGTGGTAGCTAGTTTCTCCCCCTCCCAGATAGTAGTCCATCCTGGATTGTTCCTGCCCAGACGCATAACTTTGCACTTTTTTGCATTGAATTGTAACTGTCAGATGTTAGACCATGTTTCCAGTTTGAGTAGCTCACTTTTCACTTGCTCCACACCCAGTACAGTGTCCACTCTGTTGCAGAGCTTTGTGTCGCATGCAAACAGACTCACCTTCCAGCTCTGTGGTATCCCTGATAAAAACATTGAAGATTAATGGACCCAGGACAGACCCCTGTAGCAACCCGCTGGTCGCGCCTCTTTCTCTTGATGCTGCCCCATTTACCATCACTGACTGAGTTCTCCAATCAAGCCAGCTACTCACCCATACTACCACTTCCTGCTCCATGCCTGTATGCTTGAGTTTATTTAGCAGCCTTCTGTGTTGGACCGAGTCAAAGGCCTTGCTGAAGTCAAGGTAGATAACATCCTCGCCCCCAGTCCACAGTCCTAGTAATCGAGTCAAAGAACTCAATAAGGTTAGTTTGGTAGCATTTTCCCACTGTGAAGCCATGCTGCCTGGCATCCAGCTGACCAGTTTTCTCCAGAAATGCTACTATTCTTTCCTTAAGCAGCAACTCCATCATCTTGCCCACCACCGAGGTGAGACTGACCGGGTGGTAGTTTCCCACCTTCTCGCTGCTACTGCTCTTATGTTTGGGAACCACTATTGCCCTTTTCCAGTCCTGGGGAACTGTCCGTTCTCTTAGGGATCTGCTGAATAGATCCAATAGAGGTGCTGCCAATTCGTCACTAAGTTCCCTCAGTGTGCACGGGTTAACTCCGTCCAGCCCCATGGCTTTATCTACCTCAGTTTTTGTAATTCTGTTCTTACACATTCTACTGTGAACGGGCTTGTGTCTATCCCCTTCCATGATTTCTATTCACCTTTGGGGTGGACCCATTTACAGGCACCTCCTCTGTAAAGACAGAGCAAAAGTACTCATTTAAAACTTCTGAATTTTCACTGTCTTCTTCCACTTTCCTCCCATCCCTGTTTATAAGCCTGACAACGCCTCCCTTGTTTTTTCTTTTGCCACTTATGTACCTAAAGAAAATATCTTTTTGTCTCCTTTTGGCCCCTGTGCTGTCTCCTCCTCAGTTTGTGCCTTTGCTGCTCTGATCACCCTACCTGCCTCCTTCAAGCTGCTCTTGTATGCCTCCCCATCCTTGTCGCTGTTTGAGCCCTTGTATCTTCGGAACGCTAGTCTCTTTTCTCTGACTACAGCTGCTACTTCTTTTGTGAACCATAGTGGATTTATTTTTTTCTTCATCTTACTAACTAGTCTGGAACATTTTTCAGTTACTTCTGTTAGTGCTTCCCTCATGCCTGTCCAACATTCCTCACCCCTCCTTTCGACTTTCTCATGATGTTATCCCTAAAGCATATTCTCATCTGATCAAAGTCTGTTCTTCCAAAGTTTATGACTCATGTCTTAGAGTGGCTTGCTTTCTTGACCATGTTGACCTTGAACCAGACAGATTTGTGGTCACTTGACCCCAGATGGCACCCCACTTCCACCCCCTTGATCTTGCTGCTGTTTGTGAGCACCAGGTGTAGGACTGTGTTTTCTCTAGTGGGGCCCATGATGAGCTGATTTACTCCGGACCCATAGGGTGTCTATGAAATTTTTGTTCCTAGCCATGGATGCTGTACAGGAGTTCCAGTCCATGTCTGGGACGTTGAAATCCCCCATCAGTATGATTTCTCCTTTTTTGGCCATTTTTAGTATCCTTTCAAGCAGTGCCTTGTCTCCTTCAGTTCCTTGTGAGGGAGGCCTATATGTCACTCCCAGTCTGAGGGCTGGGCATGAACCCAGTTCGAGAGCGACCCAGAATACATCAGGTTCGTCTTGGGTTCTTTGTACCTCCATAGCTATTTTTTGTCCTCTCTTATATATAACACAACTCCCCTCCACGGCGTCCCTTTCTGCCTTTTCTGAATAAGTTGTAACCAGGGATAGCAACATCCCATTCATGGCTCTCCTTTAGTCATGTTTCTGTTAGTGCGACCCAGTCCAGTCCTGCATCTCGTATTGTGCCTGAGAGTTCTGGGATTTTGTTAGCCAGACTCCGGGCATAAGTCACCATTGCCTTCCAGAATCCTGTTGTTGAATTTGGGGGGGGGGGACTTTGGTATTTAGATTTGAAAGTATAAATATAGGAAGTGGGATAACCCTCTCATCAGCACCACCCTTCTTTTTCTTTTTAGAGCTTCCATAGGGGATCCACATTATTATCATCATCATCATCCCCCAGCCGCTAATATCCTCCTCCTTAGCTGTGTCATCAACATCACATTCTTTAGATTCTCTCTCCTCACCAACATGTTTGCATTCTATAATTTTTGTCTTCTCAAACACTCTCTTCTCTGCCTCATGCTCCACAACATCATTAGAGAGTGAGACACTCTCAAAAGCATCAGGGTCAGTGCCAGTACCACCAGCAGTCACAGGGCACTCACAACAACCTCCTCCTTTGCCACTATGCCTGAGCCAGAGGTGTTGCCACTTCTTGTACTGCTCCTCATGTTGCGCCTCCCTCTTCCCCCAACAAGAATGGATGCCACAGACATAGCAGAAAAAAATCTGGTTACACTAGAGCCACAATTGCTGCCAACTACTGCTTTACTACTACCTGCAAGTGCCACCACATATGACACTGCCCCAGACACACTTGTTTTGGCTGTAGTGTGTACAGCAGCATCCTTTTGCCCCACCTAATTTCCAGACATCTTTGACAACTAACCAACACCTCTCCCTTTAGTAGAGCATCTCTTCCCAGTCAATTTTTTATATATGTAATAATTTCTATTACAGAACAGACGACAAAATTTAAAAAAGCCTGCAGTAAAAGCAAACAGCAATAACATGATGGGGTAGCAACTAATTAAGTACAGCTAAGAGACAAATTAGCTCTCTGCAGCATTAAAGTACTGCCACTTTAAGAAATAAACAACTAAAACTAATACGGAAAGAGACTGACAAAATACTCCACTTAAACACACAAAACATAAACACAGAAATATAAAATTGGTCGGCAGAAAAAAAAATCTGGCTCACCCAGTCTGCCCAGATGTTCCCAGCCTAATCTGCTTCCATAGACCCTAAATGGTCTCCGGTGATCCTCCCTCCTTCCTGCCTATTTACTAATAGGTCTGCCCCTATGAAGCTGGTTCAGTACTGTCCTTTAAGGGGGATTTACCCCAGTGACCTATCGGCGGTACTGGACCTCTCGGGCTTGTCGAGAGAATGCATGAGTCCAGATGATCTTGTTCTAGCCTATAATAAGGCTGTTGGAGATGCTCTGGACAAGATTGCTCCTGTTCATGTTCGGCCTCTCACTCTTTGCCCAAGGAACCCGTGGTTTGATGACTCCTTGAAGGAGATGAGGCAAGTTAGTCGAAGGATGGAGAGAGTTTGGTGGAAGTCCGGCCGTGATGATGACAGGCTTAGATTGATGTCACATTATGATAGCTATCAATCAGAAATCACCCGTGAGAAGGCAGAATTCCTGTCCAGGGAGATTTTTACTGCACAGAACCGACTGGCTCAGATTTTCCGGACTGTTGACAGATTGTGCAATCCAATCTGTCTCCAGCCCAGAGAAGCTTTTTCTCAGCTAAGATGCGAGGAGTTTGCTCTATTCTTTGCAGATAAGGTAGCCAGCATCAGGTCTGGCATCGGTTCATCCTCCTCTATGAGTGATTGCAGTGGTCGACGGGAAGTGACTGGAACTTTGTCTGTCTAGTCAGATTTTCACCAGCTGGACTTCAATGACATTGTGAAGATCATCCAAACACTGCATCCAACCAGTTGTAGTTTGGATCCGGGCCCTACACCCCTTTTGATGGGTTGTGTAGATGTTATCTGCCTGATCCTTGCTGACATTGTCCGGAAGTCCTTGGAAAGGGGAGTCTTTCCTGACTCCCTCAAGGAGGCGGTTGTTCGACCACCCTCAAGAAATCCTCCTTGATCCAGACTGTCTAGCTAACTACCCACCCATCTCTAACTTGCCATTTGTTGGTAAAGTTATTGAAAAGGTGGTTGCACTGCAGTTGGATGATCATCTTATAACTCACAATGTCTATGATATTCTCCAATCCGGTTTTAGGAAGAAGCATAGTACGGAGACTGCTCTTGTCCGGGTATTGAATGACCTCCTAATGGCTAGAGATCGAAAGGCATGTACCATTCTGGTCCTTCTCGATCTCTTTGCTGCATTTGACACTGTAGATCATGGTGTGCTATTGGAGCGCCTGTGGTTTTTATGTGGACTGTCTGGTACAGTCCTAAATTGGTTCCATTCATAACTCACAGGCAGGTCTCAGAGAGTGACCACTGGAATTCATTCCTCTGGTGCTCACTCCCTGTCTTGTGGGGTGCCGAAGAGCTCTATATTAGCCCCCATGTTGTTTGCAGTGTATATGCTGCCATTGGGAGACATCATCAGGTGATACAGTCTGAGTTTTCACTACTATGCAGATGATACTCAGCTGTATATGTCCTTTCTGTCCAGACAGAATGATGCAGTCTCCGTGCTAAATAGTTGCTTTGCCGAGATCAGATCTTGGATGAGTTCCAGCTGGTTGAGACTGAATCCAGACAAGACTGAAGTGTTGGTTGTGGACCCGGGCCATCCGAGGGTGGGTTTAGGGGTTGGACAACCATCAGGTTTATTACTTGGTGGTGTGTCACTCACTACCTCAGACCAGGTGCATAACCTGGGCATTATTTTTGACGATGGCTTGACCTTAAAATCTCAGGTGTCAGCTGTCGTCAAATCCTCTTTTTATCATCTGAGGAATATTGCCCGGGTGAAACATCTGGTTCCCTCGGATGATCTTCCAACATTGGTTCATGCCTTTGTTACGACCTGTCTTGACTACTGCAATTCCCTCAACCTAGGGCTTCTAGGGGTTGATATCTGCCACTTGTAGCTGGTGCAGAATGTGGCAGCCAGGCTTTTGACTGTGACATCTAGATCCAGTCATATTATGCCTGTGCTATGCGGGCCGCACTGGCTGCCTATTCAGTGGCTGATCACTTTTGAGGTTGGCTTGCTAACCTTTAAAGCCCTACATGATCAGGGACCCGGCTACCTTAAAGATCTCCTGGTATCTTACAGCCCCCTCCGCCCTCTCCGTTCCACCGACAAAGGATTGCTAGAGATTCCCAGGGTACAATTAAAGATGTCTGGTTCCCGTGCTTTTGCTTTTTCAGTGCCGACCCTGTGGAATTCTCTACCTCGTCGGTTGAGAGAATGTCCAACCGTCAGTAAATTTAAAACTGAGCTTAAAGCTTATATATTTGACCTGGCTTTCCCTAGTGATTGATAATGTAATGTTTTAATGTTATTTGTATTGGTTGTCTGCTTTTATGTTAAGCGCCTTGGTTTTGAAAGGCACTATAAAAATAAAGTTGAATTGAATTGAACTGAATTAATATATCTCTGTGTCTATCCCACACATGCTTGAATTCCTCCACTGTTTTCACCTCCACCACATCCACTGTCAGTCTGTTCCAGGTGCCTATCACCCTTTTAGTGAAGTAGTATTTCCTCACATCCCCTTAAACCCCCCTTCAGCTTCATTGCATGCTCCCTGGTCCTGGTTCTTTTAGTCATGTGAAAGAGACATCCCTCCTGCAGCCTGTTCACCCCTGTGAGATACTTGTAGGTCTCCATCATGTCACCTCTTGCTCCCCTCTCTTCCAGGGTGCACATGTTGAGATCCCTCAGTCGCTCCTCACAACCCCAGCACCATTTCAGTTGCCCTATCTGGACTGTCTCTACTCTGTCTGCATCCTTTCTGAGGTGAGGCCTCCAAACTGGATACAGTACTCCAGGTGTAGTCTTATCACTGAGCAATACAGTGGCAACACCACCTCCCTAATCCTGCTGGAGATACTCCTCCCTATGCACCCCAGCATCCCAGTAGCCCTCCCCACTGGTTTATCACACTGTCCTACCACATTGAGATAATCTTTTATGATAACCTCCTGATCCCCTTCCTGCCTAGTTACTGTTAGTACCTCTACCCTTCCTATACTTATATCCTGAGCTCCTATGCCCTAGGTGCATGATTTTACACTTTTTGGTATTGAACTCTAACTGCCAAGCCTTTGACCACTTCTCAAGTTTTCCAGGATCCTTCTGCATTCTCTCTATCCCCATCTGAGTGTCCACCTTATTGCAGATTTTGGTATCAACTGAAACATGGCATTGCTTCCCATCTAGTTCTTCTACAACGTCACTTATGAAGACATTGCAGAGAACTGGCCCCAGTATTGAGCCCTTCAGCACCCCACAAGTCAGTGTCCCATCATTAGAGTGAATGTCATTTGCCACCACTCTCTGTCACCTACCTGTTAACCAGTTTCTAATCCAATTTACCAGTGAAGCAGTCACATGTGGTTTGACCAGTCTCACACCATCCAGACAGCAAACCACTTTGCACACCTGGAGGAGGTTCTGGTACCTCACTCTGGCGGGGGGGGGGGACTCTGAGTCAAGTCAAGGGAAATGAGCAGGACAACTTGGTGGCACCTGGGGGAGTCAGCAGGAGGAAATCATCAAGGAGAGTCTTAATGACTGGTAACTCCGTGATAAGGGGAGTAGAGAGAGTGGTGGGTAGGGAAGGGGAGTGAAATGGTCAGATGCCTCCCTGATGCATCTGCCATCTGGGATATAGATAGGATAGGGAAGATGGCAGAGACGAAGCGGTGGAGGGGCACTGGTACACTTGGGCACCAAGAATCTGGTGAACCATCCAGCGGAGGCAGTAAAGTGAAACTTTAAGAGGCTGAGGGACAAACTGAAGGTGCACTCAGCTTTACTGGATTTTCCAAGAGTCCTCACTGTGTGGAAAAGAGGGAAGGGGAATACTAGAGTAAGGACGGAAGAGTTTGTGGAGTTTAATGGGTCGCTGAAGGGACGGTGTCAGGAGGTGGGGGTACCACTTTGTGGGGAGACTCAGGGAGCTTCTATGACTGGATGCTCTTCAAGGGTGATGCCCTTCACCTGATGAGAGAGGGGGCCAGTGCACTGGGGCAGAAGTTTGATGTCTATATTGAACAGTTAAACTGACTGCAAGGGCAGCAGAGAATAGAGGAACCACTGAGAAGGGAGATCAGATGGGGAACCTAGCTAGGGCTCATCCTGAGCAGGGGACTAATAGCAGCAAGATGGATAATAGTAAGGTTGAAATTGAAATTAGGTTAGGGGAAGAGGCCAATGATGGAGGGCTGAAAAAACCTACATTCAGCATAAAAAAATTAAGGAGACTAGGGAAGAATAAGGGAGAAGGATTAGGAAAAAGTGAGAGAGGATCAGGAGAAAGATGGAAAGAGGTCTGCTTTAATGGCAGAAGTCTGGGAAATAAGTTTAGTGAGCTCCAGGCAATGGTGGCTGAAACTGTGATGGATCAAGTAGTCAAGGCCTTCTGTTCTCTGTGGCACAGTAGACTTAACTTCTGAGGCAGGGAGTCTGAACTTCTGCAGCACCATTAGGTCTATTTACACTGCAGTGGGAAATTTCTTTGGCACATAAATAAAGTAACAATCCAGGCTCATTCCCTAACCCAGGTCGTCAGTGTTAGAAGCAGTAGTGTTGTCACTGCACTGGCAGGAAAACCTCCAGAGTAATGGAGATATTTCTAGCCCCTCATGCCAATCTATTCATAATGCAGAATATGGCCCCATCAAGTCTTGACATGCACATCAACCCCTTGTGAGGGAAGGTTTCCCAGCCCACCATAAAGTATCACCAGTGCAGCCGAATACTGTGCAATACCTTTCCAGGCTAGAAGCAGTGGCATGCAACAGCTCAGACCTCATCCTCATGCTGCCCAGCTCGCTTCCTGAGCTCATCCCCAAACTCGAGTTGCTGGCACAGGAACATGCTACCTGCTTGGCCAACAGCCAGCCCTACACATGCTCATTCATAATTTTTTTTCCATTTTGACGCCAAATTTTCAACATAGACTTTTTATGAGCCCCCTTTGAACATACCAGGTGTCATTTATAAAATATTAGCTGAAACGTCATTTTTGTGCCACAATGTGAAAACTCATTTTGGGCAGGATTTGAAAAATAACATCTGTCATATTCATGAGGTGGTGTGAAACATTGGCTATATTAAAAATCTGGGGTCAAAATGATGAGAAGTATAAAAGTTTTGAGAGAATGATGACAAATTTAAACGTACTGTATGTACCTTTATAACTTTTGATGTTTTTTAAGATTTTTACCCAAAAATTTCAAGATAGTCTTTTTATGACCCCACTTCATGAACTTGATAGTTGAAATGTTTTGAATCCCACCTGAAAGGCGATTTTGCAGAGTTACTGCAAAATCACATTTCAAGCCAGATTTGTACAATGTCACCTACCATGTTCATAAGGTGGAGTCCTTAAAATGCCATGTTGAAACTTTGGTGGAAAAATATTGAAAAATGTCAAAGTTATGATTGAACATTCAAATATTTCAATACTCACCCATAACTTGGTCATTTTACCATATTTTTCCACCAAATTTTTAACATACAGTAGTCTTCTTACAACCCCACCGCATGAACCCAGTAGGAGAAAATGTTCAAATCCTACCTGAAAGGTGATTTCGTGGCATGATTTTGAAATCACTTTTTGGGCCAAATTTGAAAAATGTCATCTACCTTGTTCATGGGGTGAGGTCCAAACAAAGTCATGTTAATAATTTGGTGAAAAAATATTAAACATGGTCACGTTATGAGTAAAAGTTCAAAATGCATTGGAAATACAATGACTGCACTTACCTTGTTTCCTCAGTTTGCAGTCACAATTGCAAGAGGAGGACATGTTTTAATTGTAGAGAGGATCTATGGCATTGGGCAGGTTTTAGGTGAATGAAGGATATGGGGGTACAGGGTGGTGGGTGTTAAGTGAGTGGTCAGGGTGGGGTGTGGGAGTTCGGGGCAGGCTGCAAAAGACATTGATGGACAGTTTTCTGATTTTCAGACTTAAAAAAAGACTATGAGGGAACATTTTCTTCATTACAACAGGTCCCAGATACAGGTCCACTGATGACACTGGAGATTGGGTACCCCAGTGTCACAGATGTTTGGTGGCACTGGGTGGGTGGGCATCCCATTGTCCATACATATTGGGAGGCACACTACATGGGGAGGGTGCACACTACATTGGGGGTGCAGCACTTTGTTTTAAACATTATTACAAAGCAGTACTCATTGTAACACTGTGAAATGAGTTTTAAAATCTAAAGCCATTAATCTGGGCATGCACATTAGCTTACGCACATGCCCAGACTCACAACTTTAGTTTTCAATGCACTTTTTCATAGTGTTACAACACTCACTTTAGATTTACATTTAGTTTATTTTGTTCAAGATGCTGACTGCGTTCCCTTATTATTAAGAAAAAGTGCTTAAAAAATGAAGACTTCATGCATGCACAAGTTTAAATATAGGCAGCAACCTCCACGGTTGTCCGTGTGTTCTGCTTTCAGTCATGAATTCCACAGATTTTTACATTGCCCTGGAACCTCATTAAACAGAAGCCTTGCTAGTAGCCATCACAGAATCTTGGCCCACAGAGAATAACATTTGGGACGTGACCATCCCAGGATACGCCATGTTTAGACATGATAGAGGAAACTGTAAATGAGAAGACGTAGCCCTATATATCAGGGAAAGCAAAGAGGCAATGGAGGATGGAATCATCAGGGGCAGTAATGGGGATACAAAATTGCTGTGGGTTTAGCTCACGGATTCCTCAGCCAACAAACTATGGGTAGGGGTGATCTACAGGCCTCCAGGACAGGGGGAAGTAAGAGAGATAAGAGTTAGGAGCAGAACTAGAAAGGGGGCGGCAAAAGGGGAGATGGCGGTGGTGGGAATTCTAAACCTGCCAGACATTGATTGGGTCATTCCAGCAGCCAGGAGTGCCAGAAGTCAGGCCCTGCTGGATACATTTTAGGACTGCCTGCTGGTGCAGCTGGTTAAGGAACCCATTAGCCAGGCTGCCATTCTTGATGTGGTGCTCACCAACTTGGAACTGGTAGGAGGAGTTAGGATAGGAAAGCCACTAGGGTCCGGCGATCATCACTCTATATGGTTTAAACTGGCTCTTTGGACAAGTAAGCCCTCATCAAAGGCTAAAGACCTAGATTTCAGAAGGGCAGATTTCAACCAGATGAGGGAGCAAGTCTGGGACAAGTTAGTCAGAGTGGACAGCATCAGGGATATGGAAGAAAAATATGGGACAATCAAGGGGGCCATTCTTGAGGCAACAACGTTTTTTATGAGAATGGTAATCAAAAGAAACCGGTACAAGAGAGCAATATGGTTCTCTGGAAAGGTCAGGAAAGCAGTGACAGCCAATAAGATGGCCTTCACCAGGTACTAGGGCAAGCAAGGAAAGGAAGAATGAGGAGAGTACCAAATGAGAACAAGGGAAACCAAGAAGGTGGTCAGAGAAGCAAAGGCAGACACAAAGCTATGTATTGCAGAGGGGGTCAAACGTGGGAGAAAACAGTTCTTTAGATATATTTGGCTAACAGAGGGAGGGAGGGAGGGTAATTGAGGAGGATGGGCAGAAAGCAGCCATTCTTAATGACTATTTCTGCTCTGTATTCATAAGAAAAGACAGAGGGCCTCTGCCAACAGTGGCATGAAGGCAGCTATAAGGAGAATCCCTGAGATGAGGCAATAAGTATTTACCAATAAAAGGGTTCAGAAAGGGCTAGCAGCCCTAAAGATAGATAAGTCCCCAGGAACATATGGGATGCATCCATGGGTGCTAAGAAATTGACAACAAAGCTAAATGAAACCCTAATAGGGCTGTTAAATAGCTCAATTCAAACAGGGGTAGTTCCAAAACATTGGAGGGTAGGAGAATAAGTCCCACTTCATAAGTGGTGGGGGGGGGGACTAGGAGCAACTGAGCAACTACAGACCTGTCACTCTTACCTCTATTGTCGGTAAACTGTTGGCGGTACTAGTCAAAGAGGACCTCATTAACTATCTGGACAGCAATGTACTCCAGGACAGTAAACAGCATGGAACTGTGGCAGGGAGTTCTTGTAAGACAAATCTGAAAGTATTCTTTAAGAGTAGTGGATAAGGACCACACTATGGAGTTACTCAACTTCGATTTCAGCAAGGCTTTCAATATGGTACCTACCTCACAGAAGGTTGCTGAAGAGGCTAGAGGATCTGGGTGTGGTGAAGGACACAGATGAGTGAGAAACTGGTAGGAAGGGAAACAGCAGAGAGTTGTGGTTGACAGAGTCAAATCAGAAGAATGGAAGGTTGCCAGTGGGATGCCAAAAAGATCAGGCCAAGGTCAAGTCCTTTTCAATATGTTCGTCAGTGACATAGGAGAAGGAATACAGGGCAATATGTGTCTCTTCACAGATCACACTAAGCTCTGTGGCAGGATAAACAGCAAGGAGGGGGTAGGGAGGTTCAAAGAAATTTGCAAAGGCTACAAAGGTGGTCAAAGGTTTGGCAGTTGAAATTCAATGCCAAAAAGTGCAGGATGATGCACGTAGGGAACAAGAACTCCAGTACAATATATTGGATGGGGGGAAGGGTAAAGCTGGGCACAACTTCTGAGGAAAAACAATTAAGCCAGTGTAACAAGGCCTACAGTAAGGCAAACAGGATGCTGGGGTGTATGGGAATGGGTACTCACAGCAAAAGGAAGGAAGGAGGTACTACTACCTCTCTATAGATCACCGGTAAGGCTCCACCTGAAGTACTGCCCCCAGTTCTGGAGCCATCACATAATGAAAGATAAGGACAGGCTGGAGACAGTGCAACCATAGGGTGATCAAAATGATTCAGGGCCAGCAAGGCAGATCTTATGAGGATCAACTCAAGGCACTGAACATGTATTCACTGGAGGCCGGACGAGCTAGGGGAGTTTGAGACCTTCAAGTTCCTTAAAGTAATGAAAAAGGTAAACCGTGAGGAACTATTTTGCATAAGTAGCAGATCAAGAACAAGGGGGCATGAGTGGAAACTGACAAGGGAGGTTAAAGAGGGAAGTGAAAAAGTTTTATTTTACAGAAAGGGTGGTGGAGCCATGGGACAATCTGCCAGCTGATGTGATGAGTGACAGAACTATCGATGGTTTCAAACATGGTTGAGACACAGTAAAGGAATTAGTGGTTGCTCAGGGTTGTAGCTGTAGGGCGGTGAGCATGGGGGTGGATAGTGTGGGTTAGAACCCTGTATGAACAATAAGTCCTGGGTTTGTTAGGGTTTTTATGGGCAGACTGAATGGACCTATGGCCTTTTTCTGTCATCATTATCTATGTTTCTGTGTTTCTATGAAATCAGATTCTCCAGCCATGATCTACCCCACCCCCCCGTGACTCCATGCTGCTATTGGTCTTGCTGCCCACTGGATTCAAGATGCTCTACCAGTCTTTCCTTTATCAGAGTTTCCACTAGTTTCTCCACCACTGAAGTAAGACTGACCAGCCTATAGTTGCTAGCCTCCTCCCTGCTGCTGCTGTTATGTAGAGGGACCACATCAGCTTTTCCCCAGTCCTCCTGAACCATACCTGTTTCTAGGAAATTGTTGAGAAGAGCTGTCAGAGGAACAACTAACAACTCTGATTTCCTTTTGCACCCTTGGGTGCATCCCATCTGAACCCATAGCCTTGTCAACCTTCACAGCTGCAAGTTCCTTCAGGACTCTTTCCTTTGAAAATGGACTTGTGTCCATCCCCCAACCCCATTCCTGCTACACCCTGATGGTCCACCCCCCCCCCGCTGTGAAAACTGGGCAGAGTACCTGCTCAGGATGGCAGCTTTTTCTTGGTCCTCATCTGCACAGTGTTTCCCTTCTTCCCCTCTAATCCTCACTGTCCCTCCCACTTGTTTCCTCTTCTCACTTATGTATCTGAAGAAGAAATACTTATCCCCTTCAGTGACCACTTTGGCTACCTTTTCCTCTGTCTATGCCTTTGCTCCCCTCACCGTCTTTCCTTCTTCCCTCTGTTTCACTTGGTAAACCTCTCAGTCCTCCTCCCTCTGTGTTTTCTTTTTTTTTTTGCAATTAACTTTATTTTTATTTCAGACAACACAACTAAAAACAAACCCAACAAACCTTGACAGAAAGGTAGAAAATAGCATTTGCGAGTTACCATATTAAAAAAAAAAAGGAAAAACCACCCCAGCCACCCCCACTTTGGCAGCAATACATGAGAAGTATTATACAGAGTTACACTCTTCCGGAATTATATTATGGCAAAATTAAAACCGGATTACAAAAACAAACCGTAATTCTGAACTGATGGATGGGGAGACAACCGAAGAAACCCAACCTTAGACATAAAAGGGAGAAAGGGGAGAAGAGGAGTACTAAGACATGTAGAAGAAACACCCATCTAGTAGGCCAAGTCAAGTTCCCAACCTATCCAGGAGGGGAGACTGGACACCAGAAGGAGAGAGTCTGATCTTCTCATAGCCTCGAAGGGAACTCTTGGTTGGTGGGGTTCAAGATTAGTCTCCTTTAATAACCATATTTATTCTTCAAATTTACAAGAAATACACCCCAACACCTATGAAACTTTTCGAAGACTGAAAAGAAACGGGTAACACATCTTTCAGCATTAAAAGCATTTAAAGCTGGTCCCACCACTCCCTGAGCAGAAGGTTCCATCTGCTCTTGCCATGGCGTATTACCAATTTGGTAACCATAGGCTATCATGGCCACCTGCATCTTTTGAGACATAGTTGGAATCTGAGCATACATTCCCAGTAAGCATGTGTTTTCGTTAAAAAAAACTGAGATATTAAAAAAGGGAGCCACCCATTGTTTGACTGAATTCCAGAATTTAGCAATTTTGGGACAAGACCACAATTTGTGATGTAAAGTAGCAAATGAGTCCCCACAATCTTCACATTTAGATGAAAAAGAATTACTGATTCGAGATAGTCTGGCAGGGGTAAAGTAGAGATTGTGCAGGATGTTAAATTGAATATTCCTAAGTCTATCCTGCTTGATATAAGAATAGATATCAACCCAAATCTTCTCCCATGTTTTAACCGGGCATCTTCCAGTGAGATTAACCTCCCAATAGTGTGCTGTAGGAGTACACATGTACATTGTCTCTGACAAGATAAACTTATAAATCTTGGAAATTGCTTTCTGGCCCTCTGCTAATTTTCTTAACTTTTCTAACATAACTCCAGCTCCTTCAGGCCATGGCCCTTTCCCTAAAAAGGAACCTACACTCTGGTGAATCTGGTACAATCGTAATAGATCAGTCTGCCTCACCTTGAATTTAGTGGCTAGCGCGGATATCGATAGCAAAGAGTCATCCGAAACCAAACATGTTAGTCGAATTTTGGAGCGATATTCACCTGGCAATTTACTGATTGGGTGGTTACCTATTTTTAAGTTAGGGTTATTGAGCAAAGGTTGCATCACATCCTTTATATTAGATTTGTGGAGTAAAGAATAAAGCTGCTGTAGGGCCTTCACATCCCAGCCTAATGGGGAGTATTTTATCTTCTTGGGAACTTTAGACCAAGGATATATAGTAAAAGCTTCAAATCTACCTTGCAAATATCAGTTAATGAGCCGATCCAAAGCTTATCCAAGGGGCAAAATCCTAGGCTGCTTCAGCTCCAGACTCCCAATGTGCAAGTCTCGTGGGATGAATAGCCAGGTAATAAACATAAAAATCAGGCAACTGAAGACCCTCTAGTTTTCTTGGGCAGGTAAGCTTGGCGTAAGCCCGGCAAGGGGGTTTACCTTTCCACAGAAAATCTGAACAGATTCTCTGCAAAGGCCTAAAGAAAGACTTGGGCAGGTATGTATTAAGATTAAAGAGGGGGTAAAAAATTTTAGGCAAAACAGCCATTTTTATTGTATTAGCTCTGCCCCAGAGAGACAGGGGTAACCTGTTCCATCTTTTCAAATCTTCTTTGATAGTCTTGATCACAGGGGATAGGTTGAGGGTCACTAAGTTAGTAAGATCCTTCCAAATTCTAATACCTAAGTAAACCAGGTGATCCTGCTCCCATTGTAAGCCCAAGGATGAGCACCAGTCCCTCGACAAAAGAGGGATAATGTATACACCTTGGTTTTATTCTTATAAGTTTATAACCAGAAAAAGCCAAATCAGAAACAATTTGCAAAACCGGTAAGGATTCTCTGCTGTTCTCTGTGTGTATAAGCAAGTCATCCAGAAAAGGCAGATAATTTACATTCAAGATTGCCGACATGGATGCCCGTATTAAATTATCTGATTTCAGGCCCTTATTAGAGGCTCAATATACAGATTAAAAAGAACGGCGAGAGGACACCGGGGTGCCTCGGAATAAGGGGAAAACAGCCGAAATAAGATTATTGCATTGGATTCTGGCCGACGGGCATGAGTACAGGACACGAACATGGTCAATGAATCGTTGGGGGAAACCAAATTTCTGAAAAACAGTAAACATAAAAAACCATTCTACTTTATCAAAAGCTTTTTCCGCGTCTAGGGATACCAGCACTGCCTCTAGCTCTGGAGCCCCAGACGCGGAAATTAGGCAGAATAGTTTTCTGAAATGGTCCACAGAAGATCGCTCAGCCACAAACCCTGCCTGCTCAGTACTAAGTAACCCTTTCCATACTTTCCCCAGTCTATTAGCTAAAATCTTGGCGTAGATTTTAACATCTACATTAAGAAGCGAGATAGGCCTGTAGTTTCCCACGTCAGAAGGATCCTTCCCCGGTTTGGGCAAAAGGATCACTCTTGCTTCAAACAATGTTTGATCAGTGACCCCATGGTCATACCAGTAAGAGTAAACTTGGAGTAGCAGGGGAATCAATGACTTTTTAAAAGTCTTATAAAATAAGCCCGTGAAACCATCGGGACCCGGCACTTTATCTGGTTTTAGAGAGTCAATGATCTCTGCTATTTCCCAGCTTGAGAAAGGGGCTTGCAAGACTAATCTAGCTTCCTCAGTCATGATCGGAAAGGTAATCTTTTCCAAAAATGACTGCATCCTATTATCCTGCTCAGAAGTTCTCGACTCTTCTGAGTACAATGAGCCGTAATAGTCTTGTAACAACGCCAATATTTCCATGGGGTCAGCAACCAAGACATTCGTCCGAGGATGCTTTAAAGCTGTGACCCATTTGGCGGTTGAATGTTGCTTCAGTTGCCAGGCTAAAAGCTTGCCCGCTTTATTTCCTTGACCGATACATGAAGCTTTTAGCAAGGAGGTGGATCTTTCAACTGATTCCCGAAGGGCACTAGAATGAGTGGCTCTGAGGGCAGAGAGTTCTTGCTCTTGTGATAAAGAGAGTGTGCCCACCTCCTTGCTTTCCAGGGCCCTGATTTTGTCTAGACAATTGGCTAAAAAATTGTTTCTTTTCTTTTTCCATACCTATGCTACACGGATAAGTTCCCCCCTCCAAGTAGCTTTCAGTGCGGCCAATGTCCTATCCGTAGTGCTGATCGAGCCCCAGTTAGTGGTAATAGAATTTGTTAAGAAAACTTGAAATCGCCCCACAATTTGGTCATCGGACAGCAGTTTATTATTGAGTGACCATGAGTGAGATCTTGTTAAAATATTTGGCAGCACACACTGCATCTTAATAGGCGAATGGTCAGAAATTACTTGGGCTAGAATACTAGTGTCCACTATAAAAGGTAACAACTGCTGACTGATCAAAAAATAGTCGAGGTGAGAGTAGCTTTTGTGGACTGGGAATAAAGGAGAATTCTCTGCTTGAGGTATTGATTATCCTCCAAGGGTCCACTAGGCCCAGAAGTTGTGAATTCCTGAGACCCTCTGCGTGGGAGATCTTTTATCACCTCTATGGTAAGAACGATCTAAATCATTGGATTGTACCAGATTCCAATCTCCACCCAATAAGATGGGCAGTTTTAAAAAGGGGGTCAGAACCATAGCCAAATGTAGTAAAAAAGGAAGGAGATTCTGAGTTCGGTCCATAAATGGAGCCCAGAACAATATCCAAGCTGCCAGTTTTGCCTACAACAAAATTGAACCTGCCTTCTGGATCAGAAATGGATTCCGACGGCGTAAATGGGACCTTTTTAGCCACAAGTACTGCTACTCCCCATTTATGAGATGTAAATCCTGATCCGAGAACCTGGCCTACCCAACTTTTTTTGAAATAATGCAGCTGTTCACATAACACATGAGTTTCCTGAAGGAACATAATTGATGGGTCAAATTTAGCGAGGTGGTTCAAAATGATACGTTTCTTTTGGTTGTCTTTCCCTCCCTTTACATTCCAAGAAAGGATGTTTAAACCACTAGCCATACAAATATAAACAGATACACTCTATATAGTAATGAAATTGCTGCCCCCCCAATCCTCTCGAAGAAAAAAAACCCTTAATCCCCAGCTTCCCCCACCCCCAACCCTGTAACCAAAATTCAGTATTTCCAGCCCTCTCGAACCAACTGTATAACCCGGCCCATAGCCTACACCTGAACAACTGGTCCATGATGCGCGCTGGAAAGTGAGCCCTTCCCTCCCCCCACATCCATCCTTAAATAAAGAATAAACCAGAAGAAACATTGCTAATACTAACAGCAGAGCCCCCATGTATTACTATTGGGTTCTTAGTACCATTGTCTCTCACCAGACACTGAAAACCATATTACCTTCCGCCGACTAGTGAGTGCGTAATGCGTTTAAAAAAAAAAAAACTAATAAGCTAACCCTGTAGGCTAAAGAAAATGCATTATTACCCATAAGGTTATAACTTAGACATGTGGCAACAGGGCCTTGTCTCATGACCCCCACGGAACTTTGCTGGAGCGTTTGGAGAGCCGGAACCCTGCGCCTTGCCCCATCCTCTGTAAAATGAGTGATACTAACCACTGCATACATACCCTTAGAAGGTTTAAATTAACTTCTACTTCAAGATCTGACAGGGAGCGTAAATCAAGGCTGAACTCGAATAAGGAACTGAAGGTCTAGTGAATCGCTTTAGTGAAACCTATGCATACCACACTTTGTCTAAAGTTACAGCTCAGGAAAAGAAAAAGTCCCTCGCAGCCACTTTGATCTCTCAATCAATATGGGGAAAACCCAAACCAAAAACTGCATGGCAACATTTACTTGCAACCCACCTGGCTGTAAACATAAAATAAAATTAGTAACTGCAGTTAGGGCTACCTAAGTTCTCCCACTCCTAAGGACAGAGCTCCCTCTAGTGGCTAAAGATGGGAATAGCAAAGCCATCCGAAAATAAGCAAATTAGAAAGACAAAATAGAGCTTTTGGATGTAAATTCACAAATGATAATTATAGTCCAGAGTTAACATATAGCAAAGTGAAGCCGACTTCCAACATGTGTATCTCCCTCAAGGGGAGAAAAGTCACTCCAGATTTCAGGCAACAACCAAATAATCCTGGATCTCCTGGAGACGTTCTTCCGAGATCTACATGCCTCCCAACACAGGCCAACACCCCATCATTTAGAAAACAAGTCCGGATAACTTTTCCTCAAGACCGTCAATGCTTCCTCTGGTGAGTCAAAGCGTTTAGATCCATCCTTCAGGGACACCTCTAATTGAGCTGGATATAACATACGATGTTTAATACCGGCTGCCCACAATTTAGAAGTGATGGGGCGGTAGGCCGCCCTGAGTTGGCGCGTCTTTAGTGTCAAATCCGGGACGAGCCTCATTTTTTTGGCCTCCCACAAAATAGCTGACAGTTTCCTGAATTCCTTGAAGATAAAGTCCCGATCCAAATAGTTGAGCAATTTAAAAATTATTGGACTGGGAGGTTCCGAAGCAGGCGACTTAGCTCGCAGGGAATGATGGGCTCTTTCAATTATGAATTCAGGGCCATTTGGGGAAGGGGCCACCGTTTGTTTCAGGAACTTTTGTAGAAAAAGTATAGTGTTCGGTCCCTCATCCCCCTCGGGGAATCCAAGCAGCACTAAATTATTTCTTCTATTCCTTCCTTCTAGATCTTCAAATCGGTCTTCTAGCTTGGTAACTGACTTCTTGATTTCTGTTAGAGCTGGATCCGTTTTGTCTAACCTCCTTTCCATAGAGGATAACCTGGCTTCCGTATCAGTAACCCGACGGGCAAGCTGGGTTAGTGCCGGTTTAAAGTCGGCGACTTCCTTGATTAACTTGAATAGCGCTTCTTTAATGGTAGAAAGCTCCGAATACACATGAGTGGGAGATAACTCGGCCTCCGAGGCTATGGGCGAGGTACTCCAACGCGGGCGTTTGGCCTCCAACTCCTAGGCTAACCCTTCCTTCTCCGATAACGTAGACATCTTGCAGGAGCCAATCGCAGGTAAGATTCTTGCAGTAAGAAGCCTAACCACAACTAGATGTCTGAGACTTTTAAATTGCCGGTTTTAGTCTCGGTATTCGCAATTCAAAGTGAGCGAGAGGGACGGAGCTCGCAGTAAAGCTGCTACTCTCCGCACCACATCACGTGACCTCCCTCCCTCTGTGTTTTCTTATACCTCCTGAATACCACCATTTTTTTTCCTTCACCACCATGGCTACTTCTCTAGAGAACCATAACAGTTGATTTTTCCTTCTGTTCTTACTCACTTACTTAATGCAGAGGCTGGTTGTTATTTATGATGATGATGATGACAACATTTTATTTTTAAACAGGATACAAATTGTTAGGGGTTTACCCCTATTTTCAACAATGGCACGTGTTTCATACATACAGATCTATAACACAAATTATATAAACAGTTTAAACACATTCTCATAAAATCGCATAAAACGAGTGCAATTGGAGTGCAAATATCTGTTCAGGAGCAGTTTAAATGTGGTATGTTTTTGTATAGATTTTAAATTGTTTGGTAGTTCATTATTTTTCACCACTGTGCCTCTACCCCTTCCTAGCTATCCCCAGATGAGACAGTTTCTGAGGCAGTTTCCCCTTTCTTTCAAATCTGCCTTCTTAAAGTCCAGGACCCTCGTTCACATGTGGTTTGCCTCTACTCCTGTATTCATGTTAAATCACACTGTACAGTGATCACGGATACCTAGGAGACTGCCAACTATGATGTCTGCAGTGCTGTCCCTGTTTGTAGGCGTTACCCCCCCACAAATGGGGGTTTCCAAAAAGTCTTCTTTGAGCTTGTCTAAATGCTGACTGTCAGGATGGTGTCCTGCATTTTTGCAGTTTAAATGTGATTGCCAGAGAGTGCCTATAGCCTCTGTGTACTGTCTCTTTAAGAGCTGCCTGGATTGCAGTCATAATTAATCTAAATGGGAGCTCTGTTAGAAGATGTGCTTGTTTGCTGATCATTTGTTAGCATAGTAATAATATTGCAGTTTGTTCTAACCTGCCTTCTTTGCAGCATGGACAGTTCTGTTTGTTTCCATCATCTTGGTCCTAGACTGCTGAAATGGACCAATCAGTACATTTGGGACTCTAAAATGGAGCCTGTCTACAGAGGCTTGGTGAGGTCAAAACTTGTAGGAATTGTAGTTTTTGCATTTTGGCACCTAAAATAACCTGGAGGGGAAGCCCTTGTTGTGATTGACAGACAGATCAGTCAACTGAACCTTTTGGATTTTGGGGAAGTCCCAAACTGCTTGCAATTTCAGTTAGTTCTGAGTGGGAAGTGAAGAGATAACAGCTTGAATGATTCAAGCAGCGGCCCTGGTGCATATTTGCATGGGAGAATTGTAGAAAGGCCTGAGTTTTGGCCTGCATGCCTGCCTGCTGTCCTGGAGAGGGAACTTGCACCTTTTTCAGACTGAATCCGAACTTGGAGAGCGAAGTAAGCCACTGAATTGTGACCAGGCTCCCACCTGAAGAAGACCGAAGATTTGCTGAATGCGATCGGCCTGTCTGGACCTCCAGCCACCTCTGAACTCCCGGATTGTGCAGAGACTCTGTAATTGCAACCGGAGAGCCTTTTGCCTGGTACAGTGGAATATCCTTACATGTGAATATGTTGTGTGCTTATAGTGGGTGGTGATTTGGTTCCCCACTGTGGTTTGAATTGTGTTCTGCTTGCTGGAAGCTGCATTAGAATTTCCTTATGTGTAAATGTGCTGTGTGCTGCTAGTGGGTCACTATTTGGTTCCCCACTGTGGTCCGAACTGTATTCTGCTTGCTGGAAGCTGCATCCAGCCCCATGGACTGAATCCAAAAGCATCTCCATTGGGCCTGGGCCTTGCCACACTGGCCCAGCCTGACTACCCACTGCACAGAGAAAGCCATCGACGAGAGATCTGCCTGGGGAATAGCCCACTGCTCAACACTTGAACAGGAACGATGCCTCGGTGATTCGTGTGGGCCCCGCTTCTCCAGGCACTCCAGCTCAAAAATCTGCAGTCTTGATTTCATCCTGCCTGTGTCCAATACTGGGCATCGTGAGTAAACACCAGGGTAGCTCCCTGCAACAACAGCTAAATCTAAAGTGTTGTCATCTGATTGCCTGGTTGCTTTTTCTTTCATGAACTGAGCCATCTGGCTACAGATTACAAATAGTGTGTGTTGTGTATGTTGCTTTCTTCCATCTCAGGGCCCCAACCAGCTGCAACGTTCCTGGCTAGCCCATCATCTCCCTACCTGGGTACCCAGAGGTGTAACTGTGTGGGGACTTAAAGCACATGCATAACTGTTTGATTAATATAGCTTTTAAGCCAATCAACCTGATTACGCCCCTTCCTTGTTCAAGTCCCCTGAATAAATCAAATCTGACTTTTTCTGCATTTAACCTGACTGTGGTTCCAGTTTGTGCTGTACTGTTGCTATTTGCTGTGCATAACCTTGTGTTACAGGGAGTCCCCAGGGTTGAGCCAGAGGAACCAGCCCTAGTGATAAGTGCAAACAGTGTGGGTACTTGTATGGTGTACAAGGGGTACTGTGAAAGTGATTATTGTATATTGCTCAGCCCACTAGAAGGGAAAGAGGGGGGTTACAGTGTCCCGGAGGGCTGTGCCCAGGTTAGTTTGACCACTACCAACCCTGATCTCTGGGTGGAGGCACCCATTGCAGAACCTAGACCCCTTAACCTGCTATTAGCATAGCAGGCAAGGGTAGTAGCCCGTGGGATAGCGCCACCTAGGGGTTACATCTTGGAGGCACCGCTGGGATTTTGTGCCTTCTAGTGGCCAAAAATTACAAATTATTGGCAAAGATTAATGGCTACCCCAGTAGAAATGGCTGTACATTAGTTGGTGGGGTGGTGTACTGGGCAGGAGATTGACCCCAAAAAGCTCTGCTTATACTGGATATTCCCCTGGGTACCAGTAAGGACACTGTAGAGAGAGCATTCTCCAAAGTTGAATGTTTAAAAAACCCTGTGGTGGTGGGTTGATGGACTGATTTGATCGCCCAAACTTTCATAGCCTTAGTAGAGTGCAGTGACCTCATGGATAGCTCTAAAGTGCCACAGACTATTGCCTCAGAAGGGGTCCCAGCTGCCTGGAGAGTGATAACAAAAGACAGTAAAGACCCTGAGAAGGATGAGCTCCTACCATTATCTGAGACTTTTGAGGAGAAATTTGCTAAGTTGTTGCTGGAGGAAGGGAAAACTGTAGAGGACTTTAAGAAACTGTTCCTGCCACCTGGGGGTGTTCTTTCCCCAACACCCCCTCCCACTCCAGCACCTGTTACTGCCACACCTTCTCTGTCTGTGCCAGTTCTGACTCCTATATCTGTACACGCCATTAGTCATGACTCCTACCAAAGGCTGAGAATCTTCTTGGGCACCCGCCACACCCCCCCAAGGGGAGGATGACTGGGAGACCTGGATCAACTATGTTGCCCCCTTGGTACCTGAGTGGCAGTGTGCAGAGGCTGATAAGTGGAAAAGAATCATAGAAAGTTTGAGGAGCTCTACCCTGGAAGCCATTAAATGTTTGAGGTCCACGAACCCTGATGCATCTGCTCAGAAGTACTTATCTGTACTTGAAGGCAATTTTGGGAGCACTGAGTCAGGGAAGACTTTGATGTGGCAATTCCAAGGTACCAAACAATGGAAGGGAGAAATTTTGTCTGCGTATGTTACTCACTTAGAAAGAGCTCTGCAGAAAGCGTACCGGAAAGGTGGAGTAGCTGCTAGTGATTTGAACCATGTGAGATTGGGGCACATACTGCAACATGCCAAGCATTCTAAACTGCAGATTATCCAGTTAAGACTCAGGATAGGAGAGGTAACCCACCTGACTACTGTGACTTGATAAAAGAACTCCAGGAGGTAGAGGTGAAGAGGGAGATTGTAATTATGAGGTGAGTGCAGCCCAAGTGATCATGACACTGGAAGGCCCTTCCAAAATGGAGACCACTAAGAGTGTCCCACCATGGGCTAATCAGTGGGGAAAGGAGTTGCTGAAGGAAGTCAGAATTACAACCAGGTGTATTCGCTGAGGTATCCCCTGCTGTCAGAGACCCTGGCCCCTGTCATGACATGACTGTTATGGGGCTGGGGGTGCACCCTCAGGCATCCTCTACTGAGGGTGGCTTCTCAGCTGAGCTCAAGGAATTGACTGCCACACTAAAGAAACTTTTGAGACATGGTACACTACCAACAGAAGTCAGATCACAATCTCCCATCGATGTTCCAGCATCCCCTGCTATGTTTTCCCCAAGAATGCCCCGAGAGTGTGTCATTTGTCACAATTGTGGCAAGGATGGCCGTATGAAGAGGGAATGCCAGTCTCAGAAGGGCTTAGAGAAAGTGGTGAACCAGCTTCAAGGAGAGCTTCAGAAAATTAGTCAGTGGTCAAGGGGTGCATGAAATGACCGCAGTAAAGGCTTCGACCATCCTAACTTAAACCCCTCTGTGGCTAAATCATCTGTCCAGGCCCCTGCTGTTGTCCCTCCAGACTGGTCCAAGATAGTGGGCCCTTCAATGGAGACTAATGTGGCTGTGAATGGTATTCCTACTCATGCTGGGCTTGACAGTGGGTCGCAAGTGACCATTGTGTTTCAGGACTGGTATGACAAACACTTATCTGATGTGCCCTTACAATCCCTTGAAGGCCTACATGTGTGGGGGCAGAGTAACAAGTCTTATCCATATCTAGGATATGCCCACCTCTGGTTGTCTTTTCCTGCAACTGTCACTGGTGTACAGGAGCACGAAGTGACACTGGCCCTAGTGTGTCCCACCACCAGACTGTATGATGGGGATCACCTGTTAATTGGAACAAACGCTCACATGTTTGGAAGACTAGCACAACTCTGCCATGAGAAACATAGGCAGCTGACTGGATGGGCCCTAAGAATTCCAACCTTAGTAAAAAGGGCTTATGACTGGCAAAGAGACCCTATGAAGTGGACACAGATGAGCTAGTGGGGATAGTGTGGAAAAAGGAACCTGACTCCTTGGTATTGGCCCCCAACGCCCAGTGCACAATCCATGAAGAAGTCCACCTAAAGAGAAATGTAAAGAACAAAATATTAATGTTGAATGCACCAGGAGATGGAAAGTTGCCAGAGGGATTATTGGTCAAACCCAGCATCTTGCCTACTCATGCCCACGTCTATGCACAATGAGTGATGGTCCAGATTCAGAATGTGTCAGATCGGGAGATTCAGGTGAACAGAGGGTGCACCCTAGCTACAGTACACTGTGCCGACACTGCCGTTTTGCCCAGCAACAAGTGCTCTGGCGAGAAGAAGAGAGTGATCCCTGACTTATTTGACTTTGGTGACTCCCCGTTGCCAGCTGAATGGAAGGCTAGAGTTAGGAAGAAACTTGCTCAGAGGGACCAAGTGTTTTCATTAAAAGAATGGGACATGGGGTGTGTCCAGGGTGCAGAGCATCACATATGCCTGCATGATGACCGGCCATTTCGAGAGAGATCCCGACGTCTCGCCCCAGCAGACATAGATGATGTGAGGAGACACCTGCAGGAAATGCTCGCTGCTGGTGTGATACAAGAATCAAGGAGCCCATATGCCTCTCCCATTGCGGTTGTGCATAAGAAGAATGGGTCAGTAAGGATGTGTGTTGATTATTGAACCTTGAACTGGCAGACCATCCCCGATCAATACACCATGCCCCGTATACAAGATGCCCTGGATTGTTTGAATGGGAGCAAATGGTTTTCGGTATTGGATCTTCGCAGCGGATACTACCAGATCCTGATGGCCCCAGAGGACCATGAGAAAACAGCCTTCATCTGTCCTTTGGGGTTCTACAAATTCCTGAGAATGCCACAGGGGGATTTCAGGCACCCTGGCCACCTTTCAGCGACTGATGGAATGGGCGGTGGGAGATATGAACTTGCTGGAATGTCTAGTGTACCTATTCGATGTCATTGTGTTTGGGCACACATTAGAGAAGCATGAGACCTGACTGTTTAAAGTCCTAGACCGATTGGAAGACTTTGGCCTCAAGCTGTCCATTGACAAGTGCCAGTTTTTTCAAACCTCCGTGAAGTATATGGGGCACATAGTATCTGCAGAAGGGATAGAGGCTGATCCCAGTAAGGTTGAAGCACTGACTACTTGGCCCAAGCCCCATAATTTGAAAGAACTACAATGTTTCCTGGGGTTCTGCGGCTACTACCGCAGGTTCATAAAAGACTATTCATAGGTGATTCGCCCTCTCTTGAACCTTACCCAGGGTTACGCTCCTACCAACCATAAATATAAAAAAGGGGCAATCAAAGAACCAGAGAAAGTGTACTTCCACACAGCTGAACTTTTTGGGCCCTGCTGGACACCTGAATGTGATGCAGCCTTTCACAAAGTCATATACCAGCTCACCCACGCCCCCATCCTCGCCTATACTGACCCCACCAAACCATATGTGCTGCATACAGACACCAGTCTGCAGGGTCTAAGAGCTGTGCTGTATCAAGCCCATGAGGATGGTTTGAGACCAGTGGCCTTCACCAATAGGAGCTTGACCCCGTCGGAGTGAAAGTACCCTGTGCACAAGCTTGAGTTCCTTGTGCTAAAATGGGCCATAGTTGACCAGTTTCATGAATACTTCTATGGGGCAAAGATATTGGTGAAGACTGACAATAACCCATTAACCTATGTACAGACTTTAGCAAAGTTAGACGCCACTGGGCACCAGTGGCTTTCCGCCTTATAAACCTATGATTATGTGGTTGAATGCAGGCCAGGATTGAACCATATTGATGCTAATGCCTTGTCATGAAGGCCAGTTTCCAAGAGTGATTGGGTCAGGCTGTCTGAACCTGACATCTGAGCCTTGTGCCAAAAATTTGACCGAGATGAACAGATATCTGTGGACACAGTGGACTGTTTAGTAGATTGCTTGGGCCCTCCTGATACCTGCATGCCGGCTGCCTATTGCCACTTTTCTGCTCTAGATATTAGTGCACTACCTCAGTTTGACAATGACAGCATTCAGTGGGCTCAATTCCAAGATCCTATGATTCAGCCCGCACTTCATGTCCTGCGTGCGGAGAAAGATGTGTCCAAGTTGTGTTCCCCTGACTTGCGAACTGCTCTATTATTTAAAGAAGGCCCCAGGTTGAAGCTACTCAATCAGTTGTTGTACAGAGAGACAGTGGATTGTGGCAGTCAAGTAGACAGGCAGCAATTGGTCCTGCCCTTGGCCTTTAAAGATTTGGTAGTGAGGTCCATCCACAATCATATGGGGCACCTTGGTATTGACAGAACTCTCGACTTGGTACGATCTCGATTCTACTGGCCCAAGATGGGGGCTGATGTTGAGCACCATGTAAAGACCTGCAGTCATTGCCTGCAAAGGAAAGCCCTGCCTCAGAGAGCTGCCCCCCTTGTCTATATTACTACCAACACCCCCAAGGAACTGATCTGCATAGACTTTTTGTGTTTAGAACCTGATCAGCAGAATACTGGCAATGTGTTAGTGGATATGGATCATTTCACAGAGTATAAGCAAGCTTTTCCAACTAAGGATCAAAAGGCCTCTACTGTGGCCAAGGTGCTAGTGGAAAATTTCTTCATCCACTATGGTGCCCGTCAGCGGATCCACTCTGACCAAGGCAGAGATTTTGAAAGTCAGCTAATCAAAGAAATGCTCTCTCTATGGGGGGGTTCGGAAGTCAAGAACCACCCCTTATTACCCACAGGGGAACCCTCAACCAGAACATTTTAAATGTACTCTTCTAGACATGCTGGACACCCTCCATCCCAAAGACAAGCCTAAGTGGAGCCAGCAGATTAGTACCTTGGTCCACGCATACAATTGCACAAAAAATGACGTCACTGGGTTCTTCCCCTACCGCCTCATGTTCAGGAGGAAGGCCCAACTGCCCATTGATGTCTTCTTTGGGGTCTCTCCAGATGGGGTCCAAGCCAAAAATTACCTACAGTATGTACAGAAACTGAAAGCTCAATTGAACTATGACTATCAACTGGCCCAGACAATGGGCGCCAAAAGAAATCTCGCCAACAAAGAGAGGCATGATAGAAAAGTAAAGGCTCAAGAGCTTCAGCCTAGAGAACGTGTGTTGTTATGCAATTTGGGACTGCATGGCAAACACAAAATTGCCGTAGATGGCACCATCTTCCCCATGTAGTTGTTGGAAAGTTGAATGATTTATCAGTGTACAAGGTGCACCCAGAGAATAACTCCCAAACTGTCAAGACCATGCACCGTAACCACTTGCTACCTATAGGCCAAATCATAATTGAGGCTGAACCATCAGAGATTGATTCCCCTGGGATGGTGACTCATGTGGCTGCAAAAAAGAGACAGAGTCAACCTACCCCAGTAGTTATAGACTTAACGTTTCCCCCGCAGCAGGCCCAGAATGATAGTGACTATCAGTCCACCTCTGATGAAAGTGAGTGTGACAATGCCTATTACCCCTCCTACGAATTGAGTCAGCTGTTTCAAGGTAACCTATGACTAATTCTGGGGATGAAGCTAGGCCTTCTGGATTGCCTAAACCCACAGCTTCGTCCCTGGAGTCAATGCTTCCTGAAAGTGAAGTGCAAAGTATTACGTCTGAGGTTGCGGAACTGTGTGAATTGTCCGAAGAAGGGTCTGACGGTCTGAGTCTCTCCAGTGACACACCAGAATTTGAAGAACAATGTGAGAGTGTTGACAGCCCCCCCTTCAGTGCCACACAGCCTAATTGTGCCACAGCCTCCTCAAAATGAGCAACCTGGGTCTCTGTCAGAAGATAATGAGCAAAGTGTTGTGGAAACAGAGCCTACAGAGCAAGGAGCTGACAGTGCTCCAAGTTTGGACATTCCCATCCATGGAGAAGCACCCCTCATAAGTAACAAAGGCTCCAAAGTTAGTGCTGAAAATACAGAGACTGTGGGTGCTCCCCCCAGAAAGACTGGCCATGCTGTAAGGCCAGTGCTATGCTTTAGTTATGATTCCCCTGGGAGGCCAGTGGATTTGCCTCTCATTGTGGTTCACAAAGGGGTTTATGTTTCACCAAGCTCACTGCTCAAACTGAGCTTGACAGCCAACTCCAGGTTACTTGTTCTTCCCTCTCACCATGGTGCCCCTGCCCCATCCAGCCCCAAGTTAGCTGATAGGGAAGGGCCCCCTCTTACATTGTTTAATGTACAAGAAGTTATTAAATGAATCAGTGTTCCTTGTATGAAACACCCATAAGTATTGTCAATATGGATGTAGTAATGTGAAGTATATTGAAAGGTATAGTAATGTAACAAGCTAATGATATATATGTATGTCTCATTTATATTGCATTTTTGATATTGTGATGGTACAGACTTGACCCAGATGCCAAGTTTTCTCCAGGCAGGGAAGGGTGTAACCCCTCTACAAATGGAGGTTCCTGAAAAGTCTTCCTTTAGCTTGTCTAAATGCTCACTGCCAGGCTGGTGTCCTGCATTTTTGCAGTTTAAATGTGATTGCCAGACAGTGCCTATATAGCCTCTGTGTACTGTCTCTTTAAGAGCTGCCTGGATTGCAGTCATAATTAATCTAAAAGGGAGCTCTGTTAGAAGATGGGCTTGTTTGCTGATCATTTGTTAGAGTAGTAATAATATTGCAGTTTGTTCTAACCTGCCTTCTTTGCAGCATGGACAGTTCTGTTTGTTTCCATCATCTTGGTCCTGGACTGCTGAAATGGGCCAATCAATACAACTGGGACTCTAAAATGGAGCCTGCATACAGGGGCTTGGTGAGGTCAAAACTTGTAGGAATTGTAGTTTTTGAATTTTGGCACCTAAAATAACCTGGAGGGGGAGCTCTTGTTGTGACTGACAGACAGATCAGTCAACCAAACCTTTTGGATTTTGGGGAAGTCCCAAACTGCTTGCAATTTCAGTTAGTTATGAGTTGGGAAGTGAAGAGATAACAGCTTGAATGATTCAAACAGCAGCCCTGGTGTAGATTTCATGGGAGAACTGTGGAAAGGCCTGAGTTTTGGCCTGCATGCCTGCCTGCTATCCCGGAGAGGGAACTTGTGTCTTTTTCAGACTTAACCCGAACTTGGAGAGCGAAGTAAGCCACTGAATATTTGGAAAAATGTGATTTATTAACAAAATATCAGTTAGGTTTTAGGAAGGGTTTTTCACTCATGTCGGCTTTGGTTGAATTCAATGATATGATATGTACATAATTGAAAAAAGGTAAGGATACAGCAGCAATATATATTGATTTATCAAAAGCGTTTGACTTGGTGAACCATTCCATTTTATCTGAGAGGTTGGCCAGTTTGGGTTTCTCTGGGGATCCACTGACATGGTTTATGCCATATTTGACTGACCGATCTCAGAGGGTACAGTTACAGTATCATCTTTCAAACCCTCAAACTATCAAAAGGGGAGTTCCACAGGGGTCCATTTTGGGACCCTTGTTATTTTTGATATTTAATAATGATTTACCATCAGTGATTCGACATACAGATATAAGGATGTATGCAGATGATACAGTCTTACTGGCCTCTGAGAATAACTTGGTGGCTCTCCAGAGAAACCTATAGGCTGACTTTACCAGGGTACAGGAATGGTTCACCAAGTCAAAATTAACAATGAATATAAATAAAACCAAATTCATGTTTTTTGGTATTAATAGATTACAGGAGTTCTCGGATGTACAGATCACATCATTGAATCAAACGTTAATAGAACAAGTTTCCGAATATTGTTATTTGGGAGTTAACATTGATTCTTTATTAACCTTTAAAAGTCATATAGAGTCTATTATTACTAAAACACATAAAAAGTTAGGAGCTTTGAAGAGAATATCAAAGTGTTTTAAGTTGCAAGACAGGAAATTGATTGCAGAACAGCTCATACTTCCAGTGATTAAATATGGAGAGGTCATTTATAGGACTGCTACTAAATAACTTCTAAACAAACTAGACAAATTACACTATAGGGTGGCAAGATATGTTTTATGTTGTAGTTTTAGGACTCATCATTGTGATTTGTTAATGAGGTTAAATTGGTTATCTCTCGACCTGGAATACAGGAAAAGTTGGTCCTTATTTATTTATAAATGTAGGACAATTCACTTAACTCATAACATAGTCAAATTATTGGCAGACAGGGATTCTGCCCTTAGGAAACATTCAGTAAGGGCTTTGTATCAAAATAGAATTGATCCAGATAAGCGTAAAAATAAATTTGGGGATAGAACATTAGCATCACAAGCATCAGTGAATTGGAATACACTCCATCCTTTATTACAATCTGAGAAAACTGTTAAAAAATTTCTGACGGGGTTAAAGATGTATCATGTTTATTCATGTGTTTGCGTCTGATATTGATTTTTATTGTCTTTGTTTGAATGGTTTTGTAATTTTGTAATTGTGTATTTATGTATATTTTGCATTAGATTGTTTGTAATTGGTGTGATTACGTGGAACTTGGAAAATTTGCACAGGACTGTCTTGAAAACTGGATTGTATTATCCAAATGACATGTATTACTCCTGTATAAAAATACATTTTTTACTACTTTTTTACTACTTTGTTACTGAATTGTAACTAGGCTCCTACCTGAAGAAGACCAAAGATTTGCAGAATGGGATCGGCCTGTCTGAACCTCCAGCCACCTCTGAACTCCTAGATTGTGCAGAGACTCTGTAATTGCGACCGGAGAGCCTTTTGCCTGGTACAGAGGAATTTCCTTACATGTGAATGCGTTATGTTCTTATAGTGGGTGGTGATTTGGTTCCCCACTGTGGTTTGAATTGTGTTCTGCTTGCTGGAAGCTGCATTAGAATTTCCTTATGTGTAAATGTGCTGTGTGCTGCTAGTGGGTCACGATTTGGTTCCCCACTGTGGTTTGAACTGTATTCTGCTTGCTGGAAGCTGCATCCAGCCCCACGGACTGAATCCAAAAGCATCTCCATTGGGCCTGGGCCTTGCCACACTGGCCCAGCCCGACTACCCACTGCACAGAGAAAGCCATCAATGAGAGACCTGCCTGGGGATCAGCCCCCTGCTCAACACTTGAACAGGAACAACGCCTCGGTGATTCGTGTGAGCCCCGCTTCTCTGGGCACTCCAGCTCAACAACCTGCAGTCTTGATTTCATCCTGCCTATGTCCAGTATTGGGTATCGTAAGTAAACATCAGGGTAGCTCCCTGCAACAACAGCTAAATCTAAAGTGTTGTCATCTGATTGGTTTCTTTTTCTTTCATGAACTGAGCCCTCCAGCTCTGGATTACAAATAGTGTGTGTTGTGTATGTTGCTTTCTTCCATCACAGAGCCCCAACCGGCTGCAACGTTCCTGACTAGCCCATCATCTCCCTACCTGGGTACCCAGAGGTGTAACTGTGTGGGGACTTAAAGCGCATGCATAACTGTTTGATTAATATAGGCTCTAAGCCAATCAACCTGATTACGTCCCTTCCTTGTTCAAGTCCCCTGCCCTGAATAAATCAGATCTGGCTTTTTCTACATTTAACCTGATTGTGGTTCCAGTTTGTGCCAAGAGTACTGTACTGTTGCTATTTGCTGTGCATAACCTTGTTTTACAGGTTGTCCCCAGGGTCGATCCAGAGGAACCAGCCCTGGTGGTAAGTGCAAACAGTGTGGGTACTTGTATGGTGTACAAGGGGTACTGTGAAAGTGATTATCATATATTGCTCAGGCCACTAGAAGGGAAAGAGGGGGTTACAGTGTCCCGGAGGGCTGTGCCCAGGTTAGTTTGACCACTACCAACCCTGACTTCCGGGTGGAGGCACGCGTTGCAGAACCTAGGCCCCTTAACCTGCTACTAGCCAAGCAGGCAGGGGTAGTAGCCCATGGGATAGCGCCACCTAGGGGTTACATAAGCACCAAGTCCAGCACAGCCCCATCCCTAGTGACGTCTTTGACTAGCTGCCTGAGAAATGTCCCATGTAGAAAGTCAAGGATGGTCCTGTTACTTGCTGAAGCTGCAGTTGGAAGGCTGCACTCCATGTCTGGCAGATTTAAGTCACCAGGTCACAGCACCTCCCACTTACTTGAAATTCTGATGATGGCTTCCCCAAGAGCCCTATCCCACTTCTCTTCCAGTGCTGGAGGTCTGTACACCACCCCAGTATGGATAGTGACCCTGGACCCTGTCTCTAGAATAACCCACTGCACCTCTAGCTCTTCCTTTTCCTGCTGGTGCCCCTGTACCTCCATGGCCTTGATTCCCTCCCTCACATACAGTGCAACTCCTGCATCCCTTCTCCCTGTCCAGTTTCCCCTGAACACAGAGTAGCAGGCATGGCTGTGTCCCAGTCATGGTGCTCAGTGCACCATGACTCCATTATGGCCACCAAATCCAGGCTAGCATCCACCATGATGGCTTCCATGTCTAGAATTTTGTTTCCCAGACTCCATGCATTGATCCACATGACTATCCATACCTTATTCCCCTTGTCTGCCTCCTACTTTTTCACTCCCTTCCTGTGTGTGCTGTTCCCTGAAGCTCCCCCTGACCTACCTCTTCCCTTTTTACCTTCTCCGTTCCCTATCTCACTTAATCCTTTACTGTTGCTTACCTGATTTAAAACTCTTTTTTCCTCTGTCCTCTCCCCACCCTGTCTTCTTGTGCCCCTGCCCTTGTGGAATTTACTCCCCTCAGGCCTTCCCTTCCTCCTTATTGCTCTCTCATATGGGGTATTTGTTGCCTCCCTTGGTTTTATAGCCTGCCCCAGACAATTTAAATGCTCATCCAAGTAGATTTCAAACTTTCCACCATGGACTGTGGTCCCCTTCCTAGAGGGATGCAGGATGTCACCCCTCTAGAGGCCATATCCTCCCAGGCTGGCCCCAGTCCCCAATGTAGTCAAAGACCTCCTCCATGCACCATGCCTTCAACTAATTGTTAAATGGCCTGGTAAATGAGTACCCTTTCCTCTCCCCAGCTGTACCCAGGTAACACCTTGAAGAAAGCCACTGTGCAAACCACCTGCTTGAGGCCCCTCCTCAGCTCCCTGATATTAACCTGCACTACCCCTACGCTATCTCTTGCCAAGTCATTTGTCCCCAGGTGGGCAATGATGTCTAGCTCCCTTTCATTTCCTGCTGCCCTAGTGATCCTCTGGATATGCTCTCCATCCATCCAGCCCTGTCCAATAGCATCACACTGGTCTCCTCAAGAGCACCCGTGATCATCACTGCATTCTACATCCCACCCCGTGGACAGAACCCTGCTTTCCAATCCCTCCTTGACTACCTCACCACCATCCCCCAAAAAACTGAACTTATCACACTTGGCGATCTCAATCTGAACTGGCTCTCCCCCGCCACCTCCCACCTCAAAGATGCACTCGCTGCTTTTACATCACCCAGCTAGTCTCCACCCACATACGCATTAACCACAACACTGGGATAGCCACCCTACTCGACTTAGTCCTCTCAAATCACCCCATAAAATCTCTGACCTCTCCATTCTATCAAATGCCCTCAGTGACCACTTTCCTATCCTTTTCAAGTGGTCCTGTCATGCACCCAAACCACCCCTTCAAGACAATATTATCTAGATCACTCAAAGCCAGCAATCTAAGGAGTCTTAGAACCCACCTAGAGTACCATGACTCGTCCCCACTTTACTCCAGCCAGAATATAGAAGCAGCCTTTAGCTACTTTATTGACACTTTCAATGGTGCTTGTAACAAATTTGCACCACTGAAAAAAAGATAGTACGGACCCATGACACCCCATGGATCACATCTCACCTACTAGACCTTATGAGACGCCGTAATGAATTGTGGAAAAAAGCCCTTGACACTGGCAATGCCCTAGACAGACAACTGTACTGCGCTGCTAGAAACAGCTGTACATGGGCCATTAGAAAAGCTAAAGCTGACCACTTCAAAGCAGCACTAACTGCCTCCTGGGGAATGGGTGAAAATTCTGGGACAATCTGCAGTCTCTTGGTGGAAAGTCAAACTCCACTCCCCCCAATCAACTCAACATAAATGGCTCCATCTCAAATGAACCCCACCTAGTGGCAGAAGCGTTGAACTCCACTTTCTCGGACCTCAGCATTATTAGTCTCCCCCCTAACTTCTTCAATCAACCCCCCCTGCTGCCATCAACCCCATCAGTTTCTCCTCCTTTTCGCTTCCAGACCCTCACCCCTTGGGAAGCCCTTAAGAAGGCTAGTTTCAGTAGTGACACGATTGACCTCAGAATCTTGTAAATGAACCTCAGCAAGGTCCTCTCCCCCCTAACCTCACTTCTCAACCTCTTCCTTTGCCTAGGTAAGTTCCCCTCACTGTGGAAGATGGCTCTTATAACCCCCATCCACAAATCTGTTGACCGTGTTTCCCCTACCAACTACCATCCTATATCTATCCTTCCCCCACTCTCCAAGGCCCTCGAACGTATAGTTGTGGAGTATAGTTGCGGATCAGCTCACAGAGTACCTATCCAAATACAAACTCCGGACTCCTGGACAACATGGTTTCAGACATGGGCACAGTACAACTACCGCCCTCCTTGATTTCACTAGTTTTATACACTTAGCTTTGAATAATGGCAAGCTGGCTGGTGCGGTTTTCCTTGACCACTCAAAGGCCTTCGACACCGTTAATCACCCGCTTCTCCTTTCCACCTTGTCTCAACTTGGCCTCTCCCATGGTTCCATGACTTGGTTCACTGACTGCCTATCAAACTGGACCCAAAAGGTAGAAATTAACTCCACCACCTCGAACCCACTCCCTGTCCACTCTGGAGTTCAACAAGACTCCATATCGGTCCCCTTCTTTTCACCCTCTTCCTGAATTCTCTCCCCAAAGCCTGCTCTGGAAAGATCTTGCTATACACTGATGGTGCTGTCCTCTATGCATCTCACCTTAACCCCACCCAACTTGAACTCTCTCTCCAAACCTCCTTTATGGAGGCAGAGACCTGGTTCACTAAACACAAACTTGTGCTTAACCAAAAATAATCTAAGACCATGCCTTTCGCCCACCACCAGAACAAACTCAAGCACACCCCACTAAACATCAACACGTCCACTGCACTGACCCTTGAACAGGTCCACTCCTTTAAATATCTAGGCATAACCCTTGAACCTGCTCTTGCCTTCCATGATCACATTCATCAACTCTGCTCAAATCTCAACTCCCGTTTCAGACTGCTCAACCGTCATCAGCAATGCCTTCCCCCGGAAGCCCTACAGCTTGCCATCTCCTCCTCGGTACTATCTGTGTTTGACTATGGCATTGTTATCTATGGGGTGTCTGACAGCACCACCCTAAACAGGGTCAAAATATCACTCAACAAAGCCTGCCGCCTCTCTCTGGGCTGCCCTGGTAACACCCATACTTGCTCCCTGTATAACCAAACAAACTGTCTGGACTTTGATGGCAGGCTACAATACCACACCTGCTTATTAGCCAAAAAAATCACCACTGGGTTCACGGCCCCTTGCCTCTACACTCTCCTGCAACCAACTACACATGCAAGGCTCACCAGGAGCTCACTCAAACTATCTCACCAGGTGCCAAGACAAAACACCTCACTGGGCCAACGCTCCTTTCACTATCGTGCCCCAGCCTGGCTAAACTCCCTCCATCCACACATTATGGAGGAGCCTAAACTTAGCCACTTTAAATTCCTTTTGTGCTCCCACCTTCTATCCTCACACTCCTGTGCCTGTTCCTAACTCTTATGTTCCTGGCAATGAATGTTGTCCTACTATCCAGCCTTATTCCCTCTGGCTATAACCTGGAAATGCTTAGCCCTCTCCTCCTTTCCCTTCTCCTGCTCTCTCCTGTTCACCTTTACTGACCATGTCCAGCCTTTGACCTTCCTGCTTATCCCTATCTACTACTCCCTACTACCTCCACCCCCTAGTCTCCACCAAGCCACCTTAAAATCATGGATCTTGGCTCTTACACATAGCCTATCCTGTAACTGACCATCCTTCCTCTCACAACTTCCATAGATGAACTGAATTTGTGTACACAGAATTTGCCTCTGTGCTGTATTCCTATTATTGTACATAGACTGTGCCTCTAGAATCTGTTCCTATTTCTGCCCATTATGTTGTATATAAATGGTCTACAGTATGCTCAACTTGTATATGAATTGTACTTGCCTTAATGTATTTTAATGTCTGTACTGTTATTGTCTCTCTAATTGACATGGAACCTTTGTAAAGGAGCCTCTGACTCAAAGGATTGTAATTCCAAATAAACCAATCAATAAATAAATAAATAAGCCAAAGTACCATGAAGGCACTTCACCTCCTTCTGCCTTCCTTCCCCCTCTCCCAAATCTATCCCGCTAACAACAGAGTCCCCCACCTGCAGCTGCTTTCTCCTCAGCTGGAGGGCTCTTCCTCCCTCCTTGGGGCCTCCTCTTCTGAAAACCCCCCACTTCCTCCCTTCCCACTGCATTGGGTGTCTCCTTTTGGCTGCCCTGTCCTGCCAGTGCCTTCAAGGAATTCTGTAGTACTATAGACTGAGGAGCGTGCTCCTTTCTTGCCACCTCCATCAGCCCACCGAGGTCCATCTGCTCTGCCTCTGCCTAGGTATCCTCTTGGGAAGCAGCAGCAGACTTGGTGCCTCTGGGTGGGGCAGATGGTCCTCTACACCCTTGCCAGTTTGGAGTCCATCAACCTCTGCCCTCAACCTAGAAGGGTGCGTACAGATGAGGCAGCAACTCAGTCTCTTTGAGGTGTCCCAAAAGACTGCAACCTCACAACCATTGCACTGCACCACTGTCATTATCTTTCCTTCCTTTACTTAGTATATTTTCAAACTTCTCTGTACTTTACTGCCTCCTTTCTACTCCCACTGTTCTTCTATCTCTCCCTTTGGTTCCCTGAAACTTATTTGTTACCCTACCCTGGAATGGACGTCTCTTGTTGTACCCATTCTGTCCCTCCTACCTGTACTACCTTATCATAGAAACATAGATTTTGACTGCAGACAAAGGCTGCTTGGCCCATCCAGTCTGCCCATTCCTTCCTACCTACACTATTACCGCAGACTGTACCACATCTACAGCTCTTTCTCCCTTCCCCTTCCTTTCCACTGTAATCCTCTTGTGCTTATCCCATGCATTCTTGAACCCCATCACTGTTTTTTCCCCCCACCACCTTCACTGGAAGACTGTTCCAGGAATCCACAAATCTTTCTGTGAAGTACTTCCATACAACTCTCCTGAATCCACCCCCTTCCAGCTTCATATCATGTCCCCTTGTTCTTGAGCACCTTTTCTTCTGAAAAATACTTCCCTCCTGTACCTAGGTGTCTACTACTTCATACCCACATGTGTAGTGTCTATAACCTGCAGCTACCAACCCTCTAGCTGATTGTTTCAGTACAACAGAAAACAGTAATATGTTATCTCCTACCTTAACCTGGTGTCCCTCCTATAGAGTCTCCTGCAAACTATCAGTGGACACTTTGCAGATGACCCTTGGGCAGAGTCTCCATTCCTACACTGTCCTATTCATGAGATGGGACGTAAGCATGATGGGGCACACTGGGTGATTTTCCTTTAAAATCTCCAGCCATCCCGATTGGTCCTGGGAGGTCATGTGACTGCCATGCACACTGTTTCTAAGATGGCTGTCTCCTTACTCCACCCCAGAATCTGCTCATAGAAAAAGAATAAAAAAGGTAAATGGTAAGCCCAGGCAAGTTGCAGCTCTTTACTTTATTGCCGCCAGTTGATCATACAGTTCTTCACTACAGTGGCTCATTACTGTGCTCTGAGTGCCAACTAGAGCTCCCAGCAATCATTTAAAACTCCAGCCATCCCCTATTGGTCTTGGGAGGTCATGTGACTGTCATGACCTCCTCCCTCTTGCTGTCCCTAAGATGATTGCCTTCTTACTCCACCCCCAAAACCTGTTCCAAAAACAATAATAATTAAAAAAAGATAGTAAGAGGTGTTATTTAAGCCCCAGTGAGTTACAGCATTTTACTTTATTGTACCCGGCTAATTCTACAGCCATTCACTACAGCAGACATTATTGCACTCTGAACACTGAGTAGAACTACCAGCAGCCTTTTAAAACTCCAGCCATCCCCCAATTGATCCTGAGAGGTCGCGTGACTGCCATGCGCCCCTTCCTCTTGCCATCCCTAATATGGCTGCCTCCGAACTCTGCCCTTCGAACCTGCTCACAAAACAAGAAGAAAAAAAATGAAAGTAAGTGGGGCTATTTACCTCAGCCAGCTGATCCTACAGCTGTTCATTACATTGATTCATTGTTGTTGCACTCTGAGTCCCTAAGTAAAATGAGAAATTACAGACTACAGACAAAAGGTAATGAAGAAGAAAGAATGAAAAAGACAAATTTACAGCTCAATCAAAAATTACAGACCTTTTAAGGCTGGCTGACTGCCTTCACCTCCTCTTCCCACAGCAGTGCTTCTGTATAGGTGAAACAAAAACTACAATTTCAAACTGAATAATCTTCACAGACAGAACAAAAAAGCACAATCTAGATTCACATGGCACACTAGAACAAGTTGTGAGTGATTCTGAGACAAAAAGCTGAGTCAGTTTTAAATAATTTAGATTTTCTGCTCAGTCAAGCACAGGTAACGTATCTTCTATTCTCTTTTCATAAGATAGCAGTGAACACAGCCTCCTCATGGCATACATGTTTCAGTACCATGTAACCTGCATACACATGGTACATTGTTTCCTTCCAGAGAGCTTCACCTTGGTGGGGGGGGGGGCAACTTCACCACAACGTTCTCAGTTTCCAGCTTAGTGAAGTTGAGCCTGCTGTGAATATGCACTTTGCAAGACAGACTGATTTTACAAAGTGGCAGAACTTCATGAATTAATTCACAAAACACATTTTGGGCACTTCACATACCACTAAGCATGTGTTGCTCTTAAGGGTGGGCGAAGTTGAATTCACAGCTTTCAGACTTCTGTGAAATTTGAATTCATTAGGTGCAGAACTTTCGCCATTGGCAAAGTAGGATTTTCATGGGACTTTCACGCGTTTTGTGGATTTTTTGTGAACTGCAGAAAATGCATATAAACTGCGGAATTTATTCTTTCCACAGTTTAATGAACTGTCAGTGAATTAGCTCCTGCTTGTACAACCATGAGGTTATTCACTGACAATTCAGTGGGCCACTGGTAGTGGAGGAGAGAGGAGTGCTGTGCTGGTGGCCTGCTCAGGGGCAGGGTGGGGAGGGGAGTTGAGTGGTGGCAGATGAACTGTCAAGGTGGTGTTTGTGGGGGTCTAATAGACACCAGGGAATTGAGATTATTTTTTTCACAAGGGATCTGTGATGGGGAGGTCCACTAGACACCAGGGAATACTGGGAATAGAGAGGGCTGAGTTGGTGGACTGCCAGCTGTTTATTTATGGACTAAGGAATCCAGGATAGGGAGGGGCTCTGCTAGACCTCAGGGGAATAAAATGTTTTGGGAGCCATGATCAGTGGGTGGGGGGGGCACTAGAAACCATGAGGGTCCAAGGAAGGGATTGGAGGTCTTTACTGGGACCCCTGATCAGTGGGGGGTGGATTAATGAGTTAAACTGCAGTTAAAAAAGCCTCAGAAATGACCACTGGCAGTGATCCTTTCTGCGGATTTTCCATGAGTTAATAAATTATCCACAGTTTTTTATATTTTTTCCGCAGTTTGAAGGTAGAATTTCCGTGAAAGTTCTGAAAATGATTTCCGAACTTTCGCAGAAGTGAAATTCGCAGTTTCACCAAAATTCTACCAGAGGAAATTACATTTCACACATCCTTAATTGCTCTGGTGGGGGTACTGGGTAACTATTGTCACCTACAGGTATGTGGAACGTCCTTATGCCAGGCATATGGAATGGTGAACAATAAGTCACACATGCACAGCATTGCATGGGCACACACAAGAGACTTACCCCTGGTCAAGTACTGGTGTACGCAGCCATGGCAGAAACTTTGAGAGCCATCTGCTGGCACATAGTCCATAGTGGCTAGCCTGCAGTCTACACTGACAGGTGCCCATACTGTGGCTGGCCCTTTAAGGTCAGGCCACATCGATTGTACTGGTGTCATGCAGCAGAAGGGCAGTGGAAACATAGTGCACTCTGCCACAAGACAGGTAAAGAATGGGGAAGATCAAACAAACAAAATCTAAGCTCAAGCTATTTTCCTACACCTAGTTCTTCCCAGATACCCTTACTTATATGGGGAATGAGCACCTGGATAAGCTGGGTGTAGACTGGCAGGTGGTGTCCTGAACAACGTCACTAATGACCAACACTGTATGTCATTACAGAGCGATGTCCAGCTGAAGCCAAACACTGCACTAACAAAAATTCAGTACACACTACGAGAGATCAGGCAGTGACAAGTGTATAGTGTACTTTCAAGTGTTTAACCTCACAAAGTTCAGGACATCTGTCCAGCCAGAGCAAACAAACTCCCAAACAGTTTGCAGCAACAGCTGAAATGTTTGGGAGTTTGTTTTCTCACTCTGGGTAAATGTCATAAATTCTGCAGGCATAAGCTGTTGTAAGTATACCATCCACTTGCCATTATGTAATCTCTCTGGTAATTTGTACTGGATTTTTTTTAATACGATGTTTGATGGATATACATCAGTGTCTGTAAATGTCTGGCTACACTGATTTGTTGTTTGTGGCCATGGCATTGGCGGTTTCACTGATGTTAGTTCATTGCTGATTGTACTGTTGGTCTTCAGTAAAGTTTTATAAAATTATAAGGGTGTGCTATTGCTACTATAGCCCCTGCGGTGGTGTACTTTCTGGGCTTAAGTTACACACATATAAACACCTATTTCATGCTTAGGGTGGGTGCTCTCACACATGATCCGTACATAAATCTGTACATGCCCCCATAATGCATATCACACTTTGGTGGTGTGGACATATAAGTGGCCACTACTGTACACTACATACTGTGCTGTGGATATGTCTATCTGATTAATGCAGTCATTCTGCACAAGGGCTTATGTACAGTACTTCCACTAGGTAGCTCCCACGCACTCACAGAACCACTGTGAATCAGGCCTAAAGGCAAAAAAAAAGTGACTGTGCAAAAGAAGACTGAACCAAATAAATCCTTTTAATAATCTCTGCCAAGACATTTTGTATGTTCTTTATTGGTAGTTCTCATCAGGAATAATAACTACATTAACAGCCAAGATATTTTGAATCACTTTGTGATGACATGGTGCTGTTTTATGTGAATGACTTCAAAGGCCACTGAGACAAAGTCAACACTAAGAAAACACTAACATTAAATAAAGAGTAACTGCTGTAAATATAACACTTTTAAACATTGTATTCTATAGTAGCATCTGCTTGTTCATTAAGTGCCCACAGTTCCATAGTATTATATTTACTTTATTAAGCTGGCTTGTTTCTGGCAGGAACTGTCCGAGGTGTAGATCTCTTTAGTGTCTGTCTGCGAATGGGGTTATTCCTCTTCAGATTTCTGTACCTGTAAACTGAAGGCACACATTTTGATTGGTAAGGATTTTGGCTGCTGACTTTGGTTTTCAGGAAGTACAGTCAGCAGAAGGATTGGCTTTCAAAGATCCACAGCCTCAGGGGAACTATTTTTGAACTTCCGTGGTAGCAAGGTTAGAGTTAAATAAGATGCGGCAGAAAGCACCAGAAACAAACCATGCACCATATTCATGTTAAAGAAGGGCATTCTCAAAAAAGGTTGCAAAAACTGCCTCATGTGAATGTTAGGGAACAAAGTTATCTGTGCTATGTCTATTGAAATTTATAGTGGCCATTTATTTGTGTTTTGTTTTGCCTCGCTGGGACAGATGAACTGCCAGAAGATTGAATGTGGGGAGATGAAAATACCCACTTGTGAATAAGAAGAGACAGATAGGCTGTGCCTTCTGCAACTGTACTTTCGAAAGGTTAATGTAAGAATTTGTGTATTTGCTCCTTGTAATGTGTGTTAGTTTAGCAGCACCTCTGGGCAGGATTCTTTATAGAAAAGAAAAAAAAATACAGTATGTAACCACCCCAACCTACAAAGTGAGTGACACACCTGGGTATATTAAACAGGAGAGGCTGAGACTTTAGTCATTCAGATGGGTAGCACCTGGGTTTAGTGGTGTTAATGGGATTTGGCATGCCACAATGCCTTGAGAATACTTTTGACAAACCAGCCATGCCACCCACTATTAAGGCTGATCAGATGCCCATTTTGTGTTCCGGGGTTATGACAAACACTGTCACTGTTGACTCTGGTAAGGGAGTCTGAGGTTTTCAGGCATCTCTTTTGTAACCAGCCTTTCTCTTCTTCCAGTCTTGAGGTAGGTTACACTGGAAGCACTTAAAGGACTAACCTGGTCCCTGGGAGCTGTTTTCTGCTGGGTCTCGGTTGGAGTCAGAAAGTCCCAGGGCTAGAGTCACAAAAGAGATGCACTGGGCACAAGTGAGATGCACCAGCGCAAATAGGATGCACCCACCAGATGCCGGGTGATTCAGAAATGGATGCGCCATTGGATGCACCAAGCGCAACCCCACTGTGAAACGCGTGGAAAGCACACGGCACAAGTGGTGATGTGCCAGCACAACCGGGATGAGCTCACAGGAAGCGCAAACACCCGGGGGAGCAACACAGTGAATAAAGAGCAACCCAGCAAGGCATGAGGAAGCAACAGGGGACAGAGCAGTGGGGAAAAAGGAGAGAGGGATACATGACCAAAGGGGCAAACCAGAGTGGCCAGGGGAACATCTATGGCAGACACAGGCACAATATCATGACTGGCCACACAGAACAGCACCCAGAGGCCCAGGCCACACCTCACACAGGCCCATGGCAGGCACACAACACAGGTACACTGCAGCTGGCATGGCACCACACAGCTGCAGGGGACAGCAAGGGGCATGGAGGAGGCCACAGGCCAACACCCCAGGTGGCCAAGACTGTGGCTATGTGGGAGGCCACACAGGGCAACACCATGCCATAAGATGGGCAGCACCCAGTGCCACCATAGTGCCACCCAGCCAGACCATACCCTGACTATAGGACACTGCACACAGGGCCACAGACCATGAGTGTGGCAGTACAATGTATGCACCCCTCAAGAAACACACACATACTGGGGGCAGACAGGGGAGCATCAGGCCAGGAGCCCCACGCACACACCACAAGCAACAGTGAGGCCACATGGAAGCAGGGTGGTGGGGGGAGCAGACCATACAAGTACAGGTGCACACAGGGGCATTGCAGCAAGGGGACAGTGAGGTGCCCATGACAGTACACAAACCCATGACCATGGAACAGTGAAGGACCACAGACACCGTGTCAGATAAAAATATTTAATACAAACAACATAATAAACAACATGAAAAGTAACAACAACAGAGCACACCACACAAACTATATAAAATATGTACAAAAAGGGAAGGGGTGGCAGGGACTATGTACAAATGTGGTAGTGAAAAACTGGGCAGGGGGTGGTGACAGCAATGGGGGTATAGAGGGTGGGAGACACAGGTATGAGGGAACACTATATACAATACACCACAGAGGCCTATGAGTGTGGCCACACACCATAGCACCGCAAACCCCAGCAGCCACATGCTGCCAGCTGCTGCAGGACAGCTGCAAATGTCCATAGGAGATGGCCCTGCATGCATCTCACAGGCTGCAGTGCAGCCCATATGGCCCTTTGTAGGTCGCGGCCCACATCCTGCTGCTACCCACACCATCCTCCCATGACTGCCACAGTGTGATGATCCCAGGGTCCTACAGCAAAAACACAGAGAACACATACTAAGTGCCATGTCAGACACACAATCCCCACCAAGCACATGCCTACCCCACCAGAGACACACTGCACACACAAGGTAGACACCTACCTGCACCCGTAGAGCCACTAGGCCACGCACCAGCCTTGGCCCTCCTCCACCATTCCTCAATGGCATCCATGGCCTGCCACTGTACTCCAGACCTGCAAAGCACAACAGAGACCACCATGAGTAGACATGTCAGTGTACAAACACATCCCCCCACACCACTGTAGGCATACAGTGGTGGTATATACAAGCAGTGCAACACCAGTGAATGGCCATGCTGGCCACAGCTGCGCACAGCAGCCATGCCCAAACCACCAAAGTGCCCTGCCACAGATATGCACCTCACATGGTGGTCCAGCCCCAGGTGCCACACAGTGTACCGGTCCCACACACCACCACAGTGAGGCCCACCCCATGTGGCATGCATGACAGGGAACCACAGGGCTAGGGCAGCCACAGCCAAGTGTTCATGTGGGTATGTGCCCATGTGCATGTGACATTGTGATGTGACCCCTCCCCACCACACATGCACCCATACTGCACACCCACGTGTGACACCTACCTGGTCATGGCAGAGCACCCCTGCATGCATGGTCCTGCAGCCTCTGCAAGCCGGCACTGTCCCACCACCCAAGGTCACCATAATGGTGAGGGCACTGTTCACCCATGCCGGGAACCCCAGTGTGCCACAAGGGTCACCAGGTGGAGTAACTCCATTTTGGACAAGTTCATGGCCCTTGGTCCAGTCTTCCCTTGCCTAGGCATTGCCAGAGCTACTGCAGTAACACTAGGCCTATGCAGCACACTCGCAAAATGGTGCCAAATGCGCCACTATGCCACGTGGATGCCCCTGCGCACAGCATCGTGAAGCATGATTAGTCAGTCATGCAGACTCATGCGCAATGCGCATTAGCGCAGCGGGAATGTGGGGCCATGGGACATGACCGGATTGCACATGCACGATGTGTACACATCCGCCATGATTTGTGTGGCATGGTGCATTGCGCAAGGCACCTGTGATGTGCAGTAATGCATTGATATACAAGGGTGCATAATCCACGATCATCGAGCATCGCTGGGCAGCTGGGATACTGTGCATCACACAGACTGACATGCATGCGCATACAGACTACACCACACAACATGCAGCATACTCATGTCTGCGATGCAACTGTCATGCTGATCGCGCATATGCGTTGCGGTGGCAGACGGTTGGCGGACACGGTGCATGCACATAGAATGTGCCACTGCCCCAAGCCCTATTCAGGGAGATGCCGTGAATGCACCGTGCATGTACAGGTAATATGCCATGTGGAAATGTGTTTAACTCAGCAGATGCACCATGCTGATTGAGATGAGCTGAGGGCAATTATGCAATTCACAGACAATGCACCCAAATCGGCCTAATTATGTAGTCAGGGGCATCTCAGCTGTTTAGCATCTTACTATCACTGCCCCAAACCTCATTTGCATGCCCTGAGACATAAATGCTCCCAACTCAGCCCACAATGAGAATAGGTGACTGAGAGGAAACACAGCCTTGAAGGTGAGTACACTCAAATTCTACATGTATGTCAGCAGGGCCTGTGGACCGGGACAGTGCACTAGGCAATCGCAGCTGAGATTCAGGTACATCCCAGGGTAGGGGTGGTTCAATGACTGCCACAGGACTGTCACATGGACACAGCTGTCACTGGACATGTCCAGTAGTAGTGTTGACAATCCACATGTTGAAATGGTCAGTGGACAGCCTGTCACCATCTGCACGTGCAGGGACACCTGCAGCATGCCATGGAGAGCCACACAATGACCCACGGTCAGCCACAGTATGGGGTGGGCCACTGGCATCTGCAGTCCCTGAACATACAGTCATGGGTGCATAGTGGCAGTGATGGGTGGCTGGCTGCATGTGTATCAGTACATGTGTCACAGGTGGCACGTTCGTGGCCGTGCAACTGTCCATGTCAGCTCAGCTCTACATGGCAGACACAGCAGTGACAGCCCCACCACACCGCACACCCCAACACATGTGCATGGGTCACAGGCCCTGTTGGGCAGGTGCTGGGTTGGCCACTCGCATCCACAGTATGTAGCGAATGGGCACAGTGGACCTACATGTGCATGGCTAATGACCGTCTCCACTTTCCCACAGAAACCGCTATGTTAGGAGGCAACAATACTGCCAGCAGATGGTGGCCAAACATCACAAAGGATGAAGAGCAGACCCTCATCAAGGTGTACCACCTGAGGCGGGATGTATTGTCGGGGAGGGATGGCAACCGGGCAGCACAGGAGGAGGCCTGAGAGGTGGTGGCCTGTCATGTAAATGCCTTGGGGACATACAACAGGACCCCTCTGGAGTGCAGAAAGCATCTGAATGATGGCAAGAAGAGGGCAAAGGAGATGGTGCCACACACTGAGGCCTCCCTGTGGCACACAGGGGGTGAACCGCAGGCCGATGTATGCCTGAGTCCCAGTGAGGAGTTTCTTGCAGTAACCATTGCTAGGGCAGCCATGCAGGGCATCCCAGGAGGAGGGGTTCAAGACTGGTGGAAACCCATCACAGCACTGTAAGTAGCCGTGCACACCACCCGTGTCTGGCCACGTGTGTGCCCCAGCTGCCATGCCCATCCCATTGTGTGGTGCTCTGCGACCGTGTTCCCTGGAGATGTACCATGCATGGCTGTGGTGCACGTGTGGCCCATGTTATGCTACACTGTGCGGGTTGGCCCATTCCTGTGGTGTTACCTCCACAGGGCCAGTGCCAGGCGGGCTGCTGGGACACACTCACTGTTGGATGTGCATGTTGTAACATTGCTACACATGGCACCATGTGGCCATGGCCGCCTCATCGTTACCGGCACTGCATGGCCGTGCCAGGGACTGTCATGCGCAACCATGGCAGAGCACAGTGTCATACTGTACATGTCTGTGTGTGTGTGTCTGTCCATATGCCACTGTGTTGACCTGTTCACTGACCATGTTCTCCCTTCTTCTTTTCACAGCTCCATCGTGACTCACTGGTGCAGCCATGGGTTCGGCTGCACAGGATGCCCTAGCGGGCAATGATGCAGGCCCATCCCACAGGGCTGCAGGCACTGCAGTGAATGATGCCATCCCTAGGCCATCCACTGCATCAGACCCACCTGCCCCAGCTCAAGTGGTGGCGGGCCTGTCGGACACTTCGGCCAATGCCACCACAGCAGGTGGCGATGACACTACATGGCTGAGATGTCTGCTGGGTTTCCCAGACGATTAACCTGGAGACGCAGTGGACATTGCTGATGCCCTCATTGTGCTTGCATCTGGCATGCAGGGGACATACAACGATGTCCCTGTGAATGATGATGCCACACTGATAGTGGGGGATGCTGCCAACAGTGGGACACGCAGCACACAGGTGCCTGTGTAGGTGGCCTTTGATGCCACTGATGGCCTTCTGCACGTGGCATGGATGCAGAGGCCACACAGCTGCCCACAGTGGTGGGTGCTACTTCTTTAGCATCTGGTCCAGGTGCATTAGCGGGGCCATCAGGGGCATTCCCATCCAAGCACCATGGGACCCACACAGGCGCTGATGGAACGTGATGACACTGGCCATGGATGTGATGGGACTGTGCATGGCCAAGGCCCAGCCATGGCACAGCCTACCATGATGCAACTGCCACCTGTGGCTGCAGTGTGGCAGGCTGTTTCATCTCCCACTCATCGGCAATGCCACCGTGACCCATCACCCACCAACAACAAGGAGGGCTATGTCCGTCTCCTGCATGACACCGTGGAGGGGCAGGCCACCCTACGATAGAGCTGAGGAGCCAACGGGTGGTGATGGTCCTTGAGCACAAGTCCACAGCCACAGGGCAGGCCCAGATGTTGACCAAGGTACGCCTTATGTGGGTGGACATGACCACAGCATTAGAGCAGATTGCAGTCACTGCGGAGGTGGCGGTTGCATCCAGAACAGGCTGTGGCCATCAGGCATCCAGCAGGACACCTAGGAGTGCCTCCTGCACACCCAGGCAGCAACATCAGGTGGACCCATTGCTGCTGACGCCGTCACCTAACATTGCATCAGTCAGTGTCCATAGCACAGACATGGCTCGCAGTGCAACTACACCAATGAGCACCCATTCACGGTTTTATTGCAGTACCCCTACAGGGGTGTTGCATACACCCCCTGTGGCTGGTAGTGGTGCAGCTGCATCCACCAGTCATGGCAGGGGCCACCCTCATGTCCATGGTAGCCTTGGTGCTGCCCTGTGATGTCCAGGCCCCATTCCAAAGGCAGCTGCATGTTCCAACATTGTGTCCCACACACCTGGATGATGATGCCAGGAGTGGCGTGTATAGCAGGCACCTGCCCCAGTGCACTGCATTTGCGGGCCCCCTGTGCAGTGCCATCTGCATGGCTGTGTGCATCACTATTGTGCCGTGTGGCATGGGCATGATGAGTGTGGTCCAGTGTCAGCTGTGACTGTGTGCCAGCTGCGGTGCACACTGATCCATGCTGCCCCTGGTACACTGTCAGAGTGGCACATGTGTGTGTTGCACGATGTGTGTGTGTGTGTGTGTATGTGTATCTACCTAACACTGCTGCCTGTGTGTGTGACTCCATTCCTAGTGGTCTCTGGCATGTGTGGGGGTCCATCGCTGTCCCACTGACACCTTGTGGCATGTGTTGTTTGTGTGTGTGTGTGTGTGTGTGTGTGTGCGTGCGCACCTGTGATGGGCAGTTTGTGTGCTATGCTGTGTGAGCCGTGCAATGCAGGGCTCTATGTCTACCTGTTGTCACCATTGTGCACCTCCCAGATACATACTTCTGTTACTCACCTGCGGTTCCCAAAATGCTCCTCCACCAGCATGTTCTGGTACTGCCTCACCCATGCGGTGAGGTGTGGGTCCCTCCAGCCCACTGGTAGTCCTGTGTTTGGGCCCTGTGGCAATGCATCATCCTCCCCACTCTCCTCCTCCTCCCTGGAATTGTCACCCTCACTGGCCTTGACAGCTATTCTATGATCAATGGCCATATTGTGTAGCATACAACAGGCCAGGAATATGCCACAGGCCTTCTCAGAGTTATACTGTAGGGCTCCACCTGAACTACCCAGGCACCAGAAGTGCATCTTCAACATATCGAAGACATGCTCGATGACGGTGTGCATAGCAGTGTGTACCTCATTGTAACGCTCCTCTGCCTCTGTTCCAGGTCATCGGAAGGTGGTGAGGAGCCAGGGCCTCAGTGAGTATGCAGCATCTCCTGTGGGGGAGGACAGATGTCTGTTAGTACATTGATCACATGTGCACGGTGCCCCCCTGCCCATGCTGCACTGGTGTGTGCACTCCTCGTCCACCACCGAAAGTGCCTGTCCCTACCCTGCAGTCATACTCCCAGCATCCACCTGCTGTTTCTGGGCCTGCAGCTGATGTGGGTCCTAGGCCAACGTTGCCATTGGGGTCACATGCGCCACGACCACCATTGCCCTGCCCAGTGTGCAATGCGGCATTGCCCGCTGTCTGCTTGTGTTGTGAATGTCCCTGTCACACATGCCCTCCCATGGCACTGTACCCCACATTCCATGGGTTGCACGTGTTCCTCCCTATACCAGCCGGTGTCTGCCTGTGTCCCTTTACACACCTTCGCTGTCCCACATCTGCTGCACCATTCGCGCATGGTGCATCATGCTGTCTGCACACCTCCCCCCATCCTATGCCATGCTGCCCTGTTGTGTGGCTACATGCCATGTCCCATGCACCTACTAAATGTCTGCTTGGTATGTGCCCTGTCTCAAATCTGTAGCAGAAAGCGGACTGTTGCCATATGAAGGCATCATGTGTGCTCCCAGGGTGTGTGGCACAGACATTGGTGATGCACCCTGTGGCATTGCACACCACCTGGCAGTTGACAGAGTGGCATCCCTTGTAGTTTATGTATGCTATAGCGTCATCACCAGGTGGTGCGCAGATTGCCACATGGGTGCAGTCTATGGCCCCTATGATGCTTGGCATGCGTGTCACCCTGTAGAACCCCTGCATGGCTTTTGTCCACTCCACCTGTGTGCTGGGGAAATTGATGTATTCCGAAGCTTGTGGTAGCAGTGCAGTGAGGAACTGTGTGAGGAGATGGGAAGTGGAGGCCTCTGATATGCCATTGGTCCCCCCTGTAGGCCTCTGAAAGGTTCCCATGGTGAGCAAACACATTACTGTTGCCACCTTGGTCTCCACTGATATGGCATGACCATGTGCAGTGGGTGCCTACATTTTCTCATGGCACAGCTCACAGAGCTGCCTCAGAATGGCCCTGCTGAGGTGGCATCAGCCTACTGTCTCTGTAGTTGTCAGCTGCTCGAATGACAGCCTGGCACGATACCGCCGAGGGCCCGGCCACCTACGGTGCCTTCTGCCTCCCCGACTCCGCATCCTCATTAGTAGTCCCACCATTATGAAGGGTGCTGCATCCATCCTGGTGTTCTGCTATTGCTCTCTGTCCCTCTCACTCTGACTCCCAATGTTTGCTGGTGCTGCTTTTCTGCCGCTGACCTGCTGGTGGCTGGCAGTTAAGTCTACTTCCTTTATACTTATCTCTTCATGGTGCATTTGTTACTTGCGCCGGCTTTGTTCTGTAGTTGTGCCTTAATTTTGTACTGTGAATTGCTTTGCACTGTATATGCATGTGCATGCCCCCTCAGAATGCACAGCATGTCATTATTTTGCATCTACAGCACATCACATTTAGCGCAACGCATCTGAGATGCGCCAGCACATCCACCCTCTCTGTGAATCATCTTCTGGTGCATTTTTGGGTTGCACCAGTGCATCTCACTTGTGCCCCATGCACCTCTTTTGTGAATCTAGCCCTGGGTGTTTATGTTTTCCTGCCATCTGGTTTACCAAGTGCTCCAGGGTATGAATATTTATGGCCCTGCATTTCCTTCTTTTTCTTATAAAGGGAGACTAGTTGTCCCTGGTGGCCTGAAGAGGGGATTTTAATGCCTGTCCTTAAACACCAAAGAGAGATGAGAGTGTGGGAAGTCCCTGTGAAGCCCTACTTCTTCTCACCTGTTCTGGGCTGGGGAAGAGGTCTCCCACCAGCATCCAGATGGAAGATACCATAATCTTGCCCCGATTAGTGGCACACCATCACATCTCCTCCTGAGAGACACCTGGAGTAGTGGTGGTGGGCCTTGTACATCCATTCCCTGTCTGAATGAAACATAGGAAGACACCTCCCTGGATTGTACAGGTAACATAAGGTATCCTAGGTAAAAATGGATCAGGAGTTTGCCTCCAAGGGTCATGCAGATTGTCAGTCAGTATTTGGTAATCACCAGGGCTGAGGAACCTGGTAAGAGTCAAGGTCATCCAAAGTCCCACAGCCCTCTTTAGGAGAGAAGTGAAAAATGAAATGTAGTCTGAATAAATGCAGCTGTACCCATCCTGTATGAATGGAAAGGTGACAATGTATGAGCCATCCCTAGATGAACTTTCAGGGAGTGGGTGAGTGGGGGAATTTTTTTAATGTTTTTTTTAATCCTTTTTTTCAATGGCCAAGTCATATTTTAGTGACTGCTGATGGTGTAGGCTGCAGAAATCCATCTTTTTTCCCCCTATGTGTGAGCCAGCTAGGCACCAGCCAGTCAGTGCAGTGAACAGCAAGTAGAAATAAAGTAGGAGCCTGCTGTCACCCTGTGACAAACACTGTGACCCCTTATTGAAGCGTCACAGTAATGGATATGAAGCACCACGGTTTCTGCCAAGCTCTGGATTTTTTTTCAGTTAAACATTTTTATAAAAAAAAAAAAAAAGCAAAACACAATACACAGAAATAAATACAATTAAACTTATATAGGCACATAACTTCTCACTTAATATGGGAAAACAAACTGTATTACATCTAGTACATACAAATATACAACTATGGTGCTAGGTGTGACAGCAACATAATAATGACAGGAAGGGCCATCCTTCCAATACCTATCCGAAGTTTTACCTTACAGGTAGGAGATAAAGGGCCAGCTATCCAACCCCTATCCCACTATCCTCCATATTCAAATAAGAAGAATTGCTAGGACCACAATTGTTATAGTAAGAATGGTGAGGAAACATCACCCACCATTGGGCAGAGCACTAAAGGAGACATGGCCATGGAGGAAGTGAGAGAGGTCAGGAGGATCATGGAGGAAGCAGCATATCTTTACTCCTTGGCAGAAGAGGGACTGAGTTCAGTTTGCAGAGGGGGGGAAGGTAAGGAGCCCAACAGGCATAATATGAGGCCAAGGAGCCCTTAGTCAGGTGTGACATTCTGGTCAACGTAGCCAGGGAAGTGAGTGCAAATCTCCACACCTGAACATTAGAAACCTCTGTCATCCTCCACCTTTGTAGGATAAGACACTTAGCTTCCATTCCCGCCACTATCAGCCAGTGTAATGGATGGTAGATAAACCCCCTGCCTGGAAGTGGGATACCAAGGAGAAGGATAAGCGAGGTGATACAGAGAGCCAGCCCCAAACATCGCAACACAATCAGCTTGCACTGCTGCCCAGAAGGGCTGTATAGCAGGACAGGACCACATGTTGTGCAACAGGGAACCATCAGGCCCCACATTTCCAACAGCATTCATTAGGTAGCAATCCCATTGTGTGAAGTTAGACAGGGGTTATAAACCAAAGGTGGATCATCTTATTTTGGATTAAAAGACTGCAGTTATCAGGACAGGCCAAGCAGGCCACTCACCAAGCAGCTTGCCAGTCCTCAAGAGGGATGGGGTGTTCAGAAGGATTTCTCATCAAAGTCTAGCAGCCTTCGTTTGGTTAGGGATGGCATCTATAATGCACCTATAGATTCTACCTGTGAGTCCTGTAGTACATTTGCCCCAGGAGGCAACTGCCAAGCTCTTTTTTGCCTCTCTGGATGTAATGGCAGTTTACTCAGTACTGGAGCCACTATGCTCCACCTCAGCTGTAAATATCTCCAGACCTCCATGTGAACTAGCGGGAACCTGGAGCAAAGGTCTTCAAATGAATCCACATGGCACACATAAGTCCCACTCCATTTAAAGCCACAGTGGCATCCCCGGACAGTGGGTGGACAGCCATTTAAAAGTCTTAGCCCCTTATAAGGTCAGGTGATAAGCAACTAGACAGGGCAGATGTCAACCATCTCTGCATCAATGGGAGTGCAGTTTAGACCTACTATAGTGGGGATAATTTCTCTCCTATAAAATGCTGAACATGATTGGTTAGCTAAAGGCATTTCTACTTTGGTGGATGTTCTGACACCTGATGGCATCTCCATACAGACCTTCCAGGACTTGGATTCCAAATTCCACTTGGGGAAGACTGCATTCTGGCAATACTTGCAACTGCAGAGTGTGCTTACAGCACATCTTAAGACAGTCCTAGGACAAAAATGTGTGGGTACTGTCCAGCTTCATAAATGGCTGTCGCTCAAGACAGGCCAGGCCAGTTTCATTTATTCTACCCTTGTGGAACAACTTCCCTCTCATTCTCCTCAAGCCAAATCTAAATGGGAACAGATGCTCCATGTATCTCTATCTACTGCCCAGTAGCAACTCTGTTGGAAATATGCCCACACCCTGATCCCCGATTCCAGGGGCAGACTTACACAAAACAAAATCCTCTCCCATTGGCATCACACTCCCTCTTTACTGTTTAGGCTAAACCTATTGAGCACTGATCTGTGCTGGAGATGCCATGCCCAGGTGGGTGACCTTTTGCACATCCTTTGGGACTGCCCTCTCCTCCGTTCCTTCTGGATGGCAGTGTCTGGTCTTGCCTCACAGGTTTTAGGTCAGGACCTGACTCAGGATCCCCTCCTATGGATTCTGGAACTCCCCCCAGAGAACATACGGCTGAAATGGTATCAACTGAGATGGCTGACAATACTTGATGTGCAAGCCAAGCGGTTAATACTATGTCATTGGAGGACTGCTAATATTCCCATGGTGTCTGAGCTTTACAATACTCTATCTGCGGTTGCCATCCTTGATTATCTATCTCATGTTGTAGCCAATACACTGTCTCAATACCACCTCTGCTGGGCTCCATACCTGGCTTACTTGTCCTCACGCACGGGCATAGGATGAACCCCTTTAGTACTCCTAAGTGGTATATTTAAATGATGATTGTACACTCTGGTTACTAGGTGTTCAGGATTTACACTTCTCCCCATTCATGAATTATTGTGTAGCCCTATCTCCCCCCATCTTTGTGGATTGGTAGTCTGGATGTGAAACACTGTAGATTGTATTTTGATGTTTGCCTTTTTTGCTTTCTTCCAGGTAGAGACTATGCACTAGGGCTCAATTGCTGATTATGGAAAACTGCAACATCTCCTTTGTATTTTTCATTCCACATCTTTCTATAATTCATGTGGAGATGTCTTACTGCCATGTTCCTAGGCCTTAGTTTGTGGACATTAGTTACATTCTGACTTTTAGCTTATAGCCTTACTTATGGTCTGCTCCTTATGTACTACTCTTTTGGCCTGGAATGCTCTGTATTGTTGTATTTTACGTATAATGGAAAGTAACAATAACAAGTACATAAAAAAAAATGCTGCCCATGAGTGCATCAATGTTTTGAAACTATACTTGGGAGATAGTTATCAGTAGAGGGAATAACCTATGAAGAAGCTTGGGGTGTTTACCATTTTCAAGGCTGAGATTTTATCAGCCAGGGATAAATTCAGCACTCACCTCCTGTCACAGTCCATCTGAAGATCCTCTAAAAGGGGCTACAAGTTAAGTTTGCAGCTCTGGGACAGGACTGGGGTGAGCTGAACCCCCAAGTACCTGATTGCCTGGGGGAGCTCACTTGAGGCCCCTAGCAAGAAAAGGGGCTGAGGGACATAAACCAGAAAATGGAGAATTCCATTTTGGAGCAGGCCAGTCCTTGAAGTGGGATCAACCAGAAGCACAAGGAGGTCATCAGCATACATCTGTGTTTTACACATAACATTACCCACCTTGATATCTTGTAGCATCTGGTTGTCCCGGGTGGCCACTGCCAAGGGCTTAATGGGCAGTAAAAATAAAAAGGGGAATGGGGGCACCTCTGCCTAGTTCCTCTGTGAAGAGAAAAAGGATCTGAGAGAACACTGTTAGGCAGGAGTTGGCTATGGGCTAGGCACAAAGAGTGCAAACCCACTGTGTAAAATTTGGGCCAAGTCCCATTACCTCCAGGGCTTTTAAGAGGTGCCACTACTCCACCAAATAAGACACCTTTTCAAAATCAATAGCAATTGTGGCAACTGGACTGGAGGTACTTGTAACAGCATGGAAGACATTAATCAGAGCCCCCAAGTGGTAAGAGTTTATGTGGCCCTTCCCGGACCCTACCTGCACAGACTGAATGAGAGATTGAAGGATGCTGTCCAATCTAGAACCCAGAGCTTTTGTCACAATCTTGGAATCAGCATTTATAAGGCAAACAGGAAAACAGAGCAATAGCTCACAGGGAGCATGGGGTCTTTCCCCTCCTTTGGCAACACAGTAATCACTGCTGCATTCATATTAAGTGAGAGGGACCTCCGGGCATGTGCCTCCTCAAACACCAGAACAGGACATAGTATTGGGGCCAGTTTCTGGTATAAATTAAAGGAGATGCTGTCCTCACCAGGCACCTTGTTATGGATCATGTCCCAGATCTTATGAGATACCTCATCAACCAATAAGGGTCACTCCAACATGTGAAACTGGTCAGCGGACAAGCGAGGAAGAGAGGACTTCTAAAAAAAGGCTGCAAGGTGACGCATATCAACAGGCCCATGTAATGTATATAAGAACTCCTAAAATGCCCTCATGGCCTCATTAAGATCTTTCTGGTTATTAGACAGCACATTCCTGTGGTCTCTCAGAGCAGCTACTGTATGTGGCACTCTGCCTGCTATTTCCTGAGACAATACGCCAAGAGTTTGAAGAGTTTCTCCCCAACATTCTAGAAGCTGTTTTTGGAGAGCAGAAGTGGCAACTCCTAGAGAGAAGAGAATTTAATTGAAGCTGGGTCCCAGCCATCTCAGCCTTAAGAAGAGTAGGAGAGTCCAGTGTTTGGAGTGGGATTCCGCCTTGACCGTTTATTCTATTTCCGATAATTTAGTCCACGGGGATAAGGCCTGGGCCTCCCTCTTCCTCCTCCATCAGGTGGCATAACTGAAAGACTTTGCCTGTGGTTCAGTGCAAATATGCATGTCCATAATGTCCCTGCTATTGTAGGTGTAGACCTGAAATGCGGCATGCATGCCTAATATCAATGGATCCATAAATCTATCACAACTGGAGAAAGTTGGTACAGTAATTTCAAATTTACAGAGGAAATACCATAAATTACTAATTGGCAAAATGTTCTCAGACATTCATGCTAATGTAATAGGTAATGCAACCAGGATTCCATTTGGGAAACTTAACTTTCAGGAAGCATGTATCACTACTGCATTTGATAAGCTGAGCTGAGCTATTTATTGTCTTATAGTCCCTTCCCAGTTTACTATGTTGTCACCCAATCTTTCTGTTAGCTTCACCAGTTAGACAAATCAGAAATGGCTTGACCTCTTGGTATTCTCCTTGTCCTTCACAGTGATACAGTCCCTTAAAAAGGGAGTCACCTTTTCATGTTTATGCCAGACCTATCCCAGTGAAAGTGAGATTTCCTCCTTCTTAGTGCCCCAATCATTTTCCTCTCTGAGTGCCACTATGTACTGGACTTACAAGTACACTACATCATGCTCTAAGGCTAGACAATTTTACTGGGTGTGATTGTGATATAAACTGCTCTCAAGTTAGAACTGTTGTCTAGAGATGTTGCGAAGTTTAATTCCGCTGGCAAATTTCCAGCAAAATCGCCAATTTCACTCTACAAAACATTTCGTGAAATTGGCTTCTAATGACAAAACTGCACTAGCTAACTTTGAAGTTAACTTCAACGTTAACTTTGACTTGTGTTACTAACGTCGAAGTTATTGAAAAAAAGGCTTTGTTACATAATTCACTTTCTGCAGGTCAAATGGGAGACTCCAGTCAGACAGGAAGCGAATGATTCAGTTTTATTCCGGCAGTTATAGCCGATTAAGACACACCAGAGCAGGACAGCTCAGTGATTTAAATAGTTTTTGTTCAAAAATAGCATTTAGTTTGATAGTTTCCCACTTCCCACTAATTTCTTTCTTTATTTTTCTGTACTGAGATCTTTTGTTTGTGTATAATCTTTATTTTTTGTAAGTTTAGATAGGTGTGTGTGTGTGTGTGTGTGTTTGTCTCTCTTTTTCAGTATGTTATTTATTTTTTGTTTGTTTGTTTTCTGTAAAGAAAATCTTTTTTTTTATTAGTATTATAAAGAGAATAGAGGGATAAGGTAGGAAGGCGGAAAGCCGGAAGAAGGATAGGGCAGTTATTCACCTCAACTGGCGTTCATTCAAAAGAAGCACTGAGGAACCCCCACCTCCCAGCTGAGGATGGAAGTTGCACTGCTCCCTTGTAGCAGCAGAAGCAGTAGCAGGACTCTGTAGTCCCTGCCCCCAAGCAGGAGCCTGTGGTCTCTGCCCCACCCACCGATGTTACCAGTGCCACCACCAGCAGCTCCACCACCATCACTGGCAATGGAGAGCACCCCACCACAACATAATCTGGAGTTCCCCCTTTCCACTGCCGCAAAGATCAGTAGTATGGGAATTTTTCTCCCTAAATCCTGCAGATGACAGTGTGGTCATCTGCAGGATCTGTGGCTGTGGTGTAAAGTGTGGAAAGAAAGGCAGCCTCCGGGGGACCAGAGGTCAAATGACCCATTTAAGATCCACCACATGGCAGAGTGGCTGGCAAAGGAGCGTGAGGTGGCAGCAGCAGCACACAATAGTGATGGTGATGGGGACAATATTGAAGTGGAAGGGGGACAGCGAGAGGTAGGCCATCGTGCTGCTGTGAGTCAGTGTGGTGGAGGACTCACAGCAGTACTCGACCATCACCACCAGGACAGCAGGTGGCAGCACGTACGCCCTCCCTACCACTGAGTGACCCCAGAGCACCTGTCACCCCAGCAGACTTGGCTGTCCTGTGGGACAAGGTGTAACATCTGCATCATGATTTTGATCAGTTCCAGCTAGATGGTAAGAACAAAATGATGGTTGACCAAGAAAAGGTTTTGAACATCCTGTCAGAGTTGTGTGGCAGTGGTGGGCCTGGCAGTGCTACTGGCAGTGGTGGTGGGACAAATTAACTGTTCAATTTATGTTAACTTCATTTTTTGGTTTATTATTTCCACGCTGTGTTATGAACATTCCCCGAAAAAAACACCAGAAAAATATAAAAAGTGATCAAAAGTAAAAAAAAATATTTTCTGTCCTGTTCCTCTCTATCCTCTTTTTAACTTCTATAAAAATGTATTTCTCAATGTTTTGTGTTATTGTTATGTTATGGTCCCTATTTCATTCCATCCTTTCCCTTGTTCACTCCCTGAATTTTTTCCTCATGTAGACTTCAGCATTCCCCTTGCCCTGATGACCCTGCCCTGTCCTGTTATAGTCTGTACACATGAACCACTTTCCTGACTATTTTTCTGTGTTACTGATTCATGTGTACTTCTGCTATCTGCAAATGTCAAGTATTGTTCCCATTAAAAAATGTATTTCCCCATGCTATATGATGGTGCGTGAGTGGTGGTGGTGTGCAACCACCCAATGACATGCACAACAATTATACAAACAGGAGCAATTGTCCTGAGAAGTTAAACATAAATCTGATTTTAGTGCTTAACATGTCTCCTGTGCTCACCAGAAATGTTTAGTTGTGTCCCCAGTTCAAAACTACCTTTCTGCTACTAGTTGCCTCTTGTTGTAGTGCTGTGCAATAGGCCAGAGAAGTCGAGAAAACCACAAGAGAATGTAAAGTTGGGTCTCCAGAGAGAAACTGCTTTCCTGCTGCCAAATACTGTTGTTGCACATGCCAGAGAAGTTGGGAAAAACCATAAAAGAAAATTTCAAGACAACTTAAACATAATTGTGGAATTTATGATTTTTTTGTCCTGCCACCCCACCACCACCACTAACCAAAAATGTAAAGTTGGATCCCCAGAGAGAAACTGCTTTCCTGCTGCCAAATACTATTGTTGCACATGCCAGAGAAGTCGAGGAAAAACCACAACAGAAAATTTCAAGAAAAGTTAAACATAATTGTGGAACTTATGATTTTTTTGTCTTGCCACCCCACCACCACCACTAACCAAGGAGATGTTTCTGTGCTGCTGCTGCTGCTGTTATTGCTGAGAGGAGTACTCTTGCTAGGTTTTGAATCATGGATGTATCATCACACATACTGCACGAGTAAGTATTTTTCTTTTTTTCTCTCTTTTCATTGTAAGGGGGGTTGTTATTTTTATCACCTGACGTCTAGTATGTTAGTACTGCTGTTCCATTTAGGTATGGGAGATGATGATGTCATAGTGATTAAAAGCTACAACGTGGAGGTTGGAATTCACCAAATTTGCCAACCACGAAGTTAAATATTTTTTTTTGTGGGGGGGGTGGCATTGTAATGTCACTTCTGTGCCTTTGATAAAGACATTGTAAATCACTGTGTCTGCTTTGCTTCCTTGCAGGTATTCTTCTGCCTTAACATTTCTGATGATGGGCTTGGTTTGCCAAGCACATGATGATGACTGACTGACCCGCAACCATGAGTAACATCAAGACTGCTCTGAGTCAATGGTATTGTACGGTAATTATTTTCCTTGGATACAGTTTTGTTTGTTTTTTTCATTGCAATGTGTGCCGGAGGATGTAATAGTAAATGTTTTCTGTTGCTGTTGTTTAAATTTTCAGGTACTTTGCAGAATGTGTCTGCAGTATACTAGACACTGAACATACAAGATGGAAATGGATTGCTTGCCTGCAGGATCTCCTGACATACCATTTCATTCACATCACAGACAGCACCTGTGAAGACAAGAAAAGATGTTCTTGAATGAATGTACTTAAATCTTTACCCATTGTGGCAGGGACCTTACTGCAGTGTATACTAATTCTTGAGTCCGAAGGTCTCCACATCATACTACTTACACCACATATCACTGGAAAGGAAAGGAAAGGAAAGGAAAGGAAACGAAAGGGAAGGAAATCATAAGGATACTTACGTCATAGTACTGCTGCTGGCTGTGCAATGGTGTATGTCTTGGTGTCCAAGTGTATGGAGAACCAGCGAAACCCGCATGGAGAACAAATGACATGAAAACATTTTAATGCCGCATTGAGTAACATGGAATGACTTTCTGCCTCTGGTAGGCTGATGGAAGCGATGCAGCAACAAGGGCCACATGTACAGTGTGGATAAGATCTGCAAATAACAGTGCAGGTATCTTAACCATCGCAGATCACAAAGACAGGCCTTGCAGCGTGGTTCTGCATGAGGTCTTGTTTCCTTAATGAAGCGGCTTGCTGTGGGATGTAGGACCATCACTTCCATTGGAGCTCAGTTGCAATGGTGTAGCATCATGCTGTAGGATAGTTCTTGTGAGGAGGACACAGCTGAAGCAGGCACATGGAGTACAGAGGAGATAGAAGATGTGGTTCTGTGTCTTGCATTTGTGGGAGCGGGCAGCCTGTGCTTTGGTGTTATTTGAAAGTCATTTTCCTGTTGAATCACTATGGTGGTGGAAGTGGCTGCCCATGCTGTTTCAGACTTGCTGTGAGGAGGACCCAGCTAAAGCAGGCAAGAGGAGTACAAAAGAAGGAGAGGAGGCAGTTCTGTGTCTCGCATTTGGGGGAGCGGGCAGACTGTGCCTTAGTGTTATTTGAAAGTCATTTTACTGAGTGGAAATGGTTGACCATGCAGTTTCTGCCTGTGTAGGATCCAAGCTGACCACAGCACATGATGATATGAGGAGGAGGAGGAGGAGGAGAAGGCTGAGGTGGTGAAGTTGAAATTATAAAGCAACACAAATTAATACTTGAGGATGGCTATCAGTGCAATAAATGAGAATAATATTATTTTTGTGAATTTCACAGCCAGTATTTTATTATGGATGGGTGGGGAGAAGGAACAAAACATGGCATATATTTTTAATCTTCAACATCTTTCATGAAGCAGCCCTCACAGTCTTCAAGATTGGAATTGTCACCATAGAGGAATTCCCTCTCCATCACTGCTTCATCCACTTTAATGGTGTGAGACAATGTTGTACAGCCCAGTCTGCCGACAGCACTTTGCTCCTCATCGTCACTGTCATGCGTTGGTGTGATAAGGAACATGATTCTTCTTGGTGGAATGTGTGCCTAATTCATTTTAATAAATGTCAGCATGCCAATATTTTTTGGATACAGATTTGTGCACCTGTCGTGCACAATGGCACTGGCTGAACTGAAAACCCACTCAACAATGACACTGGAGGATGGGCAGCTTCAGATACTTAATAGCAACCACAGTCAGTGGTGTCCAGTCATTGACCTTGGTGCCCCAGTATAGCAGGGGCTCATCTGCAATGGCGAGGTTCCTTGTATCTGTCAAATAGACATCTACCATGCATTTCGCTACTCACAGACATGCAGCATGATCATCCTCTGCCTCCTCCTCAGTTTCATCCATATCCGAGACTCCCACCTGATCTAGAGTGACCCAAATGGGATTCGGCATCTGTTCTTTTAAGTGGCATGGTTTTTCTGCCAGTTGGTCTATGTTGAGGAGATGGTAGCAACACCTGGTCACTGTGCAGTACCCTCATGTGGCTTTGCCCCCTGTGCACATAGTGGCAACTGTGCCCCGCTTACCCTTTGTGTCAGAAGTTTGGTCAGTCTTTGCACCTGCTGATGCCCACCTTTAATTATAGCCATGATCCCATGTTTATAATGTGGGTCAAGCATTGTGCCAATCCCAAACTTCTCAGACTGCAGAATGTAGTTAATGTGGGTATTGGAGTCTAAGGTGAACAGCGTGTGTTCCGTCAAGGCACAACTTGATCTGTCACCACCCGCCTCCAGCTGTTGCTGCATGTTCAGCAGTGCCTGCCTCAGCACATGTAGTAGAGGGATGGACTCATTGATACAGGTAGTGTCCCCACTCACTGCCTGTGTAGCATGCTCGAAGGGCCTTAAAATCATGATGAGCCCATCCATTTGGTGCCACTGCTCAGTTGAGAGACACATGGATGCCCCACTGCTGTCACAGCTTACATGAAGTAGCAGATACACCGATATTACTTTGTGCTGCTCATATAAATGCTTCTACATTTACAAGGAGTTCCATTGAGTGACACATCCATTTTAAGACAGTGCTGAGGCAGCTGGTTCTGTACCTGCAGAACACATAGTTGGTCACGGGCCTTTGCTGAACGTGCAAAGTGAGCACAAATTCACCAGACCACAGTCAGTATTTCCTTAATATCAGGATGGTTGACAAAAGTTTGCACAGTCAGGTTCAGACAGTGTGCCAAGCATGGCATCTGGACAAATCCACCATCAGTGATGCATTTCCTAACATTGGACCTATTGTCACTGGTGATAAATCCAGCTTTCAGAGCATTGGGGTGGAGCCACTCATGGATCTCATTGAGGACTACTTCAAGCATTTTTACAGCTGTGTGTGACCCGGAGATACCCTTCATGGTCAATGTTGCATGCTGGTGAACACCAGACGTATTGCTACCACCACAGTTGGACTTAGAACAATTCTTGCTTCACCCCCACTCAGTCGCACTCACTATCCCAGGTACCTGTGCCCAGTGTGCTGTAATGCACAAATAAGAGCTGCCAGCTGTTTTTCCAGTGGTTCACTTCTCCTTGGTGAGATGTATGTACTGAGCTGAGGAATGCTGAAATACGTGATGTACCATGTCGGACACAGCACCGTACAGTTCCAGAATAGCACGCTTGGAAAAGTAAGTATATGATGGGACCTGCCATTTCGGCAAGGCACGGGGCACCAACCACCAAAATCCTACATTCTCTATAAACAAGAATGGCAATAAATAAAGAGCACTAATTTCTGCAGCTGCTGCATTCAGCTTCCGTGCAGTAGCATGATTAGGCTGGAATTTTGATTGATGCTCAAAAAGCGAATGCAGCATAGGCTGAACCTTTCTAGCTGTTGGTAATAGTGTGCCAAACAGCTTGCCTTGCCGTGGTACCATTACTGGTGTGTTCTTTGACTGGGGATTGCCAATGTCACTATGTAGTGCTGAATGACAGACATCAGTGACTTTTTGGATTTCCAGTACTGGGGTAGCTGTGCTTCTTGGACTCAGGGTGGTAGTGCTGCTAGGACAAGTACTTGGCCCACTTATAGAATCATCCTCATCCTGTACTACACAGACCTTCTCCACACATATCCCTCCATCTCCCTTGTGTGCTGCCATGTCAATTTGGCTTACATTGCCCGATGATGATGATGGACAAGGACCACCAGCGCTGGCTGATTTCTGGTGTTTACACCATCATAATGGGTGCCTGTTTTTCAGGTATATATGTTGTCCACCCATGCCGAGGTGACTACCCTTCTTACCCCTACTGACTCTGATTTGACAAAGTTGGCAAATTGCCACTGTCTCGCCAGCTGGGTCCAGTACATTAAGATCCCACACTAGGGATTTATTTGGCCTTGTTTTCACATGGTGCCATGATGAATGGGATACCAAAGGGGACGGGGTGGGCTCTGGTATGACTGTAGACAGTGGAGAAGGGGAGAAATAGTGCTGGGGGGCTTTTGTAGTTCAAGCAGTGCAGTCAACAGGAAATGCATCATCTGCATCCTTAACACCCTTTGGCCTTTTCTTTTTTGACTCCCATAAGGGATCCGTGTCCAAAACATCAGCAGCAGCAGCAGCAAAGACACTGCTGTCCTCCTCATCCCTCACAGGTCCATCTTCCTCAATAGCTACAGGATCTGTGATGCACCTCCTTTTCATGACAAGTCTCATCAACTTTCTCTACATGTCCCACCTCACCCTCACCCACTGGCCACACACTATCCAGCTTCTCTGAGTCAGCACCACCAACAGCACCAGTTCCTAAGTGCACACCACCACCAACAACCACCTCCATGGCCATGGTTGTTTTTTTGGTGGTGCAGCTCCTTCCTGTGTCATTTGATACATCTATCAATATGGTTGCCACAGATGTGGCAGAGAAAAATTTAGAGGTAGAAATGCCACCACCACTGACAAATACGTTGATGCTACTGCTCAGAATACTGTGCCTCTGCTCCCACTGACACGTTTTGTGTAACTGCATCACTGTTAGGGACCACAAATTGGGAAATGTTATTTTTTGGCTCTCCACCACCTCTCCCTTTATTTGACCTTTTCTTCCCAGTCATTGTTCTGTGCTTTACTGCAAACAGCAATCACTTACAATTGTTAATGCACAGTCGGCACAGGGATTTTTTCAGAACACAACAGTGACTAAAGTCAAAAACAATAACTTAGTATTGTTAATGCACTGTTAGAGCAGGAATTTTTTTAAGAACTATGTCAGAAGGGACACAACAATCACTTAATATTGTTAATGCGCAGTCGGCACTGGGATTTTTTCAGAACACAACAGTGCCAAAAATGAGACAGCAACCACTTGCTATTGTTACTGCGCATTCAGTGCAGGGAATTTTTTCAGAACACAACAGTGACAAAAGTCAGTAGCAATCACTTACTATTGTTAATGCGCAGTCAGGCCAGGGATTTTTTTAAAGAAAAAACAACAGTGCCAAAAGGAACGCAGCAATCACTTACTACTGTTAATGCGCGGTAAGGGTAGGAATTATTTTAAGAAGAGAACTGTGCCAGAAGTGACACAACAATCACTTAATATTGTTAATGTGCAGCCTGTGCAGGGGAATTTTTCAGAACAAAAAAGTGACAAAAGTGACAACAGACACTTACTATTGTTAATGTACAGTAAGGGCAGGGAATTTTTCAGAAAAAAACAACAGTTCATAGTGGAACACAACAATCAAATAATATTGTTAATGTGCAGCCTGTGCAGGGATTTTTTTTTTCAGAACACAGCAGTGACAAAATTGAGACAGCAATCACTTAATATTGTTAATACACTGTCAGCACAGGGATTTTTTCCAGAACACAACAGTGACAAAAGTCAGTATCAATAACTTAGTATTGTTAATGCACAGCCAGAGCAGGAATTTTTTTTTAAAAGAACTGTGCCAGAAGGGACACAACAATAACTTACTATTGTTAATGTGCAGTCAGGACAGGGATTTTTTAAGAAAACAAAACACAACAGCACCAAAAGGGACACAAGAATCACTTACTACTATTAATGCACAGTCAGGGTCGGAATTTTTTTTTGGAAGAGAACTGTGGCAGAAGTGACACAACAATCACTTAATATTGTTAATGTGCACTAAGGGGAAGAACATTTTTTGTAAGAAGAGAACTGTGCCAGAAGGGACACAACAATCACTTAATATTGTTAATGCACAGCATGTGAAGGGATTTTTTTTCAGAGCACATCTGTGACAAAAGTGACACAACAATCACTTACAATTGTTAATGCGCAGTCAAGGCAAGGATTTTTTTAAGAAGAGAACTGTGACAAAAGTGACACAACAATCACTTTAATTTGTTATACGCACTCACTGCACAAATTTTGGGAAAGATCCAAAAATTAAGGATCACAAAATACGTATAACAAAGGCAAAATTTAACAGATATAACATTTTAAACCAAAAAACAAACAAACTGCAGATCTTTCTGCAAGGTCTTCTAAATTTCTCCTACCCTCCCCCACTCAAGCCACCCAACCACACCTTCTCTGTTTAAAAAAAAACTACTTAAAGTAAGGAATGTATGTGAAAATCAACACAAAACAAGTACTGTGTATGCACAAGGCACTCACAAACACAGTTTGGAAGTAATACAAACAACAAACTGCTCAGTTCTATAAGTTCTGTTTACTATAGGTTTTGAATCTCAGCCTCAGCTAAAAGCACAAGCTCTGCTCTCTGAGTCTCTGTCCAACACACTACACTGAGAGAACGACAAAACCAGCTTCACATTGGCTGTTCAGCAATATGTGACCTCCTATCCCATGGTGCATTGCGAACTTCACACCATAGGCTGAATTTTGAAGTCAAAGTTCCAGCTTCGTGGATCTGATACACTTCTATTATAAGCTCCCATATCTGTCGAAGTTTCAAATTCGAAATTCCATGAATCTGCCACTGGACTGCAAAGTTCAACTTCGCCCAGTGAGAAATTTCATGGAACCATGGTAATCCGTAAAATATTATGCAGAGTGAATTTTATCAGCTTCACACATCTCTACTGTTGTCCATCTATGCTTCCTTGCTCCAACTGGGGGTCTTTTATTCTTGTTCTGCTCAGTTCAGCTGCCTTTCCCTTGCTGAATCCATGCATCTAACTACTGCCACTAGTTATCACCTAGACAAGTTACCTACCCTACCATTATCCTTTAGTTTAAATCCCCCAGACTGTCCTGTCCCTTGACATGGACAATAATCCCTACCTCTTGGCACATTTGTAGCCCACCCTAAGCATGTAAGCATTCCAGGTGGCTCCTATCATCCCATTATGGATGTTGTGGGTTTTAGCCTCATTATTCAAATAAGCAGTACAAGCAGTAGCTTGGATGGGTAAGGTTCTATAGTCCTAGTCATTAACCATCTCATGGCACATCTAAGCCAACCTTCTGAACATGTTGGCATTGGTTTCAATCAAAGCCAGTGTCTGATATGAGATTTTTAGAATCAGGCAAACCAATGTCATAGTCTTAGTTCTTTGAGGAACCCCCATGAGAATCCCAGGGAACTCTGTTTGCACCATGATGTACTGTATCCTGATCACCACAGTAGTTGTCAATAAATGTCATCATTTTTTTTCAGATAGCCACTCAAATCCCAACATTTCATGAATAGCCTCTTAATAATGGTTAGTGGTTCTAAAGCCAAAGTACATATAGTAAATCTGTGTAAATATAACTTATAAAATGAATTTGTACTGTAAGTAAACAATAGTGTCAAGGGTAAATTAAGACAGGTGAATTTTAATCAGTTGTAATTCTGAATACCAAAGTCTTTACAGCATTTGATCCAGTCCGGTAGCTTCTAGTTTGTCTAAGGGAATTTTTCCAATCTCTAAGATACACTGCAACACTTTTTCCAGCCACATCAGGTAGTGTGAAGATGTCTTTCCTTCCCTCAAGGCAGTCACCTTCAAGTGGAAAAGGAAGTCATCTCCACTCTCAGCTGCTCTACAAGTGCTTCTTATCATAGCCAAATAATATTGAATAATGGAATTGGGGGAACAAGAGTGTAAGAACTTGACAGCATCCAAAGCTATTTATCAGAGGCTTTCCAGTGCGCTCTTCTACTTTTAGTTATCTGAACACTTTTACTCCTGCGCCCTCTGAGTGTTCTGCCTCATCCATTTATCACAGTGACACCAGAAAACACACACAGTCTCTTATATGGGCTGGCCTCATGATGAGGTGTTCTGGTCCATTCCAAGGCCTGTCCCTGGAGCAAAAACACTTTTTTTCATAGAGCAGAAGGTAAAGATGTTTCCAGATCTTGAGTGGTCATTCCTGCCTTGGTCAAAAATTCTTAAACACTGCCTGGAAAAAGACTGAGCAGCAATGGTTCCAGTAACGTTGGAATTCACCTTGTTGATAAGGATCCAGACCTCTCCTTCCTTCTTGCTAGGGATGTCCAGAAGCAACTATATCATACAATTGACTTATGGGCACTCAATGCAGCTGGCATCCAAGCCACAGGGTTGAACATTTGTCCCAAGATCAGGAACTTCACAAGCACTTCCACTGCTCGCAACACTTCTTCAAGTTGGGTGTGATTCATTTCACTAGGGATTCTTTTCACTGCTGTATTTGGGTTTGTCTACTGCCCAAGGCACTGATTTACAAGCTGGTGTTGCTCCATATATATTATTATTAGTAGTAGTAGTATTAATAATGGAATTATTATTAATAATATGCTTACTGAATATACAGAAAGGTATTAAAAGCCATTGAGCTTGGTTATTATTTTCAATTATGTCTATGTAATACAAACATTTACAAAGCAGCAATGATTGATTACACATACCAAAATAAATGAGACACTGTGAACTTGGAGAGTTACTAAAAGTAGTACTTAAAAAAAGTCTGGTGAACATAATCTTTCTCCATTGTTCAGTGCCCCCAAGTGTTTGTATTTATGTTGTCTGTTTGTGTGTGATACTTTTCAGTGCTTTCTTTTATTGTATTTAAATTGTTACTGAATAAGAAATCACGTAATATCTTCAGTAAGTATAAACACTATAAACCCACAAACATTGTTTCAACACATCCATTTTTTGGGGTCCATAATAGAAAGAACAACTAAATATTATTAATACAGGGCAACAAAAGACAAAACAGTATGAAAAGTAGTTGTGAAGCGGCTTCATTGTTTTCTGGGACAATCACTTTAGATACTAGAAAGATAAAATAGAGAAGATGTCAATCACATTTAAAGTTACAAAAAAATTAGGTATAAGCCACTTTAACTCACTAATACTCTGAAATCTGAAACAAAAACAACATTTTGATTTATCAATTAAACATTTTAAATAAAAGACTGTTCCCAAATCCTAAGCTACAATTGTATACACATAATTATAGTTAAGTAAAGGAATGTAAGCACTTCATTTTGCAAAAACTGGAAGATATTCATTGAGTTCTGCTTCATCATCAGGTTCCTAATCTGCATTCAACTGTGAGGAAGCCATGCTTTTGTATCATAGAAAGAGCAGGCAGAGTCAAGATACTTAAATAAAAAAAGGTTTCTCTTGAATGATTACTCTAAGGGTGGCTTAAAGTCACAACTCCTGTATCCATGAGTTGTCAGCAATCTTTTCCTTTGCTTCTGGGTCATAAGATAAGCATCAGGGTAGAAATAAATTCTCTTATTTTGAAAGTGCATTTGCTTCTTTTCTCTGCCAAGTTTTAATCCAGGTTTTCATCAGTTCTTCAAGTCGCAAAACATAATTTCTGTCCTCTAGTGTGGCAAAAATATAATTATCACAGGAATTAGGAATATATGAAGAAGGTGCTAAGAAAGGCATACCGCCCAGACAGCGGCATATCGACATCGACAAACACTACAGCACCAGGTTGCTGTACTGACAGCACTGGACCCCGGCACTGTTTTCTGGTGATCTTGTACCCCCTTCCCTAATCAGCTCTGACTTTTTGTTCTGGAGATAATGGAAAATATGTTAAGGGTTACCTGAAAAAATATTGTTGCCCTACAATAAAGAAAATGAAAGGAGAAAAAAATAATGCATTAGTTAAATTTGATATTTTGGTTATCATTTGATATTTTAAGAAATTGCATTACCTATATGTTTAGAGTTGTTGCTGGTTCTAGGTAGGACACTGCTTAATTATTCTGATTCTATAGGGCAAACAAAATGGTACAGGGTCTGCACCAGAAAACATACGAGGAGAGACTAAAGCAGCTTAATATGTATACGCTTGAGGAAAGGAGGGAGGGTGGGACATGGCAGAAACTTTCAAGTATCTCAAGGGAATTAACAAAGTACAAGAAGGTAGTATCTTTCAGAAAAAGAGATGTGCAAGAACAAGGGGGCACAATTTGAAGATAGAGGGGGGATGACTCAGAGGTAATGTTAGAAAGTAGTTTTATAACAGAGAGGGTTGTGGATGCATGGAACAGCCTTCCTGAGGAGGTAGTGGAGTCAGGAACAGTGGGAGAATTCAAGAATGCATGGGACAGACATGAGGCAATTCTAGTGGGGGGTAGGTGGAAGTAAGCTGTTGATTAACTATAATCTGCAGCTTATCCATCAGGTAGGGAAATGGGCAGACTGGGTGGGCCAAGCAGTCCTTATCTGCCATCAAATTCTATCTTTCTATATATTTTACAGTGTTTGACCATTGGAGAAGTGCAGGAAGTCCTGTAATAGACATTGGAACAAGCTATTAAAGAATGGATGGAACTAGTGATGTGGCTCCCAACCCAAACTATCTAAGAGTAAAATGTTTTTGGTTTATTATTTCTTATGTTTATTAAAAACAAAATTTAAATGTTAAATGATATAAAACATGAAAATAAATGCAAACAGAGAGTACCTTGTGGTTTACTTAAGAAATACCTTCCATTCTATTTAAATATTTGGCCTAATTATTCACTACAGAATATATAGGAATTTCCCTGCAATTTAATTGGCTATATCACTAAAACATCAAAATGTGGTACAATTTGGTATACATTTAATATCAGATAACAAGCATAGTATAATGGTTTAGATACGTTTTATGATTAGCCTTTTTTAAAACAGTTTGTGTAAGAATTCACTTTATAATGACGAATACTGAAATCTGATTGGTTGTTACAATGATGTCATTAATTTTGTCATGATTTTGATGTATAAAAAGGGAGTATCAGCAACCAGATTTTAGCCTCCTGATGAAGCCTTAATTAATAAAGTGCCAGTGCAGCTCGAATGATGGATCATTTCTCTGGTTTGCATCAAATGGGCATTTGCCCAAATAAAGCATTTATCTTTCCAATTGGAACAAATTGTGCTTATCTTTTAACATCTTCACTGCAGAACAAAACTCTTGGCTCTGGAGTGCGAGTGAACTGTGTCTGTTGCTGTTTAGTTAGTTCTGTTGCTAATTCCTTAAACACCCTCAGACACATCCTGTTTGGCCCCAGTGCCTTATCTAACTTTAGGGCTCCTAGACCTTTCTGAACCCTTTCACTGATAAATACATGCTGCCTTTTCTCAGGAATCCCCCTTACAGCTGTCTTAATGCCACTCTCTGGCAGGGGCCCTCTGTCTTCCTTGTGAATACAAAGCAGAAGTAGTTATTAAGAACAGTTTATTTCTGCCCATCATCCTCAATAACCCTAGCTCCTTCTGTTAGCCTAAGTATTCAGACTTGTTAAGTTATTCAAGCTAACTCTTACAATCAGGCTCGTTAGAACAAAACTGCAGGAGCCACTAGTGAAAGACTGCAGCCATATTATTATCTTTCAGTGTTCTCTGCTGCATCTTGATTACATTTCATCTTTTTGTGCCAGTAGTTTCCAGGATTGTTGTTAGCTGCCATTTATTTAAAGAGTGCAATGTTTTTGTTTTGTTCTTTCCTTTTGAACATTAATTGCATAGCTAGAAAGTTTAAATTGCAAGTGTGGTAACTTAAAACAACTGATAAGTTTGAATTCAGACAAGGGGTAGTTAAGAAATTTGTGAACCTCTTAAACAGTGGATATAGTGATTTTCAAAAAAGTGGGCTGCTGTATCAGTGTTAATTATAGAAGGACTTAAACGAATCACATTCCTCAAAACTACAACATAATTTTAGGTGCTCTGATTGAAACTCAGTTAAGTTCAAAAACAAGCAATAGGTTTGGTAGTCTTGAAATACCTGTTTATTCTCATTATAATACTATTTAAAGAACAGAAGACTGAGGATCACCTGTCTCCAAGGAGGTACACTCCAAGGAAAAGGGGCTTAGGAAGTATCTTCAATACTTTTATACCATAGCTTGGGCAGGAAAGAGAGGAGTAAAGTGGGGCAAGAGCATCAATTGACTTCTTTGTTGCCCATGTGTTAGTGCAGTGTGCAAGGTGAGGAAGCCGGCATGGTGAGAAAATGGCTGTACATTAGTCTAGAAGATTATAATATGAGCCACTTGAGAAGGCAAGGGTACAGGAAGCAAGACATGATAAGAGTAGGGTACACATCTACATAGGTGTGAGTGAACAGGGACACCATATGGTGGCACTGCAGTTGCAGCCAGTGATAAGTAACTCTAACGTATCTAGACAGAGCACAGGACATCCAGTTGAAAGAAATGAGAGTTTACAGTGATATATCTAGTCAGAGCACTAGTTATCATTAACTTTCACTGTAGGTGTTGAGGCTTCTGGCTTTGATTACATTAAGCCCAATTTCCTAGTGTGGAGTAGCTTGCTTAAGTTGTTACAGTTCACACAGTCTATAGATAACCTGCACTGTAATTAATTGAATTTGTGGTTAGAAAGTCATACGGGTTAAAGTGGCAATCTGTCAAACTATGAAGAATGCAATAGAAGAAAGGATAGAAATCTTAGGTGTTGTCTATATTGTTTATGTGAATTGGTAACTATTTGCAATACACACGACAGTACTCAAGAAAGGAGAAATTCCATTAACAAATCTAATCTACCAAGTAAGACTCAGAGACATGATGGACAAAGCAAACTACTGTGGGAGTTGTCAGATGTTCGTGTTCAGTTACATGGAAGAATATGTTCCAGATTTTACTAGTAAAAAGTGCAGGATAACTGATGAACTAATCAGATTAAATTAACTGGGGAACAAGACCACAATTACTCCTAAGCAGGATGAAGACCATGACAGCAGAACAGAGAATACAGAACTTATAAATGATGAAGGAAAGTAATAGCACACTATTACCACTGAGAGTGGAAGCCAGTCTTGATGGACCCTTAGTTCTACTTGTGCCTTAAATCCTAGTATAACCCCTACTGTAATATGATGAACCAGAATGTATCAAAGAAAAAAGCAGTCACATGGAATGCCAAGCAGTTCAAAATGGAAGTAGACCCAACTAGGAAACAAAGAAGAGAAGGACACAACCCCAGGAGGAGAGACAGGAATGTAGTCTACCACTACCTACAGATAACAGATTGGATCTTGTGGAAGACCAGGGGAAATGAATGCATTCATGGCATGCCAGATATGGTAAACCCAGAGCTACCAAGTAGGAACCAAGCACAGGAAGACCGTGGTTATGGCTCAATCCTGAGATAAATGGATAGACAAGTGTGTCAAAAAGAAAAGTAAACAGTGGATCCTGCTGTCCACTAAGAGGAACTTGGTTGATACAGTATGTGGAAAACATGTAGTTTTTACCAAATTTAAAGCCAGGAATAACTTTTGGCTAATTTCCAGTCAGAACGACAGTATCCTAAATAAAGAAACAAATATTATAGATATTTTGTGTCAAATCACTGCAGCAGCATACCATTGTAAGTTACTACAGATGTCATACAGGCCTTCTGACTTCCATGGATCAAGGTTGAGGAGAGCTTTAATACTCATTGGCTATAACACAAATAAAAAGGAAACATTCCCAATTTTTTGGGGATTTATTTGTAAATAAGATAAAGAAGCTATATATAATCCAAAATGGACTTATTATTGCACACATTATTATCAGTTGTTCCAGATTCGATAAAGTGAGTATTAAAAAATATCAGTTATTAACAATGGCTCAGAGAATGATTTATCATTAAAATCAAGAACATTTGTGAAGCCTGCAGTACACAGACTTTTACACTTTTCATGAATTTCCAAAATACTCTTAGATTTTTATCATTATTAATTATAAGGTACTACTTATACAACTTTGATTTGGCAAAACTTATTTTCAGTAAAAGTGCATTACATAAAGCCAATCGTCATGTAAATTAGTCCTTTTCGATTTTTATCTGGCTAACCTTTTGTAGGTTAAATAACTGAGTCATATATATCTCTTAGCATTCTCAAGCTTGATCATTCTATGATTGGGAGCATTTTATTACAAATATTGTAAAATAACTACCGAAATGTTGCCATTCCTCCTCAACAGTGGTGGTGGCATAGAATCTCCCCCATTTCATACATTCTAAGTCAAACATAAAGTGACATAGTCAACTGATTTTTCAGATCTATAATATATGTGATTAACTTTACCTATCACCTTCCTTTTCATGCTAATGCAACAATAACTTAGTTTAGTAATCTGAGAAATTATCTGAAAAAACCCTAACTTGAGCATCTTTAACTAGACAATTTTTAACAAGTAAGTCCAAAGTAGTAACTGCTAGAATTATTTTATTGTTTAACCTAGTTGGTTCAGTTATAAATTGCCTCACCGGACTGTTATTCTTTCCAGGATTTGAACCCCAGGAGTCACATCCCAATCTGGAATAGTTTCCAATTAGAAGAATCTCATGGATATTAGAGTATTTAGACAAATGCTAACCTAGTTATAATAAGTCAGAATCAGAAAAAGTAAGGACAAACAAAATAGCACAAGGTCCATGAACTCTGTCCTGAGACCCTGCCTCACATTACCCTAAAACAGCCCTACCTTCCACCTACCCTGAAACCTAAATTTCTATTTGCACCTTCTCATTGCAAATAATCTCCTTGAAGCTATCACAACTGGCCCTGAACCCTGCAATGGAATTTGCAGTGACCATGCTACTGGGCAAGCTATTACATTTATCCATCACCTGTTCCGTGAGAAAATGTTTCCTATTGCCTTCTTGAATATCAACCCTTCCCCCAACAATTTTGAAATTGTTTCCCCCGGTGGTTGAACTGTCCTTCAATGTGAGCATCTGTGTATAATCCACCCTGTAAGAATTTGTATTTTTCTGTCATATCCACCCTTTCCCTTCTGACCTCCAGGGAGTATTTAATAAGGTTTGCCAGTCTTTCTTCATAAGGCTTTCCCTGCAGACACTGAATAATTGTTGTTACACTCCTGCATATCATTTCCATTCTATCCTACTCCTTCTATAGATGTGGGTTTCAAAACTGCATACTGTACTCTGGGTGAGACCTAGCCAGTAACTTACAGAGTGACATAATCCCCTTCTTCCTCTGACTGGTAAAACCCTGCCTGATGCATTCCAGCTTTTTATTAACCTTACCATATGCCTTACTGCTTTGAAAGAATGACTTCATGTTGTTGCTAATTACATGTATTACCCCTAGATCCTGTCCCCATAGAGTGTTCTTTACTGCATTAATGCACTAATCTGTCTCCAAGTTCTTTCAACCAATTTGCATTTTTTGGCAACGTATTTCAATTAGAACGGACAACAGATGAGGAAATTAAATTGACCAGTAAACCAGGAAAATATGTTGCATTTTTAGTATTTTATTTTCTTTCTTCTTGCTTGGCCACCAACTTTCAAACATCCCAACATTTCACCAGTCGCTCCTGATGGCTTTATCAAGGGGAGTGATCCTAGAAATACACAATTTTACCAAAAGTTTCAGTTCTGAGCATTATGTTGCACTTGAAACAAAATGGTGAAAATTTCAATATTTTTTTTTCAAACATTTCCTTAGGACAAAATATGTCATTACTTCAGTATGTACTTTTAAGTAACTCACCACGAAAGGTAGCTAGATTTCTTCTTTGTAGGTTTCAGTCCCTGGCACCATACACAGCTCTGTGTGTTGCTTAGCAGAATGCTGACATTCAGGAACTATCTGTCTGCAGTTCTGTTGTTCCTCACTGTCTGAGGCTGCTGCTGATGTACATGTCCTTACATCATGTGCCTATTCAAGCCAGTGATGACCCACATATCTTGCACGCCTCAGAGCGCTGCTTAGCAATGGGCAGCTCAAGAATAAACATGAGCCCCAGCTTCCCAGAACCTGTTTTCTGGTGATTCCATGTCACTTCTTTATACTTTTTTTTTAACAAATGTTGTGTGCAGCCTTGCTCTCTAGTCATAGTTTTGATCACTCCATATATTTTTGATTCTTTTCACCGTGCTGAATATGGGTTGATGGGAGGTCAGACCCAAGCATGCTCAGGCTCACAGGGCTGCATGACTCCTCTCAAGCAAAGTCTCAATGGACCACAGTCCAAGAATGCTTTCCATTATAACACGTTTTTTTCTACATGTATTAATATTTTTTCACTGTCAACTATATCCTTACAAACACATACAGTAAAGTACTGTAATTTGCAGTAATAAGATATGTTTTATGTGGTTAATTCCACACACACAAAACACAATAAACTGATAGGAGTATCAGTAATCACAATTTACATAATTAACATGTTTACAGACTGTCATTTTCTTACATCATAAAGGAATGTCCAACAAGATGCGTAAAATAGGTGATTTGATACCCTTTATTGGAACAACAGAGATTTACAGAAAATCCTTAAGCTTTCAGATCTACATGGTTTTTCAGAAAGAAAAGATGGAAAGGAAAGGAATGTCCAGAAAGCAAGACATTTGTACACTTCATTCCCAATAATAATTGGACCCAATGTATTTCTTCATTGAGTCCATGTGCAGTATGTAATCTACAGAATCTAGTAAACCAGTAGGCTTCTCTTTCTAGTAACTTTCGACCCATGCCTTCACCTCTGTTTAGTGGGTCAACACACTATGTTCCATAAAATCTCAAAACTGATATACTGTATTGTGACTGGCAGAAGTAAAGTGTCTTGCCAGACTTAATGAATTGTCCTTCCTACAGATCATAGATTTATATTCTGATGTTTGCAACCATAACTCACGTCTTGTCTGTCCTATGCACAATATGTCAAAACTACATTTGATCAAGTATATTACATATGTTGAACTGCAAGTGGCCACATTATTTCTAACTTTTCATCTTTACATGGATTATACTGTATACCTTGGTATTATGGGTATTATTACATTGCATACAAAGACCACAAGGACAATTTTCTGTGGGTGTGGGTCTGAAGGAAAATTCTGTGGTTATCTTATGTGACTTATACAGTGGCATAGATCCACAACAGGAGTCCAACAGAAATTCTGTCTAACGCCCTGTCAGCGACACTGGCAGGTCGACCGCATTCTGTAGTCAGCTGCCAGTTTGCTATGGATTTCCTTGTTTTCTTCAGGGGGCTTTGCCCCATGAACCCCCCACGTGGGGGGCTGCACCCCCACACCCTCCAACTTAAAGATTCTCAGCTCCAGTCGGAGCTGATCAGGGGGGTGTAGGAACCCCAACAGGCAGCGCCGGGTTCCAGCAGGTCTCCCATCGCTAGGTGCTGTAGTCACTGTGGGGGACCTCACTGGTGAAATGTCACTGCAAGGGGGATAAACGTAGTGGCATAATCACCTTCTTCCTCTGACTAGTAATGCACACCAGTCTAATTAACCATAAAGGAAAACTGCACCCTCATATCTTCTAAATGTCATTTGCTTCCATGTCAACAGACAACTCTTTTCATGTAACTGTTAATGATGTATGCAACTGCTTCAGTTAGTTTTCACACTTCATACTAGGCCCTGTCACTCTCCTGGGAGGGTCCATTTTGTGGCTGTTGAAATCTCACTGTCCCCGAGAGCTGCATTAGCGTATGAGAATGTAATGCATAATCAACCTTTAAACTCCCCAGTATACTTGTCTGCTTAAGTAGTTTTAAAAGAACCAAGCTGCAAGAAGGTGTGAAATACCACATTTACCTTCAGTGCATTTTACAAGCTGAGTTGTAATACAGTTTTTTTCCCCTTTAAACTCCATTCGGTTTATAAGATTTCACAGAGTTTTTGCAGGGTATTTGTTATTTTAGCATAAAGATACATTATATAAATGGTTGATCTGACATCATGTTCTCATATGCTAATTCAGCTCTCAGGGACAATGCAATTTCAACAACCATGAAATGGACCCTCCCAGGAAGTGACAGGAGCTGTGGCTGAAATGTGGCTAACTGGCTGCTACCTATCATCTTCTTTAACTACATGAAAATAGTTGTTTGTTGACATGGAAACAAACAACATTTAGAAGATATGACGGTGCAGTTTTCCTTTAACTACTTTGAGTGGATGCTTTCAGGTTGTTGTTAATTACAGGTGCATCTATTAACCCTAGATCCTGTCCCCTCCAGAGTGTTCAACCATTAACGCATTAATCCAGTAATCTCCTCTGGGGGTTCTTGCAACCAGTATGCATTACTTTGTGTTTTTTGGCAATGTAATTCAGTTGGCAAATACTAGACAACTCTTCCAGTCTCTCTGTGTTCTTCTTCTTCACATTAATGAGTTTGGCATCATCTGCAAAGAGACTCCCTATCCCCTGCAGTCCCACTCTGATATCACTGACGTACAGTGCATATTAAATGAAAAATGACAACCAGGATGATGACTACAGCAGACTAAACAAATTGGAGTGGAATTAAATAATGTAGTTTGATAAATAACACCGCCATACCATCAGCCTATGTTGCATCTACTAATACATTTATGCTGCAGATGGGTTAGCCATAAATTATATTTCTGCCCCCATGTTTAGTTTGATCTCTCCTACAGATTTGTCTAGTATACCTACCTGGATAACAAAAGCTACATTAATAAAGCAAACTATTAATAAATAAAAGTTATCTTATAGTTAACAGTCAACTCTAGGAGCCCCACACCCAAGTGTGGAGCTGGTCCTAACTGGCACTTTGTGTGCAAAAAAACCCAAAACTTTTTTTATACTTACTGCTTACTGCAGTAAAGTAGACTGTATCAGACTGATTTTGCTGACTTACAAGCTGACATATTCTGTAACTACACATCCCAGAATCCACTGTAGCTGACATCAGAGCAGGTCTGCAGCAGTGGGAGATTAAATAGTCTGCAGTGCAAGTTAGAGTTTCTATGAGCTATGATAATTTATTTGTTGGTCCCACTGTCCTCACAGGGCTAATCACAGTCATAGAGGACTGCATTTATTTATTTATTTGTTTATTTATTTCAGATTCAAATTAATACCTTTGAGCCACGGAGCTCTTTTGCAAAAGTTCCAAGTCATTTATAATGCAGTACAAGACATAGGGTACAGGCAAGTTCACATCTAGCCCTGGGAGAACAGTGGGACTGGAAAACATCTGATCAGAGCTTATAAAAGCTCTAACATGTACTCCAGGCTTTTGAATGCCCCACTGATGCAGCCCTGCTCTGATGCCAACTGCAGTGAATTTTGGGATTTGTAGTTACAGAATATGTCAGCTTTGAAGTCAGCAGAATCAGTCTGATACCAGCTGGACCACAGCATTCTGGACCAGCTGCAGGTGCCTCATCAAACCTATAGATAACCCTAAGTACAGATCATTGCAATAGTCTAACCTAGTGATGACAAAGGTGTGGACTATCATCATCAGATCAGCTAGCACCACATGCAGTTTGATATGGCCACTGTTATGCTGATGGTAAAAGTCAGCTTGGGCTACTGGTGACACACAAAGCACACACCTCTGCTCCCTTGGCAGCACTCTCTTTCCTGGGAATTAGCGGCACCCCTTCCTCATCGGATCCCCATTACTAATACTTCCTGGTGCCCAGTGGCCCTCTCACCTAATCTCCCTCATGAATATGTCATGTTGTCTGGTGGTCCCACCTCCCATTCCCAATACACAGTATAAATACTCCTGGTGTCCACTGGCTCTACTGAAACCCCAGTCCCTCTTGCAGTCCCTGTGCCACTATCACCAGTGTTGAGGGACATTACTAACAACAGGCAAAGTGGCCAAAATTCACTTTGTAAATTATTTTGCAGAGTTGAACAAATTTGCAAAATGTGAAATACTGACTTTGAAAAGTTTTCAACAGGCAACGTGACCCTTTTTCTAGGCAAACTAACCTAAATTCACCAGTGAAGTTGTCACTTCACCATAACTTCACCTGACTTGGCCTAAAAATTTCCCACTTTGAGGTGGTGTGGTGATGTGGGAACTTCTTGAATTTTGCAACTTTGCTAGAACTTCATCAGTGAAGTAAAACTTCACAACATCTCTAGACATTACCAGATTTTAATCTGGCTCTTTGGATTCACAAAAGTATGTTCTAATCACTAGACCATGTCACTTTTCTTATTTTTTATTCCAATTGTCATTCCCACATAAAGCTTTGAATTCAAAATCAGAATCCTAATTAGTTTTTTTGATGCTTTATTAAAACTTTTTATCACTACTATAGGGATCATGAAACTAAAAGAGCATCTCAAAGTTTTTAGCCTTCAGAAACACTTTAAAAAGATAAACCAGAATACTGACTGTCTAGGGTTGATGGAAGGCCAGCTGGGGGAGGAGGTTGAGTGCCCGACAGGCTGCTGTCCTCCTCCAGAGGGGCTGAATGTCTCGCCACTTTACCGCCACCTGGTGAGGTGCAGTGAGACAGAAGGAATCTGGGTGCGAGGACGTTGGCTGGAATACAGAGCAGAAGCATGTCTCAACATGCTCCACCTCCTTGGATTCCCATGAGCACCGATGTCCGCAGGGTGGAACCAGAAAGTAGGGAAAACCCCACATCAGCCATCTGTGATGGAATCTGGCTCTCCTAAGACTCCATAACCTGACTCTTTGGGGGGGGTCGCACCACCCAATGCACACTCATGGACTGGGGGGCTGAAGGGAGATTATCTCCCTTCCCACACAGGAGACAAATCACGGCAGGATGGGGGCTGATCCACCAGCACCCCTGAGGAGTTACCTGAGGCAGAGCTACAGGAGCGCACACAGCCTAGGGCTCCCAGATGAAAGGAGGCTGGTTGGGCAAGCAAAGGGGCATAAAGAGTAAATATCAGAAGAAAAAAAAGAATACTGACTGTAGCACACCACTAAAGGGGCATTTCAGCACTAAAACAGCTTTCAGACAATTCTAAGCCAGAGTCATCAAATGGTCAGGGACTGGCATTTCAGCAGCCCCCACTCCCAAACTTTAAAAAGCTGTGGACCTGTGGCACACAAATCATAACCTATTATGCAGAAGGTGTTCTCTACTTTATGGCCATTTATCAGACTATCTTGAATATAATCATGAGTGAGCACAGCTACTAAACATATGCACTTACAAATTAGCCATCAGAAGAAGGCCATGAGGTCTGTTGAGTTTCCTCAATGCAGATCCCCCTGTACAAATGATTTGCAGTGTGCCTGCCCCCTCTCTCACAAACTTGACCCTCCAATTCACCCTGTCTAATCCCTCTCTTGAACCCAACCACCGTCATCTGGCTAACGTCCTAAGTTGGGAGTTCATTCCACCCTGACACAACTCGCTCCATTATAAAGTGTCTCCTGACATCCTGCTTAAACCTTCCCCCCCACCAGTGTGTAACAGAGCCCACTTGTGTTCTTTTCACTCAGGCAAAAGGGGTTCCCAATATGTACCGTGTTTGTACCTTTAAAGTACTTCAAGGTTTCAATCATGTCCCTTCTCTCCCTCCTCTCCTCAAATGAGTACATACTGAGATTTCTCAGCCTGTCTCCAAACATACTATCTTGCTGACCATGAGTCATCTTTGTCACCTACCTCTGCATTGCTTTGAGCTGGTTAACATCCTTCTTCAAGTACAGACTCCAGTACTGTACATTAGGGTGGCTGCATCAAGAATCTGTACAGCACTAGGATAACCTCCTCCCTTCTGCTCGTGAACTCTCTAACTATACATTCCAGCATCCTGTCCACCTTGGATGCTGCTCCTGCACTGTGTAGACTGCTTTAGGTTGTGGCAATGGCTATTTCCAAATCCTTTCCCTCTTTAGATACAGTGACCTTGACTCTTGCAATCTGTATTCGGTCCTCAGGTTCCTGCTGCCAATGTATAAGACCATTTTTTAACATTGAATCAAAGTTGCCAGATACCAGATCACCTCTCCATATTTGCAAAGTCCCCCTGTAGGCCCTGTACCCCTTCATTTGAGTTCAGCCTCCCACAGAGCTTGGTGTCATCCACAAATATGCAGATCTTGCCTTTGTGGCCATCCCCAGTGTTGCTAATGAACACATCGAGCAGTACAGGTCTAAGCACTGACCCTTGTGGGACCCGCTGGCAACTTCCCTCATACCTGAGAGCCCCCCCACCACCCTTTGGGATGTATCAATAAGCCAATTTGCCACCCACTGAGTTAGTCTGTTTCCCTCCTCTATGTCTTCTTGATCAACCTGCTGTGGGGAACCGAGCCAAAGGGCTTGCTGAAATCCAAGTACAGTATGTCTACTGCCTGCCCTTTGTCCACTGCCTTCATCATCCAGTCAAAAAAGTCAATCAAGTTAGTCTGACAAGACCTCTCTGCCACAGACCCATGTCATCTTATGTCCTGGAGACTGCCTGAAGGAATTCAACCAGCTTTTCTTTCAGAATGGTCTCCATTAGTTTGTCCACTATGGGAGTTTGGCTGCCTGGTCTTTAATTCCCTGGGTCATCCCTAGCCCCACTCTTGTGCAGCAGTACCATATGTGCGATTCTCCACTCTTGCAGTTCTACCCCCATATCCAATGAGCTGTTGAACAGATCCATCAGTGGACCTGCTAGTTCTACCACCAGTTCTCTCAACACTGTGGGATGTATGCCATCCAGACCTGGGGATGTGTTCCCCTTTAGAGACATTAGTCCCTTCTGGACCTGTTCTTCTGTGATCCTACCCTCAGCTATAGCCAGCTCTCCTCCCCTTCCCACTCTTCGTTCCCTGCAGCACTGGCTGGTTCTTTTTCTTGTTTAGAACTGAGCAGAAATATTTGTTCAACACCTCTGCCTTCCCTTTACTGCCTTCCTCCCACCCAGTCCCTCTTTTTAATTTGGTTGTGCCTTCCTTCGTAACCCTCTTATCACTAGTGTAGCTGAAGAAAGCCTTCTTCCCTTCCTCAATCCACTCTGCAGTTTGCTGCTGCTTCTTAGCCTTGGACTGCCTGACTGCCCTATGGTTTCAGTGGCTGTTGTGATCCCTTCCCTAAGCATGGTCCACTTTGGGGCCACTTCCATGTCTTCACTAAAGCTAGATAATCACCCTCTCAATATTCCCCCCATCTTGCTATAATCAGCCCTCCTGAAATACTACCACAAAACATAAGAGAAATCTTTTGCTTATCCTTCCATATTATAAATCTCTCTATTCTTGCTGTCTATAACAGTCATTAGTTCAGTGTCATTTATTCATACTTCAGTATTTATTGTATTTTAACAAATACACAGCTTTGATGTTTCATTTGAGAATATTAGGATTTTACTGGGCTTTTTTCAGTATCATTATCCTTCAATTATTTAATTGTATTTCTGTCATACAGTACTCTGGTATAAAATGTTCTATTTCAAATTATATTGTATTGTACTGTACTAAACTGCACTGTATTATACTGTACTATACTGTGCTGTACTGTACTGTAAATATAAAATATGTTAAAAGTCCCAGTACTGGTGCAGAATGAAACTGCATTTGATATTTCAGCAGTGCACCATTTCATTTTGAACCAGTATTGGTTGAAAGCTTGGCTCCGTATCTCTGAATCTGAAACTTTGTTGTTCACATTGGCCTGGTTTGTGAGAAAGTTTCCCCCACCATTATTGATGCAGAAAGGTAAAACAGCACTCAACCAACCCTCAAAAAGATGGGGTATACTGTCAGACAAGATGGGATACAATGTCAGACAATACAATGTTTGTCAAAAAGTTTATTACTGGATAATATTAAAGAAATTCACTTAAACAGCACACAGAGGGATCAGTGCATGGATGCCAAGGTAGCCAAGCTAAATGTTTTCACACCCAAATCACTTCATCAGAGGTTTAAGGTCTTGAGATACAAAGGACCTTCAAAGTTTACATATAATAGTTGACATAAGTGCATGTGATTTTTGTGCAAGCATACAAAAGTGTATTTGTTAAAAAGTTGAAAAACTCTGTAACATATTAAGTACATCATTTATAGTTTTATTTAATTCTAAAGCTTAGGTACTAATGAATCTCCAAAGACTGTTGCTTATTTGTAGCGTTACAGTATGCAGGTGTTGATCCCATATAAAGCTACAAAGAAGAAACAATATTCGATAAAGATGTAAAACCCCCAATGAAGTGCTTTGGGTGCAAAAACGTTAAGGTTGAATATGTTGGTGCCTGTGCACTGATCCTACTGTGTGCCACTTATGTGAGTTTCTTTGTTTAATATTAGGACAAACTTTTGGACAAATAATTTATTGCCTGACAGTATATCAGCTGTGGGGTATATTCCCTCTGTTTGAGGGTTAGTTGCATGCCATTTTACCTCTTTGCATCTTTAGGTCTGTTTTGTACTGGCGCCATGCAGACCTTGGAACAGTGTTAGTTTGCTAATTGATGTTTGCCCCAGCATTCCCATCCCCATGTGAGAGATGTGGCAAATGCTATCAGCAATGACATAGTCTTACCCCAAACCACATGCACTGGATATCCAGGCAGAAGTGGATCTAAAGCCGGCCTGGTGGTGCTGAGGGTTGAGGCGCTGGACGCCACACCTCGTGCCACACCGGCGATCCGTGTTCGGGAACAGGCACGGGTGGCCTGGGGCCGGCGGGGCGGAGATGGATTGAGCATCCGGAGGACTGCTCTCCATCTCCGGGGTGGGGGGATTTGGCAGGCCGGTGCTTGTCTGACCCCTAGCGGAGGCTGGGGATACACAGCACGTAGCCGCAAGACAAGGGGAGGGTGGGACGTGGCAGACACTTGACTAGTGAGCGCACGGGAGTCTGCACGCACTCAGTCACTGGCGTCATTGCATGCCACGGCCCGTCGGGAGGAAAATTAGAAAAATGTGTGTCCGGCTGCATGACGTCATTCCCCGGTGCCACTCCTGGAGGACGCCTCCCTGGCATGGATCTGTTGTGGTGGGTCGAGTCGCTCCTCACCACCCTGCCGCGAAGGGTAAGTCGCGGGGTGCTGAAGGGAGGGGGTCTCATGTCCGGGGATGGCACCGGGGGAATGACTGAGTGCGGGGGGGGGGTTGTAGCTGGAGCTCTGTGGAGAAAAATAACACCAAAAAAAAAAAAAAAGTGGATCTAAGGGGAACAACATATCGGGCAGTCAGTGGCCAAGAATCGCTGCATGAAGTGCTGGAAAGAAGGGGAGTTCAGCTGATTTGTTCAAAGTCAAATGATAACTTTAAATCAAAATAACTCACTAGGCCATTATTTCACCCCGTGAAGTAAAAATGTCCTCTGCCATTAGTCAGCAGCACTGATTAGCATATTGATTATTGAGTGCAAAATGGCTGTGGGTGTCTTTTTCAGTCAGGAGTTTCAGCACAGAACATAAATAGACTACCAAACACTAGAAAAGAAAAAAAAATGTTTATTTATAGAACCCCTAATAAGGCATTGTTATGGCCTTGTGCACCATGTTCCTTTAACGTAATGGTGAAATTTAAACCAAGGATCTTATAAGTCACAGTTCAGTGCTTTAACTGTATGGCCAAGCTCATTTCATAGCAGGTAGAAAGCACAGTAGACACAACACTGTCCCGAGAGAAGGCATATAATTGTATTCATTGAAAATATAGTCCATTCTATAAATCTGAGGTCCATGACATTCTGTCCTGGAACTGCAATAGCTTCTGTATGGAACCCCTTCAAAATCCCTTCAATGTAATGACAGGTTAGGAAGCTTAACTAAAGTTGTAATAATGGAAGTTGTGAGAATACTACAGTACATAACATCACATCTTTACCTGGGATGGGACAACAGCATTAACAAAACAAAATTGACGCAGAACTTTCCCAGTGAAGTACATCAAAGAAAGAAATAAACAGTAAACTTAGCTCTAGAATAAAAAAACTGTCTAATTTGGCAGTGACCAAAATTTCAATTTGTAATATTTTATTGTGAAATTTGTAGCAAACATAATCCATAAAATAGTCTTGAAATGTTTGAAACTGTAAATGATATGCCTAAACAATCCCCCACTGTGAATGTTACATGTGTGTAGTGGTAATATAATAACTGGAATTACATAATAAGGTAGGAAAAAATCAAACCTCTGCATAATCAAAATGCACCATTTGACGTAGTGGGATTAAACTATATCTGTGAAGTAACCTAGCCAAGTGTTAAACTTCATTACACCGTCCCAGCAAACTCATACAACTCATGCATTTTATTTCATGAAGACCCTTGCTGAAACAAACTTGCCATGATTTTATATAATCTCTGATACCATTTGCAGGAGCCAGATGGCCTTTATCGAACTGTGAAAGTCAGAAGAAGGACAAGTGCTTCCATCACATAATCCATTTTACAGAAGCCCTTTACTAAGCCGTAATACCTGACGGTCCAGATTTCATTTAGGTTCTGCCTGCATGATCCTTCTAAAACTCACAGATTTTCATCTACCACTGGGAATGCAATTTTTTTATATATATTCTAAAACCACTATATTATTTTGGGGGTAACTATGCACATACCTTGTCCTAGAGGCCCCCCTTTTTCAAACAAGAAATGATTCCTCCAGCACAATATAAGATTTTTATATCAGATAAGAAAATATATAGAGTGTGTACAGGTAGAAAAACATGTATATCTATGTATAATATAGTAGAAAAAATGACACAAATATTGGGTGAGACTATCATAGTTCATACAATGAATATGTATTACATGTTGTTATATTATACCCTATGATAAAATGTTATCCGTTTATTGATAAATGAGGCTAGAGAGTTTCTGATTGATGGCATTGCATTTGTTGCAATGTAGAAACAAAAGGGTACCAGGTCAATATGTCACTGCTCTAACAGTGTGGTATTAACCACACTGTGAGAACAGTGAAAACAATAACAGTTACAGGAGTAGAACAGCGTTAGGGAATTACCGTTACCCCTGTCACTGTCTGCTCAGTGGTGGAAGGGATCAAGTTGCTGCTGGTGTGTTGCCTGGTTGAGTCGCTCCCATGGTGGAGTGGCTAACGTACCAGCATATGGCTGCGCTAAAGACCAGGGGACCATGGTTCAGCTCCAAGAAAAAAGTTATCAAGCACATCTGCAATATACCATTTTGACTACGAAAATTAAAAGTGTTAAATTATCCTCCAATCTGAGCATCTTCTTGGAGCCATTAGTGAATATATTTCTGTCCAGCCACAGAATTTAATGTGTTAGTTATACTGATAAAAACAACGTATACTGTATCTTTTGTCCAGGGGGAATTTCAAGGTCAGTCACACCCTTACTGGCCTCTCCAACAAAAAACTCATGCACAATACAAAGTAAAAAAAAAAGGTTTTGAAAATAAGAATAGGCGAATCCAGAAAATCAGCATATAGAAACATAGAAGCATAATGTCAGCAGAAAAAGACTATCCATCCATTTAGTCTGTCCTATTATACTCTAGCCTACTCTGAGACCTGCTGTCTATACTTTTTTTTGCACCTGCCCCCTCCCTTACTGTACGCCTTACTGCTCCCACACTCAGTAACTATTAAGCCCTTAACTCTGTCCCAGCCAACCGTTAACTATTTTGACACCCATCACCTCTGCCAGTAGGCTGTTCCATGGCTCAGCAACTCTTTTGGTAAAATAATACTTTCTTATATCCCTCCTAAAAACCCCACTACCAGCTTCCACTCATGTCCACATGGTTTTGACTCACTATTCCTCACTATTCCTAAATAGTTCCTCACAGTTTACCGTGTTCATTCCTTTCAGTAACTTTAAAGTCTCTATCGTAACATTCTTCTCCCTCCTGGTCTCCAGTGAGTGCATGTTCACTTCCCTAATTTGATCCTCAAAGATTCTGTCCTATTGACCCTGAATCATTTTGGTTACCCTATGTTGCACTGCCTCCAGCCTGTCTCTGCCTTTCCTTAGCTGAGGAGTCCAGAACTGTGCACAATATTCCAGATGGGGCCTCACCAATGATCTACAGAGAGGTAGTATTACCTCCTTCCTCCTGCTATCAAAAACACTGCCAATACACTCCAACATCCTGGTTGCCTTGCTTGGGTGATGTTGTTACTGTCATACTGTTTGGGTCATGGCCTTACCTACATTGTATATGTACAAAAATGGCCATTAGTTTTCTTCAGGGTATACATCAACAACATTCTTTCATCTCCATGCTTTAGGTTAAACAAAAACTAAATAAATAAATTGATATTTTTTTATTTTATTTATTTATTTATTGAATTTTTGGATTACACCTGTGAATGGTTAGAAACATAGAAACATAGACTTTGACGGCAGATATGGACCGCTTGGCCCACCTAGTCTGCCCATTTCCCTACCTAGAGGATAAGCTGCAGATCCTATTTAACCAACAGCCTATTTCTTCCTACCCCCACAAAAATTGCCTTGCGTCTGTCCGATGCATTCTTAAATTCTTCCATAGTTTTAGACCCCACAACCTCCTCAGGAAGGCTGTTCCATGTGTCCACCACCCTCTCTGTGAAAAAAATACTTCCTCACATTGCCCCTGAGCTGTCCCCCCATTATCTTCAAATTGTGACCCCTTGTTCTTGCACATCTCTTTTTCTGAAAGATGCTACCCTCTTGGACTTTGTTGATTCCACTGAGGTGCTTAAATGTTTCTATCATGTCTACCCTCTCCCTCCTTTCCTCAAGGGTATACATATTAAGCTCCTTTAGTCTCTCCTCGTATGGCTTCTCTTGCAGACCCTGCACCATTTTAGTTGCCCTCCTCTGAACTGCCTCCATCCAGTCTATGTCCTTGCGGAGATGGGGTCTCCAGAACTGGATGCAGTACACCAGATGGGGTCTCACCAACTGTCTGTACAGGGGGATAACAACTTCCTGTTTTCTGCTGGTGATACCTCTCCCTATACATCTCAGTATCTCCCCAGCCCTCCCTACCGCCTTCTCGCATTGCTTGCCAACCTTAAGGTAATCTAATATGATTACCCTAGGCCTCTTTCCATTTTTTTGTTGTTACTACTCCCCCCCTGTGTAATCTTCCCTGGGTTTTTGTTTCCCAGGTGCATTACATTGCACTTCTTTGCACTGAATCCAAGCTGCCATACTTCTGACCTTTCCTCCAACCTTGCCAAGTCCCTTCTCATCCTTTCCATGCCTCCTTGTGTATCAACCCTGTTGCAGATCTTTGTGTCATCTGCAAAGAGGCATACTTTTCCTTCCAGTCCCTCTGCAATGTCACTTATAAAGACATTAACAAGGACTGGACCCATTACTGAACCCTGCGGTACCCCACTAGTAACCCCTCTTTCTTCAGAGTGGACTCCATTTACAATTACCTTCTGTGTCCTGTTGTTCAGCCAGTGTTTTACCCAGGCTACCACCTTGGGACCCACTCCCAGGCTGGTTAATTTGATTACTAATCTTTTGTGTGGGACTGTGTCAAATGCCTTGCTAAAGTCTAGGCAGGCCACGACCACAGCCCCTCCCTGGTCTACTACTTTGGTCACCCAGTCAAAGGAATCAATTAGATTCATCTGACATGACCTTCCCGCTGTGAACCCATGCTGCCTTGGGTCCTGTGCCCCACTGGCCTCTAGGTACACAACAATTCTTTCCTTCAGAAGTGATTCCATCACTTTTCCTACCACAGAGGTCAAACTGACAGGTCTGTAGTTTCCTGCCTCCATCTTGGTCCCACTTTTGTGAAGGGAATCACATCCACCTTCTTCCAGTCCTCAGGTACCACACCATCCTCCCACGATTTGTTAAAAGCATAGTCAGTGGTGTCACTAGTTCTCTGCTTAATTCTTTTAGAATTCAGGGTGAATTCATCTGGCCCCATTGCTTTGTCCACCTTCAGTTTTAGGAGTTCTTTCAGAACCCTTTCTTCTGTGAAAGGACTGGGATCAACCCCCCTCTCCAGAGTGCTTTTGTTAATTGGATTAGGCACCTCCCCCACTTCCTCTTTTGTGAATACTGAACAGAAGTCTTCATTCAGTATCCCTGCTTTATCATTGTCACTCTCTGCCCACCCACCATCCATTCTATTCAGCCTCACCATCCCTCCCTTTGTCTTTCTACGCTCCCTGATACACCTATCAAAGGATTTATCCCCCTTCTTAACAGAGTTAGCTATCTTTTCCTCAGTTTGTGCCTTTGCTATTCTGACTATCCTCCCTGCTTCCTTCTGCCTTAACTGGTACAGTTCTCTGTCCTGCTCCTTCTGTGTTTCCTTATACTTCCTAAATGCTATATTTTTCTCCCTAACCTTCACCGCCACCTCTTTTGAGAACCATAGTGGCTTTTTCTTTCATTTTGATTTGTTTATTTGCTTCACACAAAGGCTTGTTGCCTCTGTGATGGCAGTTTTGATATTTGCCCATTGTTGCTCCACCCCTCCTTCTAGCCTGTTTGCTAGTGCTTTTCTAAGGCACTCTCCCATCTTGCCAAAGTCAGCCCTCCTGAAGTCCAGAACCCTCACTTTTGTGTAAGCTTGACTCTGTAGCAGAGTTTATTGTGAACCACACTGTTTGGTGGTTACTTGTTCCCAAATGGCTACCCACTTCTAGATCTGAGATCCTCTCACTGTCCCCATTTGAGGGTATGAGGTCTAAGATTACTCCCTCATGAGTGGGTTCCAAAACTAGCTGTTTGAGGCATGCCACCTGAAGGGCATCAAGAATGGCCCTGCTTTTGGATGTGGCTGCTGCAAAGGTGCTCCAGTTAACATCTGGCATGTTAAGGTCCCCCATCAACAGTATCTCCCCTTTCTCTGCCATCCTAAGTATGCCTTCTATCATATCCTTGTCCATTCCCTCCCCCTGACATGGGGGTCTATATACAACCCCTGTGCGGATTGTGGTGCCATTTCCAGTCTCTAATGTGACCCACAGTCCCTCCCCTCCTCCCTGTTTACTCTTTTGTTCAGTTGCTGTTATCCCTTCCCTTACATAGAGAGCTACTCCCCCCTTTCTGCCCTCCCTGTCTCTCCTGTAGGTTGTGTGCACTGGTATGTTAACATCCCAGTCATGGTTCTCTGTGTACCATGTTTCTGTGACTGCTACAATATACAGGCATCCCTCTTCCATCAAGGCCACCAGTTCAGGGAGCTTGTTGCCCAGACTACGGCGTTGGTACTCATTACCCTCCATTTCTTGATGGCCTTACCCCTTTTTGCCCCATCCCTGTCCTTATTGCATTTGTCACTTTCTCCATTTACCCCTGCGCTTCTCCCTATTGACATCTCTATGTTGGTGTCTACCTCACTTAGTACCCTGATATTTGGGGGCTAGGATTTCCCTGCTCCTTTCTGGTGCCTCCCCCCTTGGCTAGTTTAAATACTTGTCAATGACGTATTTAAACCTATCACCTAGGATCCTGGTTCCCCTCCTGGACAGATGCAGACCATCATGCTAGTATAGGCCTGCATCCCTCCAGGTGGACCCCCAGTCTCCAATGAAGCCAAATCCCTGAGCTCTGCACCAGTTTTTCAACCACTGATTGAATCCCATGGTGTGGAGCACCCAAGCTCACCCATGCCATAGACAGGCAGTACCTCCGAGAAGGTTACCGTGTGTGCTATTTGTCTAGGCCCTCCCCATCTCCACAAACACTTCTTGCACTGCTCTGATCCTTTCTTAGCCAGGTCATTTGTCCCTAGGTGGAAAATGACATCCAGCTCCCTCCTGTGCATCCCTGCGATCCTGAGGATTCGCTCCCTGTCTCTCCAAGCCATGGGGCCAGGCAGGCACCTTACCTCCCTCTCCCCTTCCTCCCCCAGTTCTACCTTCCTAACAATGGAATCCCCCACCAGGAGTTGTTTCCTTCCCCTGTGGAGTCCCATGCCACCCTCCTTTGGGTCTCCTTTGTGGAGGTTCCCAGCATCCTCCTTGGTCTCCACTGTGGGTGCCTCCATATCAGTTACAAGGACAAAGGCATATCAAAACAGTAGTACATGTTTTAGACAGGGTAACAGTAAGATACAGTTATACAATAGTACATTTTTAGACAGAGATCCTATAGTAAACACACCACATTTAGGATCATAGGCAACAAGTAATTTACCTGAGTCAAAGTTATGTCACCCTACTGGGTTGCATGAGAGGAGATGATAGTAGGAGGATAGTGGTAAGGGTGCTAGAGGATGGTAGGGAGTGGGGGGGACTATACAGAATGGGTGGGGTATAGGTGGCAATGCTTGTGAGGTAGGGTGGTAACCTGAAGTGCTAAGGATAGGTCACATCAGACGAGTAGGTTAGATGTGAGATAAGAGTGCTAAAGTGCCTTTGAGGCACATGAGGAGTGTTATTGGAGGCAGCCACAGCTGCTGGTTGAGATGAGGTGCTGTTGTAATTTGTATTTGAAAACACCAATAGTTGCAGCACCAGAAATGTCAGGTGGTAAGGCATTGGTCCAGTGAGGAGCACAGTGACAGAATGAGAGTTGTGCCATGGTAGTGCAGAGTCTAGGAATTTTGTATATCTCAGTGGCAGAGTTCCTTATGAAACGAGAGCTTGATTGCATGGTTAGGAGTTTCTGGACCCCTGCAGGTAGTAGACTGAGAGAGCATTTATTGGCAAGGAGGCAAGATTGGTATCTTATTCTGTCCTTTAGTTGGAGCCACCCAGCCTGTGAGTAGAGGTCACAGGAGTGCGTGAGTCTTGCAGCACCTGTGAGAAAGTGACACACCTTATTAAGAGAAATTGAAATGCATTGTAGAGCGGTGTCAGTTGCCAATCAATAGACAGCCAGTCCATAATCGACAAGGAGACTGTTGAGCTGTTGATGGCCAGATTCAATGCCTCATAGGTTAAGCAGTGCTTGTGGCAGTAAAGAATCTCTATTCTTGTATTGATAGCCTTTGCAGTGTTATCAATGCGTTGGACATAAGACAGAGTGGAGTCTATTGTGATGCCCAGGTATCTGAAAAACTGGACGTGCTCCAGTGTGTCACTGCTTTCATTTCTGATCGTAAGGGGTAATGCTTTCAACTTACTCTGGGTGCTGGAGTACAACATTGTCTTTGTTTTTTTACAGTTAATGATTAGTCTATGCTCCTTAAACCATTTCTCTGTGGATGAGAATCCCCTTTGGAGTTCTGCTGTTAGTTGCACCAGATGGGGGTTTCTGGTGAAGATAACCGCATCATCTGTGTAAAGGAGCTTCCGGGTCGAACAGGAGGCCAGCACTTGGTTTAGGAAAAGACTAAATAGTAGGGGCCAGAATTGACCCCTGTGGGACCCCAGAGTGGGTAGGTTTGCTAACAGAGGTGGTGTCACCTAGCCTGACCTTTTGCAACCAGTTGTGAAGGTAGCTGTTGAACCATAAAAATGGATTCTGGAGAGAGCCCAATAGCAGTTAACTGATTCAGAATGAGCTCATGGTGCACCATATCAAAAGCTTTTGATAGGTCAATAAATGTTGCTCCTACCAAAAGGCCTTGGTCTATGGAGTGCTGGCTGTAACCTGTGAATTCCAGTAATGCTGTGATGGTACTGTGACCTGGTTGAAAGCCATGTTGTTCAGGACAGAGGAGTTGGTACTGGTTCAGATACTCGACAAGCTGATCTGCCACAATCCACTCTAGAGCTTTGGAGGAGGGGAGTATGGAGACAGGTCTGCAGTTGTTGTCTAGAGTCTGATCACCTCCTTTGTGCACAGGGGTTACTGATGCCGATATCCATCGCAGTGGCGACTTGGAGTGGCAGAGGGAGAGGTTGATAATCTTAGTGAAAGGGCAGAGGACTTCCTCCAGTGCCATGCTGATGAACTTAAGGTCCAGGGTATCTCCGCAGTGTCTTAATTTTCCCAGAGCTCGCACAAGGTACTGTCTTGCTTCAGATTTGGATATTACCTTGAAACAGAAGAGCAGTCTGTTAGAGGGTGGTTGCTGGACTGTGTTAGGGTCAGCCAGAATTAAAGGATTAACATAGTCTGCTGGTAGTACACTGCTGAGGTCCATGAACACATCATTAAGTTAATTGGCAATTCACTGTTGGTCCAAGGATAGTGCACCATCAACCATGAGCATTGATGGGGCATGTTTGGGTTCTTTGCCGCTTTTGTCATTGAGATTATCCCAGAACAGCTTGCTGCTGTGCCAGGAGCTGGAGAGGGCTTCCTTGTAGAATGCGCTTTTGGCATGTCGGATGGCTTTTATGCACTTATTTCAGGCTTGTTTGTACTTTTGGATGTTAGTGGTCATATCGTGCACTCTCATGATCTGCCAGAGGAGACCTCTGGCATTGAACTGATCCAGTAGGTCCGGAGTGATCCAGGGATTGCAACGCCCTTTTTTTTCTTTGTTTTTACCAGGGAATGCTTGTCACAGACAATGTTGAATGTTTTTATGAAGTGGTCAAGGGCCATTTCTACATCATTGGCCTCATTGAGGTCAGTCCAGTCAATGCCCAGAAGCTCCGCTTTTAGCAGTGCAACGTGACCTTTTAGTAGAACATGGTTTGCATTCGTTCTGGGAGGTGGCTTGCAGTAGGTGTAGGACCAAGTACAGGTGACAGGGGAGTGATCGCTCAGTGTATCAGGGAGAACAGCAATACTGGTGATGTGGGCAGGTCGATTGGTGAAAACCCAGTCCAGGAGGGTGCTGGTCCCAGTTTTGTAGTTAACTCTGGTTGCTGTCTCAACCATTTGAGAGAAGTGAACTGCAGATAAGGTGTCCTTGATTGAGGCAGCAGAGGGGGAGAGCCAGTTGATATTGAAATCTCCCAGCATCATGATTTCTTTAGGCTCAGGGTGCCCACATGGTCCATCAGGCCACTGGTGTTAGCCATGGTAAGTTTAGGTGGGATGTAGACAGACAAAACCATCAGTGTCCTGTTATGGGATCCCTGCAGAAGTTTTACAGTCAGAACTTGAATGTTGTCAGCACTGGTGGGTGTAGGAAGTATGTAACCTTGAAGGGGATCCCTAATGCATAGGACACAGCCCCCACCTCTTTTTGAGAGTCAGCCCTGTCTGAACAGGGTGTATCCAGGCAGTGTGATGGCAGAGTCCAGTACCTTGGGGGAGAGCCAAGACTCTGCTATAGAGAGTACGTCTGGGTTATGCTGAGTGACCCATACTTTCAAGCTGTCCATCTTTGGGAATAAACTGCAGATATTTATGGAGGCAAGAGTGAGTCCCGCTGTGTTGTGGGATTGGTTTACACTGCATGGTGGTGGGCCTGGGTTCAGGTGCACATTTCCTGAGAGCAGGAGAAGGAGCAGCACCAGGCAGGTGAGATGGTTTAATAAGAGCTTGTTATTTTGACCCCTTTTTCTCTTGCTGAGTACTGGCACTTTCATGGTGCTATTTATTGTCAGGTTCTTTACAGTCCCCTTTTGTCAAAGGTCGTAAAATAACTTGTTGAGGCATACAGTGGCAAATAATTTTTTGGGGACTTTGTAATTTACATGGTATGAGCCATAAGAGACATCTGCAGCAGAAACTGAAAAGCAAGTAAATAAACAGCAGTCCATGTTACGGTGGACATTTTGTACCTATTTTTTTAATTCCATTGTAGATCACCCATTTCTCCTGCCTTAAACGATGCCCATAACAGCGAAGAAACAACAGCTACAGTAAAATGGCAACAGGATAATAGCAAGTGCAGAGACAGTGACTGTCTTTTTTTTCAGGGGGCTTCACCCCCACATAGCCTCCTTTGTGGGGGCTTTGCCCCCACACCCCCCTTTCTTTAGATAACCAACTTCAAGAGGAGTGCAACTCAAAGAGGGGGGAAATCCGTAAGTCACCAAAACAGCTCCCACTGTTTTCCTGTTGCTGTTACTGTCTGTCACCATTTTGTCTTCACTCTTATTACGGGACACCGTTTTCTTTTGCTCTCTGTTTTGATATCACTTTAGCAGTTTTTTTATGTTTGAAATAATTAAGGCAGTGGGACAGCCAGGTTTGACAGCTGGTGGGTGTGTCATTCAACTAGGGGGATCCAAGATGGCAGCAAGTGAGTGCCAATTCAGAAACATGCTGTGGTCTGCTGCATAATCTGTGCTAAAGTCTGCTGCTTACTCAGTGCTTTTTATCAATAATTTGGTGATTAAATGGACTCGTCATACATTTTGCAAATATGGAAGCAGTGATCTATTCTGTATCATGATACAGTTACTAAATCAAAGATTGCAGTCCCACCTCACTTTATGATTCTTAGTGTAAGGGGTGCCACTGCACTTCTGACACATACAGTTCATCTGTCGGAGGTAGTAAATTTTATAGTATCACTAGAAACCCCTTTTCCCAAATGGTGGTGAAACTATGGAAGTGCCTACTGGCAGAGACAGTGAGCCTAAAGACAAATCAGGCCTTCAAGGTAAGCCTGGACAAATTTCTGCTGATGAGGAGAATTGCTGAATACTCCAGATAGTATAATGGGTAGGGTACCCCTTAAAATGATTAAATGTTTGCACAGCATACTTATTCATACCTTCTTATGAAGCTGAATGACAGACATAATGGGCTTCAAGTCCCTTCCAATCTTAAATTGCTATGTTACCATGCTAAACAGCCAGAAACATGAAGGGTAAGCCAAGTTCTCCCCCTGCCCCAATCCGTTCAAGCTCCACTTCTCAATGAAAGGTTAGCATACTTAATTAGGACTGCCACAAGGAGGTGTCTGGCCAGTGCCAAGATGTCAGACTAATATCAGAACTCTCCCTAAATGAATGACCTTATCCCTTCACATTCTACAAAATATTCATAAGAACTGGTACCTCTTCACCAGCATACTGCCTGCCAGACTGTGCTGATCACACCAGTGTAATTTGTTTAAGTGCTGTATGACGCTGTCATCATTTCATCAAAAGAACTCTGGCTCAAACTCCTGAAGTGTGCATGACCTACCTCATGTTTCCCAGCAGTTCAGCTCTTTGCAGCCTCCTCACCCAGTGATGGCATCTCTAGTGACAGCACCTGACAATATGGCTAACATAATGACCATGCTCACACAGATCCTCTGGGATACAGCTAAAGTTAAAACAGCGACTGCCCAAACAAACTGAGAACTGGCAGCTCTAGAGAACTGTGTTATGATGACTGAACACAGACTTCAGTGGGCAGAGGAGGCAGGCAACATGCTCCAAGTGCAGTTCCATGAGCAGGACAGATACATCAATTATCTTCTCATGAAAACTGATAATATAGAGAACAGAGCCCAACAACAACAATAATGTGCAGTCTGTGGGTTTTCTGGAAGGGACTGAAAGGCCTAATATCATGGCCTGCTTGCCTGGTGACTGAATGACAGCACCAATCTCTGGTCTTGAAGCATAGGCCAGGGAAAGGGCTGCACCCAATTCTTGTAGAATTCCTAAGATACCCTGTGAAGGAAAATCTCCTCAGACTGGCATGGGAGCAATGCCCTCTTACCTGGGAAGGACACATGATCCAGCTCTTCAAGAACAAGGATCCAGTGACTGTGCTTGAGTCACTGGGTGGAGGACCTTTGAGGGGCAGCAATCATCCTGCCAGCCAGGATACGTTTCCCCTGTTTTCTCATTCCCCCTTCCTTCTGTGGCACAGAGGAGCAATGTGCAGTGACATCAATGGTGGTGCCATGGATGATCCCATGTGTGGTGCACCAGACACCTCTCACACATCCACTGGTCAGTTCACTTACCTCCAGCCTCCTCTAGGGGATGGTGCTGCTCTGAGCACCACACCACTCACTCTCCGGAGGAGAAGAGAAGTGCCCTGAACACTTGATCCTCCTCCCCCTGCTGACCCTCCAATAACCTGAGCTCATTCTCAAACTCAGACCATCGGTGCTATAATCAGTAACACTACTGCTGTGCCAGCGAGCCAGTTCCTTCTAGGACTTTCAGTGAACTTATCACAGAGATGGTGGCCTACCTTGGGGTCTGCTATAAACTAGCCCTGCTGGGGGTTCAATATACTGAGATATCTTGCTCTGCTATGGGCAAACTCAGTGGGGTCCAACACATGTTCCAGTATCCTGAATAGGTAGAACACTTAATTTCCTTTACCTGCCCTGGCAAGAGCTTTGCTGAAGCAATCCTTCCGAATGAAGTCTCTGCTCAACCCCTGGATGGCCTTCCTGGCCAGTGTCTGCCACAGCACCAACAGTTCTAGTCAGCTGGATGAATACATGGAGCTATAGTGAGTACTCCTTGCTTTTTATTTGACTACTTTGCTGTATTTTGGTCTGCACCCAAGCCTTTGCCTGCCCCCTATGTTTGATGAGGTAGCCTACCATTATGGCTTAGAGTATGGACCAGACTGCATCAATCACTCTACAGGGGGCATATTTAATCTTTATGTCCAACTAGCTGAAATGTGGAATTGTGACAGTTGCTTTTCTTCCTGACATGTCCCCCAAACACTAGCCTAGCACACTGACTTTGGCATTGCTCTGGTGTCCTTTACTCTGGGAGCTGTATGCCAACTCTCACTGTGCAAACCATTCATTAATCTCCTCCCTCAAATGACTTTTATATGGACTCTGCAGTCTGATTTTAAGTTTAGCAGTCCACCTCTGAAGTGTTGCAGGAATCTGTTTGGTGGACTTTACCAAAGTGTCTAGGGGTTGGATATTGAAGCTACTGGTTGAACCAGATATAGAAAAAACAAAGCCCATCCTAAGGGTCATGTCTCCCTGTACTTTTCCTTATGATAGAACTGCTCCCATTATTTTTTCTTTGCTCTGGTTAGATTGCATAGTGAAGGGAGAAGTCTGCTTCCACTGAGCATAGCTCAGAAACTAAGGGCACCATGTGAATTTCCCCTTGCACAGTCAACGAGCATGAACTTCCATACTGAGGCATTGGTGCAACCATGCCTAAAAAGTTGGAAGGGGAATGGATCAACTGAGAATGAGGTGGAATATTTTCTATATGCTCCCTAAGATTAATGAATAGCTCCCCGCTCCCTCCTCCTACCTCCACCTCTCCCTATCCTCACTTCTCTTGCTATGGGCTCATAAAGTAGATAATGCTGTGTATGTCACTCCTATCCTTGCTTCCTGACTGCCGGATGCCACTCCCTGAAAATAGTTTTATGACCCATGTGGGCAAGACTATCAGCCTAGTCAAAGACCAGAGGTACACCTCTAATGTGCAGCCATGGCAGGTAGTGGCTACATTGTCCTTCTAAATCCCCTCTACCCATGGTGCCCTGTGATGTGGGGTAGTCATGGGGGTCACTGGGGAGCCTTGGCTCCATCGCCTGTGAGCACCATACCTCCTAGGCTGGGCAATTTTATAGAGAATAGAACTTGCAGGGTATATCCCAAGGCAGCTTAGCCTGCTTGCATATATATTGGAAGAGCATGATATGGAAGCATACAAGCAAAACTGGAGATCCCTTCCCTCTCCTGCTTAACTCCACCCCCCCCCACACTCCTAATCCCCCTTTCTATTCTCTCACTCAGCTCTCTACATCAAATTAGAATAAAAAAGGTTTACGGGGTCATGCATCCCATATTCTGTCCAACACCAAAGTAGCCCATAGTTACTCATGTACAATCTGGTTCTGTCTTATACCTCTCTTAAAAAGAGGGTTAGGTTATTTGGTTAATAAATGTTTGCTGAACTTATTTAACCATGAGGTTCCCCCAGATCAGGTTTGCTAGAACCTTGGGTTATGTGTATCTCCCAGTTCTTACTAGTCTTTCTGAACATGTGTACCCTTCCCCTTGGAAACCCCAGTCTATGGATTTCAGATACTGTCATAACAGGCACCCCCAAGAGTATCTGTTTGAAATGGAATCCACCTAGTCTACCACCACTGCCTCAGAGAGTAAAAAAAGGAGGAACGGCTGGACTGTGGTGGGCTCTAGGAGGATGGGGATGGCAGGTCGGGAACACAGTCCTCAGATGATGCACTAACCAACTTGTATGTCACTGTGGTAAGATGGGACTACCAGATGGAGGCACCCATGGCAGTGGTCAAGGAGGATGTGGGAGCCTTCCACAATGGAGACCTCAAAGTGGGAGACAGAGGACCCCAGCAGAGGAGGAAGCAATGTCTGGTGGGAGACTCAATAGATAGGGGGATAGCTCTGGGAACAAAATGGGAGGGGAAGAGGGAGGTAAGGTGCTTACCTGTAACCTTGACATGGAAAGATGGAGAGCAGATCCTTAATATCACTAAGAAAGCAGGGCAGGAGAGGGAGCTGGATGTCACTGTCCATCTGGGAACCAATGATTCTGTAAACATAGCGAAGAATAGGTTCAAGGAACTGGGGAGGGGTCTGAACCAGGAAGCTTGCACACTGGCATTCACTGAGGTGCTACCTGTGTATGACCAGGGGAAGGATAGGGAACTCTACACCAGGTTCTTCAACAACTGGTTGAAGGCATGGTGCAAGGAGGGAGGATTTTGCTACATCAGGGACTGGGGTTCTACCTGAGTGATAGAGGCCTGTATAAGGGTATAGCATTGTGAAAAAATTACAGTTAGTAAATTATCTATTACAAATACTTAGAAAGGAGACGAACGGAGACGAGACTGAAGGTGGAAGATTTTAATGATTATAACAATAATCACAGCGAGAGATTACAAGTGGTACATCCTTCATTCTTCAAACTAACAGTTAATGCAGGCTTGCTTATATAGTGGAAGACAGTATCATCACTTCCTATGGTTGTCTATGATTGGTTCAAAACATATACAAACATCAACTTAAAAGGCAATTCTCTTTTTAGTATATGTATGAGCTCATCTTTTGGTCAGCACAAATGTATAGATAGTGTAAATTATATTACTATGTATGGCTAGTAATAGTTGTCACTACCAGTTACCAAGGTCTAGGAGGAAGAAATAGATTTGGACTTAAGAATGTGCATACAAGCATTTTGGCCTGTCCTAATAATAATAGTCAGAAGGGTAATTTAAACTCTATCCCTGTATTTCTGTCTTTGCAGACACTTAAAACACCTGTTTTCTATTACTCACATGGTCAGTACAAATATCAAAAGGCACTTTAATATTGCAACTTGTGGCTCAGTTAAACTTGTAGCTTTACAAGTTTTATATAATTCAATTATATAGGCCAACATTTGTTACACAAACACATTATGTTTTAGACCAAAATGAGGTTAGCCTGAAATATTGGGACAAACTTCTTTATCCCTTGTTACAAGCCCCCCCCTTGGCACAATATTGCCTAATTATTATTTGTGCAACAGTGCAGCTCCTCGGAGCATGTACATCTCATTACGTACTTTACGAATAGTAAGTCTTAAGTGACACAGGCCTATAATTACCAAGAATACTAAGATCACTTGCAACACAAGTAAAACTTTAAAAGACAGGACTCCTAAGGGTCCTCCTGCATAGCTATAAATCAAGTGCTCATTATCACTCTCACTGAGCAATTCATTTACAACTACTCGTGCCTTATGAGCAGTATTTTGGATTTGTATCAAATGAGTATCTTTCCAATTTAAAAGTGACTGCACGTTAAGAGACAGGAGAGGTATCACAGCTCCAAATGATGGCGCATACTTGTTAATATCATATGCTTGGTGTGGGGTATCAAATGTCACATTATAATTCTCATTCTCCAGGTTGGTAATAGGGTGCAACACCTTGTCACCAATATATACATTATGTTTGGGAATAATACAAAAGTTTGGGTTGTGAATAGTACACATTTGTCCTTCATAAAATAAGATTGGTGTATTTGTAACAACACAGTATTGGTTAGTACTATTATAGGTTACAACTACTTGTGGGGTATACCATCATTTTAACTGGATAGGGCACAAGGCAGTATTATTTTCAGCTTGACCCGTGGGAATTTCCCCACAGATGGGTTGCGTTTGTGACATGATGTCACACTGGCATATCCATTGATTATTTATTTCTTCACATCAATGTAAGTTTGGCGCTACCCAGGACCCATCATTGCTGCGTACTAGGATCTCTGGGGGCGAGACTCGATATGCATAATACTGGCCTTGTAAATACCCTACAGAGTGTACTTTTACTATTTGGGAGTATACCTCCTTGTTATACTCAACTTGAGGTAGTCTTACCACAAGGGACATCCTCATGGTGCTACTAAGCGTACTGTTAGGTCTAAACACTTGTGGTTTAACATATACTTTGGTTACCTTGCGAATCCACCACATACGTGGGGCTCGAGCTTTAATACAAAAAGTTATACACTTACTATCATTAACATTAAGGCAATCTGGACAATACCACAATTTTAGCTGTACGTCAGAAATTTGGTCAGGCAATTGATTATTAGTAATCTCCTGTAACAATTGACTAACTTGAGTTAAAACATAAGATCCATAAGCACTACACACTATAGCTTTATTTATGGTATTATTAAAAACTTCTTCATTATGTTCAACCACAACTTCATTAATTTTGTGCTCTACCTCTTTAAACAAACAGCCCACCTCACGTATATTGTACACAGATAAACGCTCTTCCATTGCTAAACCTTGCTGGCCTAATGTAAGTGGTAGCAAGACCCTCTCTCCTGTGTTAGTATTAAACAGGTCTTGGTACCCCTTAATGGCCTCAAGGTCTGCCCTATTCTATATGCTCATTCCTGATCCAAAAAGTCCAGCCAGGTCTCCCCACAGATCTCATTTCTTTCTAGTATTACTAACCCTTTCTTTACTAATAAGAGGGGCCATCATGCTCCCTGTTTTGGCATGGAAGGCACTTAACATGTCAATTAACATGGTGGCATAAAACTTTGACACACCAGTGTCAGCACAACTACTGTTAACATTTATATTCCAGCTAGAGAAATCTAGATTTATATGCACTCTACTGTACTTTACATTATTCACAAGCATTTGATCAATAAGTGTTGATGTAAGCCTACTCTCCGGCCCTGTTGTCACGTTTGGGCATTCGGTTGGTGTTACAGTTAAGTATATGGTATCTGAGACTGCAAAATGTAATGAGTTGTTTACACCAGCATAGTTACAAACACTATTATCACCCCAAAGACAGTAGGACAGAGTTAACACATAAACACCATTGTCCTTTGGTGTGGCTCTGTTTATAACGAGACCCATTTTTCTGTTCCCAGTCCATGTAGCTTTGCAGTGATCCAGTCTTGAGTTCTGATGCACAGCTGGACCAGCTGTTAAAAATGTCCACACACCAGTTTGTAGATATGAAAGTACGGTTGTTTTTAGTCCAGGTGGCTTTCCATCACTACACCTCCCTCCTCTATAGGTAGCCCCCTTCCTGCTACCGGCTGTCTACCTTGCTTATTTTGCTCATGTGCAATAGCCATGTTCCTGGCTGCAGAGGTTAAATATTTGTCTAGTTGATACTGTATTACCTTTAAAAACTGCTCATGTTTAACCTTATCTTGGGTAGCTGAGCCTGGTGGGGGTACATCCTGTGGTTGAATCAACCTCATTTTTCTTCCTGTCATCAATTCATAAGGGGTTAATCCTGTACTAGCTTGGACTGTCCCTCTAATGGCCATCAAGGTGTGTAATCCAGTCCTTTCCTTCATTCACCGCTGCCTTTTTAAGGGCATTTTTCAAGGTCCGATTCAGTCTTTCCACCATCCCTGAGGCCTGAGGCCTATATGGCAAATGTAGTCGCTGTTGAACTCCCATTATCTTACACATTTCCTGCATCACTTGGTTTATGAAATGAGTTCCTCTATCAGATTCTATGATATTAGGAAATCCCCACCTAGCACAAACTTACGTATATAAAATTCGAGCTGTTGTTATAGCATTGGCACTCCTAACTGGAAATGCCTCTACCCATTTTGAGAACATATCTATCACTCTACCAGCATATACTTATATCCCCTTTACGTAAGTAACGGCCCAATATAATCAATTTGTAATGCATCCCATGGTCCTTCTGCTAAAGATAATCGCTGTAGGAATTTTTCTACTTAGGGTCCTGCTGGAGGCATATTAAGCATGTCTGTAGTGCTGATTGGACAGTTTTAGATATGTCGGGCCAGTAATATTTACCTTTGATAATTTGCAGGTTTTATCATGCCTGATGTCGTCCCTTCCACGATGGTTCTCTAGTACAATGTCCTTTTGTAAAGAGTCGGGCACTACCCACTTTGGGATTTTTCTTCCCTTCCTTTGATATAAAACATTATCTATTATTGTGAGAGCACCATGGACCTTGGATCCTTTTGCATTTTTTATTTCTCTTGTATCCACTTGTCCTGTTTTTGGGGCTCCTGTAAGTTAGGCAGAGTATCCACCCTTTTAACCTCACTAACACTACTTGAGCCTTGCCTGTCCTGTGGTCTGATGCCCTCCCAAGGGTCCCCTTCCTTGGCAGCGATTTTAACCCACTTGTCTGCTCTCTCATTTCCCCATTCCTCAAAGGTTCCGTACTTATTGGTAGTGTGATCTTTTACTTTAACTAAAGCTATTCTCCCTGGGAGCTTCTCCCCTTCCTTTAAAATTGCCTTTAAAAGCTGTCTATGTCACACATGCTCCCCTGTAGCTGTTTTCATATCCCTTCTAGTCCATATGGGCAACCATGTGATTAACGAGCCTCTAACGACTGTAGTCAACATTTCAAATTGTATTGGCCAGCCCGTATGGGACTGCCTTTATTGCCTCATATAGATGACCACCTGCATATTGAGATCTAATCTTCTGGTGATAACTTAATGAGCAACCACTGCTGATCTAGGGGCCTCATTTCATCATCATCCCAGTATTGAAATACACAGCAGCCCCAGTATAGGCATTTCTTTTCCCAGTATCGTGATCCATCTACACAACATTGTATGACCTTTATCATCTCTATGTCTTTCTACAAGGGGACAAATATGCCTCCTGTTGCATGAGTTCCCCCCACAATTCAGGGTTCTCCTTGAGTAGTCCAAAGTACTGCATCATGTGGGCTTATTGAGTTTTGTACTGTAACTTGTTTATCCTGTAGTGCTAGCAACCACTTAGCCACCTGCTATGGCTGACTCCCTTTGCCTTTCCTTCCACTAACAATTTAATGGGCTGTGAGTTGTTTGGATAATTATAGGCTAAATCCAACTATTTCTTCGCAGTGTCATGCTCACACTATTGCAATAATGTTTTTTCACACTGGCTAAAACCTTGTTCCACTTTAGACAACTGTCAATTTAAGTATGTTATTGGGACCAAATTATCCCAACGATTTTGTAATAGTACTGCTATTGTAGTGTCGTCTGTTGCTACAGCTTGTATTATAAATGGCTTTGCATGATCTGGGATGGCTAAAGCTGGAGCTTGCATTAACGCTTGCTTTAATTTCTTAAAACACTGCAACTCTTCCCCTTCCCATATTAGCTTGTCCTCTTTTTGTGGGTTGTCTCAGAGTAACGCATACAACGGCTTAGTGGTCTCAGAATACCCTTCAATATAATCTCTGCAAGAATTGGTCATTCCTAACAGTTTCCTAAGCCCTGTTACAGTCGTTGGTAAAGGTAAATTTTGTATAAGGGTAGCCCTGGCAGGGTCAACACGCCTACCCTTCTATGACACTATGGTTCCTTAAAATGTCACTTCTGGCCTAGCAATTTGTACCTTTTCTGGATTAATTTTAAGACCTCTTTTAGCTAGGGCTTTAAGCACTTGGTCTAATAATTGGGCGTGCTCCGCCATATTTCTGCTTTGCAACAACAAATCATCCACATATTGAATTACCTCATGTTTCAACCCCTCCTCTTGGAGTACTTGTTGCACATAGTGAAGAAATAACGTTGGGGAGGAGTGGAACCCCTGGGGCAAATGAGTAAAGGTGTATTGTTGATTTTTAAAAGTAAAAGCAAACTTATACTGGTCTTGTCGGCTGAGGGAAGGGACCAAAATCCGTTTTGAAGTTGGGGACAGAAAAAACTTTACTTGTAGGTTTAAGTTTGTTAAATATTTCAATTACCATACACTTATAATGGGGCTAACTTGTGGAGTTACTTTATTTAATTTTCTGTAATCTATAGTTAGTTAATACTTTCCATTGGGTTTTTAACGGGCCATATAGGGTTATGTTGCTGTTGAGCAAATGGGTGCTAATACTCCTTGGGACAATAAATCATTAATTACTGGCTCTATTCCTGTTACTGCCTCCTGTGGGATGGGGTACTGTTTAGTATGTCCAGGGTCGGGCCTTCCACTGCATTTCTTCTGTGTCACTGACTGTCCCACAATCAGTGCCAGACACCCTTGAGACACTGGGGTATTTGTCTATTATTTGTTGTAACTCTGTTTGGCTTACCTCGGGCCGATTATATGCTTTATTGGATTTAACTGAAGCTCAAATATAACTCTCAGGTACTGTTGTAATACTATACCCTTTAACTGTTACTTGCACTAAGCACTTGTTGACTAAATCAATAATTAGGCGGTGTTTCTTTAAAAAGTCACTTCCTATTATATTTTGCTTTGTGAGGCTTCCCTCCATTACTATGAATCTTCCCTCCCCAACTACCTTGGTTCCTACAGCAACTATTTGTGGGTAAGTCACGTACCCTTGTGCTGTGTGTCCTGTGCAGCCCTCTATTTGTAAGGGAGGTTTTTCTGGATCCAGTGGTATGTGCATAGTAGTAAGTGAGACGGCTTCCCTGGTATCAACTAAAGCCATCACCCATTTTTTTCCCATTTTAAGTGGCACGGTTGGTCGCCCCTGGTTATCAAATGTTAGTGCACATACCCATCATGAGTCAGGAGCCCCGGGGCCTCCGCATCCCTATTCTTCAGCCAACTGTTTGATCGCTGCCATCCGCTTGATGATGTCTTCATCATCAAATTCTTGAGGCAGCGCGGTTGGTTTTTTTCGTTCCACTGTATCTAATATTGTTTTTAACCAATCCAACAAATCCTGTGCACTATCACCCCCTCATCCTGGTTTATCTCTTGCATCTTGCCTTTTGCCCCGGCCCCTTCCCATTGCCGAGGTCCTTGTCCTTTATCCGCCCCCTTGCCCAGCAATCCTTATTACATGCCCAGGCTTTTTACAATTAAAGCAAGTTCTAGTTTCTTTTTGTGGTCCTTCATTTGTCCATGTCACAGTGGCAACTTCCGCCTTTCACTGTTTTTCATTAAGATAAGTCTCTAGGAGGGTGATTCGCTCCTCCTGGGTTGGAGCCAGTTTTACAACTGTTCTTAGGGTGGGGTCTAAATCATATGCCCTAATCCATAAGTCTCGGAAGGTAGTATCATCTTCCGAGGGGCAATCCTGCCCTCTGTACCTCTGATAGACCTCAAAAAGCCGAGGGATAAAGACCCGTGGTCCCTCTCCCAACTGTGGCTTTGTTTGCAGTATTCTGTCCCAGTCAACTTCTTGCTTTGCAGATTCCCCTCTCGCTTTTCTGATAGCCTCAACTACTTCATTATAGTCTGCCCATGAATTTATGTTTTGCATGGCCCCTTTGTGTGTCCCCTGAACCTCCTCAGGCATAGCTTCTGCTAAGGCGGGGGACAATTTAAACATAACCAACCTACATATGTCTTGGTTGGTTAAGCGGAGGGTGGTTGTTAACTGCTTTAATTTCTGCTGCAATTCAGGTAGGTTGGTTTTGTGATCAATTGGACCTAGCATTTGGCCCAAATTGGTCATTTCCTCTATGGTCAGATCCTTGACTATACGGCTTTTATCTTCCTTTTTAATGGTTATTGGTGATTGCAGGTGCTCTCGTACCACCTTTCTTGACTTTACCACTTTACCTCCCACTGCCTTCCACTCTTCTCCATCCTTCTCCATTTCCTGCATTTCCTCCCTTTCTACCCATTCCTCTTTTTTAGCTCCTAGTGGGGAGGTAGTGTGCCATTCTTCATCACTTTCTCTGCTCATAGCCTGACGTGCCTCATCATCCTCTCTCAAAGTATCTCTTACTTTTACATACTTTTTATCATAGATATCTTCTTGCTTTTTATGTCTTTCTGCTTCTTCCTTCTTTCCCATTTTTTCAGTGTATTCCCTTTTTAATCCATGTTTAGCACACTTGTTTTGCAGATCTAAAGCATCTTGTTCTTGCTGATACCTTGTGGCAGCAGACATAGGTCCGCCGGTGGCCGTCATTCCCCGTGTTTGCATGGGTGCCACTTTAACCTTTACCACCCCTTCTCCTATATTAATTAACTCTTGAATCTTCTCCATTGCTCCCTGTAGTTCTGTATACAGTTGCCTGGTTTCACTAGCCTGCTTTTGTGCCTGTTGGTCTAGCTTAATCTGTAGAAGGGCATGATCCCTATTTAACAGACACAAATCCCTTTGTGCTTTTATTAGCTGTGTCCTAAAATTAATACACTGCTGCTCTAACTCTTGGTGTTGATCTATTGGGATGCTATCTTTATACATCAATATTAATTCTTCTAGTTGTTCAGCATTTTGATCCCTTTCATCCCTCATCTGAGCTACTTCTTTATTCTGGCAACACACAATAGTCTGATTATACTGCCACAGCCCTTGCAATGCATTTGCAAAGATTTCCTTTTCATTTTTTACTCCCTCATTATGAAGGGACACTTGCTGAGTAAAATACAATTGTGCCTGTTGATCATCAGGCACTGGTTCATATGCTTCCCCCTTTAGGTGTTTTCCTAGAAAATGACCTATTATTGTTTCCATACTCATTCTTCTTATCTTTTTCTTGCCTGCCTAGCCTTTACAGCCGGGTGCACCTGTGCACTGGTGCCCTGATCTGTCTAGCTATGTCTTATGGCTCCCTTGTGAGGTCCGGCTTGCAAGTCCCAGCACCTTAACTTACCTACTCTGCCCCATGAGCTCCTACAGAGTTAAGCATTACTTTTTATTTTAAACAATTTGAGAAGCATACAAAGCATACATCACCTGATTGTCAAGTGTCTGTGACGGCTCTGTGTACCTTCTTCTCTTCGGGCTAAAACCAGCAGCACCACGTCCCAAGTGTCATCACCTCTTATTAGGGCCTGCAGACTAACCAACCAGCAGTTAGGCTGCCTCCTCACATGCAGCACCAGCGATCCGAGTCTTTAAGGCACCAATTGTAGTGTTGTGAAAAAATTACAGTTAGTAAATTATCTATTACAAATACTTAGAAAGGAGACGAATGGAGACGAGACTGGAGGTGGAAGAATTTAATGATTATAACAATAATCACAGCGAGAGATTACAAGTGGTACATCCTTCATTCTTCAAACTAACAGTGAATGCAGGCTTGCATATATAGTGGAAGACAGTATCATCACTTCCTATGGTTGTCTATGATTGGTTCAAAACATATACAAACATCAACTTAAAAGGCAATTCTCTTTTTAGTATATGTATGAGCTCATCTTTTGGTCAGCACAAATGTATAGATAGTGTAGATTATATTACTATATATGGCTAGTAATAGTTGTCACTACCAGTTACCAAGGTCTAGGAGGAAGAAATAGATTTGGACTTAAGAATGTGCATACAAGCATTTTGGCCTGTCCTAATAATAATAGTCAGAAGGGTAATTTAAACTCTATCCCTGTATTTCTGTCTTTGCAGACACTTAAAACACCTGTTTTCTATTACTCACATGGTCAGTACAAATATCAAAGGCACTTTAATATTGCAACTTGTGGCTCAGTTAAACTTGTAGCTTTACAAATTTTATATAATTCAATTATATAGGCCAACATTTGTTACACAAACACATTATGTTTTAGACCAAAATGAGGTTAGCCTGAAATATTGGGACAAACTTCTTTATCCCTTGTTACAAAGGGTGATGGCCTATATCCATCCTGGAGGGGGACAGCAGTCCTGGGTGGAAGATTTAGATGCTACTTTGATATGTAATTTGAAATTAGTCAAGAGGGGAGGCAGAAATGCTGAGGAAGCAAGAGACTTCCCTCCTCCCAGAGAACAGGACATCACTTAGGAAAATCCAAGTTGGAAAGTATTCTCCATGGGTAGTAAGAAGTAAGAACCAGGGGAAGAAAGATCAGAAGGGGAACCCTAGATTGCAGAAGGGGCTAGGGAGGGAAAACAGGGAGACAGCAGAAAAGGGGAGGACAAGCGTGAGATGGTGGAAAAGGAGAGAAAAGGAAGAGGGGGGACAGGATAGGGAAAAGGAGGAAAAAAAATGGAATGCAATGTGTGATAATGCAAGAAACCTGGGAAACAAAATTCCTGACTTTGAGGCTATCATGGCAGAGGTGGATCTCAAGGCAGATCTCAATCTAGTGGCCATAGCGGAATCATGGTGGTGCAATAACAACCACGGCTGGAATGTGACCATCACAGGATACACCATGCTTAGTGAGGAGAGGACAGGAAGATAAGGCAGGGCCATTGTGCTATATGTAAGGGAAGGAATTAAGGCCACAGTGTTACAGAGTCAGCTTAGGGAGCAAAAGGGACTAGTGGTAGTATAAGTCACCTAGAAATGGGATCAGGGCCTTTATTTAAATAAGAGTAGTATAACAGACCACCAGAATGTGGGGAGGAATTGGATGGCACCTTGGGGGAGGCCATTAGTAAAATGACAAGCAAGCGGGGAGTACTGGTTTGGGAGATTTTAACATGCCAGATGCAGACTGGGGCATCCTGGCCACAGCTACAAAAAGAAGCAGGGCCATTCTCAGCTCCCTACAGGGGGCATTTCTTTAAACTTTATGTTTATTGAATTTGCGTGTAAAACAAGTACACAGTACATTGCATCTTGGAAACAGCAAATGTTGTACAATCAGAATGGAAAGAATACACATTCCATTATATTCACGATAACTGTATCTCCAAGCTAGTACTAAAATCTGGGGGAGGAAATCTAAAATAAATCATTCCATTATACTAAAATTTCATAGATCTGTGTAGCTGTAGCCCATGAGCAGGTGGAATAAACATCAAATAATATCCTAATGTTTGTAATAATTGCCTCGCTCACAGAGCATGGGATCGACTTTTATTCCTGAAGATATTACCTAATAGGGGGAAGAGTACCAACCCCCTTAAATATCCAGAGATGCAGAAGAACATCAATGCACATTTATAGTACAATCTTTAAGATATGCTAAAGCATGAGGAGAACACAGCTGTATTCTCCAAGACTCTTAAAGCATACAGTGTTACGTAATACAGTAATAATACTAAATACTCAAAGCATTAATGAGGCTCTAGTAACTAGTATCATTTTTACTATCAATGGTTCTTTAGTTTAGAGCCCATATTTCAACATCTGAATTAACCTTTTAAACAAGTGATAACAGGGCAGCTTATTGATGACTTCAAACAACTGCTTGAGGTCTACATCTGCCTTAACTGTCAAGCAAGTTGAAAAGTAAAGTCACCATACATTTCTGTTCAAGTTTCTTCTGATAAATCATTATCAGATGCCTGAGCTCGACTGTCAGACTGCTGTGCCACCAAATGGGTGACCCATTTTCCAGCATCAGTTGGGTCAGTAAAAATAAATACCTTGTCTTGGGAGCAGTTGCTACTTGAACTCAGTGTGGGGTAGTCAGCTTCGTTACTCCATCGCCGGTCTCCTATCAGTTTGTTAGTGTCCCATTGTTGGTGAATTTCACCACGGCTTCATTTTTTGGTGAGTGTTTTTCGCTAAAACTTCTTTTGACTGCCTTATCTGGTGATGTGGTCATTTCTAACGGCAACCAAAATGCGGTTTTAAGCAGTAGCGAAAAGCCGAAGTACCGTGGTGTTGTGGTGACATCCAAGACTTGGGGTTAACCTGAGGTGCTTCTCTTTTTGATATTCAAGGATCAAAAGTTGAAGAGGGTGTGCAGAAATCCAACAAATGTATTAAAAGGTGCAGATGAACAAATGTGCATTAAATCTCCATTCTGCATGTGATAATTGGCACACATAAGCCAGGCCCTACATTTATGGTGTTCATTTTGTCTGTTTAGTGGAGCCGAAAAGATGCAATACCTACTGTTTTGGATTGTGAGGACTGGTTGTTAGAAGAAGATAGTGAAGGATTTGGAGGAGGAAAGTGAACTAAAGAGGAGCCTTGAATATTTTAAATTGTGCATGACCTCTAGCTTCCTGAAAAATTCAGTATGTGCCCATTTTTTGTATACTCTTGCTTAAATTCAAGATGACTGTATTGGTGTTTTTGGTGGAATAAGTGTGGAACATTGTGGCCTTTCATTTTCTGAGTCAGACCTTTTTTTGGGGGGGGGTATATTTTACTGATAGTATTGTCAACATCGTGGTTGGTTAAGATTGAGCTATTTATATCCTCTATTTAAATAAAGCCAGCAAATGGTTGCTACTTTTTAAAGATTTAGAGAAAGTATGTTAGTAGTGCAGTAGTTAGCACGTATGTTAGTAGTGTAACAGCTAGTCTACTTTTTCTGCTTATAGGCAGGAAAATATTATCAAGACATTTTTGTACAACTTATTCAGAATAAGGATATTCAAGTTATTTTGAAATTGCTTGTTGAGATTTGTATTGCACTATCATTCTATCTGATGTTTACCAGAAGTGACAAAATGCTTACCACAAATCGAGGTAAAAAAGGAAATGTAATGGAGGAGAAATCAAAAAAAAAAGAAAGACAATAATGGATGTGTATTTTATGATACGCTATGCATTACCTCTACCCCATAGAGCAAAAATTCTTTACATATGCCAAGCCACTGAAAAATACTACTAAGTTGGCCTCTGAGCTGGTTGGTGATTTAGGGAAAAAACTAAGCAATGAGATGAATAGCATAGTTAAGAATGTTGAATTAGTTAGTAATCACGATGTTGAAGAGAAATTAACTACCATTCGAAATCTCAATAAGGGGAAAATTAAAATAAAAGGAAGCCCTTGTAAAAAATAAATCTGAGGGGATTGATGGTAAACAAATCACTCAGAAAAATATAACTGAGTTTTTTATGCCTAAATCTAAATTCAATGTAAAGGAAAATAATACACAAAAAGTTACAGAGTCTATAACGGAAACATCAGCTGTAGAGTTGACCGAGAACTCTGTTATTGATTCTAGAAATGAACAAAAATCAAAACTAAAAATGTTCAGTCCTTTAGAAATCTCTTCAGGACTTTCTGAAAATCTGGGTAATTTTTGTCAGGAACCTGCTTCTGGGATACCGTCAGAAAGAAATATCTCTACACCGACAGGCTCCCCCACAACAATATTTGAGAAAATGGACAAAGAAGTAGAACAAATAGTGATAGATGAAGATCTTTTTGCCCAATGTCCAGATATATTGTCAAAGTACACTTTTAAGGCATTGACACAGCTAGTCATGGCATACGTTGTGTTGTTAGAAGCCATAACAGATCTAAAAAACAATGTAGAAACTTCTATCAATATTTTATTCTTTAAATTGCAACAATTGGAGGAAAAAATGGATGAATTTATTTGTCAAAAAAAGACAGGTAAACTATCTTTTTCATTGATTCAAATTCCAGATTCTCTACCAAAAGGTAAAGGGAAGTGGAAGGGTCTTTAGAAATGCAAGGAAAAGAAAAGGAGAGAGAAACAATCTAAAGTACAGGTAACAAAAAGCCAGAAAGAAGTAATTACAGAAAAGTGTATAAGTCATAGCCCAGTAAGAAAGGACAATATGGAGATTGAGAAAAATACTATCAAGAATAGTTTAGGAGAAAAGAGAGGAACAGTGGAGAATGTAAAATGTATAGAATGTAACAACATTTCCATTGATAAGACAACTGATGTAACAGATGAAAGGAAAAGATTGCTTGAGGGAAATGAAGTCTGTATAAGACTCAGTGGTATGTTTCAGAAAGCAGCTGTATCAATGGAATAATTAAGGGATCTTATTGAGTATCTAACTACAGTAGAATTGAGCATACACCAGGCTAAGGGTAATATCATCATGGCATGCAGAGATGAGAATCATGAGCAAAAACCTGTTTATGTACTTGTCCCTCACATGAACCTGGCAAAGTCCGTCTGGGCTAAAACCCATAGACTTTCATCTCTGGGCCTAAGAATATGGGCTTCTATCTCTTGGAAAACCATTGACGTCCATACTAAGCAATCTCTTGGGATAGGTACTTACCTCCATCTGAACACTTTTAAAGAAAACTTAATCCAGTTACAATAGGATTTTAATAACTCACCATTAGATAGCAAGAAATTTAATCCCCAGGTACTGTCCCTTTTTGGTGTAGGTAAATTACTGGGAGAAAATGAGGAAGTTCTGACTGCTTATGTAAATTCCCTTATGGGCTCTTATCTAAAGAGACCTGGGGGGAAGATTGCATTTGTTACGTAAAAAGAGTCTCTTAAGATGAAATGGACAGTCAAATAGACTTTTGTTGTGCTTCAGCTAAAATATTTTCCCTGATAAAATGTAATGTGGAGTTTTTTGATAATGCTGGTATATTAGTAGTGGCTTCGCTTAGTCTTTATGATGAAGGTCTTGGGGCCTTTGACTCAGAACATTAACTAGGAACAACAGATGAAAGTTTTACAGAAACTTTGTTATTACTGAACAAAATAATTTATGTGTTCAGCTGTTATCTTGGAATATTGCAGGACTGTGCAGTAAGTTGGCAGATCAGGAATGTATTGGATTTCTATTAAAGTATGAAATTCTGACTATACATAAGACATGGGCATTGGAGAAGGTAAATATTAATGGATATCAAGTAGTTTCAAATCCAGTGATTAAAAATTAAAAAAACTTGGTAGACCAAAAAGGGGGACTGGCTATATATATGTAAAGATTGGGCTTAATATCTCCATATTAGAAGTTATTAAAAATACACAAAATTATATTTTGGTTGTTATTCTCATTGATCAGGTTACGCTGATTGTGGTTAGTGTGTATCTTCCTCCGTCTAAAAAATTAGATTGAACTGGAAATATTTGGAGCTCTATGGGTGCAGAGATAGATAACACTTTTCAAAAATATCCTAAAGGTATTCTTTTAATAGTGGGAGATTTTAATGCCCGTATTTCCAACTAGGATAATCTTCAAGATTTGGAGAATCAGTTAAATCTTAACTTTTGTAACAACAGGACTAGCAAGGATAAAGGAGTAAATTACAGAGGTCGGGGTTTAATTAGATTTATTGAAGAAAACATCCTGATGGCTCTGAATGGAAGACTAGAAGGTGAAACGGAGGGTGAATATACTTTTTTCTCTGGGGTGGGACAGAGTACAATAGATTATGTTATAATTAATCTGGAGTGTCTTGAGAATTTTGTATCATTAAAAGTCTCTATGAGATCTGAAAGTGACCACGCAGCTCTGAGTATGCAAATAATAATTGATAATAAAAATAGTTCCCAGGATTGATTTCTTTTTGCACCTTGGGCACAATTAAGTTTGGATAGGAAACAACATTTGAATTTTAGGTCTATCACTGGAAAAGAGGTAGAAAATCTTTTGAGGGAATTTGAAAAAAAGAAGGAAGAGCGAGAATGGGACAACATAGAATGGGCTGATGTCCAATTAATTAAACTCAATCAAGATCTTAGAGCAATAATCTATACAAATTCTACATCAGAACCCAGAACAAATATAAAAACATGGTTCGATAGAGAATGTAAAAAAGAAAAAAGGGATCTTGGGAAATTAATTAGATGGACTAGAAATCATCTGTCCAGGAAGAATAACTCTAGCTTAAATAGGACTAGGAAACAATACAACAAATTCCTTCAGATAAAGAGGTTATCTTTTCAAAATGAGTTATGGGAAGAGATGTTTCAAATTATTATGAATAAAGATGTTAAGGCTTTTTGGAATATAGTTGTGAAAGGAACCAATCATTATCAGTTCTCATTATTAGTATATATCCCAAAAGAAACCTGGGTAAAACATTTTAAAGATATCTTTTGAAAATTCCCTGTATAGAAAATTCTGGAAATGCTCTCCCGGATGGTTTTAGGAGAGCAGGGTCGTCCTTAGTTTTTTCTGTGGAGGAAATTGAAGCCTCTATAATGATGTTAAAAAACAAAAAGGGCCCCTGCCCAGATTGTATCCCACCCGCTGTTTATAAAGAACATAAGGAATTTTGGATACCCCTGCTTACAGCATTTTTTAATTTATGTGTGAAACATAACTTTATCCCTATTTCCTGGACAAGTAATATCATCGTCCCTATTTATAAGAAGGGCTTGGTTTATGAGCCAAATAACTTTTACCCTATTAGTCTGTTAGACATAAGTTCTAAAATATTTTCTAGACTTCTATTAAGCAGATTAAATAAGTGGGCTGAATTCGCCTTCCAAATTTCCATCTACCAGGCAGGCTTTTGGGATGGTTTCTTCACGATAGATAATGTGATTTGTTTTGCACACTTGATAGAAAAGTATGTACATTTGAGGAAATCTAAGTTATATGTCATTTTTATAGACTTCAAATCAGCATTTGATTCTGTAAACAGGATAAAGTTATGGGAACTTTTATATTAGAAGGGCATAGACTATTCTCTCCTCAGATTAATTCAAAAGCTATATTCCGGTACAACTACTTTGATTAGATATGATAACAATGGTAGGTTGACGCAATCATTTGAGTCAAATCGAGGAGTTAAACGGGGTTGTCTGTTGGCCCCTGTTTTATTTAATTTGTATATCAATGAATTTTATTATATCAGGACTCAGAAGTATTTGATTCTCCCAAAATTAATAATACTTTAATAAACTCCCTTGCATAAGCAGATGGTTTGGTAATGTTTCATTAACCAGGTCTGGGTTACAGGGAAAAATTAATACTCTCATAGGAAATGTAGGTCTCTAGAGCTCCGAATAAATATAAAAAAAAAAAACAATGGTCTTTGGTAATAGCAACCAGGAATTGAAAGGATACAGACTTAGAATTGGGGAAGATAATATTGATTTGGTCAAAGAATATTGTTATTTGGGTATAAAACTAGTTTCAACATTTTCTTAGTCTGCCCACATTACTAGTCAGGCAAATAAAGTGAGGCTTGCTGCTAGGGCTCTTTAAAGTTTAACCACGTCTATGGAGGAAACTTAGTTACCCCTGCTCTTATAGCTGGTGAGTCAAAAATTCAGCCCCTCTTGTTATATGGATCTGAAGTATGGGGATATGTGAATAAGGTGGAGTTGGAGAAATCCCTGTTATATTATTATAAAGCACTTGTAAAGGTCCATAGCTCTACCTCAAAAATGCTATGGTCAGGGCAGAACTGAGGAGAGTTCCAATTTATTGCTGTAAAGATCTTACACTAATTTCACATTGTATTAGGATAATAAATCCTGGGAAAAATATACTTCCAAAAATATGTCTCCAAGAAAAAAAGCAATGGGTAGATAATGGTTTATTAATACTGTGGCTTAACGCCCTTAGAAGTAAATTAGATAGGACAAAAATTGGTAATTTGTGGAATGATTATAGTAGGGGGAATTTAATTCATCCCCAAGATAGAGAATTGATTAAGAAAAAGTTGTACTCTCTAAGGAAAACCCTAGATATGACATCTATCAGAAAGCAAAAATGTGCCAGATGGTATAAAGAGAATACAATAGATCATGCTTTAGAGCAGTACCTCTCTTTCTCTTTGATTCCATCACATAGGAAAGCCATTACTTGGATGAGGATGGGGTTAGTCAACTCAAAGTATACGTATTTCAATGATGGAGGTGCTAATGATGGGATAACAGGGGTGGAGAAGTTTTGTATGTGTAATAAAGGACATGAAGAAACTGTAAAACACATGATATTGATATGCCCTCTGTATAAAAAGGCCAGGGACCAATTATTGAAGGATTATCTGGAGATTTATGCAGATACTAGTTATGATTTGACATTTATGCTGTTGCACCTTCAAAGGCCAGGTGATGCAATTTTAATTGCAAAATTCCTGAGCTCTATACTTAAGAGCAAAAAAAGAAATTATAGGATGTGTAATCAAAAGTAGAGACATGTATGTTATTACATATATTGCTGGATCAAGGCTCTAGAAATTCTGTTTTTAATGTTTTCAATGGAGAAGTACTGTCTATGGTACTAACATGCTTTTTATGATGTGTATGATTATCTTGTATGAAAATGTGTGTTTTTGTTATCCTTTCTCTATATATAAATGTTGTAAGTAATCATGATACCTCAATATCTTGGTTGATCAAATAAAGCAACTGAAACTGATACCTTGTCTTGATGGACAATTAGGAGCTTAGCCAGAAAATGAACTGCATGTCGTATCTCAAGGTCCCAAAGTTTCCATCTGACTCCATCAAAGTTTTTACAGCACTAACAGGTGGAATAAGACAGGTCCAGAAACAAATGCACCATATGGGCCTGTACACTCAGTGGCCCCGGCCATTTTGCTAAATTAAGGATGCAGTCTCTGGTGCCCATGCTGTCGGCCACCACCATGAGCACCCATGAAGCATCTTCAGTCTGTCACCTATGAGAATGAATTCTTTAGGCCTTAAGAAAATACCAGTCTAAGAAGTTCCCATGTCTTGCAAACTGCTCTATGATCCATTCTTTGAAAAAGAGCAAGGGATGGGAGTCACGTGATGAGCCTGCTCGGGTAAGACGTGCTTCGCGCTCCTCCGAGGCCCAAGCGACATAACATAGTATTCATTACCCAGTACTGGCAATAACATTAATTTTAGTGGATCTGAGCCTTGGTTGGTACTACTAGTTCTCCCCTCCGCCTGGTTGAATCGAGATTGTGGCTGTCTTTAAGGAGGGTGAAATCGAGTATCGCAGAGGAGTTCTGTGCAGGCCTGGCCCGAGCTCGAGTAAGAGATGGAAGCTGACTTCGTGGAACCGCTGGCTTACGGGCAAGCTCCTAGCAACTAAACGCCCAAGCCTCAATCACCCATCAATGTAGAACAGGGTGAGGATCCCACTAAAGAGGCGCGTGTAAGAACTGAAGACATTAAGGAAATTAAATCCCTATTACAAGGTCTAGTGTTGGACTTTTGGAGGTAAGCAGGCTTACATTCATTAGCTCAGAGAATGAATGATGCGGAGGTTCGGATCTCCCGCAGGAGAAAAGGTCGATGCTGGAGCAGGAGGTAGTGACGATCCGGAAAAAAATGAAGAAATTAGAGGAGAGGTTAGAAGACCAAGAAGCGAGAAGTCGCTGGAACAACCTCATTTGGTGGGAGGCTCCAGAGAGGGCTGAAGGTCGGATTGTGTCTCCTTTATCCAGGACTTGCTATTAAAAATGCTAGGCCCTTCGCCCTTTGGGGAAGGGTACAACCTGGAAAGAGCCCATCGAGCATTACGGGAGACCCCACCGCCGGGGACCCGGCCTAGAGTCATAATTATGAGATTTCCTCAACTATAAAGAGAAATCCCATGTCCTTCAGGCTGCCAGACAGAAGAAACCTCTGCAGTGGAACGGGGCTTCGTTATGGTTCTTTCAGGATCTAACTTCGGGTATTAGAGGAAAGCAGAAGGAGTATAGTGATATTAAGAAGAAGCTCTACTTAGCAGGGATAAAGTTTCGACTCCTATATCCTGCTACTCTCATGGTGCGATTATCGTCTGGAGAAAAGAAGTTTCTAACAGCCAAAGAAGCATTGGAGGGGCTCCGTATCGACCTTCCAGATCTATTCAAATCTCTAACCTGACTGTGTCCGGCATATGAAGCTTAGCCCCTCTGGAGAAGAAGAATCGAGGAGGATAAAGGGGTTCTCACTATCAAGGATGATGTCAATATAGCCTCTGACCTGAACTGGGACATTTAATATTAGGACCGGGGTTCTAACCTGAGATCAAAGGGGAGGGGGATTCCAATATGTTTTTTTTTTTTTTTTTTATTAGATCAACGGATTAATTTTTAGCCCCGTAGATGATGAAGGAAAGGACTGCAAGGGGTTGACAAGGGGCTTTCCTTTTTTTTTCTTTGTCCTTATTTCTAAAAAAGATTGGGCTGCTTAAAATATATTGACTAATGGGCCACTGGACCACTGAACGGGTGGATAAGACTCTCTGGGGGATACGGAATGGACCATGGGGCGGCTTGGACATAGTATCAATTATAGGAGGGTACTTTGTTGGAATACCAGAGCTCTCAGTTGGGGGCGTAGTTAGTTGAGTTTTTGTTGTTTAGGTTGGATGGAAAGGCGCCTCATTCAATGATTTGATAGGTTTTTTTAGGTATCCTATGTATGTGTGAATTATATGGGGGCACCACTTCTTTAATTGGATGGGACTGGTTCATTTGGGTCCGAGGGGGATCTAAGGGCCAGCATCTGGGGTAGGAGTTAACGGCTGGGACTGAGGGGGGGTAAGGGATCGGGTTCATCCATGACTCAACAGGAAGTAGTTGGTCGGTCTTGGGACCAGGGGACGGGGGGGAGGGTTTAGGTGTGGAAAGAGAGAGAGTCCTCGACTGGGAAACTTGGGGAGCAGGTCTCAAGAAGGCATCATATTCGGTTCTTTGTCTAGATTTCTGTTAGCTAGATGGTATTTTACAACGTAATCTCCTGGAATGTTAAGGGCTTGAGGGGATGTCGTAAGAGACTGACAATCCTGCAGCATATCGAGCAGTGAGGGGCCCACATTGCAGCACTTCAAGAGACGCACCTATTATCTGATGAGTTAGACAGTCTTAGGAGGCGTTGGGTGGGCCAGGTGTATGGAGTGGGCAGGGAGAGGGCGTCTGGGGAGGTTGCGATTCTAATCAATAAATCCTGCCCCTTTGAGGTGAGCCAGGTATTGACCCGGCAGGATGGTAGGGGAATTTATGTGATGGGCACCTTGCATGGCAAGGCAGCAGCGGTGGCCTCTATATATGGGCCAACCCCTCCAGAACCCGAATTTTTTGCCTCAATAGAAAAGAATATTGCTACGTTTCCACCACTTTCACTGATTTTAGCTGGGGACTGGAATCTATATTTAGACAATAAGGAGGACAGGATACCCTCATATAGAGGCCCCAGGTCCAAGGCCCAGTTAGCCCTGGCTAACTTTCTGGAGTCAGCATGTCTGACTGACCCATCTAAGCTTTTTCCCAATATGGGCCCTAAAATGACATTTTACTCGGCTGCTCATAAGAGCCATACTAGGATAGACTTCTTCTTGGTAAACAGAGAGGCTTTGGGGGAGGTCAGAGCGCTTCTGACTGATGGTAGAACTCTCTCAGACCATTCTCTTATCCAGATGCGTTGGGAACCTAAGCCCTTGCCGCCTAGACCTTATAGGTGGAGGCTTCACGACTGGCTACTTTCGGTGAAGGAGAGAAGGGATGAGCTAGAGGGGGCCCTCCAGGAAATTATTAGAGTACAACTTCCCACACTGACTGACAAGTGATTAGCTTGGCCTACCTGTAAATTTCTGTATTCTATGGCAGCTAAAACTTTAGCCGGCAGAGAGAAGCTGATTAGGAGGGCTAAAGAGGAATTTTTGGAGGGGGCAATAAGCTTTCTGTCGCAGCAGGAAGGGTTATCAGAAGAAAAAGATATGGAACTTAAAAGTTTAAGGAGGGAATTGTCAGAGATTCTGTATGGGAAGACTGAATTTTGGTTAAATAAGATTAATGCCAAGTTTCTCTTACAGGGCGATGTCCCGGGGCGTCTCCTGGCAGTGAGAATTAAAGAGTGGGAGGCCAGTAGGACAGTTACCTCGATTTCGCATGAAGGGAGGCTGGTGACAGACCCCCAGGATATGGCTGAGGCATTTGCCTCATTTTTTGGAAAAATTTATCAAGAAAGTGTTCCAGGGGGTGAGAAAGAGGTTAAAAACTATTTGGAGGGAATTCAGTTGCCGACAATGGATCCTGCCCTTGCTAGGTAATTGGATGCCCCCATAAAATCCTCTGATATTATTGAGGTGGTTCGGTCCCTTCCCCTAGGTAAATCACCAGGGCCTGATGGTCTAACGGCGAAATTTTATCAAACACATATTCAGACTATACTTCCTGTACTAAAGGATTTTTTTCTTACTATTATGCGGGAGGGTATCCACCACTCACCCTTATATCAGGCATATGTTACACTAATACCCAAACCAGATAAACCCAGGGATGTAATGGGAAGCTATAGGCCTATAGCCCTAATTAACCAAGACATTAAGATACTTACAAAAATCTTGGCAAACAGGATCTTAACTGTAGCTCCGAGCTTAATTAGTCAGGAGCAGGTAGGTTTCATGCCAGGGAGAGGAGCAAAAGATGCGCTCAGGAAAATACATCATATTATAAATTTCGCCCCTGACTCTCAGCTTCCTTTAGCCCTGATCTCCCTAGATGCTGAAAAGGCATTCGATCGGGTTTCACATCTATTTTTGTTTACTACAATGGAGAAAATGGGGTTCCCTGAGGGATTAATTAGAGGTATTAAGAATTTATATGCAGCGCCTACAGCTAGAATTTTATGTAATGGCTATCTATCGAGGGAATTCCAACTCAAGAATGGAACTCTCTTTCGTCGATATTGTTCAATATTTACCTAGAGCCCTTATTAAGATCTATTAACAGGGAGGTCGGGGTTCAAGGAATTGGGATTGGTGGATTGGATTTAAAACTTTCAGTCTTTGCGGACGATATATTGCTCCACCTACGAGATCCAGTAACCGTTTTGAGATTGTTAGAGATCTAATAGAACGGTATTCTAGGGTCTCAACTATAACTTAATCTTACTAAAACACAAATCCTACCTCGGACTCCACATGTCTTTAAAGTGGACTTTGCATCCCTGGGGGTGCAATGGAATAATGACAAGCTGAAGTACTTGGGAATTTGGATTACAGCAAATCAAGTATCTGGCACTGATGTCAACATGGGGGGAATTATCTCAGAGATTTCAGGGGATATTCTAAGGTGGAACAAGCTACCTCTGAACTTTACAGCACGTTTAGGCATCATTAAGATGAATGTTTTGCCGAGGTTGTTATATCCGATCTACTTAGTCTCATACACTATTCCTGTTAGGTGGTTTAATTTAATTAGAAAACTGATGATTAGTTTCCTATGGAATGGCAAACCTACCAGGCTCAAACATAAGGTATTGTGTAGGCCATATGAGAAGGGGGGTATTAGACTGCCTGACCTCCAAGCTTACTATGTGGAGGGTCAACTGGGCTTGATGGCCCATTGGGCAGTAGATCTGGGAGAGGGAAACTATTTACCCGCCTGGTTACAAATTGAGAGGAAACTACTGAGGAGTATGGGCTACTCTCCTGAGTCGTTGCTGTATGCTGGGCCCAAAAAAGGATTGGGTAAAGTAGGGGTGGGGAACCCAATCAGGAAATCCCTGGAGGCTTGGTGGTCTTTCCTCACTCCAACACAAAAGGGATGTCAAGTGAAATCCAGGGATCAGCCCATTTTGGGTAACCCTAATTTGACTATAGGGGGTCAGGTGCTTGGACAGTGGTGGGCCGCGTATTTAAAGGGTCTTAGTCTGAGCGACATACAGCGGGGGAATAGTTTTACCACCAAAATGTGATGGCCTGTCCTTTTTTCAAAGGTTACAGCTCAAACAAGTGATTGCGGGAGTCCAGGAGGGAATGGGGGACTTTGCAGATAGCTTTCTCTCATGGGGAAGTTTGAAGGAGGCTTTTCATAGAGCCAATCCACTCTCACGAGTGTACAAGTTTCTTTTGAACTCCCGATGTCTTAGTGCCCCCACTCCTATCCCTTATTGGGATAAGGTGCTAGCCTCCAGTCTAAGGTGGGACAGCATTTGGAAAGCTATCAGATACAATGTGATTCCCAAATATAGAAACATGCAGATTTTTGTGGTTCATAACATTTATTATACCCCTGCAAAGCTATGTTCTAGGGGCTTGAGACAGACAGATCTATGCTTTCGGTGTGGGATAGTAACAGGAGATCTGTTACATATTATGTGGAGCTGTGATAAAATATCTCCTTTATGGAATGAGATTAGACAGGGCATGGACCCCAGGTTAGATTATTTGGTCTATTTAACCCCAGAAGTCTGTGTGCTAGGTGATTATTCTCGGGTTGGGGGTCACACCAAGATTCCATCTCTCCTTAATGGGGTCAATAGTTAAGGCGTTTATAGTGAAACACTGGAAAGATGGCCAGGTCTACCCATATGAACAATGGGTGAAGGACCTGCTGGGGGCCTTGGCTAAGATTAAAAAACACCTAATCTCTGAGGGAAGACAGAAGGTTTATGTTAAAAGATGGGCAATATTAGATATAATTTACTCCCAGCAAGACATAAGCTATAGTACACAGGTCTGTCTGTCGGATAACGGCTAGTAGGGGGATACACTTTAGAACTTTTGAAGCATCATGGGATTGGTACCGTGGGTACTAGGATCTTCTTTTTTTTTCTTTTACGGTAGATCCCCTATAGTATGGGTAATGCTAGATTTTAATTTTCGCTGGCGCTTAAACTTAGAATGAACAGGATATATGTTCTGTAATGGAGGAACACTTGAGGTCGGTGGGGTTTCACTGGAACGGGACTCTCTCTCTTTTCCAAGGGACACACTGGATGACCGCCCAGGAAGGTCGGGTTAATTGGGATCTTGGGATGTTGAAATGCTGTGAGTGGCATATAGGGGAAGTATGAGTCGAAGAGAAGGAGATGTTTTAATTAACAATGTCATTTGATAAACTTCCTTGTGATGGGGTGGTGTAGGATGGGGTGGTGTTCCAGTGTGCATGTAAATAGGGGGTGTATATAGTTTGCACAACCAGTTTGGGGTTGTGCTCCCGGTTATCTGGGTATGTTTATTGTTTGTATGTCTATTCTGTTGTTGAAAATCATTAAACTTTCCTTTTAAAAAAAAAAAAAGAGCAAGGGATGGTCCCCCTTCCATACCCTCTGGTAAGCCGATCAAGTGGATATTCAAGCTCCTTACTTGGTTTTCAAGAAGCTCCAAGCAATTGCCCACATGCTGTGCTTCTCTCGAAAGACCCACTGTAGTAATAATAATAATAATAATTTTATTTATAACATGCCTTTCCAAATCCAAGATGCCTAACAATTTAAAAACAATTTATATCAAATCCAATAAAAACAATACAGATGAAAATCATAGACAATTCAACAAAATCTTCAATTCTCCAGAAAAGCTTTTTGCCACAGAAAGGTTTTTAAGCCCTTCTTAAATACCTTCACAGATGTGCACTCTCATAACCGATGGGGTAGAGAATTCCAAAGGGTGGGAGCTGCATAAGCAAAAGCTTTTGAGCCAGATGATTTCAGATTCACCCTTGGAATCTGTAACAACCTCTCATTGGCTGAGCGGAGTGATTGACCAGGGCAGTAAGGAACTAGGATCTCTTTCAGATAGTCTGGGCCCTGTCCATGCAGGGCTTTAAAAGTCAGGAAACTAACTTTAAAGGTGATCCACCACCATATTAGCAGCCAGTGCAGCTCGCGCAGCACCGAGGTGATATGGCAGGAACGACTAGAACCCGTCAAATGCCAGGCTGCTGCAATCTGCACCAGCTGCAGGCAATGGATTTCAACCCCAGAAAGCCCTAGATAGAGGGAATTGCAGTAATCCAAGTGCAAGAACACAAAACCGTGGAACAAAGTCACAAGGTCATCAGATGGAACAAGATGTTTCACCCTGGTGATATTCCTAAAATGGTAAAAGGAAGTCTTGATGACAGCCAACACCTGCGAATGTAGGGTCAGTCCATCATCACAAAATACCCCCAGGTTACGCACCTGTTCAGAGGTCAGGAGAGAGACGCCACCAAGATCAATTCCGGAAGGTGTACCAGCACCCAGCTCCCCTATCTGATGACCCAGGTCCACCACCAATACCTCAGTCTTTTCCGAGTTCAACATCAACCAGCTAGAATCCATCCACTCCTGGATTTCTTTCAGACAGTTGTTAAAGACCGAGACAGCTCCATCCTGGTCAGGTGCAAAAGAAAGGTAGAGCTGGATATCATCTGCATTGCAGTGAAACCTCACCATGTACCTTCTTACAATGTCTCCGAGGGGTAGCATATACACCGTGAATAACATGGGTGACAGCACAGAACCCTGAGGCACCCTACATGCCAAAGCAGTTAGACCTGAAGAAAAAAAACAGATAAACTCTTTGTGTTCTCCCCGAGAGAAACAATATAAATATCTGAGGACTGTCCCTGGCATTCCACAGATATGCCTCAGGTGTCCTATCAACACCATGTCATCCACGGTGTCAAAAGCTGAAGAAAGATCGAGAAGAACCAAGATGGAATGGCTCTTCTGATCTCTCACCATCAGGTGATCATTGAGCACCCGAACCAGTGCCGTCTCAGTATTATCTCTCTTACGAAAACCAGACTGGAGGGGTTCATAGATGTCATGGATGGTCAAGTGGTCCTCCAGCTGTGCTGCCAGTACTTTCTCAATCATCTTCCCAACAAAGGGAAGGTTAGAGATAGGTCTGTTGTTTGCAAGACAGTCTGGGTCCAAGGTAGCTTTCTTCAAGAGCGGTGTCGCCACCGCCTCTTTCAGGGAGCTAGGAAACTCTCCCAATTCCAAGGAGCACCCAGACTATCCACACCAGGACTGGGCCGATGATGTCACTACAACCCAAAATTAGGGAGGTCAGACCAGGGTCCAAACTACAGCACATAGGGTGCACACTCTGGATAATCCTCATGACATCTATGAACTCCAGTCAACTGAAGGTACTCCAGGAAAACTGAGGTACAGTGACCCCATACTGATCAGCGGCAACCCCCCTAGAGTGTGCTGGCTGCAGTACCGCCCTGATGTCAGCCACCTTATTTGCAAAGAATCAAGCAAGCTCATCGTACTCTAATTGCAAAAAGGCTTTCCGAACATGCAAGCAGGCTGGGTTGCACAGACTGTCCACAGTTCGAAATAGCTTAACTGGTCGATTCTGAGCAGCTGCGATCTCCCCAGACAGGAATTCTACCTTCTTATGGGTGATTGCAGATTGATAGACTGTATAATGGTCCATCAATCTAAGGCGGTTGGCATCAAGGGCGGACTTTCACCAGCAATGCTCTAACTTTCACCCCTGTCTCCGCATCTCCCTCAAAGTTCCATCAAATCATGGGGACTTGGGGCAAAGGGAGAGAGGGTGAACATGGAATGGAGCAATGGAATCCAGAGCCACCACAACAGCTGTGTTATAAGCTGACACGAGGGTCTCTGGATCATTGCTTGCCAATGCAGGGGACGAGAGGTCAAGGACCACCACAAGGCCATGAGAATTAATATCCCATAAAAGGTGGTATCTAACCATCTCTACAGGGGTAGGCCTTCTTGGGGGGGGTGCTAAAACTAAACCCCATGGTGTAGTGATCGGGCCACCCAACTGGTTCCACCCCCACGTCAGATGTTTCGATCCCAAGGAGGAAGATTAAGTCCAAAGAGTGTCCATGTTTATGAGTAGCAGTGGAAACCACCTGTGTAAGTCCCAGAGATGTCATTAACTGGAGGAAGTGTTGCCCAAATTGTGAGAGTTCGTCATCGACTTAGGCATTGAAGTCACCCAGAACCATCAATCTGGTTGACTCAAACGCCATGTCAACGATGAAGTCCACCACTTCCTGAAGGAATCGCTTCTCATCACCGGATGGACGGTAGATGAGAGTGATTCAATAACCTACACCTGCTACTAGTGTACACTCGAAGGACTCAACCTCCTTAACTAATACCCCCGTGAGGCCTAGTTCAGTCTTGAAATAGACCACTACCCCCCTGTGATCCAATCTTGGGCAGTGTATCATCAAGTACCCAGCTGGAGTCATAGCCTCCAAAATGGGGCCAGAATTTTCATCTAGTCAGGTCTTGGTGATGCATCAATCAATCAATCAAATCTTTATTTATCCAGGTGATCACCATTGTGCAAGCTCATTTACAAGGTGGACCTGCTGTTGTCAAGGACAAATATACATACATATAATAAGGTGCAGTATACAAAATGAGAAACAGGATACAAAAAAAAAACTTACAGCAACATGTTAGGTGCAATATATACTTTACAATTGTTCACAAAGAACTACATACATTACATAACATTATTGCAGTATTTACAACCTTCATATACATAGAAGTTGAGGTATCATGTTTATAAATTCCTATATGGAAGGGTACAATTATTTTCATTTCAGCCCTCAGTAACTCTTTATGTGCTTGGGTGAGGGTCCTAGGTTACAGAGGGACCCGCAGTGAAGACTGTATCTCCTGATTCAGAGGCGGCAGGAGAGTAGAAAGGGAGAAAGAGGTGCCAAGAGTTCCGAGGGCCAGTGTGGCAGCTGATTAGTGACTAGTTAAATAGGGAAAGATAGAACTAGGTTCATGGCTGAATGTAGTAAAACCAGAGAGGGAACCATCCGCAGGACTGCTAGTGACTGTGGAAACACTTACAGTTTTTGACGAACGCTTTGTCATAAATAGTCCTAAAAAAGGCAATACTGACAGGAGAACTAAGTCTCAATGATCTTTGTATCTTATTCCAGAGTGTGGGCAGCACATGGCTTATGGCAGCCCTAACAAAGTGGTTACTGATCCTGGGGATTTTCAAAGAAATTAATGAATGGCTTCGTAGGTCATAGTCACTCATTGGATTTAAGGGGAGGCAGGCAACAATGTAATCTGGGAGCTTGTTGGTAAGAGCGTGATGTGTCCAGAGGGCTGCATTTCTACACCATCTGTATTGCAGGGAAGGCCACCCTACTGCTGAATATAGAGAGCAATGATGTGTGGAGGACGGGAGATTGGTTATGAATCTTAAGGCTCTATAGTACAGGACATCCAGGTTTGCAAGGTGTAAGATGGAACACTGGCTATAGATAATGTCAACATAGTCGATTAATGAGATGAATGTAGATTGAACAAGCTGTCTTTTAGCGTCTGTAGTCAGGATGTGTTTAATTCTGAAAAAGAGGCCAGGCCTCTAAGTTTTTTCATCAGCACTTCTGTGTGCTCCAAAAAGGAGAGTTTGTTGTCAAGCCATATGCCCAGATATTTGAATTCAGGTACAAATTCAAGCTTTTCACCTAGTAAGGTGGTTATGGGAGGAAATGTACCAGCACTAGGCCCCAGTGCTGTGTGGTGAAAAGATCATGGCCCTGTTTTTTTTTTGCATTTAGTAGTAGTTTTTTATGGAGAAGCTGGTTCTGCAGTGTATTGAATTCCTTTTGTAATTCTCAGCACGCAGCTCCAGGAGAATCACGGCTTAGATAGAGCACCGTATCATCTGCAAACAGGTGTATACTGGCTTCCTTGATTCCCAAATCCAAGTCATTGATGTAGATGGTGAACAGTAGAGGGCACAGTATGGATCCCTGTGGGACTCCTCTTTTTATTGGTTTGAGTGGAGAGAGCTCACTTTCAGTCTTGATTTGTTGCTGCCTGTCGGAGAGGTAGTCCAGGAAACAATCCAATGAGATTGAGTCCATGCCTATGGAGTTTAGGATGAGAGAAGTAGCCAGTGGTTGACAGTATCGAAGGCCTTGCTGAGATCTAGAAACACCGCTCAAACAAATTTTTTTATTGTCAAGGTCCCGTTGCCAGTCATTAGTGACTTTGGCCAACGCTGTAATAGTGCAATGCTTTGCTCTAAAGCTGGACTGCATAGGATTAAGCAATGAGGAGTCATCTAGGAATGATCTAAACTGTATATCCACAATTTTTTCCATCATTTTTGAAAGTATTGGTAAAAGAGAGATTGGCCTGTAATTGTTTAGGTCACTTGGGTTTCCTGCTTTAAATAGTGGGATGACATGAGCAGTTTTCCATTCTGCGGGGAGAGAGCCTTGGGCTAGGGACAAGCTGAAGAAGTGTGCTATAGGTGGGGCAAGTATATGGTATGCAATTTTCAGAAAGTATGGATCAAAGGAGTCGGCTTCTGCACTTTTTCTAATATCTAGCTGTAGCAGAAGGTCTTCAACTTCTTTAATGGTAGTTGGGGAGAAGGAGAAGATCATATCTTTGTTACTTGGTTCAGGCGGCTGAGCTTTGAGCTGTGGATGAAGACTGCTTACTGGTGCATTATCAAATGCCATGCCTGCGGTGGTAAAGTGGTTGTTGAAGGCTTGAAGAATCTCAGATTTGTTAGTGATAGTTGCATTGTCAATGGTAATTTTGAAAGGCAGTACGGTACCTGGTGAATGTCCAGACAGTTCCTTTATGGTACATCAAAATTTGGTAGGGCTGTTGGATGCAGATAGCAATTTATTTTGAGAAAAGTTGGCCTTGGCGTCTCAGACGAGTTTCATGCAGGCATTCCTAGCTGTCCTAAAGAGACACCAGTCTGCGCCGGCATGCGATTTCTGGGCCTTTTTCCATAGTTGGTCTCTTTTGAGTAAAGCTTTCTTCAGGTCCGGTGAGAACCAACAGCAGGTTCTTGTTTTTATTCTAATTTTGGTCAAACGAGCATGTCTGTTTATGGCACTGGCTATGATTTTGTGGAGAAGATCATATGCATCATTTACTGATTTAGCCAGGTAGAAACTCTGCCAGAGTAAAGTTTTTTAGATTGTTGAAGTAGGCCAGAGGGTCAAAGTTCCATCTAGATCTTCAGGTAGAAAAACTTTGATGTAGTTACTGGTTTAGTGATCGTTCTTATGCCAGCTATAAGGCAGTGGTCACTAACATCCACTGGAAGGATACCGGCATGAGAAAAGTAGTGTGGTTTATTGACAAGGAGGACATCCAGGAGGGTGCTTCTCACTGGGTTTTTATTGTTAATGCGAGTTGGTTCAGTTATAAGTTAGGAGAACCCATGGGAGTCACAAAATTGTTTTAGGGGTAGTGATCCATTAGATAACCAGTCGTAGTTAAGGTCGCCTAGTACAATTGTTTCCAGACGTGTCTCATCCATTTGTGATGATAGATGTGTCAGGAGCTGTGGTCCTGCTGCTGGTGGTCTATAGCAGCCTATTATTCATAATGCCACAGATTGGGATAGTACAACCCCTAAGAGTCAGGCATTCAAAACCCCCAGCAATGGAAGTAGCATTTAATATAGATACTGTGAATTTATTTTTAACATAAATGGCTACTCCTCCCTCCCCCCCCGGTCTTTCTGTCTGCTCTGAAGAGGAGGTAGTCAGGGATGTTGACCTCACTGTCTGGTGTGGATGCCCGAAGCCAAGATTCCGAGATCACAAGAATGTCTGGGGCAGTATGAATAATCCAGGCCTGGATGGAATCCCAGCTTCTTCAGAAGGCTGTAGACATTGGCATGCATGAAACTGATTCCTTTTAGAGTAGCAATGTCAGATGGTGATGAAATCAACTTTGTGGGGCCAAGATTAAGTTCAATGTCTCCTGAGCATAGTAGGAGAAGCAGAATTCTTCTCAGGTTGGCAAGGAGATTTTTAAAAGCATGGGTCTTTTTGTGTTTATTGCAGGCTTTGTTGTTTGGATCCAGAGACTGACTCACCCTCTTGTGTTGCCCTGACAGTGCATAGCTTAAGGTCCAGGCAGAGTAACACCAGACTATGCAGTGTTTAGGTGGCTGAAGTTTGGGACCATGCATAGCCGAGCAGATTGTTGTCCCTTTTCTAGTAGATTCAACATAATTTGAGTGAATCAGAGGCAAGCAGAGGTAGCATGATTTGTACATATTCTTATTAGTAGGTATATTGTTGGCGTGGGGCATGTTTCTATACCAGAATCAGATCTATTTGGAGGCTCATTCATATTAGATAGCAGGGAAAGGTGGGCTAGTAAGCAAAGCCAGCCGAGACCTCCCATGTTTGTTTTTGCACAATAGTGAATTATACTACCAGGGGAACTGCTAACCAGTGCCTTTGGATCCCCAAGTTTATTCTGAATGTTGGTACTGCTGCAAAATTTTTTGGGAGTCAGTGTACAGTACAGGAAGTTTAGTGTGGCCCTGGCAGTAACACGTGTCAAAACAATGTTAATTTAATGCAGAATATTTCCTGGGAGGAAGAAACTAAGGAGGATGGCGAAGAATAAGTAAGTTCAAGAGATTTGATGTTTCTTCTCTAGAGACTGTGGGGGTTCCTGTGCAGAGTGGAAAGGACCAATAGAAGACTGAGGGCGTGGCTGGTGGGGCTATAAGATAACACTCAGGGAGGGGGATGGGTGGGTCGGTGAAAATTTGCGGCTTGGCCGTACCTTGCTGGCCGAGAGCGCCTGGGGCAGTGGTCTCGGGTGGTGGCTAGAGAAGCGACGACTGCCTGGTGGTCACCCATCCTGCAGCTGACGAACTGGAGTCCCTAAGAGAGACAGAAGAGGGGACTATTAGTAGTAGTCCCAGTCAGCTGAGGCCGGGCAGACCAGAGAGGAAGCAGAGCTGAATTTGCAAGACAAAAGGAGCAATTTCCTAGGCACCCCTATGTCTGGCTGAAGTTAGCAATGCTTCAAAGGAGGGGCTGTAATTGCTTTAATTTGTACCCTTCCCTACAATTCTGGCAACAGTTACTTTACACAAAAAAGTCCTACATACATTTCAAGCAGTTACAGTTTCACAAAGTCAAGAAAACAGCTCCTTTTTTGCAAAAATTCAATACAAGAAATAGGAAGAAGGATGAGCCAATCGAAGTCCACCTCAGGAAGGTGCTCGTGCACCAATAGGCTGTGACTTTGCTGTACCTTGCTGGCCAAGAGCACCCGGGACAGTGGTTTTGGGTGGTGGCTAGAGAAGCGCCGACCGCCCGGTGGCCGCTCATCCTGCGGCTGATGAACTGGAGTCCCTAAGGGAGACAGAAGAGGGGACTATTAGTAGTAATCCCAGTCAGCAGAGGCCGGGCAGACCAGAGAGGAAGCAAAGCTGAATCTGCAAGACAAAAGGAGCGATTTCCTAGGCGCCCCTATGTCTGGCTGATGTTAGCAATGCTTCAAAGGAGGGGCTGTAATTGCTTTAACTTGTACCCTTCCCTACAATTCTGGCAACAGTTACTTTACACAAAAAAAGTCCTACATACATTTCAAGCAGTTACAGCTTCACAAAGTCAAGAAAACAGATCCTTTTTTGCAAAACTTCAATACAAGAAATGGGAATAAGGGAGAGCAAATCAGAGTCCGCCTCAGGAAGGCTCTCGTGTTCCGATAGGCTGCGGCTTAGCCGTACCTTGCTGGCCGAGAGCGCCCGGGGCAGTGGTCTCGGGCAGTGGCTAGAGAAGCACCGACCGCCCAGTGGCTGCTCGTCCTGTGGCTGATGAACTGGAGTCCCTTGCTGGCCGAGAGCACCCGGGGCAGTGGTCTCGGGTGGCGGCTAGAGAAGCAACGACTGCCTGGTGGCCGTTCATCCTGTGGCTGATGAACTGGAGTACCTTGCTGGCCGAGAACACCCGGGGCAGTGGTCTCGGGTGGCGGCTAGAGAAGTGCTGACCGCCCGGTGGCCGCTCATCCTGCAGCTGATAAACTGGAGTCCCTAGCTGGCCGAGAGCACCTGGGGCAGTGGTCTTGGGCGGCGGCTAGAGTAGCGCCGACCACCCAGTGGCCGCTCGTCCTGCAGCTGACAAGCAGGAGGCCCTTGCTGGCTGAGAGCGCCCGGGGCAGTGGTCTCAGGTGGTGGCTAGAGAAGGGCCAACTGCCCGGTGGCCACTCATCCTGCAGCTGATGAACTGGAGTCCCTTGCTGGCTGAGAGCACCTGAGGCAGTGGTCTCGGGTGGCGGCTAGAGAAGCGCCGACCGCCCGGTGGCCGCTCATCCTGTGGCTGATGAACTGGAATCCCTTGGTGGCTGAGAGCACCTGGGGCAGTGGTCTCGGGCAGTGACTAGAGAAGCGCTGACCGCCTGGTGGTCGCTCGTCCTGCAGCTGACAAGCTGGAGTCCCTTGCTAGCCGAGAGCACCTGGGGCAGTGGTCTCTGGTAGTGGCTAGAGAACGCCGACTGCCCGGTGGCTGCTTGTCCTGCGGCTGATGAACTGGAGTCCCTTGCTGGTTGAGAGTGCCTGGGGCAGTGGTCTCGGGTGGTGGCTAGAGAAGCGCCGACCGCCCGGTGGCTGCTCGTCCTGCGGCTGACAAACTGGAGTCCCTGGTCCACTGTACTAACAAGATCTGCAATAATTGCAATCTTGTTCTTAATGAGCCCGGCATTGCACAACACCACCCGAGTTGGACGAACCTCTCAGGCCGCCCGGGCCATTTGCCTACCACATTCAGTAGTGCCCTTGGGTATGGGCACCAGACATGGTGAACCACAATCTGGGTTCCATTTCACCCCAGGGCATCTTCTGGATCCAACCACCCCAATTCGGTAACCCCCCCTTGCACATCCTCCACTGTTCATGACCTTCCCGCCCTCCTCCCTCACTCACTCTCTTATGCATAATACCCAGTGCTCTACAGCACTGGTAGGTCTCAAACTAGAGAGGGAGAGTATAAAGAGGGCTAAGGGCATGAAGGGTAGAAGATGAGTAGTGCACAACTGTGGGGGTTGGCATCCAGCACATTCTGCAGTGACAAACAAATTATAAATACACTAAACATACCCAATCTTAACCCCACCCAAAGCAATGGTATCCCAAAACTTCATAATAGTAGCATAGCATTTATTTGAATGTTGCTGCAGATCACCGACTGTGTTGAGAAGCTGCTCCACCTATGATTCTACCAGGGTAATCCTTCCAGACAGGCTATTTAATTTTGCATTTATTGCAATGACAGAAGAAATCAAAGTTTTTAATTTGTGGCTTAGCGACTGCATTGTTTCTTCTCCCCTGGTGTTAGTCGAAGGCGTCTGCCCTGTCAACCTCGTGGCTGGTTCACCAGCTGCTGTTTAGCCGTGATCTTTCTTTTTAGGATTGCCCATCTTGATCCCAGTTTGCTCCGCTGCACACTGAAACTTTTATTTCCATTTATTTCCAAGTTTAAAAGTATCAAATCTGGCTTTTAAAGATTTATAGATGCACAGCTGTATTCTCTGCATCCATCTAGCTCAGGCTGCACAGTGCCCCCCCCCCTTTACAGGGGGCATTTCTGAGGCAAGTGGTTACAGAACCCACAGGAGATCGGCAGTTCTGGATCTGGTACTTACAAAAAGGGACAACATCACAGACATCACAATAGGCAGTATCTGGGTACTAGTGATCATTGCACTCTGTGGTTTGACATATGGTTTGGGCAGCAGAAAAAAACACACAGGAATAAGGGTACTAGACTTCCAGAGGGCAGATCTTAAAGGAAAATGCAACTGTCCCAGAGATTCCCTTACAAAAATAGAATATGTTGCAATATATTGAAAAATGTGTGTTAATGTATGTCAATTCATTGAGAAATACATTGTCCCAATGTAATATACTGTATAAAATATTATGAAATATATATTTTAAATATACTGACATAATATATTTCTAGCTCATAGCATGCAAAAATATATGTCACTATATTGAGAAATACATTGACTTAATAAAATATACAGAATATTTCAGCATATTCTGAAACAATATATTTCATATACTGAAACAATATGTTTCTAATTGAAAAAAATTGTAAATAATGTAACATATGTTAAATATATTGAAAGAATATATTTTATTACGAAAATGAAAAATATTTCAGTATACTGAAAATTTTGTTAAGTATGTCAATACATTGAATTGATGAAATATATAATCATAATATAGTTCTGCCTCATGCATTTCTTGAAAGCATGTCAATCTATTTAGTAATGCATTGTCTAAATTATATTATTTGTCTAGTACAAATATATACTGTATTCTTTGTATATGTTACATATATTTTTATACAGTATATGTTACATATATTTTGTAAATGCTTACTTTGATCCTATGTGCACATTTTCATAACTAATTTGAATATTTCAAAGACATAGTTTGTCAGCCAAAAGCATGACCATTTCTATTTTTAAAATAATTTTGAATTGACAACATTAACTTACAGACTGAAAGGAAATGTACCAGATATAAATTAAGTACATGTGGAATCTCACCCTGACCTAAAAGGGAAAAAATGGGGTGGTAGAAATACCAATCTGATCCCCTAATATGAGCTTGTGAGGAAGTCCAATGTGTAACCATAACTGTATAAAATGTGTATTTGAGTTAAAGCTGCACTGTAAAACAATAATTCCGATGTAAATATTTCTACGGTTACTAACAAGTTGAACTCCAGTTGTACAGATAAGGGTATATTAAATCATAATTAATTCCCTTTGTTTTTGTCTGGTTAAAGGCAGCTGATGGCTTCAGGAGAACTTTAACAAAACAACATTTAGACACAGTTCAGCTTGTATTTCAAATTATTTCTGTATTTATCCTTACCATTATTTATTACTTAGGTAATTTGCATGAAAACAGGATCTTTGCTCCTGAGGAGTTCATCTGTTCCTACTGCTTTCTCCCTTCCTGAAGTCATGCAGGGTTCCGATCAGTAACATCATGGAACAAAATAAAGTGGACAAAAATAAAGCATCAAAAACAGTGTCACCATCAATATTGGCAGCACAAAATGTAGCATGCCAGAACAATGCAGGCCACACGACATGCAGGTAGCAAACAACGTCCATCACATGAAGGCATTGCACTGGAACACACAGCTGCAGGCACCCATGCATAGGAACAGCACAAGGGTGCAGGGAGGTGAAACAGGGCAGGATTCAACCACCACTGGGAGAAGCAGGCCACTGGACACCTACCATGATAATCTAATGGCACAGGCAACCACGTGGAGGGCTACCCCCACCCAGAATGCTGATTGATGGAGAATGTGCATCGGGGTAACCACTGGAGGACAGGTGGACCATGGCCAACATGTGGATGGCCGTGTATAATGCAAGGGGCCAGAAGCACAAGCCATCATGTCCCCAGCAACACACATAACACACAGGACAGGGAGATGGCATGCTGGCTTGTGCTCCTGGCCCCTGTGGTTCTAGTGCTGTGTCTCCATGTGACGGACATTGTTTGCTACCTGCATGTTGTGTGGCCTGCATTATTCTGGCATGTTACATTTTGTGCTGCCAATATTGATAGTGACACTGTTTTTGCTGCTTTATTTTTGTCCACTTTAATTTGTTCCGCGATGTTACTGACCAGAACCATAATGCAGTATTTGTGACATTATAGTTACTCTCATGACAATAGATTGTGATATCACAACAGAGGACTGTGGCTTCAAGTAGAGAGTAAGGTATAGAGGCAGTTGAACTCAGAGGGCTAAAGATCATATATTTATGCTAATTTCCTCAATTATAAATAATGGGGAGGACAAATCTGTAGAATACAAATGGAATGCAAGCTTAATCATACTTAAATATGATTTTTTTTACAGTTTTCTTTGAGGTGTCAGCAGCTCTTTAAGTCAATATGTGTATTAGTATATATTACGCATGTACATTACATCTTTTTGTAAATATAGGACACAATTTGAATGTAAATAAATACATTTATACATTTATTGGCAATATACCAATAACATATATTTACCATCCTTATTTCAATATATTTGGAATTTCATCAATATATTTTGCAATATATGCAGTATACTAAAACAGCAATAATGTGTATATTTAAAATATATTGCAATAATTTGCAAATTTTAAAATAAATAGAAATATATTGAATTTCCAATACAATAGAATATATTATAAAACAAGTGGATTGGAACATATTTCCAAATATATCATTAATAATATACTTAAAAATATATTTCATTTTTGTAAGGGTTACCTTGAAGGAGGGGGGCCAGGGGCATGTGGAGACCCTATGGAGTAGGATTAAGGAGGGCAGAGCTAAGGCAACAGCATGCTGCTTAAAGGAAGTTAAAGGAAGGAAGGAAGAGGAAGAGGCCAGTATGGTTCTCCAAGGAGGTGGTAAAGGTAGTAAAGGAGAAAAAAGCAGCCTTCAGGAAATGCAATGGGACACAGAAGGAAGAGGACCAGGAGACATACCTGGCAAAGCAAGGGGGTGCAACAAGCAGAGTGGAAACAAAATCTGGAAGGCCATGTGTGAAAATGCTATAAGTCTGGGAAACAAGATTCCAAACCTTGAGGCCATCATGATGGAGGTCGACCTGGATACTGTGGTCATTACTGAGTCATGGTTCACTGAAAACCATGACTGGGAAGTGGCCATACTAGGCTATACTCTGTTCTGGAAGGACCCACTAGGAAGGAAAGGAGGAGATGTGGTGCTTTATGTGAGGGAAAGCATAAACACCATGGAGATACAGGGAATACAGAGAGAGGCAGAGGTACAGTAGGTCACCCTGGAGATGGGGAGTGGAGCTGCTGTGCCCGATTTTGTAAGGGAATGTGGCAGCACAGCGGACCTGTGTCAGGGTGTTTGACACAAGTTGAGACCTGTGCCGACATTGCAGCAAGCACAATTTTCTAACAACCGTGCCACAAATGACCGCCACAAGTCCAGAACCCGAAAAGCAAGGAGTTAGACCACCATCTCCCTGGTCTACCCTTGCATCCAGGGATGCGGCACTCGCACCAGCCCATTGGTGTGGGTAGCCATAAAGTGGGGTAAATGTCACAAATGTGCCACCCCTTTGACAATCTGACAACTCTACATTCAAGGGACTTTGGAGCATCTGCTACCCCCTTGCGTCAGATGCAGGGCATGCTGCAAGCCCTGCATCCACTTTTTAAAATCAGGCCCACTATTTGCACTGGAGTCATCTACAGACCTCCAGCACAGAGGGAGGAATTAGATAAGGTACTGGTGGAAGCCACTGGAAATATGGCAGAAAAGGAGGAGGTGCTGCTGGTGGGGGACTTCAATCAACAAAGATGGGGATTGGAGCCACCCAGCAGTGGCTTCATCTAGAAGCAGGGACATCCTGGACTCTCTGCAGGGGGCATTCCTCAGGCAACTAGTCAGTGAGCCCATTCGTGTTGGGGCAATATTGGACCTGGTACTCACTAACAGGGGATGAGTTGCAGTCTTCAAGGTGGGAGAACACTTGGGGTCCAGTGATCACTGTACAGTGTGGTTCAATATAAGGACAATGGCAGAATCAAACCACACAAGGGTGAGGGTCCTGAACTTCAAGAGGGCTTATTTTAAAAAGATTGGTGAATGCCTCAGGGATGATCTAGCAGAAGTGGGTTACCTGGGTGGGGTGGAGGAACAGTGGGTGAATATAAAAGGAAGCATGGTAAAGGTAACAAACCTCTGCATCAAACAAGTGAGCAAATGCAAGAGGAAAAAGAGAAAAGAGGTAGTTCTCAAAAGAGGTGGCTGAAAAGGTAAAAGCTAAAAGGGAAGCATTCAGAAGATATAATGAGATGCAGAGGAAGGAGGAAAGGGAGGTGTATCGAGGGAAACAGAGAAAAGCAGGTAGAGTGGTAAAGAGCACAAAGTCCCAAACTAAAGAGAGAATAGCCCAGGAGGTAATGAAAGAGAACAAGACATTTTTAGATATGTAGGAGAAAAGAGAAAGATCAAGGGTGGGATTGTATGGTTAAAAAGGGAAGGGGAAGGGACTGTGCAGAGGGGGACCAGGAAAAGGCAGACATCCTGAACAAATACTTTTGTTCAGTGTTCACAGAGGAAGGAGAAGGAGGGCACAAAAAAGTAACAAAAGTTTTGGAAGGAGGAAATTGGACTCGTAAGCAATAATACTCAACAGGGTGCACAATATTGGGAAATACCAGACCACCCAGGGCATAATGAGGCCCAATGCCATAGGCAGAGGGCCTTATAGCCCCTGGAAGGTATGGTATTGCCCAATACCATCCACCCTGGAGGGTATTATTGTGCTTAGAAAATGGCTTGTAAGTAACATTTTTTTAAAATGTTTAAAAAGATTTAAAATATATGTAATACGTGTTAAAAAGAGGATAACAATCCATTTTGTTGTAAAGTAGTCCCTGAACTGCAATATATTTGCCAGTAGAGGGTGCTGCTTTTTAGGATTCTTAATATCAGTCTCTGGTACTGTTGTTTAAGGTTTCCTCTTTCTGTAACATTGATTTCATGGCTTTCTCTGTTCCTATGGTGCAACCCTCCGTGTCTGTCGGCATTGGAAAAAACCTTTTGTCTATTACTTCTGGTGATCCAGGACTGTAATGAGAATCTGCTGTGCATCCTGTAAGAAGAGTCCTCTCTGCCTGTGGTCAGGAGGGGCTCGCAGTTGGGCAGCTATATGGAGCAGACAGTTAAAGGGAGACAGGATCATAGTAGAAATGAACAGACAAATGTATTTAAATTATGTTAATAGTGGTAAAATACTATAAAGAATGGCTGACTTTATTGGGATTCTTTCTGTATTTGTAGAGGGCGAGTGGGGGGGTGCTGGAGTGGTGCAATTCGAACATGTGAGCCAGGGTGACTGTTGAGCAATTTAAAATGAACATTTGGATTATAAAGAAGTGTTTTTTCAGGAGAATAAAGGCGCTGTTTATTAAGATGGCTCATTTTTCTTAACAGTGCAGTTGACTTGCGGGGGGTGTTGTCGGTGTGACTCCCTTGCTTCTGTCTTACTGAGGAGGAAAAATTGGCACCTAGTAAACTTTCAGATTCAAACTGGCACAGGGATCCAAGTTTGACACTGTACAGCTGGTACTTTTTTTTTTTGACAGGACGCTATTGAAAAATACCCACATGGCAATGGAACCCTGCTAGCCAATCAGAATGCTAGCATTTCCATTGCCATTTTCTAATAGTTCTTTTTTGGAGGTGAAAGTCCTGAAGGGACTTGCTAATCTGAAGGTGGACAAAGCTATGAGACCAGATGGAGTACATCCAAGGGATATACCATCACTGCAGCGACTCAGACACCGCAAAGACCATCACAGTGACAGGAATCGGGCAAATCCCACACATCGCTGTGACGGTCTGTGCAGTGACTGAGGCTGCCTCGCTGGGTATTTCGCCCCCCCCAGTCCAACTCGAACTTGGAGTTGGAATCCTTGAGACTGAGGGGGCCCCCCACATGGGGGGGTTGGGGGGCGCAGCCCCCCGATTGAATACAATGACATCCCCTGAGGCTATAATGCCAACAGTTGGCATGGTAGCTGTCGCTGTAGGGGATGTGGGTTCCTAGTGCTATTGATGCGCTATGGTAAAACCCATCCAAGGGTACTGAGGGAGCTAAGAGGAATACTGGCTGTATCTCTGACAGATCTATTTAACAGCTCACTGGAAATAGGAGTGGCTCTGGAGGACAGGAGGAGGACGGATGTAGTCCCACTATACAAAAGTGGTAGCAGGGAGGAGGTTGGCAATTATAGGCCAGTTAGCCTGATATCGGTGGTGGGGAAGATAATGGAATCACTGCTAAAGGAAAGGATTCTGCAATATCTTAAATCCAGTGGGTTACAAGACCCAAGGTAGCAAGGTTTCACAGGGGGGAGGTCATGTTAAGCAGTTCTGATGGATTTCTTTGACTGGGTGACCAAGGAACTAGATCTGGGTGGAGCAGTGGACGTAGCCCATCTAGATTTCAGTAAGGCGTTTTACACTGTTCCATGTAGGAGACTTGTAAGCAACTTGGGTAGCTTAGGAGTGGGTCCAAAGATGGTAAACTAGATAAGAAATTAGTTAGGGGACAGGGGGCAGAGGGTGGTGGTAAATGTAGTTCACTACAAGGAAAGGAGGGTGACCAGCTGGTGTCTCAGAGATCAGTGCTGGGACCAGTCCTCTTTAATGTCATTATCAGTGACATTGCAGAGGAGCTGGATGAGAAAGTCTGCCTCTTTGCAGATGAAACCAAAATCTGCAATAGGGTGGATGCTCTGGGGAGGGGGCGTGGAAAGGATGAGCAGAGTCCTGAGAAAACTAGAGGAGTGGTCAAGGGTATGGCAGCAGGGTTTCAATGCAAAAAAGTGCAAAATAATGCACTTAATTAACCAAGGGGTGGAGTACAAAATAGGTAGAGTGGTATTGACAACCACGAAGCAGGAAAAAGACCAGGGGTTATACTACTGGATGACCTAAAGGTGGCCAGGCAGTGCGGCAAGGAAGTAGAAAGGGTGAGTGGGATGCTGGGGTACATAGGGAGAGAAGGAGGTGATGTTGCCTCTGTATAGATAGCTGGTAAGATCCCGCCTAGAGTATTGTGTCCAATTCTGGAGACCCGGGGCTGGATTCACAAAGCTTTCTGAAGGTGCAAAACCTTCCCTAAGTCCCCAAAACTGCAGTAGCTATGGAAAAACAGGGACGAGTGCTCGAATGCTATTCACAAAAACCTCCACAGCTGCGGAAAAAAACACTACAGACTGTGAAAAAAAGTGCAGCTCAGGAAGTGCCTGAGGAAAAAAAGATGTTAGATAAGAAAGGCACAACCCCTCAAAGGCTATTCTTAGCCAGGTTTTTTCCTCAGTTGCAGAAAAAATGTTACACACATTGGAGTGAGGTGTAACTTTCCCTCAGCAAACTTCAGCAGTGCCCCAACAATTGAAATCAATTATGGTAGAGGTAAGGCACAGGTAATAGCATCCCAGTGGGTATAGCAGTGGCTGCTGTTACAGCAACAATAGCACACAGTGCCATGAAACGGCAACAGGCAGCAACCACCAGACCCAGTGCAGCCTATGACAGAGCCCCACAGGCAGTAGAACCTGACCAGCCTGCAGTGACTGCTACCCCTGTAGGCAACACAAACACCCCAGGGAGGGACAACCAACAGTGACAGTCAGCCACTGTGGTGCCATGGTACCTGTGGTGCTGCAGTGATCCCAGTTCAGGGACTGGTTGCTGGTGTCTTTGTGGGTGCTTTTAGTTCTTGCTGGGGCAGCAGACTTAAACATTGCTGCCTAATTGTTCACTGTTGTTGTGCCTCCTAAGCTGTTTTCCACAGCTGTGGATCCGCAGTTGCGGATTAGCAGCACTTGCGCAATTTCTGCGGCTGCTAAAGTATCTCACCTGCGGCACTTTTTGAGGAAATCCACAGCTGTGGCACTTTTCTGTGTGAATACTGTGCAAATGCATTTCTGCAGTGCTGCAGACCTTTTTCCTGCAGCTGTAGGAGTTTTGGCTTTCTTTGGGAATCCTGTCCCACATCTCCAGAAGGACATAGACAGAGTGGAGGCAGTCCAGAGGAGGGCAACTAAAATAGTGCAGTGTCTGCATCAAAAGCCCTATGAGGAGAGGCTAAAGGGCCTCAATATGTACACCTTAGAACAGAGAAGGGAGAAGGGACATATGATAGAGGCATTTAAATACTCCATGGGGTAAATTAGATATAGGAGGGGAGTATTTTTCACAAGCCAAGGCGCTGAAGAACAAGGGGACATGCTATGAAGCTGGGGGGGTAGATTCGGGAGAGATGTGAGGAAGTACTTCTTCACAGGAAGAGTGGTGGACACTTGAAACAGCCTTACAACAGAGGTGGTGAGGGAAAATCAGTGGTAGCATTCAAGAATGCATGGAATAAGTACAAAAGAAGCATAGTGAAAAAGAATGGTGGAGAGAGAGAGAAAGAGCTGTAGATCAGGCACACATGGTCTGATGTAATAGTGTAGGTAGAGAGAAATAGGCAAACTGTGGGCAAGTGGTTCTTATCTACCATCAAATTCTGTGTTTCTATGTCTCTTTCAGAGAAAGAAAGGCAGCAGGAAACAGGAGCAAGCAATAAAGCTGGGGGAGTTTATAAGGGATGTGAGGAAATACTTCTTCACAAGACAGAGTTGTGGACAACTGAAACAACCTAGTGGTAGACTCTGTGGTTGCTAAGACTGTAAGAAGCTTCAAGCATTCAAGCATGCATGGGACAGGGACAGGGGACAACTAGTTAGTAGAAAGGGATGAGGGCGAGTGCAAGTGATCAAAAAGGGTCAGAGGTCTCAGAATAGGCAGGGAAAATTGAGGCAGACTAGCTGGGCCAACTGGTCCTTTTTTGATGGCAAAATCTATATTTCTATGTTAAAGACCTTGAAGTCAGTTTTAAAGAGAAAGAAGCTCGGTATATAAAGTGAACTTGACCTTGCTTAAGGATTGGGCCTTTTTCACAGAAATCACAGGGCCACAAATGAGCCCAAACACTGTTAATCCAGAAAGTGGAGTATTACCCATACCCAACATAGATATTGGAATGGAGGTGAAAAAGCTGGTAAGCTTCTCTCTTATGGAGTCCAGAAACAACAAGCCGAAAGGCATATTGCTGCATGGTCAGTCCCAAGCCCAACCGCAAGAAATTAACAGGATTACGCAACAATTTTATCAATCCCTGTATGATCGCAGGGCCCCATGGACTCCAGCAGATTTGATGTATTTATCTCTCCTATATCACTGGCCAGTCTCAGTAAGGAGAAAAGAGCAAGCCAGCCCAGTGGCATGGAGGACTGAGGCATATGCAGATCCGAGCACACATCTGGCCTCTAGAAGAGGCTTGGGGGTAGGCAGCCAGGGACCACAACTTAGGGAATTGAGGAATGGCAGCCGATGAAGTCCCACACATGGGAGCATGTGTTGGTACGTCTGGATTGGATTGCATGTTCGTTTCTCTAGGGGAGAAAAAGTGGAGGAAAAATGGCCAGGTGCAACGTAGGATGACACCGACCCCTCACAGGTTCCACACTAGGCTACAGGGGCCTGTCCTGTAAATGGATCCATTAAGTCAGTGGTACAACGCTGACCACTGGCACAGGAGAGGGGAAGCCGTGGGGGAAGCACCGGGATTGAGGTAAGTCCCTGAAATGTTGGGTGACAGGGCTGGGGGATTGATGAGAAGGATAGCCTGCACCACGGTGGAGGAGTAAATAAATTAACTTAAAAAAGGAGAATAGAGCTCACTTAAAAGCCCTGCTGACACTCTGAGAAGTGGAAGAACCCCTAGTGGTGCTCAGTCCTTATAAATCTCCTGATAAGGATGGATTCCCCATTTACTTGTACCAGCACATAAGTGACATAATATGCCCCACATTTCATAAAATGTTTACAGTCACACACATCAATTCACTCTTGCCCCTGACTCTGTGAGAGGCCACCATTATGATCCTCCCTAAAGAGGAGAAAGACCCCATTGTCTCTTCTAGCTATAGGCCTGTCTCACTTAGGAATGTGGATGCAAAGGTGTTAGCCAAGGCAGCCAGGCAGCTAGAAAATCTGTTACCAATCCTTATGCATGGTTTCCAAATAGGTTTTGTCAAACGGAGGATCAGCTCCGAGCACCACAGGTTCTTCTTTTCATTTATAAAGGTAGCAAGCTCTATCCCCACTCCAGCCACATCAGTTGCAATAGACTTTAAAAAGGCTTCTGCCAGGGTAGAGTTGGAATACTTACATCTTGTCTTACCAAAATGGGTTTTGATCCAAATTTTAGCACCTGGATTTGCTCCCTTTATAAAGAACCTATAGCAAGGATCCTTATTAACTCTACTGTCTGATCTGCATTCTCCTTAGGGTGTGGGACCCACCAGGCTGCCCCCTAATGCCCCTACTGTTTATGTTAGGCATTGATCTGCTGGCAGCATCTATATGGGAGCACAGTGAATTTGTAGGAATTCAAATTGGGACCCAGAAATACAAAACTAAATTGTATACTAATGACTGCCTAATCCTGCTGGCTGATGCCCCAAATCGCATCCCTCGCCTGCTCTCTCTTCTCCATGCTTTTGAACAATCTGATAGTTCAGAATTAATACTAATAAGACTGAGGTCCTGCCACTTAAACTCTGCCAGAAAAATACATATTAGCGCTAGAATGGTCACCTCATTCAATTACAGCAACTATTTAGGAATCCATCTCACTTCAGACCACTCCCATTTATAATTCTTTACTCCCTTCTCTGAAAAATAGGGAGGAGTGTAATAGAAGGAGGCTTCTACATCTGTCTATGGCTGGAAAGATTGTAGTGCTGAAGATGATAACATACCCTAAAATACTACACTGCTTTGCCCACTTGCCAATAGGCGTACCCACACACTGGGTTATGAAATTGGATGCCTTGATAGGGAGATTTTTATGGAAGGGTAAACCCCTTCACTACAATAGGACCAAACTAAGGTCCCATTGGTTGAAAGAGAGGGGGGTGGAACCTCCCTTAGTACTATGCATATTGCCTGTTCTTTCATGGAGCGCAAACTTGTCAGTGGTTCCTACCCCCCCCCTCGGAAATCTCCCCACTCTGGATCCACATTGAAGCTTCCCTTATGGAGGTGAGATAATCTGCTGTTTACTTTTACTCCCCCATCCCACCTCATTGGGAAACCTAACAAAACTCCCTCTGACACCCATTGATTGGGCCCTAGTAGCTCTCTAGTGTGCCCTCTTGGGCAACACAGGGAATTCACTGAATACATGACCTCCTCTTGCCAGGTACAGTACATATGGACTCCTTTGAAGGAATCTGCTTTTGTTATACTGTGTCTCTTTGGATTTCTGGAGATATCTCCAACTGTGTAGTCTTACCATTGTGAAGATCAGGGAGGAGTCTTCTTGTCCACACCTTAAGTTAACCTGCCCTGTCACTGCTCCACCTTCCCCTCTAAAGTCTTGGTGTTTACTGAAAAAAGGAAGAGAGGGGAGAATTTATAACCAGATCAGGAATGCAATATTTCACCCAACTCTGAAAGCTGGCAAAAATGGGAAGGATCCCTTCAGTGGTGCAGAATAGGCCATGTTAGAATACATACAAAGGCTGTCCTAACAACTGTTGCTTGCTGATCCAGAACAAAATATTTCATCAGTGGTATCGCACATCAGCCAAACTGAAGCCACATATTCTTCTCAATAATGATAACTGCTGGAGATGTGGCACCACAGGTAAGGATCTCTTTCATAGTGCACACTGTGTGTCTGCAGAGACCTAAGTCAGCTCTGCACAGCAGTCCACTTGGAATGTGTACATTTTCTGCACCCCCCCTTCTCCCCATTGTTATCCTTGTCAGGCGTCCCAGAAAATCCTTTCCCCTTCAGCTCAGCAACTTTGAACTAGTTGCTTGCAGTGAACATTTGAGGCCAAGTATCTTATTCTCAGCAAATGGAGAACGCTAGACATCCCCACCTATCAGGAACGGGCTGCTGCTGAACACAGTTTAGCCACCATGGCCACTATGTCACATTTTGCTTGTAACACGATGTCCACACACAGTGCAATGAGATTGGGGGCCTGTTTCTGAGTCCTCCTGGATCTCCAAGTCCACCATCGTAGATAACATGAGAGTAAAGATTTGCTCCAGTCACCATGAGCCCACATTAACCCCAGGAGAATCCTTCTCCTTGCTATCTTCATGCTGAAACAGAGTGAATTGATGGAATGTCCCTACATCCTCCATTTATCCCTTCCCCATTGGAAGCCTAATACCAGGGAAATGTGACTGATCTTCCCACCCTGGGAACCACTGCCGCCCCTTAATGGTGTTATTATATGGCCAATGACCCAGAAAAAGGCATTCTTCGATGGCCAGTATGACACTATACACTGCCTCACCCTATCTCCCCTCTTATTTCATTTTTTGCTCTATTTTTCTCTCTAGCTCACTTTGAACCCTCCTGTATACATTATTCCTCATCTTGTGTCCCTGACACTAGAGTGGGATACTCCAAGTGGGGCATTCACCCTTCTGAGTTCTCCCCTCCATCTATCCCCCCTCCCTTCCTTTCTTTACTCTTGCAAGAACCCCACAGCACCTCTTCTTCCTTGTTTAAAATGTCTTAGTACCACCTTGGAAATGCTAATATGAATATCACCAGGGTATTATGAAATGCTTGCAGTACATCTCCATGACTGTGTGATAGTCAGTGTATCATAGTGTTAGTTCTTATTGGTTATTTATAATTGCTGTATTTGAACATCTATGTTTATTTTTCACTTGTAACTAAGCTGAACTAGCATGCAACAGACACTGCTCCAAAACATTACGAGGTGAAAGAAAATAGGACTAACTCCAGGCCAAAAAACATCAACCCTAACTTTGTGAACACAAAATGAAATGTGGCACCATTTGAACAGATTTGAAGCCAACATTGAACAGCTGGGATAATCAGCAGCAGCTGCAAAGGAGTGCATAAGGAAATATATAAAATACAATTAATTGCAATGCAGATTAGGGTTGCTACCACACAAAACTCAAACCCCATAAAGTTTTGAAATGTGCTACTAGGGTTACCACCCCCATCACCTCCCCTTCCCTTCCTTTCTAACCCAAAGTCAAGCTACAGGTACAAGGCTGTACATCAATGGTGTGGCACCGCCTACAGAGCCAACATATTCAAAATTTGTAAAGGGCAACCCTAATCCCACCCCCTATCCTCATGCCTCATGGCCAAGCTAAAGAGCTGGCTCAATGCTACAAGGCTGTGCTGGTTCATGTGAGTCTCTTTTGGTTCAATGCTAAGTTACACACTTACCACACAACTGTATGTTTGATGGTATATGGCCTTGGGAACCCTGTGTATAGTATAACATATACTTAACAGCAGCATTTTGTTTCACATATTGCATGGAAGGATATGTACCATCCATTTGTAACCTGTTTCCATAGCATCAGCAAGACCCTCCATAAAATAATATACATGTCCCAGACATTTAACATGCTTTGCATAGGTCCAAGTATGACAGAAAGTTACAAGTGTGTAACATGTATAGTACTGTACCTACAAATCTATAACATGTCTGCTGCTTTGCACAGGTCCACAGTACTGTGCGCAAAGTTAGCCACATCATAAATGAACGTAAACCTCTTAATCTGTGCTCCACAAGTTTTCTAATTACAGAACTAAAATGAGTAATATATGTATGAAACACCAGACTTGCATGGCATGACTCCAGACCTGCAGCTTGGTCTTACGACATGAAGGGAGGGGGAGGAGTAGTATTATGTTTTTGAATATGTTTGCCTTGTGTGAGGTACCACACCACTGAGGCACTGCCCCATACCAATAGCTTGGTCTTGTATAAAATGGGGAGGGGGCACGGGGGTGGGATTTAGGCTTGACAACCCTAATAGCACATTTCCAAACTTTGAGGGTCTGAGTTTTGTGCTGTAGCAACCCTAATCTGCATTAACATAGTTTTCGCAATGAAATTCCTTAGTTTGTGGGAGTGGTAACTTGCTTTGTGCAAATCCCTTGAGGATCTATGAAAGCAGTAGGTGACTCCCAACTTTTTTTGTGCCTCCTGACTTTATTTGAACAGGGCCTTGAAGAAACAGGATGTGCAGGGCACTTTGGTTCCCATGCATGACTCCCAACTTTCTTTGTGCAGACATCCTGCACAAAGCATGAGATGAAACATAACTTTCTTACTATTTTGTTCATGTATAACTTAAATTGTTGAACACAATGCATGCAATGTTTTTTTTTTTTTTTTTGCAAAGGCAAATGTTGGGCTGCACTGCCAGAGGGATCAGCAGGTGAGAGGAAATAATACTGCTTTTGTATAGAAATCCAATTGTAAAATTGAAAGGGAAAGTGTGACTCTCGTATAGGTCGTTAGTGAGGCCGCATCTGAAGTACAGTGTGCAGTACTGGTGCCCATACCTTAAAAGGACATTAACCTGCTGGGGACAGTCAAAAGGAGGGTAACAAAGATCATCATGGGCCAGCAGGGTAGGTTAGATGCCCGGAATATGTACTCTCTGGAGCAGAGAGAGGGGCACGTGAGACCTTCAGATATTTGAAAACTGAAAGGAATAAACAGGGTGGATAAGGATGGTCTCTTCAAGCTTAGTAGGAATAAAAACATGAGGGGACACAGTTGGAGGGGAGGAGGTTTAGGAGAGAGGCTAGGAGACACTTCTTCATGGACAGGATGGTGGCAGGTTGGAATGTGCTTTGGAAGAGGAAGAGGTGGTTTCATTGAAGATGATGGGCAGCTTCAAGGGAGGCTGGCATAGAGTTAAGGGGAAAATAAGGGCCAAGAGAGGGGTGGACAGAGGGGAAGGGTGGATGGGCGGCAGGGTCAGTAGTTCATGCTGAGGACCCTGCACTACAAGCAGACAGACAGACCTAATGGCCTTATTCTACCCATAGCCATTTAAGTATTTAATAAGTTATCATATATTAAAGTTTTTGTTCATGTGGAACTTAAACACTAACTAAAAACCTTCACACAACATGCATTTCACAACCCTTTCCTGCCAGTAGGAGGAGAGGGCTTGTTTAGTAAAATGCCAGATGTTGGAGCCTACTGATTGGTAGAGCCTCTGAAAGCCTGTAACTGGAGTTTAGAATGTCAGGTGGTTAAAAGCATAAGAAGTGTCAAGATGGCAGAGTGATAGGAGGGTACAGAGCCCCCTTGATTCAGGTCTGTTGCCAGACTACTTGAGGAGGCAAGGACTTCTCACTTGCAGCAGCTTTCTGGAGATCCAGTGTGTGAGAACAGTCAAACTTATTGTCTATGTCATCTGGTAGCTTCCAAGGACAGACACCAGGACAGCAGTGATGACTCTGAGAACTTAGATTCTGAAGGTCATTTAGTGAAATCACCATTAATTCTCATGGGAGTGTAAGGGATCACCAGGAGGAAGTAATGATCCCAAGGGGCTACCTCTCAAAGAAAGCCCGTGGTGGCCTTGTAATGCACAGTGGATCTTACCAAAGTGGGTATTTTAATTTTGAAGTGAAATTTTCATCCTGACTTTGCCTGACAGATGCTGCCAGCTGTGGTACAAATGGTAAGATACCTGTTGCCAAAGCTTCTGAAACAGGTAGGAGATGGGCCTACTATTTGTATATGGAATCCCAAGGTAGTATGGATATTTGCAATGTTACCTCTGGCAGAAGGCCTGGGAAGATTGCTAGTCCCTGCCTAAGGGTAGGCTAAGGTAGACGCTGGTGCACTAGTGCACAGCATACTCTCTGGTGTGAGTAAACGCTTGGTTGATGTGAGGTCCCCAGAGTCAAGGTGGACATTAGCCCGGAGTGCCAGAGTGAATATCCCTACAGTGGCACTGCCTCCTGCACACCAGCTAAACTGACACTGCAGTGTCATGGTAGTATATGAGAAATGAGTGAACCCAAAGTGTGCAGCAATATAGGAGCTCAGATCATTTCAGAAGGCAGTATAATGAAGGTTCTGTCCAACGTAAAACCTCACCCACTGATAAACTACATGAAATAAAGAAGTCCATCTGATTGCTTACCTTGTTCAAGTCTTCTCGCCAAACATTTGCTCATCTCCATGGATCATCAGTGAACTTAAGCTTTTAGATTGTTGATGAAAATGTTGAAGAGCAGTGGCTAGTGTTGCTTGGATAGTGCCGCTGTGGGTCCACCAGTGTTCCAGCAGATGGCGGCACTATTCAAGTTGGATCCATCCTGGGATCCAGCCATATATGGAGGTCTGATCCCAGGTCAGATCCTGCATTATCTGATGCCAGATCCAGGAATCCAGTGCCACATCCAGGGATCAATGCCAGATCCCTGAATCTGGCATCAGATCCCAGTGCTGCATTCAGGGATTCGGTGTCAGATCCCTGGATCCAGCCAGCAGATAACGTAGGATCTGACCAGGGATCTGATGGCCAGATCCACAGGCAGATAGTGAAAGTATCTATCAGATCCACTATCCTGCTGCAAAAGGGCAGATATCTGTGGATCAGGATTTGGCTGGATCCATCTGAGCAACACTAGCAGTGGCCCCAGCATAGATCCCTGAGGGAAGCCCCTGAGTACACCACTCCACTGGGGTGTTGCCTGTTCACCATAAATATCTGCCTCCTGCCCAAAGGCCAGTTAGCAGTCTACTTAGTGTGTGCCTCATGTACACTGCATTGGTGTACTTTGTGCAGAAGATTGTCATGTGCTACACAGTCAAAGGCCTTGATGAACTCCAGATAGTGCTTGTCTTCAGCCCATTCCCTACACCTATCCAGGCACTGTTGTGAATAAGGTGATTAGGTTAGTGTGACATGATCTGCCCACATAAAGCCATGCAGAGAGGGGACAAAAACATTGGGCTATATGCATCCCCTGGTCCTTGCAGAACAGGGAATTTTGGGACAGGGCAGTCCTTTAAGACACTCATCTCCACTGCAAATAGTGTACTTTGCTGACAACAGGTAGTAATGCAAGCAACTTTAGTGGAAATTGGTGAAATTTTGGTTCAACTGGTTTGAATGGTGCAGTCCAGCTGAATCAGTCAAATTGTGGACCTCAGTTTGCACTCATGGCCATGGTACTGCTTGCGGTCTGACCTAAAGTAGTGCAACAGCATTGTTTTTTATTTGAATTGTCATGTCAACAGAACAAATGATATCCCAAGGTTTTCACCACAAAGTTTTCAGTGGGCCTACATTTTATCAAGGGGATGGCTTACCAAGTTTGTATCATGCTGGATTAACTTTAACATTAAAAAAAGACCTGCTTCCACCTGTTGTGACACTTAAAAAAACAGCTTTTTGATCATAGAAATACAGCATCACAAAAGTATAAAGGAAGTTGCGGCTATTAAATTATATGAGCAAGAAAAACAGACAGGCAACAAAATCTACCCAAAAATTCTACCAGAAATCCCCACCCCTGAAATCACAGTCATTCTCCCTACCATTCCTCCCTCATCAACCCTCCCTGTATCACCACCAGATTGTTCTTAAATATGGGCCCCTCCTCACCTTCCTTTTTGCTCTTCCCTGCTACCAGCTTCCCCTCGGTCTGCAAAAACATAATCCAAAAATGCATGCTGAAAGGCCACTCCGCACCATGTGGCAGAGCCACTCACACCATGTGGCTTCTGTTGGCAGAGTTGATAACCCTCATTAGCATACCCCACACATGGGAAGCTGCCTTATGTGCTTGAGGTGGCTGCGGGCAGTGAACTAAGGTGAACTAGTCTGCCATTTGACAAACTTTACATGGTCTGACTGCCAGAGTTTGCATGGTCAAACTTTGGAGGTTCACACAGCCCTACCTAAGATGGGGAGGACGATGCAGCATATTTAAGTTGGAGGAGGGAATACCTCTAAATATTTCCTTAAGGGAATGTGGGACACCCTTGAAATGTACTTGAGTGGACTAATACTTGATGAAGGCAACCAAATCAAGTCATCTCTTGCTTTTACAGCTGCTTGTTTGCTCCATTTCCAGCTGCCAGATAATGAAAGATTAGCAATGACATCAATATGGTTAATCATGGGTAAATATAATCCTATGATGACTATTCTGGACCATGCTCTGACCAAGTTATGCTGGCCAGGGCTTACAACAATGGTCAGCAACCACAGTCAAAGCATGTTCTGATATTTCCAACCAAGGGTGAATGTGGTACTATGCCCTGCCGGGCTATTACAAAGAGTGAGTGAGTGTGTGAGTGAGTGAGTGAGTGAGTGAGTGAGTGAGTGAGTGAGTGAGTCTGTCCTGAGTAAGTGAGTCTGTGACTGAGTGTGTGAGCTGGATTGTCAGTGAGTTATTATTATTGGGTTGGTCAGTCATTAAGTGAGTGTAGACTTCCACTGAAATTTAACGCCATACAATTAAACACACTGGTTGCTGACACTTCTGGCCTATGTTAGAAAAAAGTTCAAAGCTCTGCAGTGTCATTTTCTATGGTATTTCTCATATGACTGAGTGTAATGACATGTTTGATAGCTGTCCTGTGTGAGAGGTTCATGTGTAAGATAGAACCATATGTTAATTGTGTTTACATACATATCATGAGTGAAAAAGGTTCTTAGGTTGTGCAGGTATATTGTATATAAGAGGGAGGGAGGGGATTACTGATGGACACCAAGTAGTGCCTGGCATGGAATATGGTGAGGTGCACTGAATGTTCTGAGGGTGAGTGAAGGACATGTCACATGACACCATGGTGTGCTTGGCATAGGATGGAGTGAGGGAGGGGTGCTACTGGACATTAGCGACCACTTGGCATGGGACAGTGTGAGTAAGGGGATGCCATTGAATAGCTGGGAGTGTTTGGCATGGGTTAGAGTAAGGGAGGTGTCCGTAGATACCAGGGAGGGGTTAGCATAAGATAGGGAAAGGTACAGTATGCTACTGGACACCTGGGAGTGCTTAGAATTGAATAGGGTGAGGGAGGGCTGCTATAGGATATCAGGTAGTGTTTGGCAATGCAGGTGGTGCCACTGGATACTGTGGTATGTGTAACACTGGATGAGATCAAGGAGAGGGTACCGCTGAACACCACAGAGTTCATGGCAAGGGTCAGGTTAAGAAAAGGGGTGCCAGAAGGCACCAAGTGGTGTTTGGTGCAGGATGGGGAGAGGGGGGAAGAGCCATTGGAAACAATGGAATCCTTGGAATGGTATAGGGTGTACAAAGGCAGTGCCACTGGCTACCAGGGGCTGCTTGACTTAGGATGGAATGAGGAAGGCTGCTACCACTAGACAGCAGGGTTTTTTGCATGATATACAGTGAGATGAGACCTTGTATCCCAGGCAATACTTAGCAGAGGATAAGAAAACAGAGGTACTGGACACCAGGAAATGGTTGATACAGGAAGCAGATATAGTATGAAGACACTACTGGGCACCAGAAATTGCTTGGCATGGAACTGGGATGGGGGACCACTGGACAACAGGAAATGATTGCACTGAGACAGGAACAGATTGGTTATAGACACTAGGGAATCTTTGGCTTGTAGGTATTCACTGGCAAGAGATGGGGTAAGGATCTCAATGAACACCAGGGAATTCTTGGCGCAAGATGCCTTCATCTGCAATTACTGTTCAGACCAGCTATTTCAGGCACCAGCCAGCTCTTGGATTTTTAGTCCCTCGCTTTTTATCTGAATTAATTTTCTTGTTGTATTACAGTATGCTTTTTTGCATTCACTTTGCAGCTGTGCAGTGCTTTTCTGTTTGTATTCTCAGTCTAGTTGTGCTGTGCTTTTTTTTCTTCTCATTCATTTTTTGGTACTTTATTTTTATTACAGTGCATATACAGTGCATTGTCCACTTGAGAACAGAAGCAGGAGGCTGTTCAGGACAGAGGTTTGGTTTTATCTTCTGTTTTAAGTGAAATATTTGAATAAGTTTGTACTTGAAATTAGTTCTGTGTGTTAAAAATTACAACTTTGAGTTAGAACTGTTACTTGGGCTGTGATATTGTAACTATTGGGGCTTATGTGCTGGGTGTGGGAACACTTGTTTGGCAGTGATAATTAGACTGAAATTTAAATGAGATGTTTGCCTGGTGTTAGGGGGAAGGGAAATTACAAGAATCATCTTGTCTTTCATTGCCCACCTGGGAACAGAAGCAGGAGGCTGTTCAGGACAGAGGTTTTGTTTTATCTTCTGTTTTAACTGAAATATTTGAATAGGCTTGTACTTGAAATTAGTTCTGTGTGTTAAAAATTAATACTTTGAGTTAGAACTGTTACTTGGGCTATGATATTGTAGCTATTGGGGCGTGTGTGCTGGGTGTGAGAACACTTGTTTGGCAGTGATAATTAGAGTGAAATTTAAATGTGATGTTTGCCTGGTGGTAGAGCCCTCCCCCACCACCCTGTTTTGTAGGCTTTCTTAAATACTGAAAAGCCACTGGGGGTTGGGATTGAAGGGCTGTGCATTTCTGTTTGTGACTGAAATTTGAAGCAACAGGAACTGGTGGGCCTGTGACATCATCCGGTACCTGATGTCTGCATACACACACACTGTTAGTGGGACTGGACACACACTGGACTGTATGTGTTTGTGAGACTTGGGAACTTTATTGGTGGGGTTGAAACTGGGTTTGTAAATAACTGCAGTCAATATAGAGAGAGACTGTATTCCAGGGGGAAGGGACTGAGAAAAGGGATGTGTGCCATTATAAACAGAGAGGGACAAACAGGGTGGCCATATTTCACCATGGCAGACATCTTTGGAAGGGTTGTAGGCTGCACAGACTGAGGGATGGCAATAATTCTCAATTGGGCCTGGAGAGAGGAAGGCTGCCCACTCTGTAGACAGCTGTCTTGTATCAGGAGTGAAGTATATTGGTTAAGGAGTGAGTTGGGGGGTGTCCAAGAATAAGGGGTGTGGATATGGGCAGCAGAAGGGTGGGGCTGAGGGGAGGCTGGGGCAACACTCAGAAATTACAGGACGTTATCTTACAGCAAGCAGGAGGGGGGATATTAGGGACAGAGGACCCTTAGATAGGGATGTTGACACTAAGGGGAAAACATACGGGGTAAACATTCTGAATACAAAGAGAGTGGAGGGGGAAGAGTCAGGAGGGGCTGTTGTGGGGAAGCCTAGAAGAGCAGACATTGAGAAGGGATGGGCTGTTGTGGGGAAGTCTAAAAGAGCAGACTGTGGGAAGGGAGCTCCTAAGGAGAACAAAGCAAGAGGGGAGGAAGAGGGGCAGTTTAGAGGGGCAGTCGGGGGAAACTCGGGTTACTTGATGGAGGCTGGCATAGAGTGTTACAATAAATTTGAGCTACTAAGCAACCTAGAGGGGGAGGAAGGGGTTGATGGAAATGAGAAAACTGATACAGAAGCCGGGTGGGAGGGAGTCGGATACCCATAGGGCATCACAGACCAGCAATGGAAAGGATAGAAATAGTCCCAGAGGGAGTAGGGGAAACATAAATGTTAAGCAGATGGGGGAGATGTAACATATTGCAGACATAAGGGAAGAGAGCATGACTGGAAAGAAACTGGGAGACAAGGAGGTGGGGGAGGGGCCCCCCTTCAGCAGGGGGGTCTGTACCAAGGATGGAGCCCTAGGTAAAGGGAACCCACAGAGGGCCTCTGGAGGTAGGGGTACTATTACAAGGGAGGAGGATGGAGGTGTGGGGGAAGGGGAAACCATCAGGGCCAGGATAAATGGTTCAGATAAGAGAGGGTTAAAGGGGACGCCTATTCAGGGGGTCTGAGTTAAGTGGGCAAAACAACAAGGGAGGCAGAAAGGGGAAGGTGACAAGGGGGTCTCTAATAAGGCAGGAAGACTCCCATGGAATTGAGATCATGAATAAAGGGGGGGATGGGGGTTGAGAGTGCATAGTGGAGGTAACCATAAGGATGATGGCGGTGTTAAGGTTCTGTTATTGGGAGACTCAATGATTAGTGGTATCCAGTGGGAGGGATGGGGGGTGGATGCCATAGCCAGGTGAAGGGAGTGAGTATCTCTGGGCTGACAGTGCACAGAGCAAAGTTCATGGTGTACGAACTGGTTAGGGATTGTGGAGGGAAACCGGATTTCCTGGTGCATTTGGGAACTAACGATCTAGAGGGAAATAGCGTTTTGGACATCCAAGCAAGGTTCCAAGAACTTGCCAGACTCTGTCGGGATAATGGATGCAACATTTCCTTTTTGGAGATATTGCCAGTACCAAAGGCCTCAGTGGAGAAAAAAATGAAGATCACAGAGGTTAATGACTGGCTCAGAAAGTGGGGTGAAGAGAGTGGGTTGGGGGTGTTAGGGAACTGGAAAGGAGTTTGGGAGGATAAGGGACTGTATGCCAAGGACAGGCTTCATCTTGCCCCGTTAGGGAAGGAAGTCCTTAAACAGGGGTGGCTGACTACATTCAAGAAAGGTGGGGTTTAAACTTGTGAGGGGGGAGGGATAAGGGAGGAGCTGACAAGAAGCCCTCTCCTCCAGATGAGGGGAGTAGCCTTCAAACCCAAAGGGGGGGAGGGTGGAAACAGACTGGGGAGGAGATTTCAGGAGGAACAGAGGTAGGATGGAAGTACAAGGAACCTGGGTGGGGTTCAACAAAGGGGATCAGGGATAAGGGTGGGGGGTGGTGTTAGTAAATGACAGGAGCTTGGGAAGCAAGTTGCCAGAGTTCCAGGCCATGCTGTTCAAGGGGGGGATGGATGTGGCGGTGGTCACGGAAATGTGGGCCAACATAAACCATGGCTGGGACCTAAACATGCAGGGATACACTATGCTTAGGAAGGATAGAAAGGAGAGCAGAGGGGGTGGAGTGGCTATGTTCATTAGAGATGACATAGAAATTGCTAGGGTAGAAGAGGCAGAGGGAAATGTGGAGGCCTTATGGGTCACCTTACGAACCCCAGCAGGAGGTAAGGTCAAGCTGGGTGTAGTATATAGGCCCCCCAGGATGGGTGATGTTCTGGAGGATGGTTTGCTGGACAACATTATTGCCCAGTGTGGACCAAAAGGGGAAAGAGTGGTGTTGATGGGGGACCGTAATATGCTAGGTACAAACTGGGAAACCATGTCCTCTAAGGTGGCCAAGGAGCAGAGGCTGCTGGACAGCTTCCAGGATGTGTTCTTAACACAGCATGTGATGGAGCCCACAAGGGAGGGGCATGTCCTGGACATGGTTCTGGCAGAGGAGGATCTGGTAAGGGACCTGATTGTAGAAAATTCCCTGACTGGGAGCGACCACAATACTGTCTGGTTTCAAATAAGCATGGAGGGAGGGGGGTGAGATCTAGGACACTGGCAGTGGACTTCAGGGGGGCAGACTTTGTGGGCATGGGAAATATTCTCAAGGATCACTTGAAGGGGATTACATCAATGACAAATGTGGAAAAGAGATGGGAGGTCATAAAACGGGGACTTCATGAGGCAATCAGGATCTGCGCTAAGGTGAAAGGTAAGGGAACAAGGTCACATAAACCATGCTGGTGGTCCAGTGAGGTTCAGGTAGTGGTCAGAGAAAAGAAGGCGGCCTACAAAAAATATAAAACAACAAGAGGGGATAGGGATAAGGAAAGGTACCATCTTGCATCTAGAAAAGTCACCCCGATGGTGAGGGGGGACAAAGTCCAGTAAAGAACAGAGGCTGGCACAGGGGATACATGGAGGGAAAAAGGGGTTCTTCCGGTACATTGGGGAGCAGAGAAAAACTAAGGGCCGTCTCAGCAGATTGAGATCAGAAGGAGAGTGGGTGGAAGAGGTGAGGGACCAGGCAGAGGTATTAAATGAGTACCTCACCTTTGTGCTCACTAGGGAGAGGGATGGGATATCTACAAAGCAAGGCATGATGGGGATAGAAGCGGCAGTAAGTGGGATCAGGGGAGCAACAGAAATGGAGCAAGAGGGAGGGAGAGGTACCACAGGGGTGTCACATCAGGATAAGGATAAAAAGGCCAGTAAGGTAGAGGGGACGGATGATGCTATCTCCACCAAAAGGGTGTGGTTAGCCCTCAAGGCCCTAAAGAAAGACAAATCTCCTGGGCCGGATGGCATTCATCTGAGAATACTATGGGACTTGGCGGACATACTGGCTGCACCCCTGGTGGAGCTCTTCAATAGGTCGCTTGAGACAGGGAGGGTACCTAGGGATTGGTGAGAGGCACATGTGGTGCCAATCCATAAAGGAGGGGTCGAAGGAAGTACCAGGTAACTATAGACCCATCAGTTTGACCTCGGTGGTGGGAAAATTAATGGAGAGTATACTAAAGGAACGATTGGGGGTGTACTTGGAGGAGGTGGGAGGTCTGGATAGTCAGCAACATGGGTTTGTGCCAGGTAGATCATGTCAAACCAATCTTGTGGAGTTCTACGAATGGGTAACATCAGAACTGGACAGGGGAAAGCCTGTGGATGTATTATTCTTGGACTTCAGCAAGGCGTTTGACTCTGTCCCCTACAATGGTCTGGTGGAGAAACTGATGGGGTTGGGAGTAGGCCCTTTGATGGTCAGATGGATTGAAAACTGGCTAGCTGGATGCACCGAGAGTAGTGGTCGGTGGGGAGCTCTCGAACCCTAGAGAGGTCGGTAGTGGGGTACCGCAGGGCTCGGTGCTGGGTCTGATCCTGTTTAATGCATACATATCAGACATCAGGGAGGGTATAGGGTGTGAAATGAGTCTCTTCACTGATGACTCCAAGATGGGAGCAGTAGTTGAGGGAGAAGAGGGATGTTGGCCCTGAAAGGGACCTGAACACCCTGGAAAGCTGGGCTCACACATGGAAATTAAATTTCAATATCACCAAGTGCAAGGTGTTACATCTTGGGCAGGGAAACCCTAAACACAGGTACACCCTGGGAGGGGAAGCGCTGGAGGCCTCAATAGGAGAAAAAGACCTAGGGGTCATGGTGGATGCATGTATGAATAACTCTGAGCAGTGCAGGAGTGTGGCTAGCAAGGCAAACAGGAAGTTGGGATGCATCATAAGGGGGATCACCTCTAGGAGCAGGGAAGTGATTCTGCCGCTGTACAATGGACTGGTTAGACTACACCTTGAGTACTGTGTACAGTACTGGAGACCACACTTGAAGAGGAACATACAGCTCCTGGAGAGGGTACAGAGGAGGGCAACTAAGATGATAAGAGGACTAGGGGATTTGACGTATGAGGACAGACTTGAGGAGCTCTGCCTGTTTTCATTGGAGGAGAGGAGAGAGGGACATGATTGAGGTCTTCTAAGTACCTCAAGGGAATAAATAGGGTAAACAGGGAAGGGATCTTTACACTAAAGCAGGGAGGTATTACCAGATGGCATGGTTTGAAGTTGGAAGGTGAAAAGGTGAGGGGGGGGAAAGAGGAGGAGATTTTCAATGAGAGGATGGTGGACCCTTGGAATGCACTGCCTGGTGAGCTGGTTCAGAGAGCCACAGTGGAGGTCTTCAAGACAGAAGGAACAGACACAGAAAGTGGATGTATCAGATGATGGCCTGGCCCAGGGGGATGGGGATGGATGATAGGGGTTTCTGGAATACAAGGGGGGGAGGGCCTCGGCACCCAACTAGGGATCTGAGGTTCAAGCAGACTCAATAGACTGTAAGGCCTAATCTGCTGGCAATTAGTATGTTAGTATAACAGATAATTTACAAAGGTACATTTTCAGATATATAATGTAAGTAAGGCAGTTGTGCAGATACTTCAAACTTTAAGCTCAAGACTCTGTGATTACTGATTCCAAACAGGTCCTGTTGAGAGGGGAGAGAACAGGCAGAATTTTGGAAGAGGGGAGAAGCTCCTCCATTAACCAAGAGGGGAGCTGAAATAACAATCCCAGTGTCCTCACCATCAGTTGAGGCACTATACTATCATCTTACGTCATGGCCTGCATGATCCACTTGTTCCATTTAGAACAGAACTGTTACTCTATTATTTAATGAAAACATTATTTTCTCCATCTTATATAGCTCATATATGAGGTCCTGCCATACCTTTATTGTGCCAGTTTCTGAGGTCAACCATTTCTAGGGCTGCACTGGGCAGAGCCCTGCAGACCTTTTGCTTTGAGTAAAAAAGCACCCCCACATTCCTTGAAAATGAGCAACATGTTGAGTGTCAAAAAAGTCACCTCCACATTGGAACAGTCCATGGTGGCACTATTTTTTTTTTTTTTTGCTTTTGACTTTATGCCTCCCTCACCCCCCCAACCCAAGTGCCTCTCCCTCTCACTTTGTCTTACTTCTCCATTTTCAGTGCCCCCTCCCCATGCGGTGAAAAAGTAGTGAAACACACATGTCATTTCCTGTCCTACTGTCTTGTGAAATCTATGCCTAGAGAATATTGCCAACTTTGTATGAAGTCAGTAGCCACGCTCAAAACAACTCAAAGTATGCCATTTTCACCACTTCAGCCAAGAAAAGAAAAGTTCTTTTTGTCTCCCTGCTACTTCCAGTGTAATGAAATCATGTGCTTGCATTGCAAAGCGTAAATTTAGGCATTTGCTTGAAACTGACCTGCTCTTACCTGTAGCAGCAGTCTGTGTAGGGCAGTGCAGTCTATGACTCTAGCAGACAGACTGGGTGGGAGCTCTCAGGTGAACCATCTCGGCTCATTCACTCTCGGCCTTAGTCAGTCACAACAAGTACTACTGTACAGTGTGTCTATCTAAATCCCTCACACACAGTCGGGCTCCGAGCTCCCCAGACATCGAAAGAAAAGGATGTGGGGAAGGAAACGAGAATCCTTTTTTTTAAGTTGGGACTTACTTGAACTCTATACTGATGAATGGGGGAAGGGAACGAGAGTCCCTTTTTTGTAAGTTCAGACTTTATTCTTTCACTTGAGCTCTGTACCAATAATTATGTATTTTTAACTGAAATAATGACATAGTTTGTTGGAATTTAAAACTTTTTTAAATCTCGTCCATTAAGAAATTCACCTGAGCTGCTGCCACAATAGTTTTGATTTGTTTCCTCCTTGTTGGGCACTTCTTTTCTTATTTTATTGGGGGATCAGCCTTGCCTACTGTATGTCTTTCTTTTTCTTAAGAAAAACAATGTATTTTGTTCATAGTCAGACAAATCAACTATCTTCTAAGCATGCTGTATTTTGTTCTTCAGTTATTACCCAAAATATTATTTATTCAATCTGTGCCTTACTGTGTGGTTCATAAGTGCAGCAACTTTGAAAGCAACATCTCCTTTTCTCCAGTCAAAAGAATAGTTAGCAGAAATACATATTTATCACTATACCACTCAAGTGAAAGAATAAAGTCTGAACTTACACAAAAAGGATTCTCGTTTCCTTCCCCACACCCATTTCTTCAGTTAATAAGCAGCTTCCTACTAAGGGCCCCGTGGTGATCACACTGCCTTTACAGTAGTCCTATGATCAAATTTGGCAAGTTAATTCCATTGGAGTGAAAAGTTATTTCCTCCATAAAATTGCATTTCAGCATACTCCCCAAAAAGACCGACTTCCCAGTCCGAAAACCACGCCCCCATGCTGACCTACAGCCCTGTTTTGTGATGTCATAAAATGAAGGCTGTGGAGTATGTCTCTATTGATTTATATGGGTGATTTTTTCATAGATTTTTATACCTCTTAATGTTGTGATTTTAAGAATTCAAAGCGACCGATTGACTAACAGGGACCCTATTAGTCGATCAGTCGCTTTGAATTCTTAAAATTTGCAACATTAAGAGATATAAAAATCTATGAAAATATCTCCCCCATATAAGTCAATGGGGCGTACTCATGCAGCCTTCATTTTGTGACATCACAAAACAGGGCTGCGTGGGCCAGCGTGGGGGTGGGTTTTCGGACCGGGAAGTCAGTCTTTTTTTTTGTGAGTATACCCTAATGCAATTTTACAGAGGAAATAACTTTTCACTGCAATGGAATTAACTTGCCAAATTTCATCAGAGGACTACTGTAAAGGTCAGTGATCGACCACGGGTGGGGGGAGGGGGGTAAACACTACTAGCAGGAAGTTGCTCTTTAATTCCATTTTGGGAATATTTGACTACCAAAAATAAGGCAAAAACTTCCAAAATAAGGAAGGAGGAAGTCATTGATTTCCAGAAGTAAAACCACAAATAATATGACTTCCAAAATTACAAGCATGGAAGTCAGAAATTACAGATTTTTTTCTGAAAGAAATTGTATTTCACCACTAATTTATTATATTAACATCCATAAATTTGTCAGTTCTAGAATACTGACTTCCAAAATTGGGATCCTGGAAGTATGTTGACTTCAAAAAATTGGAATGACTTCCAGATTGTGACTCCTAGATGTTTTAGACTTCCATTGAAAATAAATTAACTGAACCCCTGCCCACACCCTTTCCTTTCGATGTCCCGGGAGCCCATAGCTCGACTGTGTGGGAGGAAGACAGGCCAAGAGACTGTACAGTAGTACTTGCTGTGACTGACTGACTAAGGCCAAAATTGAGTGAGCCAAGAGAGTTCACCCGAGAGCTCCCACCCAGTATGTCTGCTCTTTTCTAAATCTCGTCCAGTAAGAAATTAACCTGAACCGCCACTGCAATAATTTTTGTTTGTTTCCTCCTAGTCTGGCACTTATTTTCTTATTTTATTGGGGGATCAGCCTTGCCTACTGTATGTCTTTCTTTTTCTTAGGTAAACAAATTATTTTAATTCATGGTCAGGCAAATCAAGGAACCACTAAGCATGCTGTATTTCTTTCTTTCTTATTACCCTGAATGATTATTTTATTCAATCTGTACCTTACTGTGCAGTTCATAACTGTAGCAACATTGAAAGCAAACTTTCCTTATCTTATCTCCAGTCAAAAGAACAGTAATGTGTACAAAATGTGTACACAATTTTGTATTGCATCAAAGTGACAGTGTAAGAAGCTTTGAAATGTGATCTGATATCTTTCTCAAATAGTAACTTGCAGAATGCCTGAGAACTATTCAAGGGTTACATTATAAATAAAAGGATGTGCAGAGGACCTTCAAAGGGATCCTGTTTTTGGGATTCTGGAGGGACTGTTGAGCTTTTCATACTGGCTTTATGTATCCCTTCTTACAATGAACTTTGGAAATTTACATGTAAAGAGGAACATTAAAAATTCAACGATGTCCCCAACATTTATAGCTGGTTGCTATAGTCATAGTATAGTTTGATACCTTTTTTGGACCAACATACAGTATATATGATGTCCTTTCTCAAGTATTCACATAAATGGCACGTTTTTGAGTTACAGTAGACATCAGCTGAGGAAGGAATCGATATGTGGCCTTGAATGCTTGTTTTAGTAGCCCATTGTTTGATTGGTTCTGACCTCAGACAGCCTTTTTGTTTTGTGCACTGTCCATGCTCAGCAGCTGTCTGGAGGGTCATTAAGTCCTTAGTTCAAAGCATGAAAATCACAAATTATTTCCCTGTGGCATCTGCATCACATAAAATGCATGTGAATCTGGTAGTAGGGGCTCAAAGGTTTTTCATTCAGTCTGCTCATTTAACTAACTTGTCTTTCCATAGCTCAAACTCCAAAGCCAGTACACTCCACCCTTGTTAACTCATTCTCACTTTGTGAACAAGAGGCCATAGTGTGAACTTCAGCGCAGTTAATTGAAAACCATTTATATAGCCATTCTAAAAACGAAGCATTTTTTACATTATTCTTTTTGGCTTTCTAACTACAAGGGTACTAGTTAGAAATCAATTAGCCTGTTTCTGTGGAAGGTAAATGCAGGAGCCAATCAAACAAGGGGCAAGCATTCAGCTAGCAAAAAAAGAACAAGGATACAGACACACTTAGAAACAACATAATTTATAAACATGTGATTTTACTCAATTTTAGGTAATCAGTAGGGTTACTATGATGCAACCTCTAACCAGAAAATGTTACTCACCAGAGGCCAGTAGGGATTTAGCACAAGGAGATCTCAAAAGCCCCTACATCAGCTAGAACTGTTGCAAACAGAGAATCCCCATCCATATGCAGCTCGAATACTAAATGCACCCCGCATCCAATAAAGGGTCTGCAGCACCATTCCTTAAATCTCCAATTTTTAGATGAGAGCCAGTAATGGGAATCCCTGGCTGTACCTGCATTGCTGATTTTGACAATATTCTATCATCATTTCGGAGTACCTATTATACAATGTATAATCTTTGTGACAGATCCCCCTTACTGTATTAACTGTTCCTAATCTGTGAAATTCATTGACATATGATGATCAGTCAAGGATTTTAGATCAGTTTAAAATACCCCTCTTAACATGAGGCAAGTCTATGATGAGTCCTGCATGCCTGCTACTGTTAGCTTTTATCACTGCTTATTTGTTTTGCTGCTCAACATTCAGCACAACTATTGACTATCATACTTTCTCTCGGCTGTATGGATACATTAATAACAAACAATGTTGTATTTACAAAATACTGGTTTCTTTAACACATACATTTCTTCATGTTGTGACCACATCAGAAATACTGAAGAAATATATATCTACAGGAGGGACACAGAGGGTAAAAGAGGAGGAGAAGTGGCTCTCTACGTAAGGGAAGGAAACAAAGCAACAGAAGTAAAGGGTAAACGGGGAGGCGAGGAGGCACTGTAGGTCAACTTGGAGACAGAAAAAGGCACCACAATTCACATGGGGGTTGTATACAGACCCCCATCTCAAGGGGAGGAAATGGACAAGGAAATGATAGAAGGTATCCTTAGAATGGCAGAAAAAGGGGAGATATTATTGATGGGGGACCTGAATATGCCAGATGTTAACTGGAGCACATTTGCTGCAGCCACATCCAAGAATGGGGTCACTTGCGATGCCCTGCAGGGGGCATGCCTTAGGCAGCTAGTATTGGAACTCACTCAGGAGAAAGCAGTCTTAGACTTGGTAATTTCAAATGGAGATGGAGCGAGGATCACAGATTTAGAAGTGGGTAGCCATCTGGGAACTAGCGACCACCAGACAGTATGGTTCACGATAAACACAGAGCAGTAGAGTCAAGCCATACAAAGACAAAGGTCCTGGACTTTAGGAGGGCTGACTTTGCCAAAATGGGTGAATGCCTAAGGTATGCACTAGCAAATGGCAGGAAGGAGGAGTGGAAGAACAATGGGGAATAATCAAAACTGCCATCACAGAGGCAATAAGCCTTTTTTGTGAAGCAAATAAACAAAACAAAATGACGTAAAAAAACACTATGGTTCTCACAGGAGGTGGCAGGGAAAGGTAGGGAGAAAAAGACAGCATTCAGGAAGTACAAGGAATCACAGAAGGAACAGGACAGAGAACTGTATCAGTTAAAGCAGAAGGAAGCAGGGAAGACAGTCAGAATAGCAAAGGCCCAAACTGAGGAAAATATAGTCAATGTAGTTAAGAAGGGGATAAAACCTTTTATAGGTACATCAGGGAGTGATGGAAGACCAAGGGAGGGATAGTGAGGCTTAAAAAGGGGGAGGGGTGGGCAGAGGGTAATTGTGAAAAGGCAGAGATACTAAACGAATATTTTTGCTCAGTATTCACAAAAGAAGAAGGGGGGCACCTAAACCAAAGAATAAAAGCACTCTGGACAAGGGAGTTGATACCAGTCCATTCACAGAAGAAAGGGTCATGAAGGAACTACTAAAACTCAAAGTGGATAAAGCAATGGACCCTGATGGGATTCACTCCAGAATTCTGAAAGAGCTAAGGAGAGACCTAGTGACACCACTGACTACCCTTTTTAACAAATCATGGGAGGATGATGTAGTAACGGAGGACTGGAGGAGGGTGGATGTGATTCCTCTTCACAAATCTGGGAGCAAGGCAGAGGCAGGAAACTATAGACCTGTTAACTTGACCTAAGTGGTAGGGAAAATGATGGAATCGCTTCTGAAAGAAAGAATGGTTGAGTACCTAGAGGTCAGTGGGGCACAGGACCCAAGGCATCATGGATTCACAGCAGTAAGGTTATGTCAGATGAATCTAATAGCTTTCTTTGACTGGGAGACCAAAGTAATAGACCAGGGAGGGGCTATGGATATGGCCTACCTAGACTTTAGCAAGGCATTTGACACAGTCCCCCACAAAAGATTAATAAACAAGCTAGCCAGCCTGGGAGTGGGTCCCAGGGTGGTAGCCTGGGTAACAAGCTGGCTGGACAACAGGATCCAGAGGGTAATAGTAAACAGAGTACACTCTGAAGAAAGAGGGGTTAGTAGTCGGGCACTACAGGGTTCAGAATTGGGACCGGTCCTATTTATAGTCTTTATAGGTGACATTACAGAGGGGCTGGAAGGATAAGTATGCCTCTTTGCAGATGACATAAAGATCTGCATCAGGGTTGATACACAAGAAGGGGTGAAAAGGATGAGAAGGGACTTGGCAAGATTGGAGGACTAGTCAAAAATATGGCAGCTTAGATTCAATGCAAAAAAGTGCAAAGTAGTGCACCTGGGAAACAAAAACCCAGGGGAAGAGTATACAATGGGAAGAGGAGGTACTAACAACAACACAAATGGAAAGGGACCTGGGAGTAGTCATATCAGATGACCTTAAGGTAGGTAAGCAATGTGAGAAGGCAGTAAGGATGGCTGGGGGTATACTGGGATGTATAGGGAGAGGTATCACCAGTAGAAAACAAGAAGTTGTTATCCCTCTGTACAGACAATCTGTGAGACCCCATCTGGAGTACTGCATACAGTTCTGAAGATCCCATCTCTGCAGGGACAAAGACAAGATGGAGGCAGTAGAGGAGGGCAATGAAAATGGTGCAGGGTCTGCAATAGAACCCATATGAAGAGAAACTAAAAGTGCTTAATATGTATACTCTTGAGGAAAGGAGGGGGGGACATGATAGAAACTTTCAAGTACCTCAAGGGAATCAACAAAGTCCAAGACGGGAGCATCTTTAAGAAAAAGAGATGTACAAGAACAAGGGGGCACCATTTGAAGATGGAGGGGGGATGGTGCAGAAGCAACGTGAGGAAGTACTTTTTCACAGAGATGGTGGTGGACGTATGGAATGGCCATCCTAAGGGAGGTTGTGGGGTTGAAAACAGTGGGGGAATTCAAGCATGCATAGGACAGACATAAGGCAATTATAGTGAGGGGTAGGAGGAAGTAGGGTGTTGGGTAACTGGAAACTACAGCTTATCCAATAGGTAGGAAATGGGCAGACTAGGTGGGCCAAGCGGTCCTTATCTGCCGTCAAAGTCTGTGTTTCTATGTATATTGCTGAAAAAAAGTATGACAGTTGATTGTCCCGCTAAATGCTGAGCAGCAAAATAAATGCACAGTGATAAAGTAGTGATTGCTCACAAAATGCTGAAAAATAATGGCAGAAAAACTTAATAGGAGATATTGGGACCTGTCATAGAATATCATATAATAACAGCTATACCAGGCTAATAGGAGTGATCATAGAATGTTTCCTATAAGAACTGTTACTGTAGCAGCTCTGTGGCACCTGTCACAGACTACCATATAATAATAGCTAATAGTAGCAGGCATGCGAGACTGTAGATTTGCATCATGTTACAAGGGGGATTTTAAACTGATCTGAAATCCTTGAATGGTCATACGATGTTATTGGATTTCACAGAGGAACAGCTAATATAGTAAGAGGCAATCTGTCATAGAGTATGCATTGTGTAATGGGTGCTCATAAAAGGTGATAGAATATTGTTGAATAATCAGTAATGCAGATAAAGTCAGGGATTCCTCTTACAGGCTCTCATTGACATTTTCTGGTTAGAGGTTGCATTAAAATAACCCTACTGATTACTGAAGATTGAGTAAAATTACATTTCTATAATGTTTTTGTATTTCCAGTCTTTTTTCGTTAGCTGCACATTTGCCCATTGTTTGATCAGCCCCTGCATTTACCTTCCGCAGAACTAGGCTAATTGATTTCTTTTTTTTTTAGTATACTTTATTAAGATTTTACAATAAACGATACAAAACAAGAAAGCAAGAACAAACATCCATTACACTGCCTGGTACAATGCATACATGAGACGGTTGAAGTGACACAATGCTAAAAAGTCAAATAAAAGAAATCATTCCCACCACCCCCTATCACCCCCTTCCCCTTGTCTGTAACCCTACTAACCAGAAAACTCCAATAAAGGATAGGTGCCTTACAAAATCAAAAAGTGACATGAAGCCATAGGACCCAGGAGGGATTAGGCAGAGTCCTAGGTAACCCAAAGGGACAATAAAGTGTAGAGAGATTCCCACATATGGGAGAAAAGCTGAGGTCTCTTCCACATGGATGCTATGTGTTTCTCCAATTGAAGGGCCAATAGACTCTTGCAATGCCATGCTAAGAAGGATGGAGGAACATCATCCTTCCAGTGTTGTAAAATAACAAGTTTGGCCATGGCAGCCACAAGGGACAAGTGGACTTTCCTAACATTGGTGGTGCCAGGGGGGAAAATAGTCAGTAAACATCTTGTAGTGGTAAAGAGGTCATCCAATCCCAAAAAGGGATCCATGGCCCATTGGCTCGAGTTCCAAAAAGGCCGGATCTTAATGCACTCCCATAATATATGATAAAGGGAGCCAGGAACCTCTCGACATCGAGAGCACAAAGGTGACGGTAGTTTGCCCATTCTATACAATTTTAGCGTAGCAAAATATAAATTATGCATAATGTTGAATTGTACTAAATGGAGCCAATCCTGCTTTATAAATCTATATAAATGTATCCAATGGGCCCTCCAGTAATATGTTTCATCCAGTAATTGAAGAGTGTGGACCCAATAATAGCAAACCCCGGAAAGGATGTGTGGGTCTACGGACTGAAAATGCTTATAAAGTACAGAGACTGAACAAGGCTGCACAGCAAGGGACAGCAGGGAATCCACCCCATCTAACTGTGTCAGGTGCCAAGGCTTAGGACCCAAAAAAGTAGTGACTGCACTTCTAACATGGAGATATTTAAACATATCCATACCTCTTCAATGGAACTGAACTTGCAGAGTCTGAAATGACACCATACCATCTGCATGGGAGATGTCAGCCAGCGCACAAGTACTTAGTTGGGGACAAAAAGAGGTCAGAATGGAGTGACGACCTATCTTATAATGAGGGTTTTTGAACATGGTCTGGGAGGTTACCTTAAACCATGACAGGGGAAGATATGATTGTAATTGCACCCAGGCTTTCAGCGACCATTCTATAGGAGTAGCACGCGGGGGGCGGGGAAGCTGAGAGGGCCTAAGGTAAAGCAGACTATTAAGAGAGCAACCCAGCTTGTCAGCTTGAGCCCTCTCAATATTCAGCTAGAGAGGGGGGTATATGCAGGGGGACCAAACTGGACACAGTCTACACCCCACCAGAAAAAATTTACTAGCATGCTGGGCACCATAATACAAAAAACCTAGGGAAGAGATAAGCCTCTGCTCAATTTAGGGGCAGTCAACTTCATATAGGCTTTCTGAATAACAGTGGACTTCCAGAGAAATAAATTAAACAGCTGCTGCAGGTGGGAAAACCAGAGTTTAGGGAGATGAAAGCCGAACATCCCCAGTGGGTATAGCAGACAGGGTAGAACATTCATTTTGAGGATGTTAACTCTTCCCCATAAAGACAAAGGGAGGATGTACCATCTGTACAAATCATATTTAAACACAGCAAGGAGTCTAGTTAGATTCTCCTTGACTATTGGGCTAACTGATTTCTAACTAGTACCCTTATATTTAGAAAGCCAAAAGGAATAATGTAAAAAAAATGATTCAATATCTCTTTCCACCTGTTACTGTTTGGTTCTCCTGGCTACATTCCTGCCATAGAAATCATGGTTATATAAAGAATGAATGTATGTTGATGTTGCATGGATATCCAAATACTCATTGTTGCTGACAAAAAAGATCTTTTACACAAAAACATTGTTGACAGTTTTATTAAATGACTTTGAATGCAGTGTTTCCAGTGTTACTGCACTGCCCCACTCTATGGGTACTCACTGGAGGAGAGGAGAGGAGAGACAGGGGTGACATGATTGAAACCTTTAAATACATGAAAGGAATAAACAAGACAGGTACAGAGGGGCTGTTCAAAGTAAGGGAGGGGAGGGACACCAGGGGGCCATGATATGAGACTGGAGCGAGGAAGGTTCAGGAGGGAGATGAGGAGACACTTTTTTACAGAGATGGTGGTGGCTGGGTGGAATGCATTACCTGCTGAAGTGGTATGCAGTAGAACAGTGGACTGCTTCAAATGAGGATGGGACAGGACAACGGGGAGGGTTAATGAAGGGGAAAGGTGGAAGGGAGGGACAGCTGCAGAATAAGGGGTGCTAGCTGCACATTCGAGCAGACTTGATAGACCTCTAGGCCTTTATCTGCTGGCAAATTTCGTATGTTTGTATGTTCGTATGGGTCTTCTACCTCTTATGTAAAAAAATGTGGCATCACTCTCTGAAAAAAGAAGAAAAAATGGCTCAATTTAGCAGTATGGATGACTATTTGTTTCAAAAGTTCTACCAGGAAGGGCATAGTGAGCTGGTAACAGCTCTTTTCCATATGAGTGCTGAGAAAGGGGAAATAGGATGTAAGAGTATTTTAGGGATCCATTTAGAGTGTTTGCAATTTACTGGCCCTCCTTGTTGATGTAATAGCCAGCAGGACTAATGCTTTTCAGGTGACATATTTTAACTTTGTACTGACCATTAGTTCATGCAAGGAGAGATTGCAGGACTTGGACGTGTACACACTTGACAAGAGAAGGGAAAGGGGTGGCATGATAGGAACATGCAAGTACCTGCACAGGATAAGCAGGGAAGAAGCAACAACCTTTTCTCCTTGTACTCAGAATCAGGGATGGGGGGACTCAAAGTAGCACCAGGGGGATTCAAGACAGATGTCCAGAAACATGTTTTCATGGAAAGTGTAGTAAACAAGTGGAACAAGCTACTGGGAGAAGTGGTCAGGCCAAAATCAGTAAGAAATTTCAAGAGGGTTGAGACAGCATATGAGTTTAATAAGATGAGTCTAAGGGTTGGGATGGCCACTCGGGCCAGAGCTGAGTAGATAGGGTAGGAAGTCTGGATTAGTGGGTGGGCCTTTATCTGCCAATAATGTCTATTTATGTACGTACAGTCATCAAGGTCCCATTTCCTTCACTCATCACACAGCCAGCATGCTCTGACTCTGGCAAAATAAACAAAAAGTTGACTGGATTAATTGATTCAATTTATTAATTACAGCAAACAACACAGCAATCAGTATGATGGTTTATGGATTTGGTTGGGGTGGGGGACTCGGATCCTGATGGAATCAATCAGTCATCAGTGGTGTCATGCCAACAATCCTCAAAAAATGCTCTTGTTTTTAGGTGCTCCATTTTTTTTAAATGAATTGCCCTTTTTGCTGACTTGATGGTGGGGGTGGGTGACAAGGTTTGTAGTTGTGTGGCAGTGCTATCCTGCTTTTTTTTTCACTTTACATGGTCAGCAAGCTCAGCTGTTTCCATAAGGTGAGAAGGGCGGGTGTGTGCTGGCATGTCTGCAGAGTGCACTGAAGCCAGAACTTTCCCCAGTTGGCTGTGTTGTGCTCCATTATCATGTTAATGTGCAGTGGCTCTCACAGTGTCACTTATTTTTGACCTTTCTTGATATGGCACCATTGAGAAGTCACTCAGTTTCAACCTGCACCCACGTAACAGACCTGCTGGGGGCTGCAGTAAGACTGGTCAACTGACAACCCTAGGCATGGAGGACAGATAAGGTCAGTGGTCAAAGGAGAGGAGATGATAGTCACTCAGTACAACCCAATTGGCTCAATCAAGACAAGCCCAGAAAAATCTCAGTCACCAGGTAAGTTAAAAAAAATGGCTTGTTCTGAATCTAGGGACACTGATTAGGTGTGTCTGATGAAATCATTAATTTAATTAAATAAAATGGTAATACTCTTTTCATCAAGAGAAACAAAGCAGTTTATAGAATAAAACAATGTTTAAATTATTTCAGGAAGGCCCAGAGTTATAATCTAGCCCTGGCAGATAGATTACGATACTATCAACTTAGAAACTATGTTAATGTACATCTTAACCTCCCACAACTATAAGAGAAATGGATGCTCCCCTACCCTCCTTTGAGACAATATGGGCAGCCCCTACAGTCAAAAGTGCTATCACTTTAGCATATGCAAATGATATAGCTAACTAGGAGACTACAACAAAATGTATCAAGATAAAATGGGAAGGGGAACTGGGCCTACAGTTGATATAAAGTGAATGAGAGAAAATTTGATCAACTGTCTGGACAACCTCCTCTTCCCCAGACTGGAGAGAATTCTTATGGATGGTACAAGTTAGATATTTCCTTGTCCCAAAGTTTCAGGCCAAATTTGACACATCTAAATCCACAGATTGTTGGAGACAGTGTGGCGAGACGTGTGCTACGCATGTGCACGACTTCTGGTTGTGTCCCCAATTGAAGGTATACTGGAAGGCAGTGGTCACTCATAATAAAAATATTTTGATGGTGGGGGAGAGGGTGGTGGGCCCCGAACATTTAGTCTCGGGAACAGAACCAATTGAATTAAAGGGAAAAGAGGCCAAATATCTATGGCATATATTGATAGCAGCTGTCTTACAAGTGGTTACTAGAAGTTGATTGCAGCCCACACCACCTGAGGAAAAAGATCGGATTGCAGTATTATTACAAATGCAAGAAATGAAACATACCTGTATCACATAATCTCTGCAACATAGGCAAAATGTATATATTAACCAATGGACACATTGGGAAATTTATGCAGCAGACAATCTAACATAATTGTCTGATTTCATAATAATTTTCCCTTCCCTATGAAATCGTAGAAGTGAGACCTTTACACTAATTCAACTCACTGATTTGTAATCTTTACTGAACTGTTGTGCTCATGGGTTTTTGATATAGTCTTTCCACCTTACCCCTCTGTTGTTTTAAATAATTAATTAATGGCACTCTAATAGAAATAACTAAATAATACACACAAGGAGGGTGGTATTTGTTCCTTTTTTCCCCAGATCAATTGTCAGAAATATAGGAATAGCTCACAGTCTCGTTACTGTTTGTCAGACTGAAGGAAAGACATTTATCTGAATATAGAGATATGCAGAAATAAATTAAGGATGACCTGGGGGATGGGGATGACAGCTTACAAAATACAAATTTTAGTTCCTGTTTTTAATTATTTCTGTTATTTTTATTAAGATATGTAGTTGAGAACAGATTTATTTTTATACATGATGTTAGATATAAGGTTTTAAAACATACACATAGAGGCTGAGCTGAAGCTTTAACAAGCTAGTGTACTGCCTGGAAACTGCCTGCAATTAATTGTAACTTTCAGATGTAGTCAGCTATCACTTCTTATATCTCAGGTATTTTTTCTTTATTGTTGACTAATTCGAAGGTTTTCCACCTGGTAGTAATGGTGTGATGTGTGGAGCGACACTCTGGAGGCTAAAAAATAGTCTGTTCTGTTCCTCCCACTACCTCAACACTGAGACCACACTGACTGTGACATCACTAATAACCAATGAGAAACATTTCTCACTGCCAGGTTTCACTTTCACATGAAGCAGCAGGGACTGGCTCTTCCTGGTTGCTAGTGATGCCACAATTTCCTGCATTTTGGTTGGTAGCTTGTGAAAGTCACTGCTCGGGCTGCAAGGATTGTGGTGCCTCCAGGTCTTTGATCTCATTTCTGATGATGTAGTGGGAGGAACATAAATTATTTTTCTCTACAAACAGAGTGCTGCTCCACACATCACCCCAGTACTGCCAGGTGGAAAATCTTCTAATCAGAAAACAGAAAATAAAAAAAATACTTCAGATATTGGAAGTGATAGCTGACTGCATCTGAAAATTACTAATAATTCCAAGCAGTACACTAGTTCTTTAATAAGACTGGAATATTAAATTTGTAGAGAAGTCTTGGTTTAATGATTTCTGTAAATTGACTGACTTTAATGGAATTTGTATGTGGATTTGTACAACCTTTTGAATTTCAATAAAATAAGTATAAATAAATTATTCCAGCAGTAAGAAATACTGGCAGATACACCACCACTATATATTACCCCTTTTTTGTTTTCTGGAACTAATAGCTGTTGTTTTTGTGTTGATTGTACACATGTGCAAGAAACACATTGCATCACCTTCCTTCTCAAGTGGGTTGTGGAGGCATGGCAGTGTTGTGCCGAATGGCAGCAGTCAGTTCTGGGGCTAGTCTCTGCCACAGCGAATAGAGGAGTATGCTGTCGATGATGACAGTTAAGGAGCATGCCACTATGCTCAAAGAAACTCGGCTGCTGTAATCAGGAAGTGCCCCATCACTGCACTGTCAGCTGTTTTTGCTGCAGGGTGTCCCCGACTGCAGCAGCCAATTACACAACTGCATTGTGTGGTGTTCCCATGGTGACGGCTTCTCCATCGGCCTCTCACAGTCCCCACAAAGCCAAAGGAAAGTCACCACCGTTCAGTGTACCTTCCCGATGAAATTTTTCAATAAATAAAAGAAAAGCCTATTGAGGTGCCCAGTCCCCCTGTCGGCATGTACCCTACCCGGTTCATTTGCTGAGGGGGTAGCCCAAATCCCAGTCAGTATGATACACCCCCCATTTGTTGTGTGCCGAGGGGGTGCCCAATCCCCCTCAGCTAATGCACACTCACCCCCCCCAAGCACAAACACAGTGTATGGCCGATGTGGGTGTCCAATCCCCAACAGCTCCACCCCCCAGAAAGAAATACCCAGGTGTGTTGGCACACTGTGTGCCCACCCCAGCATGCAAAAAAGCATCCCACGTCATCTATATATTTTTAAAACCTGTAAAAACAGAAAATGGTCCCTCGAGGTCTCTTGTGCCCCCGTCCCCCATCCCACATTCAACCACTGCACATCCACCTCCCCACACACACACCCCACCCTATACGTACCTCCAGAGCCTGGCACGATGATCTTCGGTGGACCAGGAACACGTCTGCACTCTTCAAAGCCAACCACAAACTGAAGAAATGCTGGTAAGCTGTATAATGGCATAAATAGGGTTTTTTCAACTTAGGTGGCTATCTTGCCATTTTGGGGGAATTTTTCAACAAATTTTCAACATGGGGCTCTTGGGACCCCACCTCATGAACTCAGTCACTGTCATTTTCTTATTCGGTCCTGAAAGGTGATTTCACAGTCACTGTGCGGAACCACCTTTTGGGACTGAGTAACAAAATGACAGTGTCACAGTTCATGAGGTAGGCCCCCAAAAACCCTATATTGAAAATTTGGTGAAAGAATTCTAAAAAATGACTGTTTTATGAGCGTGTGTTGTGCAGTTCTTGTGCCCGCTCGTAACTTTGAGAATTTTTTATATTTTCAATCCAGATTTTCAACATTACCATTTGACCACACCTCCTTATGAACAGTATAGTTGTCATTTTTCAAATTTTGCCTGAAATGTGTTTTCACACATGTAACACACAGTGGCGCGGTTGGTGTGCGAAATCAATGTTCAGGACAAATTAAGAAAATCACAGTGACATTGTTCATGAGCAGAGTTCTTAAAATGCCTATGTTTGAAATTTGGTGACAAAAGTCCATAAAATGACTGTATTATGAGAGTACATTGTGCTGTTTCCACGCACCCTCATAACTTCTCAAATTTGTAATATTTTCACTCCAGATTTTCAACACTGGCATTTTTTCACACCTCCTTATGAACAGTATAGCTGTCATTTTTCACATCCTGGCAAAAATATGTTTTTGCACTTCTGAAGCAGAATAGCGCAGTCGCTATGGTAAATCAATGTTCGGGACAGATTAAGGAAATCACAGTGACACTGTTCATGAGTGGAGGTTCCAAAATGCCTACATTGAATGTCTGGTGTAAAAAATTCCCACAATAATTACATTACGGGTGTGCGTTGCACAGTTTCTATGCACACTCGAGACTTCACCAGTTTTTTTATATTTTTACTCCAGATTTTCAACATTACCATTTTTTTATACCTCCTCATGAACAGTACAGCTGTCATTTTTCATATCCTGTTTGAAATGTGTTTTTGCACCTGTGGTGCCAAATGGCGCAGTCGCTGTGCAAAATCACCTTTCAACTAACAAACTGATAGTGTCACTGTTCATGCAGTGGGGTCACAAAAAGCCCATGTTGAAAACTTGGAGTAAAAATACCAAGAAACACCCAGGGCATTAGGGTTTCTGAACATAACGCCCTACCCTGTAAGGACTGACAGGCATCAGGGGTGTAACTGATTGTCAACAGTAATGCTCATGCCAATCCACGCCATTCCACCCCCACCCTGCAGTTAGTGACAGGCATTGAGGTGCGCCTTGGACTCTTTGACCCCAGAATTCACACCTCGACACTTGTCAGTGTCTGCAGGGTAGGGTGAGGTGAAATGTTGTGACCATTATGGGCAGTGGCCCAAAGGCACACCCCAATGCCTGTCCATCTCTGCCGGGTGGGGGTGGAGTTGGCATCAGTTAAATACTTCACTGCCATTCCTACACTGCATCTGTCTAACTCCTGCACTTCACTGCTAATACCAGCAAGCAACCATTCAGCATTGACAAATGCTTGTGATGTGGTTAGCGCTGGTGAATGCATGGTGAGAGACTAATAGCACTGGAGATTGAAACACTGCATTTATCCACATGGCAGGTACAATGTGGAGCAGGGACAGTGGAGGGTTCCCCACACTGTCACGTATTTAATGTGGGTGAAAGTTGACGGACTGATCAAACTGGAGTTTAAGCCCTCAGAGAAGGTACAGTGCAGAGCAGGGACATTGTAGGCTTCCACACACTGTGATGCATATACTGCTGGTGAAATGTGAGGTACTGATAGCACTTGTGACTGAAACATTCTCTTTATCTAGAGAGGCAGGTAAAACTTGGGGCAGGGGTAGTACAGGCTTCTTCACACTGTGGTGTGGTTAGTGCTGGTGCAATGTGAAGTACTGACAACACTGCAGACTGAAGCCTACTGTTTATCCACTGGGTCACATGCTATGATATATTTAGTGCTAGTGAATGCTGAGGGGGGTTGCCAGTACTGAAGCCTGCTGTTTATTCTCAGGGTAAGGCTTAATGTGCAGCAGGAACGGTGCAGGCGTCCCCACACTGGGATGCATTTAGTGCTGGTAAAAGGTGAGGGACTGACATCACTGGAGAACAATGCCCTCTGTTTATACATATGGGTAGGTACAAAATAGGGCAGGTACAGTGAATGCTTCCCCATGCTGTAATGCATTTAGTGCTGGTGGAAGCTGAGGGACAGACAGCACTGGAGACTGAAACCCTTTCTTTATCAGGGGGGCCAGGTACAGTGCTAGACAGGGTCAATACAGGCTTCCTCACTATGTGATGTATTTATTACTGATGAAAGGTGAGGAGCTGAGCACACTAGAGGTTGAAGCCCACTATGCTGTATATCCATTGGGTTAGGTACAGAGTGGGACAGGTGTAGTGAAATCATCCTCGCACTGTGATGTATTTACTGTTGGCGAAAGGAGAGGGACTGACAGCACTGAAACTGAAGCCCTTGAGCCCTCTGCTTGTCCACAGCATCAGGTTGCTTAACTGATAACATCAAAGGGGAATTTTGACTTTAGGAAATTAATTACTACACTAATATAACAGTGAACATATTTAAGAAAGCAAATACAGCATACATATCAATAAATAGTAGTAGGGAAATAAGAAGACACTTTTTCACTGAAAGAGTGGTGTCAAAGTGGAATGAGTTGCTAAAGGAAGTTGTCTCCCTGAAGACTGCAGACAGTTTCAAAAGAGGCTGGGATGGGGTAAAGGGGAAAATTGCATGGAGAGGGGGAAGGTGGGGTGGACATCCAAAGGGAGGAGGAAGTAGATGGCCAGGGTCAGACATCACGGTAGATACCTAGGGGTCTGCAAACTCGAACAGACTAGATAGACCAAAAGACCTTTTCCTGATGGTTATTTTTGCATTTTCATATGTTTCTAAACAGAATATTTACACATAACTGTTAGATACACTTAGGGAATCATATTACCTTAACAGAATATGAGTAAAACTAGGCTTCTAGGAAGCACAGAATCCCCCTTTTCTAAGAATAGAGATGGCATTTATAGTCTTTGTTGGATCTAAATTAGATAAAACTCAGTTAAAAATATATTTAAAATAAGGAGAGGAGAGAATGAGAAGAAAATAGAAAAAAGGAACAAAGAAAGAAAGAAACAGAAAATGGAAGATGAGAAAAGAAAGTGTAAGCCACCCCTTGTGGGGCTAGTTTACTGATCTGTGCTTTCCCCGGTTGGTTAGAGCCCTGGTTGGGGCATCTGAGTGTCCCACCCCATTTAGGTGGGGGGCATTGCTCCAGGATCTGGGTATAAAAAGGGTAAGGAGCCATTTTGGCTGGGAGTCACCAGGCATCATGTATGGCAAGTAGGGTTGAGGGGCTAACACCCCCTCAGCCTGGGAGGTTTTGGCCTGTGAGCATCAAGGCTACATGCTGTTCCTGTAAAGACCTGCTTGCTGCTTACAATGGCTACTCACCCCTGCTAGTAACATCAGCCAACTGGGGAAATAGACTGTTAATGTTTGCTGCACTCATTCATGAAACAACCAGAACTTGTGCCAGTGCTCCTGCCTCTGATGTCAGCTTGCCACTTGAGGAACAGCATAGCTCCCAATTACCGGAGCATTGCCTGATGCCAGACCTGAAGGATGCAAGTTAGTATCACAGAGGAGGGAGGAGGAGAGGGCAGCTAAGCGTGAATGCAGCTGAAGAACACTATCTTTGCTGGGTGAGCCCAAAAAGACTTAAAAGTACACAAGGAACTAATTATTAGTAGTACACTGTTAGTGCATTACTGAGGTAGGAAAGCTGAGTTAGGCATTATTAACATTTGGAAAGTTTGTGTCTCTGCTTAAGGGAATTGTAGTTTAAATGGTAGATTTTTTTTTTAAATATTCAAGTTTGTTTCATATAGAAACTGGGTCGTACTTAAAAAATGAGATTTCAGTAAGAGCTCTCACAATAATCTTTGATACCAAATATTTTATTAGTACTTTAACCTAGTTATTAGCAATAAACTGCCATAATAAAAAGTGACATTCTGATAAGCCCACAACACCAGGTTAATGTACAGCTTATAGTCACCAAGCTTAGTAGAGAAATTGTAGACATTATATTTTAAGTGAGTTGTTTAAGCCTATAAACGTTCATCTGTTATCTGCTGGTAGTAATTAAAGGGAGTAAATTAAATGCTCCCTCAGTACTGTTGAGAGTAACTTGTGATATAGTTAAATTTACTTGTTAGTGTAAATCTACAAGGGGAATATTTTTTATAGTTATTTCTTGAATTCCTGTTTAAAATGAGGATAAGTATTCTTGGGGCCTTAACGGTTCTAGTGGTTTTAATTATTCTGTTCTCTGTGTGTGCTCCAACCAAGGGAGACAAACTCCGCGAGGGGAGGAGTTATTTGAGTTGTTTGGGGCCAGGCTGTGACTTATTGTCTGAGGAACAGTCACCATTAAAACAGAGAAATTCCTTCTTCTTGGCAAGAAATAGTTTGCTGAAGAGAAATATCTCATGTAAGCTGAGGTACAGCCTGGCTCCCAAACATGCACTTTGGTTAGCTCTAGTTCTTTGTGGAGATGTGGAACTGAATCCAGGCCCGGGAGAGGGTTCCATCAAGATAATGCATGATAACACCAGGAGCTTGGTAAAAAAGATGGACACTTTCAGAGCCTGGATTAGTACAGAGTCTCCTGACATTATTATACTAACTGAAACATGGTTACATAAGGGAATTGGATATGATGAAATTGATCTACAGGACTACTACCATCATAGACAGGACAGGGGTCATGAGGAGGGGGTATTTTGATGTATATTAAGCATTCATTGGGACATTCAAATGTAATGCATTCTGGTAAAATAGAAGGAATGGAATGTTTAGTGGTTTATTTGGAAGTTTTCGACCTAGTAGTGGGAGCAGTTTATTCACCACCAAAGTTAAATCCTAGGTGTTTTGAGAGTTTTTGTCATGTTTTGACAAATTATGTCAGTTTAAAAAAAAAAACATTCTCCTGGGCAACTTTAATGCTGCCTGAGGTGCCCACGAGGCCAGAAATTGGAGAATACAATGCAATCTTTGCAATTTGTTCAAATAATAAATTCCCCTACAAGAAAGGATAAATTAATAAGTCAAGGAACTATTTTGGACTTCATTTTTGTTTCCCCTGAATTGGAGGTAGAGGGTTGTAGTGTGGAGGCCCCCAATTTAGGAGACCATAGCATGATTCACTGCACTATAAGAACTGGTGAAACATTAATTGAGCCCAACCTTAAGTATCCTATTTTTAGGAGATGTTACAGGAGATTTAACAAGTTGCTGTTCTGCGGAATTTGTCAAAAATACCCTGGCATCAACTCTTTCTCATGCCCGATTTAAACATGGCAGTGAGTGAATTCACTGAAATGTTTCTGGAGGCATGCAATAGATTCGCACCAAAAGAAGTTGTTAAAAACAAATCTTTCTGACCTCCATGGTTGGGACCTAAAATAGGTAAATTAATCAGATTAAAAAAGAAATTATGGAAGAAAGCAAATAAATCTCTATGTCCCGACACCTGGACTAAATTTAAGACCATAAAGAACAAAGTAAACACTGTTATCAGAAATGCTAAGGTTTTTCACTATAAACAAAAAATACAAGATGCAAAAAACCCTAGGCACTATTGGTCGATGATAGATAGGTTAAGGACACCAGTTAGAAATAACCCGGTGGTGCAATTAAAGAAAAATGGGGTCCTACAGCATATAGATTCTACTGCAGATTAGTTAAACCACTATTCTATTGATCTTCCTGATGTTGAAACGGTAGGTACAAGTAAGGAACAAAAATCATTTTCAGAAGAAAATAGTGGTAAGGGTAGTCCTGAATTCAGATTTTGTAGAAGCACTGTTAAAGAGGTTACAATTATGATAGATAAATTGTAAACACAAAAAAAATAGTTGTATTGATGGAAAAGAAAATCATTTACTAAAAGAATCAGTGTCTGAAATAGCACCTGTGCTAATTGATTTGTTCGACTGGAGTTTGAGTGAGGGGAATTTTCTTTCAAACTAGAAATTAGCAAAAACTGTCCCTCTTGCTAAAGGAGGTAATTCCATTGACCCCCATCAAATTATCGCGCCATCACCCTACTATCTACTGTCTCCAAAATATTGGAAAGAAAGTCCATAGGCAACAAATGGATGATTTAGAAAAATACAGGAAGCTGTACCCATTTTAGACTGGTTTTAGAAGGGGTAGGTTCATGGCCACCGTGTTCATGGACCTGTTAGCGATGATTGCTACCCCCTTGGGAGAAGCAAAGTCCATGGGTGCTGTGTACGTGGACCTGTCAAAAGTCTTCGATCTTGTTGATCATAATATTTGTTGAATCTACTGGAAAAAATGGGGGTGGCAAAGGGGCCATGTTAGTCTATCCATTCCTACTTGGAAAACAGACTTCAGGTTGTTAGTATAATTGGAATTAACTCTAAACCATTTCATGTTATTCAAGGGGTACCACAAGGATCAATATTAGGACCCCTTTTATTTATTTTATACATAAACAACCTACCAGATTGTTTGAAAAGTACTTCTGTGTGCTTATATGTGGATGACACAGTATTAATTGCAAATGGAAATCAGCAAGAAGAAGTAGAGGAAAAACTACAAGAAGATTTTTTGGCCATGCAGAAATTTTTTTCTGATCTAGGGTTAATAATAAATAGTAAAATAACTCATACAATGCTGTTTTCTCCTAAACAAGATAAAGAAAAGTTTAACTCCAAGATAACTGTTAGAACTAAGGAGGGAAACATCTTAAGACAAACTGAGGTATATAAATACTTAGGAGTTTTTATAGACCAGTATTTAAATTTTGAATACCACGTAAATAAATTGGGGAAAAAAGTTAATATGAGATTAGGGGAAGCAAAAAGGTTATCACATTGTATAACCATGAAAGTATGCCAAACGATGGTAAATCAATTAATATTGCCTATTATGGGCTATGGAAATCACATTTACTGACACCATGGTAAATCAATTAATATTGCCTATTATGGGCTATGGAAGTCACATTTACTGACACTATGGTAAATCAATTAATATTGCCTATTATGGGCTATGGAAGTCACATTTACTGTCACGCAAATAAACAGCAAATGGTAAAATTGGACTTGGTTTTAAACAGACTTGCCAGATTCGTACTGAAGTGTGACTTTAACACTCATCATTGTGTTATGTTTCACTCCCTTGGTTGGAGACTGCTAGAGGCCAAAAGGAAACGGACATGGGCTTTACAAGTCTATGGTATTTTAAAGAATAATTTGATATGTACAGTAGTAGAAAGTTAGAAAAACCAAAATATGTCCATAACTTGAGAAAAAAAGTGGCTAGAGCGAGTTAGTAGTTCCTAAATAAATAAACAAATTTACATTTATGACCTTTCGGTATAAGGCAGCAATCTGTTGGAACCAACTTCCCTTGTACCTTAAAGATTTATATATGAAATCAGATGTTTTTTAGACTGCTGTTTATAGGGAAACTGAGTATTGCTGTATTTATAGTAGATAGTTTAAACTGGACAGAGGAAGAGTATACATGTGACTTGATATATGTGGTGTCTTTGCTGGATGAAATATATAGTAATGTAATGTCTGTGTATTTCCCTGGTATTGATATATTTTTCCTTAAATGTTATCTGTTAGATTGAGACATGCATTGTTTTTTGATCTTATGTACATGTATTTTATGTTATTATAGCTTGACACTTTAAACAGGTGCACCTTGAGAAAAGGGCATACATAGTCCTAATCGTGGTATAACTATATAAATAAATGTTATCTACTACTACTACTATACATTGTTTGTTTTTCAAAGGGATGGGTGGCAGAAGGGTGGTGCCCGTGGGCTGCAGGATCTGGGAGAACACAGGAGGGAAGGAGAGAAGCTGGAGGAAGGTCAGAAGGAGGTTGAATCCAGGAGGTCTGGTACTCCAAACAATAAGGTATGGTAGTGGGGGTGCTGTGGTGGTGGCAGGGCCATGTCAGGGCTTCTCTGGAGGTGTCAGCTCCAGGGGAGCCAGTACCTGTGTGGCATGCTGCTTCACGATGGCTGGAGGGTGCATTTCTGGGATACACTTTATCAGACCTGCCATGCCTGTGCCTGGGGCAGGATCTGTGTTAGACCTGCTAGTGGAATGCAAAGGATGTGTAACTGGGAAGAAGGAAGCCATTTTGCCCATTTCTAAATGTAACTGTGGCACCTCTGCCCTGGAGGACAAGCAGGGTGGTGAGCTGGAAGGTTACAGAAGGTAAAAAGGCAGCAGCCCTGGTGTTAGTTTATCTGGGGCAGGGGAGTCAGGCATTCTCCCTGGGAACCAGTTTGGTTGTATTTACGCCCCCTGTAAGGTTCTGAGCTTTGCAACAGCTCTAGAAATCTGTGTGGAGTCAGTGCTTGGTCTAATTGTCTTAGGTCTGCAAATGCATTGATATTGGCTTGTGCTTATACTGCCTCTCTTGTTTGCTCTATGTATGTACTGATCTGCCAGCTCCATGGAGTTGCATGTTAATTTCTTTATAAATTGTGCGTTAAAGATCAGAATTACATTTATTTTCGTGTTCCTGTTACATGAGTCTGAAACTTCTTGAATGAACTTCATGATTCTTCCTGAGATGAAGCATGCTGGTTTAGATCTTCAATTTCTTCCCCCTGGCTCAACCAAGAGTTGCAGAAGCTGGTGTGAGGTGGGTTGGTGGAGGAGCTGCACCCTGCACAGTGCTGGTACATCTAAGCCATTCCAAAAAAAGAAAACTGCACCCCAAGCTTTGTGCCCTTCACAGGAACTGCAATAGCATCCCTCCTGCAGCCAGGCGTGAACTTGTCCAGAAGATGGTCCTTCCTATTTTTGACTACTGTGATGTGGTCTATGGTGCTGCTCCCAAATCTTCCCTGACCAGTTTGGACACCCGATTCCACTCTTTCTGTCACTTTGCTCTGGATGCCCCTAATCGTACTCATCATTGGGATCTATATCATGCCCTGTTCTTCCCCTCTCTAACAAATACATGCCTGTCCCACTGTGCAAAATTCACCCTCAAACACAGGCTGGGTGAACTCCCCTCATATCTCTCCCCCTCTTTTCATCACCCCTCCCTCCCCCCTCTTAGATCCACCAACACTCGTTCTTTATTGATCCCTCAATGGTCTACCCTAATTGGACAAACTGGTTTCTCCTACCACCTCCCCAAAATCTGGAACTCCTTTCCTCTCCAAGTCGGCCACTCCTTTTCTATTAACTCTATCAGCTCAGTCCTCCATAACTACCTATCTTCAAACTGCTGTTGCCGTGACCCCCTCCCAACCTATATTCTTGCACAAGAGTGAGGTTCCCAACATCATAATTCATCTCCTGCTCCTTCCCCCTCCTTAATCTCTTATAGCCTCCCATGGCCCTCTTGCAGGGTTCTCAACATCCTGAAGGGGTCTTCTTCTGGGCTCAGCTCTCTCTCCTTCATCCCCCTCCTTCCTCCCCCTCCACCCCTTCTCCACCTCCCCTGCCCACCCTTTGCCTGAGGTCAGCATGTAACTATTTCTGCCAACTAGCACCAAACACCTTGTAGGATTCCCAGTATTCTGGAGGGACCCCCCCTCCCTTTGCAGGGTTCTCAGCACCCTGGAGGCCCCCCTCGTTCTTTGAAGGGCTCTAAGCATCCTAGAGGGATCCCCCTTTTCCCCCTCACACTTACTTCCCTCCTCCCTTTTTCCTCCTCTCCCCTTACCTACCCACTCCATCTCTAGCAGCCCTGACCCCTTGCAGGGTTCTCAACATCCTGGAAGGACCCAAGAGCTTGACTTCCCCTTCCTGCGCCCCTTTGCCCTTTTCAATACGGCACCTACAATCTACCTGCTCCAACCCCCCCCCCCCGGCACTAAAGGTACTGACAAAAACAAACGCACTTATCATTGTCTAACTTCTCTACACTGTCTATATCTACCTCTTCCTCTTAACTATTTCTCTCCGTTATAGATTCCTACACACTTCTCTCCACTTACACTGTAATACCTTAGGTTAATTTACCCACTGTTCTTATTCATAGCATGTAACTATTGTCTCATGTACCCTGATTGTATCTACTGTTTATTGTAATTATCTGTCCACTGTAAATCACTGTTTATCATCTATGTACCTGCTCCCCCCCTGGTCGCACTGGGAGATGAGCAACTTGCTGCTCAGTGTGCCTTCCTGGTGAAACATTTCAATAAATAAACATAAAAAGCTGAGGTAAGGCCTTGTTTTCCTCTGAGTTTCTGACTTACCTCCCTGGAAGGTTTTGGTCTGTCTCCCCCCACCACCACACGGTTACCATCAGGACCCTAGACAGAAAGAAATGGAAGGAAGATACAACTGAAGCAGAAGCGTAAGAATGTAGTACTCTGCTTTGGAGTTTATGTAAGGTTAACTGCTCCCACTATTATTAGACAGCATTAGGTTAGATAACAGATGATAATTATCCACAACAGCTATTGTGTGATGTCCAACTCTTGCACAACAACACTCCAGCACCTCTAAACCTTGTTTGACTCAAAACATTGGACAGTATCCCAATAAATGTAGGAAAAAGAGGCAAAATAGGCAAGGCCATCAGGCTGTATAGAGAGTGGGTTCTGTCAGCAGAAGGAAGGAGGTGGCACTGCCCAATAAAGGTCATTACTAAGACCTTACCTGGAGTACAACATCCAGTTCAAGAGTCCATACCTCAAAAGGGACATAAGTCACCCTGAGTCTGCCCAGAGAAGAGCCATGACAATGATCACTGGTCAGCAGAGAAGGTCACATGAGCAGAAATTAGCCAGCCTAAGTAGTTACTCACTGGAAAAGAGATGGGGAAGGACTTAAAGTCATGAAAGGGGTGAACAAGGTAGCATACAAGAGCCTATTCAAGAGCTGCAGTCATACTACTACAGTACCAGGGAGGATGAATATAAATGAACGGAACCAGTTTAAGGAGTGACATGAGGAAGTATTTCTTCACTAAAAGAGTGGTGGACAGCTGGAACATCCTTCCAGGTGTGATAGTGAAGGCCAAAACAGGACCAGGCTTCAAGGCAGCATAGGACGTACATAAAGGACTAGTGAAACCACATCACACAGGAGCTGTAGTACGTGGTTTTCAGGTGTCTTCTGTCAAAACCATGCCATCCAAAACAACATGGTCAAAACTGCTCTGCCATAATCATGAAAGATGGAAAAGCAAAAGGAAAAACTAGCAATTGCATTTGATCAAGAAGTAATAGAATATGCAATTTGGTATTGGTACGTCTTTTGGCGTATGTGGTTTTTGACTCAGAGATTACTTACTATGTAATTGTGTCTATGTGCTTCTTTCTTTCATGTTATTGATGTCTGTTATTGACTGCTCTGCCTTTATTAGTGTGGTCTTGACATAGTACCTGATAAGTAACAAATGGACGAACTAGAAGGATCTTGGTCTTCTTCTGCCATCACCTTTCTATGTTTTTGTGTTTCTAAAACATGGAACACCTCAGCACATCTGAGACAAGTTCAAAACACAGCGGGGATTCACTATTTTCATGTTAAAGTTTGCCCTGCATGCGTTACACAATATAAATAACTCTGAAATTTGCTTTCAAAGTCTTAGTGTAGCATGTGAGAAAGCACCGTTTCCATGTGAGATGGAGGGTTTCTGGGTGGCAAACTGAGGAGTGGGGCATCCTTCCTAATACAAAATCACACATGCCCACACAATGCAAAGCATCATGGGCTGCATATGCAAATCACCACAGAATGTTATGCTGGTTCAACTTTAAGCAGAATTGCATGGTGCTGAAAGGCCTGTCACACAGTTTGCAAAGGATGCTAACAGATATAACCCAGACAGACTGTCTTAGGGTACCTGGTTCATTCCATTGGGGTGTCAAACAGACGAGGCATACTGATGAGTCCTGGTAAGATGAAACATGTGTCTATGCCATCTTTTAGCACCCTTTGCAAACTGTGTGAGAGGCCTTTCCGCACCATGCAATTCTGCTTAAAGCTGAACATCTTGATGGAGTCTATTCTATGGGATAGAGTTACAGTATATCAAATGAGAAACAGGCCCAGTGCTCCAGGTTCTGGCATAACTGTGATGATAAGGGGATATAATTTTCATCATACAGAGCTGTTTCATCCTTGGTGAGCTGGATTCCTAAATATTTTATAACCTGCAGGTCCCATTTTAATTTTAACCTCATGTGCCTCTTAGAATCTTGGCTTTCCTCTTGAATACCCGATTCTACTTTGGCTCTCCCCAACTACCATCTCTTTTAGCAGGACCATGATAAATGTGGTGGTGGTGTAGCTCTTCTATTTATTTATTTATGAGTTTTACCAGGAAAGGCACACTGAGCAACATGCTCGATTCCAGATGCGACCTGGGGGCCGAGACCCGCTACATAACATGACATTTTACATAAATAGTACAAAATTTAAAAACAAGCTTACACCTTAAAACAATTGAGAGTAATTACAGTCAGAGGTAGCATACATACAGTGTAAAGATATTGGAGGGTAGTGTACTTTAATACATTTAGTTATAACAACATGAATGCAGAATTGTTAATTGAAACAGGAGCAGCTGGAGGAGAAATGCGCTCTGAGTAGTTGGTTGCTATGGTAGGGGTTTGGTGCGTGTCTTATGGGGGCAGGTAAGGCATTCCAGATCTGTGGGATTCGGTAGTTAAAAGCAGCCTGGCCTTTGGTTGTATGCATAAACGGGATGTGCAGAAGACTAAGATCCGCACTCCTGAGGGAGTACGCAGGTGGAGGTTGTTGGGGAGGGTAGAGGACAGGTAGGGGGGGAAGGGAGAGGGACCAATATTTGGCTGCGAACCTAGCACAGTTAGTTAGTCTATGATCATGGAGGGACAGCAGGGTTAGGGAGCTGTATAGGTTGCAGTGGTCTGTAGATTGTGGTCAGTCAAGGATGAAACGACAGAAAGAGTGGAACAGGGTGTTTAGGCTGGCCAGGGCGGATGCGGGGGTGATGGTGTATACTATATCACCATAATCGAGTATGGGAAGAATCATTTTTCAGACAATGGCGTGCCTTGTCTGTGTGGGGAGGCTGCTTTTGTTTTGGTATAGTGCACCAAGTTGTGGGAGCAGCCTCTTTTGTAAGGAGTTGATGTGACAGGTGAAATCTAGGTGTTGGTCTAGCCAGACACCTAGATATCTGAAGCTAGTGCAATTTTCCAGGGGAGTCCCGTCCAAGGTTTTGAAAGGGGTGCAGGGGGCTTGGCGGGAGAGTCTTTGTTGGGAGCCAAATGTTAGTGATACGATTTTTTTTTAGAGTTTAGGAATAATTGGTTTGACCTAAACCAGCTCTGGATGGCGTAGAAATCTTCCTGAAGGAGGGTTGCTACACTGCATGTTGTAGGACCTGAGGCAAATAGGACAGTATCGTCCACATACATCTGGATGGATGAGTGGGAGCATGTTGATGGGATGTTGTTTAGAAAAATGGAAAAGAGTAGGGGACCTAGGACAGATCCTTGGGGGACACCGGCAGAAACTGGCAAGGGGTTTGAGATGTGTGAGGCAAGTTTGACTGTTTGTTTCCTGCCCACTAGGTAGTCATGGAACCATTCAGTGGCTGGTTTAGAGAACCCCGCGTCTGTGAGTTTGGAGTGGAGTAGGGAGTGGGAGACGGTATCAAAAGCCTTGGCTAGGTCAATAAAGATGGACGAGGTGATGTTACCTTTGTCCATGCTCATGAGAATGTCACCAGTGACACATAGCAGGGAGGTGATGGTTGAGTGGGATTTACAGAAGCCCGATTGGAAAGATGTGAAGAGGGAAGAGGCATCCAGGTAAGGAGTGAGTTGGAACAGGACCAGTCATTCCTGTAATTTGGCCAGGATAGGGAGTAGGGAGATGGGTCTATAATTGCCTGGGGAGGAAGGATCACCACCTTTTAGCAGAGGGATAATGGTGGCCTGCTTCAGGCCATACGTAGCTTGCCCAAAGAGAAGGAGAGGTTGAAAAGGGCAGCTAGAGGGGCAGCTATGGCTGGGGTGGATAGGAAGAGCATTTTTACATCCAGGGATGTCGGGCATTTGCCTTTGTTTGGGTTCAGGGTCTGTGACGGAGCAGAAGACTTCTGCTTGGGATACTGGGCGGAATGAGAATGGCAGAATTGGGGGGGCAGATTGAGGGGGCCTGTGCAGTGGGGGGCGGGGGTGAATATACTGGAGGGAGGACAGAAGCTATCTGAACAGCTGGAGAAGTGTGTTAAAAGCTTCAGCTACGCAGATGGGGTTGGAGATGAGGGAGCCCTGGGCTGATATTGTAGGGGATGGGGGTTGAGTGGGGGGGAGAGCAGGGATTTGAGTGATTTCCAGAAATCAGTTGGATGATTTATATTTTTGCTAAAAGCCGAAAGGAAGTAGTTCTTTTTGGCTTGGGGGATGCTGTCTGTGCATGCATTTTTGAGGGATCTATATGTAGTGAGGGATGCCTGTGTGCCCAATTTCTTCTGGGCTTTCCAGGCAAGGTCCCTGGAGTGGCATATTCGGATTAAGTCTGCCGTGATCCAGGGGAGATGTGCGCCTCTAACTCTTTTCACACGTAGGGGAGCATGTTTATCCCAGACTTTTAGGAAACTGTTTTTGAAAGACTCAAAGGCTGTGTCAATAGAGGATGCCTCGGAGATAAAAGACCAGTTTACGCGTCCTAAGTCTGGCAGGCGAGATGCTAAGTTGAGGGAGTTATAGGACCTGGTACGTAGTGTCTTGGGGGGGGCAATGGGACAATGCACCTTTCTGATCATGAAAATCATGTGATGATCGCTTATGGAATCAGGTAGCAGGCCTGCGCTTAGAATCCTGTGGGGGTGGGAGGCGAAAACCCAGTCCAGTAAGGAATGGTTTAGAGTCTTGTGATTTAGTCTGGTGGGATCAGCAATGAGTTGAGTGAGGTTCAGGGCCTTTATTTGGGTCTATAGGTGGGCTTTGTCAGGGCCTAGCCAGTTTGTGTTAAAATCACTGGTGGCGTGGAGCTCACCCCTAACAGCTAGGGAGTTAAGGTGATCAGGTGGGAGAGGATGTCCTCGGGTGGTGTGCAGGGGGGGGCAGTACGAGCCTGCCATGTATATGGGGGTGGAACATGGGAGTGAGAGTTTTATGAGTGTGGAGTCTATGTTTCCAAGGAGTGAGGGGATGTCCACTATTGTGAACCTTTATGTCCGGTATTCAGTGACATGGGTGATTCAAATTGAGTTTCGCTTGTGTAAAAAGCGAGTAAGGAAGGATGACGAAAGTGGAAAGAGTGAGTCTAGCGGAGCAATAATGGCAATAGAAAGATAGAGTGACAGTAAGAAGGGGCTGACATAATTGAGGATATGGGAGGTAGTTTGTCAGGCAAATGGCAGCTGTCTGTCTGCATGGTAGAGGAGGCATATGGCTGCGTGCAGGAGGTACTGGGTTCTGGGCTGGTGAGGGGTGTATATATTATATTGATTTTGTAGTTGGTACTTCGTTTTTTCATTTTAACTGCCATCCCCTGATCCCTGCATTTGTGCTCCATGATCTCGCGTCCCTCGTTCTGATGAGCTGAGTCCCCCTCCCCCCAAATGGCCCCCTCCTGAGTTGTCTCCTTATCCAAGTGTTAGGCCCACCCCTTGGAGTTGATTATAATTATTAAGTTGAGAGCGGGTGACAGATATCAGTCCCAGTGAGTGTGTTGAGATTGTCGCTGATTATGCTTTCTGTGTGGTGCATCATCACCATATCAGTTTTCGGCAAACTGCACTCACTGTCTTAACAGGCACTGTTTTATTTTCACCGTTCTGACATGGAATCTTTATGTCCCTCAAAATCTAACATTATCCATTTCTCTTAGAGAGTCTGTTCCCTCCTTTTATGATCTCCTCCTTACCAATCTTACCCTCCTCTCTACCTTTCCCATTTTTGTTGGTGTTTTCTGTGCCTCCCCTAAAATCTCTGTCCTCTCTGCTTGACTCCCTCACTGCACCAGCATCTCATGCTTCCTCCAGTGAGACGTCAATATTAATTGGCTTCCCACAGCCACCAGGTCCACCTGTGCTGGATTGAGTTGCTAACCCTCATCCAACTAATTACCAAACCCACCTAGTTCAATCTCAACTCCTCCAACTATTTCTTGAAAGACTGAGTGCTTTCCTTTCACCCCCACTGCATTGCATAGCTCATTGCAGCTAGTACTCTTCCAGATGCCTTCAGTGACCACTGCATGACCTTCTGTATCAAGAAAGACTGGCCTCGTCCTTTCACTGCTAAGTACATTTGTTGTAGGCCTCTTTGGTCACTAAACATTAGAACCCTTTTAATTGATCTGGATGCAATCGATTGGTTCCCCACCTACATGGCCACTAACGTTGATGTGGACTTTCCCTTTTCCATGCCAAATTTACTATAGTATGGGACAACCTCCCCCCTTAAAAAATCCAAGGTAAAAAGTTCACGCCACCCCTGGATTTCATCGGACATTCTTGATCAGTTTAAGTCCAAGATTAGGCATGGGCCTGTTTCAAACTCTTCCATGCCGTGTCTGACCTATTGTCCTACAAGACACTTGGGAACTCATGTACAAAGGCAGTCTGTGCTGCTAAGGCCCATTATTTCAAATCAAACCTCTAGAATAACCTTAACTCTCCAGATAAATTATGGAAGGTTATTCACTCCCTCTTTGATCCCCCCAGACAGTCTGCTCCCCCAGTTTTCCTGGTGGATGGTTTGCCAGTCTATGACTCTCCCTCTGTTGCTGCTCACTTCAATTAATTCTTTACCAGCTGTGCCCTCCCCTCTTCCTGTCCCCCTGGTTTATTTTCCCTGTCTTACACCCCCCATTGCACCCCTGCACTACTCAGCTATGAGCTTTCTTATTCCTCCCACAACTCCTCAAGAAACCTTGCTTGATCTTTTTTCACTCAACCCCTGTAAGTTCAATCCAGATGGGCTGGGCCATTAAGTCCTCCATATCTCTGCACCAGCCATTGCCTCTCCTCTCCTCTCACTCACCTCCTGAACCTCTCCATCTTACTCTGTGCTGTCCCTCAGTCCTGGAATGTAGTTAAGGTCCTACCTATGCACAAAGTGGTGATCTCACCTTACCTGGTAACTTCTGTCCTATCTCCTTCCTCCCCTTCCTTGCTAATCTGCAGGAGCAGCTTGTCTGCTCCAGGCTGGCTGGCTTCATTTCTTCATTCAGTTTTCTCTCCCCCATCCAGTCTGGGTTTTAGGAAGCATCACTCTGCTGTTTCCTCCTTACTGCATGTCATCAGCTCCATTCACTCTGGGATAGATCTGGGTCATATCATTGAGGCTCTCTTCATTGATCTGGCCAAAGCTTTCAACTCATGTGTCCCACCCTCTTCCCACCCTCTTCTCTTGGACAGGCTGAGATCTGCTGGCTTCTCAGATCCCACTGTTGATTGGTTCCATTCTTACTTCACGAGTCATCAAGAGTCGGCACAGGTTGGAGGCACCTACCCCCTCCCTTCCTATCCAAGCTGGGGTACTGCAGGGCTCCAGCCTGGGTCCCATCCTCTCCTCCATATTCCTCAATGACCTGCCCTCTGCCTATGTCAACTCGCATATACGTATGTATGCAGATGACAGTCAGCTACTCCTCCAGCCCCTCAACCGCAACTGTGGAAAGCTCGCTCAAGCAAGATTTCCATAATGTACTGCACTGGTTCCACACCAACCCAACACCAAGAAAATATTGCCTTTGACCTTTGGCAGAAGCCTGAAACTGGCCAGGCTCTCACACCTACATGTCATAGATACATAGATACATAGACAGTGTCGGCAGATAAGGGCCTATGGTCCACCCAGTCTGCCCATTTGAGCTTGTAAGTTCAGTTTATGTTTTCCTAGAAGTCTGTTGCCCCTTACCCCGACCTCCAGAATTCCTTTATGTCTATCCCATGCATTCTTAAATCCCATGATTGTTTCAGCCCCCACCACTTCCTCTGGCAGGGTGTTCCACTTGTCCACCACCCATTCTGTGAAGAAATTCTTCCTCATGTTTCCTCTGAATCATCCTCCCTCCAACTTCATCCCATGCCCTCTAGTCCTGGAACATCTTTTTCGCTTAAAAGTAGTATATTCCTGCACCCTGTTCCTCCCTGTGAGATACTTGTATGTCTCTATCATATCCCCTCTCTCCCTCCTCTTCTCCAGGGAGTACATGTTCAGTTCCTTCAACCTGTCTTCATTGGACTTGTGATGCAATCCATGCACCATCTTTGTTGCCCTCCTCTGAACCTTCTCTACCCTGTTTATGTCCTTACATAGGTATGGTCTCCAGAACTGTACACTGTACTCCAGGTGGGGCCTCACTAGTGTCTTGTATAGTGGAATTATGACCTCCCTTTTCCTGCTGGTGATGCCCCTGCCTATACATCCCAGCATCCTATTTGCTTTACCTGCTGCCTTGTCACACTGTTTCCCTACCTTGAGGTCATCAGAGATGATAACCCCAAGATCCCTTTCCTGCTTGGTGCATGCTATATCCTCACCCCCCAACTGATATATTGTGCCAGGGTTTTTGTGCCCCATATGCATTGCCTTGCACTTCTTTGCATTGAATTTCAACTGCCAAACCCCTGACCATTCTTCAAGTTTCTGCAGGTCGCTTCTCATTCTGTCTACACCCTCTGGTGTGTCTACTGTGTTACAGAGCTTTGTGTCATCAGCTAACAGTGAAATTCTGCCTTCTAGGTCCTGCAAATGTCACTGATGAAGATGTTGAATAGGACCGGTCCCAGCACTGATCCCTGTGGTACCCCACTGGTCACTCTTCCCTCTGTGGAGTGACAGCCATTTACCACCACCCTCTGTGTCCTGCCACCCAGCTAGTTACCTACCCACCACACTACTGTCCTGCCCACACCCATATTCCCCAGTTTGTGTAATAGTCTTCTATGTGGCACAGTGTCAAAGGCCTTGCTGAAGTCCAGATAGGCCATGTCTACTGCCCTCTTCTGATCCACCTCCCTAGTCACCCAGTCAAAAAATTCTATGAGGTTGGTCTGACATGACCTCCCCCTGGTGAAACCATGCTGCCTTGGGTCCTGTAGTCCATTGACAACCAGAGGTTCCACCAATCTCTCCTTCAGTAGTGCTTCCATGATCTTCCCCACTACCGAGGTGAGGCTGACTGGTCTGTAGTTCCCTGCCTCTTTGTTCCCACTTTTGTATAGGGGACTACATCTGCTGTCCTCCAGTCTTTGGGTACCTCCTGTTTCCAGTGATCGGCTAAACAGGATAGCCAGAGGTCCAGCCACCACCTCTTAGTTCTTTAAGGACCCTGGGGTGCACCCCATCTGGCCCCATTGCTTTATCAACTCTTATTACTTCCAGTTCCTTCAGGACCCTTTCTCATGTAAAGGGACTTGTGTCCATTTCTGCACCATTCTCACCCCTTGTACTCCCTTCAGACCCATTGCCCTCCTCTTCCTCAGTAAAGACTGAGCAGAAATACCTGTTCAATATGTCAGCTTTACTGTTGTCATCCTCCACGTGGCCCCCATCCTCCCCCTTCAGTCTCACTATCCCTCCCTTTGTCTTTCTTTTTTCACTTATGTACCTGTAAAAGGTTTTGTCCCCTCTACCCACTGATTTTGCAATGTGTTCTTCTGTCTGAGCTTTGGCTTCCCTTACTGACCTCCCTGCCTCCCTTTGCTTCTCCTGGTACTTCTCCCTATCCCTTCTGCCTGTGTCTTTTGTATTGCCTGAATGCAATCTTTTGGCTTTCACTTTCTTTGCTACCTCTTTGGAAAACCATAATGGTCTTCTTCCTTTTCCTTTGCTAACCTGCTTAATGCATAATTCTGTTGTTCTTGTAATCCCCATTTTAAATACTGCCCACTGTTCCTCAACCCTGATTCTGTCCTATTCACATAATGCCTCTCAAGTATCTCCCCATTTTCCCAAAGTCTGCCCCCCTAAAATCCAGGATACGTGTTTTTGTGTGGTTCAGTTCTGCTCTTTCTGTGATTTCAAATCACAATGACTGGTGGTCACTGTTCCCCAGGTGCTGCCCCACTGTTACCCCCATCACACTGTCCCTGTTTGTGAGCACAAGATCCAGTATTGCCTTCTGCCGAGTTGGTTCCATGACCAGTTGCAACCCAACTGTCTTCTCCACACTGGATGGCTGCTGTCTTGAAGTTGTCCCCACCTTTAAGTACCTTGGTGTGTGGCTAGATAGCAGGCTGGACTTCTCTGCCCACATTGACACTATCCATGCCAAATTCCAGCCCAGACTTGGTGCCCCATACTACAACAAGAACCTCCTTTCTTCCCATGTCTGCTGGGAGCTGGTCACCTAGATGGTTCTCCCAGTTTTTGACTATGTGGATGTGGTCTATGGCACATCCCCCTCTATTTCCCTCACCACACTGGATACCCTCTGCAATGTCTTCTGTGTTTTGCTACAAATTCACCCTCTCATACTCATCACTGCTCCCTCTACTCCTCCCTCACCTCTCACGCCATCAGTCCAATTGTGCTTCTCTGGTCTCTAAATACTGGTTTGGGTTCCTTCTCTCTTACCTGTCCTCACTAGTCTATCTCAGTTTCTCTTTTCCTCCTACTCCATCCACTCAAGAGACCATTGCACATTCTCCCTTCCCCACCCTCACTCCTCTGCTGGCCAGTCTGCCCTCTCTTATCATCTTCTCTCCCTCTGGAACCAGCTCCCCACATCCATTCACCTATCCCCTCACTCCCTACCCTTGGACACCAGCTAAGGCTTCTCCTGGTCCCTCCTGATTCTGTCAACCCCCACCTGACCCTCTGACCCTTTCTTCTGCTCCTGACCTCCACTCTTGCTAGCCTCTCTACCCTCCCATGTGATTTTGGTGCCTCCTACCTAAAATATGAAACTGCCTGTGTTACTCATATTTTTTTACAGGTACCATGCACTTTCATTAGTAAGTGTCTACTGTGTATGCTGCACAGTGAGATAATTTTATGGTTTATCTGTCATATCTGTGCACTCCGACCTGCTCATTATTTTGTTATTGCACTTTGTAATTTATCACTGCAACTGCATTTGTTATATGCTTGATGCATTTTTGCATTCTGTTCTCCTCTTTCCTCCTCCCCGGATCTCACCAGGAAATGAGCCCTGGATCAGTGTGTCTTTCCCAGTTACCAATTTTTTTTTTTTAGTTACTATTTTTCTCCCCCTTGGAGTCCTCTGCTACCTCTCTGATGTCCCCCCACACAGACACCAGGTATGAGGCCCCCTTCCCTGAACCCCACAACTTACCCTTCATGGCAGGGGGTGGGGAGCGACTCAACCCACCGGACCGGATGAGTATTCGGGGAGGTGCCTTCCCGGGCCTGTTGCAGTGGGGGACTATTGTCATCCTTGTAGAGGACTCCCATTTTCTTGTTTTTTCAGGTTCTTTCCCAGAGAGGCCGTGGCATGCAATGCCACCAGTGGTGTCAGCATGCACGCTCCTGTATGCGCCTTCGCCAAGCGCCTGCCTCAGTCCCCTCCTCACGTTCTTTAGAGCTGAAGTGCCACCTCCCAGCATCTGCTAGGGGGCAGGCAATTGCTGGGCCCTACTAACTCCCCTCCCCAGAGAAGGAGAGCAGTCCTGGGGATGCTCAATCCTTCTTCTCCCTGCCAACCCCCGGTGACCCATGTCCGTTCCCGAACACAGGTTGCCGGCACGACACGAGGTAATGCGTCCAGCACCTCAGCACTCAGCACCACCGGGCCGGAAGGTTACCAATATTTAAATAAATAAATAGATCATAAAACTCTTGCAACAAGACAAAAACTTTGAGGATGGACTTTTCTGGGTTTAATAGGTACAGGAGAACATTGTCCATGTAAAGGGCAACATAATGCTCCTGGCTTCCCACCTCAACTCCCATCACTGTACAAATATCTGTATCAGTTGAGATAAAGGCTCCATATGAATGGCAAATAATAAGGCAGACAAGGGACAGCCCTGGTGGGTGCTCCTGCCCAACATGAAATCAGAAAATGGTGACCATTGGCTTTGACCATAGCTTTGGGCATTTTATAAAGAAAGCATTATCAGGTCATCAACAAACTGGATTGAGAAACCCACGCCCCATCCCCCCCAATATCTTGTACTGGAAAGGTCAGGAGACCCAGTGGCATGCCTTCTCAGCATTAAAGCTGATCACGGTAGCAGAGATATGGCTCTGTATAATGTGATGGAGGTTCTGAATTGTCTGCCTTGTGTTAACAATGGTCTGTCAAGACCGTACAAACCCTGTCTCATCAAGTCCTATCAAGCTATGTAAGAGGCAATCTACCTGTTTAGCCAGTATGGACATGAAAAGTTTATAGTTCATATTTAACATGGATATTGGGCAATATGACTCACAATAATCGGGATTTTTACCATAGTTTGGGATAACAGAAACTGTAGTTAAGTCCCATGAGGGTGGCTACCTCTTCTGTTAGGATAGCATTGCTAACTCTGAGCAAGTTAGGCATATTGTGATGGTCATCCGAGCGCTATGACCAACCAGCTGTGATTTGGACCCTGGCTCCACATGTCTCTTAGTGGATTGTGTGGATAAAATCGGCCTAGTCCTGGCTTTGGTAGTCTGGAAGTCTTTGGAGAGGGGGATCTTTCCTGAACCCCTTAAAGAGGCTATAGTTAGGCCTCTTTTAAAGAAGTCCTCCTTAGACCCAGACTGTCTAGCAAATTACAGACCAGTCTCTAACCTACGCTTTGTGGGTAAGGTTATTGAGAAGGTGGTCGCACTGCAGTTGGAGGATCATCTGACCAACAACATCTACAATGCTCTCCAATCTGGATTTAGGAAAAGGCATAGTGCCGAGACAGCACTTGTTCGTGTACTAAATGACCTCCTAATAGCGAGAGATCGTAGGACCCGTTCTATCTTGGTACTTCTTGATCTCTCTGCAGCATTTGACACTGTTGATCATGGGGTGCTGTTGGAGCGTCTGCGGTCCATCTGTGGATTATCTGGTATGGTCCTCAGGTGGTTTAGATCTTACCTCGAAGGTAGGACTCAGAGGGTGGTGTCGGGAATTTTTTCCCGCATCAGTCTCCTGCCTTGTGGGTACCGCAGAGGGCCTCATTCTAGCCTATGTTATTCTGCAGGGTATATGCTGCCTTTGGGAGCGATTATAAGATTTATATGGACTGGGTTTTCACTGCTATGCCGATGATACCCAGCTGTATATGTCTTTTGTGCCCGGCCAGGATGCTGCCTTGTCAGTATTTAATAACTGCCTTGCAGAAATCCAAGATTGGATGAGTGGGAGTTGGTCGAGGTTAAACCCCGATAAAACTGAGGTGTTGGTTGTGGATAAAGGTTGCTGTGAGGTGGGTTTACCAGTTGGATCGCACTCTGGCTTATGGCTTGCAGGCACTCCACTGACAACCTCAGATCAGGTGCGGAATCGTGGTGTAATAATTGATGACCACTTGACGCTTAAAGCTCAGGTGTCAGCGGTGGTCAAAACTTCCTTTTTCCATCTGAGGAATATCGCCAGGGTGAAGCACCTGGTTCCTCCAGAAGATCTTCCAACATTGATCCACGCCTTTGTTACCTCCCACCTTGACTATTGCAACTCCCTGTACCTAAGGCTATCAGAGGTTGAGCTTCGCCGTCTACAGCTAGTGCAGAATGCGGCGGCCAGGTTGTTGACTGGTTCTTCTAGATCCAGTCATATAATGCCTGTGCTCCGTGGACTGCACTGGCTGCCAGTATTTTGGCGAATCACCTTCAAGGTCAGTCTTCTGACCTATAAAGCTCTACATGACCAGGGACCAACTTACCTGAAAGAGCTCCTTTGCCCCTGCTGTCCCTCCGCCCCCTCCGATCCTCTGACGAGGGATTGCTGGAGATTCCCAGGGTCTGTTTGAAATCTTCGGGGGCTAGGTCATTTAGCTTTGTGGCCCCGACCCTGTGGAATTCTCTACCTCGACAGGTGCTAAATAGTCCAACTGTCCTGAGTTTTAAAGGAGCCTTGAAGACCCACCTTTTTAGTATAGCTTTTAATGATTTATAATAGTTTTAAAGTCTGTTTATTTATTGTTTTATGATATGGTGCAGGCGCTTTGGATTGGAGAAAAGCGGCTTTTATAAATAAAAAATTGATTGATTGATTGATTGATTGATATACTCCTCACAGAGTGTTTTATGGCGCCTTCTGGGTTTTTGCTTTTCTGAATGCCTGATATATGTCATCCTTGGTAACCAAGCTTAGCAGTTCTCCAGTTCTCTCAGGTGTTAGTTTTGGGAGTCCTAGGTGGTCAAAAAAGGCATTAATCACTTCCTGATTTGATTCTTTCTCTGGTGTATAGAGGGTCTTGTAGTACTCGCTAAACACATTTGCAATATCTACAACCTTTCTTACTTTAAGTTTAGTGACTGGGTGAATTATGGAAGTGATGGTTGCCCTTGCCTACTGCTTGATGAGATGATGTGCCATTACCCATATCACGATATGGCACACCTCACGAACAAGAGGGGGTGCAAAGTTGCGCTCTACTTTAAAAATCACCTGAATGTATCCCTAGTGTAAAATTCAGCTGTCTCCACCTGTGAATCCTTACATGCCCTTCTTCTCCCTGGGGCAAAAAAACTTCACATAGTATGTGCCTATAATCCCCCCAAGGAGATCAGTTAGGCTACTCTGAACTTCTAGAGCATTCCATCTCTGCCGTCAGACAAAATAAACTAAACATTCTTGGCAACCTTAACCTTAATTGGGTAGGGAAAAATAAAAACCCTTTAATACGCTTAGTGCAGGGTTTTAATATGCACCAGGTGATAAAAGACCCTACCAGGCTGACTCAGACCCCTGCTGCCAGTACACTTATTGACTGGATTCTTACAAACTGACCAACCATAATTGCTGCTTCTGTTGTACTCACTGATTCAATAAGTGACCACTCCCCTGTCTTTTGCATCTGGGGGACCTCAGTGGTCACTGCCCCAGATCCGCGCCATATAACCTTCTAAGATTTTGCTAATCTGGATCAGGCAAGTTTCCTGCATGATGTCTCATCTATAAAAAAGATCCTGCATTCCAGTCCCATGATGCTGAGACTGCTCTTGATTTCTTTATTACAATATTCCTATCCCCCCAGGACAAACACACTCCTAAGCGCACACAGTGTGTTAATGTAAAACAGACAAGGTGGCTGCATAAAGAACTTCTCGCCTCCCTTCAGTCATATGACAAAAGCTGGACATGCTTTAAAAGCTCAGACTACCAAATAGATTATGACACTTACAGAGCACAGCACCACACTTGTAAAAAATGTATCAGACTGGCCAAGAGCTCATACTGCAAAGGGCTACTGCTGGAAGTTGCAGGTGACCCTAAGAAATTCTGGGCACATGTGAAATTCTTCCTGGGCTCTAACCAGTCACATTCCACAAATTAAATGGTCCTCAATGGTGTCCACTGTAATAACCCACTCACCATTGCAAATTCTTTCAATAACCACTTTGCTGACCTATCCAAATACTCTGCCTCTTTCCCAGAAAATCACCCAGCACCTTCCTTTCTACTCAGAAATCAGCACGTCAAAACATTCACCCTTCTATTTCAAAACTATTCCCAAAGTAGATGTTCTAAAATTACTAAATTCAATCTCCAACAACACTAGTGTAGGCTCACACTGCCTTGAGCCTAAACTCCTGAAGCTAGCCACTCCCTTCATTGCTGCTCCCCTGGCTAAAATCTTTACCATGTTTCTTTGCACTGGTCATGTCCTGGACATATGGAAAATAGCTAAAGTTACTCCAGTTTTCAAAAAAGGAGATACAAACCACTTAGAGGTCCATAGCCATTCTATCAGTGCTAAACAAAATCCTAGAGAAACTAGTTGCTACTCATGTCATTGAGTTCCTCGCTAAATACAGTCTTTGTCATCTACTCAGCATGATTTCCAAAAAAGACATAGCACCTCCACTGCATTGCTACAATTCACTAATGATGTCTTAACTGCTATGGACCTAGGCCTCATGATGGGAGCAGTGTTCCTTGACCTCTCAAAGGAGTTCGATCTCATTGATCACCCTCTCCTGCTTGCTGGCCTCAACTCTCTCAGTTTCTCTGTGCAATCTGTTGAATGGTTTCATAGCTACTCAACCAATAGAAGTCAAAAGGTAAAATTCAATTCTGCGGTGTCTGATTCTGTACCTGCTAATGTCGGTGTTCCACAAGGTTCCATTTTGGAGCCTCTTCTTTGCTCTGTTTTTATAAATCACATATCACCCAACACACCATTGAGCTCATCCATTTTATACACAGACGATCCTGTGCTATAGACCTCCTCTGCAGATATACTAGAAATAAACAGTCATCTTTCCTCTGCATTTCATACTATACAAGACTAGATTAATAAACATAGGCTTGTATTCAACACAAGCAAAACACAGGGCATGCTATTTGGATCCCTTGACAAACTTAACACAAACTGCGGCCTATATAATGTCTCCTGTGCTAATGACTCAACTCTTATGACAATAACCTCATTCAGGTATCTAGGTGCTCTGCTTGACAAAACTTTTAGTTTTGAGCAGCACATCGTGGCTACTTGCAAGTCAGTCAATACTAAACTTGGAATCCCCTACAGAACAAGTCGGATTCTTACTCCCTCAGCTAGGCTGGCTATTGCTAGGGGCATTCTACTCCCATCTCTTTCATATGGTGCCGTCACCTACATAAATGCTTCTAAGAGTGCCCTTAGCAAATGGAACACTACATATAATAACATCTGCCTCTATGCCTCGGCTTTACCACGTCTGAAATATCACTGCTTGCTATATGTTGACCTTAACTGGCCCTTTCCATCTGTCCATCGACTTCTTGCCCTTGGGACTCTGCTGGACAATATCATAAGATCCTACCTGCCTATTTCTCTTGCTGCCATGCTAGTACCACAGTCCCCCTCCTATGGCCTCCATTCAACTGAACTCTCCCTACTACGCACCCCTATGTGTAGAACCTAGAAAGGAACAACAGCTTTCTCAAGCCTAGCCCCTAAATATTGAAACTCCTTATCACTTGATGTTTGCTCAGCACCCAGTCGTGCTGCTTTTAAAAAGATGCACCACACCCTTCTTGTCAAATGTGCCCACTGCACCTGTTTGAACCCCCCCCCGCATATGCTGCTCTCATTCCTCTGCTTAGCTAAGTTATATTTCTCTCATATTTGTGTCCTCAACTTCTTTTGGATTTGACAACTGGTATGTTGAGCACTTACAATGGATTATAAAACATGACTCTGATGCCTAATAATTGTATGTTTATCATTTATCGAACTGTTCGTATATTTCTTGTGTTCAGTACATATTCATTACTGCTATTTCTGTAACTTGGTAACTTTGTAACTTTGTTTGTATATCTCATTGGTTTGCTGTATTCCTGTACATTATCTGTAAATTATCTGACTGCTTGATTATTTGTAATCTCCCGGGTTGTGTCTGAAAATAGTCAATAATGTGGCTACGGCCCCCCACCTGGTTAACAAAAACTAAATAAACAATATTTCTGGCACAGAAAGGTGATAGCAATTTCAGTTTGTTTAGCATACTACTTTTTCAACTGGGCTAACACTGATGTATCTCCCTGTTGCTGAGCAGATACCAAGAAGTGGCACGTGTCTTCCAACTCTTTACATTTCTGGAGGTGTTCCTTCTTTTTGCCAGTTGTGTATTCTATAAGCTGCCCCTTTATTATGGTTTTCACCATATCCCATAGTATATATGGAGGTACTCCCTGTGTATCATCATCAGAGATTATATCCTTCAGTTTCCCCACTATAAGTTCACTAAACTCTTGAGATCTAAAGTTTATTGGGGTAAGGCACCAAATCATGTTTTATTTTTTTTATTATTTATTTATTTAAAAGTTTCACCAGGAAAGCAGGGTTGATTGTTTCCAGATGTGTCCTGGGGGAATGGGGAGGAGGAGTACAAAGACATTTAACAAGTCAAAAATACAGCAACGTAGAACTGATATAAACAGCAGTGATAAAAGAATATTTAAAGCATGAATTAAAGACTATAATACAATAATATTTACTGCTTGACTTAAACAATACAGCAACTCTGAGGCAAATATTTAAAGCATGAATTAAAGACTATAATACAAGAATATTTACTGCTTGACTTAAACAATACAGCAACTGTGAGGCAATCAGAATGTACAGTAGCTGCTACCATTTGAGTAGAACATTTCTTCTGCCTAGCTAATGGTGCCATATCCTGAAAATGTTAATAGCTAACTGACCAAGCATTGGAGGGAAGCTTAGCTATAGTAGCTTTGGAGTGTACCTGGGAATTGAGGTGTGGAAGGTGGGAGTTTAAGAGGTTAGGAGGAATGTAGAGGAATTAGACTAGTGTGAGGATTGTAAATTTGGGCAGGAGCAAGTTGAGAAGGTGTAATCATGTAAAAGGGAGGAAAGAGAAGTGGGTGAGGGTGCGTTACAGATCGAGGGGGGAGTTCTACAGCTTAAGGCAGTGAAATTAGAAGGTGGATTGTGTAGCAGAGGTGAATCAGTGAGGGATGGCAAGGGATTTGGGGTCAGAGCTTTGGAAGGAGTATGTGCATTGGGTGGAAGTAGAGACTGAAGAGGTGCTGTAGGATAGGAAAGCTCCAGACCAGAATTTCACCATGAAACTAACAGTGTGGGAGAGGTGCCTGGATTCCAGGGAAGGGAATGAAAGGGCTATATACAGGTCACAATGATGTGTATGGGGGGAGGAGCAGGATAGAGCAAAGCTACAGGAGTTAAAAAGAGTGTCCAATCTGGCCACTGTAGATTTTGAGGTGGCACTGTAGACTATATCAGCAAAGTCAAAGGTGGGAAGGATCATTTTCTGCACAATTGCACAGTGTGCCGTTGGTGGAATGCAATCCCTGTTTTTGATTAAAGCACTAAGCTTGGAGTGCAGATTCTTTTGTTTTGCTTTCACATGCACTGAAAAGTCCAGGTGGTGGTCTATCCAGGCCCCTGGGTATCTAAAGGAGGTGACGTTCTCAACAGGTGTACCATCCAAGGTGTGGAAGGCAGGGGGGAGCAGAGTTTAGCTAGCCTCTGCCTATTGCGGAAAGACATAGAGATAGTCTTTTTAGAATTCAGGAATAGCTGGTTGGATTGGAACCATAGCTGAACCCTATCAAGTCTTGTTGCAGCCTAACTTTCACATCAGCACAGGATGTACCAGAGGTGTAAAGGACGGTATCATCCACATACATGTGAATATCAGAGGAAGAGCAGACTGCAGGGAGGTAATTTAGAAAGATTGAAAATAAGATGACGCCAAGTACTAAGGCCTGAGGGACTCCAATGTTGATGAGGAAGGGTGAGGAGGGGGGGGGCAATTTTGACAGATTGATGCCTTCATGTTAGGTAGGAATGGAACCATGCTGTGGCTGAAGAGAGCAGTCCAGCGACTGAGTTTTTGGAAGAGGAGAGAGAGAGTGATACAGTGTCGAAGGCCTTGGCCAAGTCAACAAATATTGCAGAAGTAACGTGCCTTTGATCTATATTGGAGAGTATAGAGTCAGTGAGCCATATAAGGAAGGCGGTGGTGGAGTGGGACTTGTGGAAGCCGGACTGGAAAGATGTGAGGAAGGAGCTAGAGTTGAGATAAGGTGTGTGCTGAGACAGCACAATATGCTCCTAGAGCTTAGCTAGAATGGGGAGTAGTGAGATTAGTAGATAGCTTCCCAGGACTGTGGGAGCACCACTTTTTGAGAGAGGAATAACTGTAGAGAGTTCCCAGTTTGAAGGGACTGAGGTAAGACTAAAAGACAAGTTTAGGGAGAAGCCAGGGGATGAAATAGTGGCAATGGATAGATAGAGCAGTTCGGGGTGCAGTCCATCTGGGCTCCATGGAATTGAATGTAGTTGGAGGAAGAGAGGCTAGGAGAGAGGACACGCAAGACATGAAGAATGTGTTGAAGGTTGATGCTACAGATGGAGGGTCTGAGAGTGTAGAATTACCATGTATGAGGATAGGTATGGGTGGTTGGATGGGGGGGGGGGAGAGAAGAGGGATTTGACCACTTTCCAAAACTTGGAAGGATGGCTTAATTTGGTGTTAAAGGTGGTGGAGAAATACTCTGCTTTTGCATATCTGGTGGGTCCAGTGCAAGTGTTCCTAAGATAACAGAATTGGAGAAGAAGAGCATGGGGTCCAGATGTCTTGTGGGCCTTCCAGACATGATTGCAAGCACACATGTAGGCCAGTAGTTCTACATTACCCTGGGGAGGTGGTATCCTCTGACTCTGGTGAGTTTTGGAGAAGCATGCTGGTCACAAATTCCCAGAAATTTGGTCTGGATGAAGCTGAAGGCAGTGTCCATTGAAGATGCTGTTGAGATGGGTGACCAATCAGTGTGAATTAGATTTAGAGAGTGAAATATGCATAAAGAAATTAGTTTAGGGGGAGATTAAGGCTGGTGGACCTTCCAGATACAATAAATAATGTGGTGATCACTCAGAGAGTCTGGCAGGATGCCAGAATCAATTATATGATGTGGATGTGAAATAAGGGCCCAGTCTATCAGAATATGCTTGAGTGCTTTGATGTTTAGTCGAGTTGGAACAGTTATTAATTGGGTTAGACTTAGAGAGTTTACTTTAGCACAGGTCTGAGAATTTGAGGGGGAGAGACAGTCTAGGTTTATGACACCTAACATATATACAGTAGCTCACCAGAGGAGGCTTGTGTGGTGATGGTAGTAATGAGATCAGATATGGTTGATGCAGGGAGACAAGGGTGGCAATAAGTTCCAGCTAGGAATACAGCCAGGGTGAAAGGTAGGGACTTTTTGTTAATGTTAAGTTTGCTTTGGGTGGGGGAGGATACTGACAGTATGGGAGAATATTGGAAGTTGCATGATAAATCCATAGCTACACCTGCACCCTTGGTGGGTCTGTCTTGCCTGATAAGTGAATAGCCTGGAATAATGAAACTGTTATCAGGTATTTTGTGGGGTAGCCAGATTTTGGAGCGGACCAATACATCTAGGAGGAGATCTAACATGAGGGGCTGAAGAAGGGTTAGTCTGGGGAGCAGACTTTCTGTGTTAAGGTGGGTGATTTTTAGGCCCTAAGGAAGGTGTGTATAGGAAGGGGGTAGGTCCTGGGTTGGGTTTGATGACCCCTGAGGATATAAGTAGCATGGTGATGAGCAATTTAGTAAGTATATCTGTACACTTTGTGGAGGTTTAGTGTTGGGGGGAGGGTTGAGAGGGGCTTGAAGAAATATAGATGGTAATTTTGATAAATGGAAGGTGGCTAAGAGGGTAGTGGAGGAAAGTATAGATGCGCAGGGAGTCTATACATAATTGGTTAGGGCAGATTGTGAGGGAAGTGTTGTGTGAGTTGGGAAATATGATGGATGAATGGAGGGGAGCAAGGGATGGAGGGGAGTTAATCATGGTAAATTATTTCTTTGTGTTGATTTGTTCTTTCCCTAATTCAATCTGAATGAGTACTGACAAATGATCTAATAAGACTATGTCTGCAATAACACTGGCTCTTATCCTGTGCATATTATCTTCCTGAGTGAAGGACATATATTTTCCTTTATATATGTAATGCACTGTGACTAATGCATGTATCTCCTCTTCCATTATGTAGAAATCTCCAGATATGGTCGAACCAAGGTCCCTGAATTGACCTACAAAGAATTTGTGAGCCAGAGTACACCTGTGAGTGTGAGTATTAAAGATGTCCAGGGTTTGAGACATAATCAAATTGAAACCCCTCTACCAAGAATAACAGTCATTTAGTGATATAGAGTAGTAACCCCAGGAAATTATGGATAAATGGAGTATTGGCCCAGGGGGTATATATAAAGAGAATAATGGATAGTTTAGAGTGTATTACCAGTCAGCAATACCATCGAGAGGTTCAGGACATGTAAGAACCTCGAGAGTGAAGCTCGAGAGGTTCCTACATGTCCTGAACCTCAAGATGGTATTCTGACTGGTAACACACTCTAAACTATCCATTGTTTTTTTTTAATATATGGATCCAACTTTGTGTTTCTTACCTTTAGTTGGTCACAGTTCATCAGGTGGGTCTGGTGATACCGTGTTGAATGCATTTAGAACAGTGTAAAGAGCAGAACTGTTGGAACATGGAAAATATTGAAAACAACATTCGAACTTGAACTGCCAATGATTTGTGGCAAATGTTTCAGCGCTGATGACTGCGGCAACAGAAAGTTATTTTTTCAGTTTTCTGTATCTATTCTGTCACTGTCTGAATAGATAACATAGCAGTGTTTCTTGAGTGGTTCTGGAGAGTGACATATGTTGATGGAGATGTCTCTGAACAGTTGTTTGAATTTACTGTGTTTTGGGGTTTCAGCTTGGAGTGTCTCCCGCTGCACAGCACATAGTATTGAAGTGCTTGCTCTGTATGGTTCCTGTGATAATACTACCATTCAACTGTGAACAATAGTACTATCACTTTTGAACTGTGCTATTATCAGTGGTGACCGATAGCATTATCACTTGCTGTCCAGTACTATTACCGGGATATATTTGCATACTTTAATGTACTATTAAATTGCATATCCATATATTAAAAACTGATTAATGTGACCTAAATTCAATTTAGTAACCCCTATATCATTTTTAAACACCTTTCCTTATCCTATATCACCTTAGTCTCCTGAAATCTATTAGTTCTGAGAATCAAGGTAGCACCCCCCCCCCCGCCGTTTTCCCCAGGCATGGAGGATGTATAGACTATACCTCCGAGCAGCCATATTTTACCAGCTTAACATTTTCAGGGGTATCCAGGTGGGTCTCCTAGATTTAAATTAAGTCTAGTTTCTGTCCTTAATATGAGATAAAATGTAAGTCATCTTAATGGGATTATTCAGGCCATTTATGTTTAAAGAGTAAAGAGCAACAGCATGTTGTGTCATTTATGTTAATGAGGTGAGACCAAAGACAATAAATTCTGCTCCCCCAATCCCTTCCCTCCCCCAAAGCCCCAGACCTGTCCTATAACAACAAGTGCCTACTGCATTTCAGCAGTGTGCACAATTTTTCAGAACAACATGAAAAAAGTGCCCAAATAGGGTAGATGGGAAATTGGGTGCCAATGGGCTACCTCAAACTGAGTATAAAGTTTAACTTGAAGCAGTATCAACAGGGTAACCAACACTAAAGGTGGAGTAATATGGGCCTCCAAGTAAAGGCTTGGGAGAGGGGTCTTGGACTAGCAGGCAGCATTTGCTAGTTGTAAGAAAATCCTTGACACAAAAAGGGTCTAGCCAGCAAATAACTGAAGGAAAAGTTGAAGTCAAGAAAACAGCCACCTCTTTGCCCCCATTCGGGTCCAGTCAGCCTGAGCCATTAAACGTGGGAAACCCAGGTGGCTTCTGATTAGGGGGGAGCCAGCAAGATAGGAGGATCCAATGGCAGGTGCAGCTAGGCTCAATATTTCATGATGAACTTCCCTCTATTGTCCCTGCAGGATGGCAAACAATGGTAAACACTGCAAACATATCCACAGTCTCCATCAAAGCCCCAGGAAGTAATCTGAAATCAGAGGAATACAAGGCTAGCCAAAATGTGCACAGTCCATAGTGCAAGCTTTCACTTCATACAGTAAATAGGTCATCCTACGTGGCTCTCCCACCCCATCCAGCCTGTATATGACGCACTAGGTTTGTTCCAATGGGGAGCAGTTGCCATGCAAGGATGTGTCCAGACTTCTGTGCAAAACAGTTCTATATCACATTGAGGACTGTGAAAGTCCAGCACCAATGCTGGTAAGTGGGTTTGCAATACCCAGTCATAACATCCCTCACAAAAGGATATGCCTACCCCTCTAGTAGGCAAGATGCATTTGCCTCCTGTTGCAGTCTGTAGGAGAGCTCAGTCAACAGTTTTAACAAACTCTGGGGTGCACGAAGGCTTGATCACTAACCCCCTGCCTATCATTTAGCTCTAGTGCCCCCTCCCTGAGATCTGTGAAGATGCCCCCCCCACTGGTGAGCCATAGGACCCTCCCAGGCAGGCCATATAGTAGTGCTCAACCTGTCTGGTCCCCCAGAAACCATGCAGTCTCTGACTGTAGGTTGACACCAGCCACAGTCCCCATTTTCCGTGCATCATACCTGGGAGGAGGATGTCTAATTGCAGGCAGCTACACGAAAAAGATTTAAAGCAGATGACTAACTGGCAAGTCAGAGTCCCAGGAAACCACATCCAAAGTGAGTGCACCCACTGAGCAGCTGCACCTCCTCTGTCTGATATGTTCTTATGGTCTGTTGCATTTCAAAACAAAAACCACTGACCAGCTGAAGCAGGCTGTGGTATTAGTCTCTCCTGCGCCCCCAGCCAAAATGTTTATCCAGTTATAGTTTGTTTTAAGTTTAGGTTTCAATGTAACTAATCATTAATTACAGACTAATTACGCTGTACAGTACTTACATGTTTGTTGCATGTTGCATGCAGTTATTACATTGTACACTGTAACTACACTTTTATCCCTGTACATCATTATTACTACTCAGGTCATGGTTTCTGTTTATACCTTGTCACCTGCTGCTTCTATGTGAAAAACATTTCTTATACAGCCATCTGCACCCACCTCAAGAAGTCCAGTGCCATAAAGACACCTATACTATTTAAATATAAACAACAAACTTCCAGTGATTATGGTGCAATACAAGATGTCAGGAAGAGACTGCCAGTCAGTGACCGCCAGCACTCCCAGGCCACCCCAGGGACAGGATTAGCCCCACCAACTGGGACAGGCATCCCCAGATTCAGTATATATACATGTATGTATATATATATATATACACACACACACACACACACACACACACACACATATATATATATATATATATGATCACACACACACACACACACACACACACACACACACACACACACATCCGTGCTACCATAGTTAGGGTTGAGGAGCCATTTCTATGTTAAACCCAAAATTTTGCACCTTAATAACTTTGTAACTGTTTGACAGATTTGCCTGACATTTGGAACACACAATCAAGAATCATAGGCCTTGGGATCTGCCAAGTTTCGTACTGGTTGGGTATACGGTTGCGGAGTTATTAAGTGTGATCTCGTGCTTGGTTATGCTTTTTCTGGAATTCTCACGGTCGGCGACAGGTCGCACAGTTTGCGCTGGCCGCCAAAATCTTCAGAAAAACGTGTATTAGGGTCCCTGATGTGCCTTTCGAAGATTTCGTGAAAAAATATTAAACGGTTCAAAAGTTATTCAAAAAACAATTTCCCATTATAATTCAATGGAAAAGTTAACAAAAAGTTTGACAGTGTCGCAAATGCACTTTTCACTGTCGCAAATGGCCTTGTTAGTGTCGCAAATCTGCCATTTTGTTTTCAGTTAGTGATCAGAAAAATGCTTGGCATTTAAAATTGAGACCCTCTAGCAACCTAATTCTTTTTGTATTCACCTAGTTGGGCCCTGAGGAAGCTAGCCATGTCTTTATTTTGGGGTAAAACACCCCAGAAATATGTTTTCCAGATTTCTGGAAAAAGTACTTTCAAAAGTAGTGTCGAACTCACGAAAGTGTTGGTAAATTTTTGCAAAGCTTTGCAAATCATATACTATTACTTTATACACTATGCCCAAAATAACAGTAATTTTTGGCACTCCGCTGCAAAAGAACAGTTTGGAGTTTTGGGCTGAAATTTGAGGAACGCAGCTGACATCTCACAGATGTGCTTTTCAGTATTTCATTGAAAAAATATTACATGGTGGCAAAGTTACGTACACCAAATTTGATGTTTTTCCCATAGGATAACATTACGGCGTCGATGCATTACAGGAATCCTTTGGCACCCTGCTGCAAAATAATGGTTTGGTCTTTTCCTGAAATTTGAGGGAAGACAGCCACAGCCCACAGATGTGCCTTTTCAGTGGTTTGGTGAAAAATTTTACAGGGAGGCAAAGTTATGGCACTCCAAACTTCTCTTTTTTCCCCATAGGATAACATTATGGCATTCGCCGCATCTTTCAGCCCGTATTCGGAAACGGTGCGAGATAATGGATCTTTTCGTTGAAAAATGCTAAGCATAAAACTAGCCAGGACAGTCGTAAATCATATGACTTTTACATTTTTTTTCCACGTCGAACAGTTCCTGAGATATAACCTATTTAGTATTCCAAGTCCTCATTTTCTGCTCTGATACCCATTATTATGCATACATTCTTTGTACTCACTGTCTTTCTCTATGCAGCTTTTGGGGAAAACCAGCCTGTGCGCCTTCATTACTGTTACCGTTGCCCTTTCCGCTTGCAGTTCTGTACCCGTTTCACTTACCGTTGACGTCTACACCACCATGTGCGTTATCCTTTGCATTTTCATTTGCGTTTGCGTTTCTGTTATTTTTTGCCATCTATGTCTACAGTACTGTTTATCTTTCTGTTTCACTTTGCGTCACCATGCCCATTGACATTTTTGTTTGCAGGCACCATGTTACTATGTGACAACACATCACGTGGCAGACCGTTCCCGTCTACGCCACCATGTGCGTTACCCTTTCTTTTCTCATTTGTGCTTGCGTTACCATGTGCACCACTGTTAGCACTTCTGTTTGCGTTGCTGTTCCTGTTACTATGCCCCAAGACCTCATGTGGCTGGAGCGCTGCTGCATTACATTCACTATTTCTCGTTATCATTCTCAAAAAGAAGGGAAATTATAGGCAAAAAAATTCAATTAATGCATTAGTTAGGGTTCCACGTGACAAAAGGAGTGAAATTCGGGATTGGGGTGAAACCCCTTGGACCACCCCCCCCCAACCGGCATTGGGTGCGATTGGAGTCATCGGTCCTATTCTCACCCCATTCTCCTATACTTCTACTGCTTTACACATGTGATGGGGTGAGAGTTAGGGCAACCTAATTTTTTGTATTCACTTCTGTCGCTGTGGAACAACCCTAACTAATGCATTAAATGGAGTTTTTGCCTCTAATATATATATTATATACACACACACACACACACATATATATATATATACACACACACATATACACACACATATATATATATATATACAAACATATATATATATATATATAATACACACACATATATATATATATATATACATATACATATGTACACATATACACATATACATTCACATACACATATATACATATACATTTCTCTCTATATACTGTATATAAAATATATATATATATATATATATATATATATATATTATGGTAGCACAGTAGTGCTACCATAGTTAGGGTTGAGGAGCCATTTACAAGTTAAACCCAAAATTTTGCACCTTAATAACTTTTTGCCTGAAATTTGGAATACTCGATCAAGACCCATATACCTTGGGATCTGCCAAGTTTCGTTTCAGTCAGATACACGGCTGCAGAGTTATTAAGCGTGATCTGCGAGAGTGTTTATGCTTTTTCTGGAATTCTATGGTCGTGCCTACAGGTCGCACGGTTTGTGCGACAGGCCCGAAATCTTCAGAAAACATGCAGCCATGGTCCCCGATGTGCCTTTCGAAGATTTCATGGAAAAATATTAAATGGTTCAAAAGTTATTCAAAAAACAATTTCCCATTATAAGTCAATGGGAAAAGTTAACAAAAAGTTTGACAGTGTCGCAAATGTATTTTTACTGTCACAAATGGCCCTCTTACTTTCGCAAATCTGCCATCTTGTTTTCAGTTACTGATCAGAAAAATGCTTGCCATTTAAATTTGGGACCCTCTAGCAACCTAATTCTTTTTGTATTCACCTAGTCGGGCCCTGAGGATGCTAACCATGTCTTTATTTTGGGGTAAAACACCCCAGAAATATGTTTTTCAGATTTCTTGAAAAAGTACTTTCACAAAGCAGTGTCACACTCATGAAAGTGTTGCAAATTATTGCGAAAGCTTTCGCAAATTGCGACAGTACTTTTCTAGGCTGTGGGAAAATGACAGCAATTCTTTGGCACCCCGCTGCAAAAGAACGGTTTGGAGATTTGGGCTGAAATTTGTAGGGAACGCAGCCGACATCTCACAGATGTGCCTTTTAGTGTTTTGCTGAAAAAATATTACACAGCAGCAAAGTTACAGTACTCCAAAGTTGACACTTTTTCCCATAGGATAACATTATGGCGTACGATGCATTGCAGCAATCGGTTGGTGCCCTGCTGCAAAATAACGGTTTGGTCTTTTGGGCTGAAATTTGTAGAGAACACAGCCAACATCCCACAGATGTGCCTTTCAGTTGTTTGGTGAAAAAATATTACAGGGAGGCAAAGTTATGGCAGTCCAAACTTCTGTTTTTTCCCATAGGATAACATTACAACATTCGCAGCACCTTTCAGGGCCCGTATCTCGAAAACGGTGCTAGATACGGACTTTTTGTCAAAAAACGCTTAGCCCTCTGATTGGGGCTAAGTACAAAACTAGCCAGGAAAGTGATAATACATATGACTTTTAAATTTTTTTTTCTATGTCATACGGTTACTGAGATATAAGCAATTCACTATTCCAAGTCCTCATTTTTGTGTTCCGAGAGACATTATTTTGCATACATTCTTTCTGCTCACTGTCTTTCTCTATACAGCTTTTGGGGAAAACCAGACTGTGCGCTTACATGACTGTTACCATTACCGTTTCTGCTTGCGGTTCCGTACCCGTTTCAGTTACCGTTCACGTTTACGCCACCATGTGCGTTATCCTTTGCATTTTCATTTGCGGTTGCGTTTGCGTTGTTTTTAACATTTCTGTCTACAGTGCTGTTTCTCTTTCTGTTTCACTTTGCGTCACCATGCGCATTACGATTTGCTTTTGCGGGCACAATGTTACAATGTGACAAGACATCACGTGGCGGATTACATTCACTATTTCTCATTATCATTCTCAAAAAGAAGGGAAATTAGAGGCAAAAAACTCAGTTTAATGCATCAGCTAGGGTTGTTCCACAATGAAAAAAGTGAGGAAATTTGATGTTAGGGTTGAAACCTTTGCACCTCTTTCTCCAGCTATTTCCACCGATGGGCATTGTGTCATCAGTCCTAACTGTCACCCCATTCTCCTATTCCTCACCTTCTTTCCACATGTGATGGGGTGACAGCTAGGGCCGACGACCCCAATGCGCACCCCGATTCCAGTTGGGGGGTTGGCTGGAGGGATGCAAAGGGGGTTTCAACCCTAACATCGAATTTCCTCGCTTTTGTCGCTGTGGAACAACCCTAACTGATGCATTAAATGGAGTTTTTTGCCTCTAATATATATACACATACATATATACACTGATTGTGACCTACCTGTCAGGTAGGCTCTGAACCAGTATGTGGCAGACTCAAACAGACCAGCTGCAGAGAGGCTGTTGAGGAGGAGGGTGTGGAAGACCACTCCCTCCTCCTGTACAAGATAATTAGTCTGTAATTAATGGAATGGAATATATATGGAACAAAGAGCGACCTTGTTATAAATACTAAGAGGGGAAGGAATCAGTGAGGGGTGGGAGACAAACCTGGAGCCATCACAATAATCCCTTATATGGAAGAAAAGGATATAGTCTGGATCACCATCGGGTAACTACTCAGGCTAACTTATTCCATCCTCTCAGGGATGGATAGTGGCCATATCACATCAGTCATTTTCACTGACCTAGCAAAGGCCTTCGACGTGGTCTCCCACTCCCTCCTCCTCAACAGCCTCTCTGCAGCTGGTCTGTTTGACTCTGCCACAAACTGGTTCAGAGCCTACCTGACAGGTAGGTCACAATCAGTTAGAATTGCATAATCCCCCCACCTCCCAATTGACACTGGTGTCCCTCAAGGATCGGTGCTTTGCCCAATACTCTTCTCAGTATTCCTAAACAACCTCCAATCAGTACGTACTATGTCACCCATACATATGTACGCTGATGACACTGTTCTGTTTACCTCTGGCCATACCCCCTCCAATGTAGAATCCGGACTCCAGTAGGACTTCGACAAGCTCCAATACTGGCTAATCGCTCACCAACTTTCCCTAAATGCCAAAAAGACTGCCTCCATGACCTTTGGCATGAGGCAGAAACTGTCTAGGTTCACCACCATACCATCTTTCCACACCCTAGATGGGACTTCTCTAGTGGACACCTCCTCCTATAGATACCTTGGGGTCTAGCTAGACCAGCACTTCAACTTTTCTGGACATGTGGACACTGTTCTGAAAAAACTCTGCCCCAAGCTAGGCACTCTTTTCAGGAACCGTAACTGTCTACCTCTTCTGGCTAGGCGTGAACTAGTCCAGAAAATAATTCTCCCTATCTATGACTACTGTGATGTAGTTTACGGCGCAGCCCTGAAGTCCACCTTAACCAGATTGACTCACTCTTAAACTCCTTCTGTCTCTTCGCGCTTGACTCGCCACCCCACACTCATAACTGTGATCGTTACCACTCACTCATGTTCCCTCCACTGACAAACTGTTATCTCACCCACATTGCAAAATTCACCTCTAAATTCTGGTTCAACTCCCTTCCTTCTTACCACTCTTCTGCACTAACTATCCCAACTCCCTCTGTGCATTCACTTAGATGCACAGACACCAGGACTCTGGCTGTCCCTCGAAGATTCACCTCTCCTGGACAGTCTGCTTTCTCCCACTACTTCCCTAAACTCTGAAACCCACTACCAACTCAAGTCAGACACTCATCTTCTCCTTGAGATATCTCATATGCCCTCTCCAAGTTTTACTCCACTAAGTGAATGTGCCACTAGAAGTTTGCCTTGTTTACCTCTGTACTGAATTATGGACTGACTATTTGGCCACTACTACGTCTTCTTGCGATAACAGCTCTCTAGCACGTGCTAACCCTAACTGCACTTAAAACTTTGTAATCCCTTTTATGATTGTATCTCAAGTATTATTTTCTCTGTCCTTTATGTTTCTACCCATACTGAATATTTTGATTTGTAACATTCTCAGTTATGTAATACATTATAAAACTGTTTACATTTGTGTTTATCGTCATGGATCCAACCTGTATATTGTCTCCCTCTGCTCTTTCCCCCAGGAGGACACACGTAAGATGAGCAACCTGTTGTTTAGTGAGCATCTCTGGTGAAACATTTCAATAAAAAAATTTAAATAAAATAAAACTATACTAGACAGAGGTACAGTCTCTTGCTGTTGTGTGGACTTGACAGTTCACTATTTCTTTCACAGTATTGCCAGCTTGTTTCCACGCACTGAGGCAGCCTTTTGTTGCCAGGCTAGCCTAGCAGTTTCCCAGCCACTGTCTGCAGTTGTCCAGGGCCTTGCTGCTTAGCAACTTCTATTCCACAAGTTGCAAGATCCTGACCCACTGCAATGGCTGTGGTGTGCAATTTCCTGCCATATGAAAAATCCACTTAGTTTTGTGCGGTATGGAGTGCAGAACTTGAGGTTTTGTACCATGAGGATTTTATGTATATGTGTATGTACACGTGGCATATGGCATGCAGGGAGGGAGGGAAATAATTATCAAAAAATATACATTGTCATTAGAAGGGTGTTTCTTTAAACCTCCATTCCTTAGTCAAAACTGTTTCTTTAATGGACCATCTCTGGAAGCACATGAAAAATGAATGGGGCAAGCATCCAGAGCTGTCAGCTGTTGTCACAGCACTCAGTGAGCCCTTGTGATCTCCAACAGCTGCACCTCTGGTAGGTCAAGGGCTTCATGTAAAAATGTATGAAGAAAGTCATTCTTTGAGACCCCCTCCACACCCTAGGGTACACCATAGAGCTGTAGATTGTGGTGCCAGATACAGCTCTTGGTATCCTCCAACTTATCCTCAATTGTCAGCAATTTCTGCTGAAACAGGAGGAAGGCCATTTTCAGAGTGTCCTACCTTTTAAAGAAACATAGACAATCATGGCAGAAAAAAAACATTGGTCCATCCAGTCTGTCCCTAAAACCCAGGATCTATGGTCCATATTGGGTTCTGATCACATCATCTACCACCATGCTCCCCACCCTACCGCTACCACCCTGAACAACCACTAAGCTCCAAGATGTGTTTGAAACCATTGATGGCTTTGGCACCCACCAAATCAGCTGGCAGATTGTTTTACAGATCCTCCACCCTTTCTGCAAAACTAAACTTCTTCACATCCTTCCTGAACCTGCCCCACATCAGTTTCCACTCATGCCCCTGTGTTCTTGATCCACTACTCATGCTACATAATTCCTTGAAGTTTACACTGCTCATTTCTTTCAGAAACTTGAAGGTCTCATCAAATATCCCCTCTCTCATATGGTCTTCAGCGAGTACATGTTCAATGCCTTGAGCCAATCCTCATAAGATCTGCCCTGCTGTCCTTGAATCATTTTGGTCACCCTATGTTGCACTGTTTCCAGCCAGACTTTATCTATCCTCAGATGAGGACACCAGAACTGGTCACACAGGAGGGCGCTAGAGAGCAGCATCCAAGCAGAACATCTTTTCAGAACACATGCATCTTGTGCACAGCTATACTGCACTTAAATATCGAACATAAAACTGTGAGCTGCTTAATTTCGACAGATCTGAATAGTCAAAGAGGAGTGAATCATTTTGATACCAGTTTGCTGAGATTGGTTGCCCAAAAGCAGCATAAGGTAATGGGGCAAAGCAGAATCAGCTGACACAGAAGCAGGCCATAGAGGCCTCTGGGAGCTCAGGGGCCAAAACATCCAAGGTAACCTTCAGAGAGCTGCCCTGGAAGGCCATGGTTGAATCCATCAGAGCCATGAATGGAAAGATTGAATGGACCCCGGGACACCTTAAATAGCAAATTGAGACCCTACAAGGGATAGTTACCGATGTGGATAAAAGATCCTCTTCAATGCTTGTGACGGTCACAAAGCTTACTATAGAAAATGGCCAGGTCTGCAGGCATTTGGAGCAGGCACTTAAGAATGACGTACGCTCCATCAACCTAAGAATGGGGGTCTTTAGGAGGGAGCAGAAGGAGTAGATTTACTGCAATATCTCAGAAAGTGGTTTTCAGACACCCTACATTTGCCGTAAAACTTCAGACCAGCAGAATTTAAGATAGCTTATTGTGCCATTCCAGTGGCAAAGAGGGCTGAGGGGAATATCAGATGGGTATGCCTCCATGCATGAGTCTGACACTCCACAGTAGGGGTGGACAGAAAAGCAGAAAAATGGACATGGGGGGTTTCATGAAGCCTGGCCCAGCTGTCTCTGCTTTCAATCTGGTCCAACTTGGATATGATTTACTGGGGGGGATGACCCTCCCTCCTTGGTTCTGCCATGACAGGGGAACTCGTATGGGGACCTGTGACCAGCAAACATGAACCGGAGAGACAGAGAGATGGCGGGGGCTGGGGACTGGGCTGATGCAGCCATATTTCGTCTGGCACAGATCAGTGGTTGAGAGCAGAGTTTGTTGCTGCACTGATGCAGCCACCCCACTGGATGTAGAAGAGATACACACCCATAAGAAAAAAAAGAAGGCTTAAGCAAGTGAGTCCCAGGTCGGCACAGACTGCTTCTACCCAGTCGAGGACAGTACTCTTGAAGACGAGCAGCACAGAGACTACAGGCTTGTTTCTGAAACTGCCTCATTCTTCCTATCCAAGTGCAGCTGGCGTGGACATAAAATTATTTCCCAACCTGTCCTGCAGTGTTTTTGTGTTTGCATTCACTGTTTAGTTGTGCTTCTGTATATTCATTCTGGTTGCATTCATTTTTAGTTGTGCCAATACTTTTTTTAATTCATCACTTTTTGATGCACTTAACTGATATGGTTTGTATTTGATTTTATATTTGTGATTTCTTTTGGTTGCACTTTACATTGTTTTTGTTTTTGTTATTTTAATTTTGTGACATCACACTTAACGTTTGGTTTTGTTGCTGTATTTTTTTTGTTTGTATTTCATTTTCTTGGTTGTTGCTTTACTTATTTGATTACCAGTTACTTTTTTGTTTGTATTTTGCATTTCAGGGCCACCACAGAGCAGCCTTACTTTGACTGCAGCATCTCTGAAGGATGTGGAGTGATCTACTTTCCCTGTCTGCAACTTCACATTTCTGCTTGGGCAAAGCTAACAAAAAGGGAGTAGGGGAAATAAAGGGCTTCAGTGCAGTGGCAGGGTGGCTTTAAAAATGGGACAGAAGGAGAAGGTAATTTGACATGTTACTTACCCTGGTATGATAGGCTCAGCTGAAAAACAATGGGCCTGATTTTCAACTCTAATTTTTTTGCCACAAGTCCTGAGTGCATCAAATATATGATGCATAGGACTTCTGGCAAACAATCATGGTTTTCCATCCCAGTGTCAGTCCATTCTTACACCCACCACACAACATTTCTGTGGTCTAGCATGCATCAATTTTGGGGCCTCAGGTGGCAGCTTGCAGCTAATCTTAGCTGCAAGCTGCTGCAATGCTGGTCCAAGTGCCATAAATGCACCAGATATTAGAATATTGCAAAACTGGGTGCAGCTGCAGCAACTGGACGTGGCACACCCACAGTGCCAAATGGACTACTTCATTGAAAAAGTGGTAGACATGTGAAACAGGCTGCCAGTGGAATTGGTGGAGGTGAAAACAGTAGGGACTCCAAGCATACATAGGATAGACATATGGGAATATTAGTAATTAAGCAGGGAGGAGGGAGTGTCGCTGGAGACCAGTTAGGATCTGTGCAGACAGACTAGGCAGGGATCACCTAGGCAGACAGAGTGGGCCAAACAATCTGTTTCTGCTGACATATTATATGTTTCAGTGTTCCAATGAGACCACAGGCATTGGTGCAGAACATGCATCTGCTTTTGAAAATCTGGCCCAATATCTCTTTTTTAGTTGGGAGGGGGTCATGCTGCTTTTGTCCATTTTTATATCTGGTTTGGAGTTGGGGACTGCTATGAAGGTGTTAAGTGACTTAGCGTGTGCATACAGAGAGCAGGTGACTTTGCTAGTGTAATTTGAATCTGGGTCCCCTGGTTCCCATGCCTGTGTTCTAGTCACATAACAAAGTACCTCATAAAGAAGTCAGGATGATAGGGGGTATTGGGGCCCTAACAGCCCCTCAGGGGGGCTTTCAGGTACAACTGGTGTGCCTTGACCATATTGTTGGGGGGACATCCAATGGTCCCCCAGATTTAAGAGCTACCTGCTGTTTCCATTCATACCCTGGGGCCTCCAGAACTGGCCTGACCTGCAGCTGAGCCTAAATCCCATGCAGTCAACACTTTTCCCCCAATTCTAAGGCATCTGGCCCAGTGCTGCTGCTCCCTTATCACAATATTAGCATCTGGGAGACTGCTTTGAAGTTTTCATTTTTTTTTTGGGGGGGGGCTAATCATGCAGAAACAGGACTTATGTTAAACCTGATGGGGCAGGCAGTGGCAGGATGGTGCAGTACTAAGGGCATAGCAACTCCTCCAAAATAACATGCACAGGTGCTTCTTTGCCAAGGCAGGCAATGGAATGGCAGTGCTGAATGTTTGAAGGCCATCAGAAACTCCTTCAATAAAATATCAGTGGTGAGAATATTCAAACCCATGTCTACATGGTTACGGAGTCATAGATCCCTCTCAGAGATTACTTTAAATAAACTGAGTGGGATCATAGTAGGATAAAAAGGGTAGAACGTGAAGCCACTGGCTCACACTGGCCATTTGATTGAAGCAGTCCCAGAGCTGCTATGTCACTTTATTCTATTTTATGCATCAATCAATCAATCAAAGTCTTTATTTAACTAGGTGATTATCGTTGAGCAAGCTCATTTTCGAGGTGGACCTGGGTTTGTCAACAAGGAACAAGGGACAATATACATGGGATGCAACACACAAGAAAATAATAATACAAATCAAGTGAGGTACAGTAATACAGTATATACAAAGTATTAGCAGGTAGCATTGACAGTAGTATATGTTTGGAACAGAAGATACAGCTAGTTTTGGGTAGGACACAATTTTTCAAATAAGTAAAGAAATATACATAGACTGCTGCATTTCTTTTTTTCTATATATGACCTTTTTGGTTCTGGTTCTGATCTGCCCTACGCAACCTATCAGATTTGGAAAAGCTGACCCATACAACTCTACTTGCTATCCCACCATCTACAACCACTAGCTGCCTCTTTTTATTGTTACAGTAACCCACATCACTACTTTTTACTGTTCTTAACTGCTTTCACTGCTAGAAGGCATTGCTTTTTAAGACTGCCATTTCTTTTAAAAAACAAAAACAACCAAGATTAATATGGATTTCTTCTTTTGGAGTCTCGGTGTACTGTGTGTAACAGCACCATCTTCATGTGGGTCAGTTCTGAGGATGTAAAATGTGGGACATCCCTCCTAAAGTGAGGACTTAAGAGACTCAGAGATATAACAAAAACCACGTGAGATATCTTCCTCTATGTTTAATATTTACAAATACGTCTGTGACAATTTGTTTACCAAACAAAAAAAAACAGCTCATACCCAAGAGGGTCCGAGTTTTAGCTTTTAATTTAAAACCATTTCTCAGTTTAACGGCCGATAAAACGCATGCTGTTTTCCAGCGAGTCCCTAATGTCAGTCTGCATTCACTGAGATGACTGAAGCAAAGGAAAGCTCCACCTGGATTTCACACTTCAGCATGCCTAATTACCTGGCAGAGTACAAATTGTTGATCAAGCAAAATAAGCATGAATTAGCCCCCTCAGCACCAATTAAAACTCAGGTCAGTTCAGGGTGCAACAAATCTGGATTTTTTCCTTTTACTGATTGTCACAAAAGCACACCAAACATTTGCAGTTTGATTTATTTGGATAAATACAAAAACCCTGCTGAATTTAATCTTTGCTGAGCAGGCTTCTGTCTGTACACAGAACAGCCCAAGTCAATTGCATCAAAACAATTTCTTTCAGGTCCCTAAACACCAGCAGGTAGTGTGATTTAGTGCCTGCAGCGTATTATACAAGTACACAGCAACTGAGGTGGAGAATTGAAATGAAAATTATAGGATAGATGAATAGTGACTGTAAACTCACGCATGCAGCAGCAGGGAGTACAGCAGTCCCAAATGTCCCCGTGGCTAACCTAAAGAGAGCTATCAAAACTCATTTTTACCTTTGTATGAGGGATTGGAACTTCATTGCCACACAGTGCAGATGTTTCAATTCAGTGGGATTTAACTGAATTTAAGTGGTTTTGTATTTGAGAAATGTTTGTTTGGGAATGGTGTGCCAAGACTCACATAATCACTGTCTTAGTCCCAGTGATGATCAGGAACTCCATGTATTTGCTTTTGCAATATCAGGAATGATTCTCAGAGCTATCCTAAAGTGAGCCATCAATGCTCTTATATAGTTGTATTATGAATTTATATTTAATTTTTTAGACTGGCTGTTAACAAACATCTGTAAAATATTATTAGGTTTTGTTATGCTTGTGTTGGCTGAAACAGTTCAGCGTACATTCAACTGTATCTGCCCTTGGTTATCTTTGACCCAGGTTGTGCCTGAAAATGGTCTCTGGGACAACTCTGTGAAAAAAATAAATAAATAAATGCCAGCATTTTTCCATCCAACAGAATGGCAACCTTTTTCCATAGGGATTTCATGGGATGGTTACAACCTTGTTAGTTTTGTAGGGGAGAAGGGATCTGTGAATTCTTGTTTCTATAGGTGCTCTGTGTTTTTAATCAAAGATTCTGCACAATGGAGTCAGGTTTGATGTCTGAAGGTAAGAGGTGAATAAGTCTGGGTAGACTTTCGCTCTTATATGTACTTGCTAGGAGGACTGCCTCTCCTTCAAGACTTGCTGGTCTACCTATCTAAAACTTACAATAGTGTGTCCTGGGCAAAACAAACAAAAAAAATGTTACAAGCTGTGTTTGGGGAGGAGGAGGAAAACTAGGTAGATCAAACTAATTCCCTCCATGTCCAGCTCCTGCTGGTAGTGAGTGCTGATGATCAGGCTATTAGGCCCTTTTCACCACTGGTACTGGTTCCTGCTGGCAGTGGGTAGTATGGATAGGGCCATAGAGCCCAGAGAAGGACTGCCGCTGCCCCTCCTCCCCCCACTACTCCACTGCTCTTTCTGGAAGGGTGGTCATCAGCATGGCCAATTGTTTTACTTCCTCTCCTTGATCCATCACTTTGCCCATTCCCAGCACCAGAGAGGAGACCTAGCCAGATCCCCCAAACTCCCCCTCCTGCATCCATTCCTCTGTTAATTCCCCAACCCACCTCCCTGCTCTTTAGCCTAGTCCCATTTTCAAACAACCCCCTACCCCAAATATTGGCCTGGTTCCATTTAAAATGAATCTTTCTTTAGTGTCCATCCCTCTGTCTGTTCCCCCATTACTCCTTGCACTCATTGCCATTGGCCCCAGACTGAACAGCAGAGAAGGATACCAGTTGTTATGGACAGGTTTGGGGTCCATCCATGACCCATCACTCTGGTTCTTTGCATGACTGGCACTTAAGTCAAACAGCAACCAACTAACCCCTCCATGCTTTCACAGACCCAGTACATAGCAAATCTTAACTTCTTGCAGAATCAGTACTGCAAGTAAACATCAACCCTCCCCCACACACACACACTGACAAAATGTCACAGACCAGTCCTGATTCGATCCTGGTTGCATCATCCCCATTCTCAAAAGAATCAGCACTAGCAGTAAACATGAAACATCCCCACTCAACACTGTAGCTAATGGGTCTAGGACCAATCCCAGACACATCAGTCCTGGACTTTGAAGAAATGGCATATCCCCCAAAATCCAAGATGTTGCATGATTTAGTGGCTAGAGCACAGGCATGGTAACCAGGAGACCTAAATCCAACCAGAGCCATTACCTCCCTGAGTGACTCTAAGCAAGTCACTTAACCACTCGCTGCTTCAATTTACTCAGCTGTAAAGAATGGTGAAAACAGAACCCCACTGATAATAAGATATTGCATCTCAGTTGCGCTGTCCTGGGTAAATAATTAAACAAATGATATAAAAAAGGATAATCTCCAGCTTATACAGTCTACAGGAGGGACAGGGAGGGTAGAAGAGGAGGAGGAGGAGGAGGAGTAGCTCTCTACACAAGGGAAGGGATCAAAGCAACAGAACTGAAGGGTAAACAGGGAGGAGAGGAGGCTCTGTGGGTCACCCTAGAGACAGAAAATGGCACTACAATCTGCACAGATGCTGTATACAAACCCCCATCTCAAGGGGAGGAAATGGACAAGGAAATGATAGAAGGCATCCTTAGGATGACAGATAAAGGGGAGATATTGTTGATGGGGGACCTGAATATGCCAGATGTTAACTGGAGCACCTTTGCTGTAGCCACATCCAAGAGCAGGGTCATTCTCGATGTCCTACAGGGGACATGCCTCAGACAACTAGTGTTGGAACCCACGCAGGAGGGAACAGTCTTAGACCTGGTACTTTCAAAAAGGGATGGAGAGAGGATCTCAAATTCAGAAGTGGATAGTCATCTGGGAACAAGTGACCACCAAACAGTGTGGTTCACAATAAACAGTTAGGGTACTGACTTTAGGAGGGCTGACTTTGTCAAAATGGGAGAGTGTCTCAGAAAAGCACTAGCAAATGGGCAATAAAGGAGGGGTGGAGGAACAATGGGGAAACATCAAAACTGCCATCACAGAGGCAACAAGCCTTTGTGTGAGGCAAATAAACAAATCAAAATGAGGGGAAAAAACACTGTGGTTTTCAAAAGAGGTGGCGGGGAAGGTTGGGGAGAAAAAGATAGTATTCAGGAAGTATAAGAAAACACAGAAGGAGCAGGACAGAGAACTGTACCAGTTAAAGCAGAAGGAAGTGGGGAAGGCAGTCAAAATAGCAAAGGCCCAAACCGAGGAAAAGATAGCCAACTCAATTAAGAAGGGGGATAAAACCTTTTATAGGTACATTAGGGAGTGAAGAAAGACCAAGGGAGGGACAGTGAGGCAGAGGGTGACAGTAAAAAAGCAGGGATACTGAATGAATACTTCTGATCAGTAATCACAAAAGAAGAGGAGGGGGAGGTACCTAATCCAATAAATAGAAGCACTCTGCATAGAGGGGTTGATATCAGTACATTCACAGAAGAAAGAGTTCTGAAAGAACTCCTAAAACTGAAGGTGGACAAAGCAATGGGCCCTGATGGGATTCACCCCAGAATTCTAAGAGGACTAAGGGGAGAACTAGTGACACCACTGACTACCCTTTTTAACAAATCATGGGTAGATGGTGTGGTACCTAAGTACTGGGGGAGGGCGGATGTGATTCCCCTTCACAAAAATGGGGGCAAAGCAAAGGCAGGAAACTACAGACCTGTTAGTTTGACCTCAGTGGTAGGGGAAAATGATGGAATCATTTCTGAAAGAAAGAATTGTTGAGTACCTAGAGGTCAGCAGGGCACAGGACCCAAGGCAGCATGGATTCACAGAGAGAAGATCATGTCAGATGAACCTAATAGATTTCTTTGACTGGGTGATCGAAGTAGTAGACCAGGGAGGGGTTGTGGGCATGGCCTACCTAGACTTTAGCAAGGCACTTGGCACAGTCCCACACAACCTGGGAGTGGGTTCCTGGGTAAAAAATTGGCTGGACAACAGGACACAGAGGGTAATAGTAAATGGAGTCCACTCTGAAGAAAGGGGTTTAATAGCGGGGTACCGCAGGGTTCAGTACTGGGTCCAGTCTTTTTTAATGTCTTTATAAATGACATTGCAGAGGGACTGGAAGGAAAAGTATGCCTCTTTGCAGATGACACAAAGATCTGCAGCAGGGTTGATACACGGGGGGGGGGGACGGAAAGGATGAGAAGGGACTTGGCAAGGTTGGAGGAAAGGTAACATTTATGGCAGCTTAGATTCACTGCAAATAAATCCAAAGTAATGCACCTGGGAAACAAAAACTCAGGAGAAGAGTACACACTGTGAGGAAGGTACTAACAACAACAAAAATGGAAAGGGACCTGGGGGTAGTCATACCAGATTACCTAAAGGTAAGCAAGCAATGTGAGAAGGCAGTAAGGAGGGCTGGGAAGATATTGGGATGTATAGGAAGAGGCATCACCAGTAGAAAACATGAAGTTGTTATCCCTCTGTACAGACAATTGGTGAGACACCATTTGGAGTTCTGTGTGAGTTCAGGAGACCCAATCTCCACAAGGACATAGACAGGATGGAGGTAGTCCAGAGGAGGGCAACTAAAATGGTGCTGCATCTGCACCAGAAGCCACATGAAGACAGGCTAAAAGAGTTTAATATGTATACCCTCGAGGAAAGGAAGGAGAGGCGGGGCAAGTTAGAAATTTTAAAGTACCTCAAGGGAATCAACAAAGTCCAGGAAGGTAGCATCTTTCAGGAAAAAAGATGTGCAAGAACAAGGGGACACAATTTGAAGATAGAGGGGGGAAGACTGAAGGGCAACGTGAGAAAGTATTTTTTTATGGAGAGGGTGGTGGACAGATGGAACGGCATTCCTAAGGAGGTTGTGGGTTCAAAAACAGTGGGGGAATTCAAGAATGCATGGGGTAGACATAAGGCAATTCTGGTGGGGGGTAGGAAGAAGCAGGCTATTAGTTAACTAGGATCTGCAGCATATCCAAAAAGTAGGGAAATGGGCAGACTGGGTGGGCCAAGCGGTCCTTATCTGCCATCAGAGTCTATGTTTCTATGTTTCCAGGATTTCTATTTGTTAAATCTCTACCATGCCCTCACCAGATGGGATAAGGGGGCTCTGAAGATTATTGTTGTTTATAAAGTGTATTAAGAACATTTTTCATACTCTGGCAGATAGCCCAGGTATCCAAAGGTAAACTTTATTTGGAGTAGATTGGCTTCAGGACACATTTTCAGTTTTGTGCCTATCTTTGCTTTGTCCATGTCAGCCATAGGTACCTCAAATAAACTAAATTGATTACTAGTGAGTAGGGATAGGCAAAATTGCTGCTCTATGCTTCATGTAGTCTTCATGGCAAAGTAAACAAATACGCGCATTTTGTGTAATAATCTCTGCAAAGTGATGAGTGTTGGACTTCATGTAGTTCTGCAATGGCCAAACGTCAAAGACAAAGTCCGTTATACTTCATGAAGTACACACTGGCGAGCAGGCCACATGGCTGATTTACTGTGCAAAGGGTTGGTCACATAGAAAATCCAAAATTAATGAAGCACTCCATGCAAGAAGTTACTGTATTTGTATAACATTTTACTAGTTACCTCAGTTCATTGGCCAGATGCTGAACATCCAAGCCCCACTATGGTCACATGGTATACTACAGCTTGATGTTCACCTCATGACCCCATGCACTATGAGCATTGCTACAGTGTTACGAGAAGGAGCAGGAATTGTTCTCTTTGTACAGTAGTCACACAGGAAGCAATATGTACTTTAATTTGGGGGTATTTTTCACCTTCATGATTTGTATGTAAGATGAATTTTTCAGGAAGCCTTAGTCAAATGTTCTTTTCTGTGTTGACTGTCTTTGCAGCATTGTGCCTGGGCTGCTGTTATTTGGAGTTTGTGTTCTTTTCCCTGGAAGCATCAAACGTCAAGAGTGCTGGCAAGCTAAAGTGAAGAAATGGGGTAAATCCGTTATAATCCTGGCAGAGCACCATGTCTAATTCTGACAAGTGAGATTTGCCCTAGAGAGTTTTTCCAAAAGGCTGAATCTAACATTTCTAATAGTGTGAATACTAGTGTTTTCATATAATGCCAAACAAAGTCGTACATGACTCAGCTGGAATATTCAGCATGGGGAAGCAATCCCTTACTGTTTGGCGAGCACCGAGGTGGTTATTAGATGCTTCAGGCAACAGTTAATTATGAGACTCTTCAAAATGAAAATGGTTCTGGTGATCACAAATCACAATTAGTTAATTTGTTTACAAAACTTGACTAGTTGAAAACAGTAGAGCTTGATACTTGATGTAACATGGATAATCTGACTAAATATAAAGAAAGGTGGGCACAAAATGACTTACGATTGACTCAATTACCTACTGTACAGTGAGGATTGAAAACTTTAATCTTAATGATGAATGGCTATCCATACAGTATTATCTGAGTTTTCTTCAAAGCTAGCTAATGTCACAGTAAGAGAAGATGAACTTGAACTTTGAAGAGATTGTAAAGGAGTTAAATGAAGTACAAAAGGATTTAGAACTGGTCCTGCCCTCCCCGAAGCAGGACTCCCGCTGTTCCTCAGATGAAATTCAGTCCTAGGAGGTCGTGAGGGCCTCGCTGGTCCTGCCTTCCCCCAAGCAGGACCCCCGCTGTTCCTCAGATTAAATTCAGTCCTAGGAGGTCGTGAGGGCCTCGCTGGTCCTGCCCTCCCCCAAGCCGGACCCCCGCTGTTTCTCAGATGAAATTCAGGTACGCCAGACACACTACTGTGGTGGAACACCAGCATTTCCATCAGCACTACTTGGACAAAGGGCCTTTTAAATCTTGGCGCCATTTTAAAGGCACTGAACAATCTCAGTCGGCAGTGCTATGCTGATAAATTTTTGCCCAGAATTGCTACCAAATACTGTGTGTTTTAGGTCTCTCTGCTAGAAGCTTTAATTCTAAACTGCAATTTCCCTGTGTTTCACTGATAATTGCATAGAGCTTTAATTTTAAATGTGGGCTTGAAACGGTCTGTATGCCCCAGAGCTGTATGTTTAAAGTTACTGGTTACACTCAGTCTGTGGTAAAAAGCAGCTAGTAGTCTGTTGGCAAAAACAGATAGCTTAAAACTGTGAAACAAATACCAGTAGTAAAGGTGCCTGAAACAGCATGGGTAACCCTAGATGCTGAATAAATTGATTATAAGCTGCACAGTTCTCCCGTTCTGCGTGCAAAGCAAGAAAGTTTAAAAACTAGATGTTAATTGGGGCTGGCCCACCAGCGCAGCGGTTGGATTTCCACTCACGACGCCAGCAACCCAGGTTCAGGAATGGACCCGGGAGCTGGAGGGCCGTTCGGGGGAGAAGAATTGAGGTGCCTTCGGGCTGCTGTCCTTCTTCAGGGGGAGGGTTGGGGAGAATGTCCGGTGCACGAGGACTCCTAGTGGGGGCTGGAAGGAATCGCTAGTGCAGGCATATAACAGTAATAGAGGGGCGAGACAGACGCAGGTTGTCATTGCATGTCTCTGCCCCTCAGAGAAAAAAAACAAGAAAAAAGACAGCTCACACCCGCCTCTATGAAGCCTGCCCCTGCCCTAATCAGCTTTCAGGGCTGGATCCATGATTCTAGTCCCATGTTCGTGGCACTGACACCCTAAGGGGCCATGACCCCACCTCGAGGGGGCAAGCCGGGGGTGTCTGGAGTCTGGCTCAAATGAAAGTGGAGGTACTAGGGGTCCATGACCAGGCAGATCCTTGGCAGAGCGATGGCAACAAAAATACAGAATAAAAAAAAACAACTAGATGTTAATTGAATAGGTCCCAAATAAAGCTTAAGGAAACCAACTCTGATTGCCACAGTTTAAAAGCAATCCAGACCAACACAACCTGCAGAGCCTGCTGCTGTAATTCGAATCTAAGCCCTGTCTGCACTGAAATTGAGGGCCCCTCCTCCTCCTCCTCCATACCTGTTAATAACTCTGCTTTTCCTCTTTCTCCACAGTCCTAAGAGGTCATGAGGGCCTCGCTGGTCCTGCCCTTCCCCAAGCTGGACCCCTGCTGTTCCTCGGATGAAATTCAGGCATGCCAGACAGGCAACTGCAGTGGAACGCCAGCGTTTCCATCAGCACTACTTGGCCTCGCCGGCGCTCTGCGCCCGCTGCCCCACTACCACCCTAAGTGAGCACAGACCTATATAGGCTGGTGATATTGTGAGACTTCACAAAAAAAAACTAGCAGCCCACTTTCCCTCTAGCAGTTTATCTGCTTTAACAACTACTGGATGCACTAGTCAATCCATCATCCAAGCACAGCAAGATCACTATGCTTCTACTTTATCTTACCGTGCTGTGTAAGCTCACACCCCTAACATCTCTATCTCTCACACAACCTACCCTGTGCCACAGCCAAACCACAGTATTTCAGTCAATAGTGCAGCTTTTTCTCATTACCACGCCACCTCCACCTTTGGGTTGCCGCATATTCGGCCCCTGGTTAACTGGCACCCAGGTGCAACCATCCTGCCACCCTCTTTCCATGCTGGACTGACTGCACTAAGAGTCTGCTATACTAGGAGCTCTCCTGAACACTTCCAGCAGCATTGTGCCCCCCAGAAGCCACAAGGGCTCTTGTGAAAAATAAGACACCTTCCCACATGGCTGTTACTCCTAGCAGGCGATGTCGAGACTAACCCTGGGGCCATCCCTCCCCAAACCCTCCCCTTCTCAAAAATTTCCAAGGGGTATCAAAATAATGCACCTCAACATATGCAGTATTCTGAACAAACTCACCATCCTACAATCAAGTGTCCTAATGCTACGGCCAGATATTCTGGTCATATCTGAAACATGGCTGAAGTCCCACAACCTGGACACCAAATTGTTTATCCCAGGCTACTCTCTCATCCGGTACGATTGACAGGGTAAAAAAAGAGCAGGCAGCATTGCCATGTACATATCCTGTCAGCTCCAGTTCACCCCAGTCCAGCTCTCCCTGCCTTCAGAGTCCATTGAATCTGTACTAATTAAACTCACACTCCCACACTCAATTCCACTATTTGTCGCTGGGTCCTATTGTGCCCCCAACACCCCCTTTGGCAGGTGTAATGGACCACCTGAGCACCTTAAAATCGCTTGGATCAGGGGGCGAGCTGCATATCCTTGGTGACTTCAGCTCAAACTGGCTCTCCAGCGATAGCTCTAAACTATGCAGTCATGTGACGGCACTGAATCTGTCCCGACAAATTTCTGAACCCACCCGCCTGAATCTCAAATCCCAGAACCACTCCCTATTAGACTGTGCCTTTACTTCCCACCCTCATCAAATTCTTGAGGCTGGACTCCTGCTGGACTCATTAAGCAACCACCACATGATCTACGTGGTAAGGAGAATATTCCGGCTCAAAGCCCCCCCGGTGTATTTTGCTCACCAGGTCTTATAAGTCCCTTGACCTCAATGCACTCCTATTCAACCTGGAAAGCACTGACTGGTCCTTTATCCCCCGGGCATCCTCAATCGACACTGCCCTGAAACTTTTCAACTCCAGATTCCTCGTCATTTGGGACCGCCATGTACCACTGAGAAAGACCCGTGTAAGGGGTGCCCACCTGCCCTGGTTCACTGCTTATATTATTGACCAATTACACACCAGGGAGCAGGTATGGAAAGCCTACAAGGCTACCAACACGCAGGCAGCACTCCAACTCTACCAGGCACTCTGCAACTCCTGCACCAGGATGCTACATCAGGCCAAGGCAACCTATTTCAAGGCCTCTTTCCAATCCAACCTAAGTCACCCTGCGAAATTCTGGAAATACATCAAATCACTCCTTTCCCCCCCAGCACAGCCCCCCACCCTGGCCCTAATCGTTGATGGCCTCACCATTATTGAACCAGGTGCTGTGGCCTCTGTTTTTAACACCTTTTTTACTAGCTGTGCGTCCACTCTGCTATCCTTTCTCCCCCCAGCACCACTTGAACCCAGACACCAATTCTCCACCCACCTCCCCGTCCTTTGCCTTTCGCATGGTCACTCCAACTGAAGTACTAGAAGCCCTGTTGGGGCTTAACCCCTCTAAAGGGAAATGCCCCTTGGGCCTGGAATCCAAAATGCTCCATCTATCTCTCCCAGCCATTGCCATCCCTCTGGCCGCTCTTTTCAGCCTCTCTTTCTCACATGCTACAGTCCCAACAGACTGGAAACATGCCACAGTCATCCCCCTCCCAAAAGGGGGTGACTCCGCCTCACCAGGCAACTACCGCCCTATCTTCTTACTCCCCAACCTAGCCAAACTTCAGGAATGCGTCATGCTTGCCCAACTTTCCTCCTTTCTTGACTCCTCTGCCTTCCTCTCACCTTGTCAATCCCGATTTAGGAAGCCCTCCTCCACCTCCTTATTACGGCTCACCGACACCATCCTCACGGGTATGAATCAAGGGCACATCACATCAGCTATTTTCATAGACCTTGCCAAGGCATTCAACACTGTCTCCCACCCCCTCCTACTACCCAAACTCGCCCATGCTGGACTCTTGGAAGCAACCACCAACTGGTTCCAATCATACCTAGCTGGCAGGACTCAATCTGTTAGAATAGGATGTAATACTTCTCCCCCCCTCCACATAACCACTGGGGTCCCCCAAGGCTTGATCCTTGGCCCAGTACTGTTCTCCAGTTTCCTGAATGACCTACCATCAGTGTGCCTGCATACATACATCCACATGTACGCAGATGACACTGTTCTGTTTGCATCGGGTCCCTCCCCCCCAGAAGTGGCCACTAGACTACAGAAGGACTTCAATGCTGCCCAGCTCTGGTTTTGCTCAAAACAGCTCTTTCTAAAACCCAAGAAAACTACCTCCCTTACTTTCGGCACTGGACAGAGACTCTTCTGACTCCCCGCCACCCCCACCTTCCATATCATTGATGGGACTCCTTTGGAGTCCTGCACTTCCTTCTGGTACCTTGGGGTCTGGCTCGACCAGCACCTCAACTTTTCAGCTCATATCGATTGAATCCTCAAGAAACTGCACCCCAAGCTGGGTGCCGTATATCAAAACAGGGGTTGCATCCTGTTGAAGACCCACAGGGAAATCCTGCTGAAAATGATCCTCCCTCTAATTGATTATGGCAATGTTATTTACAGCACCACCCCTAAGACCACCCTGGCCAGACTTGATCCCCTTCCATTCCTTCTACCTCTTTGTTTTGGACTGCCCATCCCTCAATGCACCACTGTGATCTCTACACGTCTCTACACCTACCCTTGCTCCAGAATCGAAGGCTGGTCCACTGTGCTAGGACAACCGCTAAAGTTTGGGCACAGTCCCTCCCCCCTCTACCTGGAATCTACCCTCTCACCTCAAACCCCCTCTACATACTCTTTCTAGAATATAGACTCCCGGATTCTGAATGTCCCACACATGACCACAGCCAAAGGCCAAGCCACCTTCAATTACCAGTTGCCTAAACTATGGAACTACTTGCCAGCTGACATTAGGCACACTAACAACTCTAAACAACTCAACCATCTCCTCAAGGTGCTTGTTGCCCCCACCTGTACATGCAGGCCGCCTCCCCGTGATACTTTTGTATCCAACCCCCGACTTTAACTTCCCCACATAACTGGCTCCTCACTATTTGTCTACGTGCACACTCTAGTACCTGGAGCACATTAGCTGGTAGATGATTCTAAATCATATTTGTGATTCTGTTAGTACTCATGGGCCGATGACCTTCATGGGTGTTGCAAGGCTGCTAATTAATAGTCCCCTGGACCCATTAGCAGGATAACTCCCTCCCTGCTCTTCACACAGCTACTGTATCCTTTGCACCCACCGCTTTGAAATATATCTTTCATGTGATGTCTGTACTGTATAATCCTTGTGTATGATGCTGTATATCTAGCTGCACAATCCTTGTGTAAGATGCTGTGTATGTATTTATTTAAACCTACTGTACATTACTGTATATACCCTTCCCCCCTCCCCTCAGGGCACGTCTGGAATCGAGCGGTACTCCGCTCAGTATGCTTTCCTGGTTAAACTCTTAAATAAATAAATAAACAAACATTCAGGCATTCACAGATTTAATCAGAAGTTACAAAAAAGTTACAAAAAAGTTAACAAAACATAAACTAGAAGCAAAGCTAAGAAAAGGAATAAAACATTATGGGATGAAAAAGACTATTATGAAGATAAAGTGTTTAATTGGACTGTCAATAATTATCCATTTAAGCCAAGGCACCCTTCAAACTGTCCCTGTGCAGATATGATCCACGCTGCCAATTCAGCCTTAATCCCCCAGTTTTGGTAGTACTCAATTCCTTCTGGTAACTGTATACTAAACAGTCACCAACATTTCTGCCGCTTTTACATACCACACGTAGGTATGTTGAGGTCACTTCTTTGAGGAGGGGATCTATCTGGAGAATATTCCAATTTTCCCTGAGAACCCTCTCCACCTCTCTTGAATGCTTAGTTTATATAGTAAGAAAATGCATTCTAGGTTGTTCACTTGACTTTTCTCTAACAGTCAATTGTGCATCTCTTTCTATCTCAAAAAAATCTGGAAAGGCCTGATCCATTATTTCCCTACTGTATCCTGTTTCCAAACAACAATGACATAATTCTGTACCATGTACAAATGGTCACTATCATCACAACAGTTTCGCCTGACCCTGAGAAACTGGGCCTTTGGGAATGTTATCTATGAGATGGCTTGGGTGGCAACTAGGGGCCAAGATGAATGAGTTGCAGTCAGTTTCTTTGCAGAATAGTTTGATATATAAAGTACCATTCAAATTCTTGTAGATCTGCAAAGCCAAAGAAAGAAACAGTCTGTTTGTCACACTGTATGGTATTTTCCACATATAGCACAAACTCATCCAATTCTTCCCTAGTGCCACAAATCACCATAAATATGTTGTCTATATATTGACGCCAAATGTCAATTCTATCGAAGAAAGGATTGACCTGGCTGTCATAGACAGTTCTTTTCTATCAAGCACCCAAATAGAGATTCACATAATTGGGGGCAAAGGTCACCCCATAGCTGTACCCTTGGTCTGGAGATAATAAATACCCTGAAGCATGAAACATTTTAGTTAAAACAAGTTTTGCACAGTTTAGAAGGAAATGTTTCTTAACCTCATCTACTTGAGTGTCACATTCTAGACAGTATTCCAAAGCAGTACATCCCCCATTATTTGGAATATTGGTATATAAGGACTAAATATCCATGGATACCAAAAAAACATTCCTGTTCATTCTGCATAGCCCCGGGAACACCCAGCATCTGCATGGTGTCTGTAACATAAGAAGATAAGGTCATTACATATTGTTTGATGTGTGCATCATCATATTTAGATAGCGGCTCAATCAGAGACCCAGTGCCTGACACTAATGGATGTCCTGGGGGATCCAGCTGATTCTTATGAATCTTGGGCAAGACATATATGCATGCCCATATGAGATGTTCTAGAGTGTGAAACTCTTGCTTATCATGGGAAATAATACCCTCTAGGTGTGCTTCCACCAAAAATACATCAATTTCCTTCTTAAACCTTAATGTGGCATCTGAGCATAATTTGCAATAGAATATTTCATTTTGCAATTGTCTCTCAATTTCATTAGCATATTTTTTAGTACTCATTACCACAATAGAACCCCCCCCCATCTGTTTGCTTAATAGTTACCTCAATGTTTTCCTCCAGACTTTTATGTGCCACAGCCTCCTCAGATGTTATGATAATATAGTCCGGTTTTGTATTTTGTTGCAAAATCTCTTTAAAATGGTTTTCACATGCTCTTTCAAAAATCTTAACAGTATCTGTGTATGGTGGAATGAAAGAGGAAGGAGAGCGAAAGTTAGATGCTTTGATTTTTAAATTTCTGGTCAGTCTGTGTAGGTCAATGTATAAATCAAAAGATTTGGAATCTTGCGTAGTTACAAAAGATAGTCCCTTCTGTAGTATAGACTGCTGTGCATCTGTGAGCTCAATTCCAGAGATATTGATAACCAAATTCTCCAGTTCCCTTCTGACTTGTCCTTTGTGGATCAATGCTCGTTAGCAACATTTCCTGTCCCCTCTCCTAGTAGGCTGACTCTGTTCTTTTTCTGTAAATTTCCCAGCTGCTGACCTCGAAGAATCGGCTACTGTTGCTCCTCGAAATGAACTGTACATCAATTCCTCTGTGATACCAGAGAAGCCTGTTCCTCCTCTTCTTAAACAAAAACTCCTTGTTGCTGTCTACCTCAGATTCACTATTGGATGTATTATACGAGGGAGTTACCCCTGTTTTTCAGAATGGAACGTGGCTTTCCCATTCGTGGGCTCTGATATCAGCCTTTCTTTTTGCTCCAGCTGTAATGATGTTCCTTCTTATTCCAAACAAGCACCCAATTCAGTAAATAGTCCTGTCTATCGCTCTCAAACTTTTTCAGCTTTTTACTTTTGGTTTTAGTATCTTGTTTTTGAACACATTCCTTTCATTTCTGCTCCAAAGTGTTAAAGTCTGGGTGTCCCTTGAAACACAACACAGCTGTTTCTTTTGTTTTGATATCAGCCCCTACCTACAGTTGCTGAGGCTTAATTATTGATTGCATTAATGCATCAGTGCCAAGTTGTAGGGAAGCGCTCCAGTCCTGCATGAACTACACCATTTGTATGGAAAATTTCAGATTGTTATTACTATTTTCTAAATATAGCACAAACTCATCCAATTCTTCCCTAGTGACATGCCACACCATAAATATGTCATCTATATATCGACATCAAATGTCAGTCCTATCAAAGAAATGATTGACCTGACTGTCATAGACAGTTCTTTTCTCCCAAGCACCCAAATAATGATTTGCATAATTGGGGGCAAAGGTCACCCCATAGCTGTATCCTTGGTCTGGAGGTAATAAACATCCTGAAACATGAAATTGTTTTTAGTTACAACAAGTTCTGCACAGTTTAAAAATAACTGTTTCTTAACCTCATCTACCTGAGTGTCACATTCTAACTAGTATTCTAAAGCAGTAAGTCCCCCACCATGTGGAATATTAGTATATAAGGACTCAATGTTCATAGATACCAAAAAACATTCCTGTTCAATCTGCATATCCCTGAGGATGCCCAACATCTGTGTGGTGTCCATAACATAAGACGATAATGATATTACATAATGTTTGATGTGTGCATCAGCATATTTGGATAGTGACTCAATCAGAGACCCAATGCCCGACACTATTGGGCATCCTGGGGGATCCAGCAGATTCTTATTACTCCTAGGCATGATGTATATACACACCCATATGGGATGTTCTACACTGAGAAACTCTAGCTAATCATGGGAAATAATACTATCTAGGTGTGCTTCCACCAAAAATACATCAATTTCCTTCTTAAACTTTAACGTGGGATCTAAACATAATTTGCAATAGAATATTTCATTTTAAAATTGTTTTAGTTTTAATAACATATTTTTTAGTACTCATTACCATAACAGGACCTCCCTTGTCTGCTTGCTTAATGATTATCTTGATGTTTTCCTCCAGACGTTTATGTTCCACAGCCTCCTCAGATGTTATATTAACATAGTCTGGTTTTGTATTTTGTTGCAAAATCTCTTTAAAATGGTTTTCACATGCTCTTTCAAAAACCTTAACAGTATCTGTGTATGGTGGAATAGAAGAGGAAGGAGGCAAAAGTTAGTGATGTCATGTCTTTCCTCAGGAGTAGCAGTGTGGCTGGTGGAGTCAGGACTCCCTTACAATTGAGGCCCTTGACACATTCTTACTCTTTCAAAAATTGCTTACAGGTTTAAATTGCTGGTCAATCTGTGTAGGTCGATGTATAAAATCAAAAGGCTTTGGAATCTTGTGTAGTTACAAAAGACAGTCACTTCTGTAGTAAGACTGTTGTGCATCTGTGATGCTCAATTTCAGGATATTAATAACCAAATTCTCTGGCTACCTTCTCATTTGAAAGCAACCAAGTAGCATGCTCAAAACCTTTGCATTGCTCAAAATGCAATTCACATTTCTGGAGAAGGGTGCTGCTGGTGTGTGGCATCCAGTGCACCCCCCAAAGAAACATGGCATATATTCAACTTTCAAACATTTTAACTGCCTAATGGCTTTTCTTACTTTAAACTCTATGTAAAAAGGGGGTCCTCTTAGTTTTCAGATTAGAATTCCAAAGTGAGCAAGCTATACCACCCCTTCACAGTGGGACCCTTTTGGTATAGTCCCTACACTAACTTCTCAGCTCTGAAATGCCTGCAGTGGCTACTTATAAATATAGAGTGCTGCCTAAATTGGCTTAAGTCACATGGCCTTATTGGCTCCTTAAATTGATTCCACCCAGGAATTTCCAAAAGTGGTGGCAGGGAGCATGCTAAGGGGAGTACTACAACTCCCAAAACTCTAAAAACAACCAAATAGCATGCTCAAAACCTTTGCATTGCTCAAAATGCAATTCACATTTCTGGAGAAGGGTGCTGCTGGTGTGTGGCATCCAGTGCAACCCCCCCCCCGCCAAAGAAACATGGCATATATTCAACATTCAAACATTTTAACTGCCTAATGGCTTTTCTTACTTTAAACTCCATGTAAAAAGGGGTTTGTGCACTGGTATCTTGTTTTTAATTACCTTCTCATTTGCCTTTCGTGAATCAATGCTTCCTGCCACCTCTCCTGGTAGGCTTACTCTGTTCTTGTTCTGTAAATTGACCAGCTGCTGACCTCAAAGAATTGGCTGCTGTTGCTCCTAGAAGTGGACTATACATCTGCTCCTCCATGGTACCAGACAAGCCTGTTCCTCCTCTTCTAAAAAACCTCCTCATAGCTCTCTACCTCAGAGTCGCTATTGGATGTATTATATGAGGGAGAGTTACCCCTGTTTTTCAGAATGGAGCATAGCTGTCCCATTCATGGGCTCTGATTTTGGCCCTGCTTTTTACTGCAGATGCGCTGATGTTCCTTCATATTCCACTCAAACACACAAATCAGTAAATAGTCCCATAAACCATGCTGGTGGTCCAGTGAGGTTCAGGTAGTGGTCAGAGAAAAGAAGGTGGCCTACAAAAAATATAAAACAACAAGAGGGGATAGGGAAAAGGAAATGTACCATCTTGCATCAAGAAAAGTCACCCGGATGGAGAGGGGGCAAAGTCCAGTAAAGAGCAGCGGCTGGCACAGGGGATACATGGAGGGGAAAAGGGGTTCTTCCGGTACATTGGGGAGCAAAGAAAAACTAAGGGCCATCTTGGCAGATTGAGATCAGAAGGAGGGTGGGTGGAAGAGGCGAGGGACCAGGCAGAGGTATTAAACGAGTACTTCACCTCTGTGTTCACTAGGGAGGGGGATGGGATATCTACAAAGCAAGGCACGATGGGGATAGAAGCAGTAGTGAGTGGGATCAGGGGAGCAACAGAAATGGAGCAAGAGGGACGGAGAGGTACCGCAGGGGTGTCACATCAGGATAAGGAACAAAAGGACAGTAAGGTGGAGGGGACGGATGATGCTATTGCCACCGAAAGGATGTGGTTAGCCCTCAAGGCCCTAAAGAAAGATAAATCTCCTGGGCCGGATGGCATTCATCTGAGAGTACTATGGGAATTGGCGGACATACTGGCACCCCAGGCGGAGCTCTTCAACAGGTTGCTTGAGACAGGGAGGGTACCTAGGGATTGGCGAGAGGCACATGTGGTGCCAATCCATAAAGGGGGGTTGAGAGAAGTACCAGGTAGCTATAGACCCATCAATTTGACCTCAGGGGTGGGAAAATTAATGGAGAGTATACTAAAGGAACGATTGGGGGTGTACTTGGAGGAGGTTGGAGGTCTGGATAGTCGGCAACATGGGTTTGTGCCAGGTAGATCATGTAAAACCAATCTTGTGGAGTTCTACGAATGGGTAACATCAGAACTGGACAGGGGAAAGCCTGTGGATGTATTATTCTTGGACTTCAGCAAGGCGTTTGACTCTGTCCCCCACAATGGTCTGGTGGAGAAACTGACAGGGTTGGGAGTAGGCCCTTTGATGGTCAGATGGATTGAAAACTGGCTAACTGGACGCAACTAGAGAGTAGTGGTCGGTGAGGAGCTCTCAAACCCTAGAGAGGTTGGTAGTGGGGTACCGCAGGGCTCGGTCCTGGGTCAGATCCTGGTTAATGCATACATAATGGACATCAGGGAGGGTATAGGGTGTGAAATGAGTGCCTTTGCTGATGACTCCAAGATGGGAGCAGTAGTTGAGGGGGAAGAGGGGAGGTTGGCCCTGCAAGGGGACCTGGACACCCTGGAAAGCTAGGCTCACACATGGAAATTAAATTTCAATATCACCAAGTGCAAGGTGTTACATCTTGGGTGGGGAAACCTTAAACACAGATACTCCCTCGGAGGGGAGGTGCTGGAGGCCTCAACAGGGGAAAAAGACCTAGGGGTCATGGTGGATACATGTATGAATAACTCTGAGCAGTGCAGGAGAGTGGCTAGCAAGGCAAACAGGATGTTGGGATGCATTGTAAGGGGGATCACCTCTAGGAGCAGGGAAGTGATTCTGCCGCTGTACAATGGACTGGTTAGACCACACCCTGAGTACTGTGTACAGTACTGGAGACCACACTTAAAGAGGGACATACAGCTCCTGGAGAGGGTACAGAGGAGAGCAACTAAGATGATACGAGGACTAGGGGATTTGACATTTGAGGACAGACTTGAGGAGCTCCGTCTGTTTTCATTGGAGGAGAGGAGAGACGGGGGGACATGATTGAGGTCTTCAAGTACCTCAAGGGAATAAATAGGGAAAACATGGAGGGGATCTTTAGACTAAAGCAGGGCGGTATCACCAGAGGGCATGGTTTGAAGTTGGAAGGTGGAAGGGTGGGGGGGAAGAGGAGGAGGTTTTTCACAGAGAGGGTGGTGGACCCTTGGAATGCGCTGCCTGGTGAGCTGGTTCAGAGATCCACAGTGGAGGGCTTCAAGAGAAGGTGGGACAGACACAGAAAGCGAATGTATCAGATGAAGGCCTGGCCCAGGGGGGTGGGTATGGATGATAGGGGTTTCTGAAACACAAGGGGAGGAGGGCCTCTGCACCCAACTAGGGATCTGAGGTTCGAGCAGACTCAATAGACCGTAAGGCCTAATCTGCTGGCAATTAGTATGTTAGTATTGCTCTCAAACCTTTTCAGCTTTGTATTTTTTATTTTAGCATCTTGTTTTTGAACATATTCCTTTAATTTCTGTTCCAAAGTGTTAAAGTCCAGGTGTTTTGAAATGCAACACAGCTGTTTTTTTTGGTTTAATATTGGCCGCTACCTCCAGTTGCTGAGCCTGGTAGTCCTTAATTATTGATCACATTAACGCATCAGTGCCAAGTTGTAGGAAAGCTCTCCAGTCCTGCGTGAACTGCACCCAAATAACTACCTTTGACAGCTAGGTCAATCCTTTCTTTGATAGAACTGACATTTGTCATTGATATATAGACAACATATTTATGGTGTGGTGTGGCACTAGGGAAGAATTGGATGAATTTGTGCTATAATTGGAAAATAGTAATAACAATCTGAAATGTTCCATACAGTGTGACAAAGAGTGTACTTCATGCAGGACTGGAGATCATATCACCCACGCCATCTCATAGATAACATTCCCAAGACCCAATTTCTCAGGGTCAGGGGAAACTATAGTGATGATAGTGACCATTTGTACATTGTTTTTTGGAAAGAGGATACAGTATGGAGATAGTGGGTCAGGCCTTTTTGGATTCTTTTGAAAGGTAGAAAGAGATGCACTATTAACTGTTAGAGAAAGGGCAAGTGGACAACCTAGAATGCATTTTGTTACTACATAAACTAGGCGTTCAAGAGAGGTGGAGAGGGTTCTCAGGGAAAATTGGAATATTCTCCAGACAGATCCCCTCCACAAAGAAGAGACCTCAACATATTCACGTGTGGTATATAAAAGGAGCATAAATGTGGGGGACAGTTTAGTACACAGTTACCAGCAGGAACTGAAGAGTACTTCCAAAACTGGGGAATTTTGGCTGAATCAGCGTGTGAATCATATCCCTGCAGTAACTGTAAATTTTGTCCTTGTTTTGAAAACAAGTACCTTCACTACAGTTAATGCTACTAAAATGTACAAGTCTAAATCTTTCTTCAGTTGTGTGACAAATAATCTGGCTTATGTTGCTGTTTGTGAGTGTAGGGCATTCTATGTTGGCAAGACTACTAGGCAGTTCAAAATCCATATGGGAGAGCACTTATGTAGTATAGCTGGTGAGGATGTAAAGAATGCATTTGCAAACCATTGCAAGATGAAGGGACAAACCAATATGAGTCACACTTTCAAATTTTGCAATATTGAGCAAGTCAGCTTGGGAAACCATGGGGGAAATCTGGATCAAATGCTGATCCAACTTGAATCATATTGGATTTATATATTAGGTGCACTGAATGCACCAGGTCTCAATGACAGGATAGAGAGCCTTAAATGTATAAAGAAATGAATTCCTGCATCACGTTTGCACAGTAACAACTGTGGATATTGTCCATTACTAGATATGTGTATATTACTGCGATAATTCTGGTTTTGCACTAAGTGTGATACAGGTTCCTTTTTACAGGGTACCAATGAGAAATAGTGATAGTTTACTGTCTTTCATTAAGCACTGACAAATTTAAGATAAAGGACCTGGATGGATTCACAGTCTAATGCTAACAGTAATTCCTGTGGCTTTTTTATTCTACTTCGTTTGGCTTTATGTGGGGTTTGCTTTCTTTAAATTTCATACAAATATAGATAAATTCTATTAGTTTTATATTGTATGCCTTGAATATTTATCACTATGTGTTCTTATTATTATTTCCTTATACTTATTGTACCTTTTAGCACCCATTAGTACTGCTGAGAACTGTTGTAATTCTTTACATGTAATTTATTACATGTTTTTCAGTACTATGTCCTTAAACCTGTTGTTTAAATGACCCCATGTGATCAAACTGCTCTACTCTCTGATGATGCACACCATGAAAAACTGGTCAGGGTTCTGAGCACACCTGTTTTTGGCTTTATGTGGCAGTATGTAATTTTTGATTAAAATCATTTCTAAAAGTTTTGGAGTGGTGCTGATTTTGTTTTTACTTTAATCTAAATGTACTTTATTTAGATACTACTGAATAATTGGGTTGTTTCTGAACTCTTAAAGCAATGCAATGGCAAAGAATTAATGTGGGCTTTCTAATGCATAGGAAACACATTGGGTTTTACGTGAACGTGTTCTATGTGCTTTATGGGATTATTTAGTTATTTATTGAAGCTTTGAAATATCCTTTCTGGGCCTCAGTCAAGGTAAGCAAACTGCTATTTAATTGTTGATCTATTTATTGCTTTAACTATTAATGTATAAATCTTGCATATGTAGGCTCTATTTATCACAGTGGTGCTATTTAATATTTTTGTTCTAGATATATATAACAGCAGTATTTATAGTGATACAGAAAAGCTGTTAATGATGACAGGGGTATTAAATTACATAACAGTATGTCCCGATTAAGCTAGATTTGCAGGAAGATCTGCATTAGACATGCCTTAAACCAGGAGTGGTGAGGAAACAAAAGGTTTATCAAACAAGCAAGAGATGAAAGGCATAGGGAATTTGGGAATTTTAATCCAAAATCCCTAAAGCAATTAGCCCTTGGGATACTAAATAAAATTGAAAAATGCCAGATTTCAAAAATGGAGGGAAGAAGGAAGCACAAAAAGGGAAAAGCATTCAATTTCGGTAAACTTCTACCCCAAATAAAGCAGTAAATATGATTACAGCTACATCTGACAAAAAAGTAAATTGTGGGGAAATTTAATATAAGCCATTGGATGGTGAAATAGGTATAGAAAATACACTACAGACAGAAAAATTACCGCAGAATGATGCAGTAGATGTAGATACAGCAATAGACTTCTCAGAGGTTTTTGACAACCTAGAATTATTGAGTAAACCAGTACAAGACATAAAAGAGTCTCTGAAACTGATCAAATATAATATTCTTGAGTACCCTAGGTTCAGTACAGGATCATATCCCACTTATGAGCCCAGAAAGCTGGCAAGTCCCTGATGTAGAGAACATTAGAAAACATGCAATTCTAGCCTTAAGCAACCCAAGATCTGCTATTATTTTATTATATCCACAACTACTCACCATAAAACAAGAGCTTGCTTTTGTGAAAGAAACATATTTAATAATTAGAAGGTTCATTTTAGAAAAGAGGGGAAAAGGCTCTGTTCCTCTACAAAAAGATCAGCAGTCTCCCGATACAGCCAAGCATAGTCTAGCAGAGGAGAGTGTTGTGCCTAAGGAAAGGAATGGGTCATACACTGAAGAACTGATATTATTACCACATTTGGATTGCAGAAATGGCAGTATAGCTACAGAAATGAGAAAACAGCATTTAGCATTATGGAGAAAAGGGGAAGAACTGGAGAAGGCGAGATTGGAAAATTATGTGACAAATAAAGGCAAAAAAGGAAAAAAAAAGAAAGTAGGAGAAGGCCAAAATATGGTGCCTGAACAAATAAGAATTGTATCTACAGACAGTCAAAGTCCTATGCAGAATAAAGTAAAGCCCAATAAGGATAAAGAAACAATATCAGAATCCCAGAAAAGTAAGATAAAGGATGAAAAGTAAAGTAAAGACAACTACAGGATTTAACCACAGAGGGGGGAAACGGGAACAAAATGGAATGACAAAAGCACAAAAGAAAATGGGTAATAGAAAAGGTCTCAAGGTGACAACTTCATCTGGAAAACAAACTAATAAAGAGGGAAAAGCATTGGAGGGGCATTTGGACAAACAAGGGGTCAGAAAAGAGATACAAACTCAGGCAATAAGTAAGACTAATTAGCAGTCAAATAACGTAGGACAGGTAAAGGCTGTTGAAAATGTGGGGTATGAATACACAAATAAAGAGGATGAGGATAACAGTTTTGAATTGTTTTTCAAATCTACTAAGAGTACCGACTTTGTGCTTCCATTATTCAATGTGAGTAAATTGCCCAATGAAAGCAATGAAGCTTTCAGTGCAGATATGAAGGATTTACTGACAGCCTTATTAGGTGGTAATAAAATAATTGGTAATCAGATAAAAACAATCCATCCACTCCAGAATTTAGAATTGGTACTTGTAGGGCCAGATATTCAAAACTTTGCCCCGGGGCTAAATTAGCACTGCCCGGTGGGTAAACTTAGCCCGGAGCAAAAAGCAAGCTATATTCAAAAGGAAATAGCCCGGTGCAAAACCAGCTGAATATAACAAGCAAAGGAAGCATGGAAACAGGGCCAGGAGTACAGGGCAAAAATTGCCCGGGAATAAGACAGCACTGAATATAGCAAATAAGACAGCACTGAATATAGCTGCCGGACAGAGGCAGTGCAAACAACCACAGAAACACAATGCAGAGGTGTAAGCAGCTTTCCAGGAACACAAGAAAGCAAAATAGCCTTGGATGTGAACACAGGAGCAGACACTACTGAAGTACCAGTGAATGACAAGGAATAACCATGACCCACAAGTGACAACAGAGTACCACATAACACTGTCAAATCCTGAGCCCCCCAAAAAAGACACAGGACACAGGAATGTCAGGTACAAGAATGTGTAATTCAAACAGGGAACAGGTATGGCACAAAAGCAACAGGAACAGATGTACTGAAAACAATAAAGCAATACACAGATGAAAACAATAGCAACATAAGGGGTCCAACACTGTAACAAAATGAAAGGTAAAAGGGCTGGAAAAACAAACGGACAGAAAACAATGGGAAACACAGCAGTGACACTGCAAAAAGGCAACTATGTACACTATATACAGATGAATGGGGAAAGGATGTGGAAGGGAGAGGGACGTGGACACAGGGAGCAATGAAAGGCAATGGGATGTCACAAATAGGGCTAGGGAAAGTGGGCCAGAGTAGGTAAACAGGACACCACAATGGGATACAGGACCTAGGTGCAGGCAGGCGCTGGCAGCCATTCTTCCAAGATGGCCGCAACCCATCTCGTCTCTGCTATTAGGATGGCCTGCTGCTCAATAAGCATCCGCTGCTGACGCACCACCCTCCGCAACAGTTCATCCCTCATTTCAGCCTCCTCTGTATGGGTGGCCCATAGTGATGACCGTTGTGGACCTACAGGAGAAAGAGGAACCATATCAAGACATGACAATGACACAAAGGCACCATGTATCACCACATGGGTGGACAGCATGCCCCAACAACCATGCCCATGTGTCAGTACAGAACAAACCACAATGCACACTGACATGTGCCTGCAGTACAAGGCAGTATGAGACAGGCAGCATGCACCATCCCAATGTACACGGACATGCATTGATGTATGCTGAGAAACCAGCCACACAGTGGAACCCACACAGCACAGCGGTGTACACACTGTAACAGTGCAAACAGACAGCCACCCCCTGAGATGCAAATGACAATCGGACAGTGAACAAAATGCACATGGGATGACACATGTTGGGACATGCTGCCCACAGTTACACAGCTATGATACACAACACAGATGACACCCACTGGAGAAAGGGCCACAGCCACAACCAGGTGTGTAACCAGATATGTCTGTCCTCTACACATGTTCCCCAACAGTGACCCCCCCGACTGCTGCCCCCCACAAGAACTGTACAGACCCAGCCAAACTGCTACCCACAATGCCATAACATAGCAGCAGAACAAATGATGTAAGTAATCCCTGAACAGGTGGGACACTGACATAAGTGCGTAACAATTGCAGGTGAAACAGATAGAGGCACGATGTGGCCTACAGAGAACCAATTACTACAGAGAACAATGACAGTGGCAACAAAACAGTATAGAATGTGGGACAGGTACCCAAGCTGTACAAAAACATGGAAAGTGTCAATGCCTACCCACACCCGTTGCCACAACAGAAGAATGAGTAACCCATACTGTTGGAGAGCACGGCATGGGGCTGTGCCACCACCCACAACAGCAGCACATGCAAGACACACATGCAAGGAGACACACACATGAAACAGGGACACAGGCCATGGTCCACCAGTGGCAGGGCAGCGGTAGGCCAATGACACGCACAGAACAGTGCCACCCTGGTGGCCAAGGCATGTCAAGGCCCTCACCTCCACTGGTGGGAGCAGCACCTGCCACAGGGTCTGAATCCTAGCACACCATGCTACCACAGAACAAGCCCTGCAGCACCCATGCATGTCCCATGCATAAACACCATGCACTGAGGGACTGAGTGACAGCACCCTGTAGGGGAACATGGCCCTTGCAACACAGCTGAAGGCAACAGGCACACATGATATGCACAGCCACACAGGCCCGTGAGGCACCATAGCCCCAGAGGCCCCTGCCCAACAGCCTCTGTGCATGTATGCCACTGAGCCCATTCAAGGGCACACAATAACATACCAGTGTCCACACTGCAATGGCAACACACTGATAGGGAGATGCAGGCAACATGTGACACTGTGGCCCCCTGAAGGTCACAGTGTGAACAGCTCTGGCAGGCATCTACAACATGCTGTGCATGAACACTGACACACTATACATGGTAATGTGAATGACACATGCCATGCAAAGTGCAGAACAGTGAAGCCGTGGCATACAGGGCAACAGCAGCAGAAACAGCCAGCACAGCAGGCTGACCCCAGTAATCCCCCAGCTGCAGGCACAGTGAATGGCCGCTGTCTATGCACAGACCTGCTGCATCCTGCCACAATGGTGCAAGTAACAGCAACATGTTGCACATGCCACAGTACAAGGCAGATAGCAGTGCATATGGCAGTAACAGCAACGGTAGACCATAGATAGATCCACCCATGCCACATGCCATGCAGCAGAAGGCAAGTCAGTAGATGCATGGAAGACAACACAAATGCTCACAGCCACCATAGCAGGCCCCACTTACGTAACAGCCAAGGGTGTGCTGAATGGTGCCACTTTGTGTGAAGCATCCAGTGCAACCCCCCCCAATCTGACACATAGTCATGTGTGAACACTGTAGCCCCATGTGACTGTACATATTGTAGCCACCATGGCAAAGGGGTCCCTCTCAGTGAGCACCCTGAAAACCCAATGCAACATAGCAAAACCACATCAGACCTGGATGACCGTGCCACAACACTAGACACAGCAGTCCAATGCCTGCAGTGGCTACACACAGAGACATAGTCAAAATGCACAATGGCAAAGAGTATTCACGATATACACTTCTGTCACTGCTATCCTCTGTGCACTGCAGCATGGATGGCACCCTCCATCTGTCTGTGGTGGTCCTCTAGTAGGCCTGCTGGTTGCCCCTCCTGTCGCCGGTGTGGTCGCTGTGCTCTGCAGTGGGAAGATGGTACAGCAGCATTACTACAATGTCAGCCACCATGGTACGCTAAAGCCCACCCCTGACCCTGGTGGCATGGCAGAACACATGCAAATCTGGCTCCCAGACACAGTGCAGCACCCAAGCCATGCCAAGCACGACACGGGACACTGCTGAACACACAATGTATGGCCAAAGTGTGCAGGAGTGGAACCAGACATTGCCATTCTGTACACGCAAGTTGCAACAGTTCCCCCCATTATGAAATGTACATAGCCTCTCCAGATGGTACCCCCTTCCAAACAAGTCGGAATGTTGTCAGATGATTCCTCTAACCCCTAAAGAGGGTACACATGTATCTATCTCCTGAACAACAGATGTTTAAACAGAGACATGCCTCAGTGGCATGCACCAACCCAAATACTACAGCTTTGAATGACAATGATGACAGAAATGCATACGGGTTGTGACAGGCACACAACAAAACTGTACACAAATGTGTACAGTGAGTATGCTGCTTACACCCTTGACAGTGTGCAGCACAGCAGGGCACCAATGCCATGGATCTATCGCACAAGCAGGTGGCCAGTGTCATGGCACAGACACAGCAGTGGTGGTGTGCCCCACACTCAGACAACACACCCAGCCATACACTGTGGATGTACACAGCAGGCACATCTGTATGCAGCCCCCTGGCAGCATGGCAGAACACAGTGGATGTGGCAGGGGGCCAGGTGTCATGAGTCCATGCAGCCACAGTAGGTGGTATGGTGCACTGCGCCACCACACCGCAGAACATTGAATACAACACTTCCAAAATGCTATGTCTCCCTGTCCACACTCCCCTGAACACAGGACTACATGGCAGCAGTCCAACATATGTACCCAATGTCACCGGCACAGTACCACAGCCCCCTAGGATGGCATGTGAATGGGCCATGTCGCACACACACAGGCACACCACCCAACACCCCCCCATGACAACACCATGGTGAGAGGCATCACATATCTGGCATAGGCACAGTCCCCTCCCTAACCATCACCTGGCATCGCTCCAGCAGTGGGCACTGCCTATGCCTCAGATCCACATATCAGTGGTGGCACTTCTCCCCATTGTGTGGTATGCCAGTCAGTGCTGTGAGGCAATGGGCAATTGAAGCCCACACCTGACTTCATGGCCAGTCCCCCTCCCAGACCTCCCCAAATAGGCACCTATGCCGCTGTTGGGTCAGTTGGACCAGGTTTGCTTTCTCCACAACATCCCAGCACCTGTCACGGCCCACCACTGCCCTCTGCCTACGTCTCCCAGACATGGCTGACACAGTAGGAGATAAAGGTAATGCTGGATGAGAACTGCTGGGCCACACCCTGGCACTCCGCAACTGTTTAGCCTAATGCTGTGCAGAAGTATGCAATAGCGCTGCGCTACCCAGAAGTGTGCGCAATGCACATGCGTGACCCTGCCATGACCCCTGTGCAGATGTACCAGGCATGTGCAGTGCCATCGCGTTAACAGGTTTAGTGTGGCGCTACAGCACATACAGTGGCCATGCTTGTGCAGACTGGCCCAACCTACGCATGCATAGGACCTGCGCTAAGAGTCCTAGCGTGGTGCAATGGCAACAGCGCTGCACTAAGCACAGCCAAGATAGCCCAGCGCTATATGATTTGCCCATTACTAAACGCTTTGCCTGGTGTTAAACACTTTGCCTGAAGCTAACTTCTGTCATATTCAAATGGCATATGCAAATGATGGTCATTGTTAGGGATGTAAGTTTGTCATGGCAGTCATAAACATCATGGATTCCATGATGTTTGGTCTTTATTCAGGTCTTCCATGACTTTCACTATTGTCATCAAAATGTAGCAATGATGACAGTGCCATGACGTTTACTAATGATTTCATGAACAACCGATGGGTCATTAAAACCTCATCCATGACAAACTTACATCCCTAGTCATTGTGTATGCATGGTGCTAACATGGTGATTAACATATCATTACTGGCCCATTAGCATGTGTAACAGGCCTGTTTGCCCGGCTGTGCTATATAAGGGCTAACAGTACTCCACTTGTGTTGCTGATAGGTAATACATGTTGATGTGGGATTACTGCTGCAGCACACAGGATGTCACAGGAGCAATCACAGGGGCAGCCAGGTATGTACTGCATGTGGGCTGTCACAGACAACCTGACTGATGAGGAATTCCAGGGACATATAAGTTATTTAGTTATGTAGTTTATGTTGACTGGGAAGTGCACTAGACATCTTCTGCCAAGTGCCAGGCACGACCCGGGGGAGGGGTATACAGATGAATGCCAACTGACTTTGAACCAGATGAGGCTGTTGATTTTGAATGATGTGTAATCACCAAGCTAACAACTGTTGAGTAACCCTATGTCACATGTGTGTGACTTGATAGCACTGGCTGATGGCATACATCCAGGTTAGAGCCATAACACATGTCTACTCTGCATGATGTATGGGCCGGTCTGCACAACCAGTATGTACTGCTACAGAGGGGTTCTGAGTCCCTGTGACCTCAAGAGTGCAGAAGCCCAAGGTGACAGAACACACAGGTTGTACATAACATTGCTCATCCTGTATTTGATATAGTGTATAGCAGTAGTATGTGAAATGTGTGCAGTGTGTTTCCCTTCACTCTGTTCCATAATGAAACTGACTTGTGAAGTCTCTAGTGGTTCTAGAATACTGTCACCACAGAAGCACTTAGAGGGATGAAATACTGTGCCAGCATTCCAAGTGGTCCTGCTGCAGTAGCGACGTCACTACTGCAGCAGAACAACATAATGACATCACTACTGCAGCAGCACATAGAGAATACTGGATGGGCAACTATGCAGAACCAGTGTGATCTGCCACAGAGGCATTCTGATTCCCTCTGACCTCGAGAGCAAAGCTCGAGAGGTCCATGGGAATCAGAACCCTGAGGTGGCACAACACACTAGTTGTGCATAGAGTTGCTCATCCTGTTATATTAATAGTGTACAGTACTGTGCACAATATGTGTTTTGTGAGTTCTTTTGCTTTCAAAATGAAACTGACTCATGCAGTCTCTAGAGGTTCTAGAATGCTGTTCTACCACAGTAGGGTAGAACAGCATCCCATGACCTTGGAACTGTGGTAGAACAGCATTTTGAAAGGGATGGAATTCTATGCAGAACAACACTCCACTATACACTACATAGAGAATAAAGTATGGATCAGGGTGTATAACAAGATTTTACACACACCTGAGTTGTGGGATGCTACATAAACCCGGTGAGCGAGGGTTTGTGAAAAGCATCCTGGCGAGGTAATCTAATAAGTAGTTTGACACACACCCTGACCCATATTTTATTTTATATAATTGCTGGGTTTCCCTTTTTCACCTCAGCAATTATCTAAAATAAAAAAGCTTCCGGTGTATCTGCGGTTTGGCTTCATTTTTGTCAGGTACTGAGTTGAATCGGCATATTTTAAAACATTCTTTTTTTGTCCTGGTTTGTGAGGTTTTCACTGTGTAGGGGGGAAAAAATAACTTACCGCCAAGTTCTTCTGGCAGTGGTGGTGCTGTTTCGGGAGATGGAAGCGGTCAGTGGTCTTGAGCGGTGGCGCTGCTGCGTGAGCATGCGCACAGCAAGGGAAATCATGCACGTGTTTGCCATTATAAACACTCCTTTATAACGGAAAATTACGCCACGGTTTCCCCATGGAAAAAAGAGGAAGCCAGTTATTATAAGCATATTCCAGGCATGGAATCCCATGCATAACAGCATTCCACTATACACTATAGTACTGTTTTGGATGGACAATAGGCTGACCCAGACAATGCCAGTCACCTGCCTGTCTGAGGGGACAGGAGCAGAACCCAGGTGTAGCAGTGCCATGTGTGTGACTGTACAGTCCTAGTCATGCACAGGTTGGTCCTGTACTGCCTGATATGTGTCAGGCTATGGTATCTGTGATCTGTCCAACAGTGGCGTACAGGTAATGGCCTTGGGACTGCAGCTGAGTACTAACTGGTGCTGCCTGTCTGTGCTTGTACGTGGGGGTGATGGGGGGGTCTGGGTGGGCCATTGCCCATCCTGGCTGCCCCTGTGTGGGTAGTGGTGCCCCACCATCATTATGCACTGTCTAGCACCCATTGTGGAGCCCATGCTTGACTGACTGCATGCTGTGGTGCTGCAGAAGGCAGTAGGATGTGATCAGCAGTGTGGAGGCTGCACTCTGGAGTGTGTCAGTAGTCCACTGTGACTGTAGGGTACATGTCATCCAATGTGAACTGCCACAGGTACCCGTGCTGTCGCCCATGTCACCGAGTGACATCTGCATAACATACAGCCCACCTTACACCCCTGTATTGTGTAGTGTGATGTGTGCATGTGGGTCACAGCAGACAGGACTCATGCAGTTACTAGAGTCACTACACTGCAGTTGTACCACAGTGCTGTTGCAGCTCAGGGCACAGCCGTCACTATGTGGAACACCAGCAGTCTGGAAGGGATGTGCCACTCTGCGGCACACTCCACGACATGTGTTGTGCTGTAGCCTACTCATCCTACCTGAAAGCTGGATAGCTAGCCCCATGCCAGCTGCTGCGTGCTTGTGTGTTTCACGGTGACCATGTGATTGAGGGCCTTGTCTGCAATGTCAGACACATGCAGATGGGTCTCGGTGCCAGGCAACGGTCATCTGCACCCATGTGTCTGCCCCACTCCAAGCCCCGCTCCCACACCCTAACAGACCTGTCATGGTGCGGTGTCCTGCCCCTCACATTCGATGTAGGGGCTCTTCCACATGACAGGCTGGCCATGATGTGGACAGACCCAACCACTCCATCCCTGTGGTCCCCATTGGTGTGTGTTTGCACCCATTAGTACTGTACCTTGCTGATCTGTGTTGCAGATGCGCTGTGTCACAGTCTCTGTGTGCAAGGGCCACCCCCCAGCATCGATGTCAGACTGTCATGGTGCACAGTGTCTGGACACACATGGGCCTGGCTGTGCCAGGACTTGTATCACTCCACAAGCACGGCAGTCAGCCATGCTGTGCCAGCTGCACATATGCCCTGTCATGCAGAATGACACCATGGCAGCCGAACAGGGACAGCGAATGGCTGGTGTCTCTGTGTGCACAGCGATCTACATCAGGGGCAGTACCACTGGTGTTGCAGTCCATGATGTCTACCCCCATGACAGGACAGTGCATGTACAGTGTGGACATCCAGGTCATTGCATGACACATGCTTACACACATGCTGGGGGTGCACTACCCCAGTGTCGTAGTGCTGTACAGTCCCCACTACAGCTCCACATGGTGATTCACACACAGGCCTTGTGCACAGATGTGCCAGTACTGCCTATGCACCCACCACACCTGTATGTGCGTGCACTGTGGCTGCACTGATACATGCAACTATGCCTAGACAGTGCCACTAGTGGCACGTGTGTTGTGGTCAGCCATCTAGTCCTGTTGTGGGGATGCATACCATGGTTCCACATCATGTGCTCCACAGTACTGGGTGAGCACAGGCCCAGCATGGCACTGGATGTGCCCTGGGGGGAACCCTATGGGTCAGGCATTTACAGTCATGGCTGCACAGACCACACATGTGCATGTTAGACACTGTCTGTGGCCTTAAGCATTGTGATTGCCTTGCGGTGCACCACTGTCCATGCCACCATGTGCAGCCAGACCAACAGTTACATGCCACAGGTCAGCGGCATGGGCAGTGCAACTGTGTGCTGTGCACACACAGCTGGCTTCCACATGTGCTGGCCTGCAGGACTCCACAACACTGAGGTGCATTTTGCTTGTCCTGTTGGCATTCTTCAGAGAGTGGGAGTGTGCATGGCGGCTATATGTTGCACCATGGCCATTTGATACTGTTACAGCTGTGCAATGGTTGTGCACAACCCTGTGTAACCCTTTCCCTGCCTTCTGTCTCACACAGGTGAAGCTGCAGGGCAGGAGTGGCTCAGGGCCCACAAGTTTTCAGGGGATAGCTGTGTGCCCTGGTACATGCTTTGAAGGAGTGGGAGATGGTCCTACACCAAAATAAGCCAACAGATGCCACCGTTCGGTTGATGTGGGAGGAGATTGCCACAGCAGTGAATGCCTTAGGTGGTCATGGCTGTACCACCGAAGCTGTCCAGAAGTGGTGGAATGATCTGCTATGCCTGGCCAAGGAGGAGGAGGCACAATGAATCAGGGGCAGGCTGCAGACTGGTGGGGGGCCACAACCAATGGAGCAGTGAGACTGGGACCCATTGATGGCTATAGTAGCCTCTACCCTGCGGCCAGTGGCAGTTGGTGGGGTTGAAGGTGTTGGGTGTGAGACACCGCTCATGCCACCCAGGGCAGGTAAGTTTGTGGCATGTATCTACCACTCAGTGGACTGCAACATCATAGGAGCTGAGGCACACATCACTACTGTCATGGTGCATGCATAGGGCTCACATGGGTATGTCCCATTGTAAGAGTGGTGTTGGGGCTGCACAGTGGTGGGCATCTGCTGGCAGGCACATGTCGTAAGTGCATGTGTGCCATGGTGCAGGGGGCTCCTAGGGCACTGGCTGCAATTGCATGGGATGCACAGTGTGGTCTCCATGGGTATGCTGTGGGGCACACATTGCTGGAGGTGCATGTGGCATTGTTGGGGGTAGGGGTGGGGGTGGGTTGTCGGTTCACTGTAATGGCCACTCACATCTGTCTGTTCCATTACAGCACTGCATGGCCAGCAGACCATGTCCCAGGTGAGGCCAGGCACAGTGGTGCAGGAGGAGGATGGCAACACAGCAGAGATGTGCCCTTCCACATCAGGCATGGCTGCCACAGGTGGACCTGCAGTGGACATGACAGTCAGCACAATGTCTGGCCACAGATGACATGAGGCAATGGTGTATGCAGGAACTTTGGAAGAGGAGGATACAGCATTCCTGGAGTCCCTGAATCCACCTGAGTATGCCCAGGTGGAGGATCTGAGTGGAGAGCAGGTGATGATCCTGACTGTGATGAGTGACCACGGCTCAGGGAATGCAGGGGAAGAACCCGCCCTGCAGGATATGGGAGTGGCCAGTGGCACCAGTGGTTTGGGAAGAGTGGGCGTTGGCACCATGCCTGAATTGGGGGCAAGGGGTACTCGGGAACATGCCACCTTTGTGCCCACAGCTGATGTTCCTGTGCCCGCACAGTGTTGCCTTCTGGTTATGTCCCACAGAGCAATGGCCACAAAGCCAGTCCTGCAGCATGCTCTGTCACCTGTGAGACTACAGTTGCAGTGGCTGCCATTCTGCCAACTGCCCCCACAGGTCTAATCACATCTGCAACACACTGCCCAACACCGGCTGCAACCCCTGCCACCGGTGCAGGATGCTGATGCTGCACCTGCACAGGATGCCAAGGGTGTGCCGCCCATGCTCCAGGAGGCCCTGGCATCACAGTATGCAGCCCAGCAGGACCTGCATGACCTCTGCAGGGAGCTGTGGCATGAGTTGTCACAGCTGCAGGAGACAGTGGGCATTGGCCTTGCCTGTGCCAAGCAGCGGTCAGAGGAGCGAATGACCCATGTCCTTGCCACCATTAAGCGTGGCTTTGGTGGACTTACCACTGCTGTGCAGGCCCATGCTGAGGTGCTGTGGGACACTGTTACAGCAGCACTGCAGGGCGCACCCAGACACCAGCGAGACTGTGCCTCACATGGGCAGCAGCGTGGCAGAGGTGCACGCTGGATGGGCGTCACCTCTTCCACCCTGCCCCTCCACTTTGCCCCTTGCTTACATTATATTTTAGCCCGGTGCTATTGTGTTTAACGCATGCTATCTCCTTCTTTGAATATGGCGGTCCCGCGCTAACCCTGCACTAATACTGTGCAAACCGTTTGCGCGCATTGTTAAGTTTTGAATATCTGCGCCATAGTCTCCAAACAATTTTATATATTAAAGTCTGTAGCAGGAAAGAAAAATTATCTTAATAATATGGGATTGGAAATGGATGAAATTACTACATTAGATATTTTGTTCCCAGAATTCCATAAAAATAACAACTAGAAGGGGAAAAAATGAACATATGAAGATTATATCCATACTTGGCTGCAATCATATGCAAAATGAAATTGCAAGAAACTTATATAAAAAGCTGGCAGCAGCATTACAACTGCTATGAAAGATACCAATACAAAGTGGCAATATCAATAAGACTATCAGATGGGAAAGAAATATACACATTACAATGTGGTTTGAGAATGACATGTTATATAGTAAATTAATGTCCAAAGCATTAGACTTAGATCAACTGGAGATATATGTATGTGACGAAAGGAATCAAGAATATATGGTACTGCCTGCAGATAGAGTGATCAATGAAAATGTACCAAGGTGGAAGTTCACAGTGGAGACAGCTAATCATTTTGCAATACTTGAAGATGAGGGAATAGCAAATTGACAAGTAACTCCAGAAAAGGAAGGAAAGCTACAGCTATCCGAGAGAGACCAATCCCAGCACATTATTGTTAATATGTCTAATATTTGATCTTAGAATGTTTCAAGTCTAAAGAAAAAGTTGGCAGACCCAGAAATTATAACAAATCTTAATAATTTCCAGTGCATCTCTTTACAGGAGGCCTGGGTGGATGAAAACACATTTTAATGGTCGTAAGTCATCTGCTAAACCTGCAAAAAAGCATAAGACGTTTGGCAGAAATATTGGTGGATTACTCAATTTACAGAAACATAGTGAAACTATACAAACACCAGAGATAAATATTGATAGTGATAATGTATTGGGGTTGCTAATAACAGAGAAAAAATAGAATCTATTATATTTAACATTGACCATCCACCAGGAAGTTGCAAATAATTTAAAGAAAACTTTTGGGAATGTTTGGAGAACACATTGAATGATCTCAGGGACAAATATTTGGTGGCTAGAATTATATTTGTGGAGGACTTTAATATGAGAGTGTGGAAGCAATTAGAGCTGGAAGAAGGTCAATTTGATTTAGTGCTTACAAATGACAATAACAATTTATTCCACATAAGAAAATGTGAATGTCCCAGGCTGCATCACGCAAGTGCCTGCGCTGCACAACTGAGATATGCTGACACAAAATAATGGTATATTCATATGATGTGCCATGAGATGTGATCACGCATGTCCAGCTGAATATCCCAAACATGCGTGATCGTGCAGTGGGAGATGCATAGCACGGCAGGTGACCTGAGCCCTATGTGGAGAATAAGGAAATGCACGATAGGTGGCCACATGTGCAGTGTGCAAAATTGCAATATTCAGACGGGATATACAAATGGCCTCATTGCACATTCTGAGCCCATTCCGCACATGCACAACTCATTACTGGAATGTATTCAGGCCATTTGCATACCTCAGGCAGGCGGAGTTCCAGCTTTGCAGGGCTGCCCCACCACCCCACGAAGGTGAACAGGCAGTACTGCATTCTATCAGGCAGGTGTGATGAAATGTTTGTGTGTGGATGGGTGGTCTGCATTGGCCTGAGTACAGTGCTATTACACATAGCCATGCACAGGATTGGACTGGGGTACAGGGGGCCCACCTGGACAGTGGCCACAGGGGCCCACCTCGACAAGCAACAGGGGAGGATACAGGGTGACACAGTCTGATCGGTATACCACATGCATGTGATACACCAGCTCTGTATGCCATGTACAGTCACCTGCAGTGCCCTACACACTCCCGCATGAGAGAAACATGGCGGTGTGCAAAGGATGACCAGGTACCTGAGTGGGTGGGTCCCACCTGTGTGTACCTATGGTTTACTAATGTGGATGTGTGCCACAGGTCAGTCCCAGGCCCATGCCAGGCTGCCACTCTTGCCACCAGGCTACCTGGGCACCGTTGCCCCAGACATCACCCTGGGTGCATGCCACCACTGGGTGGCACCCTGCAGGCCACATGGGTGCAGACCATGGCCCCTGGTACATGTGCTGCAGTGTGGCCATATATAGGACCTGTTGAAAGGGGTTAGACATTTTCAAAATTTAGTTTTAACCCAATTATTGAGTATATTAAAGCCTAGAAATAGGTTAAAGAAAATTGTTTGTGGACACCAGTCAAACCAGAATTTTCTCTAGAAGAAACTGAGCTTGCAATTTCCTCTTTTGTACAACAAAAAGCATTAGGCACTGATGGCATATCCATCGATGTAGTGTTAAGGCAAGGAGAGAGAGATGGGTTCCCTATATTTAAAAGTTATTTACTCAATAATTCTGTCCTGAACAAGAAATATCACTGTACAAATATTTAAAAAGGGAGACAAGAGAGAGATCCTAGCTGCTGTAGACCAATTAGCTTAATTGATTGCATTCACAAGGTATATTCAAAACTTATTAACAGACTAATAAAACGGTCAGAAGAAAATAAAATTCTAAATGAGGCATAGGCAGGCTTCTGGTTTGATCATTCTACTATAGACCAATGTTTTATGTTGTCACATTTGGTCTGTAAGATAACATTATCAAAAGACAAAAGCTCTATTGTGTCTTTATTGATTCAAAAGCTGCTTTTGATAGACTAAATTAGTCACTCCTATGGAAAGCTTTAGAAAAAAATGGGGATAGACAAATCTCTTTTAAATACATTAAGGATGTTATACTCTGGTAATATTACTCAAATAAGGGGATCAAACAAGGCTGGACTTTGTCACCACTCATATTTAATCTCTTTTTGAATACATTATTGCAAACATTATATGACCTAGACTTTCACCCTCCAAAAAGTGTAAATTACAATTCCCTATATTTGGCATATGCAGATGACATAGTACTAATATCTACAAGTTATCTAGAAATTAACAGGATGCTCGAGAAGTTTTACCTGGTGTGCAAGAGTGCAGATTTATTAATAAAGTATGGGAAAACAAAAAGTAATGGTATTTGGAGAGAACAAAAAAAATCATATAAATACTGAATAAACAGCCACAAATTGGGAGTGGTAAGAACCATTTGTTATCTACATATATTTTGCTGATGATATAAAGTGGAATAAACACTTAGAAGAACTTGGTAGAAAAACATATTCCTTCCAGCAATGTCCAGTTTTATATATAAATATGGAGGAAATTCAATAAAAGTTGTATTGAAGTAATCAATGCCAAAATTAAAAGCCAATTGTTATATGGAACAGAGATTTGGGGACATCAGGGAACATATAATATTGAAAGGCTGTTGAATTCATATAATAAAAAACTATTAGGGCTCCCAGCTGGCGCCCCATCTGCATTGCATAGAGCAGAACTGAGGATTGTTTAATTAAGAAGAGAACATTTATACACTGGCTTAAGGCCTACTCCATGAATGATGATAGGTTGCCAAAGAATGTGTTGAAGAACTAATCTACCTCAGTCAGAAAGTATATTACCTAGGTGTAACATTTATTATGACCCATGTAAAACTGAATAGATTACTCACATGCTTATCAGACATTTTTATTAAAGCTTTTAATGAAGTTAGTAATCTTATTAAGCTAGGATTTAGGGATACATTCATACAAAAAGAAATCAGCCTATGTGCCAAATTCAAAATCTGTAGATGGTTAGCATCTAATAAAAGGAGCATCGTTTTAGAGAGATATTTGGAACTGATTAAAAATCCCCAGAAAAGAAAATGAATAACCAAATTCAGATTTGAGTTTATTTGTTTATTTAAAATCTAGGATTACAATTACCTTTGAGCCAAAAAGGTAATCTTATTAGTAATCTGAGTATAGTCTGAGTCACAGATTTCAGGGACTTTTAACAAAAACACACCCCAAATAATGTGTAAATATAAAATAGCTATAGACAATTTCACACATATAGTAATCTTGTGTCCATGGTATAGTTCTTATGGGGAAAAGTACTTAGGTAGAATGTATCCCTTACACTTCTTTAGGGCGCCGGCATTACATCACTGGGGCACCACAGCGCTGATGTTTAGATATGCAGCCCCCTTCCTGAGGTCTGCCTCCCCCCAGAGTTGGAATAATTAGAAAGGAGGGGGTATGGGGGGGTGCAGCCTCCCATAAAAAACAGGGGTCGATGAAATCATGACTTGCCACCGTGATGACCCGGCGCATTACCACCAGTGCCCTGCCGTGATGGAACCAAATATATTGGCTGTATTAGAATTAGAACTGAAGTATCAAGTAATGTATTTATTAAAAATCACACTCTCTACAGATTCTAGATACTGTGGCCTCCTTCCTGAAAATAGTGGATCAAAGGAAACTGGATCTGAATTATGAATGAATTAAATATTTGATGTAATCACACTGTACTATTGTTAAGATGTTAACATATAACACATATGCAAGATGTTTTATAGGAAGAATGATTTTATTTTTAATTTTTATTCTCTATTGTAAACAGAATTTACTGTATTTCAATGACTTGTAAGGTCGATCAATAAACAAACTAACTAGCTAACTAACATTGCTGCAGAAGCATAAAGAGGAGTGTGACCACTGAAACTGCTGTACCTCTCCCTAGCAGTGAAGATAGAGGCAGTTAAGATGATTATGGCACCCAAATTGGTTCATTGTCTTGCTCACCTAGCAGAGACATTCCCACGTGATGATTCTCTAAAATAGATGCCCTACTATGTGACTTCATATGGGAAGACCAACTACTCCATTACGGTGAAACTTAGAGCCAGCTGGAGGAGGGGTGGATGTGATCTGCCATGGTTCAATGCATCTTAGACTGCCTTCCCTTGTGTGCAGCCTCTGCAGTGGCTCTCACCACTCTCCTCTAATGGGTCCCCTTTATGTTTAATCACTGAACATCTGTCAGGGTGGCAGTGTACCCCTCCATCTGCCTATTTGCCCCACAGCCTGGGGTTAAAAAGGTTGTCCTCACAGTGGCCCCTACTCTCAAGGCATGGAAGAAGCTAGAGAGTTGGCTGCATATGCCACTTACCTCCTTGTCCCTACTCCCTCGCTGGGGGAATCCACTGGTCATAGTGTTGGTTCACCCACATCATTGGAAACCCTCCACTTCATGCCAGGACTCCTTCATGAACCTCTGAGTGAGATATCTCCAAATAAGAAGTGCCATAGATGATTTCATTAAGAAGCAGCCCCCCAGATCCCACAAATACCTGCCTACCCCTCTGAGCCTGGATGGTAGTTCCCAGGGGAAGAGCAGGCCTGATATATAAACAGATTCAACAATCCACCCTGATCCATCAGATGGTGCCAGGACCAAATGGTCCCATGCCCTGGGTATCAAAATATCTGAGGCCCACTGGCCATAGCTATGGTTATTTAACCATAAAACCTGTCCAGAAATAGGGTTCAGATATTCAAAATTGCGCAAAGCAGAGTGCAAAAATTTGTGCTGTGCCTTGTGATTGCCCAGGTGCCCGAAGATGCTACAGTTTGTGGAATAGTACATCGGCGCTACTCGACTGAATATAGGGCCATGTGAGCCCAGCCCTAAGCCACTTTGTGCTGCCCCAACAGGGCTCGTGAAGTACACCACCAGAATGGATAGTGGCGGAGCACTATTTGCAATATTTAAAGGGACCCATGCAAATGAGCCCATTGGGCACGCAAGGTGCTATGGGGCCATTTGCATGCCCATTCTGGGCTGAGTTGCATGGGTAGTGAGGCACATTAGTGGCATGCTGCCCCCCAATTGTCTGATCCCAGACATGTATAGAATCCTGCTGCTAGTGGTCCCCCCCTCCAATCCCCAGCCCTGTAGGTAGAAATGTATTCCCTGGTGCTAGTGGTATCCCCCCAATCCCCAGCCCCATAGGTAGATGTATAATCCCTGGTGCTACGATATTACATCAGGGCATGAGGCCCAGAAGATCGCCGTCCAGAGCTCAGTGGTGTCAATTATTGATTATGGTCTCATTATCTATGGCTCTGCCTCAACATCCACCCTCTGACGTATAATAATTGCCCTAAACAAGGCTTGCTGACTCACAACTGGTGCCCACCACCTTACCCACACCTGTGCCCTGTATGCACAAGCCGGATGGCTCCAACTCTCGAACTGGATAAAGTATCTCACCTGTGCTATGGTGAGAAAAATCAACCTTGGCCTAACACCTCCTGGTGTTACTACCCTATTACATCAAAACACTAACCAGCAGAACACCAGGAGCTCAACAACCCAGAATCTACAAGTCCCTCACTGTCGTAGAACACAGGGCCAACACTTCTTTGCCTACAGGGCTCCCTCATGGCTGAATGGTCTCAGCCACACCATATCCTCAGCCACTACACTAGGTCTGTTCAAAACCAGGCTCCAGGCCCATCTCACTGCCTCTAGCTCCTGTGACTGCCTCTCCTAGTTCATGACCTACACAGCTCTAGTCCTAACTTATATATTGCTAAGCCCCCTGACCCCCCCAGTCCCCCTCCCCCGGCTCTTGAGGCACCATCTCAAAACCCAGGTCTACATACCACCTCATTAGTCTCTCCATGCCCCTTTGTTGCACTTATTCCTCCCCCTTGCCCTGTCCCCTCTTCTCTTCTAACACACCTTCCCACTTTTCTTGACAAATGTCTCTGGCTGCATCTACTTTCTCCCCCCCTCCTCTCATCCCTGCTCCTTGCCACCCCAGGGTGCCTGCCCGGACCCACTCCTGGTGGTCACATGCATCCTGATGTGTTCTCCATTTTGCTATAACTGCCTATGTTAGCCACCTACATTTCTCCTCCTCCTCCTCTACACCTTACTCGTCCTGTACTTGACCTTTTTCAATAGTACTGTTGTACAAGAATTGTTTACTGTTATCTCACTGTTGTTTCCTTGTTGTATGTTATTCCTGACGTGGAACCTTTGTAAAAGAGCCTTGGCTCAAAGGTACTTGTAATCCTAGACTAAATAAATAAAATAAAATAAATAAATAAGGGCTGGGATAAGAGGGGAGGAAGGTCACCACTAGCACCAGGGATATACACTATTACGTCAGGGCTGGGATCGGAGGGAGGAAGGTCACCACTAGGACCAAGGATATACACTATTATGTCAGGGCTGGGATTGGAGGGAGGAAGGTCACCACTAGGACCAAGGATATACACTATTACATCAGGGCTGGGATCGGAGGGGGGAAGCACACCACCACTACATCCAGGGATATACACTATTACATCAGGGCTGGGATCGGAGGGAGGGAGAACACCACTAGCACCAGGGATATACACTATTATGTCGGGGCTGGGATCAGAGGGGGGAGGGTGCCACTAGCACAGGGGAGGTTCTGGGGGATTGGGGGGAGTGCAGATGTGGTCCCACTACACAACATGGGAAATGAGGAGGCAGCAAATCACAGACCTGTCATCCCAACTTTGGTAGTAGATAAAGTAATGCAATCACTATTGAAGATTGGGGAATACCTTGCAACCAGTGGATTACAGGATCCGAGGCAACATAGGTTCATGGAGGGAGATCTTGACAGACAAACAAGATTAAGTTCTTTGACTGGGCGACCAGAGAAGTGGATCAGGGGAGGAGCAGTAGATGTGGCACACCTGGATTTTAGTAAGGCCTTTGACACCGTTCCACATAGAAGACTGGTGAGCAAGCTGGGTAACCTAGGAGTAGGTCCACAAGTAGTAAAATGGGTAAGAAGTTGGCTAAGCAATAGCAGTCAAAAGGTGGTGGCAAATGGGGTCCACTCTGAAGAAGGCAAGGTGACAAGTGGGGTGCCACAGGGGTCAGTACTAGGCCCTGTCCTCTTCAGTGTCTTTATTAGCAACATTGCGGAAGGGCTGAAGGGGAACATATGTCTGTTCACGGAAGACACAAAAATCTGCAACAGAGAGGACACACTGGAGCTGGGGTGGAAAGAATGAGGGACAATCAGAAAAAGCTGGAAGATTGGTCTAGGGAATGGCAGCTGGGTTTCAAAGCAAAAAAAAGTGCAAAATCATGCACTTGGGCCACAGAAACCCATGGGCAATGTACCAATTGAGTGGGGAGGTATTAGCAACAACAAAACAGCAAAGAGACCTAGGGGTAATCATTTCTGAAGACCTGAAAGTAGCCAAGCAGTGTGATAAGGCAGTGGGGAAGGCTAGCAGGATGCTTTGGTGCATAGGGAGGGGCATCACCAGCAGAAGGAGGGAGGTTGTATTACACCTGTATAAATCACTGGTAAAACCACACCTTTAGTACTGTGTCCAGTTCATAAGGCCCCACCTCTGGAAGGACATAGATAGGGTCGAGGCAGTACAGAGGAGGGCTACCAAAATGGTGCAGAGCTTTCATCAAAATCCCTACAAGGAAAGACTCAAGGAACAAAATATGTACTCTCTAGAGGAAAGGAGGGAAAGGGGAGATATGGTAGAAAGTTCAAGTACCTCACAGGTATTAATAAGGTACAGGAAGGTAGCATTTTCCATAGAAAAAGATGCTTTGGGACAAGAGGTGATGCTGTGAAGCTGGAGGGGGTAGTATCAGAGGAAATGTAAGGAAATACTTCAATACAGAGAGGGTGGTGGACACCTGGAATAGCCTCCCAGCAGAGGTGGTGGGTGCTACAGTGGTAACAGGACTCAAGCATGTATGGGATAGTCAGAAGGGGACCTTAGAAGTAAGGCAAGGGGGAGAGAAGACTGGAGATCGAGTAGGGTCTGTAGTGGCACAGTAGGTAGGGAATATAGGGTGGACTAGGTGGGCCAAGAGGTCTTATCTGCTGATAACTTCTATGTTTCTATGCAGGGCAGGAGCTCATTGGTGCACTTTAACTGTTGCAAGCATAACATATTTTGAAACCCAAACTGTTGCTAAACAATTAAACTATAAATTGTTGAAAAGGGACCCCTATTTGCAATCCACACACAAATGGGTGGCCAACTGGCCTCCACAGGTCTTCAGCCAAGGCCTATCAAAGTAGCAAAGTCCCACTCAGGGCTTTTTCCTCAGTCCTAACATGATCACAATTTCCCCTGTTGCAAGGCTGAAACCCTGCTGGTTACTCATGGTTTTGTAGCTTCACAGATACCTTTGGTGTCTGATAATAGGAGAGGCGAAATAACTGGATGTGCTTCCAGTTGGAGAGCAGGCTTCCCTAGGGTCATTTGATGTTCACTTACCAGTCTCAGGTCTCTAACGGCTGGTCTAGGCATGCAAGTGCAGGGGGTCCATGTATCATAAAGCAGGCGGTGATCTTCTCGGTCGGTCAATTTCAAAGGCGTTCATCCTACAGAGAAAAAAGTCACTGGTGGGGTAGGAAAACCCTAGCTCTAATATTCACCTTCACAATAGCAGTTTTGATGAAAACTGTTGCTTTCTTTACAAGTATCAGTTGCTGGGATCTTAGACTTCTCCAGCCTGCCAGATCTGCACTGCCTGGCAGACAGTGGATCACCAGCTCACAATCCTATCTCTCTGTCACACTAGCACACTGACTGGTCTCAGCTTGTTTACTTCAGTTACGTTTTATATTTGCTGAACTCGATGTTCTATTGCTCTAAAACTCCCAGGGCTGGCTGAGCTCTGAAATCCCAGCCCAGCCATGTAAAGCATGCAAGTAAAGTCTGCAGTGTTGCAAACAGATGATTGGCCCAAATTTCTGGGTTGATCTAAAAGCTCTGACTCATTTTCCAGTCATCTTTGTAAAGCCAGAGGCTTGGAACTGCATGGGCATCACCCAGTATGTTTACATCCTGCAGTTCTTTTATTTCAGTATCTGCTACCTTTATTTTAAGTCATGAGGGCTGCTTTATTCCTGTCCTGGCCCCACTGCCTGCCATGAGGCTAGGACTGTTTTTAATTTTCAGGGCACATAGCTCATAAAATTTAGCCCCATTTTTGGGGGCTTAAAGTGACAAGTACGAGGCCTTAATATTACATGCCCATTTCCAATCACTTGAAAGGCACCTACTGTATAACAAAAACATATGGCTCATCCCTGACTTTCAGCCCTAAATTTGAAAACACCAGCGATGTTCTAAAGCAAAACAGATGACGTGTAAAGCTGATGGTAAAGGAGGAGTCAGTGCTGCAGATGAGCTGACAGATGACCTAATCGAGTAGCCTTACGAAAAGAACATCTTGTTCAATATATGCCTGAGTCTGTTCTTCACACCATATGGCTTATTTGTTGCCTCCATTTTGGGAATAAGGGGCAACACAGAGAGAAGAAATATGTAATGGGGTGACATAACACTACAAGTGAATGAAAGCAACCGTGAATTCCTTCAACCATGCAAAGACAAATCACAAAAACCCAAAGCGCAACAGATGTTAAAGACACTCAGAAGTTTAAACCGCATGCCTATGCCACACCAGAAATACAGCACAAATGATCAGTACACAGCTACAAGGTCTAACAGTCCCAGAGTTCAAAGTCTACACTGCATGATGACAGTCCTTTCCTTCTATCTGTCAATATAAATGCTAAACTGAACAAGACCCCAGTAACTCTCTGGTTCAAAAAAAATCAGCCATTGGGAGTTAACACAATGTCCACAATGGTTAAGAAAATAATCACTGGGGCACAGATGAAGACTGACAGAAAGCTTACAAATCACAACATTTGTAAGCACCTATTACAGACCTTGGTGGACTATGGTGTGCCTCTAGCAGACATAGTCCAGATTTCTGAGCATAAAAATTTACAAAGTCTGAATGACTACTCCAGAATAAATAAAAAAAATAAGAAAGCATAACAAAGATTTTTTACTGAACTGGCACCAAGTGCTCAGTCCCTGACCAACAAGAGCACATACATCATGATACACATATATCCAGAACCATGGGTTCAGCAAGCACTGGTTTAGAGTCAATTTACAACAGCAGTATTGTGATAGTAAGTAACCTTTCTTTTCCAATGAGCACTAATGGCTACATTTACAGTTTAGCAAATACCTGAGGGCTAACTGAGTGGGTTATTCTGTAAGAAAACAGTTGGAGTCTTTATTAATTATAGCATTGATGATCTAGGGTGATTTGTGTGCTTTTTATGGCTGTGTGCAGTTTAATGAAATGAAAAGTTTTAAAAGCAAAACATTTACAGTACTCCTGCTGGCTAGACCTGATGCACACATAGAAAACAAAAATATTGAATTAGTGCAATTTAGTGGAGGCCAGAACATCAGGCTCCTATCTCTAGTAATTGCTGAATCAGTGGTCCCGAACATATCACTGTTACATGGGACAGGAGGCATTGTAGGAACAAGAAAAGTAATAAACCACACTGAGATGGAGATCCACAGGGACTATAAAACTATCGTTAAACTAGCAGGTTAATTTAGAAAAATCTCCTAATAGCAGATAGAGGGAAGGACACACTAGGACCACGCAAACATATCAAAACACTCTGCACAACATATGTTTTTGCAGATTTTGACTGTACTACTACTTTAGCACCAAACCAGCCTAGTGTATAGTGAGTGAGCAGTTGCCCATGGCTACCTCCCAGTTAGCAGTAAACCATGTGCGGGGATACCATGTTAAATTGAAGTTATGCTGGGAGTGGTGCAGTGCAGTGGCTGTGGGGCAGCAGTCTTCAGGGAGACTTTCTGGAGACTGCATTACTGCCCCATCTGCATGCACCTCTCTGGGCTGAGGGAAGAGGTTGCCAGACCCAAGGCCAAGTTAGCGTGGGTTTGGAGGACCTACTCCCTCACCCAGTGACCACCTAATCTGCCGCCACAACCTCGGAGGTTGCACAGAAGGTGGAGCGGCTGGACAACAGTGGACTCAGGGAGGGTTAGTGTGGTGGAGCATAGGCACATCCCCCATCTGGTACTACTATGACACACCTACGTTGCACTGGCCAAGTGGAAATGTCCCACAGAGACACCCAAAGTAGTGATCTGGGTGGATGAGGGGGATCTCCATAGCGGAGACCCCAAGAGGGGTGACAGAGAACCCCAGAGGAGGAGGAAGCGAATCCTGGTGGGGGACTCCATAGTAAGAATTATACAGTTGGGGGCAGGAAAGGATGAGGGGAGGGAGAATAGATGCCTTTCCAGTGCCACAGCTCACAGGGATGGAAAGAGGATCCAAAGAATCGCTGAGGCAGCAGAAAGGGAAAGAGTGTTGAATATCATCTCAATTTGGGGGAAAATGACTGGCTAGGGATGAGCCAGTAATAGTTCAGGAGGAGTTTAGGGAACTGGGGAGGGGTCTTAGGCAAGTAGAATGATCTGTGATATTTTCATAGGTGCTACCTGTCTATGGTGGGGGGAGGACAGGATTCTCTCTTTTTTAATTCAACATGTTTTATTAGGCATATCACAGTGCAAACAAAGTTTAAGAATTGAAAGTTGTACCATCCATGTAAACTGTCCAGCAAGCCCTAAACTATCTCCCCCTTCCACGAAAATCCCCTCCCCCTCCCCCGCGATGCACTCTGCTTTTTATTATCCTAAAATTAGCCAAGGGACAGCAAGAGAAATCATTGAAATATAGTTGGAGAGAGAGGAGAGGTTCGTGAAAACAACCAGAGAGGTCGTATCAAGGTAAATACAGAGCATATAACTTCCCCCATCTTTTGTTGAAAGATGAGAGGCGATGGTGCACACTCGCAATTAAATGTTCTAGGCAGAATGCAAATGATATTTCATGCAACCATTCGGCATAGGAAATGGTAACTTGATCCATCCAGTGTCTAAGCACTAATTTTTTGACCGCCATAGAGATTAAAGCCATATGAAACCGTCTCTCTTTCACCGGAATTCCGGAGTAATCCCCCAGAATGCATATGACAGGGGAGAAAAGGCCCTGAATGCCCAACAAAGGATCCAGAGCGGATTCTATTTGGTTCCACAACGGGGATATCCTTTTACAGGACCATAGTATATGAAGCAGCGAGCCTTCCTCTTTATTGACCTAGTACACATATTGGAGGTAAGGCTCTTCATTCGGGCCAATTTTACCAGAGTATAATACAGATTATTTAGAATACAGTATTGTGTATGTCTGTATCGGTCCTGGGTGAGGTATGTGTATAGGCCTGTCCATATTGTATGCCAGTTAATAACTTCATCAGGGAAAGAAACCTGCCAGACTGGAGAACCGGCAGTCGAGTGAGTCTGAGAGAAAGTGAGAATCAGCTTATATACCATGGAAATGCCGTGAGGTTTATAAACTGAAGTCTTTATTTGTTTGAGAAAAACTTCAATACGAGAAGGGTTACACTCTTTCCCTATTACTTTAACTAGTAAGTGTTTGAGCTGTAAAATATGAAAGGCCGCCCGTGATTTAAAGCCCAGCTTAATGAGGATCTCCTCGGTAGATAATATAACACCATTTGAGTAGAAATCTGCCACTGTGGGCTCAAGGGGGAAGGGTAGCCAACATCTGGTTATGGAAGTTCCCTCTATTTTAAGATTCAAATTGGCATAGAGCAGCTGAGAAGGGTCAGAACTCGAACGCACCTTATAGAATCTGAACATTTGAGAGAGAACTCTTAGCGAGGTACCATGCGGGAAGGGCTGCAGGGATTTTGGCAATTTTTTAAGGGGTGTATAAAAAAGCGATGAGGGGGCTACATTATGGGTAGTGAGAAAGTCAGCCTCTATAAGTAGCCAAATAGGAACATAGTCGTGGTGAGCACAGAGATCAGTTAACGACAGCCATTTCCCACACTTATTAAGGTGACAAGCTCAGTAATAAAACAAAAAGTTAGGAAGACGTAAGCCCCCATCTACTTGGGTAAAGAGAGCTTACTGTAGGATCTTCTAATCACCTTGTCCTGCCAAATGAAGGCTCTAACTTCAGAGTGAATGCGTTGAAAGAAGGACAGGGGTAACCAGACATCCAACAGATTTAATGGGTAAAACAGTCTAGGGAGGACATTCATCTTGATGGTATTGATTCTACCCCAAAGCGAGAGAGGGAGCTTATTCCATCTTGATAAGTCTTGTCGAATGTTGGACCATAAATCTTCTAAATTAAGTTTGCGGAGTAATGATAAATCTGAGGTAATATAAATGCCCAAGTATTTAATGGACTTGGGAGTCCATTTCAAGCCAAAATCACTGAAAGCTGAGCTATATGTTAATGAATTAAGGGGGAAAATTTCAGTCTTAGTAATGTTGAGTTTGTAATTTGAAAATTTACCAAAAGTATCTATAATACGTAATGCTTCTGTTAAGGAGGAGACTGGATCCGAAAGGTGAAGCAAGATGTCATTCGCGTAAACCGAGAGAGCGAGAGTCCTATCACCAATTGGAATACCAGTGATTAAGGGGAAGGAGTTTAGTCTCCTAATCAGGGGTTCAAGATATATGTTAAAAAGAAAAGGAGATAGTGGGCAGTCCTGTCTTGTGCCCGAGAAAAGAGGAAAAGCCTCGGACAGGACTCCACTACAGTTTATTTTTGCCGAGGAGAGGAGTATAGAGTCTGAATCCATTTGATAAAGGTTTCAGGAAAGCCCATTGTCTGCAACGTAGCCCATAGGAAATTCCAATCCACTCTATCAAATGCTTTTTCAGCATCAAGGGATATAAGAGCCATTGGAGAGGGGGAGGTCTTAGCCACCTGGACCAGATACGCTAGTTTACGAAGATGGTCAGCAAGTGTTCTACCTGACACAAACCCAATTTGCTCTAGGCTGAGAAGCGGAGTCCAAACCCTTTCAATTCTGCTAGCAAGTATCTTAGTCAAGATTTTAATATCACAGTTTAACAAAGAGATGGGACGATAACTCGCAGGAGATTGGGGTGGTTTATCCGGCTTGAGAAGAAGGATAATAGAGGCTTCTAATAGAGATGGATCGATAACCTGACCTGAAAGCATATATTGATATAACCATAGTAAGTAGGGAGCAAGATCGTAGTGAAAGCTTTATAAAAGTTTGAAGGGAAACCGTCCGGACCGGGGGCCCTAGCCGAGGCAAGTTTATGGATAGCAGACAAAATTTTCTGAAGAGATATAGGAGCTGATAAACAGACTTGTTGTGAAGGAGAGAGAGTAGGTAATGGTAAGGCAGATAAATACTCAAATAATTCAACCTGAGAGGGGGATACTGGACACTGACTATAAAAGGAAAGATAAAACTGCCTGAAAACGGCATTTATGTCTCTCGGGTGTGTTTTAATGGTGCCGTCCAGATCGTTGATCAACTGAATAAATCTGGATGCCTCTAGTTTCCTCAGCTGCAATGCCAAAAGATGACTTGCCTTTTCCCCCTGCTTTATGTATTTTGCCTTAGTTCTCAAAATAAGAAACTCTGCTTTTTCCTGTACCAAACGAGAATACTGATTCCTTAAATTTAACTGAGATTTTAGCACATCAGGAGAAGAGGATGAAGTAAGAGAATGCTCAACTGTGTGAATCTGACCCAGAAGGAATATAGCAGCCGCCTCTCTCTTTCGTTTACGAGTGGAGGAAAGCCTAATAAACTTGCCTAGCAAAAAACATTTTAGGGCACACCATTCATGGTCCATCCTGGTGACCAAACCCTGGTTATTTGCATAAAAAGTTGAATCATGTCTGAGATCCTGGTAATAACGTAATCATCCTTTAAAAGCTGTGTATTTAACCGCCATGTTGAATCTCTTTGGAGGTTCTGATTTAACATAACTGTGACCCAGGTTACAGCATGGTCCAATATGACAATCGGCTCTAGGGCAGAGTCATTAAGACCGTGAATGAGAGAATGACTAAGTAAGATATAATCTAGCCGAGACCAAGTGGAGTGCACCATAGAGTGAAATGAGAAAGCGGGGGTCTCAGGGTTTAAGAGACGCCAGGGATCGCATAATCTGTTGGTATCCAGAAAATCAGCAAGAGCTCTTTGGACTTGAGTAAGGGGCTTAGGCAATGAATTTGATTTATCCAAATCTTGAGTGGGTGGCAGGTTCCAATCCCCTCCCAAGATTAAAGGGAACATCAAGAACTTCTGTAATTCTGTCAATAATTCCTGAAAAAATATAGGGTTTCCCCCCACCGGCCCGTACACACTCCCCAGGACCAGTTCAGTGCAGTCCAATACTCCTTGGACTAAAACATATCTCCCCTGTGGGTCAGGGATTGTTATTTTGGGTTGAAAGGCTATCGCCTTATGAATTAAGATAGCAGTGCCACCACTGACGGATGAGTTACCAGCAGCAAAAACTTGCCCAATCCCAAGTCTGTGCAAACCCCTCGTTTCCCCAAGGAGGAGATGAGTTTCCTGAATAAAAGAGATATGGGCCTTCAGCAATGATATGTGTTTTAAGTTCTGAATTCTCTTGTTGAGATCACGAACCCCTCTTACATTCCAAGATATGAATTTTTTCAAACCTGTAGCCATTGGATATTATACCGAACAGTACATAACCAAAACAATATACTATGAGAGTGCACCGCTAAACCCTCCCCCATCAAACTTACATACATTTTATTAAATAGGTATTCCCACAAAACCCAAGAGAAAACCCCAAGCATACTATTGACCATGATGACATCTACAGGATGCGGGGAAACCCCATCAACAACGATAGAGAACCATGGAATACCATATATTACCAACCCCCAATCCTCGTAACTATTTACAAATATCTCTCCACCTAGCTTGGAGCCCATTAAAGAAGCTAACTTTTGTTCGATGGTAGAGAGCCCCCAAGTACCCCATTATAATTACCCCCGATATTACTAACCTGATAGAGAATAATAAATGTAACAGCTGCCTGTACCGGGTACCCTTCAGACCCCAGCTTAGGTATTAATGCAAACCAGCCTGATATGCCAAGAGTTGTCCCCAGAATATCAAACCAAATAAAACAGCAAGCGAGAAGAATTAGGGTACTACCCCCCATACTTCAGAATGTGTGGTGGGTTACTTTTCAGCCAAAGTCCTCCCCCTCCTGCCCCCATCGCCCCTGAAGGAAAAAAAAAGGGGTGTATTGGATTTAATCTATGGTTCGACCTGGAATACCCTAACAATATGTAAGCTACTTATAAGCTCCATGTAGTACTTCTTATTTCCACGGAAACCAGAAATGAAACAAACTCAGCTTTACATTCTCCAACCAAAATTAATAAGGAAGCGATATGAACGTATAGTAAATAAGATTATCGAGAGTGCAGAGGAAAATTCCAGAGATAGATGTACCAAGAGGAGTATTGAGATAATGAGAAAGACCAGAACAGTAAAGGGGGATATGAGAACTGAAGTCCTGTAGAGAGAGAGAGAGAGAGAGAGAGAATTCGAGAAGAGCCAAACCCCAATATATTAATCATAACATAATTGTCTCCCTAAATACCAGAAGTCGAGATATAGAGAGAGAGAGAAACCCGTGAGAATAGTTTGGGTAGTGAATAAGAAAATAGGTGACATGAGTCTTTCCAGAATTGTATACACATCATAATAATATAATCATCGCCAGAAAGCAAAGCATAAGAGGCAGCTTCTCGAATGTGCGGGTGTTCCCCTGGGGAGCCATATTGGAATGGGCCAAGCTGTCCAGTCAGAAAGAGTCCCCACTGGAAACAAATGGCACCAGGAAAAGGGGATCCAAGGGAAAATGGTGCCTCGTTCCCACACAGAGTCCTCCGGGTTCACAGGCCATCCTCCGCCTCTCTCCTCGATCGCCGCCGTCCTCACCACACTGGAGAAGAACTCCCCTCCCAAGAACGTCCCTCAGAAAAAGTTCCTCATTGGTAAACCAGCCAAACAACAGAAGGTACAGTCACAGCAAATAGATCTTGACAGTAAGAAAGCAAGAAAACCATCCTAAGATTGAAATAATGCTGGCATCTTCTTGCAGAGATCGGCTTGGGCCTGTTCGGCCGAGTAGTATGATAGCCATGCTCCATCTACCAAAACTTGCAGACATGCTGGGTATGCCATGCGAAACTTGATACTGGCAGCTATCAACTTGCTGACTATGGGATGAAAGGAGGCTCTTTTCCTTCAGGTTTCTAATGGCAGATCCTGAGTAATTCTTAGGCGCTTGGCCTCCCATTGTATAGATTGTAGATCTCTGACTTTGGCCAAAATATGCTGCTTTTCCAGGTAGTTGAGAAAACGAATGATCATCGGGTGAGGGGAAGCATTATCCTCTGGTTTTGGACGTAGAGACCTGTGCGCCCTTTCTATTAAGTAGGTAGGATTGTGTGGGGAAGGGCCCACAATCTTGGTAAAGAGTTTCTGGGTAAATAAAATTGCAGAGGGACCTTCTACTCCTTCTGGTAAGCCAAAGATCAAAATATTGTTACTCCTGCTGCGCCCCTCTAGATCCTCGGTTTTGAGTTGTAATTTAGAAATTTGTTGCCTTAACTTAGTGATTTCTGGATCCATCCTGTCTTTCCAGGTCTCTAGAGAGTAGGTGCGAGCCTCCGTATCTGCCATGCGAGTTCTGAGTTCAACCATTTCAGTATGAATATTTTTTAAATCAGCAGCGATATCCAGGAGCGTCTCCTTAAATGGTTGCAGCTCTTGCAAAAAACGCTTTTCTGAAAGCGGAGTTGATGCCGCCAAGGTAGTCAGTTGTTCAGCTGATAGTTGTGGAGAGGTTTTACCTTCTTTGCCTGTTTGTCAGGTGAGACTGGGGGCATGTGTCTGGGTAAGGCCGTTTTCATCTCGGCCTCCATCTGAAAGTGTAAGAGCAGAAACTGCTGGAGAAACAGCCAACAAGCTCCGTTAAGTGACCAGGAATATAAAGATGTAGAGTATACCCTTATTTTCCAACTACACAGCACTAGATGAAGTTAGATTATCAGCCAGGGAAGCGGGAGCCAAGGGAAGCAGCAGCTAGCAAGCCCAGACCATCATGTGATCTCCCAGGACAGGATTCTCTGCACCAGCCTCTTCAATGCATGGTTGAAGGAATAATGCAGAGAGAAGGGTTTGGGATTTATTGGGGACTGGGGCCCCACCTGGAGGGATAAGGGCCTGTACTGGGGTGATGGCCTGTATCCATACAAAAAGGGAGCTGTGGTCTTCAGTGAATGGTTTAAATGCTGCATTGGTGAGCATTTAAACTAGCCATGGAGGGAGGTGGAATGAGGCAGGGAGAAATAAATGCCCCCCCCCAGGCTCACGAGGTCAGCAGTGAGAATCTTGAGGGAGTAAAAGGGAAGAGAGATAAAAAAAATAGTGGAGGAAATAAGGAAAGGCAAATGGAAAATAAGAGGAAGGCTGGCAGGACAATCTGGAGAGCCATGTGTACAAATGCTGAAAGTCTGAGCAGTACGATTGCAGACCTAGATGCCACCATGGCAGATGCGGACCTGTACATAGTAGCAATTATCAAGTCCTGGTGCAATGAAAACCAGGACTAGGTAAGTAACCATACCAGTGTATACTCTGTTCAGAAAAAACAGGGTAGGTAAAAAAGGGGCAGGAGTGGCTCTTTATGTCAGGGACAGCATAAAAGCTACCGAAATACAGGGACAGCAGGAAGGAGCTGAGGTACTGTGGGTCACCCAGGAAAATTGAGGGGGCCCCAATTCACTCAGGAGTAATCTACTGACCTCCACCACAGGGGGGAAGGTGGATAAAGTTATTATGCAAGCAATCCAAAGGATGGCATGCAAAGGGGAGGTGTTGCTGGTAGTGGACCTCAATCTACCAGACTTGGATTGGAGCTTACCAGCTGCAGTAACAGTCAGAAGTAGAGACATCCTGGACTCCCTGCAAGGGGCTTTCCTCAGGCAACTAGTTAAGGAACCCACTCATGGGGGGGCAATCTTGGACCTAGTACTGACAATACTGACAAACAGGGAAAGTGTTGCTGACATCACAGTGGGTGGCCAGTGATCACCATACAGTGTGGCTCAATAAAGAACTGGGCCAGAATCAAGCCGCACTAAGATGAGGGTACTGGACTTCAGGACAACCAATTTAAAAAGAATGAGAGAATGTCTCAGTGGCACCCTAGCAGGGATAGGGAAACTGAGGGGGGAGTCGAGGAACAATGGGCAAAAATAAAGGGGGGCATTGAAAAGGCAACAAATCTCTGTGTCAGGCAGGTTAACAAGGACAAGAGAATAAAGTGACTGCTATGGTTCTCTAGAGAAGTGCGAAGAAAGCAAAGGCAAAAAAACTAGCATTTAGATTGCACAAGAGGACACAGAGACAAAGAAAGGCAGGGAGAGCAGTTGGGAGTGCAAAGGTGCAAACAGAGGAGAATATTGCCCAGTCAGTAAAAACTGGGGATGAAACATTCTTTAGCTATATAAGCGAGAAGAGACAGACCAAAGGAGGGATAGTAAGGGGAAGGAGGGGGTTGTGAGGAAGAGGACAAAGAAAAAGCAGACATATTGAACAATTACTTTTGTTCAGTATTTACCCAGGAAGGGGTAGGTAATGGGCCAAAGATAAGGGACAAGGGCATTAAAGGAAGGGAGGTGGACACTGGTCCTTTTACAGAGGAGAGAGTCCTCAAGGAACTAGCACAATTAAAAGTAGACAAGGCAATGGGACCTGACAGGATTCACCCTAGGATACTGAGGGAGCTCAAGGAGGTGCTGGCTGCACCTCTGACAGCTCTGTTCTACCTATCACTAGAAACAGGGGAGGTTTCAGGGGACTGGAGGAGGGCAGATGTGGTCCCACTAAATAAAAGTGGAAATAGGGAGGACACAGTAAATTACAGACCTGTCATCCTGACTTCTGTAGGGAGTAAAGTAATAGAATCACTACTGAAGGAAAGGATTGGAGAATACCTTGTAACCAGTGGATTACAGGTTCCAAGGCAACATGGCTTTACAGGAGGAGGTTTTGCCAGGCAAACCTGATTGAGTTCCGAAATTTGAAAAGGGATTATTTATTTGTCATACATTTCAGGACAATGGAGCTTTGATTTACTGGGCAACCATCTAACTGGAAATAATACGAGAAGGTATTTTGCGTATGGCATTACACAACACTTTTCTTTGACCATTATGTAATAGAGAAAGGCTTATCTTCCAATGATGTAGTTCTAAATTCATTTATTTTGCTTATTTATTTGGAAATTGGTAACAAGGAAAGGCACACTGAGCTAGAGCTTGTTTCTAGGTGCAATCCAGGGTATGGGGGAACATAGGATACAAGGACAGTAAGCAGATCAGCAAGGTACACAAGAGACAACATAAATAAGGTCCTGGAAATTGTTGGTAAAAAAATCAGTAAGATAATTAAACATGATACAGTACTGCAATGAAATATGTTTGTCAGAAATACTGAGGTAACATACTTATTCCTGCCATCCAAAATCTGATTAAAATGTTTATTTCCGCAATGCTTAAGCAATGGGCATAATCAGCTGTCAGTCCAGGGAATCCAGAATTTTATCAATCTCTGAAAACAAGGGGAGTAATTAAGTAATGACATTCAGGCCCTGGACACACTACAGAACTGTTTTTGAAAACCATTTTTAAAACCTGTTTAGCTAAACCATTTCAGTGCAGCCACACTACTCAGTAACCATTTTTGAAAATGGTTTAGTGTGGCCACACTGCTAGTGTTAAACCTGTTTTCCTTGTAACTATTTTGTGTGAAGTCCAACACACAGAACTGTGCTTGCCTGGACACACTGCAGCTAGAACTGTTTTAGTTAAACCATTACAGCTTAAAACACTTTTACTCCTGGACAGACCTGCAAGTAAAACCATGCTAGCTCTAAAACGTTTTTAAAGATGGTTTTAAGACTAGGGGCTGGATATTCAAACTGCGCCATTCAAAGGCGCAAGTCCTTGCGCTGCACAAAACAGATGCGCAGGGGTGTGTCCCGTGCGATATTCAAAGGAGTTGCGCTATTGAGCAACTCCTTTGAATATCGCTCCCCAGCCATAGCCACTGTGCATGGCGCAGTGGAACTTGTGCAAGCGCAAGTTGACAGAGTGGAGCAGTCAACTTGTGGTGGCGCAAGTACCATTGAGCCATGCGCAAAATCACAATATTCAAAAGGTGACATGTAAATGGGGCCATAATACATGCAAGGCACAGGGGGGGCCATTTGCATGTCATTATAGCCCCATTTGCATGCCATTAGCATGTAGGTGCGCCCATCCCCGAGGACTTGCGCCTGGCGCCCTGCCAGGCAGCAGCCGTCGGGGACTGACGCACCCTGCAGCCCGATCTCAGGCATCAATGTGGCTCCCCCACCTCCTCCCATACATCTCCCTGGTGGTCCAGTGGACCAAAATGCCCGATCGCGGGCAGAAAGTACAGACCCCACATCCCATATTGCCCGGTCTTGGGCAGAAAGTATCTAGAACCCCCACATCCCATGTGCCCGATCGCGGGCAGTAAGTAATTGCCCCCCAAAAACATCTCCCTGGTGTTTGCGGCCCCCACCCACCCACCCACGAAGCCCCACCACCCGCTCCCCCGCAGCCAGCGGGCGGCAGCATCCACCGCCTGCCGCCCGTGCCCGCCCGACTGACTGGCGGTGGGGCTGCCGCCCATTGATGCAGAGCTAGAGCCAGTGGGCGTGCAGCCCATACCGTACATGACAGTCCAGATTTGTGAATGACATTCATTCACAAATCTGGACTGTCATACGGTATGGCTGCACGCCCATTGGCTCAGCTCTGCACCAATGGGCATGCAGCCCACCGCCAGTCAGTCAGGGCGGTGCAGGGCGGCAGGCGGGTGGATGCTGCCTGCCGGCTGCCGGGGGTGGAGCGGGTGGTGGCTTGCAGGGTGGTGGTGGGGGCCACACTAGACACCAGGAGATGTTTTGGGGGCAACTTACTTACTGCCCGCGATCGAGTACATGGGATGTGGGGGGTTCTAGATACTTTCTGCTCATGATCGGGCAATATGGGATGGGGGGGTTCTTTATACTTTCTGCCCTGCATTGGGCACATGGGATGTGGGGGTTCTAGAGACGTCTGCCCGGGCGATCGGGCATTTCGGTCCACTGGACCACCAGGGATGTGAATGAGGAGGGGGAGCTACATTGATACCCGTGATCGGGCTGGGGGGACAGGGACTGGGTTGGGGGCCAGCCACAGGTGGCAGCTGCTGTGTTGCGCCCTGCAATGCAGCAGCACACCTGTGGGTGGCCCTCAACTTAAGTCTTTTTTTTTTGGTTCAAAGTTGTGCAGGCGCAGGTTGGGGGTTGCGCCTGCACAACTCTGCACAGCCTGACTGAATATCGGGCTGTGCAGTTTATGCATGGTTCCTCCCCCTCCTGTTGAGCATGCATTCATTTGCACTGCGCTGTTGCTCAGCCTGTTTTCAGTTGCGCAACTGCCTCCTGCTGAATATCGCAGAATGGCGCAATGTAGGACTTGAGCATGCGCAACCCTGTTGCGCATGGCACAACCCTTTTGAATATCCCACCCTAGGTATCTAGCTGGGTTTAAAAACACTTTTGTTAAAACGTTTTAAGGGGCTTGTAGTCTGTCTGCAAACAGTGCTAGGCTGATTTAAACTGTTTTAAGGCACTTAAACCGTTTTAAGTTCCCCAGTGTGTCCAGGGCCTCAGTTGCTTGGAGTACACGTAGCAATAACAGGTTTCTGTGGATGATTAAATGCAGAGGCGAAGCTGAGGCATTTAATTATCCACAGAAGCCGGTTATTGCAAGTATACTCCAAGCAACTGAATGTTATTACTATTATATGACTTGGAGTCATGTTTATTTTTTGTAAAATAGAAGTAGCAACACATTTTGGGTCAAGCAACAGAAAGCTCAGTGCTGCGCGTTCACTCAGTGCAGCAGCGTGGATCCGAGGGAACACTCGTTCATAAATAAATTATACATTTTTGATAAAACAGAAGTAAAACATAGATTTTGATATGTCTGGCAGGGGAGAATAGCACAAATCTACTGATAGCCCAAAACTAGCGCTGTAAAGTTACATAGTTTGTATCTAAAAACGGAAGTAGGATTTCAGGCATGCATATTAGCAGATGTGTTATCGCGCATGCCTGGAATCCCGCTTCAGTTTTTGGAGAGACACTACTTAAGTTTACGCCGTTTGCTTCAGGGTATGAGTAAATTTGTGCTAGTCTATGCTGTTATACGTACTAAAAGTATGGTTTACTTGGATACAGTTAAAACCATATTTGCATTTTATAATAGTAATTTGTATTCCACAGACCTTCAATTGTTGTGAATCCTGGCAGGGTCCTGAGTGTGGGTTTGGCATGTGTCCCATTAAACTACTGTAGGCGTGGTTACGGTTCATTAAACGACTGTGGGTGGGGTTATTGTTTCATTAAATGACCGTGGGAGGGGTTTGGGTAAATGAACGACTCTGGGGGATTTGGTTTGCAGTTTGTGAGGGAATAACTGACAGGTGTTCTGTTTTGTGATTGGCTAAGAATAGATACTGTACCTGTCGTATAATTAATGATAAAAAATACACTAGAAAAAAGACACAAGGTTAATCATGTCTATCCTCATGTATGTAATATTTCTGCAAACTGGATTTAATCTGCTTCCCCACTGTACAATCTTGAATTCAGGGCCAGAGGCAGTAGAAACACACCACTAACATATAGTAATAAAGGTATTAAGTGGGTCTTCATTATCATTATTTATTTATTTGCTTTTGATATTACCTAGTATTTTATCCAATCGATTTGACTTATTACTACATTTATTTAGTCTTTCAGTCACATCATATCACAATTACCAAAATGGAGTCCTACATTTTTTACTGGGTTTAAGGCTATCCGAATCCCTTCTATATCTTTGGGTATCACTTCTTTATGTGTTCCTAGGCTAAGTGCTGTGCATTTGGAAAAATATATGTAAGAACCAGACACGAAGGAAAAGAGTCATAAGATATCCAATACAGGCTGCATGGAATTCACATCTTGTAAGCATAAACAAATATCATCTGCATAGGCATATGCCGTAATACTGAAGCATAGAAACATAGACTTTGACGTCGGCTAAGGACCACTTAGCCTCCCTAGTCTGCCTATTTCGCTACCTACTAGATAAACTGTAGATCCTAGTTAACCAACAGCCTATTTCTTCTTAACCCCCACAAGAATTGTCTTATGTCTGTCCCATGCATTCTTGAATTCCCCCACTATTTCTGACCCCATAACCTCCTCAGGAAGGCCGTTCCGTGCATCCACCACCCTTTCTGTGAAAAAATACTTCCTCGCATTGTCACTGAGTCATTCACCCTCTATCTTCAAATTGTGTCCCCTTGTTCTTGCACAACTCTTTTTCTGAAAGATGCTACTCTCTTGGACTTGGTTGATTCCCTTGAGGTATTTAAAAGTTTCTATCATGTCCCTCCTCTCCCTCCTTTCCTCAAGGGTATACATATTAAGCTCCTTTAATCTCTCCTCGTATGGCTTCTGTTGCAGACCTTGCATCATTTTAATTGCCCTCCTCTGGACTGCCTCCATCCTGTCTATGTCCTTGTAGAGATGGGGTTTGTAGGACATCGAGAATGGCCCTGCTCTTGGATGTGGCTGCAGCAAAGGTGCTCCAGTTAACATCTGACATATTCAGATCCCCCATCAACAATATTTCCCCTTTCTCTGCCATCCTAAGGATGCCTTCTATCATTTTCATGTCCATTTCCTCCCCTGAGACGGGGGTCTGTATACATCCCCTGTGCAGATTGTGGTGCCTTTTCCAGTCTCCAGGCTGACCCACAGTGCATTCTCTCCTCCCTGTTTACCCATTTGTTTCATTGCTTTGATCCCTTCCCTTCCCTTACATACAGAGTTACTCCTCCTCCTCTTCTACCCTCCCTGTCCCTCCTGTAGACTGTGTACCCTGGTATGTTGACAGTCATGGTTCTCTGTGTACCATGTTTCTGTGACTGCCACGATATCCAGGCGTCCCTCTTCCATTAAGGCCACCAGTTCAGGGAGCTTGTTACCTAGACTATGGGCATTGGTACTCATTACCCTCCATTTTTTGATGGCCTTACCCCTTTTTGCCCCATCCCTGTCCTTACTGCCTTTGCCTTTTTCCTCCATTTACCCTTGCCCTTCTCCCTATCAACATCTCTATATTGGTGCTTACCTCATTAACTACCCTGATTTTTTTTTGGGTGGGGGGGCTAGGATTTCCCCTTGCTCCTTTTCAGTGCCTCACCCCTTGGCTAGTTTAAATGCTTGCCAATGAAGCATTTAAACCTATCACCTAGAATCCTGGTTCCCCTTCTGGACAGATGCAGACTATTGCGCCAGTATAGGCCTGCATCCCTCCAGGTGGACCCTCAGTCTCCAATGAAGCCACAACCCTGAGCTCTGCACCAATTTTTCAACCATTGATTGAATCCCATGGTGCAGAGCACCCTAGCCTCACTCATGCCATAGACAGGCAGCACCTCTGAGAAGGTTTCTATGCATGCTACTTGTCTAAGGCCCCCTCCCAACTCCACAAACTCCTCCTCTACTGTTCTGATCCCTTTCCCAGCCAGGTCATGTGTCCCTAAGTGGACAATGACATCCAGCTCCCTCCCCTGTGCAGCTGCTCCTGTGATCCTGAGGACTCACTCCCTGTCCTTCCAAGCCATGCTGCAAGGCAGGCACCTTACCTCTCTCCCCAGTTCTACCATCCTAACAATGGAGTCCCCCACCTGGAGTTGTTTCCTTCCCCTGTGGGGTCCCATGCCAACCTCCTGTGGGTCTCCTTTGTGAAGGTTCCCAGCATCCTCCTTGGTCTCCACTGTTGGTGCCTCCATAGAGTAACCACACTCTGCTAGAACGGCATATGAATTGTGGAGAGCTACAACTGGAAGGATGCACCTCTGTTCCATCACCCTCACCCTCCCTGAGCCCACTGTGGTCCAGCCACTCCTCTTTCTTGACAACCTCTGAGGCAGCGGCGGTGGCCCTGGTGGTCCCTGGGTGGGAGAGGAGGTCCCCCAAATCCTGGCCAACTCAGCCTGGAGATGAGCAACCTCCTCCCTCAGCCCAGAGAGGTGCTTGCAGATGGGACAACACCACATCCTCCAGAACATCTCCTGGAAGACGGCTCCTCCACAGCCACTGCACTGCACCACTCCCATCATGTCTTATTTGTGGCCACTTAACTGCTGTTTTGTGTACTTACTCTTTCCTCTCGCTGTTTATTTATTTTCTTTTATTGTTATATAATTGTTTTTCTCCCTACTTTCCTACTGCCTCGGTGCCCTTAAAGCTCCTGATCTGTATCTGGCATCTAAAGTCCTCGGATGCTAGGGTGACCAAAACATTTTCTTAACAAGGGATCAATTGCAAAAACATACAGTAGGGCACTAATGGTGCACACCTGTCTCATTCCCATAAACATTTCGATCTGCTGCCTCGTCCAACTATTAACATATGGGGTTACTGAAACGGGGCTATAAAGCAGTGTCAACCAGGTTATAAATGTTCTAGGAATACCATATCTTTCTAAAATAGGAAATAAGTATGAATATTCAGTCCTGTCACAAACCTTGTCTTTATCAAGAAATATCAGAAAACCTGAAAGCACTTTCATTTTTCTGCATTCAACTAATTCTCAGAGCATAAGTAAGTTGTCTGTGATAGCTCTATTTTTATGTGAACAAGACTGATACAATATTATTACTTCTCCTGCCATCTGATCAGTGTTTTCACAAAAATGTTGTGATCCTGATTTAAAAGACAAATAGGTCTCCAATCAATAATTGCTGCTGGATCATGCTTTTTAAACAGAAAAATCAAAAGGGCTTGATAGGTTAATGATTCCGAGCCAAATATTAATTGTATACTTCAGATAAACATGTTGAGGCCCATTCTACCACTAGATGATAACGTCCTGCTGTCAATTAGTCCAGTCGTGGGGCTGTTTGAGTGACAGAGCCTGATTTCCCATTTTGACCTCCACATGTGTAAAAGGAGTAGACAAAGCCTTGGTGATATCAATACCCTGTATTTATGCTGGGCACATTCAGATCTGTCAGGAAATCTGTGATGTCCAGTTTTGTAGAAGTATTTCCTGTTGTACCAAAATTTTGTCTTAAATGTTGGACTATCTGGTGTAACATAGATTCTTAGTCTGACATTGTAGAACCTGCTTCTGTCCTTCAATGAGACATCTGTCATAGTGATTCTGAGCCAGGGTGTTCTTGGATTCCATGTCTCTGCTGTGCTACCAGACTGTAGGCTCTGTTTAAACAATAACAACTGAGAAGCTGGTCATTTCTGAGGGATTAACGACTGGGTGGGGGGATGATTGGACCGAGGCGCACCTAGGTCTTGATCAACTGCTCGTCCTTATTGGGATGCACTTCTGGGGAATGCTCCCGTGGCTCAGGCTCCTAGTGATTGTGTCATTGGAGGTTTGTTCAGGTATATGAGCAGCCATTGCTGTATGGGAATTTGGTAACTTCACTGGTGACATGAGGCCCACAGGTGAAGTTCACTGCATACTATGGAACTGGAGTTCAAATGATACAGAAATGAGCTACTGTATATGCCATGCAGAAGTTTTGTTCAGTGCAAAAATCATTACAACTAATCTGAAAGCAGAGTATTTGGAACCAAATGGCTCATGAAAAAGATCTAGAGTGCCTTATGCAGCTAGATTAGTGTTGTTTGTTTCTGGTTTTGCTGATTTATTTAATTTATAGTACTTGTTTTGTTTTGTCTAGTGAAGCACTGCTGTGTGGGGGAGGGGAGATTTTTCAGCTAGCAAAAGCAGCCCATAAAGAAGATCAGTGACACAGATACACAGAAGGTGACAGCAAATAAGGACAGTGTGGCCCACCTCGTCTGCCCCTTTTCCCTACCTAATGCATTATAGCTGACCCTAGTTAATCTGTGGCTTACCCTCTCTTCCCTATTGCTAGAGTACTCCTGTGTCTATCCCATGCATTCTAGAACTCCCCTACTGTTTTTTCCCCCACCACCTCCATAGGGAGGCTGTTCGAGCATCCACTACTGTTTCCATGAAAAAGTACTTCCTCACATTGCCCCTGACCCTACCCCCCACTAACCTCATATCATGCCCCCTTGTTCTTGTTCACCTTCTTTTCTGAAAGATGCTACCCTCCTGTTCCTTGTTGATACCCCTAATGTACTTGAATGTCTCTATCATATCCCCCTCCTCTCTCCCCTCTCCTCCAGGAAATACATATTGAGGTCCTCTAGTCTTTCTTCATATGACTTTTGGTGCAGTTCTTGCACCATTTTTGTTGCCCTTCTCTGGACTGCCTCTATTTTGTCTATATCCTTCCACAAATGCGGCCTCCAGAAGTGGACATAGTACTCCAGATGAAGTCTCAGTAGTGATCTATACAGTGGCATAACCGTCTCCTTTTTTCTGCTGGTGATACCTCTCCCTATGCACCCTAGCATCCCACTGGCTCTCCCCACAGCCTTATCACATTGTTTGGTTACCTTTAGGTCATCAGATATGATTACCCAAGGTCCCTTTCTTAACTGGTGGCTGTCAGTACCTCCCCCCCATCTTGTACTCCTCCCTTGGATTTCTGTGCCCCATGTACATAATTTTGCATTTCTTTGCATTGAATCATAGTTGCCACACTCTTGACCACTCCTCAAGCATGTTTAGGTCTTTTGTCATATTTTCCACACACCCCCGGAGTGTCGACCCTGTTGCAGATCTTATTGTCATCTGCAAAGAGGCATACCTTCCCCTCTAGCTTCTCTGCAATGTCAATTATGAAGACATTGAAAAGGACTGGCCCCAGCACAGATCCCTGTGGTATCCTGCTGGTCACCCCCCTCTCCTCGGACTGAATGCCATTTACTACCACCCTCTGTGTCCTGTCACTCAACCAGTTTCTAACCCAGATTTGTATCAAAGTAAAAACTAATTTCAGATTATAACCATGCCTGGAATCTGTCTGCACTTAAAAGGGCAGGATTGAAGTGACAACATGGGGATTTCAAGGAACCTCCAGCTGTCATTCAAACTAAAGAAACAGGGGCATGATCTGATAGTAAAATGGGAAGTATGCAGCATCCAGCAACTCAGGCACCAGGGAGGGACTACCCAGGAAGAAATCTAGTCTGCTGCAGGTGTGGAATCTGTTTGAACTGAAAGTGTACCCATGATCCTGAGGGCGAAAAAGCCTCCATTAGCCTTGTAGATTAAACTCTTTACATAGTTGGTTTAGGACAAGCCTAGATTACTGATGTGAAAGAGTACCATTGGCTAATGGGATACTGTCAATGAAAGGGTCTGGAATAAAATTAAACTCTCCCCCTACTATAATTGACATATTAGGTTGATGCCACTATGAAATATGTTGAATAAGTTGAAGGTAAAAATCCAGGGTATCTGCATTAGGTGCATAAATATTCACCAACAACAATGGTGCCCCAAAAATCGAGCCCACACTAAAAATGAAGCAACCTTCCTTATCAGTAAAGATACAATCGAGTTGGAAAGGGCAATCTTTTTTAAAAAGAACTGAGGCACTTCTCTGTTTTAAAGAAAAAGTACTGGAAAAGGCCCTACCTACCCATCCCTTCCCCAATTTAGATGCCTCTGCCTTTAAAAGGTGGGTTTCTTGGAGAAAAACGATATCAGAATTAAGGGAACACAAATAAGATAGCACTTTTTTTCACTTAATGAGGTGGTTCATGCCCTGAACATTCCATGTGACAATTCTAATGTTATTCATTTACTCTTAAGCAATAAAAATCCAATAAAAAAGGATTCAGAATTTCTAAAGTAGAAAGTAGGCTTAGACTGGGAGTACACCTTAAAACTAAGCAAAACTGAGATGGTGTCATGTTAATATTATACCAACAAATTCCAAAGGCAGAAAGTCAAATAAAAGCAAATTCCATAAGAGTACCATATCTGTGTGCCAAATGACCCCCCAACCATAGACATAAAAGACAAAAAAAGAAAAAAGATTTAAGAAGAAAACAGTGTCTGAATAAGTTCAGCAACTCTTAACTAATCCCCTCAATATGCAGAGGAACAAATACAAAAGAAAAACTAATTGTGGTTAACCCCCAACTGATGCTGAAAGTTTTTAGTTAGTTAGACTCTTATTGTTGATCGGTTAAATAAACCATTACAACATCACACAGACATCACCAACATACTAAAATATGTCCAGGAGAAATATGAGTGATACATATCAAAATACTCATTACAAAATTAGTCTTATTTAGCCAGGACAGTAGTTCCGTAGAGCAAACAGGACAGTTAAATCAATTATTCATAAATATATTTTAAAAATACCTTCATACTACGTGAACCTCTGGTATCAAGATATAATGCTAGAAAGGAGCACAATATTATGAAACTCCTCTGGGGAGGAAGATTGTAATCAAGGAGGGTTATTTAATTTTCCTTGGTGCCATCATTTATACTATCTATCAATATTACCATACCACAAACCATTTTCCAGCTAAATCAATGAACAGAATTAGGCCACACAATAAATAGGTCCCATTTAAGGAACCAAGACATGCTGCAGAAATTTTATGATGCCAACAAAAATAGAAAAAAGCTCAGTCATTGAACCCTCATTTAAAAATCCCATGTTACTAGTAATACATTCCCCTTTTTGGTGAAGCTCCAAGGTGCACCCCGCAGCGCATGCTGCCCCATGCTCCCTTTGACACCAGGTATGGGAAGATTTATATGCTGACTACAATAAGAAATTATTTGTGAGTTTATCTAGACCATGCCTTCTTCCACCTGTGCACACTTTTCTCTTTATGTTCAAGCCTCAAGAACCCATTATTAGGCCCATTTATGGTTACCAATTCTTATCCAAGAGAAAAAATCATGCCACACTAATCAAGTCCCATTTAGGGTACCGAAACATCCTGCTGAAATACTATGTTACAAACAAAGTGGAAAGGTTCTGTCACTGAACTTACTTTGAGAAATTTTGTGTTGTTAGTAATATCGTCCCCTTTTTGGTGAAACCCCAAGGTGCACCCCGCAGCTCATGCTGCCCCATGCTTCTATTGTCACCAGGTATGGGAGGATTTATATGCTGACCACAATAGGAAATCATTTGTGGGGTTACCTGGACCATGCCTATTTCCAATTGTCCCTATTTTTCTTTTACCATTCATACCTCAATAATCCATTATTAGGGACATTCGTGGCTGCCAGTTCAAACTACTTGCAGGGTCATATTGTTTAAGCACATCCATAAAGCACCTGAAAGAATTTTCCTAATCCCACCTTTTCCTCATTATTCCATAGTTTAGTGCATTTCATTCTAAAATCACCTCATTATTCATGAGGTCCACACAAATATAAATATTATATACTAATACTGTTTCAAAATATCCAGCTGTAGAAAATGAAGGGTATATATCCTCATCAATTTCCTGCCGAAAGAGATGAGAATCTCTAATAAAAACAGTTTAAGATCAAAATAGCTTGTACAAAAAAATTTCAGGGCAAATACACATCAAATCTCACAATCTTTAAGATGCTAGAACAAAAGTAGCAAATAAAAAAAAAACAGCCTTTAGAGGCAAAGACATACCTCCCACTTATATTGCAATAAGTCTGTATATTCACAGTACATTGTTATACTGAAAAAATAATAAATAAAATGGAGCTCCAATGCACTCAAGAGTTCCGTGATTTAAGACTGCATGCCCAAGGCTCCAAAAAACAGGTTTCTGCCATTCTTAACCAGGCACAGTCACCAGTAAAAGATTGAGAAACCATGAAGCAACAAGTAGCAACAACCTTTTATAGTGTGGTGCTTTTAATATTGTTATTTGTTCATTGCATATAGTTTTCAAGCAAATTCTGTTTAGTTACTCACCCAAAAATAGGGACCAGTTATCCCATCCCTATGCAGTAATATAGTTTAAATCTGATTTCCAGACTGTACTGAGGATTTCAGGTAGTCCAGGCATTGCTAACCAGTCCAAAATGACTGAACTTCCACAGCTTTTAGCCACAAACTTCTTTTCCAAGCTTCTATTTTATCTTCGATCCAATCAAGGGTGTCAAGGGTATAAGCACCTGTGAAGAAACGCAAAGGAGAAATCGCTCTCTGAGCATAGTAAAATTGGAGCAGGTTCAAACTTTAGATTTTAAAATCCCCAGGCAGAGCTGGCATACCTGTTAAAAAAAATGCATAACAGCACACCAAGGTGCAAGCAATCCTGTTTCCCACAGGTATGAATCGGATTCACAATCCTCTGGAGCAACTCACTTGTTTAAATGAGCATAGAAAATAAGCATCATGTATGAGTGTCTTCTCTTATGTTTGCCACATTTCAGCATTCACGTCCAAGTATTAAACATGCAGAGTTCTCTCAGTCGGTTCTACCTCATAAAAAACAATGAAAGGCAGCACAACATTTTGCCAGGCGCATTTGCAAACGATACCACAGCCAAGCACAGCAGGGAAAAAAACAAACTAGCAGTGTGTCCATCAGAAAGACTACTCACTCACATTTAAACTATTTCCTGGCTCATTATTAAAAGCTGGTGCAAAAATAAAATGCATTTTCATTCATGAAATTATAAGACTGCACATAGAAACATTAAAAATACTTAAAATCTGGAGTCCTGAAGAGCTCTCCTTTGGCGTGGCATGGTGTGATGTGGAGCAGAGCAGCAGCACGGCCACCTTGCTGCTTGGTTTCTCAACCACACCCTATGTACTCAAAAATTGCATATAACTCCAAAATTCAACACATGGAGTAATGTAACTATCATAAAAAAAGAGAGTATAAGGCTCAGGTGGTGGAAAAAAGGGGGTCAACGAAGATGCCTCATTCAGACCCTCCCACCCCCAGCAGGCAAGTCATCTGGCATAATAGCCTGATATTCAAATGACTCCTGTACGTGGCTGACCAAGAGTACCCTCCCACACCCACCCTACTAAAGAAAAAAGTAAGGCATATTCAGTTGTTGGCCAGACTAGTATATGAGTAGCAGCAGTTCCCTACTTAATTACAAGGAATGGAGATGTTGAGCTCTCTCTTTCTAGCAGAGGCAACTGAACCTCATAAAAGCAAATAAATATAAGCCAGAATAGCAACTCGGAGAGCTGAAGGACGCAACCCACAGGCTCTAACAGAGTAGAATCCAGAATAAACCCATTCAAATATCATATTTGTTACCAGGGAGCCCCCACCCCATAATTCAACATAACACAACTACTGAACAGAAAAAGAGGAAGAGCCTTCTCCCAGTAATTAAAGCAATTAATCCTTAAGGAGGCAAATGCATAAATGATCAAATAGTTTAGTCCAATGCACTACATGAAGCAGCCCACTAAATCGAATGAACTAAGATCTAGATTACATCTTGTGGGGGAACTGAACTGCAGCCAGTGACCCTCCCACAGGATTGCAAGAGTCACAGGATATTTTAATGAGTACTGGATCCATTTAGTGGAAAGCTATTTTTTAATGGGAGCAAAGGCTTTCCTTCTTGCAGCAACATCTTTGGAATATTCTTGAAACAGATGGATGAAGTGGCTGTTCCGCTTCAAGGGGCCCCTCTCCCGTGTCAACTTTTACCGAAAACCTCAAAAAATAGACAATGATGGGCCGGGATGGCATGCCACAGGCAGGTCGGGGGCCCAAAGACTGATAAGCTCTCTTTATTTCCAGAGGCTGATCCTAGTAGAAGTCAAGCGTCTGCTGGATAAGTTGTTGCAAAAATTCAGACATATTAGTGCCCTACCAGCCCTAATGGACTCAGTATTCCTAAGACTATTTCACTGCCATAGGTTTTCAAGGTCCTCCAACTTCTCTAAGGCAGATTGCGGCTGTTTTTCCAAGCAGATAATGTGATCTCCATATCTGACTTGGTCCAACTCAACCTTCAGTGAAAAAAGTTAATTTTCAGCAGTCCTCTGCTCAACCACATCCATATGCTTATTGAGCTGGGAGACCAATTATTTAATGTTAGGAATATCTTGCATCAAACAGTGGAGCATTGCCCAGATATCTGATAGGTCTTCTAAACCCAGTACTATGTGGGTCTCTGATGTCGCCAAATTGAAGCAAAAAACAGTACACCACCATCAAGTGACGTATGGCACTCAATCACAGTCCCGGTGAGGAGATTCCTGATAAAGAAGGTATTAGCCAGTAGAGTGACTTCTCTAGTGTTGGCTACAGTTCCTAGAGTAGGGCAATTGCCACAAATACCGGCCAGATGTGACAGATGTTAGCAGGGTGGAGAGGAGCCAATGAATTAGGCAGCCATCTAGGAATCCCATGCGCATGTGCCTCCAGCACACCAGGGCTTGATTCCCACAACCTCCACTTGTGTACTGTGTGACCCTGAACAAGTTACTTAACCTTCCCAGTGCACCTGGGTCACCCCTGAAACAGTCCATGTGCCTAGTGGGCCTTACCAGGTAACTAAAACAAAAAAATGTAGCCACAACATTTGTAGAGCTCTCCTCTGAGATACACAGAGAAGATCTTCCCACTGTAGCGTGTATGAAAGGCACTGTAAAACTGATACTTTCCTTTTCCTTTAGGGGTGGGATTAGGGAGGTAGCCTGCTGGTAAATGTGTCAGGTGGGAGGTGAGAGGAGTAAGACTAGCAGGAAGACAGATATGTTAAGGGAGATTTTGGGGAGGCCTTTGATGTGGAGCTTTTGCACCATAAAAGAAAGGCTTTCTTACAGTTAGTGAGGGGAAAGTATTCTTAAAAATAATGTTAGGGAAGGGTGACTTGCTGGATGCCAAAACCAGAACTAAAACCTGGAGGGGGGGGTATTTTTGGCATAACGACCACCTCCTGGGTTTTGCCCACCTCTAGTCCGGATTAATTAATTCAATTAAGAAAAAGCACGTCAAAGCACAGTACTCACACACACACACACACGCACACACACACACACACGGCAGCATGTCTGCTACAAGGACATGCACTACAGTAGACTGCACAGACTCTGATACACCAGTGGTTGGACAATGCCCCAAGGGCCCGATGAGTGTCCCGAACCACAAATGCATGGGTGCTGCCCCCACAGTTATGCATGCAGGCTGCCAAGACACACATCCCCCCCCCACAGCAGAAGCATGCAGCATAGTGCAGACATGTGACCCAGATGGCAAAAAACACAATGTAAGGTACTTACATGGACATGTCTACAGAATGTTCCATCACAGCCTGGCTTTCCCACTTGCCGCCGTTGGTCCTGGCAGCCTTGTTTTTGCTCCCTGGTCTTGGCTTGGCCCTGCTGAGCCCTGGTGTCTGTGCAGGAGGACAAAGGAGATGTTATCAAAAACATGCAGTGGAATGCATGGCACAGTACCATAAACCCTAAGAATTACACACACCTACAGTATATAATGGTACTATATACCAACTGCCACATCTTCATGTTGTGGATGTACAGGACCATGCAGGACCACGTCCTACATTTGTGCAGAGCCATGGCACCCCCACACAGACTGGTGAGCCAGGGCCCAGATGAAGCAGGAACTCTATATCCCATTGTTCTAGTTATGGCCCAGCACTATTACAAAAGCTCATGCAATACCCATATCAATCCATCCCCACCACCCCTGTCCAACATACCCATACATGTCAGCTACAGGCCATGTACACCTCATAATATGCTGTAAGGTGCATGTAGCTCCAGGTCTCAAACAACAGGAGTGCAGGAAGGATACATGTGCAACAGTAGGGGAGGGCACTGCGCCTGTGAGTGTAGCCCAACACAATGGCCGGTCCAAAAGTGGCACACCCTGTGCTATATAATAGTACACAATGCATTTATTGTCTAGCCATTGTTTTGTTTTTTTTTTCTAGTAAGCATTTAGCTGGTACTCTCTCCATGCCATTCTTGTGACTTTCAGCCAGTAGTTTAATTTTCTTGTATCTATCATGGCCTGTACATCATAGAGTCCTAACTCATCCCTTAAGTATGAGGCTGGGAAAGAGAGCCCCACCCCTAGTGTAGATCTCAAAACCTTATGAATTGGGCTTGTTAATTTCTCTGAGTTGTTATACTCCCATATTTCAGCCCCGTATCGTAATTGAGAGAAAAATGTCATGTTAATTGCAGTAAGAAGTGGCTTTACAGTGTTGCCTCCATATAACACATTGAATGTGTTAAGGCCTTTTGCAGTCTCGGAGGCCTGGTTTATATTGTACTTTATGTAAGAGGTCCATGTTATGTTTGAAATTATCACAATACTCAAATATGTATAGCTTTCTGCATTCTTCAACTTGTGGGACCCAACAAACCATGACTCTAAGCGTTTCTTCAGTCCCGATATCATAGTTTGGGTTTTATGTATATTTATTTTCAGCTTTAGTGCTTCTGATTCTTGATTTAGGAGATTCAATTGTTTTTGTAGGCCCCTTTTAGTTAATGATATGAGAATTATGTCATTGGCATATGCCAATGCCAGGCAATGGCTTTCTACTATTTTAGGAGCATCTGCATAAAATTTTTCTATTTTCCTCACCAAAGCCATCAATATATAGGATAAATAAAGTGGCAGCCAAAGCACACCCTTAACACACTCCCTTGTTTATACAGAACTTTTTGGATACCTCACCTTTCATGCCTAGTCTAATACTGGTCCATGTATTGCTATAAAGGTGTCAAAAAATTCCCACTAATGCTGGATCAATGCCCCTGTCAAGCAGTATTGCCCAGAGTATTGACCTATCTATTGTATCAAAGGCTGAGGAGAAATCCACAAATGCTACATACATTTTCTCTTTCCTTCACACAACATATTTCTCAATCAGATGATACGGTATGAAGCAGTTATCTAATGTGGAATAACCATTCCTGAAACTAGCCTGTAATTCTGAAATACCATCAGTTAATTATATTTGTAATTTCAACTTCTCAAGTACTGTATAACCTTAGAGAATATTTCAAGATTTACATCCAATAAACTTATTGGCCTATACATATTTGGATCATCTAGTCTCGTTTTTTTATGTATGGGAACTATTAAAGCCCCCTTTCAGGTTTCTGGAAAATGACTTTCTTGAATACTTTTGTTATAGGCGAGTTCCAGAATACCACACCAATCTGCAGTATTAATATTGTATACTTCTGCAGGGATTCTGTCTAAACCAGGGTCTTTGTTAAGTTTTAGGGTTTTTATTGCAATGTATATCTCCTGTCTTGTAATTATTATTTTACTATAGTCAGTCAGTCCCAGTGAGTAACTACTTTCCTGCTCTTTATCAAGGAATATCTCAGAAAAATATTTCAGCCACTTCTCTTCAGTAATATATACATCAGGCATAGTTTTAAACTTGCCAGAACCCTTTGCAACACAAATCCAGAATTTTTAGTGTCCCTGTTCTCTATTATTTTGCAGTGTCAGTGGCTCAGTAGGTAGCACACTCGCCTCTGAGGCCGGGAGATCAGAGGGCTATGGGTTCAGTTCCCACATCTGGCACTTGGGTTAATATCCCAGTACTGACACTGTAATGCAGCATGAGAGGGGTGCTGCATTTCTGAGGTGCCGTCTTTCGGATGAGACGTTAAACCGAGGTCCCATCTGCCTGGATTGGTGGTAGTTCAGGCGGATGTTAAAGATCCCATGGCACTTATCGAAAAGAGTAGGGGAATTTCCCCGGTGTCCTGGCCAAATTTCCCTCATTCACTAAAAATACCACCAACAGCTTAATCTGGTTCAAGGTCAATTGGCATTCATCTGTATCCCCTTCCCCCGGGTTGTGCCTGAAAATAGGCAGGATTTGTCTAGTGCACTTACCCGGTCAACAAAAGCTAAATAAATAAAATAAATAAATTATGTCTAGCATTTTCTCTTATTGTTTTATATAAAATAAAACTTTTTTATTATTTAATATTAATTAATACTGGTTTTGCTTCCGACTTAAACCTTTAAAAAGGGGTTTATCCCTGGATTTCATTATTTGCCTTGTTTGTGTCCATAGAGCTGCCTTAAACTCTCTACATACTTTGTCAAACCATCCATCATAGTTGTTTGAATGTACCCCTGCCTTGGTGTGCTTATACAAATCTTGTATGATATTATCTACATGCATCTTCTGATTTCTTCATGATAACTGAATCCTGGCTCACACCCTTGACCCCGGACAAATCAATCAACGTACCCAGATATATCATCTACCACTGTGATAGACCGACTAGAGGGGGAGGGGTTGCAATATATGTCAAAAGCAAATTCACAGTCACAGTCTTTGACTGTACCTCAAAACTAAGGAATTTGAATGCCTTGCTCTAAAATTATCACTTTCAGTGAGAAATCACTCCTATGGCAGCATGCTACCGACCACCGTGCCTGGTGGCTGGGCACTTCTGCCACACCTTCAAAACCTTCTTGACTCTGCTAATACTGAGTGTATTCTAATGGGGGATTTCAATCTAAATTGGAATGATGACAGCTCTAAGAAATTGAAGGATCTATGCGATGTTAATGGTCTGTTACAAATGGCGACTGCTATAACGTGACCTAACAGAAAAAACCCTGAGAGCAGCACCCTCCTGGACCTTATGCTAGTAAACAAACCTCACACTATCTCGCATACTGGAGTATTTTTCAACAATATAAGCGACCATTGTGCTACTGCCTGCATCAGACATCCTTACCCAATAAAAACAGCCTCCAAATTCAAACTGAAAAGATGCCTGAAAAAGTTCTGCCAATACACTTTCCTGAAAGATCTAAGCAACATTCATTGGCAGGATTTCTATCTAGCCCTCACCTTTAACGAGGCATATAACATCTTTCACAGCCTCTTACTGGGGCTAATAGACAAACACACCCACTAAGACTGATCAAATCAAAAAATAAAACTCCTGGCTGGTTCTCTCCCATCCTGAAGAAAGCACTTAGGGATAGGGACTACTGGTGGAAAAAAGTGAGGAAATCCCACCTGGAGGCTGATTGGTTAGCATTCTGTACCACTAGGAATGCTTGTACCAAGCTAATTAGGTCAGAAAAAGCTAGGTACTTCCAAAAAGAACTAGAAGACAAAAAAACAACTCTGCCAAATTTTGGAACATCCTCAAAGAAGTCGAAGGTCAGTCCACTGCAGCACCCCTTCCAAAAAAAATTGGGTCTGATGGTGCCACCTATACGGACAAAGCTGATATACTACAGAAGCTTAATGATCACTTTGCCACTGCAGGGCTTGCCTTTGACACCTCACCTATCAGCAAACTTAGCCCGGTAAGAGACTACACTGTTGGCTTCACTGATAATCACAACCATAACCAACCGCATCCCACCCCCTTCAGCTTCTTCACAATTATGTTCAAGCAAGTGGAGGACCTCCTCCTTTCTCTGGTTACAAAAAAGAGTGCGGGTGCAGATAATATTGAACCTTACTTCCTAAAACTTGGCCATACCTATCTGACCGCCCCCATTACACACTTATTCAACACCTCTCTGATTCAAGGTGAGCTACCTGTCTTGTGGAAAACTGCCCACATCCTACCATTATTCAAGACTGGGGATCCGAGTGATATGAACAATTACCGGCCTATTTCTATACTATCTGTCCTCTCTAAATTACTTGAAAAAATTGTCAACATCCAACTTAGAGAACATTTGGATTCACAAAAGTTGCTAAACCTGGCTCAGACCAGCTTCAGAGCCAAACACAGTACAGTATCGGCTCTTGCCAAAGTAACTACAGACTGGCAAATGGCCTTGGACTCTAAGAAGCATGTATTTGCCTCTTCCTTGATCTAAGTAAGGCCTTCAATACTGTGGACCATACCATCATGCTTACTGCACTGAGTAACATCGGACTTGATAGTTCTGCCATTAAATGGTTCACCAGCTCCCTAACCAATAGGTTACAACAAGTCAAAGCCATGGAGATCCATCCCCACAAAAATCCTTGTTACGGGGAGTCCCACAAGGCTCCATCCTGGGCCCTATCCTCTTTGCAATATACATCAATAATCTGGACTTGCAGTTGGGCACAGCAAATGTGCACTTATTCACAGATGATACTGTACTCTATACCACAAATTCATCCTTGGATCTGGCCCATGAGTACTTACAGAAAGACTTTGTCACCCTCTAATACAACCTTCTCACTCATAAGCTCCTCCTCAACGCCAAAATGACTAAAGCAATGATTCTCTCACCAAAGTCTACTTCCGGATGTCCACATATCACACAGATCCAAACACTCTTAGATGAACCCCTTGAAGTAGTTGTTACCTTTAAATACCTAGGGTTCCGGCTGGATAACAAGCTCAACTCTCTGTGCCACTTAAATGAAACCTCGAAGAAACTAAGACAATGATTAGGTTTATTCTATCGCATTAAACACCTACTCATGTTAGAAGCCAGAATGAGACTAGTACAAACTACATTCCTACCGATATTGGACTACGCTGACTTCCTTTACAGTCATTACCCATCAACGATGCTAAACAAACTGGACACCCTTTACCACCGGGCTTTAAGATTTATCTTAAATCTCCCCCGTAGTACACATCACTGTCATCTATACCAGGTTTCGGGATGGTCCTCACTCTCAACTAGAAGAAAAAGGAATGCTGTCCTCTGGTTTTTTAGAGCATTATCTGATAACCTCCCTGCATACATCTCGAACATCTTCAAATGGGCTAAAGGTTCCTATGGCCTGAGACACTTCTCCTTAATCTGCTTCCAGATTCCTAGAGTGAAAACTACCCTTGGCTCAGCAGCAATCAACTTCTCACTTCCATCACTTTGGAACACTATGCAAGACTCATTAAAATTATCCTCACTTCCAAGCATTTTCACATTCAAAGCTCTATTAACGGATTATCTGAAGGAATCATGCAACTGTTTCAGACACCGATGACCCCTAAGCCCCGGGTGCCACTCTCAAATCCTACGCCTAAGTATCTCATCCACCCCACATTCCTAACAACAGAAACCTAGGACCTACAAGCCTAGTTCCCTTAATCCAAGATGGCCCTGCCTATTCTCTACCTTTTACCTATTCTGGCCTCCCTTTTGACTGCCTACTCTTTCACCCCAATTTCTACCCTATTCCTTAATACCTCCTTATTTTTTATCATTTAGGTATGAGCTCTTACTTAGGGGAGACTATATGGGATTGCTGTCTCTTCTCATTTCAGTAAAGCTTATTATTATGTACCTTGCATGTTAATTATGTTGACTGGTATGTATAGGCCCATATTGACCGGCACCTTCACAATGTTTTTCTTTTTTTTTTTTTTGCACCCTTGTCCACTGTAATTGTAATCTTATGACGTGTACTGTATTGTATTAATGCCCAGGGCCACCTTGAAAATGAGCTTGCTCAATGGTGTTTATGCCTGGTTAAATAAAGTGATTGATTGATTGATTGATTGATTAATAAACAGTTTACCTATCACTCTCCATAGGTCATTTGCTGACCCCTCGATAAGATTTCCCAGATCACATGTTAGCAAATAATTCTGGGTTGTTAATTTTACATTATGTTCTAAAGCTGCAGACCAAGTGATCTTGTACAAAATTATCTCAGTTATTGGAACCAAATGTTTCCTTAGATATTGGTTCCTTCTGTAAACCTTTCAATATTATTGGGAAATTATCAGTTTCAGACCTAGCAATAATCTATAAGCTTTTCCAAACATTTATAGCCCCCGACCATATTGCTAGGTCTAGTACAGACATTTCAATAGCATTGATATAAGTACATTTGCCAGTTAAGTCACCATAAAGTCTAACATTTAACGGATACATATTGGCTTTTCTTAAAATGTCCACCAGTTTATTTCCAAAATTATTCTTGGTATTGTCTTGTGACTTTCTAGAGAATATGCTGAGCACTTCATTCATATATTCATATATTGATTTATCCTGGAGCCCGTCAAAATGAGCAATTCTTGAATTTAAATTTCCCAGTAATAGTCTCTCATACTCCAGGAAATTCAATTCATAACTCAACAGTAGAGAATTTAATTGATGCCAAATATCCTCATAATAGAACTTTGAAGCTGCCAGAGCTATATAAGTATTTAGAAGAATTATTCTGACAGTATTAGGTGCTACCTTAATACAAAGAAAATTTCTATCTGTATACATCATTTGAGTAGAAGAGAAGGATTGTACTCTAATGCAAGTTGTCAAACTTCCTGCTCTTCTTTCATATTTGCTAATTTTTCAACAGGATGTTGAAAAAGTTCATACCATTTATCCCTATAGTATTCACATCCATATGCCACGATTCTTGTAGGCATATTACATCTGCTTTCATAACAAATTCCCTCCACTCTTTGTCTACCAATTTATGTTCCAGGCCAGCAACATTCCATGTAACAAACACAAAATAATTATCAGTATCTGTTCCTAATGTTTCTTCTAGCACATTTTCCCAGAATGTGGTATTAGTATTTTCAGTATCCACAAACTTGCCCTGTTCAGCAAAGTTACAACAGACAAACTTTACATTGCTCGAATTATCCACATCCCCTTTTTTTAGGATGCTTTGTATTTGCTTTTGAAATTCTTTATGTCAATTCTGATTTGCTAAGACCTTGTAATTATTAAACAGTGGAATCTCTGAATTTACAATAGATTAATTTTGTTTTACTCCTCCTTGATTTACTTTGGCAAATATTTCCATAGGATCTACTAAACGTAAGCCATGGGCATCTAAGACAGAACTTTTATCCATTATTACAGAGGCCATTTCTTTATTTCAAACCAAGGTGTCTTCTATGAGACATCTTGTCTTCTTTCTACCTTTATTACACCATTTCCTCTTAAATCTAACTGTACAAAATTGCTGAACAGGTTACATAAGTATCCCAATAGTCTGTGATTATTTTTCCTTGGCAGTTGTTTTAATCCAACCAAACTTAATATCACTGGAATTTCATCGCTGTCAGCCATACCCTTCGAGGATTTATTAAACTCATTCCTATTGGAATAAATTATAAAGAAACCTTTTTCCCTCTAATAACTCACCATTGTACCAGACATTATTGGCTATTTTAGATGAGCTGAAAAAAGCTTCAATAGTGATTTGATGACTGTCCTGAGTTTTCTTAACCTCTATGATATCCTACTCATATAACTCTAGCTCTAGTTCTTATGCAATCAGATTAACCAGAAAAAGTCTCAGTCTCTCACCAGTTAATTGTGGCCAGCCTTTCTGTGCTGTAATTGTCAAGAAGGATTTTTGTATTGTTTTGGTAATCTTCACCTAGTTGTTCCATGATGTTAGGTTCTGTTTCTGCATTTACATGTACCTGTGTTGTTCCTGATTTCTGTTTTTTATAAAGTTCCTTCTTTTCCCCCTCTTCTCTTTAATATTCTCCTCCAAATTCTCATTTTCCTGTCCTCCTCCTATACCTCCTATATCTTTATGCAATACATTGATTTCTTTCTCCAATTCAGTTAATTGCTTTGCTATACTAATAGTTTCCTTGTAGCCTGTTTTATTACATACCATTTGTTTATGCATATGTTCAGATCCTTCCAGAGACTGAGGTACAGTATTAGTCTATGGCTCTTATACTGGCTCCACAGTTCTACTACTTAATGTATCCTGATTGGTGCTGCAACTAGTTTCTGACTCAGTGGAGCTGAAATTTCCGATATCTGTTTTTCCCTTTTCTTCTTACTTTTCCCTTTCTTGACCCTTTTTTTTTCTAAATTGGGTGTCTGGAATGTTAATAACACTAAAAGCAGGTCTTTCATTAGTATTAACTTCTGAAGAATTCCATACATCAGAGTCAGACTCCATTGGTGGATTGATTTGATCCAATTTTCTAATTACATCATCCAATCTAGCACCATTCACAGCAATGTCCTGTCTAGCTGTTTCTAATTAATTCTTGAGCACAACCAGTTGTTCCATTAGGAGCAAATTTGCTGTATACTGATATTTCAATTATGCTATCAATTCCTCACTTAGACAATATGGTATGTACTGTTGAAAACCAGTACTATTATCTAACATAATTTCCACCTGAGATAACCTAGTGCTCCTAGAGCCCTTATTTTTATATCTGGTCTGCTTGTCAATTATTTTAATCCCATCTATATGTGTTGTAATTCTGTAGTTACAGATTGTATTTCTACACTAGTCATAATTATTATATCATTATCCTCTGAAACAGCACTACAGTAGGTCTGCTTTAATTTAAATTCTCTCTGTGTTGTCACAGGGTAAATTTAAAAAACTGTTATCTTCTGAGACTTCCAGAGAGCTATCAGGAACTTCACTCTCCTCTGACTCTTCACTGTCTTTACAGGCAACTAAGTCGGGTGATTTTTCCAAGCTATTAACACCCCTAGCTTTATTATACAGCACTGGTAAATATACATTTGATCTAATTATAGATGTCAAGGTAATTTCTTTACTAAAATTAATTTTTAGATGGTCTGTAATTTTTGTTTGCTTACTCTTTCCTATATTTTTTTTTTTACTTTTATTCTTCTTCTTTACTTTAGCCACCTCTGTTAGATCAATTAAAGGACTGCTGGCTCAGTAAAATAAATGCAACCTTAAAAATATGGGTTTTGTAAGCTAAAGGATTATGTAAATAAAAACATTACTCTGAGTTGGAAGTACAAAAATATATCAAGAAAAAAATTCAAAATTTCTGGATAATTAAAGATATAGAAAACATAAACAATTCCACATACTCCCCATGGTTTGTAAACAACCATGGGTGTCATGGATTTAAATATTACTTAGACAGCCTCATAGATCCTGAACTGAGGGAGGTATTTGCAAAATACATACCGTAGCAGTGTTCCCTGGCTCCTCTCCTACCCCTCTTTCATTCACCAGTGTTTTCTGCTACTTAACTCCCACATCACCACTGCTCCCTCCCCACTTCTCTCCCCCTCCTCTTCTAGCCTCCTTCCCTTGTGCAACCCTCCTCACTCTCCGGCCCACCCCCTTGTATTCCCTCCACCTATCCCTTTTTCTCCTCCTCCTGTTCCCTCCCCCAGTTTTGATCACGCTTCCCCTCTCCTCCAAACCCAGTTCTCCTACGCCTGAGCCAACACAGCCTCTCTCTGGCTGCTCCACTCTACTAAGCAAATCCTCTCCTTGTTACTTTTGCTGTACTCAGCACTTACCCTGGTAAGGTCATATGTTTCAGTCTACTCCTGAATAGTATATAACACTCTCCTTTTTGCACTGATGCCTATACCAGTTATTATGTGTCCTGAGTGCCCAGGATTAACTGACTGACCACTGCAACATATGTACTAATGTTGACAAATTGTAAACTGCAATGTATATTACAATGTAATCTGTTACACCCTAGGTAACCTATGTGTTGTCTGTTTTGTCTTATGTACTTATATGACCTGGAACCTTGTAAACAAGTCTCTGACTCAAAGGTATTAATCCCAGTTTGAAATTAATAAATAAATAAAATAAATAAATATAAGTTTGAATACTTGGATAGCAATGTGTTATCTGCTAGATTTAAGAAACTACCTGTTTGCTCAAAAGTGTTATTATACTGTTGGTAAAAAGGAAGATCTTCGCCATGTCTTATGGGAATGTGAATGGTACAAATCTGCTAGAATATATTGGCCAAGTCCAATGGTTAATAATTGGGATAATGTAAATCAAAATTTTTTTGACTATGATCTTACTTAATACTGAAGATGATTATACGATAGGAGGAATGGCTGAATATTTTCAGCAAATTAGTAAAATAAGAAAACAGAAAGTAAAAGGGATTCATACCACTATCATATAAAACTAGATTTGTAATGCCATCTGGGCCCTAATGAAATTAGTAAAATTTTCTGCCAAGAAAGCATATGATTTAAGGGTTATTTATGTATCCATAAGCAACATGCTAAAAGTGTTTTTTTAATCCAAAAGTTTTTCCCAATATTTTATATGTAAATAATCTCCTGAAAATTTGGACTATTTAATTGCATGTTAATTAATGTTGTGAACAAAATCTGTGGTAAAATGATTTTACGATAATGTACTGTGTATGTTGTTATATATAAATTGTAATGGATTTTTTAGTCGATCAATAAACTTGTACTTACTACTAAAAAAAAGTACACAGTGCATTACTAGGCACATGCATACCAGCACCCATGCTGCAGAACACAAACAGAGTACACAGAACAGATGGTGGCCTCTGTGAAGTACCATTGGGCATGTGTGCCACCATAGCTACATGTAGACTATAAGTCACATGACAGAGTCATCCACCCTGACACCCCAACCATGTAACTGTGTAAACACACACCCTTGGTGCCATAGCAGGTACATATTTCAGTGATCCAAAGTAGGTCCTGTAATGTACAGGGCACTGGGAGCATTTATAGGGACAGTGGTCCCATACACCTGCATTTGTAAGAGCAGGCTATAAAGTGAAGCAGACCACATAGGACAGAGGGAACACAACAGGGACATACAGGTTCAGTGCACATCCCCTCAAGGGCAATAACTTAGAGGTATATTAGCATGGAACCTGTACTGCACACAGGACACAACCCAAACCATATACAGTAAAGAGTCATCTGTACTGACCTGGCCATGGTGCAGTGCCACTCTACAGCATCACTCTCAGCTGTTGCAGGTGGCATGGCTTCATTTGAGTCAAATCATTATAACAGTGCTGGCATTGGTCCTGGTTCATATGAACCCTGTGAGCCATATCAGTTGCCTCCCAACAGAGACCCACACCTCACACTTGGGCCTGTTGGCCTGAGCTCCATCATCCAGTAACTGATCCTCCTTGGTCACCAGTAGAGATGCAGCAAAGTTCTACTATGAACTCAAAGTGAACCCGAAGTGGACCACTTCAGGTTCACATCGAGTTACAGACTTGATAAGGCAAAGTTGGTAAGAAAAAGCCTCCAGATCACATGTCTGACTGTGTCTCCAGGTTTTCAGGTCACATGACACAGGGAGGAACTTAAATAGGCAGGAAGTCAGTGTTTCACTTTTGCTTTCTCATGAAACAGCAAGTTGCAGACTGAGCTCCAGAGTGAGAGAGAGAGAAAGAAATACATTTATAGTCAATTTGTTTTTGCACTGGTTGTTTTCCTTGGTAGTTATTTAGTGTAAAACTGTTCTGCAGCAGGGTTTTCTTGTTAATTAGAGATTTTTGTTTTGCTCTTAAAACCAAGTTTTGTTTGCATTAGTCTTGTGTGTGGTCCATCTTTCCAACTAGTAGTTTTTATTTATTTATTTTTTTTGATGATGGATCGTGGTTGTGGCATGGATTGTGGAGGGATAAGTGTTGGTGGCCAGCAGGGGCCATGAATGTGGGGTGACCTCTGCCACCCAGTGCATTTAAATCAGGCAACTTTTGGTATTGCCACAGACAGCCCTGCAGCAGAGATCTGACTAGAGCTGCATGTGGAGCAGCAGGTGGAGCAGCAGCAGCCTCAACCCGGCAGCAGGGGTCTGACGAGAGCTGCATGTGGAGCAGCAGGTGGAGCAGCAGCAGGTTGAGCAACAGCAGCAGCAGCTGGAGGAGGAGCAGCAGCAGGCTCAGCAGCAGCATGAAGAACTGCAGCTGGAGGTTTTTGCCCCACCACCGGCAGCGCAGCATGGGGTTGCCCCTCCAGCAGTGGCATCCTCCCAGCCTGTTGTTGTATCTGGTGCCCTCCACTTCCTGTACTGGGTCCTGCATGGAGCGCTCCCTTGTGGGAGTTTTTTGACAACATCCCGGGTGACCACACGGTAGTAAAGTGCAAGCTGTGCAGTGTGTTGAGCCAGCAGGGGTGCAAGGGTGGACACCTAGGGACCGGTGGGCCAAGGATGCACATGGTTATCCACCACTGAGAACAGTGGGATGCTAAGTTGCAGGAGGTAGCAGCCACTTCTGCAGCTGTGGCCCAGTGTGATCCTCCAGCTGTGCATCACCGCCATCGCAGGGCCCCCTCAGTTGAAACAGCAGAGGTGGCAGGGCTCACAGCCACAGATGACCAGGCACAATATGACCCGTTAGAGCAGCCGGTAAACACAGGCAGACCTGGCTGTTGTGTGGGCAGAGGTGGCGGACTTTAAAATGGCTGCGGAGGGTGCCGTCCAACAGCTTACCCCCATTGAGGGCCAAATTTTGGAAATTATCCACTTGCTGCAGAGACTGAGTGTCGGTGGTCAGCAACAGCCCCCACAGGCCCCATAATATATTCAGTAGTGATCATAAGTTTTAATTCGCCCAAAACTGTCTCCTTTGCTTTTCAGTTTTTCCTTCAGTAATGTTTATTTTTTCTACCAGCCGAAGTATGACATTTCTGTTCAGTCAATGTTTCGTTTGTTATTTTCCACAGTTGTTAGTTAATGTACTTTATTTTTAACATAAGCGACGGTCATCAAATGGTGGATGCTGCACACTTTCATTACAGGTAAAACTGTCCTGCCATTACACATGCTGCAATAAAAGTGTCTTGAAGATGGCTTTTTGGTAGCACAATTTAAACTGAAATGAAAGCACACAGTGGATGCACAGTGACTTATTATTACATAAAATAAAGCAATGAGTGAACCACAAAATGGTTATTGCGTAATTCTTGTCCCTCATATTGGTAAATCCTATTCCCCAGCTTACTACAAATGCCCCCCCACACACACACACACCATTATGCTTTCCGAAATAAGCAATGTTTAGGTTAGTAATCATTATTTTATTTAATATAATAATAAGTCATGTGTTCACCAACAAGTTGGTGGACAGTGTATGCTTTCCTTTGATTTTAAATTGTGTTGCCAAAAACGCCGTCTTCCAGCCACTTGTATTGCATCGTGCATAATGGCAGGATAGTTTCACATGTAATGAAAGTACACAGTGTCCGCCATTTTCACGAACGTCAGTCATGTAAAAAATAAAGTAAATTAACTAACAACCACAAAAATACTTGCTCCTTTTTTGAATATGTAGTAAAAGCACCAGGGAAATATTCACAATACCATAACACCACCTAGCATGCCCCCCAACAATGTGCTATTTTGTGTTTGAATGTCCCCCTGCTTTACTTTCATGAAAAGCCCAGATGAAAATGAATACCAGTCCAGAAATGCATCACAGTGTGTTAAGTGACATCATTGCATTGTGACAACACTTGCTGCTGCTGCTGGTGGTTTTGGCTCTTTCTTTTCATCTCATGAAAAACACAGATGAAAACTAATGCAAGTCCAAAAAGGCATCACGGTGTGTTAAGTGGCATCATTGTCTTGTGACGAGTCTTGACACCTGCTGCTGCTGCACATTTCCTGCTGATTACGTGTCATAAAAAATCCCAATCACTAATGAAAGGCCAGAAATGATGCACGAACTTGTGTTAAGTAAGAGAGCTTTGCCTTATCATGCCACCCGCTGCTGCTGCTGTTCTCCGGCTGATGTTCTTAAATTACAATAAGTACAGATGAAGATTGAAATGTACTACATGCTGCCTCACCAACACATACTGCCCCTGGTGTGTGCCTGCGTACCAATGGTGAGTTGTTGTGCGTGCCACTGTAAATGTTTTCCCATAGACACATCAAGTTAATTTATATATATTCTGGTTCTGTGTTGTAAGCAGTCCATCATTTTGTTCCTTTTCAGGGATTCTTGTTAGTAATGCACCATGCTGGACATGATCATCCAGTCCAAGCCACATGCACAGAAGGAACATACACACTACAATTCAGAAGCCCAATCTGGTACTGTAATTTTTTTTTGTTTGTTATGGTGGGGGCTGCTATGGTTGACTGAAAGACAGTAATGTATGTATTTATTTAGTTTTTTTTCCAGGTCATAGGCACAGCATCAGTGGTATACCACTTTTGAATGGCTGCTGACTTTGGCTGCATGGATCCTATGTCAACCCATGAAAGGTAAGCATATTTTTGGGGGGAGGGGTTGGGGGGGAGCATTTGAAAAAATGGTTCATTAATGTTTTTGTAATCTTTACAGGTCTTCGGAAGTGTTATCCTTCTTCAGAACAGTAGATACCACCCACAGCACTGGACAGCACCGAAAATGTACCTGAAAAGACATGACGCAGAATTTACGGGGACTTCAGTGTTTCTAACACATCCAGTTCCCAGCGAGGAGGTTCCTGTCTGCTGTTATATATTCAGCTTTAAATACAAACCTAATTGTAAACATCATATGCAGCGTGAAATTACAACCTATCACTACTAAGAACCTTTTATCCAGCATCAAATCCCTATTTATTATTAATGAAGTAAACCACATCACAAAAAATACCACGTTTAATGAGTGCCACACACTAGAACACGGTAACACAGAAACATAGAAACATATAAACATAGACTTTGACAGCAGATAAGCACTGCTTGGCCCACCCAGTCTGCCCATTTCCCTACCTATTGGATAAGCTGAAGATTCAAGGTTACAAATAGCCTACTTCCTCCTACTCCCCACTATAATTACCTTATGTCTGTCCCATGCATTCTTGAATTCCTCCACTGATTTAGACTCCACAACCTCCTTAGGAAGGCGATTCCATGTGTCCACCACTCTCTCCACGAAAAAATATTTCCTTATGTTGCCCCTGAGTCATCCTCCCTCTATCTTTGAATTGTGCCCCCTTGTTCTTGCACATCTCTTTTTCTGAAAGATGCTGCCCTCCTGGACTTTGTTGATTCCCTTGAGGTACTTGAAAGTTTCTATCATGTCCCCTCTCTCCCTCCTTTCCTCAAGGGTATACATATTAAGCTCTCTCAGTCTTTCTTCATACGGTTTCTGATGCAGACCCTACATCATTTTAGTTGCCCGCCTCTGGACTGCCTCCATCCTGTCTATGTCCTTGCGGAGATGGGATCTCCAAAACTGCACACAGTACTCCAGATGGGGTCGCAGCAACTGTCTGTACAGAGGGATAACCACTTCCCTTTTTCTACTTGTGATGTCTCTCCCTGTGCATCCCAGTATCCCCCCAGCTCTCCTTACTGCCTTCTCACATTGCTTGCCCACCTTTACAGTAGGTCATCTGATATGACTACCCCCCCAGGTCCCTTTACATTTTTGTTGTTGTTAGTACCTCCCCCACCATTGTGTACTCTTCACCTGGGTTTTTGTTTCCCAGGTGCATTTGCACTTCTTTGCATTGAATCTAAGTTGCCATACATCTGACCATTCCTCCAACCTTGCCAAGTGCCTTCTCATCCTTTCCACCCCCCCTTGTGTATCAACTCTGTTACAGATCTTTGTGCCATCTGCCAAGGGGCATACTTTTCCTTCCAGACCCTCTGAAATGTCACCTATAAAGACATTAAAGAGGACTTGACCCAGTACTGAACCCTGAAGTACTGCACTAGCAACTTCCCTTTCTTCTGAGTGAGTTCCATTTATTATTACCCTCTGTGTCCTGTTGTGCAGCCAATTTGCTACCCAGGCTACCACCCTGGGACCCACTCCCTGGCTGGTTAACTTGATTATTAATCTTTTGTGCGGGACTGTGTCAAATGCCTTGCTAAAATCTAGGCAGACCATGTCCACAGCCCCTCCCTGGTCTATTACTTTGGTCACCCAGTCAAATAAATCAATTAGATTCATCTGACATGACCTTCCTGCTGTGAATCCATGCTGCCTTGGGTCCTGTGCCCCGCTGGCCTCTAGGTACTCAATAATTCTTTCTTTCAGAAGTGATTCCATCATTTTCCCTACCACTGAGGTCAAACTAACAGGTCTGTAGTTTCCTGCTTCTGCCTTGCTCTTGCATTTGTGAAGAGGAATCACATCCACCCTCCTCCAGTCCTCAGGTACCACCCCATCCTCCCATGATTTGTTAAAAAGGGTGGTCAGTGGTGTCACTAGGTCCCCCCTTAGTTCTTTTAGGATTCTGGGGTGAATCCTGTCAGGCCCCATTGCTCTGTCCACCTTGAGTTTTAGGAGTTCTTTCAGGACCCTTTCTTCTGTAAATGTACTGGTGTCTACTCCCCTGCACAGAGTGCTTCTGTTGTTTGGTTTAGGTAACTCCTCTTCTTCTTCTTTAGTGAATACTGAGCAAAAGTATTCATTCAGTATCTCTGCCTTTTCACTGTCTCCCTCTGCCCACCTCCTCTCCCTTTTATTAATCTTCACTATCCCTCCCTTGACCTTTTTTTGCTCCCTTATGTACCTATAAAAGGTTTTATCCCCCTTCCTGAGTTGACTATCTTTTCCTCGGTTTGGGCCTTTGCTATTTTGACTGCCTTCCCCACTTCCTTCTGCTTTAATTTATACAGTTCCCTGTCATGCTCCTTCTGTGATTCCTTATACTTCTTGAATGCTATCTTTTTCCTCCCTAACCTTCCCTGCCACCTCTTTTGAGAACCATAGTGTTTTTTTACTCCGTTTTGTTTTCTTTATTTGTTTCACACAAAGGCTTGTTGCCTCCATGATTGTAGTTTTGATTTTTCTCCATTTTTCTTCCACCCCTCCTTTCTGGCCGTTTGCTGGTGCATTCCTTAGGTATTCACCCATTTTGCCAAAGTCAGCCCTTCTAAAGTCCAATATCCTCATTTTTGTAAGGCTTGTCTCCATGGTTGTGCTTATTGTGAACCACACTGTGTGGTGGTCGCTTGTTCCCAGATGGCTACCCACTTCTAAATCTGTGATCCTCTCCCAATTTGAGAGTACCAGGTCTAATATTGTTCCCTCTCAAGTGGGTTCCAACACTAGCTGTCTAAGGCATGCCCCCTGTATGTCATCGAGAATGATCCTGCTCCTGGATGTGGCTGCAGTAAATGTCTTCCAGTTAACATCTGGCCTATTCAGGTCCCCCATCAACAATATCTGCCCCTTTTCAGCCATTCTGAGAATGCCTTCTATCATTTCCTTGTCCATTTCCTCCCCCTGAGATGGGGGTCTCTATATAGTCCCTGTGCGATTTGTGGTGCCACTCACTGTCTCCAAGGTGACCCACAGTGTCTCTTGTCCTCCCCCTTTACCTTTCAGTTCTGTAGCTTTGATTCCTTCCCTTATGTAGAGAGCTACTCCACCTTCTGTTTTACCCCCATGTCCCTTCTGTAGATTGTGTACCCTGGTATGTTGACATCCCAGTCATGGTTCTGCGTGTACCATGTTTCTGTGACTGCCACAATATCCAAGTGTTCCTCTTCCATCAGGGACACTAGCTCAGGAAGCTTGTTTCCCAGACTATGGGCATTGGTACTCATTGCCCTCCATTTAATATTGGTATTATCCTTTTTTCCCCCATCCCTGCCCTTACTGCCTTTGTCAATTTTTCCATTTACCCCGTCCTGCCCTCTGTCAAACTCTGTAGCTCGATGTTTACCTTACTACCTGCCATGTTTTGTGGTGGGAGACTTGAAATTTCCTGCTTCCTATCAGCACCTCCCCCCTTGGCTAGTTTAAAAGCTTGCCAATGAAGCATTTAAACCTGTCACCTAGGAGCTTGGTTCCCTTCCTGAACAGATGCAGACCATCATGCCAGTATAGATCTACATCTCTCCAGGTGGACCCCCAGTTCCCAATGAAGCCAAAACCCTGTGCTCTGCACCAGTTTTGCAACCTTTCATTAAACTGCATGGTGCACAGTACTCTAGCCTCACCCATGCCATAGACAGACAGCAGCTCTGAGAAGGTTACCATGCTTGCTACCTGTCTGAGGCCCCTCCCCAACTCCACAATCTCATCCTACACTGCACTGATCTCATGCCCAGCTAGGTCATTTGTCCCAAGGTGGACAATGATATCTAGTTTCCACTCCCGTGATGCTGCTCCTATAATCCTGAGGATTCGCTTCCTGTCCCTCCAAGCCATGGCACCAGGCAAGCACCTTACCTCCCTCTCCCCTCCCTTCCCCAGTTCTACCCTCCTAACAATTGAGTCCCCTACCAGAAGCTGTTTCCTCCCCCTGTGGTGTCCCTTGCCACCCTTTTGTGAGTCTCCCCTGTGGAGGTTCCCAGCATCCTTCTTGGTCTCCACTAAGGGTGCCATCATAGAGGAATCTTGCTCTGCTAGAATGGCATATGAATTGCAGAGAGATACAACTAGAGGGATGCACCTCTGTTCCACCACCATCACCCTCCCAGAGCCCACTGTGGTCCAACTGATTCTCATACTTGGCAACCTCTAAGGCAGTGGTTGTGGCACTGGTGCTCTTTTGGTGGAGGAGGCTTCCCTAGTCCTTGCCAGTTCAGCCTGGAGATGGGCAACCTCCTCCCTCAGAGCTGACAGTTGCCTGCAAATAGGGCAGCAATGCAGTTTCCATAATGTCTCCCTGAAAATGTCTGCCCCACAGCCAGTGCATTGCATCACTCCCCACATGTCCCTCTCCTTATAATATTTATATATATATATATATATATATATATATATATATATATATATATATATATATATATATATATATATATATATATATATATATATATATATATATTGATTTTTTTCTTGTGTTTTTTTTGGCATGTGTGCTTGCCCTTATGCACTGTGCTGGATTATTAATGATATGACAGAGTTCTGCCCTGGCCTGTTGAGGAAGTGATGTCTGAACCATGGGTATAAAGGAAATGACATGCCTGGGGTGGGTGGGTGAGGGGAAGGGTGGGTGGATACCCCCCCAGCCACCAGTGACCATCAGAAACAATCAACTACACCACCCTGGTGAGTACTGCCCTTCCTTACTGTAATTCAACCCACACCACAATTCACTAGACCACTACACCTACACAAACCACTCTACTGAACCCAGGGATAAAAATGAAATCAATCCTCAGCCAGCAGTACAATTATAAAAGCTGCAAAAATATCCTTAGAAATCCTAGGTCTCAACAACAGCAATCAATCACAGTAAAAAGCAAATTCAGTAGTATTTCACTCGCTCTGGTTATAAAATTAACACACTTCAATGGAATCCTGCAAGTATCTTCTTAATTCCAATAAGCAAAAATGAATGGTGCAAAGTAATATGATGTCACGTTTTTCCTGGCCCAAGATAGCACAATTTGGCAACAGTGGCAAAATGAACTAGGTCTCTCCCATCTGTGAGTACCCAATATATTTATGTGGCCTGTATTCTGTATTTCACCACTGGTTAATGCTTTTCACCTGTGCCACAAACATGAAAAAAAATTTAATATGAAAGAACACTGGTACTTACCTGTAGATGTGATCCCTCCGGTGGTAGGATTACTGTACTTTTCACAGGAGCTTAGAAAGTCTGTAACCCATGGAAACAAAATGGAAATCAGTGGACTGTATTTGTTTACAGTGCCACGGACACTACAGTTAAAATGAAAAACAGACTTTATGACATTGGTAAGGTACATACTTACTGTAAATTATTGACAACATAGAAACATAGACTTTGATGGCAGATAAGGACCGCTTGGCCCACCTAGTCTGCCCATTTCCTACCTATTGGATAAGCTGCAGATCCTAGTTTACCAACAGCCTACTTCTTTCTAACCCCCACCAGAATTGCCTTATGTCTATTCCATGCATTCTTGAATTACCCCACTGTTTTTGACCTCACAACCTCCTCAGGAGGGCTGTTCCATGTGTCTACCACCCTGTCTGTGAAAAAATACTTCCTCACATTGCCTCAGAGCTGTCACCCCTCTATCTTCAGATTGTGTCCCCTTGTTCTTGCACATCTCTTTTTCTGAAAGATGCTACCCTCTTGGACTTTGTTGATTCCCTTGAGGTACTTGAAAGTTTCTATCATGTCCCCCCCCCTTCCTCAAGGGTATACATATTAAGCTCCTTTAGTCTTTCTTCATATGGCTTCTGTTGCAGACTCTGCACCATTTTAGTTGTCCTTCTCTGTACTGCCTCCATTCTGTCTATGTCCTTGCGGAGATGGGGGGCCTGATTCCAAGTCGAATGTCACAATTCACCAGCATATGTGAGTTGTGACATTCGCCAGAGACCCTAAGCCACATTCCAAAAGTGGAAGGGTCCCAGCACTTGTGACATGTGGGTTACGCCATGCAGAGGCATATTCCACGGGCATGGTGTAGATGTCCCACATGTTGTAAGTAGTGGCCAGCTACCGGCAGCCCCCCACCCTGGAACACCATGGTACACACCAGAGGGCCTGGGGACAGGACAGGTGGCACAGGAGTCTGGGGAGCATGCCGGAGAATGGACCCCCGAGAGTCCCCAACATCTGGGGGTAGGGACAGGGGTATACTTGTGGGGGCACAGGGGCACATTGGTGCCTTTGTCATGGCACCAAGGGATGGGCAGCCAATGGATAGCACCATCGGATGCTCCTTAGAGCAGCTCTGGGCTGCTGTAACTTAATCCCACCAGTGTGGCTCTCAAAATTGCACTAGCGGGTTACAGCAGCCACCCTTTTGGAATAGGGTGCAGTTGCTGCTGTAACCCACCCTTGGGCCATGTCACTGTGGGCTGTGGTGTAATGGGTGGTGTATCCTGCAGTTGTCATAGCCCACAGCCGACATGGCATAAGTCGCCTCTTGGAATCTGGGCTAGCGTAGCACATGGTGTAAGTCGCGAGATACACCAAGGGGTTTGGCATATCTCAGCTAATGCCAGCGTACCTGGTCTTGGAATCAGGTCCCGGGTCTCCAGAACTGCATGCTGTATTCCAGATGGGGTCTCACCAACTGCCTGTACAGAGGGATAACAACTTCCTGTTATCTACAGGTAATGCCTCTCCCTATACATCCCAGTATCCCCCAGCCATCCTTAATGCCTCCATAGAGGAACCACACTCTGTCAGAATGGTGTACGAATTGTGAAGAGGTACAACTGGAGGGATGTGCCTCTGTTCTAACATCCTCACCCTCCCTGAGCCCACTGTGGTCCAACCACTCCTCTTTCTTGGCAACCTCTGAGGCAGCGGTGGTGGCCTTGGTGGTCCCTGGGTGGGAGAGGAGGTCCCCTGAATCCTGACCAACTGAGCCTGGAGATGAGCAACTTCCTCCCTCAGCCCAGAGAGGTGCCTGCAGATGGGACAACACTGCATCTTCCAGAATGTTTCCCGGACGACTGCCGCTCCACAGCCACTAAACTGCACCCATCCCATCATATCTTATTTGTGGACCCTCAACTGTTGTTTTGTGTGCTTACTCTTTCCTCTCTCTGTTTATTTATTTTTTATTTTATATATTTTTTTCTGCCTACTTTCCTCCTGCCTCCATGCCCTTAAAACTCCTGCTCTTCCTGCTCTAGGACAGGAAGTTCCTGTATTCCTCAGTAGTCTCCTTCTTACTTGCTCAGAGTCAGACCTCCATCATCTAGGAGGGGATGGAGAGATACACTTTTTCTTCTAGGATGGTGAGTCTTTTATGCCTCTGTGATCACTCCCTTCCTGCTCCCAAACAGGAAGTTCCTGTTGTCAGTCAAATCCTGTGCCTATAAAAGTAGAATTGGCTAAGGGTGTGGGATAGAGGGGAAGGAGGGAGTGCTATATAGTCCCAGTAGAGCAGTAAAGTTCTAACAGCACCTCCTTCTTCTTGCTGTTCTCTGCCAAAAGCTATCTTGGGCAGATTTAAATCCAAACATTTGGCTTCCTGAATCTGGGTGGCTGTTGCTGGCTGCGGGGTCATCATGGCTGGGCACAGGTCGAATGTCTCTGTCACTTTACAGAATCCAGGTGGCTGTTGCTGGCTGCGGGGTCATCATGGCTAGGCACAGGTCGAATGTCTCTGTCACTTTACAGAATCCGGGTGGCTGTTGCTGGCTGCAGGGTCAGCATGGTTGGGCACAGGTCGAATGTCTCTTTAACTTTACAGAATCCGTGTGGCTGTTGCTGGCTGTGGGGTCAGCATGGCTGGGAACAAGTCGAATGTCTCTGTCACTTTGCAGAATCAGGGTGGCTATTGCTGGCTGTGAGGTCAGCATGGCTGGACACAGGTCGAATGTCTCTTTAACTTTACAGAATCCACGTGGCTGTTGCTGGCTGTGGGGTCAGCATGGCTGGGCACAAGTCAAATGTCTCTGTCACTTTACAGAATCCTGGTGGCTGTTGCTGGCAGCGGGGTCAGCATGGCTGGGCACAGGTCGAATGTCTCTGTCACTTTACAGAATCAGGGTGGCTGTTGCTGGCTGCGAGGTCAGCATGGCTGGGGCTGGGCACAGGTAGAATGTCTCTGTCACTTTACAGAATCAGGGTGGCTGTTGCTGGCTGCGAGGTCAGCATGGCTGGGGCTGGGCACAGGTAGAATGTCTCTGTCAGTCTCACTATCGATGCATTGTTGATTGCAGGTAATAATTAATGTCTGCACACTTTATGTGAACTATTCCCTGAAAATCACTAAAGGGGAAGAAAATATATAATTACATGTTATTTATTGCCAGTTGTCATATGCATTGAAGGCCACTGTTTCTGTATTATGTAGTTCAAAAACAAGTAACATAACAGCACTAAAAAAGCCTTCAGCACATTAATTGTGGCATTATGCACTACCACCATCATTCTGTGCATCCTTATCAAGGATGAAGCAGCCCTCACAATCCTTCAGCCCCTAATTGTGCCCACTTGGAAATTCTTTTTCCATAACCATATCATCAACATCGGTGGTACAGCATTTGACATTTCCACAAGGATGGTCTGCTTCTCCACCATCACCAGCAGTAACACCAGCATAGTGACTCGGTACAAAGACAGATGTGCTTCTCCGACTTGGTATGTGATCTTCATTCATTCTGATAAATGTCAGCATGCTGACATTTGTCGGTGATAAGTTAGTATGATGGTCATGTACTACGACTCCTGCAGAACTAAATACCATCTCAACACTGACACTGGAGGGTGGGCATGTCAGGTACTTCACTGCTACTGATGTCAGTGCTGGCCATTCATTCACCTTGCCAGTCCAGTACACCAAAGGATCATCCATTATTGTCAGATGCCTGTTTCAGCCAAATAAGCCTCAACCATGCTCTGTGATGCATGCATTTCAGAAGAATCATCCACCTGTTCACAAGATTTATCTAGGTCACAAATTCCAACTTCTGACAAGGCACCCCAAAGTAGATTAATGGGCACCGGTTTTACTGACAAAACCCCTTGCCCTGCAGCCACCTTACTAGATGTACTCAGTCCACAGTGACCTTCCGCCTTGTTATGTTGTGATTTGTATAATTTTGACGTGACTTCTGTGCCCCATGAGCCAATTGCACAAGCTGTCCAGTCAGAATTTTTTACCTGATCTTGCCCTTCCTCCAGGACAGATGCAATGCCACGTTTGTAGCATGAGTCCAGCATGGTTGCTATTCCAAATTCTGGAGATTGCTGAATAGTGGCGATGTGTGGATTATTGTCTATTATAAAATGGGCAAGAGAGAGCCTGCATCCTGATTGGCTAACAGGTACCAGTAGCCGTGTCCTTATCAGCTGATATATATGGCAACTGGTACTTGTTACGCCAAGCAAGACGCAGTGCAGCCAGAGATCCATGCATAGCAGTTCAGTAAAACAATTCTGTCAGGCTCTCTCGCTGACCACTCTCCTCCCTTGCAGACAAACAGCCATCCTCCTTACTTGTGACTACTCCTCAAAGTGCAAAGCTACATTTTAGTTCAATTAATAGGACTTCGTACCTGTTTTTTTTTTTTCACTGCTCGTTTGCCTCTCGCCACCAGTGTATAGCTCTCATTCCCAGCATTTTCAAACAGTGCCGAGAAACCCACCAAGAAAACAGAAAACAGTACTTTTTTTCAGCATTATCCATAACCACAAATGCCATCAGCGAAAGCCATCTACCCGCTGCACCATCGGCAACCATCAGTGCAGCAGTTTGTCAGTAATGCGCTATGATGCCTCCAAAAGAACATGCTCGCTTTTCAGACCAGGCACTCACTTTCCTTTTTTTAAATGAAACATTGACCAAAATGTGCCTGCCAGAACGAAAGCAGGAAACAGGAAGAAGGATTCTCTCTGCTGTATATAATGTCTGGTGAGGGGCAGGCTCGCTCCCAGTCAACACAGCTGCTCCTCTGTTAACAGTGCAATTCCCTAACTAAACACCGCCAAAGTAAGACATGTAAAAAAGAACCAATAAAGTAAAAGGCATATTCTGAATGGTTTAGTAACTTTTTGTGTGCGTGGGGGGGGGCAATAAATACATTCCAAATAAACTTAATAGGGGGGACTATTTTTTAGTGTTTTTAACTATTTGAAACCTTTTTTTATGTTTCACTTTTTTATGTTTTTTTTTTACACATTAAAAAATTACTTTGGGGAGCGGCCCATTTTATAAGTGCAATAACACACTCCGAGGTGTGGTTTATCACCTGATAAGACCGCGCTCAGTGGCATAAGGCACTGGCCAAGTGCCTTATGCCTTAGTACACCCCTGGGCGTGCTCTTATCAGGCGATAAACCACACCTCGTCATGTGTTATTGCTTGCATATAGTAAGCATGTGTTTAAGTAATGCACTGCTTGACCTATCTCCAGCAATATCAAAGCTAGGCTGCAGATTCAACAAAGTCTTCCTCAGTACCTGGAGAAGTGGAATGGCTTGACTAACAGATGCAGTGACACCACTCACTGCCTGTGTGGCATGTTCAGACGGTCTCAAATTTATTATTACTGAGTCTATGAGTTGCCATTGTTTACTTGTCATAGACATTGAGGCCCTGGAAGTGTTGCCGCTAGTGTGCATAAATAGGTACTCTTTGATTACTTTGTACTACTCGTACAAACTCTCTGCCATGTAAAGTGTTGAGTTCCATCTCATGACAACTTCAAGCTTCAGGCAATGCTGAGGGAGGCTGTTCTGAATAGAGGTGGGAGAAGTGGGAAAAATTCACTCCGTGAAGTAATTTGCAGAGTAATGCAGAATCTGCAAAGTAATCTGCAATGCGAAGCGGAGTACTTTGCGTCATAATGAGAAACCCGAAGTCCATTGATAACAATTAATTTTCATTACTCCGCCTTCCCCCAACCACTTCTGCACCAATTTTAATGTGAAGTACATAGAAATCAATGTACTTTGCATCACTTTGCCTTGTTATTGAGCTTCAAGGCTAATTTTGCAGTGATTCATGGGATTGCAGGTCACATGGGCTCTAGATTGTTCTGCACAGCCTCAGTTCTGTGTAGTGTGTGTGTAGTGGTAGATGGAGACAGTTTCCTCTCAGAGCTCTGTGATTCAAACACTCTAAAAGCTGTTTAAAAAACCTTTTTGAGCCATTTTGTTTTGCTCAAAATTTAGTACATCGATTGCAGGAAACCCTCCTGTGCTCATATCATCAAGTGTTTATTGTTTGTGTGTGGATTTTGAATGTTAATTTAGAACATTCAGTCTGTGTACTGAGAGACACCTGAAGTGTGCTTTGGGGGAGGGGCGTATCTGTGGTGGAGGTAGGTTAAAACTGGGAGAAAAAGGCAGTCTCTCTGTTTTGGTTATATTTTTCTTGTATAACTGTGTTAATGTACACACAGTAATATTTTCAGTCATTCTTTAAATTTTTTTGCTGATTGTTGTGGTGCAGCAGTGCATAATTTCAGTTTGTTAAAAGATTTGGCTATATTACTGAAGTTTTCAATTTGCTACGCATTACTTGTAGTGTGTGTGTGTGCCGCATGCCATCAAATCAGACACATTTTATTGTGCCACAGAGTAATTGCAGCAGTGTGAACCTGCTATTCACTGCACCTGCGTGATTTTGTACTGCTTTGTGGTATCTTGGTTTTGCACTGTTACTGCAGTGCACTGCACCCCTTCCCCAACCAACCAGCAAAGGGTATTCTTTTCCAGACTGGATTGTGACTTGTGAGCACTGGTTAAGGTGTTGTTGCCTGGGTGGTAGCCTGGGTAAAACATTGGCTGGACAACAGGACACAGAAGGTAATTGTAAATGGAGTCCACTCTGAAGAAAGGGCGGTTACTAGTGGGGTACCGCAGGTTCAGTATTGGGTCCAGTCCTTTTTAATGTCTTCATCAGTGACATTGCAGAGGGATTGGAAGGAAAAGTATGCCTTTTTGCAGATGACACAAAGATCTGCAACAGGGTTGATACACAAGGAGGCGTGGAAAGGAAGAAAAGGGACTTGGCAAGGTTGGAGGAATGGTCAGACGTATGGCAGCTAGGATTCAATGCAAAAAAGTGCAAAATAATGCACCTGGGAAACAAGAACCCAGGGGAAGAATACACAATGGGTGGGGAGGTAGTAACAACAACAAAACAGGAAAGGGACCTGGGGGTAATCATATCAGATGACCTTAAGGTTAGCAAGCAATGTGAGAAAGCAGTAGGGAGGGCTGGGGTATACTGGGATGTATAGGGAGAGGCATCAGCAGCAGAAAACAGGAAGTTGTTATCCCTCTGTACAGACAGTTGGTGAGACCCCATCTGGAATACTGTGTCCAGTTCTGGAGACCCCATCTCCGCAAGGACATAGACAGGATAGAGGCAGTCCAGAGGAGGGCAACTAAAATGGTGCAGGGTCTGCAAGAGAAGCCGCATGAGGAGAGACTAAAGGAGCTTAATATGTATACCCTTGAGGAAAGAAGGGAGAGGGGGGACATGATAGAAACTTTCAAGTACCTCAAGGGAATCAACAAAGTCCAAGAGGGTAGCATCTTTCAGAAAAAGAGACTTGCAAGAACAAGGGGACACAATTTAAAGATAGAAGGAGGGCGGTTCAGGGGCAATGTGAGGAAGTATTATTTCACAGAGAGGGTAGTGGATGCATGGAACAGCCTTCCTGAGGAAGTTGTGGGGTCTAAAACTGTGGGAGAATTCAAGAATGCATGGGACAGACATAAGGCAATTCTTGTGGGGGGCAGGAAGATATAGGCTGTTGGTTAACTAGGATCTGCGGCCTATCCTGTAGGTAGGGAAATGGGCAGACTAGATGGGACTAGCGGTCCTTACCTGCCGTCAAAGTCTATGTTTCTATGTTTCTATGTTGTGACTTTGTGTCTGCATCTCTTCTTCATTGCGCAGTGCATTCTTAATCTGTCTGTGCTTTTGCATCTGTTTAGTGCCCAATCTCCAGCTGCAAGCCACAGTTGTTGTGTTTTTTGGCTTCACGTCCACCAGCCCAGACTGAAAGTTCAGAAATCTAAATTGTTTAGAATTTTATTGGTGATCCCCCAAAATGCCTGCAAAAGATGTGCAAGCAAAGCTGTTTCTGGCCATGGCACTGCTGCCAGTGGCAAGATTGTCCATGGGCATGGTAGTACACAGAAGTGCATAGCTGATGTCAGTAAAGGGATTTCTCCATCAATGTTTTTTACAGTGCAATCTGTAGCTTCTCTCATGGTTGGAGGAGATGATGTTGTCCCAGTTGGTGGTGTTAGTGCTAGCATGAGTATTGCTGCCTCGAGTTCCACTTCTGACCAGTTAACCGTTTAAAAAAATATACTTGAGTCTAAAGCTATGACTGACAGTGTAGATGATGTCATACTCCCCATTAACATCCCCATGGTAGTTGAACATGATTCTGATCCTGGCAACGATAACTCACAATGTTACCTTTCTTCCAGTGCTGTTGAGGTCATGCCTTTGCCATCCAATGATTCAAAGCATGGCGCAAAAATATCGGGTGATGATGATGATGATGATGATGATGCTATAGTTGGAACATGTTCTGCACATGACTGCATCCAAGCTGAAAATGTGGATGTGGACGATGTTTATGAATATGATAATGATGTATATGACCCCTGTTGGGAATCAGAGAAAAAGAAAATCAAGGTGGCTGTGTCTGGGTCTGTTGGCGTTAAATCCCTCCCCTCCTCAAAAAAGTTGTGATTTAGCGGTTCCTGTTAATGATAATGAAGATGACCCAGTACTAATCATAGGTAGTCATGGTGGTCAGTTGGAGTCCAAGTGTGTCCAGCCTGAAAAATCATGTAGCACACCACCTATTTCAGGGGTTAAAAAAATGGAGTCCAATAAGCAGCATCAGGGACATGTTAAAAGTAGGGGATCACAATCCCTTGTTTGAGATTTCTTTGCCCAAGATGCAAATGATGAGTCAGTTGCAGTATGCCAGCTTTGCCATATGTGTGTGAGTCAAGGTAAAAAGGGGAGTCATCTGGGTATGGGGGGCCAACATACACATCTTAAGAACAGGCATATGTCACTGAGGACCTGGCACCAGATAGCAGCTAATGCCATAGTGGGGTGTTCACCCTCATTATCAACTTTACTGAGCATGTTATCCCCTTCCATGAGTGTAAGACCAAGTAGGAATGTCTGTAGTAGCGATGAAATAACACCAGAGGATTACTACAGGCATGATGAGTGGGAGGATTATGATTTAGAAATCTTGTCAAGTGATGGTCAGAGTAGCAGTGGTGATCAATGCAGTATATCTAGTGCAAGTGGTACATCAACCCCTGTACGTAAAATGGTGAAAATAACTTCATTTGTGACCTTGTCAACTGTGCACCCCACTTCATCACATGTCCACACCCCACCCCCAGCCATTCGCAGAGCCGAGCCATTTGTCACACCCCGTGCAAAACGTGTAAGTCAGCCCACGTTGGAGAGTGTTTTTGCCCATAACCTCCTGCCTGAAGCATGTGACCTACACTGTGTAAGCCATGTGATGTGTCTGGGCGGCCTGTGAATTTTCACTCTGCCTTAAAGTGAAATAAGGCAGAGTGCACAATGTGAAGTCATAATTACAACACGAAGTGGCGAAGTGAGGATTTAAAATGGGCACTCCACGTAGAGGAACATTAACGCAAAGTGGCCACTTTGTGACCACTTCGCGGGTGGAATTTTACTTCGCTGCATCTCTAATTCTGTATCTGCAGCTGCCTAAGTTGGTCACATGCCTTTCCAGAGTGTGCAAAGTGGACACAAATGTGGCATGCAACAGTCAGCATTTGCTTGATTTCAGGGTACTGCAGAAACTGTACCATCAGATTTAAGCAGTGAGCCATATAGGGAACCCACACAAAGCCACCATTGCTGATACATTTCACAACGTTTGATCCATTATCACTAGCTATGAAGCCAGCTTTTAGGGATGGGGTGCAGCCACCCATCGGTTTCTGTCAGTAGCAAATCTAGCATGTGTTCTCCTGTATGTGACCGTGCTACACTACGCATTGCAAGCATGGCATTCTGTCCAATGCCCTGAAGGTTGCTACCACCACCACAGACAGACTTATTACATTGCTTTCCCATCCCACCATCACAAACAACACCAGGTAGCTGCGCCCAGTTTGCAGTAATACACAGATAGGAACTACATGCCATTTTGCCACTTGTCCACATATCCATGCTTAAGTGAATGTAAGGTGAGGTGGAATGTTGAAGGACATGTCTTACACACTCTGTCACTGTCTGCTATAACTCAGGGACAGCACGGGTGGAAAAGTATGTCGGAGACAGGACCTTCCATTTTGGACATGTGCATGCCACAAAGCGCCTGAAGCCCGCATTCTCCACAAAGGAAAATGGCAAAAGGTCAATTGCCAGCATTTCCGCGATGGCAACATTGAGTTCATGTGCAACCACATGATTGGGTGGCTATTTACTGGTGCATGCAATGTGGGCTGCATTGTTCGTTGCTTTACACATGATGTGCCACATGGCTGTATTCCACTAACTAACATGGATGGGTTAACTGGGACGTGTGATGGTGGATGCACAGGTGACAAGCCAATACATGCTGGTATTTTCTATGTTTTAAGCAATGGGGTTGATGTGGTAGAACTACTACATAGACCGGCACTGCTACTCTGACCACTGCTTCAACATTCCATCAAATCTGCCTCCTCATCATGCCTGTAGTAATCCTCCGGTGTTATTTCACCACTTTTACTCACATGACTATTTACACTGAAGGAAGGGATGCCATGCTTGCTAACGTGGCTGAGGGTGAAATGCCTAACTATGGCATTAGCTGTCCTCTGGTGCCGAGTCCACAGTGCCATGTGCCTGCTCTTTGGATGAGTACACTGGCCCCCAGTGCCCAAGTGGCTACCCTTTTTACCACACTTCACACATGCTTGGCAATGCTGGCAGATTGCCACTGTTTCATTGTTGCCATCTTGTACCAAAAAATCCCAAACTAGGGATTTGCATGCTCTACTCTTCACATGTACCTGCTGGTGCTGCTGCTGCATATGTAACTGCACTTTTGGCGCCGATATATTGGGGGGTGTAATGCATGATTTCTGCTGTTCACCACAATGTGACTTTGCTGAACATTACAATAGCTGACTAGTAACTCCGGATCATCATTAACAGGTATAGGTACAGCAGAACTTTGAGCAGGGGTGTAAAGACTAAAAGACTGTTTAGAAACCGCCACCTTAACTTTCTTTTTTTCTGGTTCCCAAATGGGGTTGCTAGCATCATCATCATAATCATCGGGCCCTATTTCACTTTGGATGCTGTCCTCCTATAGAGATATCCCATGTTCAACACCAGCCTCAATATTATCATCATCCCTTTATTCGTCAACATCTGAATGTTTGGATGGGCTAATCTCAACATCAGTGCAAACATAAGACTGTGACTCAGCATGATCAGAAACAGAATCATGTTCAAGTACTGTCGTACTCGGGAGTGTGACATCAACTGCACTCAAGTCTGCAGATTCAACTACATTTTGCCCACATGATGATAAGTTTAACATGGTCAAACTTGTAGCAAAACTCATTTTATCAACCATGCCCTCTCTAACTTTACTACCAGCAGGGACAACACCATCTCCAACCAGCATTAAAGTGACTGATTTCACTGTGAAAAACATAGCTGGAAAAATCCCTTTACTTGCACCAACTACTACTGTACCTTGCTCTTATACTGCGTACTACCTCCTCGACCAGGACCAATCTTAACACTGCTAGTCTTGGTAGCCCCTGATGAACCTGACTCATCTTCACCACAAAAAGTACTGCTAATATTATTCTTGGCAGCAGCGCCACATACAGAAACTGTTTTGCCTCGCCGTCTCTTCACGGGCATTATTTCAGATGGCACAGACAATTTACAGTAACTTGATATTTTGGCACTTTTGGGTGGATGGGAAGAAAAATAGTAATTGCAACCGCACAGGCAAAACAAAATACCTGTACTCGGATACGGAGACAATGTTCAAAAAGAAGACACTCAAAAAACAATATCTGGTATTGATGGGGAGGGGGTGGGAGGCACAGTACCTAGCAACACAAGCAGGGAGATATATTGCAGACAGGATTACAAATTCAAAGTACTGCTATTGAGGGGACGCGATGACATGCATATGAAAGGACAGGCAGCGTGCATGCAGATTAAAGGTCAGCCACAGAAACTGTAGCTGTACAGTATATGTACAACACTGACAGTCCTGTAAAATGATAGAAAAACTGCTCAGAAATCAGAAAATATTTACAAACAATTCCATTAACTTGTATTGTCTCTATGGGAACACAAAAATAATAAAACAATAGCCAACAGCAGTTGGAAAAATTACCTTTATCACTAATCTGCCTTCTACACAACAGCTCCGCCCCTCCCCGAAGCACACTTCTACAGTGTCTATTACTACAGAGACTGAATCAACTAAATTAATATTCAATATTCACAAAAAAATAAATAAATGCTCGATGATATCACTACATAAGGGTTTACTACACTCGAGCTACTAAATTTTGCCACAAAATTTTGTGGCAAAAAGGCATTTTTAAAAGTGTGAAGAGGGTTTGAATCTCACAGCTCTGACAGCAAACTGTTTCCATCTTTTCACTACACACATTATAATGAACTGAGGCTGTTCAAGACAATATAGAGCCCATGTGACCTTACATCCCATGAATCACTGCAAAATTCACCTTAAACAGCAAAAATATAAAGCGAAGTAATGCAAAGTCCATAGAGAACAATAGGAACTTTGCGTTATTTCGAGATGCATATTTATTCACTTCAGGTTCCACAGTACTACCTGAAATTTGGGTTATATGCGTAATACTACATGTTGTGAATTTTAGGCACTTCGCCCACCACTAGTCACCAGCAGGTCAACCAGGTTAGCCAGCTCTGTAGCAGACCATCTGGTGTCCTTCCACTTGATGCCCTCCTCCTGTCAGGCATTGTAGTAGTGTCCCTAGTCCCAGCCCTCACACCAAGTTAGTGACATGTTTCTGGTTCTGTGGGTGTGGCCTTCCTGTTATGCAACATGTTTCAGCATTAGTGCAGTGCTAACATCAATTAACATAGCACTATGTGTGTTTCTGGATGGGAGTGTGCCCATCCGTATGCAGCAGGCATGATGTGGCATGGTGTGCATGTACAGGCCTGCACTGCACGTGCACAATGCCATAGTGTAACATCATAGTGCATATGCTGGTGCTGTATAATGACATAGCTCCCGACGTGAGATGTCATGTCTGTGCCACATATGGACACAGCACTAGTGCAATGTCAGTGCTTTGGGCAAACCTACAATAATCAAACATTGTATGCAAATGAGCTAATTTCACAGTCAGAAGGTAAATTCAGCATTTGCATGTCATTATTGGAATGTAGATATTCATTTTCATGCCTCATTGTGCCTGGAGCATATAAATGTAGTAAAGGGTGCCACACAGATTCCACAGAGGAACTGCAGGCTGTGTTTATACTGTATCTGTACAAAACCATTGCTGTATCTGCACATGGCCAAGGGCTGTGTTAGACAGACAACTTACTGTATGTTGTGACTGACCATGTAGGAACACGTACGTGTCTCGGCCAGGGGGCAGTGAGGCTTGCACCCCACTTTAACTTTGCTCTGCTGTGAGTATCAGTGCTCAGTACTTTTTCTTCTCCCCATTTCCAACGGGGCACATGGAGGACTCCAATCGGCAATGGAAGAGGGAATTTGATGATGAGAGGTGTCTGGCCCTGGCTCTGGCCTATGTGGACCATGAGGGCCTCGTAGTCAGTAAGAGGGGGCCCAGCCAGGACTAAAATTCATGTAGTCTGGGAGGAGATCACAGAGGTGGTGAATGCAGCTGAGTGGTGATCCCGCACCATAAAACATAAGAGACTGACAGACATGAAGCAGTGTGTGAAGCAGGTCTTGGCCAAGGCCCACCGGGACTTCTAGGCCACAGGTGGCCCCTGAACAGTTGAGCCCCCCAGTCCCTACAGAAGAGGTGAAAGCTTCCACCATTGTGGCTGTAGCGGTTACCAGTGTGCCAGAAGGGGGCTAAAAGAGTCAGGTCAGACAGGCACAGCCATGCGAGAGAGAGTGTGTGTGTGTGTGTATGCATACACCGATGGTGTTGGGGTGTGCAAGGGGGGACAGTTCTAGTGTTCCCAGACAGACAGGCACAATGTGGAGTAATGGAATGATATGCACAGATCTGTGGTATGTGCACCCACCCAACCGTAGGCATAGTGATGCATCCTACATGGTCCATGGGACACAACACATGTGGGTTATTACTGCTGCCTGCCCTGCCTGTAATGGAGTACCTGTCTGTATGGTTGGACAGGTCCACCAGGAAATTGAGACCATTCCAGGGTATAGTCATGGGGAACACATAGAGCTTGTGTATCATATTGCCATGTAATATTCACAAGCAAGTGTCTCCCCGTTCTCTCCCCTACTGATATGCTGGGTAGTCCACTGCATCAGCTTTACTGTCGGGGGCCCTGGTACTCCAGGCAGACCCCGACTGTTGGATGTGTTACAGAATGCATATAGGATGTATGCAGGTATCCCTGTATCCTGGTGGGGTGGCCATGTGTGGGGCAATCCCCTACTGTGCCACATCTGTGTCATCTCATGTGAGATCACTGGTGATGAGGGGTGTTGTGTGTATGGCACCTGGGGGTGTATGGGCACTGTATTGCAAAGGCAACATGGGTGTCAATACACATTACACTGGGCCTGCATGCAACCATGGTCAGCACACAGGTATGTACAATACTCAGAAATTTCTCCTCTCCTCTCCTCTCCTCTCAACAGCATATTCCATCATAGAGGACATTGTCCATGAAAATGGCCCAGGATCATCAAGGCAGTGACTGACCCTGATAAACAGTGGATGGCTGTTTAAGGGTAATAAATGCCAAAATCAAGGCAGTCATTTTATATGCCTCAGAAATTTGGGAATTTTCAAAGGTAAAACCATTAGAAATAATATTAAACTCTACAGATACCTGCTAGGCTTATCTAACTGTACCTGACTGTATTCTCAGTCTTGAATTGGGTCAAATTCCATTAGAAACACTGATAGAGGGGAGAATAACAATTTTCATCGTGGATTTGAAAATAATGAGGGAGAATAGATTACCTAGAATATTTATTTATTTATTTTTATTTATTTGTTGTCGGATTACAATACCTTTGAGCCTGAAGATCTTTTACAAAGGTTCCACATCAAAAGAGAAATACAATAAAATATAACATTATACAATATATAGAACAATTAGCACCAGAGTGTTACAATAACCAGAGTACAATGTTCTGACAGGTACTAAAGGGTAGACAATAAAAATACATTTTGGAATGAGTATAACATAGGTGAACATATGGCAGCCAACAATGGCCCTGTTATTTGAGAGCAAGGGAGAGAAAAAGGAATGGGGGAAGGGGAATGTCAGGGAGGATCAGGAAGAAAGGACAGGAGGTGGGAGGGGGGCCATGGGAGAGGACTGGTCTAGGGAGGCATGGACAGTGAAGGGGGGGAACGAGAGAGGGGGAGGGATGGGAATGGTGGATGGGATACAGGTCTGTTTTGACAAGGGGGTGGGGTGGTGGCCAGGATGCAGGTCTATGTTAACAAGCAGTAGGGAGATAGACAGTGGGGCTGCAGTAGCATATATGGAGGGGTAGGGGGTACAGAAAAATAGAATACATAGAAATATGTATGGAGGAAGAAACTGAACACTCCACAAGAGGCTGTCTCTAACCATACACAGAATGCGTTAAAAACAGTTTCTTACTGGCTGGACTTGATTCAATATGTGCTGATTTTTATAGATTACCTAGAGAAATCACATATGGCAATATAAAACAAAGATATAGAGACCAAGGGGCTCAGAGGGATCTAGTAAAAATTAGTTTATTCAAATAAGCATATTGCATACAAAAGTTTAAAGACAGATGGAAGGAGAGACAATTATTGGATCAAAATCATTGACAAAAAGAGCAGAATGCTACTTACTAGATTTAGATGAGAACTGTTTACTGGTAGATCAAAAATAGTACTATATAAACAATCAAGGGAAAACACACTTTCTCCACTCTGTAATCATGGTACAGGAGAGGTACATGTCTGATCTGCTACATACCTGTATGTAGCATTCTGCCTGATTTATTCTAAACAGAAGGAAAAATGGCTAAGGGAAATCTTAAATACTAATTATGGCTCCATAAAGATATCATATATATTCATTATTTACAACTAATGACCTAAATAAGTTACCTCTATTGTGGAATTTTCTTCATTCACTATCTTTGACATAAATTAACATATTTTCTGATGCATGGATTTAAATATATTGCCTTCAAGAAACTATGGAAGGAAAATCATCTTTCTTCATGTCTTCATTTACATTTTCTCTAGTATAAGGAAAGTTTAAAAATGCATTTTCTAAATGCTGCTCTGCTTATGACATATTTTGTAATGCATGAATATGAATTTATTAGCCTTAAGAAATCATGGCAAGTACATAATTGTTCATTTTGTTCTTATTCATATGTTTTCCTGTTTAAGGAAAGTTTACTACTGTATCTTCTAAATGCTATTTAGATTGTGGTTGGAATTGTTTTAAAGCAGGAATTATATTTCCAAAAGTTATCTGATAAAAATATACAGGCGCCTTAAGAAATACAATCATGTTTTAAGATAACTTATATTATCATCAGCCCATTAAAGTGGGATTACATGCAGCAATATGCAAAATGGTGGTGTGGGTTTAAACAGACCCGAACTCTGAGGTGTCCTGTTTCCTTTCTGGTAATTAAGACGAATTATGCTGACTGGTTCATTCCTGGTTCTCAATAAATAAAATTTACTACACAAGCAATATAATAACATCAAATCCCACACTGAAGAAGATAAGAAATGTGCAATATATAGTGTTTTCTTGTATATTTATTGTATTATATATTTTAATTCATATGTCATTTTTCATTGTTGATCAATAAACTTTTTGAACTTGACTGCATCTGCTGCCCTCCCATGCTGAGACCCGTTCAAACTCAAGTGAGGAGGAGAAGGATGATGATGATGAAGATGACACCTTTGTGGAGGAGTGATGGAGAGAGGTCCAGTTCAGACCAGGAGTGATTACCTGGAGGCAGTATAGTGCAGTGGGTTAAGGCTCTGATCTGCAGATCTGGAGACCTGGGTTTGAATCCCACAGCCACCTAGGTGAATACTGTGTGATCCTGAGCAAGTCATTAACTTCCCTGTGCTTCCAGGTCTGTGAACAAGCTTCGGCTTAGTGTGCTACTCCTGGTTAAACAATGTTCCCTTCCCCTTCCTCTTCCCTGCCCTTGTGAGCCCCTCTTTCAATGGTAAGGCAAAAAACAGGTATTAGCACCAATAAAGTCAGTACAAAAAAACATTATTTATCAAATACTGGCCATTCTTCCAAGTACATAGTCTATAAGACATGCAAACTATGCAATTTGTGCAAAACTAATCCGCTAGGAGAACTGGCACAGGATGGAATTGTACCACATGAAGGCATCATGAGCACTGTCCAGGTACCACGCCAGGGCATTGATAACACACCCAGTTGCATTGCACACCATCTAGCAGCTGAAGAAATGGAACCCCTTCCTTTTCTCATAGGCCTCAGCTCCATCACTGATGGGTGCCCAGATGGCAACATGGATTCAGTAAATGGCATCAAGTACAGCTGGTAGGTGCACAACTTGACAGAATTGCTGCAAGGTTGCTGTTTGCTGTACTGGTGTGATGAGGAATATAATGAATTCCCCAGCATCGGCTAGTAGGGCATCTAGGAACTGGCCCAACAGACATGAGGTGGCAGACTCTGAGATACCAGTGGTGTCTCCTACTGGTGTCTGGAAGGTTCTGCTGGCCAGGAAGCACAGGGCTGCTGTCACTTTGGGCTCTACAGACATCACATGACTGCGATGGGTGTCTGTCTGGACCTGGTCATGCAGCAGTTCACACAGCTGCATGATCATGTGCCCATTGAGCCTGTACCAGCCCATGATTTGCTCATCACAGAGGGCTTTAAATGTGACTTGTGGACAATACTGTCTGTTTGCAGCATAGCACCTCTAGGGCCTGTGCTAGGGACCAGGCAGGTACTGGCCTGCTTCTCATTCTACGTGACCTGCTGCATCAGGTACTGTACATGATATGTGCCATTTTGCTGTCAGCTGCATATGTCCTGAAACTAGGCATATGTATGCCTAGTGTACCTTACCCAGTCAACAAACGCTAAATAAATAAATAAATGTGTGTGTGTGTGTGTGTGTGTGTGTGTGTGTGTGTACTCTACAGTGCCTCTCCCCACCTCTGGGGTTTGCCCCAGGTTTATATCTGCTTTTTATAGCTGTTATTTGCACAGCGCTGTGCTGCTACACTATTCCATTAGCACAGCGCTAAAACTTTGAATATCAAGCTGTACCTGATATGCATGTCACTTCACCATCCATTTGGATGCTGCATATATTAAGTATGTACTCACCCGCTAGTGCTAATGACAAGTGCAGTGCTATCCACTGAATATGGGTAATGGGTGTTAAATGGGTGCAGCGCTAGCACTAATGCATTGGTGTCAGGCGCAATCCCTTTCAATATGGATTCCTTATCCTGGGGAAGGGTATTCCTTTAGCCACTTGCATATACCTCAGATCATAAAGGCTGAAGTCTGGGCCAAACTGTTACCTTTCCTTTAAGAAATATATTTTAAAAGAACAGGAAAAAAAATCTGCAAGGTAGACTGATTCCTCAGATATTCCAAAATTAGAAGCAGCTGTACAAGCAATTTAAGGACTTATGGAACATTGTAACAAGAAACGTATACATTGATTTTATGTCTTGCAGTAATCCATGCAATATGAGTCCTTTTTATGCCGACCTTGCCTTTTCTAATATCCTAATAATTGTTTGAATGTCCCCATCATTTCCAACATTTTTTCCTGTTCTCCTTTTTGCACCATAGCTCAGCATTGAATTGTCATGCAAAGGTAAAATAAATATCTTAGCTTCCCATTAAAACATTTTCACTGCATTTAATGACTGAATTTGACTATAAGCAGATTGGTATTTTTCTCTTTTGTTTCTAATCTTAATTTCAAGGGCTTCTGTATACATTAGTCTGCAGTATTTTAACCTATCAGATCTCCCAAGCAGGTTAACTTCCCTCCACACTGACGCATACACATGCATGCAGACACATACATACATATATCTGTGGCAGCAGCTTAATTCATACAGCAGCTCAGGTCACCTTGAAGGCTGTATATATATATATATATATATATATATTTATATACACACACACACACACACACACACACACACACACCATGAATGAAGAAATTAACTAAAATGTAAGCAGTAGAGGATCACACAACTGGTAGAGGATGGCACAACTGGGTCTGAAACAAATGGCACGCAAAGAACGGAACAGGGTTTTCACTAGTTCAGCATGCGACATGATGCTAAGTACTGTTGGTTATCTTAGTACGGTTAGTAGTTCACAGGAATTGTAAGTTGTTTATCATATTCTCTGTCCCCAGGGAGGGACTGTCACCATTTTTCAGGTACTGTAAACAGGAACCCATTCAAGAAGAATGTCACCCCTAGAGGTGCCACAGAAATGCAAGTCCCTTAGGTTAACATTACCTTAAGGAAGATGCCCACAAGGAAAGAGGCAAACTGCCAGTGAAGGAGTGGAGGATACTGGAACAAAGAAACAAAGATCTGAAGGACACTTCGTTGGGACATACTATCTTAAATTACACCTGGTGGAGGGCATGGCACAGTTCACATGCTGCCCCCACCAACCTCTGACTAGACTTAAGATTCATTGGTTCAGTAAGTGACAAAACTTTGACTTGTGCAGTGCAGATAGTTGTGACATCACGTTAAGTACTGTTGGAAGTCTTAGTACTGTAAGTAGTTCACAGGAACTGTCAGTTGTTTGTACTGTATGTAATGTACATTTGGCCTTCATATTCTCTGTCCCCATGTTGGGACTATCACCCATTTTGGTATACCGTGAAGGTGTAGGAACTGAGTTCTACCCTTAGGGATGCTGCAGGAACACAAGTCCTTTAGATTAAATGTACCCATGGGATTATGCCCCAAAAGTCAGAGCTACAACTGGTGAATAGAATGGTCAGAGCTTTTGACTTCCCGTAAGGACAGAGGGAAAGGTGGCAGAAGATGAATGCTGAGAAAACAGACTGGAATACCAATACATACTACTATTTAGATCTAACTCCAGTGACAGAAATGTACATTATTATTACTACCATTACTGGGAGAAGTATAGTCAAGAGATTAGAGAACTGGCAGCTTTAAACCTGAAGGCCCCGAGGCCCTGGGTTTGACTCCCATAACATCCATCCAACTGCATACTCAGTGATCCTGAGCAAGTCTACCTCGCTGTGTTCATGAGATGTACCAGAATGTGAGCCTTGTCTCAGTGTGCCTTTATAGCCAAACATGCTAAAAATTTTGATTATAGTGTGACTTTCAGCACATACTACCCACCCTAGATATGAAAATTATGTACCTACCATAATTCTTGATCTTCTTGGACAAGTCTTCACAATTCATTCATACATACTGCTGGGTACTACACCGTAGGTGCTATGACCCAGCAGGAGCCAAAAATCTTCAGGAGGGTGGGTGCCAAGGTAGGAAACATGCATGCGTAGCACCACAAGTTTGGCTCACGCCTGTGTAGGCTATCTCGGCGTCAACTCTCCAACCACCTCAGTATCTTTTTTACTGAGGAGGTGCAGTGTAAACTAACTTAGGAAAACACCTAACATAATCCGGGAATAAGATAGCCCGGTTGACCCATATAAAAAAGGTCCGGAAACAAAGTCCTCACAGCCCAAGGAGTGACGACCAGAAACAATATGAGTGAGCCTGGGATGGTGGGTGGGCATATGAATGAATGGTGAAGACTTGTCCAAGAAGATCAAGAATTACAGTAGGTAGGTAATTTTCATATCTTCCCAGATTTAAAGTCTTTACCATTCATTCATACTGCTGGGTGAGTACCAAGCTAAAAAAAAAGAATCCCCCAAGCAGGGTGGCAGGAGACAGAGCTCAATCAATCAATCAATCAAAATCTTTTTTATCCAGGCGGATATCATTGAGCAAGGCTCATTTGCAAGATGGACCTGGGTATAACAAGGTCAAATGCAACAAAGGAAATCATATAAATAAATATATATATATATATATATATATATATATATATATATACACATAATATACAATATACATATGTATACAGGAGCAATACTGATACATAGGAGCATGATACAATACATGGAGGCCATACACAACATAATTTATTACAAGAGAACCATATACAGTTGCGAAGCGATAGGTGATGTGCCATTCACTAGATAACATATTGCAGGAGAACCATATAAAGGTTGCAGCCCCCATGTGCAGTTATAGTGCTGGAGCTTAACCCAGGGGACCCATTTTAAAAAGGAAAAACTGCCATAAAAATACAACAGCAAGCAGGGAGAGGAAGAACCAGAGGGGAGGGTAGGAACCCAGATAAGTGTGTAATGTTAGAATCCCAGGGGTCGCTTTTCAGAAATCATGGTAAGGAAATAAAAAGGGTGGTAGAGGAGCTGGGATAAGGACTGGGTTGCCAAAGAAGGACTAAGATGGATACTAGGGAGGTAGGAGTAAGGACAAGAGAATGACAGTGGGCCATGAAGACACGAGTGAAGGCAGAGGATAGGAATAAGATCCACATGATGAAAAGAGATTACCAACGATTGTGGGTTGGAAGTGGGTAGGATAAAAAGAACCTAGGCTGGGATCATGGAAAGCAGTTGCAAGGCTCCTTGATGTGATGAGAGTAAAGGGTCTTGAAGGTAGCAACACTGACCGGAGTACTCAGCTTCAATGTTTTCTGAAGTCTGTTCCATAGGGAGGGCAACATTGCGCTTATTGCAACTCTACCAAAGTGAGATTTGACTTTGAGGACTCTCAATGAGATGGATGTGAGGCTTCTCAGGGCGTACTTGCCTATCTGGTTTAAGGGGAGGCAGTCAGTAGTGTATTGTGGACATTTCTTTGTAATTGCTCTGAGGGTCCATATAGCAGCATTTCTATTCCAACCATACTGGAGGGAAGACCAGCCCACGGCTGCATATAGGGAGCAGTGGTGAGTAGAAAAAGGGAGACCTGTGATAAATCTCAGAGCTCTGTGGTACAGTGTGTCTAATTTTGGGAGGTAGGAGGCAGGACAATGACTGTAGAGGAAATCTGCGTAGTCTGTCAGAGAGAGGAACATTGTTTGGACCAGACATAATTTAGCATCTCTTGTTAGAAAGCGGCTGATGCTAAAGAAGAGGCCCAATCTTTGTCATAGTTTTTTTAGAAGATCCTCTATATGATTTATAAAGTAAAGCCTATGATCCAGCCACACTCCCAGGTATTTGAATTTTTCAACTAATTCCAATTTTTCTCCGAGAATTGTAGAAATTTGCAGTACTAAACCTGCATATGCCAGATTCACTATATGTACCAGAAGAGAGAAAAGCATTGCTTTGGTTTTCTTAGCATTAAGTAAAAGTTTTTTGTTTAGGAGCTGGTTTTGTAACAAGTTGAATTCGGCTTGCAGGTCGCTGCACGTGGTTTCTGGGGTTGGGCGGCTTAAGTAAAGTACTGTATCATCTGCAAACAAATGGATGCTGGCTCTGGTTATACAGTCATTGATGTTGTTGATGTAGATGGCAAACAATATAGGACCTAATATAGATCCCTGAGGGACACCTCTCAGGATAGGTTTGAGGGCTGAGAATTCACCTTCAGCCTTAGCTTGCTGAAGGCAGTCAGAGAGGTAGCTATTAAACCACCGCAAGGACAGTGAATCCAACCCTATTGCTTGTAGAGAGGAGAGAAGCAGTCTATGGTTGGCAGGACAGAAGTCCATTATGGATTGCCCTGTCAAAGAAAATATGCTGTCTGGCACGGCCATCTGGAGTGTAATGCTTCACAAAGGTATGCACTGACCTCCAAGTAGCCACTTTGCAAATTTATGCAATGGGAACAGAACGGATCTTCACCAGGTAGAGTGGGCAGACACCCAACCTTCCAACTTGACTTGTGCCATTGAGCAGCAATGGCAAAGGCATGCCACTATTGAAGCAGAAATGTATCTAAAGGCCACTAGCTGGCCCAGCTGGGCGATGCTGAATCATACAAATAGTTGCTTGGTTTTACAGATCTCCCCTGTTCTATCGATGTAGAATCATAGAGCTCTCTTGACATCCAGAGAGTGCAGGATGCATTCCCCTTCATTCTGGAAGTTATCAAAATATGTGGGGAGAACCAAGGGCTAATTAAGGCGAAATTATGAAACCACTTTTGGCAGGAACTTAGTGTGAGTACCAAGTACCACCTTATCTTTGTGAAAGACAGTATACGGAGGGTCTGTGATCAAGGCATTTATTTCAGATACCCTGTGAGAGGAAGTGACAGCCACCAGGAAAGTGGTCTTCCAGGTCAGAAACTTCAAGTCACAGGTGGCTAGAGGCTCAAAAGGTTACGAGTGAGCATGTCTAGCGCAAGGTTAATATCCCACATGGCTACCAGTTTCCTGACCAGGGGTCTAGTGCGCAGGATGCCCTTCAGGAACCTCTTGACTAGTGGCAACTGATCCAGCATCATGTTCTGTACTGGCTCATGATAGGCAGACATTGTGCAGAGGTATACCTTCACTGTTGAGTACTGTAATCCTGCATTTGACAGGTCTAAGAGGTACTCCAATACCTTATTCGATGGGCAATGGAAGGGGCCCAGATAGCACTTTGGCACACCAAATCAAGAAGTGCTTCCATTTAGCCATATAAGTCTCCATAGTGGAGGGCTTACATACTACCAAGAGGATCTCTTAGATTCTCTGAGAAACTTTGAACCTACTCACTTCAATCACCTCAAGAACCAAGCATGGAAATGAAGGTAGCACAGGTTGGGATGGATCAAGGGCCCCTGTGTCAGGAGGTCCATTCGCGGAGGAAGTTGCCTTGGAGGAACTTCCAGTAACTTGTTGATCAATGGAAACCATGTCTGTCGAGGCCAGTATGGGGCAGTTAGAGTCATTCTGTCCCCTTGTTCCTCCATTCTGAACAGCACCCTCTGAACTAATGGAAGAGGATGAAATCCGTACAGAAAGCATCTTGAAATATGCAGTCTGACTGCATCCTGACAGAAAATGCCAGGTTCTGGATTTCTGGAGCAGAATAGAGGCAGTTTTCATTGAGTGGGGTTGCAAAAAGGTCCAGGTCTGGGATGCCCCACTCATCAACTAGCGATTGCACAATGTTTGGTGTGAGCAACCATTGGTGTGGATCCACCTCTGTTCTGCTGAGGCAATCTGCCAGGCCATTCTGAGTTCCCAGCAGGTAGACTGCCTGAATCAGAGCATCGTGCTTGAGGTACCACTCCCGCACCCTCATGGCCTCCCTGCACAGGGGGTAGGAGTGCACTCCACCCTGTTTGTTGATGTAGTACATCACAGCCTTGTTGTCCTTCTGAAGAATTACCTTGTGGCAGACAACATCCTTCAAGGCTTGGATAGCGTAGAGAACAGCTCTCATCTCTAGAACATTTATGTTTAGATTAGATTCCTCCTGGCTCCACACCCCTTGAGTGTGGAGATTTTGACAGTGAGCTCCGCAACCGATCAGGAATGTATCTGTGGTGATGGTGATCTGAGACTCCGGTGGGGAAAATTGAAGACCCTGAAGGAGCTTGTCTTCCTGAGTCCACCATGCAAGTGATCTCATCAGAGGGGTCTGTCAGTTTTATATGGTAATACTGCAGATGTGTGGTTGGTGACCACTGTGTGCTGAGCATCCATTGGGTTGTCCTCATGTGTAGATGGGCTAGAGGTACCATGAACATGGAAAAGGCCATGAGGACCAACATCCACTGCATGGAGAGCACTTGAACAGAGGTGTTCTTCCTGAGGTATTGAGCCAACTGGAGAATGTTATTCCTTCTGTCCTCTGAAAGGAAAGCCCTCACCCTGGAGGTATCCAGGAGGGCTCTGATGAAGAGCAGCTGCTGAGAGGGCTGAAGCTGGGATTTTTCCATGTTCAGTAGAACCCCCCTTGGAGGTGAGGAACCCAAAAGCTGTGTAGACTGTTTCTTGTGCCTCCTGACTGGACGGACTTGCTAGTAGCAAATCATCCAGGTAGGGGAAGAGTTGGATGCTGAGCTTCCAGAGGTGTGCCACGAGAACTGCAAAACACTTCATAAAGACTTGAGGCACCGAGGAGAGCCCAAAGGTCAGGACTCTGAACTGGTAGTGTTGACCCAAGGCCAAGAAGCGTAGATACTTTTGGTGACTTTGGTGTACCGGAACATGCTAGTAGGCATCCTGCATATCCAGGGATGCCAGCCAGTCATACCAATGGAGGAGTGGAAGCAAGGTTCCCAGAGAGATCATCTTGAATTAGTCCCTGAACAGATACTTGTTTAACTTTCTGAGGTTGAAAATTGGGTACATGCCCCCTATCTTCTTTGGAACCAGAAAGTAATGGAAGTAGAAACCCGTGTTCCTTTCTGCCCAGGGAACAACTTCTACTGCCCTGTTTCTGAGAAGGCCCTGTACCTCGGAAGTGAGAAAGTCTGACTGAGCGGTGGACAGACTGTGCTGTTGCTTGAGTGGAAGATCCGGAGGGATCTCTACAAAATTGAGACAGTAATCCTCTCAAATAATTCTGAGGACCCATTTGTCCTTTATAATGGAACTCCACTGGTTGTAAAACTGAGTCAGACAACCACCCACCGCTGTAGGGGTGTCCACTTTGGACAGTTGAGGTGAGACCAGGGCCAGATTTTCAGAGAGTGGCACTGGGTACTTTCAGGCCCTGTGCCTTTTGCTGCATTTTCTATTGCAGCTGAGTAGTCTGGTTTCTGTTAAAGGCTCCTCGGCCTTTACCATGAAAGGACTGCCTGTTACGAAATTGTTAATGGTTCCTACCCCTTTGAGGGGCAGAAGGGGCTGGCCTGGCTTAATGGCAGTCCTGGTTTTTTGGGCAGCCTCTAGCGCTTGCTCATCTTGAGGGCCAAACAGACATGCACCATAAAAGGGGACATTCATAACCTGCTGTTGAGCATTGGGTGAGAAGCCTGATGTTCTGAGCCAGCAGTGCCATCTGATACAGATCCCAGTGGCAGCCGCCCTAGCCGCAGTCTTGTAGGCATCCATAGAAGCTTTTAACTGATGACTATTGGACTCTATGCCCTACTGATAGTCTGGAGAAGCTTCATGCTAACGTCAGAGTCTGGGAGGTTCTCTGCTATTGATTTAAGAGAATTCAAAAGGGTGTACTCGTATTGAGAGAAATGGCCCTGATAACTGGCAATATGCATGCCCAAGGTTGCGGCTGCGAAGGCCTGTTTCCCCAGAGTGTCAGTCTTGTGAGATTCCTTATTGATAGGTTGTGCTGAAGTCTCCTGGAGTTCTCCACAAGTATCACTAAAGCATCTGCAATAGGTTGTGATGCCAGGAAGGATCTTTCCTTGGGAGGAGCATATTTCCTGTCTATGGCCTTGACCACAGAAGGGATTAGTGCCAGCCTGTCCCATGCTGCTTGTGACAGGGTCTCAAAAAAGGGAGGCACAAGAGGCATAGGACTGGTAGGAATGTTGGGCACATGAAGGAACCTGAGGAGTAAAAGCTTACCTGGGTCTACAGAGAAGGTCTGTAGGATCAGGGTTGATCCCATGTTCTTGAGGAGGGACTGGAAGTAAAGGTCCTCAACCAAGGATTCAGCCAAGATAGAAGACTTACCTTCCAAGTCATAGACTGAGTCATCTTCGACGTTGTCAGATAAAACTAAGTCAGGATCAGACTCATTATGTTCTACCTCCACCCCTGAGAGGTCAGGAGTTAGTCCTGCAAGGCCAAAGTCTGGCCTAGGCAAAGGGTATACAGAAGACACCAGAACCTGTATCAGCATTGAGGGCCCCGGTGCCATGCGTGGCACCTAGGAACCCCAGTACCGAACATGGCACTGAAGAACCTGACACCGCACTTTGGCACTCAATGCCACAAGTGGCACTGAAGCACCTAACACCACATGTGGCACCGAAATGCCTGATGCTGCACATGGCACCAAGGAACCGGCGCCACATGCAGCACTGAAAAACCCGGCGCCAAGCGTGACACAGAACAACCAATGCTGCACATAGCACCAAAGAACATGGCACTGAACATGGCACCAAAGAACACAAAGCCGGTCAAGGTGCTGAACCAGAAGGACCCCTGTCAGACCTAGAAGAAAGGGGAAGGGAAGTGGTACCTGTGCCGGCCCGTGTGAAAACATTTTGAGGGGGTAAGACACGTGGAACTGGCATCAGTGGGGCTGATACTGGAGAGGATAAAAAGTCCATCACTGGCACCAAACACGCATCCTGTCCTGAATGTCCCAGCTATGGCCCAGTGGCTCCAAGACCTGAGGGCCTGGGAACCAGGTCTACTGGCAAGGGCAACTGAGACAGATGTTGTACCCACTGCTCCATAAGAGCGGCCCAGTGATGAAACTGCCACTGGAAACCCCGTCAGAGGACAGACAGGGGCTCCGCAGTTGGGAATCCCATCTGTTAAGGGCGGAGACCACTGGGGACCCAGGAGGGGTCAGATTGGGCCTACTGCTCTCCACTACTGAAGACTCCCTCACAGACCTACCAGTGGGCCATCTTGAGTGGTACTGTTTCTTCTTCTTCTGACAGGAAGGAGAACTCAAGGCCAAGCAGTGCCGAGTCCCTGACTGAGACCGGTAACGGGCCCACTTTTTTTTGTGCTTTTGGGAGGACTGCACTCCCTCCCAAGCACTGGATTGCCCATGGTCAGATGCTCCCCTCCATAAAGGGTGATGGACGGGACACAGCCCCACCACCAGAACAGCTTTCTAGCAAAGTCTCCCTACTGTCACCAATACTGTCCACGGTCGACTCCATCAATGGCAGGATGAAATAATTTATTTTCTTCAGATTACTATTTTTTTTTAATAACAAATTATAATACTAAAACAACTAATAATAATCGAAACTGAATGACTATAAGCTGCTATTGTATAGATTTGATGATTTGACTCCATGTGGGCGAGCAACATCATCACTGAAGCAGTCTATGGTGGGAAAAAAGGAACTGAGAAGGTAGGAGGGTAGAGGTCAGAGGGTAGATGCTGTGATAGCCTACACTGGCATGAGCCAGTCTCGTAGTGCCAAGCATGTGTGGTCCTAACTTGGCGCCGACCCTCCTGAAGATTTTTGACTCCCATTGGGTCTCAGCACCTCTGGCATAGTACCCAACAGTATGAATGAATGGTGAAGACTTTAAGTCCAGGAAGATGAGGGATGAGTTAGGAATACCAATGGACAGAACTGGATGGACTATCGGTCCTTATCTGCTGGCAGTGTCTATGTTTCTATGTTTCAACATGGTGTTACAGGGCCTGCCCTGTCACCAAAGGAGCCCCTGTAGCTGAGGACTCCACCCTTAAAGAGGTTCATGTAGGGCCATACCTGGTCACTATTTTTTGATTAATGAGTCTTTCTCTTCTGATAGGAGAAGCCATTTAACCCAGTGTCTTTTAGAAGACCAGAATATAATCTGTCTCCTTAACCACTTGGGCATATTTTCAAGATCTTCTATATAGCACTAATTTAATGGTGCTCTCCTGTAATTAAATGGACTTGATTATTTTTATAAACATCTCTTAATATAGTGTATGTCTGCGGTGTAAAAAACCTTAACTTTTCCATTTTGTTACTTTTGCACTTGCACTTTAATTGTTTTAGGCAAGTTAAATGAAACTGCTGTTTGCATTATGAAGTATTGCTGCTTTAAATTTCAATATGAATATTCATTAGAACGCAGTTTAAGTGCAGCAGCTTTTTATGATCAAGCTCCACCCCTGAGGAAGGTGTATCCAAACACCAATATGTAGGGGAGCTTGTGTTTTTTTCTCATGCGGTAGGAGCCCACAACAACACGATTTTTGCACAATAATTCATGAACATTCTACTTGACATGCTGTGCAATAAAAGCCACAGAATGATCCCTGTCTGGAGTGCTTTCTTTTTTTGTGTGCCTTACTTGTTTATCTTGAGCACAGCACTCCTACAGTGAGTGCAGTCAGCCTTTTTGTTGTGTGTTCTGGTCACTAAAGGAACTTGAGGGTTGTAGAATGTATCCCAGGAGAAGAAGGTGACTTACCTGGAGGACTAGCAATAGGCTAGTATACCTCCTACCCCAAAACAACATCTCTCTGTTAAAAGCACTGTTGCCTGGTGGTTCTCTTGCCCTTTTAAGGGCTTGTAAACCTTCAACTCACAGAATCTTGCTGAATTTAAGTAAATGTTGTTAGTTATATTTCGCACCAAAACCGGAAGTGAACGGACGCCTACTTCCGGTTTTTCGGCTTAAAACCTGCCCCTCTGGCGAGCGCATGTCTGCTGTGTCCGCTGGGCATGCTGAAACTGCTGGCATTAGACAAACTTGGATAAGATAATTTTAGCATATCCTCTACTTAGTAAATATACACCTTTAATAATGGAAAAAGAACTTAGTAAGTGTATGCAATGTTTGATGTGTAGTGAACGAAAGTATGGGAGCGAGTATGTATGTGCTAATTGCCATCTGATTACTACTCTTGAAGCAGAGATAGCGTTTCTGCTTAATATTAAACAGTTTCTACTGATATTAGGGAATTGGAAAGTTACATTGATCTTATGGATGAACAACTTCATTCTAATGAACAATTTCCTTCACATTTAGGTAGCATTTCTATGCCTCCTGATGAGGAGACAATTGTAATGACTAGTACTAGCATACCTGTTGCCTCTGCCCCCTCTTATAAGGTGGATGATTATCTGCCCTCTTCTTATGATAATGATGACTGGACCATTGTCACAAAGCCTCTTCAAAAAAGGAGGGGCGGTCAAATACACAGTAGTGCCCCTATTGAAACTCGTAATAGGTTTGAGCAATTGACTGTATCAAATAATGAAGTGCTACGTGATTTATCCTGTGCATCACCCTCTGTTGATAATAATGGCTTAAAAACACTTTTCAGTCAGGAGTTAATGCCCATGAATATTTGTCCAAGTAAGTCTCAAGCTACCTAATCAATACCTATTAAGTTAATTGCTCCAGAGTGTGTTAAACAATCACCTGTTTCTGATTCTTGTACCTCTACTGTCTCAAAACAAGTGTTAGTCCTGGGAGATTCAATCATTAAGCACATTGACAGGGTGGTTTGCAATAGTGACAAGAGCAACCGCACTTGTTCTAGCTTCCCTGGGGCCAGGGTATCTGACATTACCTCCATGATGCCTAAAATTTTACAAAATGTGGGGGAAAATCCACTGGTTATTATACATGCCGGTATTAATGATATAAACAACACCCCAATTAATCAGTTACAACAGGACTATGTGGCGTTATGTAACCTGTTACTTGATAGGGGATGCTATGTATGTATATCTGAAATTCTACCTGTCCTGAGAGCAACATCTACCATGACGCAGAAAATCAAAGCCCTAAATGAATGGCTGAGAAAGTGGTGTTTTAAGCAGGATATACCCTGTATTACCCACTGGGAATCATTTTCAGATCGTTCTTCCTTGTTTTGCTGGGAGGGTTTACATCTCAGTCATAGGGGTATTACACTTATGGGGAAAAGTGTCACTAAAATCATAAATCATTGTTTAAACTAAAAACAATGGGGGAGAATGGGTCTATTACCAAGTCTCTGAATACTTACCAAAATATTATTACAACTAAATGTAAATTCCTAGCTTTGAATGCAAGATCTTTAAACCAACTCAAAATAGCAGAACTTGAAGCCAAATGTAAAACTTTAAATATAGGTGTGGTGGGAGTAATTGAAACTTGGTGGGACGCATCCTCAATTTGGCCCAGAGAAATTCCAGGTTGTAAGTTATATCGAAAAAACAGATTAGATAAGCAAGGTGGTGGAGTTTGTATGTACATAGGAAATGATATTCCTTTTTTTGAAGTGTGTTCTCCCTTTTCTTGGAAAGTATATAGGATAAAATCTTATTGAAGGAGCAGTCCTATATAACTATTGGTAACATCTATCGACCTCCATCTGCAAATTCAGATTACACAACTGATATGTTTAAAGAAATTACACATTTTTCAGAATCTCAAGATACTGTAATATTTGGTGACTTTAACCTCCCTCATATTAACTGGGACTCATTCTCAGGACAGTCCTATACCGAGAAAGGACTAATAGATGTGGTAGTTAGTACTGGATTACAACAACTTGTTACTAAACCCACTCGAGGTCCTAATATTTTGGATCTATTATTTACTAACATAGAGCAACAAATTAGCAATTTACAAATTTGGAATCCACTTGGGACCAGTGATCATTCATCTATTCTTTTTGAAATTCAACAGTTTAAAACTACACAAAGGGAGTTATACTGTACAAAAAATTATAATAAAGCAAATTTTTCTAAAATCAATGAATACTTACAAAACATAAACTGGGAATCTAATCTTTTAATTGCACAACACAACAAGCTCGGGACTTTTAAAACATTGTACATTATTTGGAAAATACCTTTATTCCATCTAAGAGGAAATTTAATAATAAAGGAAAAATTCCCACTTGGTTCAACAAGACAATTAAAAATCAGATTAAAATAAAAAGTACACTTTTTAGGAAACTGAAGAATAGTTCTGTTCCATTTAAAACTACTCTATTACATAAATACAGACTATCTGTGAAAAACTTAAAAAAATCTATTAAATTGGCAAAAAATAAGCTAGAATTTAAAGTAGCTCACACAAAAGACTGTCACAAATCTCTTTTCTCCTATATAAATAGTAAAAAAGGTGTATCAAGGACCATTGGTCCCATTATAACCAATGGCTCTTCTCTGTCTGATATAGAAACCTTGAATCTCTTTAATAAGTACTTTTGTTCTGTCTTCTCTCAGAAATCACCTATTAGTACATTTAAAGTTCACCATATAGATTATCATAGGTTCTATCCAACTGACATTATACAGGCTATCAAAAAACTAAAAAAAAATACTAGTCCGGGCCCAGACAGTATTTATCCATGGTTTCTGATCGAAATCTCTAAAAATATTTCCATACCTTTGTCAATTATCTTCAACAAATCCTTACAAGAAAGCATTGTACCAAATGATTGGCATTCAGCAATAGTTACTCCCATATTTAAAAAAGGCAATAGAGGTTCTGTGCAAAATTATCGTCCAATTAGCCTGACCTCAGTGGCAGGTAAATTAATGGAATGAGTAATGAAGTCTCTAGTAGATTAAGATTGTAAGAAATTAGGAATTTATGATTCAAATCAGCATGGGTTTACTCCCAAGTATTCCTGCACCACCAGTCTGATATCTTTTTACAATAATATAAGTACTCTACTAGATGTGGGTACCCCTACTGATGTAATTCTTTTGGACTTTAGTAAAGCTTTCGATAAAGTCTCACATGAAAAACTCATTACTAAAATGCACAATCTAGGTTTGTCACCTGATATTGTCAACTGGACTTTAAACTGGTTGACAAATCATTCTCAGAGAGTCAGAATTAATGATATCTTGTCTGATTCGGGTAGTGTGACAAGTGGTGTACCACAGGGTCGGTCTTGGGACCAACATTGTTTAATCTCTTTATCAGTGATTTACAAACAGGGCCAAATAACTTCATGGTTAAATTGCGGGACGATACTAAATTGGGGGCAAGGTTAATAATCAAGAAAATATTTCTGCATTAAAGAAGGATTTGGAAAAATTAACACTTTGGGCAAATGAAAATCATATGCAGTTTAATCAAGACAAATGTTTAGTAGTGCATTTCGGTGTAAATAATCCAAAAACGATATATTATATAAGCGGACTACCACTTCACTCATCAAATTATGAAAAAGATTTAGGGATATATGTTAATAATAAACTTACATCAAATGATCACTGTGTTAGAACTGCTTGCATGACCAACAGACTTTTGAGGCAATTAAAATGCTCTTTTGTTAATCGCACTGAACAATGCCTTATTCCATTGTATAGGGCATACATTAGACCGTATCTAGACTATGACTCCCCTTTCTGGAATCCAAACCAAAAAAAAGACATAGCAATTCTTGAACAGGTTCAAAGGAGAGTAACTAGAATGATTCCAAGATTAACAAACTTGGATTATCAGAACAGATTAAAAGCTACTGGTCTCTTCTCTCTTCAAACTAGAAGATAAAGAGGTGATGTGCTTATGGTTTTTAATTTAATAAATTCATCAGATCTAATGGAAAAATGTGGTCTAACACTCTCCAAAAGGAGACATGTTCCAAGACTGCATAATAAACAGCTTGCAGTAAAAACTTATAAAACCAGCAAATGGGGAAACATTTTTCCAATAAGAGCGTCCATTGTATGGAACACCTTGCCACAAAAACTGGTAGAGGCAACTAGTGCCACTGTCTTTAAAAACAAATTAGATGTTTGGTTGAGGGATAATAGATAAATAATGTCCCACATAGTGTGGGGAACAGTCTCGATGGGCTCTGGCCTTCTTCTGTTCTTTCATACCAAGTAAGTAATAGTAATACATAACAGCTGCTTTAGACTTGACTGCCTAATCCTCTCCTCTCCTCTGAAGTGCAAAGCCCATAGGTGGAATCATTGGAGCCAAGCCCTTGAAGAGCAAGGTCAAAAGACAGTATATAGTCCTTGAGGAGCAACTAAGTGTTGGGACAAAAACCCAATAATTGGTGGGGTGAAGGCCCGATAGTTGTTGGGGTGTGTGCTAGACAGTCGAGGTGTGTGCCTGATAGTTGCTGTGGTGTGTGTCTGAAAATAAGTAGTATGGTAGGAGGGTGTTTCCCTGTGCAGGTAGATTAATAGAATGGGAAGGCTAAAAGCCAGAGGTTCAATGGTGGTGAAATAGCTCCTCCTCCTTCTTCCCCTATTTAATCTCAGCACTTCCATTGCTCAGCTTCAAGCATTTCAAAATCGGGTTTGGTTCATTCTGTCTGAATGCTGTGTGGGTGTGGTTGTGCTTTTGCTTCCTTCTGCCTTGCAGTAGTCCCTCCATCTCATTTGCCTGCTTTTGTTTGCTTCTGCTTTTGTCTCCACACCCTCACCCCTTCCTTCCGTTCCCCTCTTCTCCACTGTCATGGCTATCTGCTGCCTGGTGCCCCCCCCCCCTTGCCTTCCCCGCTCCTTCCCTTCCTGTCTATTCTTGTGTCTTCCCATTTCTGTCTTGCCACTTGGTGGCCTTCAGTGTCTCCTCCTTGTCCCCTCTCCCCTCCCTGCCCATCCCTCATACTTTGCTCATTTCTTGGTGTTTTTCTTTTAGTGTTTCCTTCCCTGCTGTATCGCTTCATCTCGCTGCTCGTGTCTCCCTCTTTCTTCCAGGTCCATACTCGCTGAAGTCACTGCCCGGTGTTTCTTTTTCTCCACCCCTCCTGCTTCTCCCTCGCTTGTTTCTATTCTCCTGCTCCTTCATAGCCACATGCCCTGCTGCACTCTCATCCTTGTTCCTATGGAGGGCTCCTCGCTCCAGCACTTCATATTCTCCTGCCTGCTGCTTGTGCTCAGTGATGTTCTCCTCAACATTACCTGCAGGCGCATTGAAACTTCAGTCTGCTGTCACTCAATGGCCGGAGCTCCGTATCTCTGCTGCGTTGGATGCATAGACTCAGTCGCCTCCTCGACAATCCTGCTGGACCTGGACATCAATACTTAAAGGGACAGTTTTGATTTTTGATCCCACCTACTACTACTGTTCCCTACCCTATGACCTGCCTACCAGCACCACTGCTGATTTGTATCTTAGGGCCAATAAGTGTTTTATGAAGCTACTGATTAAATTTTCAAATGGCCATACTATTACTACTGCTCCTTTCTGGCAATGTTCACCCAAACCCTGCCCCCAGGAATAAGCACACTGTCATGTTGAGAAAACAGGGACTATCCCTTGCCTCTGTAAGCATCTACAGCCTACTCCGTTAATTGGACAGCCTGCAGACATGGATATCTATGCATAAACCTGAGCTTCTGTTATTTGTCAAAACATGGCTTTCCCCATCTGTCCCTGACTCTGCCATAACCCTCCCTGGCTACAACATTTTTAGGCTGGATAGATTGTCAAAACGTGGTGGAGTTTGCATTATTTATCTGAATGGCGCGCTCCTTAGGCATGCACTTCCAGTGCCTAACCTCGATGGCCTCACACAGGCGCCGGCAGTTAAAGTTCTTCTTGGTGCACATAACAAAGCATTGACAGTGTTCTCAATCTATGTGCTGCCCAAAAGCCATGTAGATGGCATGCACAGCCTCCTGGAATATATCCATAATAATCTGCTCACTACTGAGATTTTTCTTTTGGATGATTTCAACTTAAACTGGCTATCTCCAGCCAATGGCACAACCAAAGATGCCTTAGCAACTCTCCACCTATCACAACTTGTTAACTCCCCAACCTGGTCTTACTATAGAATGGAGACATGCACACTTCTCGACTGGATCCTTTCAAACTGCCCTGATCATATTACGAATGTCATAGTACACTCTGACTCTCTGAGTGACCACTCTGCGGTCTCATGCTCCTGGTAAAATAAATTTGCTAAACCGCCTCCTCAGTCTATTGCTGAGTTCTAAAACATGGGCACCTTGAACTTCTAATATTACATCCACGCAACATCAATTGGTCTACTCTCGACAACTCTACTGATGTTAATTTTGTGCTTGAGTTTAGAGACCACCGCTGGCACTTGGCAAAAACCTCTGGAAAAACCGGCCGCTATCCAAGCTTACAGAGCTGCCAGAAACAGTTGCACATGTGCCATCCGGCAGGAGAAAAACAACTACCATAGAGAAATGCTTACCAACTCCTGAGGCAATAGTAAGAATTTTTGGTCAAGCATTAAGGAGGTGACTGGCAAGGTCCCAAAAGTGACACCATAGATGCTCAACGTTGATGGAGTTCCAACTATGGACCCTCTCACTATTGCAAATATTTTCAACAGTGCATTCTCTGACCTGAGCAGTATCCTCCTTCCAGATTTCTGTGATGAATCCCCCTCCCAAACCTCCACCCTACTGCCCGATGACACCCCCATCTGCCAATCGATGGTCTCAACACTAAACCCCCCTTCTACTTTAAGGAGGTTTCAGCTCCCTTGGTAAAAAGACACCTGCTTAAAGTCATGGGTAAATCGCATTTCAGTGGTGACACCTTGATCTAAAATGAATTGCACTTACCCTTAACAAAATAATAGTCCCCTTCACTAGGATCTTTAACCTCTCGATAAACTAATCTCAATTCCCACTAGTCTGGAAATCCACTCTGGTTACTCCAGTACTCAAATCAGGTGATCGTATCCAACATACTAATTATAGACCTATCTCAATCCTCCCCCCTCTTTCGAAAGTCCTAGAGCATATAGTAGCGGACCAATTAACTGGCTACCTTGAAAAATACTTTATCCAATGTCCACAGCAGTGTGGTTTTAGGAAAGGACACAGCACTACCACTGCCCTCCTGGAATTTACTGGATTCATTCACCAGTCAATAAACCAAGGGAACCTAATTGGTTCTGCCTTCATAGATTTAATGAAGGCTTTTCATACAGTGAGCCACTCGCTGCTGCATAAACAGTTAACAGCCACTGGTCTCTCAAATGACACTTTGCTCTGGTTTAAAGACTACCTGCAGAGCCACTCACAAAGTGTGAAAATCTCCAATGTTACATCTGGCAAGTGGAATATCTGCTCTGGGGTGCCTCAAGGTTCCATTCTTGTCCCTCTCCTCTTCAGTATTTTCGTGAACAACCTTCCGTACTGCTGCCACCAATGATTGCTACTGTATGCCAATGATGCCGTCATATACTCTAGCCAACCCAACCCCACTGTCCTTGAATATGACCTCCAATGTGGTTTATATGAAGTCAAAAAATGGTTCTGTGCCCAGAAGCTGGTTCTGAACTACAAAAAAACAAAGGTAATGCTGTTCAGTACCTCTAGTAACAAGTTTAAGGCCCATGCACTCACTATCAAAAATCAACTTGGAGTTCCACTGGAGCTGGTGGAGCATTTCAAATATCTGGTGGTCACTTTGGATCATCACGTCACCTTTGAGCAGCACATTGAGAACGTTGCCAAGGTTGTAAATATAAAGATTGGTCTTCTTTACCATCATAAGCATAGTTTAACCCCTGTTGCCCTTAAACTGGCTATCCTCTCCATTCTCTCAATCATCAATTATGGTCTTGTTATCTTTGGCTCAGCTCCCCCTTCTCCCTTCGAAGGATTACTGTTGCACTTAATAAGGACTGCAGGCTTCTCACTGGTTTGAATCATCTTACCATACCTGTGATCTTTATGCTAAGTTTGGCTGGCTACAGCTTAGTAGTAGGATTATGTACCAAACTTGGCTACTAACTAAAAAAGCTCTCCATGGCCTTCTTCCGCCTGGAATTGCTTCACTTCTGACACATTTCTGTAGTGCTAAGCACACTCAGGCATCAGTCAGCCAACTTCTCCATGTTCCCAGATGCTGAACCACCCAAGGTCAGCTATCCTTCTTCTGCAGAGATCCCCTCTGGTTCAATTCCCTGACTTTTGAAGTGATATCAATGCCAAAACTTGATAAATTCAAGCACCTGCTCAGACAGCACCTTGTGTCAATCAGCTCCTGTGACTGCTTATTATAATTCGCTGACCATTGTAATCCATCTGGTATTCACCCGCATGCATCTGCCATGAATGACAAATCCCTTCTCTATGCCCTGGTTGCTCCTAGTCCCCTAACCCTATTCCCCTTATTTTCCTGTGGTCCCTCACTTGCTCCTCCCTTCCCTCCCTCTAGTTTTCCACTCCACTTCCCATTCCCCCCGTCCCTTCCCTTCCTTCCACCTCCCTCCCCTATCCACCATGCAAAGCCCCTACCTTTCCCTTTTGGCACCCCTCCTGCCTATATCTACACTTGACAAGGCCACTGGCTGCTTATTTCACTGCTCCACCCCCTCACTTTTCCCATCCTCCCCTCCTTTCTTCTATGTCCTACACTACTTAATATTACTGTAGTTATTGGAATTACTTGTTTAGGTTACAGTGTTTGGCTATTTGTACATTTGTTCTTATATGGTTATTCTGTTATGCTTAGATGATCTCTGTTAGTCTTCCTATGTCTGTTTGTAACCCCTACTTACTGACATGAAACCTTTGTAAAAGAGCGCCCCACGTTCGAAGGTATTGTAATCCTAGACTGAAATAAATAATTAAAAATAAATAAAATCTTTGCTGCTGCAGGTTCCCTGAGTTCGCTTGACACCGATGGCCATTCTGGTGTACTGGCATTTTTTGTGGCCTGCTGCTCACACTGTGGCAGTTCCCATTCCTGCTTTACTTGCCACAGTTTCACCTCCTGCATCAGTGGGGATCTCTGTTGCACGATCTCTCCTAGTGTGCATTTTGACTGTGTGTTGTTTCTGCCTCGTTGTGCTACTCCACTGTCCACTGTTTTTGCTGGAGCTGTCCTTACATATGCTACCAGTACTCTGCAGCTGCCTGTACATCTCCTATGGCAGCATCTTCATCACCACAGCTTAACTTGGGCACCAGACATTCTTTTGTCACCTATGCTGGAAGCCTGATCCCCATCTCTGATCTACAGCACTCCTCCTGCATCAGACGTTGCAACTCCTCCAGCACTATGAACTGAGACTCTACCTTCTGCTCTGGCACGTTAATTCAAACTACCTGGACTCAGCTCCCTGGCTCCATTTGGATTTTTGGTCATATCCCAAATGTTAAAGTGTTTTGCTGATGAATCTGTGCTTCCCTGTGCTCTGCTATCCTGTGCCTCATATCCTGCCCAGTGACACTTTCTGTGCTCTCCAAGTGGCCCACTTCACAACTATGGGCATTTTTCCCACCTCCCCTACCTGCAACTGCATCAGAGGATAGCATTGCCCCCCACACAAGGCTTGCATTGCTATATACTGACCTACGTGGGGTCTGTCCAATTCTGCCTCCTCAGTGGCTACTTGCTGGTTCCTTGCCTCTAGACCTACCTTAGACCTCCTTGTAGGTCTCATTCCTTTCCATCTCAGGTCCTCCAGAAGGGACCATCAGCGATGACCTATGTAGAGGTCACTTTGCACTCATTTCTTCATCTGCAGTACCAGCTCTGCCTTCACTTCACCTGCACAGAGGCTGGCTTGCCTTCTGATTACCTACATGGGGGTTCATTCCTTGCCACCTCCTCCATGGCAACATGCTAGTCCTTGGCATCTGGGCTTACCTCTGCTCTATGTGGAGGTCTCACTCCATTCCATCTCGGGTCCTCCAGGAAGGACCATCCTCAATGACCTATGTGGAGGTCTTATCGCACATGCTTCATCATTCTCCAATACCCGCTTAGCCTTTCCTACACCTGAACAGAGGCTGGCTTGCCATCTGAGGACCTACTTGTAGGTCAATCCCTCACCGCCTCATCTGTGGCTATGTGTGGTCATTGGCATCTGGGCTTACCTCTGACCTATGGGGAGGTCTCATTCCATTCCATCTTGGGTCCTCCAGGAAGGACCATCAATGATGACCTATGTGGGGGATCACTTCACTCATGCTTCCTCATTCCACCAACATGGGGTTCCTATTCCACTGCTTCATGACACCCCATTCTCTGGATTTTCACATTGCTGCTGCTTCTCTAGTCAGATTGCCTTCAAAGGCCCCTATTCCTCCCATTCTACCATGCTATGGCACCAGTGCCATCATGTGACACTAGTCTGACTTCTGAAGTGGCTTCGTCCAGACACTCCTACACTTCTCTCTACTGTTTCTGTCCTTCAGCATGGGAAGTCCCTGGCATGGAAGTCTTCTCACATGCTCATATTGCCTGGCAGTCTCTGTCCATTGCTCTACCTCTGGGGTATGGTGAAAAGGTGTGCTTCCCTTGCCACCGGGGATGGGAGACCCTGTCTCAGACTTTGTTCTTTACTCATTCCAGTTCATTCTGCTCCTCAGCTGGTCTCCATCTCTAGCTCTGCCTAAACAATGTCGAGTGGTGTGGCCTTCCTGCCCACTAGCGATGGGAGTCAGTTCCTCGTATCTGTTCCTCCTTTTAGTCAATCCTCTGCCTGCTTTGGATCCCTCAGTGCTGGCCCTCCTTTGACATCGACTTGGCTTCCTTGCCTTCATACTGGCTCTGGATTGTCTCCTGAACTTCCTCATTCTGTATTCCTTTTGGGACCTTCAAGTGTGCCACCGTCTCATGCTCAAGCCATCCTTTGATTTTGTTTTCTGGATCCATCCTAGTGTCAAGCTTCCAGTTCTCGATTACCACAACAGAAATCCTGGACATTGTTTAACATCTTCCTTCATCTGGACATCCATCTGAATCGGACTCACCTTCATCTTCCAGAATCCTCCATCTTTCTGACTGACCTTTCTGCTCACCGTCAAGATTCAGGAGAAATGACTCATTGACCAGCAAGACTCAGAGGATAAGACTCTTGGACATAACGAGCACCAAACCTTAGTCCACATCTTTTAGGATTATCTCCTCAAAGTTTGCATAGAGGATAGGCAGGTCAGTAGCCATGGGTCTTCAGAGGATTCCCCCACAGGTTTTTTTTCCTCTCCTCCATGCTACTGGTCACACTCTCTGGATTTGGAGGAGGTAATTGAACTGTTAAAAATCTTTTGGGCCTCTATTCCTACATCTAGCCAGCATTCTTACCGAGGGTGAGAATAGAGAAAAGCCAAATTCTAAGTTCATAACCATAAATCCATAATGTTCAAGTTCCTAAGTATACACAAGCATTACGCTATACCACACATTGCATGGGAGGGTTAAAAGCCCAAGGTTCAATGGAGAAACAGCTCCTCCCACATCCCTACTTAAGCTCAGCACTTCCGTTGCTCAGCTTCAAGCATTTCAAAATCACCCACCATCCTCCTCGACCTTCTCCTCCTCATCCTCCTCCTTGGGCATTCATCTAGCCCTTGACACTGAGCCTCTATCCTACACCTACCCAGCATTTCTACCAAGGGTAGGAATACAAAAACCAAATTCTAAGTTCATAACCTTAAATCCATAACGTTTCAAGTTCATAAGTATACACAAGCACTATGCTATGCACCACACATTGAAGTACTGAGTCCCAAGGAGATGAGCTGGACAGACTGGTGGACATTACTTACTGGGAGCAGGAGCAGCAGATTGAAGGCTGCAATCCAGGAGCGTGCCATAAAAATCACTGGAAGAGAAAGTGTAGAAATTGTCTTGGCCATGATTTGCTCCAAGAAGAGCAAAAGCATGGCCAAAATATTAACAAAGCAACAGCCACAATAGGCAGCAAACTGAGGGGCAACACTGGTATGCAAGATAAATGAGAACAGCCCCAAGGCAGGAACCAGGGACCTCAAGGCATAATGTAGCAAGTTGAAGGTCCACAGCATAGCCAGTCACAGCAGAGAAACTGAAGGCTGTTGACACAGGTATAGCAAGCCAAATGACAGGAACATGAGCACAGCAGCCAGCATAGGGTAGTAAGGAGAAAAAACAGAACAGGCCACCTGTAACAGGAAAACCCTCCATCCCAGGCACTGGAAAATACAAGCAAAGACAGCCACTGGGAGGTAACAGAAGCTCGAGACACAAAGGAGGACCAAGCAGAGCACATAATTCAGCCATAAGAGACAGTCAAAAGTCACAGCACATGAACTGCCAAAGCACCAAAGGAGCCACATGGCAGTGAGCTGCCAAGTGGTATGCAACAGAGGTAGGAAAGTGGAGAGCAGAGAAACTCCAAAGCAGAGTGATCATGCAGCGGTAGCAGGGGCCAGGGGTGGTGCAGGACAAGGCAAGGCCTAAGAGCAGCAGGAGCAGAGAGCCCAGAAGTATGCCACAGAGTGACAGGGATGCCAATAACAGAGTTAGCATGGTAGGACAGAACTACACAAAGAAAATGACAGCCATGAGCAGCAGCAATGCCAGCAAAGAAAAACATGTCCACAGGATGCTTTGGGAATACACTCATAAGTACCGCTCAGTAGAGAACATGGCTATGGTCACCCGTTGCCATACCAGACCCCAGGCTATCTTATAATTTAGCAGGAAATCAATTCCCTCCTCTTTTGAAAGTCATACAGGAGTTCCTCATCATCTTTCAGCTTTCAGTTTTGAATACTATGGTAGAGTTCTACCTCACAGAGATGAAAACATGCCCCCATGTGCACAGATACACACACACACACTCACTCAGATATAGAAAGGAGAAGTCCCCTGCCAAAACATTACCAATTTAACCATTGAAGTAGAAACCTTCAATTTTATGTGGTTTGACTCATGACAGGCAAAACAAACTCCTCAGGAGGAGGGAGGGGTTGCTTGTATACCTGGTTCAAATTAACCTGAATATGGTAGACCCATTGTAGTAATTCTGATTCCTGAGAATGACACAGTAGTTGATCTAGCTAAAATGTGAACATTGTTAGTGGCATCATGTCACTCCTCCATCCTTCTTGGTTAATTTCCTACTTCAATTCCACAAGTGAATTACCCTCCTTCAAGAAGCGGAGGACAGTGGACCATACTGTGATTTGGTGGTAGGCTGGAGTTGCAAAACTTATAAATGTTCAGTTACTGTCACTGAAAAAAGTACAAAAGAATATTTGGGCAAGATTTTCAAAACCCACCCACCACTTTTCAAAGAAACTCTGTTTAAACTGTTGCAGCCAAAGTACTGCATGCAAAAAGTGCTGTTGTGGCAAAAAAATGCCAAGCCCCTGGCAGCTTTAAGCTAGCCCTCAAGAAGCACCTCCTAGTTCCAACCAACTGCAACTGCTAAAACCTTGCCTTTGTTCTAGGTCACTGGCCCTCTGAAACTTAACAACACGCACTCTCTTCCTTGAACTATATGTTTTGTTACAGTCTGCACTAATTGTATTTGCACAAAGTCACATAAAGTATACATCCAGGTGTACCCATTTTTGTAACTAATTTTTGTACAATGTTCTTTGAATCCAGCTCTATATGCATTGTTATATGTAACTAATTTCCATACAATGTTCTTTGATGCTTGAATCCTGCCGTATATGTATTATTATCTGTAAATAATTTTGGGTCTCCCCTGAAAATGGGACTTTTGTTCCAGTTGGCCTAGCTGGTCACCACAAAAATAATAAATAAAACAAATTAATAATAATTACTAATCGGGGGCGTGGTTTAGCCACCAACATGATGGCAGCCTAAAATCTTGAGCTTGCTCCGGGTCGGGTAATGTCGAAGCTCTGGCGTCTAGACCCCCAGGTTATTACAATCCCAAACCACTGACTTTGATGGGCATAACATCCCTTACCTAACCTGCGACACTTGTAAAAATCATAGCTGAATGCAGTTTTACAGTGATAGAAGGTGTTGGTTCCAGGGCATTGCTCAGCGTACTAGAGCTGCGCGGGCCCCATCTGACAACTGTGAGCAGAGCGGTCGGGCGTGGGACCCTCCTGATTGCACCTCTGGTGTATGCCTTTTCCCTCACTCTCGCTCCCTGATTTGGAGACACCATGGCTTCACAAAGTGAACTAAGCCAAGCAGGATAAACAACTCACCCAAATGTACAGTTGCACTCAGTCGATGAATCATTGCAGTATATTAGATGCGTGTTAGAGACAGTGCTAAGTTGGTGTAGATATCACCACCACACTATCGTGAACCGTGGCAGATGTTAGAAATCTACAGGACTGTATGAATGTCTCTGAGCAAAGGTCAGAATCGTGTGAGCAGCAACAATCTAAGTTACTACAGCGCCTGCAGGCATAAGAAGAAAAAATTGAATTGCTATGGGACAGAAGAAGATCAAAAGCTGGGTCAGACAAAATAATCTGTGCATAATAGGGATACCAGAAGGGGCTGAGGTCAGAACATGGAGAGATTTTGAATGAGACCTTGCCCATCATGCTGGGAAAATGGAGGGTCACCACGGACGTGGAAAGGGGGCATAGAATATCCGCTAGAAGGGACAGGAATTTCTTCATACCTCGGCCAATAATTGCATATTTTCTACGCTACACAACTAAAGAAAAAGTCCTCAGGGCAGCAAGAGACCTGGGAGAGGTGAGATGGCAGGGAACCACTGCTTCATTTTATGGGGATTTTGCTCATGAAACTGCCAACAAACGATGAGCTTTTGACCCTATCAAAAAATTCCTATATCAATTTAATTTTCACTTCAAATTCAAGGGACTCACCAGCTTGCTTGTAGCTAAGGATGGCAGGGAACTGTTGGCAGACAGTTCACTAGATAAAGATAGATGGCTTGTTAAATTTTGGCCTGAATTATCAATTCCGACTACATTTCCCAGAAAGCTTTGGGAGCCCAACACTTCAAAGGGGAACCGTTCTGAGGGGTATAGGAATCCAGAGGACAACAAAAGGGACAGACGTGCAGCACCAAAAAAGGGTCCCCCAGTAACCGTGGGCCCTCCTGAACTTATTTGACCATGCCCCACCATAGTTTTACAGTCCCTGTTTAAATATGCCTCTGCTATGCCTCCACGATCGTCAACCCCCACTTCCAAGCAATGACAAAGATCTAGAAGTGGTAAGCAAGTGACGCAGGACTGCAGTATGACGGCACCCCCGGCTAAAGTTTCTCGGGAAGACAGAACCTCCCCTTCTCTTAGTGCTTAGCCTTACTCAACTGATCCCGCAGATATGGACACCGCTACAGCTTTGGATTAGGCAGATATCTTGGAAGCTTCATTGGTGGAGGCGGTGGATGCTATAACTCCCGTAAGACCTGGGATAATATCATATGCAGCTGCTGTGGCCAAGGACAGCTCAGAGACTACACCCCTCTCCCGATGAGTACTGAACGAGCTGAGGTCCTTCCTGGCTGAAAAATCTTGGACTACGGTGGTGCGAGCTGCACCTTGTCAGCCAATTTAAACATAAGTTGTGTTTTTTGGATTTGTTATGTCCTTTATTGCACCTATACCCTGATATTGTTTGGGTGGCAGTTTTTTTAAGTTATAGCTGCATGGTATAACTCCTCTAGCTCTCCAAATAGCCTGACATGGAGTATAGAGAACCAGTTCCACATAGAGAGCGTATGGCTCATAAACCCTATGTGGACACTGCTCACTTCAGTAACAGAGGGCGCACATGGTTGGTGCAGAGATGATGGAGTTAGGGGTGGTAGTAGTCCCCTCCTTCTGGTTACAACACCCTAATGTCTGTAAGGGGCCTGCCCTTTGCGGGTAAGGTAGTTTCCCCTTTTTCCTCTTCCTTTTCTCCTTAAATCCATCCCATCCCATAATATGCAATACTCATCATGGTCCCCCCCCCCCGGGTCGGTTGCCCGACCTTGGGTATATTATCAGGCCCAGAGGCCTCGAAATCAGTTGGTTGTAAACACCCCCTACTTATTAAGTTCTGAGAGCTTGTGTAGCTGAAGCTAACAGTATAAGGTTAGCCTCTTTTACCTATAGCCTCAATCCTACAGTGCAATTGTGCATTGTTACATTATAATCTTTAGTGTTTGATATAAGATCTAATTTTTCGTCCTGGGGCAGATACTTCTGTTCTCTGACCCCAAGCTTAATTGCATTCAGTGTCTACTGATTGAGTGTGTGCATAACATTGCTTTGTGTTTATTCTATTGCAGCTAATCTTCCAAGGTGTGTATATCCTGTTTCCTGTCTGAGTCTCTTCCTCCTCTCATCCTGGCAGCCCTGATTGATGCCCTAGTCCTTCTAAGTGCTGTTAGGTTGATGAGCTCCTCCTTAGATTGCCAATTCTATCTTCCAGAGTAAGTACACATTTTCTGTTTCAAGAGCCTGTATGTGCCCTCATCAGCCAAGGATAGCCCACTTGCTCCCAACAGTATTGGTATCATAGAATGTTAAAGGTTTGAACCACCCTATTAAACAAACCAAGATACTTCAACACCTTCGGTCCTTACATACGGACATCGCCCTGCTTCAAGAAACCCATCTTCTGAAAAAGACTGTCCCCTGGTTAAAGAAATCTTGGGTGGGCACCGTAAGTGCCAGTTCGGCCTCTTCCAAGGTGAGAGGAGTAGCCATATTAATCTGACACTCCTCTCTCTGGGTTCTGGAGGAGGCTAAGCATGATTCGCTTGGCAGATGGGTGATCATCAAACTATCCTCCCCAGAAGGGAAGCTCATTATCTGTAACTTGTATGTTCCAAATATGGACCATGCAGATTTCTTTCTCTCGATCAGCCAGGCCATTTCCTCCCTTTCACTGGAGGACGGGGCAATCCCCATCATAGTTGGAGGAGACTATAATATGGTCTCGGACGTTTTTGTGGATAAATTGAAGCCTACTCCTCTGGCCAGATCCAAGGCAAGCCTGGCTCTTCATGAGCTGCAAGAGGAATGGGGCTTAGCAGACGTATGGAGCAGAGACAACCCCACTGGAAGGGATTATACTTTTTATTCCCCAGTACATTCTATGTATAGTCGCATAGATTTTTTATTAGCTAACATGGTAGTCGCCCAAAATATTCTCAGTACTAAAATTGGGAATAAGATTATCTCTGATCACGCCCAGTACTACCTCTTACACAGTAGGTGGGCAGCCCAAATGGGTACCCATTGGAGATACACCGCTGCTTTTAAAGATCCAGAATTTCACAAGTAATCTCTCAAGCGGCAAGAACTATTTTGCCATTAATGTACAATGTGGTGTCTCCACGGGTACGGTTTGGGAAGCCTTCAAGGCAGTCCTCAGAGGCCACATAATCGCCTTTTCGGCTGCCAAGAATAAAGCTCATAAGGCTAACTTGGCTCAATGGCAAACAGACCTTGCTATGTTTGAGTCTCGTTTTAAAACCTCTGCTGTCTCTAGCCGGGATAACTCCCTCATATGACGCATTGTGGGCCTTAAGTACCAAATTAACGCCACTCTGCACCAAAAGGCCGAATGGTTACTGATACAGTCTAAACACGCGTATTGGGACGGGGTGAAAAGTGCAGCAGACTGTTGGCTTTTCGACTCCGAAAGCAACAAGTCTCCTCTCGAATACATGCCCTTCGCAACCCCTCTGGTAAGGTCGTACATAATCCACAGGACATAAATGACACCATGAGGGCTTTTTATCAAGCCTTATATAGGTCACAATTGGGTCTTTTCTTGCCCAATCTAGAGCAGGAGTTGGAAAACTTTTTCCATCAGTTCGAATGTCCAGGGCTTACCCCCTCGCAAGTGACCAATTTGGATGCCCCAATCACCTTAGTAGTGTTACGTCAAGCTCTGCTCCAAATGGCCAAATGTAAGGCCTCCGGCCCAGATGGCATGATGGTCGAGTTATATCAAGCACTGGTGGAGGACGTATCTCAGCAACTGCTTCTTGCTCTTCAAGAAGCCCATACAGCTGGTTTGTTTCCCCCGTCTATGAGAGAAGCCCTTATTACCCTTCTACCCAAAAAATCTAACGACCCTCTAAACTGTGCAAACTATCGCCCGATTTCACTGCTTCCCATGGATACTAAAATCTTGGCCAAGATTCTAGCCACTAGGATGCTGGAGGTGTTACCGTCTATTGTTCATCCGGCTCAAGTCAGTTTTATGAAAGGTAAATCCGGCTCAGATAACACAAGGCTTCTACTTAATCCTAAATGGATAGCCTCCTGTTCTTCTTACCCCATGGCTGCACTAGCAATAGACTTTACTAAGGCCTTTGATTCCATTGAATGGCATTATTTGCACCAGGTATTAAAATTATATGGCTTTGGCCCCACTTTTTGTCAGTGGGTATCCACGCTATATGGTTCCCCAATGGCTAGACTCTTGACCAACACTACTATTTCCACACCCTTTCCCTTGCAAAGGGGCACCAGGCAGGGCTGCCCACTATCCATTCTTCTCTTTTTAGTTGCCTTGGACCCTCTTATACGGGTCTTTGTTGCATCAAAGGATATCACTGGCATCGAATTCGCTCTGAAATCCTATCTAGTAGCAGCATATGCCGATGATCTCCTACTAATCCTCTCCCAGCCAGAGCGAGCACTGCGGCATGTCCTCCCCCTTTTGCAGGCCTTCTCAACTCTCTCAGGCCTTTGTGCTAATAAGAGAAAAACACTCTTGGCCCCTCTGAACAAAGCCTGCACAAGAAGCTGTCTACAGGGAACAGAGCTCCTATGGGCTCCACAGAGCTTCTCCTATCTTGGTATAACCATTTCTTTTAAATGGGTGGATCTGGAGCCGGCCAATTTCTCACCCCTTTTAACTAAATTATCTATGGAGATAGAGAGATGGAAGAAAATCCAACTATCTCTACCCGGGAAGGTAGCTGCCATCCATATGATCTTCCTGCCATGAGTCATGTATCTCTTTAAGAATCTCCCTATACATCTTTCCCCCAAACTCTTTGCTTCCCTGGAAACCCAGGTGTCCCGCTGTCAAATGCCTTGCTAAAGTCTAGGTAGGCCATGTCCACAGCCCCTCCCTGGTCTACTGCTTTGGTCACCCAGAAAAAGAAATCAATTAGATTTGTCTGGCATAACCTTCCCACTGTGAATCCATGCTGCCTTGGGTCCTGTGCCCCACTGGCCTCTAGGTACTCAACAATTATTTCCTTCAGACGTGATTCCATCATTTTCCCTACCACTGAGGTCAAATTGATAGGTCTGTAGTTTCCTGCCTCTGTCTTGCTCCCACTTTTGTGAAGGGGAATCACATCCACCCTCCTCCAGTCCTCAGGTACCACACCATCCTCCCATGATTTATGGAAAAGGGTAGTCAGTGGTGTTACTAGTTCTTCCCTTAGTTCTTTTAGAATTCTGGGGTGAATCCCATCAGGCCCCATTGCTTTATCCACCTCCAGTTTTAAGCGTTTTTCAGAACCCTTTCTTCTGTGAAAGGACTAATATCAACCCCCCTATCCAGAGTGCTTCTATTGACGGATTAGGTATTTCACCCTGCTTTTCCATTGTGAATACTGAGCAGAAGTATTCATTCAGTATCCCTGCTTTTTCACTGTCGCTCTCTGCCCAACCACCTTCCTCTTTGTTCAGCCTCAGTATCCCTGCCTTACTCTTTCTTTGCTTCCTAATGTACCTATAAAAGGTTTTATCCCCCTTCTTAACCAAGTTGGCTATCTTTTCCTCGGTTTGGGCCTTTGCTATTCTGAATGTCTTACCTGCTTCCATCTGCTTTAACTGGTACAGTTCTCTGTCCTGCTCCTTCTGTGTTTCCCTATACTTCCTGAATGCTATCTTTTTCTCCCTTACCTTCCCCACCACTTCTTTTGAGAACCATAGTGTTTTTTTCTTTCATTTTGATTTGCTTATTTGCTTTATACAAAGGCTTGTTGCCTCTGTGATGGCGGTTTTGATGTTTCCCCATTGTTGCTGCACTCCACCTTCTTGCCTGTTTGCTAGTGCTTTTCTGAGGTACTCTCCCATTTTGACAAAATCAGCCCTCCTGAAGTCCAGTACCTTCACTTTTGTGTGGCTTGACTCAACAGCTAAGTTTATCGTGAACCACACTGTTTGGTGGTCGCTTGTTCCCAGATGGCTACCCACTTCAAGATTAGAGATCCTCTCTCTGTCCCCATTTGAGAGTACTAGGTCTAAGATTGCTCTCTCCTGAGTGGGTTCCAAAACTAGCTGTGTGAGGCATGCCCCCTGTAGGGCATTGAGAATGGCCCTGCTCTTGGATGTGGCTGCAGCAAAGGTGCTCTAGTCAACATCTGGCATATTCAGGTCCCCCATCAGCAATATCTCCCCTTTCTCTGCCATCCCAAGGATGCCTTGTATCATTTCCTTGTCTATTTCCTCCCCCTGAGACGGGGTCTGTATACAACCCCTGTACAGATTGTGGAGCCATTTCCAGTCTCCAGGGTGACTCACAGTGCCTCCTCTCCTCCCTGTTTACCCTGTAGTTCTGTTGGTTTGATCCCTTCCCTTACTACTCTTGCTTCCCTTCCTTCCCTTAATTAATATCACTGGCTTGCCTTCACAGCCTTACTGGACTGTTTTAGGATGAATGTTAGATTGGATAATGTGTAATACTAGCAAGACATCCGTCATGTTTTTCCTTTTGAGTATACACACTATCACACTACTTTGACTATCTATGGATGACTATAGCTGTATATGGAATATGCTGCTTGTCAGAATTACTACAACATGTTGAAGTACTGTTGAACGGAAATTAATAAAATATTCTATGATAAAAAAATAATAATTACTGATCACATTTTGCATCCATTTTGTACTGCAAATTGTGACTTTTTGACACAGTCAGATGCAGCTTTTCAAAATAGCAGCAGGACCATGTGGATGACACCAGACGGCTGCAGATGCAGGCACAGCGGGCATTTGCATCTGTATCCATCCATTTTGAAACTGTGATCCTTTATTTTTATTCTCAGCTTTGTGTGATACTGGATGAACATTTTATTTCATTTTCCCACCCTTGGTCTAGCTGGCTGAAACTGGACCAGTGCTGTCTGGGTGGTGTTTGTAAGCAGGTGGGCCATACCTAGGATAGACAATGCCAGACTTGTCTCATTTGTAAATACAAAATGAAACTAGCCTTGTATAATACATCGTTTACTGCAGCTACCAGTAAATTGAGTTAAAATGTCTGTGTTTCCTAATGAGGAAGTATGTATTTATGGGGTGACTCTTTAAGTTGAGTGCTACTCTTGATTCTTTTACTGCTGGCTATAGTTTGAACATTGTTTTTTATGTTTGATGGCAGAATGCAAATCAAATATATTTGTATTGCTTTATTGAAGAAAAGCAAGTGGTGGAGGTGTGTGAGGCTGTGAGCCAGTGAAGCTGCTGGACATCAGACTGCAGTCAATGGTGGCTGATATGGCCAGTGATGCAGGGTTTCCACCAGAAAGAACACTTTTCAAAGGTGTTTCACTGCTCCAATGAATGTACTGAGTTTTGACATTTTGATGACAATGTGCAGCTAATGCCTCCTTGACTCACTCTCCCCCTTGTAATGCCACTTGCTGTCACATATGTCTCTGTCTCCTCCCCAGCTCTCTCAGTTGCTTCCCCCCAGTGACATAGAACAGAAAAGGCCACCTGCTGCAGACACTGCCCCCAGTTTTATCGATTGTTGCCCTGCCACAAAACACACAGTTTGTGCTGTGCAAACATAAAATTCCAGTGGTGGAATTACCATGAGCGTTGGAATTTAACTTCTGTAAAATTTCAAAATGCAGTTTGTCTACTTTTACAAAATTCTGACTTTGAACAGTAGAATTAATGTATGAATTGCAGATTGATGCATTAAACTGTAGATAGAAATTCTGCTGAACTAATCAATGAACTGCAAAATGACTGTATGTATTTCAGATTATGTATTAAACTGTAGAATGGAATTCTGTAGTTCATGTGAATCATTCCACAATTCAGTCAGAAAATTTACTGGGATGGGGCAAAAATTTGTCAAACATATTTGGAGGATCTGGATTTCACCAAAGTCAGAAATGTGGAAACTGTCATGAAATAAATTCTGTGAATTTGAAATTCACTGTTTCCTCCCAGCACTACACACAGGAAAGCCCACACACTATCGCTGCCAATCCCACCCTCAACCTTAGTCTTACCCCCAGTGTTAAGCCTGATCTGTCCCCCCCCAAAAAAAAAATGATGCAGTGGAAAGCTTTCACATTGGGCCTGGGGATTGAATTGGCAGCCATGTTGTGTTTCTATGCTCCTGGGCCCAATCAATGGCAGAGAGATTCTGTGCCAGGTCCAGGAACTGAAGCAGCAGTTGCATTTTGCTTCATATCCTCGAGCTCCAAAGTCAGGTTTTTGGATGCAGCATTTCTGAGTTCACTGACCACCTATAGTGCCTAGTCAGTGGGGTCATGGTGTCTGTACATGTCCAGTCAGTGCTGCAAGCCAGTTACCCTTTCTGTGTGAGTAGGGTATGGTGAGAGAGAAACCTTGAACAACCATGAACAGCATGGAAGAGGAGTGCACAAAGCTGAAGTGGGACTACAATCAGTACTTCAACCACCTGGTCACTGAGAAGTTCCCAAAGGGGAACAGTAGGGCTGACCCATATGCAGAGCTCTTCAAAAAGTACCAGCTGTGTCTTCAGAAAGCCATCAAGGATAAGAACATAGCCATCAAAAGAGTGGAATTTATGGGCCCCAAACAAAGAAAAATTTGAGAATTCATCTTGACTCTTTTCTATAAACTTCATATGAATTTGTAATGGTTGCTGCAGCATCATGGTGCAGGAATCGCTGCGAGATCTAGATATTTTTTAATATATATATATATTTGTACAGGCTGTAGGGTCCTGTGTTCACTGCGACAAACTGGACTTACATTCTACAGCAGGACCTCAAGCTTGCTGCAGTCAGGCTATGAGCAATTCTGTGGGGATTCTGCATCAATTCTGTGATAGGCTTTACATTCTCTGGCAACTCAAATGTGCCCCAAATTAAAATCTAGTTACCCAGAAAGAATGTTCAAGAAAAAGCAGCCTGGGGAAGTTTGCCAGATGCAAAGGCAAGGCAATGAAAAGCAATTCTGGCATCATGATTTGGACTTTATGTAGGGCATGGAGGAATTGAAGGTTATTTATTTATTTTTTTACTGCAGTCTGTTTTATCGTGGCTCCTCAAACTGCCCAGTGCTGCTTTACCACACCTATGCTGCTGAGAATTTCTCCCCTGCCTGCCCAGTTGCTTGAAGACCAGTATAGCCTGGTTGCAAAACAGTGGTGCTCAATGGCTCCTCCCACCCACTTGCTCAAAGCCTGGAGGTGATGGTTTGTGCTGTAATGCTGCTCTAGTTGCTTCCTCCTGCTCACACAGTTCAGCACCAGGTGTCATTTGTGTCAATGCCACTTGGCTTCCATATCTTCTTCTCTTCCACTCTATAATGATTTACTGTGAGGCTAGAGAGTAGCTGGACCATTTTACATTAGACAAAAGTCCAGAAAGCCTCCCATTTTTTGTCTGCAATTATTACTAATGCTGTTTCATTCCACAGTTCTGCAGTTGGCAAATAGAAGCACCCTTCTTTCTCATTAAATAGACTTCCTGAAGTTCCTTCCATGTTGTAGATGGCCATAATGGTCAAGCTTCAGGACTGAGTGCCAGTGGATTGGAAAGGGGTGGCCCACTGACTAATGCAACCCAGGTGGATGGATGTATAATGGAGCTGCCAGCAACTCACATTAATGCCATTTTAGGCTTGCTCACAATCATTTTAGCCATTTAGTTGGGGTTTTCACAGGTGACGGTCATTTTGACTGCATCAGAAAATGCTGTTTCTGTGGCAGAGGCTTGTTTCTGCGGCAGGACGATGTTTCTATGGCAGCTGCTGCTACCGCAGAATTGTAGAAAACATGGGGCGCTGATAGGCTGTTTCATTCTTTATTTAAAGATTTGCATTTATGCACCATGAATATACAAACAGCAGAAGAGTTTTCTGGGTGCAATTTATTTGTTTCTAGAAAGGAAATCATGTGCCTCAAAGCCTGGTCACTGTCAGAAGTCAAATGTTCCTGCTCCACTGGCTGACCTCGGAACTTAGTCCTCTCCCTCACTCCAGGGCCCCAGTACATTAATTTATTTATTAAATTTTGTTAACCGGGTAAGCCCACTGGGCCCTGAGGATCCCTTTTTCAGGGGCGATCCGGAGTTTGTTACATATGGTTTGAACATTCAGTCAGGTATCACAGTGTCAGACATATCGTACAGGATTACTAGGACAGTATACAATTTTACAGTTTTTGTGTAAGAAGGCAAGAGGTACATGATATTAGTTAGTACAGTAGTAGTACAGTGCAGTGCATCTAATACAGTAGTACATCTAATACCACAATATGGTACAGTACATCTAATGCTGGAGGTATATTACACTGATGAGTACAGCATGGCAGAGTAGTACATATAATACGGGGTTATGAGGACAGTATACAGTTTCTGTAGAAGAGGGCAGCAAATACATTACAATATAGAGTTCAGCAGTGATGGCAGATAGGGGTGAGGGTGATAAGTGCTTTGAGTGCATACGGGAAGTTCCGTATGGGGTAAAGTACCCACTTGTGCAGTCATTAGTCATAGCCCTTGTAGGGGAGCAGTGTCAAGTCAGTACAAATTGACACGAGGTGTGGTTGTCTTAGCCATTGGGGCAGTGGCAGGGACTTGGTTTGATAAGGTGAGCACGCAGTCCCTTTTGAAAGATGGCTAAGGTCGGTGCCTCCTGAAGATGGCTGGGGAGATTGTTCCATGATTCGATACATCACTTCCAATACAGGGATGCACCAATTGGATGTCCCATAATTTACCCAGCACCTCTGGCACAAACTACTTCTCCTAAGTAGTTGCACTTGTGTTTATTGTAACTGCATTCTTGTACGTGTATTGTATTTGTATCATAACTGTGTGTTCTACTTAAGCTGTTGTACTATACATAAAGTATTTATTTATTTATTTAGTTTTTGTTTACTGGGTAGGTGCACTAGCCATAGAGATGACTATTTTCAGGCACAACCCGGGAGGTTACAGGATACAAAAGTACAGAGATACAACAATAGGTAGTTACAGCAAGGTATATACAAAGGTGGTCCATGTCAAGTTTATACAGTACAAATAATAAACAGGTTTCAGTGGGTAGGATACAAGGTGGTAAAACAATTTTGGCAATTGGATGATACAATTTAGGCATTAGGGCAAAAACAGTGTTATTACAGAGTACAGGGAGTAGATAAGAGATACATGGGTATAACACAAAATAAGAAAATAGCCAAACAGCAGATATGACCCTACAGGAAGACAAAATTATAAGACAAACAAGGAAGATACTAGAAATAATTATTGATAAGTGTAAAGGGGGGTTTGAATGCAGGGGATGGGAAAAAAGGGGTTAATTAAGTTTGTGGAAGGGCAAGCTTCAGAGATATATCAGCTAAGGCAAGAAAAAAGTGGTTGAAGGGCAGGTTAGATAGACTACACAGGTGTAGGTAGGCGAGTGTGTATAGTTAATAGGAATAAGATAACAGAGCCAGATAAGTGCAGGGGGGAGTGAAATGCAGGGGGTAGGCAAGCCGAGATAGATAAGGTTAGGAGCTGGGTTAGTATAGGAGATGCAGGCCAAGCAGAGTTGGGGGTTAACCTGGGGAGTGGCATAAGAGAAAAGAACAACTGAGAAATAGAGTTTAGCAGAGACAGGATTGAGAGCTGAAGCCAGGGAGGAGGATACGGAGCTAAAGAGGTTTAAAACTGGAGCATTGGGCAGCTGAAATGATGTAGATACAGAGTGTTTTTTTTAAAGGTGTCCTGCGTGGGAGTTTGGCGGACATCTAGGGGGAAGGAGTTCCACAGTCGAGGAGCATAATGGGCAAAAGCACTGGAACCTTTGATGGTTGTGTATTTTGGCATACACAAAATGGATTTGTCAGCTGAGCGCAGTCCATAGCTTGAGGTCTGCAGAGTGAGCAATTCCGCCAGTGATTCAGGGGTTTGAGACCTCATAATACTGTCTATGGTACAGCCAAAGGAGTAGAGCCTGGTGGCATTTGGAGATAGCCAGTTTAGATCCGAGTAGAGGGTGCAGTGGTGTTTCCGCCTGTGGGACAAGGTGGCATACCAACATATATTATCATAGGCAACGTTCCACCTATGGAGATTTGTTTTACGTATGGTGGCATAACAGGATACTCCATAGGTTAGTGTAGGTAGGAGTATGCCCCGGGCAATAGCTAGTCTCGCTGAGGGAGTTAAAGCATAGCTAGTGCAATAGGCCACACCTAGCTTGAAGTTCACATACTTACATGTATTTGAAATGTGATGTTCAAAGCTTAAGGATTGATCCAGAGTGACTCTCAGGTATTTAAATGAGGTAACTGAGCCAATAGATGAGCCATCCAAGCAAGATACCCTAAAATTGTTTGGGTGTGATTTGAGTTTCAAGGGGGTTCCAAATAGCATGGACTGAGTTTTGGTCTTGTTTAGGACAAGGTGATGATCTGAGAGCCAGGCTTGGATGCATTGGAAATCAACAGAAAGCAGTGGATTGATGTCAGATACATTTTTCGCACTGGTATAGAGGACGATGTCATCTGCATAGAGTAAGGAGGAGGCGGAGAGTTTGGAGGTAATGTCATTAATGAAAATAGAAAATAGAAGTGGTCCCAGGATGGAGCCTTGGGGTACTCTAACATTAACTGTAGCCTTCTCCAAATAGGATGATTTGAACTTAACAACTTGGACTCTGTTTGACAGGTAGCTGTTGAACCAGCTGACTACATTTGGCATGAAGCACATAGATTGCAGGGTGATGAGGAGAAGGGAGTGGTTCACCAGGTCAAAAGCCTTCATCATATCAATGAAGACAGTCCCTTTTAGAAGACCCCTGTCCATAACCGTGAAAGTATCTGTAGTAAATTTAAGCAGGGCAGTAGAGGTGCTATGACCTTTTTCGAAAACCATGCTGGGCAGTTGTTAGAAGGTCATGCTTGATAAGAAATTCTATAGTTTGAGTGGCGACTAGTTTTTCTAGGATTTTACTTAGCTCTGATAGGATGGCTATTGGTCTATAATTCAGGGGGTCACTGGGATCCCCTTTTTTAAAGACAGGGGAGACTCGTGCTATCTTCAAAATGTCAGGGACACTACTTTGACACAAGGAGAGGGTTAAAATTTTGGCCAGAGGAGCAGCAGTGAGAGGGGCTGCTCGTTTTAGTAGTCTGTGCTCAATGCAATCAGAGCCTGTGGCAGAACTATCAGAGATCAACGTAAGAAGTTTTAGAACCTCCTTCGGGGTAATGGCTCTAAAGTAAAAGGGGGGTCAGCAGATACTTTGATTAAGGGAGCTGGAGACACTTGTGGAGAGGTGGGGAAGGAGGATGTGAATTTAGTTAGGTCAGAGAACTGATTATTAAGGAAATGTGCAATATGCTGCGAAGTGTTACAGTGAGTACCATTAAGGATCATATCACTAGGGGTAGATGACTGAGTAGATCCTAGGAATGTTTTGATGTGGGACCAGAACTTTTTTGGGTCCTCTGAAGCATTGGTTAGAAGATTTTTGCAGTAAGAGCTTTTCGCAGATCTTATATCCTTTTTGCAGGCATTCCTTAACATTCTATAGGTGTTATGGTCCTCTGGGAGTCCAGAGGACTTGAGACAGCACCAGCTCTTGTCTCTCTCTTTTATTTTGGTAAGTAGATCATTTTTAAGCCATCTAGTATGTTTACCCTTGACACGGCAGGTTTTAAGAGGGGAGTGATGATCCTGCAGAGTTGAGAAAGAAGAGATGAAAATAGCCAGTACGGACTGGACATCTTGAGCATTGTAGAGATCAGACCAGTCAATGATGGCCATCCTGAAGGAAATTTTGCTGATTCAGGTTGGCATAGTCGCGAAAGGTGATGAGGCGCAGATTTACTTGAAAGGGTGAGGCCGATCCCCAGATGCAAAAAATAGGGGAGCGGTCCGAGATGGCATCAGCAAGTGTACCGGCAGACTGGATGAGCTTGGGGCAGTTTGCTAACATCCAGTCAATAAGAGTGCTGGAGTTAGACGAGGAGTACACCGAATTGGTTCAGTAATAAGCTGGTGGAGGTTATGGCTCTGTATCTTGGTAAGCAAGGTAGGTAGTCTAGTATTTCCCTAGCCAGTTTAAGTTGATGTCACCTAGGATGATCCTTTCATTCTTGCTGGAGAGTAGGGATGTCTGGTTCAGAAGCTCATCCAGGCCAGTGTGACCACTGTTAGGTGGGTTATAGGCACATATGATATGTAGTTTTTTATTCCAAAGTGTGAGGAGTGCATGTAGTGACTCACAGTGCATCATAGGATCAGTGTTTACGGCAGTGAGATGAAGGTGATTTTTGTAATAGATAGCTACACCCTCACCCTTTAAAGGGATGGTCTGTCCTTCTGAAGGAGGCTGTAGGATGGCACCGAGCAACAAGAGTCAGATATAGAGGATTTTAGCAATGTTTCGGACAGGCACAATATGTCCGTCTCGTAATGGGAGATCCAAGCTTCAAGTTTCGCAAAGTTGTGATCAAGGCTTCTGATGTTATGATGGGCTATAAGGAAATTTTGGGGGGGGCCTTAGAGGTACATTAGAGTGGGAAAGATGTCATACAGGGGCAGGGTTTGTCTCAATATCCCCTGACAGCAGAATAGCCAGTAGTAGGAAGTACCATAGCTTCCGTTGGGTAAGAGGGGAGAGAATTAAGCAGTGAAGGAGTCATTTTTTAGGGTTATATATAGCTTGGTAGATTATTCCCCTTTTTAATAGGAGTGAGGACGAATCCCAGGGTGAGTCATGATGGAGAAGGAGGCTGGAGAAATGGAAGTTGTCTAGAGATTGGATGATGATAGGGTAGGCCCTGTTAGCACCGTAGTTGGCAGAGGATGCTATGTAGAGCAGTGAAAGAACCATGGTAGTGGGGACTATGTGGATTAGGTGACCCATGATATAGGTAGTATTTGTACCACGTGGGAACCTGAGTTATGGAGAAGCAGAAAAGGCCCTAGATTTGATTGCAGTCTTGTAGTTATTTCAGCAGTAAAGAGGTCAAGGCAACGTGGGTTAGACCATTTGAGGAGACCTTAGAGTTTTGGCCCATGGGGCAAAACATGTAGTGACAGATAAAGCTAGAGAGGGTAGGTCAGAGATAAGGAAGTGGGCTTGGAGTGAGAAAAGAAACTCAGGGGATGGGGGGAGTAGGGAATAGTAAAGCACTAGGGGAAGGGATAGAGTAGAGAGATTAGCCTCAAAACAGGGAGAAGTGAAAGTTTTCATATAGCCTAGGCACTACCAGTGTAACAGATGGGCAGTAAGCTTCGAGAGAGAGAGTGGGAGGACCAACTTGCTTAAAAACATGAGTAAGTCAGTAGCAGATAGAGGAAAGGATTGCAGCCAATAGTGGTTTAGGATAAAGTTGGAGGGAGGAGCAAAGGAGTATTTAATAGAGGCCGGAGGCGGGCGGTGTGGGACAAAAATTACACACAACACAGCTAGCATAGCAGCGATAGCAGTTGGTGAAATAGCAAAAAAGCTGCGCTCAGTCCAAAAACTGCCAGCAGCCAATAGCAGGCCAGGGGCAGACACAATAGCCAATGGTAGAGTAGGCAAGAGGCAGCAGGGGCCAATCCTATTGGGGGCTTACAAATCCTTCGTGGAGCTGTACCTGTGAGCCGGAGAGCCGAAGAGGAAAGCAGGTGGCCGAGTGGAGCTCCACTCTGTGCCACAGCCGCTTGCAGCGGTGAGGATCCCTGGGTTTCAGGTCCTGAGCTGGACAGCCGTGGAGAGGAGAGCGGGCGGCTGATGGAGCTCCATTCCACACTGCAATTGCTTGCAGCGGTGAGGATCCTGTGAGCCGGACAGCCGAAGAGGAGAGCAGGCGGCCAAATGGAGCTCTGCTCCACGCCGCAGCCGGTTGCAGCGGTGGGGATTCCTGGGTTTCAGGTCCTGAGCTGGACAGCCATGGAGAGGAGAGCGTGCGGCCAATGGAGCTCTGCTCTGCACCACAACCGCTTGCAGTGGTGAGGATCCTGTGAGCCAGCGAGCCGAAGAGGAGAGCGGGCAGCCGAATGGAGCTCCGCTTCACGCCGCAGCCACTTGCAGTGGTGGGGATCCCTGGGTTTCAGGTCCTGAGTAGGACAGCCATGGAGAGGAGAGCAGGTGGCCAATGGAGCTCTGCTCCGTGCCACAACCGCTTGCAGCGGTGAGGATCAAGTGAGCAGGAGAGCCGAAGAGGATAGCGGGCGGCCGAATGGAGCTCCGCTCCATGCCGCTGCCGCTTGCAGCAGTGGGGGATCCCTGGGTTTCTGGTCCTGAGCTGGACCTCTTCTATGCCTGTGATCTAATGCTTTGCTCACCATCTTGATGTAACACAATTTTTTTTGTACACTGTCTGTATTCTCATGTGCCATCTTCATGGCCCGGGTTGTGCCTGGAAATGATCCGTGCACCTACCCAGTAAACAAATAAATAAATGTGATTTTGTACCATTAATTGGGAAATAAACTGTTCATGGAATTTGTTAAGTTACAGTATACAGGCTCCGAAGAAACTTTCAGGGATAAGAATTTCTGGACTGCAGGGTGGAGTCTCAGACAAGTGATCAATACAGAAGGTGTGGGGATCTCATAGGCTGTGTTACTGGTTCCTGAGAATGTGCTGGAGACCTGAATCTCTGACAGAGCCTGGAGTCCATGGAGTAACATTGTACCTGGGTACATAGCTTCTGGGGTGGAATAAGGCTGTTGTTCTCCAGTCATCCAAAAGATACAGTGGAATATTTTAACATAAACCCAAGAGATTATCTTTCTGAAGTTTTGCCTCAGGACTGCCATGGCTGTTCACACCCAGTGGACAACTAGCTAAATAATATTCAGCCATAGTGGGATTTATACTTTGTGATCTCTCATTTTATGGTTCAGTGTTTTAAACACAAACATACACCCACCAACCCACCTATCTGTATTGAGTAGAGCTGTGCAGAATAGGAACATTCTGAATCCATGGAATCTCAGTGAATTTTCACAAAATTCAATGAAATTATGCAGAATTGAGTCAAACTTTTGAGGAATTTTAAAGATTTAGTAATTTGGTTATAACTCAATAACTGTTCAAGCTAGAGGTCTGAAATGTTGAATATATAATATTTGGGACAATGGCCAAAAACATGCCAAATATTATGTAATTTGGTTTAACAGCTTCAAACGTATAGGGGGCTCAAATGTTGTCAATTTATTGTTTGTGTGAAATTTCATGAACATTTTTTATCTGCACATACCTTAACTGTCTATTGGGACAGGAATCTTAAATTTGGAATGATTTCTTGATGACAGGTGTTCTAACAATGTGCCAGATTTCATGACAATATGATGCATCGTCTCAAAAGTATATGTGCTCAAAATCTGTCATTTTATTTTTTTCAGGAAATTTCATGAACAAATTTCATCTACATATAACTCAGTCACCTTTGGAGCTAGACATGTATAAATTAGTATGATAGCCTTTGTGTAATGCCTATAAAATGATCTAAATATGGAGTGAATTAGATAAGATATTTTTAAGTTACAGGGGTTCAAAACTTTACTATGTAAATATTTTCAAAACTTTCTGAAAACTGTCAAAAATGTGAAAGTTTATAACTTCTCTGCTCTTGCATGCACACAGTTAACATTTGACATACATATCCATAATTCGTTTATCCTGGTGTCTAACACTACTGGATAAATTGATTAAGCAGTTTTAATTTTGCAGAAGAACAAAAATGATTAGTAACATTTTCTCACATATTTATGATAGCATATTCTGTAGATGAAGCATCCAGAATTTTTTTTGTGGAATTTAGCATTAACAGTGCACATATCACTGCTTCATTTGATAAGCTGGGCTGCGATTTTTGCAGTCCTGCTGTTCCTCACTGGGTGACTACCCCCCCCCCATCTCTTTTGGCATAGAAAGATTGACTCACTAGAACTACTGATCCCACTGGTATCTTCTTTGTTCTTTACAGTGACAAACCTCCTTAAAATATGAGTCACCCACTCCATTTCCTATCAATCTACCTTGTTGGAATAGCCAGACTTCTTTCTTCCTGCTGCCCAAGACATTGTCTTCCCCTACTACATGCTTTTGAGTACCTCTAAGTCCTAGACTTGCATGTACGCCAGGCTCCCTGGATCATAAATTTACTGGATGCGATACTTAAATATCCGGTATTCAGGTTGGAATTGTTGACACTCTGTGCTTTCTTGCTCCAACCTGGGTGTCTACCACAGTTGTGCTACCCAGTTCAGCTCTCCATTTCTTGGTGAAACTGTGCATCTAACTCCTGAACCTGGTGACCCCCTGTGCTACCTGCCTCTTATACCGCTATCCTTTAATTAGAACCCCCAGATAAGGCTGAATGGAATTAGACAATTCCAGTTTTATGGAATTTTTCATGAAATGCTGCAATTTTCACAGAGACTCATGGGATTTGACTTTAAGTAGAGATGTTACTTTGCAATTTCTCACAGCAAGCAATTAATAAAATTGGCACACACAGTCACCTTTTAAGGTCTATAAACCTGTCAAATTTAATGGTATTGCATTCTCTAGTTTTAAAGTTTCAGGGGTTTATAAATTAGCAGTTTACATTCATGCAAAATTAAAATTTTAAATGATGTGAAAATTTAACTACTTTTCATTTAATCCCATTTAAAGCTGAACATACTAACTTTTTCAGAAATGACCATGTGATATAGTAGTTTAAATGTTTCAACTCTGGTTAAATTTGGATATGTACTGTAGTTTTAAAATTACAGGGAACTACCTGAAAATTAAATTTTGGCAACATGTTTGGCAGGCTATAACGCAGTCCCATTTAAAGCTAGAAATATGAAACTATGTGCATATACAAACGTAGTGCTAACCTGTATACCTGGCAATTTTTGTAATATTTCAATGAATACTATCAGTTATACTAAAATTACAGAAATCCAAATTTTGGCAAAATTTTTGACTACCTATAACTCAGCTCCCATTAACGCTTCAGACTTAAAACATGGTGCACATATGCACTCTATGTGCTTCTCTAAATCCTGATATTGTGGAGAAATTTGGAGAAGAAATTTTAAAATTATCTCACAATAACTGAAAATGAAATTTTGATTAAATGTTTGGAAACCCATAACTCTTCCCCCTTTTAATTTAGAACTCTGAAATTCAGTACACATTTGTAAGCCATAGTGTACTGTGTACATTCCACATTTGGTGTTATTTTGACATGGACTTTTACAATTATAGTGAAATAACTGAAATTTGAACTTTGGCATAATTCACAGAATTTTCATGAAAATTCCATGGAATTTCATGGAATTGGAATGGTCATTCCACAAGCATTTCTCAGGCAGAATTTTATATTCTGCACAGCTCTAGTATTGAGTGCTGTAGTATAGTTGCTGCCAGAGACAGCCTCTGCTCCCTCTTCCCCTGTTCTACAGCAATGCACTAAATCATCAGATCTGATGCATTTGGAAGCTAGTATTTGGTAATATCTAGTATATGTACAGTTACTGTGTCTCTTGTGGTTATAAGAGTGCATTCTCGAGTCCTTTGGGTAAGAGAACTGAGAAGCACAGCTGAGCAGTTCTGGCACACAGAAGACTTGAGAAGAAACTCTTATAACCATAAGAGACATAGGAAGTGTACATATAAACAAATTATACATCATGTTGAAGATTTCTGTTTAAAAAATGGAACTTAAAGTTAAATCAAAATGTTTTACTTTGCAGAAAATTACAGAAACCCCTGAGAGTGGATATGGACCATGCCAACTGAACTTAAAACTTCAGAATTTTAGAATTGTTTGCATGAGACAACCTCTTATGGCTATTACAGATCGAGGAAGCACTCCTGGCCAGTTGGAATGCTCCTTGCTTCTGCATGTTAAATACTCTTATTATGTGAAGAGTGTCTCATGTGAAGCTGCCCTGAAAATGGGCACAATCAGGTAAGTTGTTTTTTTTTTAATTAATATATTGATCGATTGAGCTTGATCAATACTATATTAATACCACCTCTGAGACCACTCTTACAGTTGTAAGAGTGGCCTCACTTACATTCTTAGGGTGTCAGAACTGCTCACCTTTGGTTCGTGTTTCTCATACCCTAAGAATGCGCATGAGACCACTCTTACAAAATGAGGTCTCAGTGGTGGTATTAACATAGATAAGAGTGCCTGAATTTTTTCTGTATTTCTGTCCACACAGCAGCAAAATGAAGTAGATGCACTCCCCAACCCCCATCCCATAAAGAGAGCTTCTTCATGTCAATCAGACTGTCTTGGGGAAATAATCAGTGTGCAGTGCAAATTTTTAAGACACATTTCTAAGAGTCTCAACTAATGTATTTGTGGATGAAAGTGAGTACATCTGTGGGACTTTGAGAATTTCCAGTGTCCTGAAAAACAGTGACAACTGATCATTAGGACTCAAATCTTATAACATTCTGCAGAACAGTTTAGTTTCAGGACATGCCATTTTTCACTATTAAAGCAGCAGTACAACAAAATTAGGCAAATAAATATGACCGTACCTTTTTTTACTATAAAGGATTCCGGGCACCTTCCAGTTTAATTTGGTGGTACAATTGTCTAATTCCAGCACCATCTGAGTATTTTATAAATGTTTTAATTGAGTTTTTTTCTCAAGAAAAAAAGATGGCCACCACATTTTGCATAGAAATTGTATTGTAGACCTGACAATGGTTAACAACAAGAAAATTGAAAAAAATCTCATGGTGCACAGCATAGGAGGTGCCTAGACAAGTACATTTGACATGAATGCTAATATTTTTCTTATTTGTAGCGGAAACCACTTTTTTTTTGGGGGGGGGACATTTTTTGTTGCACTGCTACTTTGAATACATTTGCATTACAGCATGATCTTTGCCCCAAGACTTTATTTATTTATTGATTGATTTACTTGAAATGTTTTTAACCAGGAAATGACCAGGTGACTTTTAATTGTTTGATTACTGTAGGTATGTGGTTTTAATTAGTGTAGGTATATACTTTTAATTAGAAAATGGGCTTGGAAAATAAATGAATCTGACTGGCTGAAATGCCATCTAGAGATTCATTTATTTTCTGACAGAGCCCGCTAAACAACAAGTGCCAATTCGGGGTGCCCCATCACTCAGAATATCATTGGGTACCCCAAACTTACAAACTGGCCAGGTGCCATTTTTTTCCCCTCACTTAGTAAGTGGCCATCCCCCCCCCCCCAGCACTCTGTAAACAAACGCCACAAATTGATACTGCCTCACTGGCTGCCTTAATCAAAAAACAAAAACATTTTGTTGTTTTTCATTGCCCATGCTTACTTTACTTTCTTAGTGCTGGCTCAGTCCACCTCCCTCATCAGCAAGTCCCATTGGTGGTACCTCTACCTACCCCTCCCCAACACTTCGGACCATTCTATAGAAAAATCCCACCAACTAATACAACTTCTCAGGCTACCTCTTGTTTATCGCCACACTACAAAAATAAGTTATTTTTTTCCCTCATGCTTATTATTTTACTTTCCTTGTGCTGGCTCAGTGGACCTCCCTCATCTGCAGCTCCTGACGTTCCTTCCAGGTCATGCTCCGCAGTACATCTACCCAGGGCATCTCTGTCTCTCCACCATGGTATGATACTAACAATAAAAATACAGCAACTTGTGAGGGAGCATCAGGACTGTAAGCAACTAACCACACTGATCTGCAGCCCTCCCCACCCCCATATTTCAGGTCAGCATCAGCAAACAGCTTTTTTTTCTTTGCTCAAACTAAGGAGTCTCTACTAGGACAAAGGTCTCCACCTAAAAAAAAAAAAACAATCTAATGCAGGCAGCGGGACTATTTTATTATAGAATTTATCTCAAACACATTTTTTACTAACATTTATTTTATTAATTTTTTTTTTTTAACAGTGCCCATTTTCTAAGTGCAATAATACCCAACAGGGTGGGCTTTACTGGAAAATACTGGACCTTCCAGGGGCTATAAGGCCCTCCACCTGCGGCATCAGGCCTCATTACACCCCTAGGCAGTCCGGTATTTCCTTATAAAGCCCACCCTGTCGGGTATTACTGCTTACTTGTTTGATTACTGTAGGTATATAGTTTTAATTAGTGTAGGTATATACTTTTAATTAGTGTAGGTATATACTTTTAATTTATTTGATTAGTGTAGGTATATACTTAAGCAATCCAGCATGGCCAGGGGTTAGATTAGTAGTTTGTTAATCACCCACCTACTGATGTAACGTGGCATGAGGGGTTTATTAATTGACTGCTAACCAAACTCCTGAGAGTGCCTTATTGCCTTTATTAAAAAAAAAAATTGAAAAATGACTCCAAAAGAAAAGTGTTAGAAGTGTAACACTTGATAAGGGAATACCATGTGATATTATAGTACCTTGATTTTTTCAAGGCATGTAATCTTGTGCCTCACTGGCAAAGCACAAATATAAACAGTAGGCTTATAATATAGACTTTGAACTGGCTTTCAAACTGAACCCAGTGTGTAACCATATGTGATCACAAGTCATCAGATGGTAAGTTGCCCAGTGGGGGGTGCTGCAAGGCTTGGTACTGGGATCACTGATTTAACAAAGGATTTAACCTCATGGTCTATAAAACACGCTGATGACACAAAGCTAGGTGGTAAATGTAATTCTGAAATGGATTATAAGAAACTTCAGGATTATCTAAATAAAATAACATCCTGGGTGCTAAATGGGAAATTGAATTAAATTTTATTAAGTGTAAGGTTATGCAACTTGTGAAAAACAGACCAAAACTGACCCATACACCTTATGTGACACTTTATCATCACCAACTACAAATGAAGCAGAGCTTGGTATAATTATAACTGAAAATGTTGAACAATCAGTACAGACATCTAAAGCAATTACATGAGCCAACAAGGTTATGTGGGCAATCAAAAGAAATATAAGATCTTGAGATATGATGTTGTTCTTTCCTATATAGAGAGTGTATGTGCACCCGTATCCTGATTTTGCAGTGCAGGTTTGGTGCCCTTACAAACATAAGGATATTGACAGAATACAGATTCTACAAAGAAGAGCAACAAAAGCAATGCATTATCTAAAGGGCAACCCATAAGCAACCAGACTTACCCATTTAAAATTAATGTCATTAGAACAAAGATGACTTAGAGGAGATCTCCTACAATATAACGCAAGACTTATATTTTACAACCGAATTAAATCTAAATTTCAAACCAAATAAATAAAAATACAAGAAGGCACCCCTGCAGCTAACTATACAAGATTTTAAATTAATAAAATGAAAACATTTTTTTACTCAATGTGTCATCAACCCATGGAAATCACTAGATATAAATCATAAATAAAAGCAAAACAGAACTCAAAAACAAACTGGATAGATTCTTAAATAATGACAAGATGTTGAATTACTACAACTAACTCTGGAACAACATGGGCTCACAGCCTTATTGCTCCAAACAACCCTTAGTATAAGTGTACCATTATAATGTTTTCCTCATTGAAAGGGAGATTCAAAATATGTAGAATAGTGTACGGGACCCATAAACAGCAAGGCTATTCTTTCACCTTGTTGTTACCATTACAACTGATGGACCTTGACAGCGAAGCTTGAGAGGGCTGTCAGTTTTCATGGTAACTACGAGGTGGAAGAATAGCCTTATAGTATATGGTCAGGGCTTATTGTGTATGGAAAACAAAGTTTTTCCAAATCTGTTCAAAGGTCAAAAAAGTTGTTGTACTATCGTTCTGACGTCACATCGATAGTACAACAGCTTTTTAGCCTTGAGCTGCCACTTGATTGGTAGGAACAGGTCAGCTAAAAATCAAACAAACCAAAATGGCAGTGCTGGTTAGCGAGCGGAGGGCTGAGAGGTAACCTAAGACAGTTTCTACATGGACTGAGTCAGTTCCATGTGTCCTAACTGCCACTTTGCCTTTTTTTTTTAAATCACTGGCATCTGTAAATTATAGCGAGAAGTGGCAGAGTGGTAGGGCAGCGAGGACCGAATTCGGGAGTAGAGGAGGACCGGATTCGGGAGTAGACGAGGAGCGGTAGCATGAACATACAGCATGAAGGAGCAGCTGCTATCAAATTTTGTGAAATTGTAATATTTTTGGAAACCATATACTATATAAAACAATGTATGGTTGTCTCGGGGATATGATGCCGTCATACGGACCTCTCAAGCTTCACTCTCGAGGTCTGTATGATGCCATCATAACCCCTCAATGGCAACATAGCCTTGTTGTGTATGGACAACCATACACTATTCTGTATAGATACATAGATACATAGACAGTGTCGGCAGATAAGGGCCTATGGCCCACCCAGTCTGCCCATTTGAGCTTGTAAGTTCAGTTTGTTTTCCTAGAAGTCTGTTGCCCCTTACCCCTGACCTCCAGAATTCCTTTATGTCTATCCCATGCATTCTTAAATCCCGTGATTGTTACAGCCCCCACCACTTCCTCTGGCAGGGTGTTCCACTTGTCCACCACCCGTTCTGTGAAGAAATTCTTTCTCATGTTTCCTCTGAATCGTCCTCCCTCCAACTTCATCCCATGCCCTCTAGTCCTGGAACATCTTTTTCACTTAAAAATAGTGTTTTCCTGCACGCTGTTCCTCCCTGTAAGATACTTGTATGTCTCTATCATATCCCCTCTCTCCCTCCTCTCCTCCAGGGAGTACATGTTCAGTTCCTTCAACCTGTCTTCATAGGACTTGTGATACAATCCATGCACCATCTTTGTTGCCCTCCTCTGAACCTTCTCTACCCTGTCTATGTCCTTACATAGGTATGGTCTCCAGAACTGTACACTGTACTCCAGGTGGGGCCTCACTAGTGTCTTGTACAGCGGAATTATGACCTCCCTTTTCCTGCTGGTGATGCCCCTGCTATACATCCCAGCATCCTATTGCTTTACCTGCTGCCTTGTCACACTGTTTCCCTACCTTGAGGTCATCAGAGATGACAACCCCAAGATCCTTTCCTGCTTGGTGCATGCTATATCCTCACCCCCAACTGATATATTGTGCCAGGGTTTTTGTGCCCCATATGCATTATCTTGCACATCTTTGCATTGAATTTCAACTGCCAAACCCTGACCATTCTTCAAGTTTCTGCAGGTCGCTTCTCATTCTGTCTACACCCTCTGGTGTGTCTACTCTGTTACAGAGCTTTGTGTCATTAGCGAACAGTGAAATTCTGCCTTCTAGGTCCTGCATGATGTCACTGATGAAGATGTTGAATAGGACCGGTCCAGCACTGATCCCTGTGGTACCCACTGGTCACTCTTCCCTCTGTGGAGTGACAGCCATTTACCACCACCCTCTGTGTCCTGCCACCCAGCCAGTTACCTACCCACCACACTACTGTCCTGCCCACACCCATATTCCCCAGTTTGTGTAATAGTCTTCTATGGCACAGTGTCAAAGGCCTTGCTGAAGTCCAGATAGGCCATGTCCACTGCCCTCCCTGATCCACCTCCCTAGTCACCCAGTCAAAATTCAATGAGGTTGGTCTGACATGACCTCCCCTGGTGAAACCATGCTGCCTTGGGTCCTGTAGTCCATTGACAACCAGATGTTCCACCAATCTCTCCTTCAGTAGTGCTTCCATCATCTTCCCCACTACCGAGGTGAGGCTGACTGGTCTGTAGTTCCCTGCCTCCTCTTTGTTCTCACTTTTGTATAAGGGGACTACATCTGCTGTCCTCCAGTCTTTGGGTACCTCCCCTGTTTCCAGTGATTGGCTAAACAGGATAGCCAGAGGTTCAGCCACCACCTCTCTTAGTTCTTTAAGGACCCTGGGGTGCTCCCATCTTGCCCCATTGCTTTATCAACTCTTATTACTTCCAGTTCCTTCATATTGTGTATGTGGGCTCCCATATACTATTTTATACAGTAAAACAACACAGGTTCTTCCACTCAGTGGAGATGGGTCAGTGCTTTCCAATAAAATAGACTTCAAATAGTCCTATCAATGCAGCTTTTTTAATCAATCAGTAGTTTAAAAACCATCTTGAAACAGGCTCACCATGCTGTTGGGCATATAGCTGATTTTCAGGCATGAACACAGGAGTTAACAATATCATTCTGCTGGTATAGGCACAGTAATAGTAAATTATCAGTATGCAAAGTATACAACTTTCCACACAGCCAGAAAAAAATAACAAACTGTAAGTAGACCCCCAAACTCCGACATGCCAACCTGTGTAACGGCAGTCATAACATTTACGTATCGATACTATTTGGGGTCATCTTCTTCTTCAAAGTCTCTATTACAGAAACATATACAGTGGTAGACCCTCATTAAGACTTTGGGGGGACAGTTTATCCAGAGTAAAAATACAAAAAGCTTTACACTGGTGCAGTTGCATAATCAGGTCCCCCCCCCCCCGGCACTCCTAGTTCGACTTTTTCCAAACTAATAAATCTCAATGTGGCTACAGATGAGTGTTGAGCAGCTTTATAATGATGAGCCATAGCATATTCCATATTACCATTCCAGATTACATACTTGTGTTCTCCTATCCTAATTTTCAAGGCTCGTTTTGTATGTCACACATACCCCAGACCGCAAGGGCAAGTTAACATATGAATGATGACAGTAATACTGTAGTTTACAAACAGTTTACTCTCAAGATTTTTCCTAGATCTGGGTTGGCTAAATGTTTTGGTATTGACAGTGTCTGCACAGTGAATACAATGCCCAGAGTAGAAATTAGCCATAGGTGTCTGTGGCAGCAAGGTAGGTCTAGTGTCGGGGGTTGGTAACACAACCCTTATTAATTTGTCTTTGACACTTTTGCCAAGTCTATAAGTAATTCTTGGGTTACAATCCAATATTTTCTGCAGTTTTGGGTCAGATTTAAGAAAGTCCCAATGACACTTAATAGTCTTGCCAATTTGGGGTGCTAGAGAGTTGTACTGTGTGAAAAAGATGGGCAACTGATTAGATGCCTCTTCCTGCCTTTCTTCCAATACTTGTAGCCTGTCTCTCTGTTTAACATTTTGTATTGCTGTACACAAGAGTTCGGGGGGGGGGGGACCCTCTGTTTAAAAATCTTTGTATCATCTTTCTGCTAGCAGCTTGAAAATCCATATCAGTGGAGCAAGTACACATGCCCACAAATATTGTTCTTTTGGTATATTTTTGACCAGACTATGGGGGTGGCAGATATTCATCACTAGAAAAGAATTATGTGACATTTTGTCCTGTGCAGCTTCAGTTCCAAACATTATTCTTTTTTATAAATTATAACATCCAGAAATGGAATCTCTTGATCTGAAATGTATGTCTGTATTTATTTATTTATGTCTTTGATTACCGGGTAAGTGCACTGATCCGAGGGACCGTTTTCAGGCACATCCTGGACAATAAAAGATGGCATGGAAAATTTCACTTGTAAACTTTAAATGTTGGTTAGTATTGTTAATGTGGCTGAAAAATGCAAGCAACATCTCTCTGCTGCCCCCCAAATCAATAAGCAATTGTTGATATATCTTTTCCACAATTTAAAATGTGACAGAAACCATTTACTTGCTGGTCATATATTTATTGGCTTTCCCAAGCACCCCTATATATATTTGCCAAGGAAAGGGCAAAGGTTGTTCCCATTGCAGCCCCTTGAATTGCCTGTAGAAGCACCTTCCAATACAAATCTTGTTAACTCTATTAAAGAGTCAGTGGACAAAAGTATATCTTCGCTCCCAATAGCATCCTGTGTAATAATTCAAGGCCCCCTTCATGGGGAATGTTGGACTATAAATTTTTAACATCACTAGTGATCATGATATCAGTGGTTTCTATTTCCACATTTTTGAGTTTTGAATATGTCTTTAGTGTCTTTTACAAATGACAGCACATTTGTAACACATGTTTGCAAACAATTTATCAACAAATTTCAACATTAGTTCTGTAATGGAGCCTATAGGATACTATAGGACGGCTGAGGACAGGGGTAGTATTCTTACGGATTTTAGGGAGCAGGTAAAATGCTGGTTTCTTAGAGGAGGCGACAGTTAGAAAATCACCTTCTTTTTCTGTGATTCATTTGGGCTCCCATCCTGTCATTATAAGGTGTACTGCCTGAACTGTTATTTCATCTGTTGGATCTTTTTGTAATTTCCTGTAAAAATTCTTATTAGTTAATTGCCACATGGCTTCCTTGGTATAGTCCTGACAGCTCCAAGTAACTACTGCCCCTCCATTATCCTCAGCTTTTATCACTACTTCTGTCATGTTTTTAAACACAGTAAAAGCCTTCCATCCCCCTGCAGATATATTTTGCATCTGATTACTTGCTTTTTAAAGAGATTATGCACATCTCTACTGACAACTTTAAAAAATGTTACCGAAGTAGAATTTGTAGTCAGGAGGACATAAAATGTGGATGGGTTTCATAAAAGTGTGATCTCTCTATTTTCCATGGCCACTATTGGCTCATTAAACCTCTCCTTCTCACTGTAAAAATCCATGAGGTTCAGCCTTCTAAAAAACATAAACAAATCCACATCCACATTAAAGTGAGTTGGTCTATTTGTAGGTACAAAGAAAAGTCTTTGCTAAGTACCAGTTCCTGCATAGACGTTAGAATGAGATTGGATAAATTCACTATCGCTAATTGGTGTTCTTTGTTCTGGGTGATCTCCTCACTGGCCCCCAGTCCTGACAACCTCTAGAGCATGATCTGCCATGCCTTTCTCTGCTTCCTCTCTTTCTTGCACCTTTCAAGCCCCCCCCTTCCTCCTCTTGTTTGGTTGTTGGGTTCCTTATCCTATTCCCTGTAGTCCTGTTCTAAAAGAGGACGTCTATTCAGTGGCACAGTTTCTTGTCTGGGGGGTATTTGTGCTTGTCTATTGTCAGGGATACCTCCCAAATCACTTTCAGCACCAGATGACACATCCTGTCCATCAGTGGAGAAATCCCATTCTCCCTTCCCTCATCTGGGCATTCCTGTCTCTTCTATGTCCATGCCAAGAATAAATGGTCTCATCCTTATAATCACACTCATCCCTCAAGCATTTTCTCTGTTTGTACATAATGAGGTCAGTTTTGTACTTCTGTCCATTGTTGGCAACTCTAGTTTTCAAAGTCACCAATTCCTCCACAGGAGATCTATATGCTAATTTAGGTTTGAGTACAACGATTTCCACTGCCGCTTTCTCTGCCTCTTTTTGGACTTTTTAATTGTAGGTAAAATGAGATTGTTGCTGCACTTATTTAAAATTTGTTCTTAATCTCTGAGATATTTGGGATTGTCCATTCCAAAGGATGGTGGTTTCTGAACCCTCATACCACATGGAATTCTCTTATCTCACCAATATTGGGAAAGTGATGCAGCCTGCATACTAAATCTTATTTGCTCTTTCTTCAGATTTTCCAGTGCCCATATATCAAGCTGGTCAACACTGGCAGTATTTAAATTAATACCTACTAAAAGTTATCCAATGTGTTGTGTACTGTACATTCATTTCCAATTTCAGCAGTAAAGGAGAGACACTCAACCATTGGTACTCTGGCTGCCATTATGATAAAAGTTATGCTGCCTTTGTACCATGGAGCTCAGTCCAAATACAGAAAGTGCACCTACTTTCTACAATAGAAGCACAGAAAAACACAAAACTTAGTAGCTCCCACACTATGGAGTGCACTATACCCTGAGGTGCAAGTGCAACTGAAACAACACAGGATCTTCCACTCAGTGGAGAAGGGTCAGCAATTTCCAATAAAATAGACTTCAAACAGAATCAGAAGTTTAAAAACAATCTTCAAACAGGCTCACCATGCTGTAAGGTATATAGCTGGTTTTCCAGCATGGACAGCAGAGCAACAATATCATCCTACTGGTAGAGGCTTGGTGCTGTAATAGTAAACTAGCAGCATCGCAAAGCATCCAACTTTCCACACAGACAGATAAAGTAACAAACTGTAAGTAGACCCAGGAACTCCAACATTTCAACCTGTGTAGAGGCAGTCAAAACACTTACACATCAACACAATCTGGCATCATCTTCCGAGTGTGTTTCTTTCCAGTGCAAACAGTGTTTAAAAAACACATCTCTTAAAGGGACAGCATACTAAAGTGCAAAAATATACATAAGTGCAAACTGTGCAAAAATGTGAATAAATAGGATAGACATAAATGAATGATCTAATAATAAATAGTTCCATTTGAGTGTCTCATTCTTATTAATGACTGACGTTAATAATTCATCAAAGTCTCCATTAGAGAAACATATACAGTGGTAGATCTTCATTAAGACCTCGGTGGGGGGGGGGGGCATTGTATCCAGAGTTTCCTAACCTACTATATTTTATATAGTGTATGGTGTGGGAACCACATAGCAAGGCTTTCTTTACATTAACATCTTTACTCCCTGTGGTTGAATTTATAGCACCGGATCTGTTTCTGTCTCCATTCTCCATCCCCCCTTCATCCTCCAAACTGTGACCTCATGACTCAGCCTCCCACCAGCTCTCCTCCAAACTATCAACTTGTTGCCATGACCACATCCTCAACCCCACCCCCAAAGAGAGAAAAAGGACAGCCAATCAAGTTGTAGGACATTTTAAAATGCTTAACTTTCCCCTGTCCACTTTATCTGAGACACAGGATGTAAAAGTAAGGGGAAGTTTTCACATTCACCTATTCTGTATTATTTTTTTATTTTTTTTACTTTTGAATGGCAGTTCTTCGCACACTTCAGCTTAGTGATACAAGTATGAGTGTACATCTTGTGATCCACTGTATTGTGTGACATCTGTAGTGCAGCAGAATGAAAACTTGTTCCACTGCAGTACAGATTTCACTACTACAGCAGAACGACTTTTTGGAAACTGCAGAAAAATATCCAGAACTAGCGAGCAACATACGTTATAAAATAGTTCATCCACCAGCTGTTCAAGAATGCTGGTTCAGACTCAGAATGCATCATTCCAGTCATTCAGCAGCACTAGAGGATGGAATGCTGACAGGAACAATTCATGTTCCATGCTGATCAGGTTGTACATGACAGTGTAACAGAAATTAATGTAAGGGTCTCAGAAACCTGACAGCCTATCAGACTGCAGCATTTCTGAGACCATTTTTATAATTTGAATTAGTACTGGTATATACTTTTAATTGTTTGATTATTGCAGGTATATACATTTTAATTACTTTAGGTATACACTTTTAATTGTTTAATTACTGTAGGTATATAGTTTTGATTGATTGATGTAGGTACAGTATATACTTTTAATTAGTGAAGGTACAGTGTATATTTTTGTTTAATTAGTGTAGGTATATATATGAAAGGTACCCCCCTTCCCTCACTAGGGGTTGTTACTTGCATGACTTTTGAGGGGAGTGCTACAGAGAACATTTATATTTTAACTCTGGAACTGAGGTGGGTCATGGCACTGGGGGGAAAAGACACCAAAGGCAGCACTCATAAAAGTAGAAAATGGAGGAAATACTTACAAAATCAAGCCATCCAGTGTTAGAAATTCAAAGCTCATCCACAGCACTAACCCCTGCAGTTCATGTCATTTGTGTGATGCTTCATCAGGGTGCCCCCTGACAAAGCATCATGGGAATGACGCAAAGTGTGGTGTTAGTGCTGTGGATCAGCTTTGAATCTCCAACACTGGGTGGCTTGATTCTGTGTTGCCTTCTTTTTTTACCTTTATGAGTGCTGCCTTTGGTGTCTTTATGCTCAAATTTTTAGGTTCAGCACCCGCTAATTCTGTGAGTGAGGGTTAACCTGTGTGCTTTCTCAGCATGGCACTGGGGAACCTGCACAATCATGATGAGCCACCAGGAAAACACAGAAAGCAAAAATGAATGTCCTCTCCTTTAGCTAGGGTCAAGTAGTAGGTTTATTCTGCCACAAGATGTTAACCAAACATTTTGCCCTGTGGGGACCTGCAGTTTCAGAAGGTAGAAAAGGAACAAAGTCCAGAGTACTGTAAACAAAGTCCAATGGTACCCTGAATTAGGGATCAAACAAGTCTCTTTTTCTCATCCCTCTTCCGGGAGAGACTTCTGTCCAGGAGAGATAATGTCCTCACATAACTTGAACAATTTGGATTCTCCAAAGGCACATTTTATACTCAAAGGCATAAACACTTTAGGAACAGTTTATGTCCTTTATGAAACACACTTCACTTTTTCTCGTCAGACACAAACTCTTTAGGGAGAGATTATGTCCTTTACTTCCAAACACTCTAAACTGTGACATGTAAAACATTTTGTAATATGAGAATCATATCATAGAATCATAGACTCACAGAAGCCTGACAGCAGAAAAAGATCATACCCGTCCATCTAATCTGCCCTTCCCCCCCTACATCTCCTCCTCCTCCATGCCAGCCCCCACCAGCCCCAGATACTCTGCCCCATATGCTTGTTTCCATGCCCTCTTGAATTCTTCCACAAATTTAGCCCCCACCACTCTGTCTGATAGTCTGTTCCAGGGCTCCACCACCCTCTCCATGAAAAAATGCCCTCTCACACTGCCCCTGTATCTTTTTCCTTGCATTCTGAAGCTGTACCCTCTAGTTCTGACCCCCTTCTCCCTCTTAAGTAAGCACTCTTCTCCCACTCTATTGAGCCCCTTTACATATTTAAAAGTTTTAATCATGTCTCCTCTTTCCCTCCTTGTCTGCGGAGTGTACAGATCCAGCTCCTTACACCTCTGCTCATATGACTTTCCCTGCATACCCTGCACCATCTTGGTTGCCCTTCTCTGAACCCTCTCCAGCATTTGTATCCTTGCAGAGATGAGGCCTCCAGAACTGAACCCCATACTACAGGCGTGGCCTCACCATGGTTTTGTAAAGGGGTATTAATACCTCCCTCTTTCTGCTAGTAATGCCCCTGCCTAGGCATGTCAACATTCCATTGGCCTTTCCCACTGCCCTGTTACATTGCATTCCTACTTCAAGGTTCGAAGAGACAATAATCCCCATATCCCTCTCCTGTTCTGTTACTTTAATTTCCTCCCCACCTAGGGTGTATTCTGTTCTTCTGTTCCTACTCCCCAAGTGCTTCACAGCGCACTTCTTGACATTAAATTTCAGCTGCTATGTCCCAGACCATTTTTCAAGAATCTTTAAGTCCTCCCAAGTGTCCTTCACCCCCCCACCGGGTGTTCACCCTACTGCATATTTTCGTATCATCAGCATATAGGCACACCTCCCCCCTCAAAACCTCAGAAATATCACTGATGTAGATGTTGAAGAGAAGTGGACCCAAAACTGACCCCTGTGGCCCTCTACGCTTCACCCTTGCCATCCCAGAGTGCACCCTGTTGAGCACCACCCTCTGAGTTCTTCCTTAGAGCCAGCCCTTCACCCAGCTTGTTATTTTCCCACTCAACCCTAGGCTTTCTATCTTGCTCACCAGCCTCCTATGGGGGACAGTGTCAAAGGCCTTACTGAAGTCCAGATAGGCCACGTCCACCCCCCCAGTCAATCACCTGAGTCACCCAATCAAAGAACTGAATTAGGTTTGTCTGGTAAGACTTCCCCTTCATGAAGCCATGCTGTCTGCTGTCCTGCAAGCCACTCTCCTCCAGGTAATCCACCACCCTCTCCTTGATTAATGCCTCCATTACCTTCCCCACCACTGATGTGAGGCTGATAGGTCAGTAGTTCCCCTTTACTTCCTTACTACCTCCCTTGTGCAAAGGCACTATGTCTGTCCTCTTCCAGTCCTCTGGCACTCTCCCAGTATCCAGGGACAAGTTGAAGAGCCTTGTCAAAGTGCAGCCAACTCCTCCTTCAATTCCATGATCACCCTGGGGTGTGACCTGTCAGGCCCCATTGCCTTGTCCACCCTCAATCTACCTAGCTCTGCCCTAACCCTATACACAATGAATGGGCTCAGATCCACCCATTTGCCCTCCTTTCCCTTCGACTTTAGCTCAGGTCCCTGACCGTCCTCTTCCTCCTCCGTGAATATCGAGCTAAAGTACTTATTTAATAACTCTGCTTTTTTGCAGTCCCTTTCCAATTTTATTACTCCCTCCCTACTCAGCCTAGTAATCCCCTGCCTTTCCCTTCTCCTCTCCCTCACTTATCTGAAAAAGGTGTTATCCCCCTTTCGGCCTTTTTTGCTATTTTCTGCTTTTGCCCTTCTGATCTTCTTCCCCGCCATACTCCTCTTTTCCCTTTACTCTTCCTTATCTTCCTCATTGAGTGCCCTCTTAAATTTTCTGAAAGCCCTCTTCCTTTCCCTGACTGCCCCCGCAACCTCCTTTGTAAACCAAAGTGGTCTTCTCCCCCTTTTGCTCTTCCTAACCTTTTTTATGCACATTTCCGCAGCTTTCAGTACCCTTCTCTTGATAGCTTGCCATAACTCCTTCACTGCCCCTATATTCTCCGTACCCTCCATTGTTTCCATTACTATCCTTCTCATCTTGTCAAAGTCTGTGCATCTGAAGTCCATGACTGTAGTACTGGTTTTACTTGTCTCCCTCCCTGCCCTGACCCTGAACATTACCGCACTGTGGTCACTGTTGCCCAGGGCTTCTCCCACCTGTGCCTCCTCCACACTCTCCCCATTTCTCAAGACCACATCCAGCAGGTTGTTGTCCCTTGTCGGCTCTCTGACTAGCTGTTGAAGGAATACCCCCTGAAATACAGTTAGTATCTCCCTGCTCCTTGATGATGCTGCATCCGGGATTTCCCAGTCTACATCTGGGAGGTTTAGGTCCCCTACCAGCAGTAGTTCTCCTTTTAGAGCCAGCCTTGTGACTGCCCAAATTAACTGTTGATCACCCTCCTCCCCTTGTATAGGTAGCCTGTATACTACCCCCAGTCACAAGGATTCTCTTGTTCTTCTGAGAACCATTCCTCATCTTCTGATCAGAGAGGCAGTATCCCATTTTCTAGTAACATTATCCTCTCCATCCCCTACAAAATCTGTGCCAAGGAAACACCACTTGGAGTGTTATATTTCAAACATCTTATCCTACAAACTGCATTTCAGTTCTTCCTGCACCCACACAGGCATTCCCAATGAGGTAATCCTGTGGGGAGCCCGCACTGGGCAGCATCACAAAGAAAAGCCTCATGCAGTTCAGGAAAGTTTCCCACATTTGACACATGGTCCCCATGACCAGATGTTTTTAAAGCCCTTCATCCCACACTAGGGTCTGCCACAAGAGAAGCCTGCTGCATGACTCAACACTCAGCTTCTCCAAGACCGAGCTAGGAATTATAAACAGGACAGGAGAGAGTTGCTACCTCTCCTGAGGCTCTTCGCAGTCAGATTAACTCAAAGCTGAGTGAGCAACTGATTCCCACTCCATTGTGGCTTATGATTCTATGAGGCCCTACCCACTTGTAACCTTTGTCCAGGTGACTGGCAGAGTTTTTGGGGGAGACCCAAAAGTTAACCATTTGCCACCCAGCCTGACTTAAAAACAAAATCCCATTATACTGCATAGGATTCTAGTACAGTTCTAAACACTTTTAAAAACTTTTAGTAACTGAGGGGGGACACAGGGGTTACACTCACTGCCAGAAGAAAACATTGCTGTCCTCAGCAAGAGCCTCTGACACAACATATCTTCCCCCTCAATGCCCTTCAAAGGGGCTTGCAAGACCACCCTCCACCTACAATCAGCATAGGCAGGACATCCAGGGGGCCTGATGGTTGATCTAATAATGAACTGCCAAATGAAGCTGGCTGTGGATGGCTAGCTATTGAATCCCACACCGGTATCATGACTGGCTACCGGGTAGCATAGATGGCTACTAGATGCAGTGTTTCATCAGCCAGGGTGACCCTATCCTAGGTGCTCTCTAGAAAAGTGCCTGTCTGCAATTCTAAGGAATTCACCCGGCTCCACCACAGGGTGCCTACTACTGAAACCTCTAACTAGGAATTATTAGCTATAAAACACCATCCCCAGACACAGGTCACAGATATATTAAATATACCATATCAAAAACCCAGTGAATTTCACACCATACTGTGTACTATAAAACCATTGACCCTGAAAGGGGAACAATCAGCACAAAGAGCTCCCACACTCATGTCTAGGGTGGGTCCCAATGTGCACTTTTTGGTTTACTTACTGTTTGATGTAGTATAGTAGATTGTCTCAGACTAATTTTGCTTACTTGTAGGTTGACATCTTCTGTTACTACAAATCCCAGAATCCCTATAGCTGAGATCAGAGCAGTGAGCAGCAGTGGGAGATTCAATAGCCTGTAGTGCATGTTAGAGTTTATATAAACTCTGATCTTTTATTTGCTGGTCCCACTATCCTCCATGGGTTAAGTTATAGTCACAGAGGACTGTACTGTACTTAGCCCAAAGAGAAAAGCAGACCTAGAAAACATCTGACAGGAGATTATAAAAGCTCTAACATGCATTGCAGGCTATTGAATCTCCCACTACTGCCTACTGCGCTGCTATCAGTTACAGGGGATTCTGGGATTTGTAGTAACAGATGATGTCGGCCTACAACTAAGCAAAAGTAGACTGTGGCAATCCACTATACTACAGTAAACAGTAAGTAAACCAAAATGTTTTTGCATATGAAGTGCACATGGGGGGCATGGCCTGGAATCCAACAATGGCTGACACTTAATAGCTGGGGTCCCAATGGCATCTATATAATTGGCAATGATTATACATCTTCCTGAACTGACTTATGTGGCAAAAACTTCTATAGATAAGTGAAATTACAATGTCCTTGGCAAAAACAAGTAAAAAGCAATCTACCTTACCATTTGAGCCACAGAATCGAGAAGGACATGAAGGATAGGAGAGTCATACCAGGGCCTGATCGGTGGTCTCCTACTGAAGGAGGCTTGGCAAAGGAATTGAGTGAAGCATCAATGTTAGCACTCTCGGCACAACTAACAAATTTGCAAAATGAAGTAAGAGCTGGGTTTACTAATATTGCAGCACAAATTACCAATTTACAAACTACTGTGACTACTTTGGCTGAAACAACTGCTGTACATAACACCCGACTAGATGACCAGGAGAAATGAATAAGCGATTTGGAGGATCTGGTATTGGAACTAGTGAGGGACAAAGAATGCATCATGAACAATTAGACATTTTAACAAATCGGGCAGAGGACTAAGAGAACAGAGCCCGTACATCCAATGTCCGAATTGTTGGGCTGCCTGAGGGTCTCGAGGGTAGAGATGGGGGGTGGGTGGTGCAGAAATGGCTGGTGCAAAAGCTGGGCATGGAAGCAGCAGCAGTGGAATATGAAATACAGAGAGCCCACCGCATGGACCCAACTCCAAAACAGGATGAAAGACCCAGGCATTATTTGATCAAATACCTAAGATTTCCAGAAAAGAAAAAGATGTGAAGGACAGCTAGAGCACATGGTCCAATACCAGTCGATGGGGGAAGGTATCCATGTTTCAGAACTTTTCCCATGAGGTCCAGCAAAAGCAAATGAAATTTGCAGGGGTAAAAACCTCCCTACACCATTGGGGATGGAAATTTTCATTGCTATACCCAGCAAAGCAGAAGATTTTAAAAATGGGGTGCACTTCCTGATTTTTTACGAAGCCTCAGGAAGCAGAACAGTTCCTCAATACATCAGAGATTGTTGCAAGAGGGGGGGCTCAGAGCCAGAGACCTGGCTGCAGCTTCTACCTGAATGGTGATCTTCTGTCAAAGCAAGCATTACGAGCTGAGGTTGCAGGTATCTGTCTGCTGGGGTGGGGATCTGAAAATGCCCCTTAAAAGGTACCGTTTTACACACTTTGAAATTAACAAAATGCTCTCCTACTAGTGTCCTCCTGTGTCTTTGAAAACCTGAGCTGCTCTGACTGGAATTTTTCCATTCCATCACTTAAGCAGCAGTACCAGTTCAATTTATTAGTTAAAGCCCTCCAAAAATTTCATAATTAAAATGGCTATGGAACTTAAGAAGAGAGAGAACAAGAGGGCCACATGGCTGAGATGCTTCATGGGCATATGTCTCGATCCTTCCTGCTGGTGGACTGTAGATTTGGTTTGACAGCCCATGAAACATCCAGACAATTAGTCATCCAATCAGGGGCAGGATCGGAGGTGATGCCAATTGTATCCTTATCATTTTCAAGCTACAAGAGTTTGGTCATTACGGCAACTTAAATAAGTTGTCAACTTTCAATACAGCATGCAAAGTTAGGCGCCAGAAGAAAAATTGATCTATCTCCCTGAGCAGCAGGAGGAACTGGTATGATGCCCTGGATCCAGAGCAGTGTGAAACTGTGCAGCAGGGGAATTTCCTGGAGATGTATGAAACTTGAAGGTGGTGATTGTGTGATCACCGCTTTGGACCCCTGCAGCAGTGAATTTCTCCTCGACCATATCTGGGGCCATGGGTACCAGTGAGGAGAATGTGATTATAAACAACTGAGATCCAGGGGAGAGTGACTGGAACCATAGAACAGAAGGTATTATCCAGGGGGGAAAAAACAAAATATACAAATGTACTACTCTGCAGATAATAAGCAAGGGGAGGTTCAATATTAAAGTGATGTAGCTGGCAGTGCAGTAGTGATAATGGGAGAGGTTGATGGGGGGGTATTCTGGGATAGTGAAGGGGAAAAAAAAGCCTCTCGCACAACATGGAGTCTGTGCTGGGCTACCTGATTAAAACCTATAGGCATGTTGATTACTGATTCAAGTTTATTGTTCTGGCAGTATGCCATTATAAATGAGTACAGTTATAACAAGCATTTGTCAATGCCAAATGTTGGCTTGCTGGCATTGGCATCGATAGTGCAGGAGTTAGAGAGATGCATAGTAGGAATGGCAGTGCAGTATTGAACTAACTAGGTTTGCTGGCAAAGGCACCTAGCTTCACATGAGCTCTTTTCTTCTAGGTTTGCTTTTAAGCACAGAGCAAGGAACAACATTATCAGAGCAAAGAAAAAGATTAAGGCTTCTTTTGGTTAGGCAGATTTACTGTGAGTTACCATTTTCTTTTGTGCTAACAGGTTTTGTTACTGTTTTTTGCTTACATTTTACTGCTTTATTGTTCTCTGATTCAAATTGCTGTTGCAGGGTATACTTTCTGCTGCATTATTACAGGGTGTGCCTTCAGGTTTGTTACTGTTTTGTTCTTACAGATTACTGCTGTAATCTTCTTTGATTCAAATTGTTTTTTGCAAGGTATATCTTCTGTTAAAGTGTTCTGCAGGTTGTGGTTGCAGGTTTTGTTACTTTTTTACTGCTTTATTTTTCTTGTAGCAAAGTATATTTTGCAGGGTATATCTTCTGTAAAATTGTTACAGGTGGTGCTTACAGGTTTTACAGTTTTATTTATCATTAGGCTAAGCTTTCAGGGCTAATTGCAGGAGCACGTACAAGATACAGACTGAGGGATAGTGACTACATTTGTTGTTGGTTGATTGTTCCTGCTCCTACTTCCTTGATTCTTTCATCTGTGGTTCTCTTTTTCGGCAGGGGAAGGGTCCAACCACCCACTTCCATCCCCAACCACGCCATGCTACACTCTTTTTATAGAGTAGTACAGTCATGACATTTCCTATAGCAAAGCAGGAAGAAGAGGATCAGAGGTGTATCCACAAAGTGACCTTACTTTCAGGGGCACAATTAATTTAACTTGTTATAAAAAGTTATACAAAAACAAACAAAAAAATAAACAAATCTTTTGCTTTCATTTTCCTTCCAATTACTCGGACCAGGTTATAAACTTGGCAACTCAAATGGAATAGAAATTATTAACTGAAGATACTGCGGGACACTTTTCAAAAGGGCAGTTGTACAGGATTTAGGACGCTGCCCTACATACTGGACCATTGGTGATCTAAGGGCTCAGCTGTGGGCATCATCGGCAGAGATTGTGCACCTCAAATTGCCTATTCAGGAGGAAATATATTACAAGAACCACCCATTTCACCAACTTCCAACTGAAGCACCTCGACCGCAGAGGGTAATTGGTCTGGGAGGTTGACAGGTGGTTAGATGGGGCAAATCGGGTACCCCATCACTCAGTGCTCACCAACATATCACCTCCACAAACCATATAAAAACTACAAACAGGTATCTGCCTCTATCTCCAAAATCAAAGAAAGGGGCAGAGGACACTGCAGAGCAGGACACTGCAGCACAGGAGCTAGCACTACAAAACTCGTCCAAAACAGGGACCAAAAAATAAAGCAAAAAAAGAAATCCAAAACACTTATGATCATAGGAGCTTCCATGATTCGGGGAGTTGATACCTATCTCTGGCCAGGGGTAATGGTCAGATGTCTCCCAGGTACATCAGCATGGAGAGATAGTGACCGCATTGCTAAAATCATGCAGGAAGCAAGAGAAAACATTGACATCCTGGTACACATAAGGACTAACGGTCTCACCAGCCAGTCAGTTGTGGAGACCAAGGAACACCTGACCAGGCTGGGAGACAAACTGTCATCCATTTAGTCTGGTATCTCCTTCTCTGAGATCCTGCCGGTCTGGGAGAGGGGGGCAGATGGATGGAAGGTCAGAGAAGGGGAGATAGGGGAGCTAAACTTGTGGCTCAAGGGCTGGTAACAGAAAAAAGAGCACAAATTTTAGGTAACTGGCAACAGTTTTGGAGTGAAAGTTCTTTAAATTTGATGGACTGCATCTGATTAAGGAGGGAGTCAATGCATTGGGGCAGAAGTTTGATGCCTTTGCAGAATATTTAAACTAGCAGATGGGGATGGGGTGCAGCACCTGATACATTGAATGGAAAGAACACCCTTCCCCTCAGCTAGTGATCAAATAGGAGTTCAGCATGTTTGTAGTTCATTCTCATCACCAGGTAAGGAAAAAGGTCTGGCTCCCCATACAATGTGCAGGTGAAATGCCAGACCTCGCCCAACAACTAACACACTGAAAGCTGTCCAATGGAAAATCATGTACACAAATGCCCACAGTCTGGGAAACAAGATCCCAGACCTGGAGACAACAATGACAGAGGCTAAACTGGACATAGTGGCCATTAGCGAGACATGGTTCCCCAGTAACCACACTTGGAAGACTTCGTACCCAGCTATGTACTATTCAGAAAAGATCAAGGTGCAAAAGGGGGGGGAAGTGGCCCTTTATGTCAATGAAAATATCAAAGCTACAGAAATTCAGAATACACATGAGGAGTCAGAGGAACTGTGGGTCACTCTGGAAACAGGAAATGGGATAGCCATACAAACTGGGGTTGTCTACAGGCCTCCAGACCAGGGGAAGGACACAGACACATTACTGTTAGAAGATATACAAAACATGACAGCTAAAGGGGGGGGGGTCTAATAATGGGAGACTTCAACTTGCCAGATACAGATTGGTCAATACCAGCAAGAACATCTGCTAGAACTAGAAACATAGTGGATTCCCTGCAGGGGGAGGGCCTCAAACAATTGGTACAACAAACCACAAGAGACAGGGCTATCATGGATCTAGTACTGACTGACAGGGAGGGGATCACAGATCTCCAAGTAGAAGGTCAACTGGGGGCCAGTGACCATCACATGGTATGGTTCAATTTGGCCACTAGAACTAAATCATTCCATTCCAAGGCAAAAATATGGGACTTCAGAGGAGCTGACTTTGATAAGATGACCAACAGAGTTAAGCTAGCCCTGGCAAGAAGAAATACAGGTGAGGGGGTACAGGCAAATTGGGCAAACATTAAGGATGCAATACTTGAAGCAAGGTCCCATTGTGTTAGTGAGAAAAGCAAGAGCAAAAGGAGGAGGAAACCACTTTAGTTCTCAAAAACAAAAGCAGAAAAGATCAGAGCCAAAAGGCTGGCCTTCAGGAAATATAAGGCAATGCAGCGGGATGAAGGTAGGGAGGCATACCAACCTTCCCTAAGGGAAGCAGGGAAGGCAGTAAGGCAGGCAAAGGCCCAAACTGAGGAAACACTAGCATGAACAGTAAAAGAAGGGGACAAGACTTTCTATAGATACATTGGTGAAAGGAGAAAGTCCAGAAGGGGTATTGCTAAGATCAGAGGGGATAAGAGGGAGAGTGTGTGGAGGAGGACCAAGGAAAAGCATCTATCCTAAATAGATACTTCTACTCAGTATTTACTGAGGAGAAGGTGGGGCAGGGCCCACAGCTCAGAACCATGGACATGAGGGGAAGGGGGAGGGAGGTGTGCACAAGTCTCTTCACAAAAGAAAGGGTCCTACAAGAGCTCGATAAGCTCAGAGTGGACAAGGCAATGGGACCTGATGGCATACATCCCAGGGTACTAAAGGAGCTAAGGGTGGAACTAGCAGAGCCATTAGCAGAACTGTTTAATGAGTCTCTGAGCACAGGAGACGTCCCAGAAGACTGGAAAAGGGCTCATATGATCCTGCTCCACAAGAGTGGCAGCAGGGAGGAGGCAGGGAACTACAGACCAGTCAGTCTTACCTTAGTAGTGGGCAAGATTATGGAGGCACTCCTTAAGGAAAGGATAGTGCAACACCTGAAATCCATAGGAGCGCAGGATCCAAGACAGCATGGGTTTACAACAGGAAGGTCCTGTCAAACTAATCGCATAAATTTCTTTGACTAGGTAACCAGAGTGGTGGACCAAGGGGGTGCAGTTGATGTCACCTACCTTGACTTCAGCAAAGCTTTCAATACTGTTCCACATAGAAGATTGATTAATAAGCTGGGTAGGCTCAGGGTGGGTCAGAGGTTGGTCAACTGGGTGGCAAACTGGTTGGCGGGCAGAAAACAGAGAGTGGTGATAAATGGTAAACAGTCAGAAGAGATGCAAGTCACAAGTGGAGTACCTCAGAGATCAGTCCTCCGGCCAGTCCTCTTCAATATCTTCATCAGTGACATTACAGATGGACTGAAGGGTAAGGTTTTCCTGTTTGCAGATGACACCAAGTACTGCAACAGGGTAGATGATCCAGATGGGGTGGACAGAATGAGAAGAGATCTGGAAAAACTGGCAAAGTGGTTGGAAGAGTGGCAACTGGGGGTTTAATGCAAAGAAGTGCAAGATCATGGACATAGGGAAGAAAAATCCTAAAGCTACCTATAGGTTGGGAGGGGAGTTGCTTGCAATCACAAGGGAAGAAAGAGACATGGGCATCATCATCACAGATGACCTGAAATCATCCAAGCAGATCAGGGCCAGATTTACCGTGACGCCAAGTACGCCTGTGCGTAGGGCCCAACGTTTACTGGGACCCTTGTATCATCTCTTCATTTTCCCAACCCAACTGCTGTTTTTGTTTTTTGTTTTTTTTTTCCGGTTGGATGGTTCAGACCAGATCTTAGTGAGTCAGACAGTGGGGGAGGGGGTGGGTGTAGCTGTCGCTGATGGAGACGGAGTAAAAAAAAAAAAGGAAAAGGCGGATTGTCGGCTCTTGGCTCCTTTGGATTGGTCCAACAGAATCATCAGAGCAGTCTTCACTCACTCAGTCATAATCACTCACAGTTCACTGAGTGATCTGGTGATACTGCCATTAGTAACTACACTATGTGTGACAATATCACCCGACCTATGAGTGCTGCTGTTTGACTGCTCTGATTTGAAAGGGGGCAAGCACAGCCACAGAGCGGGAGAGCAGCTCTGAGCCAAGAAAGCATTTCACCAATTCTCACCATTTGCAGAGAGTGAGCGCCACTGCCGGCTGAGCTAGCAGCCAGCTAGTAGAGTAGCTGTGTCATCTTTAGTTTCAGTCGGATTCATCTCGGAGCCAGCCTGTGTGAGGGAGGGAGCTGGGACGGGAGGGAGGACACACACACTAGTCAGGAAGGAGCAAGGACCAGCCTGTGTGTAAGGAGGACAGGAGAAGGAAAAGACTGAAGAGAGAGAGAACACAGAGATTGAGAGAGAGACAGTCAAGAGCGTTGAGTGGCGAGTCAGAGTGGAGAAGACTAGCAGGACTACTCGGGAGAGGGACTAGAGAGAGTCGAGAGGGACAGAGAGTGAGACTGAGGGCCACAGGACAGGAGAGAAGTTAAAATAAGGATAGGAGGAGTGGAGGAGGAGGGAGACAGGCCAGGGAGAGCAAGAGCAGCACACAGCGGGCCACTCACCAGTCACCGCACACCGACAAGACAAGGCCAAAGAAGCAGCTGCAGCAGGCCACCTGACCACCCACATGGAGGAGCAACTCGAGCTCGAGCAGCAAGACCTCCAGCAGCACACAGGCGAGGTGACACAGCACCACTATGGTCCCCGCCCCGACCCCGATGACTCCCAAGTTACGATGATGACACCCAGGCTGCAGGCATCCATCCAGGCCCAGGCTGCAGCCACCAGCAAGGCAAGGTCAACAGTCAAGTGAAGTAAGTGACCATTTTATTTTTTTCTTCTTTCTTGTAATTGTTTTATTCTAGCCAGCTCAGCAGTAGTCCTTACCCTTCCTTAACGCCACACACCCCAGCCTCATGGCTGCGCAGTGAGCTCTTCACTTCCCCAGATTAGAAAAGGCCACACAAGTTTACTCCTCTGTCTGTCTCAGTAGTCCCAATTAAGTAATTTGTAAAGAAAATAATTGGGATCGGATTGGATCTTCGGGCTGTGGACAGTGGAATAAAGAAGGGCAAGGCAGAAGTCTTTTCAGTGCTGCACAGGTCTTCGGTTCCTCGCTCCTCTGTGTTATTTAGACAGTGAGTTTGTATTTTTGTATGGGGGCACAGGACACTTGATGAGTGCTGAATCTTTTCCTAGTGTGTGCTTCCCCATGTTTAAAGTGGTTAATCTGTGCCAGTGCAAAGCTGTCCTTACAAATATTGCAATTTGCAAATTTGAAATTGTACCAGCCTGGTTCCAGACTGCCAAGTTGACTGCCATTTTAACCAGGCAAGGATGTTGTGCGTGTGCTGCTGTGCAGACTTGCAATCCTCATGGCACTGCAGTGTGCCACTGCTTGTGATTGTAACTGTCTAGTGATTTATAAGCTGTTTAAAACAACAAGGGTACATGAAGTCTGTGGTTGTGGTCTCCGCTGCATGTGATTTTTTGTGCATTGGTCACTGTGGTGTGGCACAACAGGGTCTGGGTGGCAGTTCATGTCTGTGGCAGGCATAGGCTGGCCACTGGCCTGGCTGGGTTGTGCATGCCACTGCCTCAGATGGGAGAATATACAATAACCACACTAAAATGAATTTTTGTTGCATTGTTTATGGTGTAAATGCATTTTTGTTGCATTGTTTATGGTTTACTTTCTTTTTTTGGGATGTGTGTGTGGTGTTGGTGTGGTGGCTGGCCTTGGGGTGGGAGGCTGAGGTGGGGGTTTGGTGGTCCAGTGTGTAGTGGGGGTGCAGGGACTGAGTGAGGGCTGGCTGGATGATCAGTACAGTAGTGAGAAAATGCATTTTTACTTTTTGGTTTTAAATTGGAAGTCGATCTGACTGTCCTAGCTTTTGGATGAGCCTGCGGGGGGAAGGGGCTGTGCTGGGTCAGGGCAGCCTGCAGCTGCAAGTAGGACTGTCACTCACTAGGTTACACTGAAAGTGTGCATGCCACGAATCTGTATCCGGTGGCCCCTTGCACCCCCAAGTTGGCATCCAAAGATGGTTTCTGCATTCAGACTGTGAACCAGCATTCTTAAACTGTTGGTGGACTGGATCGTGGAAGCATTTGCTAGAAATGTCCCTTTAAAGTCTAGAATTTGGTGAAAATAATAAAACTATTATATGAGGCTGACTGACTGTGAGTCTGGGAGGGTGCATCTCATGTCGCTATTTATATTGTGTGCATGTTCAAAGCTTATCCATATATGGTGGCATGCATGCATCTTAAGTTCTTACAAATACATACTCACACTGGTCAACTGGGTGTCAGCGATGATCAAGAAAAGACAATTGGATGACCACCGACCCATTACTCAAAGTAAGTCTGTAAGTTGATGACTCACAATCTAAACAGTTTTTATGTCAAAATGCGAGAACAAAGTGTGTCAGTGTCTGCATGGGTTTCTGTACTGGGTAGTCTACTTCACTCACATTGAGTGAAATATTAGCAATATAGCAACTTAAGTTGCTGCATTAGGCATAAAAAAAAGTAGTGACTCTATACCTGCAGGCCATCCGATCCAAATATAATGGTGCTGGTTGTGTGCATCACTGTTGTCCAGGTGAGGTGGGGTCTGCATTGTGAACAGAATAGAGGCTCTGGTAGTTGAGATGGTGGAGGTACATACACTAGTCATATGTGACTAGAGGTTATGGGGGTTGACAGTACACCACCCTACATACGTAGTGGACTGTGCGTGGTGCAGAATGGTGTTGGGTTTGATAAAACTACAGCTTACCAAAAACTGAAAGGGGTGAGGGTTATGAAGTGGGAATGGGTGGTGGCATGACCCAGTGTCATAAATGAAAATGCCAGCTACATCTTGGTTTTATAAGGTGGTGCAGTACTGAGGGTGTGTGGGAGCCTGGGAGGGCATGATGGCAGGGGCAGTGTTTATATTTTGGGAAAGATTCATATTGTGAGTGGGTATGTTTTGAGGTAGTCACATCTGTGAGGGTTAAGTTTTTGACATTTTGTTTCCAGATTATAAGAGAAGCCTGTTATGTCCATACACTGTCCAAGAAGACCAGAGTCGATGACCACCATTCATAAACAATGAAATGTGTAAGTGACTTACTCATCTCATTAATATTTTTGTAATTTAAACCAATTTGTTTTAAACTGCATTCTGAATAAATCATTTTATGTACTTTAGTTTGGATGCAAAATGTGAGAACAGAACAGTGTGTGTGCAGATGCCTGACAGGTTTTTGGGATTAGGTGGCTACTGGGCTTATTTGCAGTGTTGTGCATCCTCTTGGTGACACCAACTGGCACTAACCTTGCTGTAATTTAAACAGTACTGCTCTGCTGTACCTGGCTTCTGCCCATCAGAGTTGAACTGTGTTTATTTAACTTGTGTGTCAATGGTGAGGTGTCAGCTCGACTGTATTGTGAACAAGGTCTGTGGTGCCAGTGTATAGAGGTAGATGAACACTTTTGTCTGTGTAGGTGGTTGTAGCATGGCAGGGTTCTGGAACACCACACTGCATAGTAGTTTGATCTATAATTAATGGGAGTTGTGTTTGACATCAACACTGAACCACAGGCATTCGATTGTATTGTATTGTACTAGTGTGTTGGGGCCAGTGGGGGCACCAGAGAGGCAAGATGAAGGGTTGCCAGGTGTCGCTAGATGCAGTAGAGGATAACATTGTGCAATACAGTTTAAATATGGAGCTCATCAAGACATGGTGTGGGGTTGGGTTGGGTGTGTGGTAGGTTGCTAGTCCATATAAGACTACCAGTTGCAGCCGGAGAGAGGTGGCTATAAAATTAGGCTTTTATGACATTTATGAAATGTTTTAACTTGTTAAATAATTGTGCTTGAGTGTCAGTGAGCCGAGATGTAGGAAGTTAATTGTTTCCTTCTGTATTTCCTAGGAAGACGGAGATTGAGAGAGGCCACGGGACTCTACTATAAAGAAGCCAGCATCTGCATCATCAGACACCAGCAATGGAACACCAGCAACTGCACATCACTGTTGTCACCACTTTGTAGCAGTCAGCCAGCCAGTTAGCCAGGTACATGTAGATTTCACAGAAAATGCAATCTGCAGTAATATAGTGAGTAATACACTTGTCAATATTTACACAGATGTCTGCCAGCGCAGCGAGATGTCAGTCAACAAAGTCCAGCTGTGGCAGCTGCCCTAAGTGTTCCAGTCATTCACATTACATACAGTATGTAATGTACATGACTAAAGCAAAGAAAGAGCAGGTTCTTGACAAGATTCTGACTGTCCACCGCTCTGACAGACAGCTGACTGGTGGACAACTGTGTAAACTTGTCTGTGCTGTTGGAAGTTTTTTCATGGCCATTTTGCCATGTGATGGGGCTTGGGGGTATCTTGAGTAGTACACACATTTAACTGCAGTGGTGAGTGAGTGGGAGAACTGATAGGGAGGGGCAGGGGCCTGCCTGGCTTACTACTACCCACAGTGAATATTCTTCTGTTGAACACTGAAGTCTGTGTTGTAGATTGCTATGTTGCACAGCACTGCACCAAATACTTAACTGTTCAACAGTAGAACATTCACTTTGTGGCTAGTAGGTGGCGGCCCACATCCCCACTAGTGACACAGCACTGGCAATGGAATTCTTCCAAAAAAGATCAAATCAGGCATTGAAGAGAGTTGTTACCAGGCATTGTGTGCTTCCGGTTTACTTTTAACAAGAAAAAAAAGTCCAGGTGTTTTTCTTAGGGGATAGGTGTTGCTTTGTGAGATAGTCACGGATGAGTCATTTGTGTAGCATATGACTTTCAACTATCAGTTGCAGCTGTGGACCATGGTCCATCTTATATGGATGAAATTCTTTATGTAGTCCTAATGCAACAATATCTTTTTCTTGCTACTCAAGTGATGCCCATGTCAGTGACGTCACTGTATCAACGTCCAGAAAATGAGGTTTGACTTATTGTTACCTTATTAGCATGCATCATCGCTAATATTTAGGGTGCAGTTCGGGGAGTGGTAGTAGCCTAGACAGTTTATCACATTGCAAATTTAACAGCACAACGTTCAGATTGGCTCATCATTACCATTATCAATGCATTCAGACAGATTAGAAAGTTACTATTGTGGTGTCTCTGTATCAACTGATCTGTGCACCTGACACACCAAACTTAGAAAATTACATATGAAGGTGAAAATTGTTTCATGTGGTTCACCATAATTTCAGGTACTTGCACAGCAGTGTAGCAGTATTGTTTATTCAGTGCTACCACAATGACTGCAAAGCAATAGCCACACACAAATGTAAGACTGATTCCAATGCGCACTTTTATGATGAGTAGCATTTGTATTTAAATGTAATGTTGTCCATTATCTTGCTACTTTGTCTGCCTTGTTATGTGACATTTTCAGTGACATTCATGTAGGTGCCCACACTGGAGGGAAACAGATGCAGAACTGGGAGTTAGTGGCCTGAAGCACATGTTGCTTCATGTAAGCTGTAAAATACCTGCTGGCCTGGTCCTGTGCTGTGCTCACTTGGTTTACAGTCTCATCTCTATACCTACAAGACCAGGTTTAGTACAGTCATCTTACCTCTACCTACAACAGTAGCAGACCTGGCCTACAGACAGTGTAGTGCAGATTATAACCTTCACTTCATGGTTCAGGCTATTAATATATACCAGTATATATTATGCCAATCAGATGTTACCCAGAGGATTCTGAGTGTTCAGCTTACAGCAAATGTCACATAACGAGGCAGTTAAACTAGATGAATTATTCAGTAGCATACACTGTCAACTGTCTGAAAGTAAATACAAATGTGTTTATCAAAGTACTTCTTTGGGGTATGCCTCAAACTTGGAAGTTGGAATACAGGAAAATCAATTATTAGAGTAATACAGGTATCTATATTGTCCAGTGTTCTTCAGGAAGTCACTAAGGCTATTAATAATGTCTGATCTTCTTCATGAGGGTATTACAGCTAGCTAGCCTATTTAGGTCTCATCTTCTTCAGGAGGGTACTACAGGCAATGGCAGGTCTCTATTTTCGTTGGATCAGATTATCTACGATCTTCTTCTGGAGTACAGAGTACTATACCTTTAATGTCCAGTCTTCTTCTTCTTCGTTTGAGGGTTATTTCACTAAGCAGGTAACAAACCACAAGAATCTATGCCATCTATGAAGGGCGAATCAGCATGGAAGATTTTCTGCAATACAACTGATCCCCTTGGGACACTCACACCAACACTGTCATTGGCAGCCGATGTTACCAATCCTGTGAAGGTGTTGGACAACCAGTACCTTCCTCATTACTTCCATATCATGCCAAATGGCAATCCAGGGGAACTGCCATCTCTCTGCCACATACATTATGTGTGCATTATATAAAGAGTGCACAATTCCATAATTATAGTGACTTAAAGAGTTCCATCTTCCCAGACGGTTCTGAAAAGGCTCCTGTCTTAAGTTTTATGGAGTCCTTTGAAACTAGACAGGTCACATTATCAGGAGCTTCGGTCTTAAATTTATAATGTCCCTTGGTTGTGCACAATTCCATAATTATAGTGACTTAGGAGTTCCATCTGCCCAGACGGTTCTGAAAAGGCTCCCGTCTTAAGTTTTATGGAGTCCTTGCCCAGTGGCCACCAAAACTTGCATCATGACGGTGATGTTGGCTGCTGTCAAATGGATCAGTTTTACTGCTGAGAATCTCATCCATGTACATTACCCTTTGCAGCTTTAACTGATGAGTGAAAAGTGGAACATGTAGTCTTGCGTTATTACATATGATCTTTTATTATATATCAGGAAGAGGGGTTGGGTGGAGACAATGACATCATTTTACAAAGAACTGGAGTGCAGTGACTGATGGCAAATTCTGTATGTCACGATAGGACAATTGTCTGTATTCATAAGATATTCAAAACCTCATTCCAGGCAGTTTAGCAAGAATGTGTCAGTGAGTCAACACTTTACCTACATCATCACATGTGTGACAGATCAAAAGACTGACCACCACTATCCACCATCTGTGCTTCACCTCCTTATCCATTAATAGCCTGAAAAATATTGTCAGTGTAATAGTCTAGAAATATCTAAAGCCACTCACTTTATTATATGGCCCATGGTAAGGTTTGGCAAAACCATACCTAGTAAGGCCAGTAAAATAAGACCAATGTTACCCCTGTTTATAAATGTTAATGTCCTTATATAAATTATCATAGTTTAGTACTTTAGTCACTAGTATGAAATACTTAATAACATTATTTCACACTTTTAATTGTTTTGCAGTTCTTGAGATACTGTATACTACTCAGTATCTGCAACATGTCCACCATGCCCAAGTGTAAGAATGGAGCACAGAAGAGGAAGGAAAGGGTAGAAGCTCAACAAAAGGCTGAATCCCTGATGAAAAAAATACCACGGTTAGAAAGGTTTTTTGGAGGATCAACAGGCACAGCAGACAGTGTAGTGCAAGGAGAAAACAATTGTAGTATCAGTACTGAACGGATCACCCATGACAGCAATGTAGTTACTGATGGCACTGTGAATAATGATACAATAATTGGTGAAATAGAATTTGTGGATGGTAATGCAGATAGCACAGCACAGGCTCACTGTAGTGAAACTGAATGTATCGATGAATGTGGCTATTCAAACTCACAAGAAATGGTACTGTTAGTGACCTTAACCAGGAGCAACATGAGATAGAAAGTATTGATATAAGCAGTAACTTATTGAATACAGACAATTGTCCTTCAATTAGCTTTTCCACTGATCCATTCGATTGGTCCATAAGAGAAGAATTCCGTGACCACATTGCTAGCATAAACATTACTGAACTGGAACAGAACATCTCTGATGGTTTTGAAAAGTCTAGAAGGGTACAATATCAGAAAGTTCGCTCTGCATCCGAACACTTATTTCATTGTAAGATGCCAAATGGCAAGTCAGTGACGTGGTCTTGGCTAGTATACTCTCCAAAAGGGGGGATATGTCATCTGTCTGTATTGTAAAATATTTGGTAAACATACTAATTCTTGTACATCAGGATATTCCAATTGGAGTAATGCTGTCAAGCATCTTGCAGAACATGAGCAAAGTTCTCTTCATATAGAAAATGCAGTAGCCTACACTGGCAGAAAACAATTGGCAGAAAGAATTGACAAAATGTTAATTCAGGATATAGAAAGTAAACAGAATTACTGGCGTAATGTTCTGAAGTGTGTGACAGCTGTCATAATCTTTCTTTGTGAAAGGGGACTGGCATTCCATGGAACTGAAGAAACAATAGGTTCACCTTCAAATGGTAATTTTCTAGGGATTATGGAATTACTTGCACAGTTTGATCCATTTCTGTCAGAACACATGGCTAGGTATGCATGTAAGGACCAGGAGAGTTCTTCATTCTTATCCAAAACAATTTATGAAGAACTTATTATTATGATGGGAGTAGAGGTACAGCGAAGAATTGTAGAAATGGTCCAGAATTTAAAATATTACTCAATAATTGCTGACTCAACACCTGATTTTTCCCACATTGACCAGCTTACAGTGATCCTCAGATCTGTATATAGTGGAACTCCACAGGAGAGATTTATTACCTTTATCCCTATAAAATCACACATAGGCCAGCACATTGCTGAAATAGTTCTCCATTTTTTAAAGGAGAATGACACAGATCAAATGAATTGTAGAGGGCAGACATATGATAATGCCTCGAATATGTCTGGTACAGGTAAATATCATGGATTGCAAGCTAGGATTAAAGAAGTGTGTCCCTCAGCTGACTATATACCATGTGCTGCACACTCCCTTAATTTAGCAGCTGTGCATGCTGTGTCCTCCTCTCATCAAATTGTATCCTTCTTTGGCTTAGTACAACAACTTTACATATTTTTCTCAGCTTCCACGTTGAGGTGGTCAAAACTAGTAGAAGCACTTCGTAAGTGTCTAGTTGGTCTGCTAGGGCAGATGCAGTAAAAGCTTTAAAGATGAGCTATAAGAATATCTATAACTGTTTGAATGAGATTGCAAAAGATGCATCTCAAAATCCAGACATGTAATGAGGCAAGGACATATGCTACACAAATGGCTCTGTTAGAGACTCTTCTCCTATGTCAACTAAGGCACGATTTACTAGGTCATTTCAATGCAATAGCAAACAAAAGGGTGGTCTGGATGTCTTAAAAGGTATTCAGCTTTGGAAAGTTTAAAGGATTACGTTTTGAAGAAACAAGATCAATTTTATGCATATGAGGACAGTGCCAAAAAAGCAAAATCTATCCCCTCAACAGCTCACTATCATACAGAGTAAAAAAGGAGACTTCATTACAAAGTGTTTTTTGATGAACAAAGTGGTCCCAGCAGCAGTACAGCTGAAGAGAATGAGGAGTTGCAAGCGAGAGACAAATTCTGAATTAATGTGTTCAATGTTATGATTGATACTTTAATCACACAGTTAACGTAGAGATTACTTGCATACAAAACTGTTTCTGCTAGATTCAGTTGGATTTTTGGGGAACATCTTGAAAAACTATCAGAACAATTGCTTGCACTGAGAGAAGCATATACACAAGATTTTGATGACAACATAGAAAATGAAGTTGCTCGTTACATTGAATTCCTGAAAAGCATTAACACATCTGATCCTGTTTCAATATTACAACAGGTTCATGAAATCGGAGTATTTCCAAATTCAGAAATTGACATCCAAATCTATCTCAGTTTGCCCATTACAAACTGTGAAGGTGACAGATCATTTTCTAAACTGAAACTTGAGAAGCATTGTCTGCGCCAAACTATGTTGGAGACAGACTGAGTTCACTGACCCTGTTAAGCATCGAATCAGACATTCTAAGAAAGCTGAATCTTGATGATGTCATTGACATTTTTGCCAGGAAAAAAGCCAGGAAAATACACTTGTAAGAGCCACCTAGAATGTAGCTTGAAGCCTAACTCTCTTCTTGTGACTGATATGGTTGTTTTTTGGTGTGGAGCTATATCTGTCATAAAATGCAGAACAAAGAGCCAAAGTATTTCCATCTATTTTGGAGAATCCACAATGTATTGGGAATGGATCCAGTTCTCTGCATTTTACAATAGATAAAGCTTAATTATTTGACATCCTCACAATATTGGCTATGCTGTACTATGGTGGTAAGACACCCATATCAGGAACAGCGGGTGCAGATCTTGGTGGGCGTATTTAATCACTTCAACAGTGATTGTGTGGAATAGTACATACCACTGAAACATGTATTCAGTAACTAGATGATCATGATATCATAGTTGTGGACCAATACATCAATAGCATATTGTTAGATTGATTTATACTGTTGAAGCATTCAACAAACTGTTTTGAAAAACAGAACAGTTCTGTCACTACTCACCGCCACTGTGGATTACTGTACTAAAGGAACATTGATTCTTCAAAGTAATGAATGACTAGTAGTGTTCTGTGTTAATAATATCTATTTAGAACCAAATCCATGTACAAAAGTAAACTTTACTATAGTTTTTTGATGTAATGTAGCACAGTAAAAGTGAAAAACTGTACTTCATTGTATTAGTACATGGTATGTGAGTACATGCAGACAATTTAATTCTGCATAAATAGTGAGACAAGTTGTACACACTTCATTGTAAAGGGCAGATTGTTTTATGTGATAACATATGCTGGCTGGCTGGCTGTCAATGTAGTTATTATATGAGAACCCTTTTTTTGTGGTGACAAAGAAATGGACATTACACAGAAACCGGCATTTAATTATGGACTACATTTGAGGAATTACACAACAGCCATTCTGTTCATCAACTTTATTGAGGTTTAGATAATACAAATTGCTTTATTCCTCAAACATTACCAAAAGTATTATTATTTTGCATTGGTCAGCAAATAGTGTGCTTTTCCATTAACACATGGAAAAATCCATCTCCTGTAAGGGAATGTATAACTGTATTTAAACAACACAGTTAGATTTAGTCATGCAAAACTGAATATGGAATACATGATGGGCTGCAGTGTGGAATAACATTTAGGCACACTAGGAATAGTGTAGTCCTTTGAACACTAATCTTAAGTGTATGATGTCCCTTCACTGTGCACATTTGCTAAAGTCTCCTGTGTTAAGTTTATGGAGATCCATCATCCCTTCCAAGACTGTTCTGCAAATGCTCATGTCTTAAGATTTATGGAATCAGTTGTCACTTGACATTGCACTTTACCAAAGGCTTCTGTTTTAAGTTTATGATGTCCCTTGGTTATGCGCATTTCCTTAATTCTCCTTGCTTAAGTTTATGGAGCTCCATCACAAAGAATATTCTGACTGCAAATACTCCTGTCTTAAGTTATATGGAGTACGCCGTCATTTGTAAATTTATATTTCACTTTACCAAGTGCTTCTGTTTTAAGTTTATGATGTTCCTTGGTTATGTGCATTTCCTTAATTCTCCTTGCTTAATTTTATGGAGCTCCATCACCAAATAATATCCTGACTGCAAACTTAAGTTTTATGAAGTCAGTCATTTGCCAATTAACATGTCACTTTACCAATGGCTTGTGTGGTAGCTTGTAACTGTATTTGTAATGTCCCCTCCCTTGGATGTGCACATTCCCTTTACTCTTCTGTCTTATATGGTGATCCAATTCCTGGCTCCTACTGTTCTGTAAAGACTGCTGTCTTAACGTTTATGGAATCTTTCAGTTATTATGGGTCATACCACATCCACTACTATGCATTAGGATGAAAGATAAAGGTGTTATTAAATATTGCAGCCCATCATGTATTCCTTATCTAGATAAACATCTGGGATAGGAGGAGGTTAATGACATGACACAATGCATGTCCTTAACTTCAGGACCAGTCAGAGTCCAGACAGCAGTTTCACACTCATGATCGTTTTAGTCTATTATGATTGTAATGATACCTACTGAACAACAACAAAATAACTGTAACCAAAACAACATATGTTTCTGTAACTTAAAAAACTGTGATGTTGTATGTACAGTGGCCTTGATCATACTACACATGTGATACATCATCATACATGGCAAAGAAAACTTATTGAGTTCAGTTTGTCACATCACTGTCAGGACAGCTAAATTATCATCACTGTTTCTCTGACGTTTATCAACAAAGAAAAAATATTAACCTCCAGACACTGTAGCACTATACATGATATAATTAAAATAACATATCTTACACTATCTCGGCTTCATTGTGATGTCTATCTTAAAGTGCATGATGTGTAATTATCTTTTTGTCCCACTGAGTCAATGATGTCTCTTTGCTATCGAGTCCCTCTGTAAACTAATGATTTTCTGCCTTGAGACCATAAACATTCCTTGAGAACTCACGAAGAAACCATAATGAAATGCCTGCTGCCACACTGCCATATTCTAATCTGAACCACTGTGGACTCCAGTTTCACCTGAACAAACAGAAATCAAAAATATACAGGTATGGCAAAATGGCAAATATAGCCATAACTGACCTTATTAGTTTCAAATTTAACATTCAGACTAGTGTGATTTGTTGAACGATATATTTAGACTGAAAGTTTCTTAAACACCATTGATCCATAAAGTCAAGAACATCATCAATTTCATTATACAGAAGTGAATCTTAAATGTTTATCTGGGCTGTTTGGGTTCAGGGTCAGTTCAGGCAATTGGAGCTCAGTGTGGTGCAGCATGTTCACTTGTAGTATGGTCGTCGTCACATGGTGTGGCACCAACCCAAAGTGCGCCGCGGCCAGGGTGGAGCCCTAAAACAGTGCTGTGCATAGGGCCCATGGCAGTGTAAATCTGGCCCTGAAGCAGATCACTAAAGCAGTTGATAAGGCTAGAGGGATGTTGGGGTGTATTAGTAGGGGTATCACAAGTTGTAAGAGGGAGGTAATAATCCTTCTTTACAAGACACTGGTTAGGCCCCATCTGGAGCACTGTGTACAGTACTGGAGGCCACACCTGCACAAAGACATTAACAAAATGGAGGCAATCCAGAGAAGGGCAACCAAAATGGTGCAGGGACTGCATCAGAAAACACATGAGGATAGATTAACTGAGCTCAACAAGTATACCCTTGAGCAAAGGAGGAAGAGAGGTGATATGATTGAAACATTCAAACACCTTAAGGGCATTAACAAGGTGAAAGAGTCTAACATGTTTCAATATAAGAAAAATAGCAGGACAAGTGGACATAGCATGAGATTAGAGGGAGGCCAATTGAGGGGTAATGTGAGGAAGTTCTTTTTCACAGAAAGGGTTGTAGATGCATGGAACGGCCAACCTCAGGAAGTGGTGGATATGAATACAGTGCAGGGCTTCAAACAGGCATGGGATAGGCATAAGGGACCAATATAGATACGTATGAATAAATAGACCATTAACAGAGTTAAGGCCTATGGCATATTCATAAGGTAGAAAAAATGGGCAGAATGGATGGGCCTTGCAGTCCTTATCTGTTGTCAACTTCTGTGTATCTATGTTTCTATGTTAACCCCACCCTCACCCTGCAGAAACTGACAGGTGTTGGGGGTGTGTCTTTGGGTCATCGGCCATAAAGCTCATGCCATTTCATCTCACTCTACCCTGCAGACACTGACAGGTGTTGCGGTGCCTTGGGGTATTCAGGCCTTATACTCACCCCATTCCATAAGGAAATACACTGAGATGGGTGCAGTATAGGAGAATGGGGTCAAAGTTGGGGCCAGAGACCCAAAGGCACACCTCGATGCCTGTCACTGGCTGCAGGGTGGGGGTGGAATGGTGTGAGCATTGTAGCCAATGATCTCAAATCACACCACTGTCACCTGTCTGTCTGTACAGAGTAGGGTGTTATGGTTGGAAAACCTAATGCCCCAGCTGTTTGTTAGTATTTTCACTCCAAATTTTCAAACTCGGATTTTTGTGACCCCATCTCATGAACAGAGGCACTATAATTTTGTTACTCAATCCCGAAAGGTGATTTTGCACAGCAACTGCTCCATTTGGTGCCACAGGTGTGAAAATACATTTCTGGCAGGATGTGAAAAATGACAGCTGTACTATTTATGAGGTGGTGTGAAAAAATGGCAATGTTGAAAATCTGGAGTGAAAATATGAAAAATTGTTGAAGTTATGAATGTGCGTAGAAACTACACAATGCACGCCTGTAACGCAATCATTTTTTGGAATTTTTTCACCAGATCTTCAACATGGGCATTTTTGAACCTCTCCTCATGAACAGTGACACTGTGATTTTGTTAATCTGTCCCGAAAGTTGATTTGCCACAGCGACTGCACCATTCTGTGCCACAGGTGTAAAAACCTGTTTCAGGAAGGATGTGAAAAATTACAGCTATACTGTTCATAAAGAGGTGTGAAAAATGGCAATGTTGAAAATCTGGAGAGAAAATATTAAAAATTGGTGATGTTACAAGCATGCGTAGAAACTGCACAACGCACACTCATAACACAGTCATTTATTGCAATTTTTTCACCAAATTTGCAACATAGGCTTTTTGGGACCTCCCCTCATGAACAGTAGCACTGTCCTTTTGTTAATCAGTCCTGAAAGGTGATTCCATGCAGCGACCATGAAACCACCTTTCGGGACCAAGAAACTAAATGACAGTGACATGTTCACAAGTTGGGGTCCCAAGAACCCCATGTTGAAAAATCGAGGCCAAAATTCCAAAACATGGCTGAGATATCAACCTAAGTTGGAACCCCCCATTGACTTCCATTATAAAGCTTACCATCATTTCTTCAGTTAGCAGTTCGCAGTTCATCTTTGAAGAGTACAGATGTGTCCCGGTTCAGAGAAGATTGCAGCTCACGACTTCTGGAGTGTAAGTATGGGTGAGGGGGGTGTGGGGAGGTGGGTGCGCAGAGGGAGGATGAGGAGGGGGACAAGGGAGACAACTGTGGACTGTTTTCTTGTTTGCAGGGGGAAAAAAAGACTGCGAGGGAAGATTTTCTTCATTTACAAGTTACACAAAAAAAAGAAAAAAAATGAGGCACACTGGGGTGGGCTCCCAGTGTGCCACAATTCGGGGGGGGGGGGATGCCGACATGGAGTTTGGGCACCCTGATGTCAGTAAGGCATATAGATGGAAGGGCATGTTTCTGACATTGTGAGTGGGCATCCCGGTGTCGGAAAGGAAAGGGGAAACTGTTTAACCAGGAAATACATACTAAGAGGAAAGACACACTAAGAGTGGGGTGCCAACATGGAGACTAGGCACCTCGATGTTGGCTTTTCGGGAGTGTGTGGCTTGCAGCAGGAGCCGCCATGTTACGGTGTGCCACATAATGGGGGGGACATGCCAACATGGGGATTGGGCACCCCGATACTAGCTTTCTGGGGATTGTGTGGTGGACGGCAGGAGCCGCCATATTTATTGAAATGTTTCACCAGGAAAGGCATGTAATGGAGGCCTGTCATCTGCTGCTGCAATGACAAGCCTGTCTCTGTCTGCAACGGCAGATTCGTTTAAACTCCGTGACTCTCTCTGAAACTGCTGTCATCGGCAGCATGTTCACTGGTTGGCAGCTGAGGGATGCACCCACTAAAGCATCCTCTACATTCACCACAACACTGACATACCTCTAAAATGTATGTACTGCTACCACAAAATGTTGCTTGCCCCTGAGCGTAAGCCAACATAAAAATGATATAATTACGGAACTCCATTTTTTCTCACAGGAAACCTGGTTATAATTTGCCATTATAACCAACTGATTATAATGGCAAACACGTTCTGGGTATCCCTAAGGCCACACATGCATCTGTCATCAGTCTTCCTCTACTCTGTGACGTCCCCTATGGCAATTCCATATCACGGCAGACTTCACCACCCCTCGCAGTCAGCAGTAAGTTGATTTTTCTTTTTAAAAAAATATGTTTTTCTCAACTGACGCTAGAAAAGAAAAAGAAAACACAATAGACATGTTACTTTCTGGCACTTGCGTCAGACTGTGGCCTACATTGAAACCTGACTGCAGTCTGCTGCTCTTTCGGTTTATGTTATATAATTGTTGTGGCGAAAAAATGCTGGACAGCAATTATATAAAATAAAGGCTGGGTAGGTGTGTAAAGCTCGAATTTTACACACACCCTCAGTGTGGGATGCCTTAATAAACCCCTTGAGCTTCTCTATTTTGGTTTATGTTGCATCCCACACCTCGGGGGGGGGGTGTAAAATTGTCATTATAACCCCCTACCCAGTCATTATTCTCTATGTAGAAAATGTTACAGTCATGCTGTTTATTGTTTTTGCTGATTGCTGGGTCATCCTTCTAAGGTGCTCTATAAACCTAGCGATCGATCGTAGAGAGAGAGAGTCAAATAACAGAACCTGCTGTATAACAGTACTACCCAAGGGGTAGAATGGAGGTACTCCTCAAATTGCCTAAGTCCGCTACGCTAATCTGTGGGTAAGAGAGGATAAAGGGAGGAGGGGGAAGAAGGGGAGAGCTAACCCTGGGAGCTAACATAAAAAAAAAGTTGAAAGTTGATATAAATTGAGGATGTGCGAGGAAACGGGGTAGATTGAGGAAAAAAGATAATACATATGATGGACACAGAATAGGAGACGAAGCATAGCGGATTATTATTCACCAACCAATATGGTCATAGGTCTTTGGGAGTTGTTCATGTCCAGCATATCTCTGCCCAGATAGTCACACCCTAGGGAAAATCTAGAAAAAGGTGAGTTAACTTTCTTCAAAGGAACTGAGGAAAGGTTGATGTCCTCAGATACAAAGGCCACTATCTATTGTTTTAAGAGTTCCATTTGTTCAGCTGCTAACCTATAAAGAACTAATGAAAATAAATAAACAGGAATGTTGCAGTACACAGGTTGATGGTTCCAACATCCCCCTCCCTCCCTCTATTTAAACAAGGAGGGGGCTGCCTATAAAACTATGCTATCCATGTTGAATTGCCTAATGCAAATGTGTACTGATTTTATGATAATCACAAAGATGCTTACTGGAATGCAATACCAAAGACTAGTGAGAAGTGTTATTGTACAGTCAATGGGGAAGGGGGAGGAGGAAGATTGGGAATTTTGTAAATGTGGGTCCTCAAGGGGGGGAGCGGGGAAGGGAAACTTTGTTGATGGGGAAACGTTGTTTAATGTTTTCATGTTATCACTAGTTAAAATGTTCTTGCAAGGTTGCCCAAGGTACAATGTTCTTGTTAAAATCTTTAAACTAAGGCTTCATCAAAACAAAGCAAATGGTAAAATTATTAATACACAGAAGAGTGCAAGAAAAACATCAGCATGGCATGGTATGCTGGATAGTAGGATTAATGTGTGTTCCTGGAATATTAATGGTTTAAAATCACATTTGAAAAGAAAAAAGTTGCAGAGTAGGTTGAAGGCTACGTGGTCTGATATAGTGTGTTTGCAGGAAACTCATATGACCAGCAAAGAAGGGGCTCATATGGTCAAAAATTGGGGGATTTTAGTTTGGCTCTAATTTTACTTCAAATGCCAGAGGAGCTGCCATCTGGTTAAAACCAAGATTTCCAGGGGTAGTGACCAAAGTCAATTGTGATACTGGGGGTAGATTTGTTCTTCTGCAGCTACACCTTAACACTGGTCAGTCACTTGCGATAGGGTCAGTTTATGCCCCAAATGTAGACAAGTCACCATTTTGTAATCAGCTAGCAGCGGAAATGGCTGGCTTCACAGGCCCCTGGGTGCTTAGTGGGGACTTCAGTTGTGTCCTAAACACAATACTTGCTAGATTATATAGAACTGTGGGCCAGCCCAGCAGGAGTGCCAGGGCTTTGCAGAACTTAATGAAGGACCACAGACTGGTCCTGGAGACACTTAAACCCTAGTGGGAGGGAATATACATTCTATTCACACTCTGTGAAAAGTTATGCCAGGCTTGATCTTGCCCTGATATCTCAAGATCTTATCCAAACATTAGTTTCAGTCAGCCATGGCCCTATATTGGAGTCAGATCACTCACATATACAAACGTCATTGTCTGACCCGGGCTCAACTGGTTCCCCCAGATCCTGGAAGTGAGACCCAACTCTGCTTAAATGTCCACAACTCTGAAAGTTTAAGGTACAAATTTCTGATTTCTTAGCCAATACTCCCCCTGGGGACACTTCGGCCATGATCAGGTGGAATGCGTTAAAGGCGGTGCTTCGTGGAAGCATTATCTCCTTTTCAAGCCACAAAAAAAAAAGAGAGGCAGGTCGGCAACTCTCAGACCTAGAAGAACAAATAAAGGAGAAAGATAACATTTACTTGGAAAATCCCACTCATGAAAATGATAACTCTACAAAAATTCAAGCAGCAATACAACTCCATAAACACTGCAAACTTAGAGAGAGCTATACTACTAACACAAGCAGGGGCATATTTTGAAGGAGATGCAGGGGGGAAGCGGCTCACCTGGCAGCAGAGGAATAGACAGGGCAGTAAAAACATATCTCAAATAAATGACAAAGTGTGATCCTCTGAGAACGGACACAGCGTAATAGGGGAAAGTTTTCGTCAATTTCATGAGGACCTGTTCAGGTCTGAGGTATCCCTGTCAGATACCCAGATAAACTCATTTTTCTCTAGGGCAGACTTACATCGAATAAATGTTAAAGACAGCGCTGTTTTGGACTCACCCATAGTGTGGGAGGATATCAGGAGGAAAGCGATTTCACATTTAAAGGGGGAAAGACCTTGGGACCAGATGGGTACCCCATAGATTTTTTTAAAATCTTTAGTGCAGAGCTACGGGAACCCATGCAAGAAATGATAAAGGAAGCCTTGGATAGTGGGATAGTACCCTCATCTATGCACTCCACTACTATTACAGTGTTGCCCAAACAAGGGAAAGACCCTGCAGAATGTGCTTCATATCGGCCCATTTCACTGCTAATTGCAGATTAAAAAATAATAGCAAGAATGATTGCTAGCAGACTTGAACAAATATTGCCTTCAATAATTCGCCATGATCAATCAGGGTTTGTAAAGGATAGACAGGGGATGTTGAATGTCAGGTGGACATTGAACATAGCCTAGAAATGGTGCTCTGGGGACACACAGGGAGGACCGGGTATACTGGCACTTGATGCTGAAAAGGCTTTTGACAGGGTGGAGTGGCAATATCTATTCCAAACCCTGCATAGATTTGGTTTGGGTGAGACCATTATCAAGTGGATCTGAGCCCTGTACAATATGCCGATTGCCCAAGTGTTGGTAAAAGGAGTACAGACCAGGCCCTTCCGACTGTGCCATGAACCCAAGAAGGGCTGACCTCTGTCTCTTCTGTTACATCTTTTGTCTTTAGAGCCCTTAGCATCAGTAATCAGAGGTGACATTAGCATACAGGGGTATGTGTCTGGGGTGGGTGAGCACCACAAACTGGCACTTTTTGCTGATGATCTGCTGGTTTATCTGCAGAAACCACATCAGAGTATCCGCATACTGCATACAATTCTTTTGGAATATGGGGCCCTATCAGGCCATAAGAGTAACTGGATTAAAAGTGAATTATTGTTCTGGGAGACAACTCATCAGGCGCATGGAAGGATTCCCCTTTAAAACTAAAATTGGTTAAATCATTAAAGTATTTGGGTATTGTGATACCCAAGAGCCACTCTAATCTTTATAAATAAAATCTTGTTAATCTCCTGGCTACCATTAAACAAGACTGTGATAGTTGGGAGGGGTTACCAATCAGTTTAATTGGGTGAATAATCTCAATAAAAATGTCCATTTTACCCAAGTGTTTATATCTATTTCAAAATCTGCCAATCATGATACTGGAATGCTTTTTCAAGAAGTTGGACAGCGTGTTAAATAAGTTTATGTGATGTGGGGAAAATGCCTGAATTAAGAGACGATATTAAAGCTGCCCCTGAGTAAAGGTGGTCTTGCTCTCCCTAACTTCAAATTTTATTATTGGGCAGCCCAGCTAGCCTTCCTAGAAAAATCACTTAACCCTCGAGTGCCTGCGTGGAGACTCCTGGAAGAGGAATGGGTAGTATGTGGCATAATTAGAGGCATCGTATCCCCCGCTCTAAAACAATACAATGCCCCAAAGTGTAAAAATCCATTTTACTTACTTCTTTATTTAAAATCTGATGACCAGGAAAGGTACCATGAGCTAAGCTCATTTCCAGGTATGACCCGGGGAGGCGGGGTACAGATACAAACATAGGGTAAACATACTAAAACAAAGTGTAAAGCACAGTTGTACATTTACTCGAACCACAACAAGAATATGGATTGGGGTTCATAAGTGTATCCGGCACCCAGAAGGAATATCTCCAAACACAGTTCTGTATAAAAGTTTTATAGGTAAAGAGGGATATAATGTGTTTTTACACCAAATTATACTAAGGTGGCAGAAATTTGGTGTGCACACAACAGGAGATCTGTTATATGGGGGCAGAGTAAAATACTTCCAGGAATTACAAAGTCAATATGGAATCCCTGTGGGAAACCTTCAGGCATACAATACCATCAGGCGATATATGACAGAATCGAATATTAAACTTTCCCCTATAGAGGAGATTCTATACAAACCCCAACCAGGATCTTCCACCCTCTCGGCTTTTTACAAGGTTTTCCTAGGATCATTTCCCATCCCAGAGGCTAAGTCTAGGGCAAAATGGGAGGCAGACCTGGACATATCAATAGATGATCACTTATGGTCAGAGGCAGTGAAACATACTCATTAGTGCTCAGTTTCCAATAAGCTAAGCAGGATACAACTACATTTTGTCTACCAGACATATTACACTCCTTCTAGACTTCATAAGTTTTCACCCTCCAGGCCTAGCCTGTGCCCAAAGTGCCAGCAGGGAGAAGAAGACATCTTACATATGGTGTTGGCGTGCAACAAAGTGGCACATTTTTGGCAGGAGGTACACTTAATTATGCAGAAGATCCTACAAAACCCTTTACTGGGTACTCCATTAGCGTTTATGCTAGGGGTAGAAACAGCTACATAAATTGCTCCTAGATACAGTAACAGAATGTGGAGCATTGCCCTAATAAATGCCAGGAAAACCATTGTGCAGTTCTGGGTCAGTAATTCTGCTCCAACTATAGCCCACTGGCTTAATAATTTAACATGTGCATGAAACTGGAGAGCTGCCAACCGAAAGCAAATAGAATGTCCAACTTATTCCAGAAAACGTGGCAGCCTCTGATGGAAGCCATTTCATCAGGAATAGTATCAGGGTGAAGGATGATGGGGGGAAAACAAAGCGAGTGGGCCTGTCAATATAATATCAATCTTCAATCAATGGAGATCTTACCTAGATAACACATATAGAATAGTGTATGGGCAACCATACACAACAAGGCTGTGTTTCCATCGAGAGGTTGAGATGACATCATACAGACCTCGAGAACGAAGCTCAAGAGGTCCCGATGTCATCTTAGCCCTGAGATGGAAACAGTCTTTGTTGTGTATGTTTGCCCATATACTATTTTATATAGTATATGGTTCAAACAAGTACACATAAATGTTTACCAGCTTGTAATATATGGATAAGCCTCAATAATACTATACTAAGTCATACACAAATTTTCCAGTAACACATCACTACTCTCAATAATACTATCCTGAAAAGTGATAATACTATCATTTTTGCTGATAATACTGCAGTTCAAAGGTCATCTCCAATGGTAGTATTATCAGTGGATCTATATATTACAAAAAATAGCAGAAAGATAAGTGTTTTACAAGGCAGTAATGCCACCTCGAGGTTTTGGGGACTTTAGGACCTCTCGAGCTTTGCTTTCAAGGTTTCATGTCCCCAAAACCTCACAATGGTATTACTTCTGTGTAATACACACTTATCTGTCTATTATTCTATTTGTCTCCAATGCCCGCTTGCTCGTCTCCCACTGCCCACCTGCTCATTCGTCTTTCAAACTGTCAGCATGTCTCTCTCACCTGCCTGCTTGTTTCCGATGCCTGCTCACTTATTTGTTCATCATGTCTCCCAGCCAACTTGTCCAATTGCAAGTAAGTGGAATATATTTTAAAAAATTATTTCTTACCCAAAACCAAAGGGTGCTTCTTTTCCAGAAAGCCATGATGTGACTTTCATCAGCACCTCCCGACTGCCACAAATGAACTGCTGCCGAGGCCGTTGTGCTGAAACGCGCTTGCGTTTAAAAAACAATTCATACTGTATTTAACCTCTGCTCTGGGCAGTAATGGACACAGTTTGGAGGAGGGTGGTGCTGTTAACAAAATTTCTACACCTCACAGCCATCTTTCAAACACTAAATAAGAAAGGGAGCAGTTTAAAGGTCATGAAAGGTTGTTACAGTATCGTTGTGACTACAACAACTTTCTGTGACCTTTGAACTGTCCTACAACAGCTTTTATAGAACCTTTGAATTTCATACACAACAAACCCTAACCATATACTATAATTAGCAAGTTATAGCTGTGTAAGTTGTTCTTGTATATTGCCTTTAAATGGAACCCTGATTGAGCCAATGTAGATTGTAGAGATGTAACTTGTAGTGATGTAACTTATAGTGATGTAAAGTATAGTGATGAATAGGATAGCATTTGTGATGCACTCTGTAAAATGTGTAAAATAAGTGAAGTTACATGTGTTGTTTATGCAACATCTGATTGAAGCCTTACTAATTAAAAAAAGTGAAAAAAAAAGTGCACATAGGGACAAGCCCCACATGTGAGTGTGGGGGCCCTTTGTGCTAATTGTTCCCCTATGAGAATATGCACATGGCATAGCTATGCATTTCCTAAAACTTGCAACAAAACAATTAAACTTTTAAAACCTGTTCAAGAAAAATTCATAGCTGTGCATGTTAAAAACATTTTAAAACAGTGTAAAACAGGCCCTTTAGCAATTTGGGTATTTTTTGTACTGAACAGTATAAAACAACATGAACAGGGGAAGTGAAACCCTATTTGCCCCAGGAACAGATGAGTTGCATCTAAGGATACTCAAGGAGCCGGCAGCAGAACTGGTTGAACCCCTTCTACAACTATTCAACCACTCACTAAGGACGGGGTAGCTCTAAAGGACTGGAGTGTGGTGGATGTTGTTCTACTCCATAAGGGGGTGGCAAGGAACAAGCAGGAAACTACAGACCTGTCTGTTTGACCGCCATTGTAGGGAAGCTGATGGAGTCACTGATCAAAGAGCACCTTGTGGACTACCTGGAGAAAAACGGTCTCCAGGATAGTAAACAGCATAGGTTCATGGCAAGGAGGTCCTATCAGACAAACCTGAGAGTGTTTTTTGACTGGGTGATGAGGGAATTGGATAGGGGTCACACCATGGATTTGCTCTATTTTGACTTCAGCAAGGTTTTTGACTTGGTGTCCCACATATGCTTGCTGAAGAAGATGGAGGATTTGGGTGCACCTAAGGACATAGTGATCTGGGTAGGAAACTGGCTAAAGGGTAGGCAGCAGAGTGCTGTGGTAAATGGAGTCAAACAAGAAGAGAGGGAGGTCATTGGCAGGGTGCCACAAGGATCGGTTATGTTCCCAGTCCTTTTTAATATGTTCATCAGCGACACTGGAGAAGGTATCCAGGGCAGGCTGTGTCTCTTTGCAGATGAAACTAAGCTCTGTGGGAGGGTGGATAGTGACAAGGGAATCAGAGAAATGCAGAGTGACTTACAAAAGCTAGAGGGCTGGTCTATGGTTTGGCAGTTGAAATTCAATGCCAAAAAGTATAAAGCGGTGCACCTAAAGAAAAAGTAACCCTGGGACAGAGTACTGGATTGGGGGTGAGACTTAGCACTACAGATGATAGCGTGACCCAGGCGTTATCATCAGTGACACCCTCAAGCAATCAAGCCATTGCAACAAGGCCTATGGTAAAGCATGTAGAATGCTTGGGTATATAGGGAGGGGTATTCATAGCAGGAGGGAAGAAGTAATACTACCCCTTTATAAAGCTTTAGTGAAGCCACACCTGAAGTACTGTGCAGTTCTGGAGCCCTTACCTCAGGAAGGATAGGGAAAGGCTGAAGACTGTGCAGTGCACAGTAAAAAAAAATGATACAGGGTGAACAGGACCTGTCCTATATGGAGCACCTCAAGGCACTGAACATGTACTTGCTGGAGACCAGAAGGGAGAGGGGCGATATGGTAGGAGAACTTCAAATTCCTAAAAGGATTAAACAAGATGAACTGCAAGAAACTATTTAGCCAGCATGCTAGTTCAAAGTTATGAGGGCAAGAGTGGAAACTGACAGGAAGGGACATGAAGAAGTATTATTTTACAGAAAGGGTGGTGGAGCTGTGGACCAATCTACCAGTCGAAGTGGCATGTGCTAAAACAGTTGATGGCTTCAAGCATGGTTGGGACCGAGTTAAGGCTATAATGGTCACTCAGGGTGACAGAATCTGGAAAAAGAATGAGGAGAGGAGGGGGAAGGTTAGCACCCTGGATAGACAGTAGGTTCCTGGGTCAGATAAGGAACTCAGGCAGACTGGATTGACCATTGGTGTTTTTCTGCCATCATTGCCCATGTTTCTATCTAGGGAGAAAGTCCTAGGGGCAGAGACTTCTCAGACAAAATGTAATTGTAGAACAGATGACTCAAGTCCTGAAGTTCTTTAAAAGGGCACAATCCCCACTGGAAGTATCCAGGCCAAGTATCCAAATGAACCATGGTGGAATGCTGTCCACAATACCCCCCATCTGTGTAACCATGTGTGTAACTGGTGTAAGAGGTTCTGGGAAAGAATGACAAAAATTTGGCCCTACCAGTTCTGATGTGCTGATTGACCACAGGATCTCTGGCTACTGTCAATTGGTGCCTCCTCCTTCAGCTGGAACTGCAGCTTTCAGACATCATGGAAACAGTCTCCTTCATAACTAGAACAGGACCCTGGTCAGGAACATCCCTCTTCTGTCAGGGGGTGATGCAGTGGCAAGTTATCCTCCTCTTCAGCCAATGCCCTGCAGAAGGTGGGGCCCACCAACCACGGCTTACAGTCTTTCAAGGGCCATGCCAACATGGCAACTTTGCACACAGTTTCCTCTTGGGGGAACCTATCTGGGATGAGGAGTCTGCTCATGAATACCAGTTAGGGTGGAGGTGGTAAACAGTATCCCATCAGGATGCCTCATTGCAAAAGTGTGAATAGATTAGTGGCCCTCAGTGTCAGTTCAGATCCCTGCATACATTTGCAGGCTTCTTCCTCCCCTCCATGTTTCCACTTGTTATTTGTGTATATGTTTGTTTCTTATTAGGGTTGCTTCAGTGCCAGAGTAACCCCAGGAGGTGTAGTCCTCTCAGACATGCTCCATCACCCACTGTTCATGCTGGTTCTTGATCTCACACCAGGTCTTCCTTGTAATGTAGGGGTACTTCTCCCCAAACTCATCTTTAGTCCTGCAGCAAATGATATTCTTCTCTTTGCTGGATTTAGGGAAGCACCTATTTCCTGCTTTCCCTGGAGGTGGCCAGATCTGTTCTTTCCATATGTCATGATCCCATTAGGCTGTTTGCTGGGCAGCCTCTTCTTCCCAACTGTATGGCTTATCAGACTTCATAGGCTGGGAGGTCCGGTGGCAATTGGGGGACAGACAGGGGAATGGAATTCAAAAGAATCTTCCTGTGACTGAAACTCCCCAGGAAGAGGGACCGGATAGAATAGAGAAGGGCCAAAGGAATGGAGAGCCACATGTGCCAACAAAAGGAGCCTAGGAAAAAAATCCTGATCTTGAAGCAATCATAGGGGAGGCAGACCTGGATCTGGTGGCCACGAGGGAGTCATGGTGCACCAACAGTCACAGCTATGAAGTGGCCATCCCAGGCTACACCATGTTCCTGAAAGACAAGATAGTGAGGAGAGGTGAGAGGTTGTTTTATGTGTGAAATAAGGTATAAAGACCACTGAGATAAGGGACACCAGGGGGCTGAGGAAGGACTGGAGGTACTATGGGTCAGCCTAGAGAAAGTGTCTAGGGCTTTTATTCACATGGGGGCAGTATACAGCCCACCAACACAGGGAAAGGAATTAGACACAGCTTTTGTGGAGGTCATTAACAAAATGGCAAGCAAAGAGTAACTATTGATTTTGGCAGACTTTAATCTGCCAGATGTACATTGGGGCATTCTGACTGCAAGAATTCAAGAAGCAGGATCATACTTGACTCCTTTTAATCTGCCAGATGTATACTGGGGCACTCAGGCTGCAGCTACAACAAAGAAGTAGGACCATCCTTGACTCCCTACAAGGGGAAGTTCTCAGGCAGCTGGTTACAGAACTCACTAGAGATAGGGCTAAACCTAGTATTTACAAACAGGGACAGCATTGCAGACATCACAGTAGGTACTCTGCTGGTTACAAGTGAGCAGTGTACTGTGTGGTTTGATATATGGATTGGGCAGGAGATGAAACACACTAAGACAAGAGCACCGGACTTCAGGAGGGCACATTTTAAAGAAATGAGAAACTGACTCAGAAAAATGCCTCGAAGGGTGGGTGGCTGGGGGTGGGGCTAGTGGAGATCCAATGGGAAAGGATAAAAGAGGGACTAGTCAAGGCAAAAGCATGCTGTTTGAAGGAAATGAACACTGGAAGGAGGAGGAAGAAGCAACTATGGTTCTCTAAGGAGGTGGCAAAGGCAGTGAAGGAGAAGAAAATAGCTTTTAATAAGTACAAGGAGACCAAAACAGGAGAAAACAGGGTGATATATCTTGGTAAGCAAACAGAAGCAAGAAGGAGGGTGAGGACAGCTAAAGAACAAACAGAGGAGAGGCTAGCTAAGGAGGTCAGAAAAGGGGACAAGACCTTCTTTAAGTACATGAGTGAAAAAAGGATAACACGGGGAGGTATAGTGAGATTCAGGAAAGCAGTGGAGACTGTGCAGAGGAACATCAAGAAAAAGCTGAAATTTTACATAATTACTTCTGTTCTGATTACTTCTGCTCAGTCTTCACAGTAGAGGGAAGGGTGGACAGGCCGGTACCCGGTCAATATGTTGCACCCGGATGAGCATGGCAATAACCGTGCAAGCATGTAGAGCGACAGGGGCATAACAGCGAAAGGGAAATAACGCTACCCCTGTCACTCTGCATATATTTCACGAGCTGTTAAGTAGCTGTGTGATGGGGGCCTGTTTGAGCTGCTCCCGTGGTGGAGTGGCTAGGGCACCAGCACACGGTGTAATCGGGAGAACTGGGATCATGGTTCGGTCTCCCCCACTACTACTTTTTTGGGTGTATTTAAAGAAAAAAATAAACTTCTCCCCTTCCGAGTTCCTCCCCATCCTCGAAATTCCCCCCCAAGTTAGTTATTTAAGTTCCGTGGGGTGGGGGGTGCAGAGGGCAAAGCTCTCTGCAAAAAAACAGAAAGTCCCATTGTTGTCAATGGGTGTGCTATTACAAACATAACGAATGTGCCAGCAGAAACAGACCACCTGGTCTATCTATGTCTGCTTGAGTGTGCAGCTAGCACCCATAATTTGCAGCTGCCCCACCCCCCTTCCCTTTGTCATCCCACTGCCGCCCCACCTCCCCACCCTCACTCTCCCTGCTCCCTGTCCATGCCCTTTTAAATCTGTTCACAGATTTATATGATACTACCATTCTGGTAGTGCGTTTGATTTTGCTACCTGCCAAGTCAGTGTTTTGCCTGACTCGTTTTGTGTTCGCCACTGTTTGGTTGTGGCATTTTTAGCCACGCTGTTTTTGCATGCGACATAATGAACCCATGCCGGATAGGCCAGCATTAAACAGCAATCACCAGGAGGAGGGGGGAATGGACATGAATCCAGTTTTGGTGGAGAGTCCAGAAGGGATCGGAAGCCCTAAAGGAGAATAAGGGGATGGGGCCAAACAGGATTCACCTATGGGTTCCAAAAGAACAGAGTACAGTGCTAGCCACCCCTTTGGCAACACTATTCAACACCTTATTGGAGATGGGGATAGTACCAAAGGACTAGAAGTGGACTGATGTGGTCCATCTGTACAAAAGCTGCAGCAGGAAGGAGGCTAGCCACTTCTTAACACCAAAACTCAGGGTACTTGGGGATATTTTTATCAAAAAATGACTAGGTTCTGCCAGCGTACAAAACATATGTTCTTTACTGGACAAAAATTCTGAAAAATCACTTTCAATTCATACACTGAAGAAAACATACAAGCCAACCATAAACAGGAACAGAGGTGGTAAAACTAAAGACAACCCAGTGCTTCACCTCACAGAAGAGGCTTCATCAGGGATACGTTGCCACAATTCTGAGAATCCATAAATACCCTTACGTGCATGAGATTTACATGCAAAGACAATTTAAGTAAATATACATGTAATTGACTTAGTGAGTAGCAATCACAGATTCCCAGAAAACACCCATTAAAATCACAAGCATAATTTAAAAACTAATTAATTGACAGGTTAGTTAGAATGGTGCATCATAAAGACAGACAAGAAAAATTATATTTACATTGTTACTAGTACAAAGATTATTAGCAGATCAGTCAGACTCATATATACATTAAAGTTCACAACAATTAAAAAATACTAGTGAGCGCTGTAAACAGTACCTCGAGATGGCTACTGGTATTTTCTTCACCTTGCACACTGTTGTCCTTGTTGATGCTTGATGCTCCATAGTCATCCATTTTATCAACAAGCCTGCACTGTTAGGAAAAAATAAGAGTAACATTCCATGTAATTTTTAGTGCAGTGCTGGTTGCTAAAACAAGAACAAGTTGCAGGATTTAATAACACAATACGTCATGCAAAAACAAAAATATAGCACTGTACTGAACTTTACCATGGATGCCTCTGTCCTAGGCTACTTTGGGGTCTTCAAGGTTCTGTGGAGTTCCCACACTTGCATTTTTTACAGTCGATTGATATTTTCTTTCCCTGTGGCGGCAGACAGCCTGGTCACCAGTGGTGTTCTATTTGCCAGGTCAAGACTTCTTCTCAGTGGCCGAGATGCCACTGCTCCAGATTTTCTCCCATAGAAAACAGTCTTGTCCATGGTGGAATAGACAAGTGATACAGCACTGACAATACTGTTGGCACAATGGAACATTGTTATGCCTTATATAGGCTGAGAACAGGTGGTCTCTGATGACGTGCATCGTGGCATATACACGTCAGAGGCACATTACTGCATCACATTGGACTACAGGTAACGTGACGTGGTGCCCTTTGATGTTAACAAATAAATGGTGTGTTCCCACAGCTAGCAACTCATTAATTGAGCTGTTATCACATCGTCCATGCACAGTGGTGAAGAAGATTTCAGTCGAGATCAGAACTGCAGTGAGGCAGATGAGGTATGAAGGTGAAAGCATCAGGAAGATCCAGATGATTCTGAAGAGCACCGGGATCTCCATCACAGATAGTCAGCTGAGGGGCCTGCTTGAAATGCAACATCCTAGTGCCATGTGAAATGCTGCCTACCATTTGCACCAGGTGCTCACCTGTATAGCACTGTTAACTGATCTCATCTGACACTTTACATATTGAGCTTAGAAACATAGAAACAAAGAAACATAGAATTTGATGGCAGATAATGACCGCTTGGCCCACCTAGTCTGCCCATTTCCCTACCTGATTGATAAGCTGCAGATTCTAGTTAATCAACAGCTTACTTCCTCCTACCCCCCACTAGAATTGCCTTATGCCTGTCCCATGCATTCTTGAATTCTCCCACTGTTCCTGACTCCACAACCTCCTCAGGAAGGCTGTTCCATGCATCCACAACCCTCTCTGTGAAAAAATACTTTCTAACATTACCTCTGAGCCGTCCCCCCTCTATCTTCAAGTTGTGCCCCCCTTGTTCTTGCACATCTCTTCTTATGAAAGATAGTACCATCTTGTACTTTGTTAATTCCCTTGAGACACTTTAAAGTTTCTATCATGCCCCCCTCTCCCTCCTTTCCTCAAGGGTGTACATATTAAGCTGCTTTAGTCTCTCCTCGTATGTATTCTGGTGCAGAACCTGCACCATTTTAGTTGCCCTCCTCTGAACAGCCTCCACTCTGTCTATATATATGTGGAGATGGGGTCTCCAAAATTGCACGCAGTACTCCAGATGGGGTCTCACTGTCTGTACAGAGGATAACAACTTCCTGTTTTCTACTGTTGATGCCTCTCCTATGCATCCCAGTATCCCCCCAGCCCTCCTTACTGCCTTCTCACATTGCTTGCCCACCTTTAGGTCATCTGATATAATTACTCCTAGGTCTCTTTTGATTTTTGTTGTTGTTATTAACTCACCCCCATAGTGTACTCTTCCCCTGGTTTTTGTTTCCCAGATGCATTACCTTGCACTTCTTTGCACTGAATCTGAGCTGCCACATATTTGACCATTCCTCCAACCTTGCCAAGTCCCTTTTCATTCTTTCCACCCCACCTTGTGCATCAACCCTGTTGCAGATCTTTGTGTCATCTGCAAAGAGACATGCATTCTTCCAGGTGCTCTCCATTGTCACTTATAAAGACATTAAAGAGGACCGGTCCCAGTACCAAACCTTGCGGTACCCCACTAGTTACCTTCCTTTCTTCACTGTGGACTCCATTTACTGTTACCCTTTGCATCCTGTTGTCCAGCCAGCTTTTTATCCAGGCTACCACCTTGCGACCCACTCCAAGGCTGGCTAACTTGTATATTAATCTTTTGTGTGAGACTGTGTCAAATGCCTTGCTAAAATCTAGGTAGGCCATATCCACAGCCCCTCCCTGGTCTACTACTTTGGTCACCCAGTCAAAAAAATCTATTAGATTTGTCTGACATGACCTTCCTGCTGTGAAACCATGCTGCCTTGGGTCCTGTGCCCACTGGCCTCTAGGTACTCAACAGTTCTTTCCTTCAGAAGTGATTCCATCATTTTCCCTACCACTGAAGTCAAACTAACTGGTCTGTAGTTTCCTGCCTCTACTCTGCTCCCACTTTTGTGAAGTGGAATCACATTTGCCCTCCTCCAGTCCTCAGGTACCACCCCATCTGCCCATGATTTGTTAAAAAGAGTAGTCAGTGGTGTTATTAGTTCTACCCTTAGTTCTTTTACAATTCTTGGGAGAATCCCATCAAGCCCCATTGCTTTGTCCACCCTCAGTTTCAAGAGTTCTTTCAAAACCCTTTCTTCTGTGAATGGACTGGTATCGACCCCCCATTCAGTGTTTCTCCCTTGTTTGGTTTAGGTACCTCCTCCTCCTCTTCTGTTGTGAATACTGAGCAGAAATATTCATTCAGTATCCCTGCTTTTTCACTGTCACCCTCTGTCCACATTCCTTTCCCTTTATTAAGTCTCTGTATCCCTCCCTTGGTCTTTCTTCGCTCCCTAATGTACCTATAAAAGGTTTTATCCCCCTTCTTAACAGAGTTGGCTATCTTTTCCTTAGTTTGTGCCTTTGCTATTCTGACTGCCTTCCCTGCCTCCTTCTGCTTTAACTGATAAAGTTCTCTATCCTGCTCCTTCTGTGTTTCCTTATATTTCCTAAATGCTATCCTTTTCTCCTTAACCATCCCTGCCACCTCTTTCAAGAACTATAGTGTTTTTTTTCCTTCATTTTGTTTTGTTGATTTGCTTCACACAAAGGCTTGTTGCCTCTGCGATGGCTGTTTTGATTATTCCCCATTGTTCCTCCACCCCTCCTTCTTGCCCGTTTGCCAGTGGTTTTCTGAGGCACTCTCTCATTTTCCAAAAGTCAGCCTTCCTAAAGTCCAATACTCTTGTTTTTGTATGGCTTGACTGTATGGCAGTGTTTATTGTGAACCACAATGTTTGGTGGTCACTTGTTCCCAGATGGCTACCCACTTTTAAATCTGATATCCTTTCTCCTTCCCCATTTGAGAGTACCAAGTCTAAGATTGCTCCCTACCGAGTGGGTTCCAACACTAGCTGTCTAAGGCATGCCCCATGTAGGGCATCAAGAATGACCCTACTCTTGGATGTGCCTGCAGCAAAGGTACTGCAGTTAACATCTGGCATATTCAGGTCCCCCATCAACAATATCTCCCCTTTTCCTGCCATTTTAAGGATGCCTTTTATAATTTCCTTGTCCATTTCCTCCCCCTGAGATGGGGGGTCTGTACACAACCCCCATTTGGATTGTGGTGCCATTTCCTGTCTCCAGGGTGACCCATAGTGACTCATGAACTTCCTGTTTACTCTTTAGTTCTGTTGCTTTAATCCCTTCCCTTATATAGAGAGCTACTCCTCCTCATCTTTTTCCCACCCTGTCCTTCCTGTAGACTGTGTATCCTGCCATGTTGACATCCCAGTCATGGTTTGCTGTGTACCATGTTTCAGTGACTGCCACAATATCCAGACATCCCTTTTCCATCAAGGCCACTAGTTCAGAGAACTTGTTGCACAGACTGTAGGCATTGGTACTCATCACCTTCCATGTATTTTTTATGGCCTTACCCCTTTTAGCCCCATCCCTGCTCTTACCGCCTTTTTCTGCATTTATCCCTGTCCTGCTCCCTACTGACTTCTCTACCTTGTTGTTTACCTCTCTAACTACTGTGTTTTGTGGGGGATGCTGGGATTTTCCTGCTCCTTTTCAGTGCCTCCCCCCTTGGCTAGTTTAAATGCTTGCCAGTGAAGCATTTAAACCTGTCACCTAGGATCCTGGTTCCCCCCCGAACAGATGCAGACCACTGCACCAGTATAAGCCTGCATCCCTCTAGGTGGCTCCCCAGTCCCCAATGAAGCCAAAACCCTGAGCTCCACACTAGTTTTTCAACCATTCATTGAATCCCATGGTGCGGAATACCCTAGCATCATCCTTGCCATAGACAGGCAGCACCTCCGAGAAGATTACCATACATGCTATTTGTCTGAGGCCCATCCCCAACTCCACAAGCTCCTCTTGCACTACTCTGATCCCATTAACAGCCAGGTCATTTGTCCCTAGGTGGACAATGACATCCAGCTCCCTCCCTCATGCAGCTGTTCCCGCGATCCTGAGGATTTGCTTCCTGTCCCTTCAAGCCATGGTGCCAGGCAGGCAACTTATCTACCTATCCCTTTCATCCCCCACTTCTACCCCCCCTTATGATTGAGTCCCCCACCAGGAGTTGTTTCCTTCCCCTGTGGGGTCTTCTGCCACCCTCCTGTGGGTCTCCTTTGTGGAAGTTCCCAGCATCCTCCTTGGTCTCCACTGCAGGTGCCTCTATAGAGGAACCACTCTTTGCCAGAACAGCATATGAATTGTGGAGAGGTACAACTGGAGGGATGCACATCTGTTCCACCACTCTCTCCCTCCCTGAGCCACCTTGGTCCAACCGCTCCTCTTTCTTGGCAACCTCTGAGGTAACAGTGGTGGCCCTGGTGGTCCCTGGGTGGGGGAAGAGGTTTCACGAATCCTAGCCAGGTCAGCCTGGAGATGGGCAACCTCCTCCCTCAGACCAGAGAGGTGCCTGAAAACAGGGCAGCATTGCAGCCTCCAGACTGCCTCCTGGAACACTGCTGCCCCACAGCCATTGCACTGCATCACTCCCATCTTGACTTACTTTGGGTCCCCTCTCCTGTTGCTTTGTATGCTTACTGTCTCCTCCCTCTATGTATTTTTACACTTGCTTTCCTACTGCCTATATGCCCTTAAAACTCTCACCCTTCCTGTTCTGGGACAGGAACTTTCTGCAGTCTTCAGTAGTCTCCTTTTTTCCATGCTCGGACTCAGACCTCCAGCAGCCAGTGGGGGGGGGAGTTATTTTTATAGGTTCCTTCAAGGTTGATGAAACTAATGTGTCTCGGTGATCCTTCCCTTCGTACTGCCAAACAGGAAGTTCCTGTTGTCAGTCAAATCCAGTGGCTATAAAATTAGAACTAGCCTTGGGTGGAAGGGAATTGGTGAACAATCTGTAGTCCTAGACTGCTGTATCTTGCTTTGAAACCAAAGTGTTCTCTTCTGTCAGAAACAGCAGGAAGCTGTAATTGGAGACAGCTGCTTTTGTACTACTAAGCTGCTAAGCCACACCCCCAATTAGATTCACCCACTGCTCTGACTATGTAAATTAGGCTGATACAGCCGTCTGCCTCAGAGAAACACACAGTGACTTTCTTTTTTTTTTTTTATGTTTTACTTAAATGAGAACCCGTCTTCTAGTAAAGTATCTGTTTGCTTAATCCAAACAGGTACTACTCCTGCAGAAGTGATTTTATCAGTAAACAATCTGTAGTTCTAGACTGCTGTATCTTGCTCTGAAATCAAAGTGTTCTCCTCTGTCAAAAACAGCAGGAAGAACAGCTTGCTTTTCAAAGAGCTCTGAGAGCAACGCAAGTTGTGTCACTCCAGGGCTGTGACAAACTCCGTATGCACCAGGGACCCTGCACCCGATTTTAGAAAAATCAGGGACTCGGTGCCAAACTCCCCAGGATTGCCTCAAGCCAACAGCAGCACCAAACAGTTGGCACACCTGTGTGAATTGCTCCCCGCCCAGCGCAACACAAGAGGGGCCAAAATGGTTGGAGGGGGTGAATCTGCTGGACAGGAGGGGGCCGGGGCAGAAGGGGCACAGAAGGTGGAATTGGGGAGTCAGGGAGACAGTTGGGCAGGAGAGGGAGTGAGGTGGCACCCAGTGGGGTTCATTTGCTTTTGTATGTATTATAGTATTGTTTCCCATGTCATATTAGTGTACTACAAGAGCTGTACCTATTATTTAGACACAACATACAGAAACAGACATAATATGGCATTCTGTTTCTTTCTTTTACAATAATCTAACAGGCAATATGATACTTTGCACTTTAATTCTATGACGGATGAGACTTTTTAGAGGGCAGTTGACTGCTACATTTTACAGCTGCATGGCGAGAACTATTCTGACATATTGCCAGCAGAGGAGTAGAGATAGGAGGGTCTGATACTAATCACATTTTGACTCCACAGTGGAACCACATCACAGCATTGCTATGCATATGATTTATGTGCTGCTTCTTACTTTCTGGGTCTCTCCTTCCTTCCTCCTTCCCATTCCCTTATGAGATCTACTTAATTTTCTTAAAAATTTCATGGAGTATTTTTCTTGCAGTCATGCCATTAGTACAATATCCTTGTCGTCTAGCATCTCCACTGGCCAGGCTACCATGTCACCATTGCTGCTGTTCCACGCTGTCTGTGAAATTCCTAGCTGCTACCAGCCCCCTCCCTCTCTAACCTTGATCCCCCACATATACAAAACCTTCTATTGCCATGCACCCCACCCCGATGAGAGAACATCAACTACAAACATTCTCAGTTAATGGGCAGAGACTGAATATTAGTTCCAGTAATGAAAAGAAACTGTTGTATTTTAATTTTACCAACTGCTGATGGTGTTGAAAGGGGAATTGAAAAAGTTGCTGATGCTTCACGATAAGTATATTACACACACTCACTGCTCAGATGATATGCAGATTAAAAATGTTTAAGATATCAGTAACAGCAGGGACTTTAAAGTTAACAGCTAATCAATCAGGGTCTGCATAAATTATTCACTTTTTAATGCAATGGGGACTCTGTGGTCGGCACTTGAGTTACAGTGCCTTAGAGGAATAGGTACCACAAATATACCTTAAGCAAACTGTGAGATTTAAAAAACAAATAGCAGCTAAATATTTAGATGGTAGATGTTTTTTTTGGCATCTGCCATCTGTGCCAGGAAGCAGACTCTTTCAGGAAAATAAATCATTCTGCATAAACCCATAAGTGGTTAAGATCATCATGATCAGGACCCTACTGATGAAATTGTTCCATATGTGGAGGACAAAATTAGCACGAGCAAAATGCCTGCTAGTTTTTCATCTGAGTAGCTCAAGTGTGCATAGCCTTTAAGGAGATGTGGAAATTCTGCATGTAGTGTTTTCTAGAGGGTTCCTTCTGGCATGCTACTATTTCATCTTTACTACATTGTTGTGAAGTACACCATAGTAATGGCTGGCGGATGGCCTTTTTTATCTTATACAGCTGTTGCAGGTTAAAGCTAGGCTATATTTCTGGTCTTGTGGTACTGCACCCCCACCTCAACCCATACTTACCTCCGGAGGCCGGCGCGACGATCTTCGGTGGACCGGGAACACGTCTGCACTCTTCAAAGCCGACCGCAAACTGAAGAAATTCCGGTAATCCGTACAATGGAGTAAACATGGTTTTTTCAACTTTGATGCTTATCTCAAGCATTTTTTGGAATTTTGGCACCAAATTTTCAACATGGAGTTTTTTGGACCCCTCCTCATGAATTCTGGCGTTGTTATGGCGTTAATCAGCCCCGAGAGGCGATTTTGTGGTCACTGCGTGGAACCACCTTTCAGGACTGATTTATGAAATGACAGTGTGACAGTTCATGAGGTAGGCCCCCAAAAACCCTATGTTGAAAATTTGGTGAAAAAATTCCTAAAAATGACTGATTTACAAGCGTGTGTTGCGCAGTTCCTATGCACTCTTGTAAGTTTGCGGATTTTTAATATTTTCACTCCAAATTTTCAACATTGCCATTTTACTGCACCTCCTTATGTGCAGTACAGCTGTCATTTTTCACATCTCCCCCAAAATGTGTTTCCGCGCATGTAGCGCACAATGGCGCAGTCGGTGTGCGAAATCAATGTTCAGGACAGATTAAGAAAATCACAGTGACACTGTTCATGAGCAGAGGTCTTAAAATGGCTATGTTAAAAATTTGGTGACAAAAGTCCATAAATGACTGTGTTACGAGTCAGCATTGCGTAGTTTCCAAGCACCCTCATAAGTTACATGAATTTGTAATATTTTCAGTCCAGATTTTCACCACTGGCATTTTTACACACTTCCTTATGAACAGTATAGCTGTCATTTTTCACACCATGGCCGAAATGTGTTTTTGTACTTCCAACACAAAAATGCGTGGTCGCTGTGGGAAATCACTGTTTGGGACAGATTAAGAAAACCACAGTGACAATGTTCATGAGCGGAGGTCCCAAAATGCCTGTGTAGACAATCTGCTGTAAAAAATTCCCAAACTAATTACATTACGGGTGTGCGTTGCACAGTTTCTATGCACGCTCGTGACCTCTCCAGTTTTTTTAATATTTTCACTGCACATTTTCAACATTGCCATTTTTTACACCTCCCCATGAACAGTACAGTTGTCATTTTTCACATCCTGTTCGAAATGTGTTTTCGTACCTGTGGTGCCAAATGGTGTAGTCACTGTGCAAAAGCAGCTTTCGGCTAACAGACTGATATTGCCACTGTTCATGAGGTGGGGGTCACATAAAAAACCATGTTGAAAATTTGGAGTGAGAAAACCTACGAACACCTGAGGCCTTAGGGTTTCTGACCATAACACCCCACCCTGTAGAGAATGACAAGCATCAGGGGTGTGACTTGGGTTTGTCACCTGTAATGCTCATACCATTCCACCCCCACCCATACCCTGCAGCCAGTGAGAGGCATCGAGGTGTGCCTTGGACTCTTTGGCCCCAAAGTTCACCCCATTCTCCTATACAGCACAGATCTCACCATATTTCCTGAAGGAATGGGGTGAACATAAGGGCCAAAGACCCCAAGGCACACCGTGACACTTGTCAGTGTCTGCAGGGTAGGGTGTGGTGACATGGCGTGGCCGTTATGCCTAATGACCCCCAAAGGCACACCCCAATGCCTGTCAGTATCTTCAGGGTGGTGGTGGGGTTGGCTTCAGTTCAATACTTCACTACCATTCCTATTATGCAGCTCTCTAACTCCTACACTACCAATGCCAATGCCAGTAAGCAAGCATTCAGCATTGACAAATGCTTGTTTATCACGTTATATGAGTAGAGGCTTTGCAACTTTTTACCCTTCATGTTAAATCCAAAAAAGTGGGGCCAATCTAACCCACCATCTCAAATTGATAAGCACATTACAACCATACTAACTACTCTAAGCAGTGTAGTGTGCCTCTGTGCTACATTACAGTATTTTTACACTGATCCATAATCTTCCACCAGTGCCGGGAAGTGGAGCAGTGAGCAGTCTGCTGTGGGGCAGTTTTTACAATATTCTTCATAGTGTTAATGAAGGAGTACAAACCACCATAACTATTATAGCCAGTACGCTACGCTAGTTACCCTACTTAAGGCTATGGTATGGCTGTGATGTATTTTATTTCAATTTGTTTGAGTTAGGGGGGTTCCAGACCCCCTCCAGTATTTTTTGACTTTAAAACATCACAATCATACCAAATAACCTTGAGCTGTGTAACTAATGTAGCGTACCGCTACACTAGTTGCACAGTGGTCTATAGTCCTCCACTATTGCCACCTTAGGGACAACTGCATTATATGTTAATACATCTGCAGAGACCAGTCTTATGAACTGCAAACTAAAAGTGAGTGGTTCTGACACCCTAAGAAAAATGTGAGACCACTCTTGTACTGTAAGAGTGCAAGGGGTGAAAATCAGACCAACGGAACCGAACCACAGTGATAAAAAGTGGTACTGGTCAGAGCGAGGTCCTAAGAGCTTAAGAGTTGAAGGCAGTTCAATGGGGCGGAGGCGGAGACAGAAGTATAGTAAGCAGCACTCCAAGTGACAGCTACTGCTACCATCCATTGAGGGGGAAAATGGAGAGAGGGGGAATAGGGAGAGATAATGAAGTCAGAGTACCACAAGCAGTGAGTGCCACGTGACATGACAATAGTTTGATTTGGGAGCTGATGTGTTCAGGAGAGGAGTGGATATGGGATATGTGTGAGGCCCAGAGGACTGGGCTGCTGAAGAGCCCAAGGAACAAAAAGAATCTTTAGAAGCATAGTTTGAAAACACAGTCAGAAGGATGCTCTACAGCCAGTCATGAAATGCAGCAAAATCAGTTGCTTCCTTCACACTCAGATGCTTCCTTCTCACTGTGAAATTTTCAGTATAAAATGTTGTTTTATTTTCCTTGACATATCTTTCTGGTATTTCACTCCCCCTTACACGACCATGATCTTGACCAAAACTGTCCAACCCTGCTGACACAGTGACCAGCACTGCCCTCTCCTCCCCTCCTCAGCCATCCATTGTCTGACTTATTCTATCTCAAACCATAAGAACGGATTTGAGATAACGTAAATTATAGTTGGATGGCTGTGGGCATGAGCAAATCATTGTGCCACTTGCCATCTTGGTCAGTTTAGACAGTTTAAATGAATTTTAGGGGTATGTGGGAGGGACTGCTACACACCACTAGGTGATGTAAAAGATACTGATTCAAGTAATTTTACAGTTCTACATGTTCAACATTAGAAAGATAACTGTGTTTCCATCAAGGGAATTGATTGACAGTGAGATGTCAATCAATGAGCACCTACTGTAAACAGTACGTGCTCCTTGACAGCTCAGTCAGTGGCCGGCTGTGGTGGAGAGTAGAGGGCTGTGCCAGTTGCTGGCTCAGGGATTGAACGGGGAGGAACAGGGTGGTGAGGCACTGCCTGCTGGGTTCGGGGAAGGGTCCACTAAACCACCAGGGAAAGATATGTGTATATTATATGGGCAGATCAGGGAAGGGAGGGGTATCCGCCAGACCACCAGGGAAGTGATTAAGTTTTATACAAATGGGATCGGGGCTGGAGAAGTCAGCTAGACCAGTGGTTGTCAACCTTTTTTGGTCTGGGGACCCCCTGGCCAGCTGTCAGCCATGTCGGGGACCCCCTACCAAAAGTCAAATGTTTTGTACAGCATATATATATATATATATATATATATATATATATATATATATATATGAATGCATGTAACCCCTAGGTGGCGCTACCCCAAGGGCTACTACCCCTGCCTTCTTGGCTACTGACAGGTTGAGGGGCCTAGGTTCTATGACTGGTGCCTCCACCCAGAGGTCAGGGTTGGTAGTGGTTAAACTAGCTCGGGTTCAGCCCTCTGGCACACTGTGACCCCCCCTTTGTTCCCACTAGTGGCCCACACAGTACATGGGAATTGCCTTCCCAATACCCCACATATGAACACTTTTTACACATATAGATACCACTTACCCTCGAGACTGATTCTGCAGCACATCTCTGAGGACCCCCTGTAAAACAAGGTTAAGCAACATACACAACACAGTGCAATGCTGGCCCTATATGTACTGACACCACAGACAGTATATAGTTCAATAACAACAAATCTGATTTATTTAGGGGACAGTAACATGGAGGGGCAATCAGGTTGATTTAGCTTGGCAATATTCAAATCACAGTACTGTGCACACATATAGGGTCCAAAAAGTCACACTCTGGGTACCCAGGATGGGGGGAGGGGGCTAGCCAGGTCCATTGCCCGGGGTTGGCTGGCAGGTGCAGATGGACGGGGCCCTGTAGGAAGTAAATATATGCACAACACACACTTGCAATCCGGAGTCGGATGGCTCAGTCCATGGGAAGAAAACACAAGGAAATCAGTTGACACACTTTGATTAAATGAATGTCATAGGGTGTTGCCCTGATTTGTACTCACGATACCCAAGACAGTTACAGGATGGATGGTGTTGCTTCTGGGTCTCCAGCATTCAGCACACACTGCAGAGTGAGGGGAATTAAGACCGCGATTCCCCACACGCACCAAGCACATTCATATGTAAAGGAAATTACTATACCAGGCAAGCTGCTCCTCGATCCCGACCCGATCGCAAAACACTGCAAAAACCCAGGAGCACTCGCAGCAGCTTCAGTCCCTGACTGGCCGATCGCACTTCAGCAAAATCTTCGGTCTTCTACAGGTAAAGCCTGGTTTCCACACTTCTGCTTCTTCTTCCTTCTACAACTGCTTGGATTTAGCTGCACTAATGGCCGCAGACTGACTTGGGGACTGACACACGCGCTTCCCGCACGAATTACTCGCCGCACAGTACAGAGCTCCTTCTCTCTTCACTGTCTTTACTGAACTGACTTTTCCAGCAACAGTGCAGGGCATTTCCTTTGGGCTCACAGCACTTCGATTGGCTGGTTCAGCTGTCAATCACCGTAGGGCTCCCTCTGTTGGTGCAAAAAGGCACCAAAGTCCAAACTACATTTCCCATGAGCACCTGCCATACAATCCCCTTTGTTGCAGGCTCCAGATGAGAGTCCAAGTTCTGATTTGCCAGCAGGCTCCATTTTAAGGACCTCCTTTCCAATGATTGGTCCAATTCAGCAGTTCAGGACCAAAATGAAGAAACTACACTGCCCAGTCCTTGCTACAAGTAAGCAGGTTAGAACAAACTGTATTTTCATTTTTACTCTAACAGATCACCAGCAAACAATTACATCTTTTAATTAGGCTCCCTCTGTGCATATAGCAACTGCAGAAACGGAGCACTTAGCCAGCAGCCCGAGTGAGATTCGGGCATTGTAACACAGTCCCCCCATTCCAATTAATTATGTCTGCACGCAGACAGCTCTTAAAGAGAGTACGCAGAGGCTCTAAAGCACTCGCTGCAGTGCCATTTAAACGGCTTAAACGCCGAACACCATCCAGACTTAGAGCACTTAGCAAGCTCCTGGAAGACGTTTGGGAACCCCCATTTGCAGTGCGGCTACACCCTTCCTGGCCTGGAAAAACTTGGTGTCCACATCAAGTAAGTACCCCCATAAGTTGCAATACAACATCATATACATTTACATCACTAACATATTAGGTTTATACGTGTAATCATCAGTCACCATATCACCTTTGCCATAAACACATTTCTGATACTTTTCAGCACATTACTTTTTACATAGCATTATACACACATTGTACCTTACTCAGGTTATTACCTCCTGCACATGAAACCTGAAGAGAGGGGGCCCTTCCCTATCAGCTACCTTAGGGCTGGATGGGGCAGGGGCACCATACCTAGAGGGTGAAACAAGTAACCTGGAGTTAGCACTTATGCTCAGTTTGGGCAATGTGCTCAGGGACACATATACTCCTTTGTGGACCATATTGAGAGGCAAATCCACATTCCTCCCAGGAGAATCGTAGCTGAGGCATACTATAGGATTTACAGCTCTACCAGTCTTTCTAGGGGGAACTGTTACAGTCTCTGCATTTTGGTCCTTACTTTCAGTGTGATCTTTACTTGCCAGGGGGGTTTCTTTTGGGGTAGCAGGGTTAGAACTTGGGACACTGTCAGCTTCAGTATTTGCAATTTCAGGGGCCACAACACTTGTTTCACAGGGAGAGCTCTCCTGCACTGCCAATGGACCGCCAGGGCACTCAAATACTCCTCTTGCTCTGGTATATCACCATTCTATCCCAGTTCATCATCTTCCTCCTCTGAAAGCTCTTACAGTTCCACCATGCACAGTGATTCCATGTCATCCGACTTAACACTCTGCACCTCACTCTCTGGGAGCATTGGCTCCAAGGACAAAGTTGGGGGCTTAGACAGTCCAGAAGGCCCAGCTTCATCTCCATAATTGACTAGGGGATTGCCTTGAAACAATTGACTCAGTTCATAAGAAGGGTAGTACCCAAAGTTGCATTCACTTTCCTCTGAAATAGACTGACAGTCATCTTCGACTGGGATTTGCTATGGCGACAGCTCTAACTCAGCATCTGTAGGTGCAGACTTTCTCTGCCTTTGCTTAGCAGCAGCTCTGGTCACCGGTCCAGGTGGAGCACTTTCTGGGGGCTCAGACTCAATCAATATTTAGCCAATGGGCAGCAGATGATTTCGATGCATTGTCTTAACATCTTTTGAATTATTTTCAGGCCTTACTTTGTACACAGGCAGGTCATCCAGTTTGCCTACTACAATGTGAGGGAGATGATGCCACCTGTCAGCAGTCTTGTGTTTGCCATGCAGTCCCAGATTTCTTAGCAATACACGATCTCCCTCCTGGAGTTCTTGGGTTTTCACCTTTTTATCATACGTTTCTTTGTTGGCCAGATTTCTTTTGGCAGCCATGGTTTGAGCCAGTTGGTATGCATGATTCAGCTGGGCCTTTAACTTTTGCACATACTGTAAATAATTATCAGCTTGAACCCCATCAGGAGAAACTCCAAAACAAACATCTACCGGTAGTCGGGCTTCTCTTCCAAACATCAGGCGGTAGGGGGAGAACCCAGTGGCATCACTTTTGGTGCAGTTGTAGGCATGTACCAAGGTGCTAATTTGCTGGCTCCATCTGGGCTTGTCTTTTGGGTGGAGGGTGCCCAGCATGTCCAACAGAGTGTGGTTAAAACATTCAGGCTGTGGGTCCCCCTGGGGGTGGTAAGGGGTGGTTCTGGACTTTTGCACTCTCCACAGAGAAAGCAACTCTTTGATCAAACGACTCTCAAAGTCTCTCCCTTGGTCAGAATGGATTCTTTGTGGAGCCCCATAGTGAACAAAAAAGTTTTCTACAAGTACTTTTGCCACAGTGGATGCCTTCTGGTCCTTGGTGGGGAAAGCTTGAGCATATTGTGTAAAATGGTCAGTGACCACCAGCACATTACTAATATTTCTTTGATCTGGCTCCAAACTTAGAAAGTCAATACAGACCAGCTCCATGGGGGCACTGGTGATGATGTTAACAAGGGGGGCAACCTTCTGGGGCAAAGCTTTCCTCTGTAAGCAACGACTACAAGTTTGAATGTGTTGTTCAACACCAGCCCCCATTTTAGGCCAATAGAATCTGGATCTCACCAAGTCTAGTGTTCTGTCTATACCAAGGTGCCCCATGTGGTTGTGTAGGGACCTTAATACTAAGTTTCTGAAAGCAGTGGGCAAAACTAGTTGTTGTTTGTCTATTTTTCCCCCCTCTGCCTACTGTTTCTCGGTATAACAGTCGATTAATCAGTTTCAACTTAGGACCTTCCTTGTATAACAATGCAGTTCTCATATCAGTGGAGCGTAACTTGGATACATCTTTCCCTGTGCAGAGGGCTTCTAGAGCTGATCTGATCATAGGATCTAGGGATTGAGCCCGCTGAATACTGTCATTGTCCAGCTGAGGCAGTGCACCAATGTCTAATGCAGTAAAGTGGCAATAAGCAGCAGGCATGCAATTCTCAGAGGGCCCCAAGCAATCCACTAGACAGTCCACTGCGTCCGTGGACACTTGTTCCTCCTTGTCAAACTTCTGGCATAGCGCTCGAATATAAGGTTCTGACAGTCTGACCCATTCATTTCTGGAAACAGGCCTCCGCGAGAGAGCATCAGCATCTCTGTGGTTCAGGCCTGCTCTGTATTCAGCAGCGTAATCATATGTAGCTAATGCGGAAAGGCACCTATGGCCAATAGCATCCAACTTGGCTGAAGTCTGCACATAGGTCAAAGGATTATTATCAATTTTTACCAGTATCTTAGCCCCATACAAGTACTCGTGGAATTGGTCAGCAATGGCCCACTTCAAAGCTAGGAACTCTAACTTACGCACTGGATAGTTCTTTTCAGATTGGGTCAGACTTCTGCTGGCAAAGACCAACGGTCTCAGGCTATTCTCATGCTCCTGGTACAACACAGCCCCCAAACCTTGGAGGCTAGCATCAGTGTGTAGGACATAGGGTTTTGCTGGATCTGCATATGCAAGGACAGGAGCATGAGTGAGTTGATATATAATCTCATGAAAAGCAGCTTCACAATCAGGTGTCCATCGGGCTCCAAAGACTTCATTGGGGCGAAAATACACTCTCTCAGCCTCAGGGGAAGCCAACCTCTTATATTTTTTGTTAGTAGGAGGGTAACCTTAAGTAAGATTGAGTAGAGGGCGAATCACTCTTGAATAGTCCTTGATGAACTGCCGATAGTAGCCACAGAATCCCAGGAATCTTTGCAGTTCTTTTAGATTGTGGGGCTCTGGCCAGGTGGTCAAGGCCTCAACTTTACTTGGGTCTGTTTCTATTCCCTTTGTGGACACTATGTGTCCCACATACTTTACAGAGGTTTGGAAGAACTGACATTTATTGATGGATAGCTTAAGGCCAAAGTCTTCCAGTTGGTCCAACACCTTGAACAATCTGCTCTCATGTTCTTCCAGTGAGCTGCCAAACACAATAACATCATCTAGGTATACCAGGCACTCTAATAAGTTCATGTCCCCCACTGCACGCTCCATCAGGTGTTGAAAAGTGGCTGGGGCGCCTGAAATCCCTTGAGGCATCCTCATGAATTCATAGAAACCAAGCGGACAGATAAAGGCTGTCTTTTCACTGTCTTCTGGGGCAATCGGGATCTGGCAGTACCCACTGCGAAGATCCAACACTGAGAACCACTTGCTAACATTCAGGCAGTCTAAGGCATCCTGAATGCGGGGTATTGTATATTGATCAGGGATAGTCCGCTGGTTCACGGTGCGATAATCCATGCACATCCTTACTGTCCCATTCTTTTTTCTCACTACCACTACAGGTGAAGCATATGGGCTTCTGGATTCTTGCATTACACCAGCAGCAAGCATCTCTTGCAGATGCCGTCTCACATCATCTATGTCAGTAGGTGCCAGGCGCCGAGACCTCTCATGAAATGGCCTTTCATCATGCAGCCGGATATGGTGCTCAGCTTTCTGCACACATCCCACATCCCATTCCTTGAAGGAAAACACTTGGTCTCTCTGGGCAACCTTTTCACTGATCCTCACTTTCCAGTCAGCTGCCAAAGGGGAGTCACCGAAATCGAACAAGTTGGGCGTCACTCTGTCACTCTTCCCCGAACTCTTGTTACTGGGTAGCACTGCAGTATCTGCACAATGTACATTAGCCAAGATGCAACTTCTGTTTACTCGAATCTCTCTATCAGACGCATTATGAACTTGAACCATTACCCTTCCGGCATAAGCATGGGCTCTGGCAGGCAAAATACTAGGCTTGACCAGTAGTCCTTCTGGCAATTTTCCATCACCTGGTGCATCCAGCATAAGTATTTTATTCTTGACATCCTTCCTGATACGGACTTCCCCCTGTAAGGTACACTGGGCATTTGGCGCCAGGATCAAGGACTCAGGATCCTTCTTCCAGACAATTCCAAATGATTCCTCTGGTTCCACTTTTTCAGCATCTCTCTGTGCCTCATAGGCCTTCTTGATCAAGGCTGGAATTCTTAAAGCTTGGCTACTGACAGGTTGAGGGGCCCAGGTTCTATGACGGGTGCCTCCACCCAGAAGTCAGGGTTGGTAGTGGTTAAACTAGCTAGGGTACAGCCCTCTGGCACACTGTGACCCTCCTTTGTTCCCACTAGTGGCCCACACAGTACACGGGAATTACCTTCCCAATACCCCACATATGAACACTTTTTACACATATAGATACCACTTGCCCTTGAGACTGATTCTGCAGCACGTCTCTGAGGACCCCCTGTAAAACAAGGTTAAGCAACATACACAACACAATGCATTGCTGGCCCTATATGTACTGACACCACAGACAGTATATAGTTCAATAACAACAAATCTGATGTATTTAGGGGACAGTAACACGGGGGGTGCAATCAGGTTGATTTAGCTTGGTAATATTCAAATCACAGTACTGTGCACACATAGAGGGTCCAAAAAGTCACACTCTGGGTACCCAGGATGGGGGGGGGGGCTAGCCAGGTCTGTTGCCCGGGGTTGGCCAGCAGGTGCAGATGGATGGGGCCCTGTAGGAAGAAAATATATGCACAGCACACACTTGTAATCCGGAGCCAGATGGCTCAATCTGTGGGAAGAAAACACAAGGAAATCAGTTGACACACTTTGATTACATGAATGTCGCAGGGTGTTGCCCTGATTTGTACTCACAATACTCAAGACAGTTACAGGATGGATGGTGTTTCTTCTGGGTTTCCAGCATTCAGCACACACTGCAGAGTGAGGGGGAATTTAGACAGTGATTCCCCACATGCACCAAGCACATTCATATGTAAAGGAAATTACTATACCAGGCAGACTGCTCCTTGATCCCGATCACAAAACACTGCAAAAACCCTGGAGCACTCGCAGCACCTGCAGTCCCTGACAGGCCGATCGCACTTCAGCAAAATCTTCGGTGTTCTACAGATTAAGCCTTCTACAACAGCTCAGATTCAGTCTGATTCAGCTGCACTAACGGCCGCAGACCAACTTTGGGGCCTACACACGCGCTTCCCGCGCAAATTACTCGCCGCACAGTACAGAGCTCCTTCTCTCTTTCACTGTCTCTACTGAACTGACTTTCCAGCAACAGTGCAGGGCATTTCCTTTGGGCTCACAGCAGTTCGGTTGGCTGGTTCAGCTGTCAATCACTGTAGGGCTCCCTCTGTGGGTGCAAAAAGGGGCCAAGGTCCAAACTACATTTCCCATGAGCACCTGCCATACAATCCCCTTTGTTGCAGGCTCCAGATGAGAGTCCAAGTTCTGATTTGCCAGCAGGCTCCATTTTAAGGACCTCCTTTCCACTGATTGGTCCAATTCAGCAGTTCAGGACCAAAATGAAGAAACTACACTGCCCAGTCCTTGCTACAAGTAAGCAGGTTAGAACAAACTGTATTTTCATTACTCTAACAGATCTCCAGCAAACAATTACATCTTTTAATTAGGCTCCCTCTGCGCATATAGCGACTGCAGAAACGGAGCACTTAGCCAGCAGCCCGAGTAGGATTCGGGCATTGTAACACACAGTCCCCCTCATTCCAATTAATTACGACTGCAAGCAGACAGCTCTTAAAGAGACAGTACGGAGAGGTTCTAAAGCACTCGCTGCAGTGTCATTTAAATGGCTTAAACGCTGAACACCATCCAAACTTAGAGCACTTAGCAAGGTCCTGGAAGACTTTTGGGAACCCCCATTTGCAGGGGGGTTACAATATATATATATATATATATATATACATACACAGGATATATATATATATATATATATATACACATATATATTTATATATATATATATATATATATATATATATATATATTACACAATAAGTACACAACTACAAAGAGCCAAAAATGACTTCAAAGTAGTACACATTAACAATGTGTTGCAAAACTACACAGAAAATTAGACACAGGCAGTTTTATTTCTTACCCAGTCAGCTATGACTCTGAATTAGTGACTCCCTTACTCCGTGATCAGAACAGAAGTGGGTGCTTAGTGAACTGAGCAGCTTCGTTTTTTTTTTTAATTTTAAAAAATTTAGTGTGGAGCGAGTAGCGGAGAGATGAGAGATATCTGTGAGGGGCGAGGAGCGGAGAGACCACAACTGCCTACTGCAGTGCCCTTTTGTTCTTTTGTCGGGTCTCCCAAATTGGAAGGACAGTTGGCTTCAGGTTTTTTTTTTATTTTAAAAAAGTAGCATGCAGCGAGTAGTGGAGTGGGTGCTTAGTGAACTGGGCAGCTTTGTTTGTTTTTTTTATTTTAAAAAACTTAGCATGGAGCGAATAGCGGAGAGATGAGAAATATCTGTGAGGAGCGAGGAGTGGAGAGACCACAACTGCCTACTACAGTGCCCTTTTATTCTTTTGTCAGGTCTCCCAAATTGGAAGGAGAGCTGGCTTCGGGTTTGTTTTTTATTTAAAAAAAGTAGCATGCAACGAGTAATGGAGCGGACGCTTAGTGAACTGGGCAGCTTCGGGTTTTCTTTTTAATTCTAAAAGTAGCATGTAGTGTGCAGTCATCTGAGTTGCATCAGACTTTGCATAAGAAATGGTGCAGATTGAATTTTTGTCATTGTTTGAGGCAAATGTCTTTTTGTCACTAACCAGTGACTCTTTTGAAAACAGGACAGGCAGATTCAGATATATGCAGGAGGGTGAAACCTATTCCAGTTTGCTCACAGTTCCATTAAATTTAAAATAAAAAAAAACTGTACCGCACTTTGCTTTAATTTTGACCGACTGTTCCGCGGACCCCCTGGCATGCGCTCACGGACCCCCTTTGGGCTGCGGACCCCCGGTTGAAAACCACTGTGCTAGACCACCAGGGAAGTGATAAAGTTTTGCACAAAGGGGATCAGGGCTGGGGAGGTTCCACTAGCCACCAGGGACATCCTAGAGTGGCCTATGGCCGCCCCATAGCGTGCAACACACCATCCAGATGAGCCGACTGTTTGGCGCACAACTACAGTTGCTGCAAGCTGTGGTGCATTGTTGCCAAGACCTTACCTGATAGAGAATAGAGCACAGGGTCCCTGGTGCACTGACAATCGAACAAGCCACCGTTGGCACAGCTTGTGCTGAGTTTGGAGAATCGTCCCCCTAGTGTGACTTCAGACTACACTGATACTGATACTTTCTCCGTATCAACCTGTTGTGACATAATACCAGATTGATACAGTAGGACCAATTCTCAAAGCCCCCAGAATGGTGCAAGGGGCTTCTGCCACAAGGAATGGTGCAAAGTGCCACTTGTGCCAAAACATGCATTATGAGCGATTCTTAAATGTGGCCTGCATCAACTGCAGGTTGTGTGCACCAAAGGGGACTTGTCCTGTCCTTGCATCACAAAATGGAATGTGGCATGGTGCTGGGGGCATGTGACAGATGCAATCGGCCATATCCCCTAATTCAAGATTCTGTAAACCCTCCCAGAGTGCAAAATTCTAAGAACCCTTAGACCAGCTGGGGCTGATCTAAGGGTACTTAGAATTTCACCCTCTGAGACAGTTAGTGCACTTGCACCATTCTCTGACCCCTCGAGAAGGAACATGTGCCGTGGTTCCCTCCCCATCTCCAATCCTCTTTTATTATAATTGATCCTGCCCCTGGTATTCTAGCAGACCCCCCATTCCCGATCCCCTTTTATTAATCCAGTGCTCCGTCGTTATAAAGAACCCCTCTATAACAAACTCCCTCTTATAGTGAACACCTTTGATGGCTCCCATTGTTCACTAAATAGGCAAGTAGGCTCACAGAAGGGCAGCAAGGTCCTCAAGGTAATGCTTCTCCCCTCCTGCTGTTGGACTTGGTGAGGGGTGTTAGCCCATCCCATCCACCCAAGGCCAGCTCTCCACTTATTAAACCCTAAGGATCATGTGATCACTCACTCAAGTGCCTGTTTTCTCATTAGCAGGTTATATTGGGTGACCACCAGGAGTCACTGTTGCTTTCTCCCCTGATCCTATTTATCTGCTGTCCAACCGCTCCAGCACAGCTCACCACTCTTCTCTTCTCCCTTATTTGCTCTGTCTTGTTGTTATGCCCTCTGCCTAATCAGCCTGTACAGCCAAGGTTCCCCTTGCCAGCCTTGAACCCTGTACCTTTGGCTCTGTAGTCTGTGTCACTATCACTTAGCCATCTGGACTGTACAGCTTTCACCACCCATTTTTTGCCTTTAGCAACTGAGAGCACCCCCTTCCCACTGTAGTCCAAATGTCCCAGACCCTACCATGGCAACCACTGTCTCATGCACCATTTTTATGTTTGCTTGCACGCATGTGCAAGAAACATAGTGCCATCATCGGAGATTTCGGAGGTGTGTCACCTCCTCCTCCAATTCAGACAGTGTGCTGGACGCGACCCCTGTAAACCAATGCATTTGGGCTATCTGTGCACGCTCAAAATGCATCTCTGATTGAAGGAGCTACACATGGTGAGCAGCGATAAGAAGCTGCTCACGCGCAGGCTCCCCCCGCCGCAGCAGGCGCGGCGCGCCCCTGCACGCAGTGTATAGCCGACGGGTGGCCAATCCCCATCGGCTGAGCTGCATCTGTCTCCTCCCCGTCCCAGTAGTTGATGCCACGCTGGGAGCCCACCCCAACATGGCAATCAGTCATTTTGCCGGCGGGGTGCCCAATCCCATCAGCTGAAGCGCCCCCCAAAGTCCTTGTGCCACGCTGGAGCCCACCCAGCGTGGCAAATGGTCCGCGATGTTTTTTTTTAATTTTTACAATCGGGGTGCCCAATCCCTCATCGGCTGAACACCCCCAAAGTCCTTGCTGAGCCACGCTGGGCCCACCCCAGCGTGGCAAATAATCCAGCGAGGTTTTATTTATTTGCGGTAGGGTGCCCAATCCCCATCGGCTGAACCTCCCAAAGTCCTTGTGCCATGCTGAGGCCCACCCCAGCATGGCAAGCAATCTGACGTTTTTTTACCTGTAAGAAAAAAAGCGGTCCAGCGGTCGTCTCCCGACCCCCTCCACAACCTGCACCCACCCTGCGCACCAACTCCCCACCCCCCACCCCATACTTACCTCCAGACTCGGTAGCGATCTTGGTGGACCGGAACACGTCTGACTCTTCAAAGCCAACAGCGAACTGAGGAAATGCCGGTAAGCTGTATAATGGGCTAGATGGGGGGTTCAACTGTGCATATCTCAGCCATTTTGGGAATTTTGCACAATTTTCAGCGTGGGGTTTTGGGACCCTTCTCATGAATGATGTCACTGTCATGGGTTATTCGGGGTCCAAAGGGCGATTTTTCGCGCAGTGACTGCAGGGAAATCACCCTTGAACTGGCTCCGCCGCGACGGTATCGTCAAGAAAAGTAACCATGATGGTGATGCATCAAGCTCGGCTGTTTATGACGTGCATTGCGCGGTTCTCATGCGCTCGCCGTTTGCAATTTTCCAATATTTCCTCCAGATTTTCAGCATTGCCATTTTTCCACACCTTCTTATGAGTAGTACAGCTGTCATTTTTCACATATCACCCAAAACGTGCTTCCGCCCATGTGCACAATGGCGCAGTCGTTGTGCGAACTCAGTGTATGGGACACATTAAGAAAATCACAGTGTCACTGTTCATGAGCAGAGATCTTAAAATGGCAATGTTGAAAATTTGGTGACAGAATTCCTAAAAATGACTGTTTTAGGAGTGTGTGTTGCACAGTTCCCACGTACGCTCGTAGGTTTGCGAATTTTCAATATTTCCACTCCAGATTTCCAACATTGCCATTTTTCCCCACCTCCTTATGAGCAGTACAGCTGTCATTTTTCACATCCCGGCTCAAAACGTGATTCCGTCGACATGTAGCATTAAATGGCGAGTCGGTGTGCAAACTTAATGTATGGGACACATTAACAAAACCACAGTGACACTGTTCATGAGTAGAGGTCTTAAAATGGCTACGTTGAAAATTTGGTGAAAAAATTCCTAAAAATGACTTTTACGAGCGTGCGTTGCACAGTTCCTATGCATGCTCGTAAGTTTGCAAATTTAATATTTTCACTCTAGATTTTCAACATGTCCATTTTATTAAACTTCCTTATGAACAGTACAGCTGCAATTTTTCATACGTCACCCAAAATGTGTTATCGCACATGTAGCGCACAATGGTGCTGTTGGTGTGCGAAAGCAATGTTTAGGACAGATAAAGAAAATCACAGTTACACTGTTCATGAGCAGAGGTCTTAAAATGGCTATGTTGAAAATTTGGTGACAAAAGTCCATAAAATGACTGTGTTACAGTGAGCATTGTGCAGTTTCCACACATCCTCGTTAGTTCATGACTTTGTAATATTTTCAGTCCAGATTTTCACTAGTGGCATTTTTCAACACTTCCTTATGAACAGTACAGCTGCCATTTTTCACAACATGGCCGAAGTGTGTTTTCACACTTTCAGTGCAGAGATGCATGGTCGCTGTGGGAAATCATTGTTCGGCACAGATAAAGAAAATCACAGTGACACTGTTCATAATCGGAGGCACCAAAATGCCTGAGTTGACAATCTGCTATAAAAAATCCCCAACCTAATTATATAACGGGTGTGCGTTGCACAGTTTCTATGTACGCTCGTGACTTCATCATTTTTAAATATTTTACTACACATTTGCAACATAGCCATTTTACACCTCCCCATGAAAGAGTACAGCTGTCATTTTTACATCCTGTTGGAATATTTTTGCACCTGTGGTGCTAAATGACGTAGTCACTGTGCATAAGCAGCTTTCGGCTACCAAACTGATATTCCCCCTGTTCATGAGGTGGGGTCACAAAACAAACATGTTGAAAATCTGGAGTTAAAATACCAACGAATGCCTGAGGTATTAGGTTTTTCAACTAAATCGCCCAACCCTCTAGAGAATGACATGAATCAGGGGTGTGACTTGGGATTCTTGCCTGTGATGCTCATACCATTCCACACCCTGCAGTCACTGAGAGGCATCGAGGTATGCCTTGGACTCTTGACCCCAAACTTCACCCCATTCTCTATATAGCACCCCATCTCACGTATTTCCTAATGAAATGGGGTGCGCATAAGGGCCAAAGACCCCAAGGAACACGTGGCACTTGTCAGTCTCTGCAGAGTGGGGTGTGGTGAAATGGCGTGGCCGTTATGCCTGACGACCCAAACGCACACCCCAATGCCTGTCACTCTCTGCAGGGTGGTGGTGGGGTTGGCTTCAGTTCAATACTTCACTGCCATTCCTATTACGCAGCTCTGTAACTTCTACACTACCACTGCCAATGCCAGCAAGCAAACATTCGGCATTGACAAATGCTTGTTATGTTTGCACTGTTACTCTGTATAATCAGCCCAGCAAATACACCCCTTGCACAGCGACCATATATGCCTGTCCTGTCCACTCTCCCCTACCCATAGGTGGACACTACTCCCCCCATCCACACCCTTTCCAATTGTGTTTCTCCACCACATGCGCTACACCCTCCAATATCCTCTCATGCTCCCCACTGACCTGGCCCCTCCCCAACCTGGACCCTACTCTGCCATGCCATTCCTCTCCTTTTTGACCTTCCCATTCCAGTCTCTGACCCCCATTCCTCCAAACTTGGGTAGCAAGGCAAGAGAACCTACAAAACACTCAAACTTACAGCCCTAAGAGCCCTCCTACTCCTCCTCTCTAGGAATATTCACCCCAACCCAGGCCCCACTCCCACCCCCATTTCTAAACAGACCATCGCGGGCGAACTTCGTACTGCATCCATCAACATCTGCAGCCAGTTAAAAAAACTTGACAATCTGCAGGGATGGGTAGCCCAACAACAACCTGACATCATCTCTGAAGTTGAAACATGGCTTAACAAAACTACCCCTGATTCGGCAGTCTCCTTCACAGGGTACACGAAATACCGCACTGACAGGCAAGGTAAATGAGGGGGAGGGTTGTGCTATCTACCTCTGGAACTCCCTACAGGAGCTTGTCCTCTCTCCCCCAGGCTGGAACATGGTGCTCAAGTCCTCTCAATGAAAGTAATCACCACCACTGTGAGGGCACCTTTATTCATCACCTTAGTATACATTCCTCCCTGGAACCAAAGAGTTGCCTTCCAGCCAGTCCTTGCCCACCTCTCCCAACTACCAGACAAGGTTGAAATCATTGCCCTGGGTGATTTCAGCGTAAACTGGTTCTCTGTCACTGCCGCCCCCCTAAAAGATGCCATTGCTGCCATTGATCTCACACAGATAGTACCCACTGCCACCCATCACAACCCGAGAACTGGCACCTCGACCCTTCTTGATCTTGTACTTACCAACCATCCCAACAAATTCATAAAAGTTAGTGTATTACCTAATGCTCTGAGTGATCACTTGCCCATACTGTGTCACTGGACCTACATGGCGAAAACTTCCCCCCCCCCAAAATTGTCCTCCAGTGTCGTCTCAAACTTGGTAAACTGAGGCACCTCAAACAATACCTAGCCAACTGGAATTGGTCTCCAGTAGCTGCTGCTCCAGATATAGACTCGGCCTTGGAGTTTTTCATCCATTTCTTTAACTCAGCTTGTGACCTCTTTGCACCTCTTAACAAACGTGTCAAAGGCACCGACACCCCATGGATCTCTCAATCCCTCCTAGACCAAAAGCCGGATAGGGATATTCTCTGGCACAGTGCCCTGGAGTCTGGAAAGCCATCAGATAGACAGAGATACCAGGTGGCCAGGAAAAAATGCACCTGGAGCATCCACAAGGCTAAGTCTGACTATTACCAGGCTACCCTCACCTCCTCCTGGGGCTCAGGGCATAAGTTCTGGGATAACCTGAAAGAGTTTAACGGCAAATCTGTAACTGCCCCACCCTCACAAATGTGTGTAAATGGATGCGTCACTACTGATCCCGAGCTCATTGCGAACACACTGAACTCCTCATTCTCCGGTCTCAGCAGACACGGCCTACCTAGACTTTAGCAAGGCTTTTGACATAGTCCCACACAAAAGATTAATAAAAACATTAGCCAGCCTGGGAGTGGGTCCCAGGGTGGTAGCCTTTGTGAAACATTGGCTTGACAACAGGACACAGAAGGTCATAGTAAACAGAGTCCACTATGAAGAAAGGGGGGTTACTAGTGGGGTACCACAAGGTTCAGTACTGGGTCCAGTCCTTTTTAATGTCTTTATAAGTGATATTGCAGAGGGACTGGAAGGAAAAGTATGTCTCTTTGCAGATGACATAAAGATCTGCAACAGGGTTGATATACAAGGGGAAGAAGGGACTGGCAAGGTTGGAGGAATGGTCAGAAGTATGGCAGCTTGGATTCAATGCAAAGAAGTGCAAAGTAATGCACCTGGGAAACAAAAACCCAGGGGAAGAGTACACTATGGGGGGAGGGAGCAACAACAGCAAAAATGGAAAGTGACCTGGGGGAAACCATATCACATGACCTAAAGGTTAACAAGCGATGTGAGAAGGCAGTAGGGATGGCTGGGGGGGATACTGGGATGTATAGAGAGAGGCATCACCAGTAGAAAACAGGAAGTTGTTATTCCTCTGTACAGACAGTTGGTGAGACCCCATTTGGAATACTGTGTCCAGTTCTGGAGACCCCATCTCTGCAAGGACTTAGACAGGATGGAGGCAGTCCAGAGGAGGGCAACTAAAATGGTGCAGGGTCTGCAACAGAAGCCATATGTGGAGAGACTAAAGGAGCTTAATATGTATACCCTTGAGGAAAAGAGGGAGAGGGGGGACATGATAGAAACTTTTAAGTACCTCAAAGGAATCAACAAAGTCCAAGAGGGTAGCATCGTTCAGAAAAAGAGATATGCAAGAACAAGGGGACACAATTTGAAGATAAAGGGGGGACAGCTCAGGGGCAATGTGAGGAAGTATTTTTTCACAGAGAGGGTGGTGAACGCATGGAACGGCCTTCCTGAGGAGCTTGTGGGGTCAAAAACAGTGGGGGGAATTCAAGAATGTATGCAACAGACATAAGGCAATTCTTGTGGTATGTAGGAAGAAATATGCTGTTGGTTAACAAGGATCTGCAGCTCATCCAGTAGGTAGGGAAATGGGCAGACAAGATGGGCCAAGCGGTCCTTAACTGCCATCAGAGTCTATGTCTCTATGTTTCTATTTGTGCTCCCACCCAGATTCTTTGCCCCCCACCACCCTCCCTCTGCCCCCACCCAAGCACCTCCCTTTCACTTCAGAACTATCTCCCAGCGAGAGGCCACCCCCTACCTGCTAAAAGCACTAAGCAAGTCCAGACTCAGCAATGATTCCCTGGACCTTAAATTGCTGAGATTAACACTCAGTGAGGTACTCTACCCCCTCACAGCTCTCCTGAACCGCTCTCTCTCCTTAGGTCAATTCCAAACAAAGTGGAAAACTGCCCTTATCACACCTATCCACAAGAGTGGAGATTGTACCACACCAGATATTATAGTCCCATCTCAATACTCCCACCACTCTCCAAAGCCCTAGAAAAAAATCATTGCCACCCAACTCTCTGATCACCTAGCCAAGTACAACCAACTATGTCATAAACAACATGGCTTTCGCAAAAGTCACAGTATCACCACTGCCCTACTGGAATTTATTAATGCTATACACACATCACTAGATGCTGGGCACCTCACTGGGGCAGTATTTGTAAAACTGTCAAAAGTTTTTGACACCATTTACTACTCTCTGTTACTGTCCTCCCTTACCCAATTGGGTCTCTCGCAAGATGCTATAGGCTGGTTCACCGATTACCTATCTGGCAGATCTCAGCAAGTAAGAATAACCCACACCCTGTCCTCCCCCCTCCCAGTCACCTCAGGGGTTCCTCAGGGATCAATTCTGGGCTCACTACTATTTAGTTTATTTCTCAACTCTAGTCCCAATGCCTGCTCTGGTAAACTCCTACTCTATGTGGACGATGTGGTACTGTACAGCACCCTCCCTGACCCTTCCACTCTCCAGCAGACCCTCCAAAAATCATTCAAGGAGGCCGAGCCTTGGTTCTCTACCCATAGACTTGTTCTAAACTTTAAAAAAACAAAAGCCATGTTGTTTGCCCACACCCAGAATAAACACAGTGGCCACCCCTTACTCATACTTAACTCCCAACATGACACTGTGGAGGAGGTCAGCTCTTTCAAATACCTCGGGGTCACCCTGGGCTCAGCGCTTACCTACCATGAACACGTCCGCCTCCTGAGCTCGGCTGTCAATATATGCGTTGGTCTACTGCGCCGCTGTAAACAGTGTCTCCCCTGATGCCCCGCAACTGGCAATCTCCTCTTCTATCTTGTCCCTAATCGACTATGGAATTCTGATCTATGGCGCAGCTGACAATACCGTTCTCAACAGGATCAGGATTTCCCTGACTAAGGCCTGTCGACTGGCCTCTGGCTGCAACTGACTGACCCACACCTATGCTCTTTACACCCTCACTAATTGGCTCAACTTTGATGGGTGACTGAGATACCAGACCTGCCTCTTTGCCAAAAAAATCTCATCTGGCCTTACCCCCCCAGTCTCACACCTCTACTTTGACCAGCTCAAGTCACCAAGCACACACGAGAAATCCCCATACCATGTCCCACTCTGCAAGACATCATTGGGCCAAAGAACCTTTAATTACAGGGCACCGCTCTGGATGAACACACTTCCCAAAACCTTACTCTCTGAATCCAAACTCGGCCAATTCAAATCCCTTCTTTAGGAACACATCCGACAGGAAGTTGCCTGTAACTGCTAATAACTGCCCCTCCTACTCTGTAAGGCTCAACTCAGGAACAAAGGACTTTTGCTCCTATGCTAGTCCTGCTCTGTTAACCTACATGTACAGTTTTAGACTTCAAAGGCCTAGGCCATGTTGTTTGCTCCAGTGGCCTATGATTACGTTACTCTGTTCATGGCTTCTGTTAACAATGTAATATACTGATTGCCTAGAATCTCTGTCTTGTAATTCACTGTATGCCCTGTTAATTGCTTTGTTTACCTCTATTTGCACTATTTGTGTTGTCTATTTATGACTGTATTACTGTATCACTCTGATGTGGAGCCTTTGTAAAGGAGTCTCTGACTCAAAGGGTTATAATTTCAATATGTTCAATAAATAAATAAATAAATATTATCACCTTGCTATAGTAAACACCTAACTATAGTGAACAACTCAGCTGGCTCCAGAGGTGTTCACTATAGAGAGGGAGCGCTGTATTAAACATATCCCTGGTGGTCTAGTGGACCCCCAGCCCCAATCCCCTTTTATTAAAATTAAACACATCCCTGCTGGTCAAGTGGACCCCCCAGCCCGACCCCTTTTATTAATATTAAACACATCCCTGGTAGTCTAGCTGAGCCCCCCAGCCCTGATCCTTTTACTAAACTTAAACATGTCCCTGGTGGTCTAGGGGAACCCCTAGCCCGATTCTCTTTTATTAACATTAATCACATCCCTGGTGATCTAGCGGATGCCTCCCAGCCCCGATCTGCCTATATAAGAATATACATCATTCTGTGGTGGTCTACTAGACCCCCAGCCCCTACCTCAGCAGGCAGTGCCCCAGCAACCCACTGCCTCCATCTTGCACCCGAGCTGGCAAACAGCAAAGCCATCCACTTTCCACCACAACCAGCCACTAATTGAACTGGCACCAAGTGCGTACTATATACAGTACATACTCATTGACTGACAATCCACTGAGCTGTCAATCAATGAACACCGAGTGTGTACAGTATGCACTCTGTGACAGCTCAGTTGGCAGCCAGCCATGGTGGAGAATGGAGGGCTATGCTGGTCGCTGGCTCGGGTACAAGATGGGGGCAGATGGGTTGTGGGGCACTGTCTGCTGGGGTGGGGATATGGGGGTCAACTAGACCACCACTAAATGATGTCTATTTTTATATGGGCAGATCAGGGCTGGGGGGTCCACTGACCACTAGACCATCAGGGACATGATTAATATTAATATTAATATTAATTAAAGGGGATTGAGGCTGGGGGGTTGCTAAGCCACCAGGGATGTGATTATCAGTAAAAAAGGGATCAGGGCTGGGGGTTCTGCTAGACCACCAGGGACATAATTATCATTAATAAAATGGGGATCAGGACTTGGGGGACTGCTAGCCACTAGGGATGTCCTAGAGTGGTGCATGGCCACCCCGCAGCTTTTGGCAACCCATGCAGATGCGCCATCTGTTTAACATATGGCCACAGTTACTTTGCTGCCAGGACCCTACCCAACAGAAAATCAGGCACAGGGTTCCTGCCACACTGGAAAGCAGAATCAAGCCCTCAGCCTTGCTTGAACCCAGTTGTCTATTTAATATGGATTCTGTTAAAAGAAGTAAAGATTGGAAGCATGCCAACTTTCAAAAAATCTTTACAGTAATGTATTATGTTTAACAGCAATGGATTGCAGGAATTTCAAATAGGTGAACTACTGGGCACATTTCTTAACTGAAGCTGTGGTGAATCTAAAAAGAGTTTTTGTTAAACCGAGATGCTGACCATTGGCTGCTGACCTCCCCCACTCCTGCACACGCCCCCCTCACTTGGCTCCAGCTGCTGGGGATTGGATAAGAAGTTTACTTTAGTCCCAGTCTGAAGACTCCTTAATAACAGCAAATCTTCATGTTGCAGTGATTCTGCATATTTGGTATACGGAAAAAATATGTATTTTTCATATGTTTTTAATTTTAAAATATAAATATAAGGGTAATATATTTTAAATATTAAGAATTTTGTTCCATATTTTTGTTGCATATTTCTGTTGTAGTGGATGAATTATGGATATATATATATATATATATATATATATATGAATGGTAATACAAAAAATATATATTTTCTTGACACTATATATTTTAAATATTACAACATTTGCCCCTTTTTGATATATGGAAAACATATAGGATATATTTAAAATGTAAGTTGTGTATGTAAAGAAATACATGTTTGTATATATTTTATATATATTGCTTATATAATGCAATTATACTACAAATGTGTTTTTAACAAAAGGCAGGTTTGCAAACTAATCATTTATTTTATATGATCCTAAGATTTTCTAATATATTACTTACATATTTTCTATATATTCTGTAATATGAAATAAACAGTAGATAAATGTGTTTCCTATATTTTAACTATTATAATTTTATAGATTGTTGTACAATAAATGCATTTAAAATGTTTTGTTCATTTATCTTTATATTTTTTCATTTTTTTTGTACTGTTCTAGTATTTTACTGAAATTGGAAAATATGTTTCATATATTTTTCTTTAAATTATTTTCATATTATCAATATATTGGACACACAGGCCCAGATATTAAAAGCAGTTGCACATGGCGCAATTGAGTTGCGCCGGCGCAAGTGTGAACTTGCACCAAGAAGCAATATTTAACAGAAGCCAGTGATCAGAGCAAATCTCATTGCGCCAATACGCAGCCATAATGAATGCAGGCACAAGTGCAGGGGTCGTGCCCATGAATATCCAGCGCAGTGCAATATTCAACCATGAAAGCATGGCACAAGTGCAGAGCAAATCAGAGATTCGCCGAGCAGACTTTTTCCTATAAATACAGGACACAAGCACACAGAAAGCACTTGTGCCAGGCAAGAGGGAATGTGTGAGAGAGAGAGAGAGAGAGAGAGAGAGAGAAAGAAAGAAAGAAAGAAAGAAAGAAAGAAAGAAAGAAAGAAAGAAAGAGACACACAGACAGACAGACAGACAGACAGACCAAGGCAGACACAGAGGGAGAGAGACAGAGGTGGCAGTGAAGAGGGAGACAGGGGAAGAGAGAGTGTGACAGACAGGCAGATACACTGCCAGGCAGTGCACCAGGGTGGCACACAGCCCGCAGCAGCCAACCGCCCAGGGAGATATAAGACAGCAAGGGCCATGGATAGTGCACCCTTCATGATGGAGGCCATAATGAGGGGTGTGAGGGGGCAGCAGGAACAGTGATGTGGCCATGGAAGGGCCCGTCGGTGGTATGCCTGACACAGGTGGTACCGCGCCCGCATCACCTTCGAGCAGTACAGCGACACGGAGATCATGGGCTGGTACCACCTGAACAGGGCCATTCTGAGGCAGCTCTGTGAGCTGTGCAGTGAGGAGATGCAGGCACCCACCAGACGGAGCCACATCATGTCCGTGGAGACAAAGGTGACAGCCGTCATGTGCTTGCTCACCACGGGCACCTTCCAGACACCAACAGGGGACATCACAGTCATAATCCAGTCAGCCACGTCCCACCTCCTCACACAGTTCCTCAATGCTCTGCTGCTACATGCGTCGGAATACATCCATTTCCTCAGCACACAGGCAGAGCATACAGCAACCATGCAGGACTTCCACAGGGTAGCATGTTTGCCTGGCGTGATTGGGGCCATTGACTGCACCCACATGGGCATCCATATGCCACCTGGCCCCGAGGGTGTGGCATACATCAACAGGAAGGGGAGCCCGAGTGTCAACTGCCAGGTGGTGTGCGATGCCATGGGACCCATAACCAATGTCTGCACCACACACCCTGGGAGTGCACATGATACATTCATCTGGCACAACTCTGCACTGTGACACAGGTTTGAACATGGGGATATCCCCATGGGCCACCTAGTGGGTGAGTATGGCACGGACAAAGGGTACTGGGCAGAGAAGACCTTGGGATGGGGGAGGGCAGGGTGTGCATGTTGGCGTGGGTGCCAGGAACAGACAAGGGGCACAGCAAAGCATAGCAGAGGGCTAACCATGTCATTATCCACACAGGGGACAGCACCTATCCACTGTGGCCATGGATGCTCACCCCCTACCTGCGCCCGTTGTCCCCAGCAGAGGAATGATACAATGAGGCACACGCCAGAAAGTGCAACATCATCGAGTGAGTCTTTGGCATGCTGAAATCACAGTTCTGATGCCTAGACAGGTCAGGCGGTGCCTTACAGTACAACCCCTTGAAAGCCTGTGGTCTATTCCTGGCCTGCTGCGTACTGCACAACATGGCCATTGACCGTGGGATAGTTGTTGAGGCTGATGAGGATTACAGTAGTGGGGATGATGGAGGCAATGGGCCAGAGGGAGGTGGACAGCCACCCCCTGGGCAGAGGGATCCCCAGCTAATCCATCAGGCAAGACGGCACAGGGGCACCACAGCATGGGAGCACTGTGGTGCACACAGGTAGGTGGTGCGATACACATGCATAGGACACACAAACAGGTACAGCACACATGCAGGGGTGTGCATGGCAAAGGGCATGCACTCACTGAGGCAGGAAGTAGGAGTAAAGGTGACCGGGGCACACACCCACACACAACCACACACAGCATCCCTCACAGCCCCCCACACACACACACACACACACACACACACACACACACGCACCCACACACACACACAGGTGTGGGTATGTGGCACGGATCAGATATATTGCACCATTGCACAGGTGCAACTGGTGCAGGACTACTGTCATCACGCCCACGCCACATGGCCCAGCGGCCGGGCAAATACGCACACAGGCAGCGTGTGGCATGACACACAGGTGCCACACCTGCAATAGGCACACACACACCACCCATGTGCGCACTAGGCTGCAGCTACAGACAGCAGGTGGGGTGGGCTGCATGTCAGGTCCGCTGTGCAGAACCATTGCCACCACAGCCACGGGGGCAGCTATGCCTGGGCCAATCAGCAGCCACAGGCTGTGCATCAGCCATGGGGGGTGCAACGGCCCCCAAGGGTGGAACCACGGGACCACAACTGTGTCCATGTCGTGGTGTCGAGCTGCCCAAACAGCCCAGCCCCGGGCATGCCTGGGATGCCAACATCTGAGCCGAGTGTCGACTGCATAGGGGTCACCTGATGCCGGGTACATGGGGTGGACAGCGCACTGTGGGGGTCATCTGTGCCCAGCCACACCCTGTGGCAGCCAGCAGTGCAAAGCCATCCATGATCGCAGTGGCAATGCAATCCAGGGATGCAGTCATGGCCTCCTGCATATGCTGCATCCCTGCCAGGATCTGCGCAGTGCCCCTCTCCTGCTGCTCAGCTAACTGGCACACATCCACGCACAGTGCGCGCAGCCCAGTGGTGAGCAGCACCTGTTGCTGAACGGACTCTCACAACAAATGGGTGTGATCAGCCAGCGGGTCAGTGTCCTGGGGCTCCCAGGCCGGATGCTGATCCCCATGTGGTGACCGGCCACGCTGCACAGCCCCCCTCCCTGGTGGACGCTGCACAATGGGGTCTGCAGGGGGATTGGGTACAGCAGGCGCACCAGCGGTGGACCCTGTGTCCAGCTGCCCAGTGGCACCCGCAGCCTGCTGCTGTTGCCTGTCCAGCCACAGCATGCCACCCAGCACCTGTGTGGCCACACCACCTCCACCACAGGGCACAGCCTAGGCAGTGCACACTGTTGTGCCTGCTGTGGTGGCGGGCAGCTGTTCCACCGCTGGCAGAGCACTGGGCATGCTGCTTCAGTGGCCAGCAGGGGTGTCTCCCCCACAATGGTGACAATGCTGTCCAGGATAAGCGTTACGTCATCATCGGTGTCAGACCCCACCCCGATCTGTGTCTCTGCACACAGGATCCCAAGGCTGGCATCCTGCAGGAACACATCCAGGGCCTCATCTGACCCCAAGTCCAGGACATCCGCCTGCACAGTGGTGGTGAGCTGCAGCCTGTCAGACCCCTGGATGCCCATGGAGGTAGAAGGCTGGTCCTCTGAGGCCGGTCCAGTGGCCATAGCTGTTACCACCGATGCCACCCCATCATCTGCACGGAGGCGTGCTGGTGCTGCAAGAGAAACAGAGGCATGTTAGTGATGCATTGCCCACATATGCCCCCCCACACTGCCACTGCCTGTGTCCTGCAGCATGGCATGCACATGGGTGCACACACTTGCACATGACAGGCATGCCAGCTGCACATACGCCAGCATGGCCATGTATGCACCCTCCACGCCCCCAGCTGTGCGTGGCTGACATACTTATCATGCAGTGATGGGCTGCCACCCATCTGGAATCCACCACCAGGCACATCCTCCACCATGCTGTGGCGCATGGTGGCTGCCACCAACTCCTCCTCTTGTGCCATGAGCAGTGGTGCAGCTGCAGACGCCCCTCCAGTGGCATTCTGGGAAGCACAGATGGCTGCCACCTTCTTCTTGATGCACCTCTTGTCTGTACCCACCTTCTTCCTGCACTCCTGCGCTGAGGACAGGTGGCTGCCCTGCTGGTTGACACATGCCACCACCTCCACCCAGGCCCCAGCCCTGGCCTGTGGAGTGCCCGTGGCACCACTCAACAGGGGCTCCCTATCAAGGTAGGCTTCAAACAGGGCCTCTGTCTCCACCTTAGTGAAATTGGGCCTGCACTTGCGAGCAGGCCCACACTCCTCACCCTCCTCACGTTCTGACATGTCGCTCCCTGTGGACATGGACAGCACAGTGTGTCAGTGGCAGCATCACCCTGTTCCATCCCCTCTGCTGTGCTGGCTGCTCCCAGTGAGCTGCAGCAGCATGTGCAACTTACCCTGAAAGGATGCAATACCGGTCCATGGTCTGTGCTGTTCCGTGGTGCTTATATAGCGCATCACATGCAAATGAGCTTTGGCGCAACAGTGATTACATGCCAATTCTCCCAGTGCACCACACATTGGCTGATGAGCTCACTTGCACGTGGCATCTGAATATTGCAATTTTGCTCCGTGCGCAATGAGATTGCTCCAGAGCAAGTCGCTGAGCAACGTGCATGCATGCATGTGTGGTGTGCAGGCCCACAGTGTGCATGCACAGAATGGTATCATGTTGTCAATCACGGACTGTGCGCCAACTGCATGATGGGGGCCGTGGCGCATGGTGCACCAAGACTGCTATTGCGCATGTGCGTACTGCACAGAGGTGGGCAACCCCTGACCCCTGCTGTGACCTCTGCTCCTGGGAGACCCCGCCTAGCCATGCCCATTCCATGCATCTCCGAGACTGCACAATGGGTGGACACAGTGCATGTTCCCTCAGATCATGTATCTGGTGCATGTCGTGGCCATGTGTGCTTCCTGCCAGCATTTTGCTTTCCGGGCTACTACTTGCAGCATGGTGCAGCAAAGGGTACTGAGGGCACAAAACTGGACGCAGGTGGAGCTGGTGAACCTGGTCACCTGAGTCCAGCTCCACACCTCCCAACTGTTTGGCCAGGCACCCCTGCAGCAGCCCAGGGTCACGGTGTGGCAGGGGATTGCTGCCACACTGCAGCAGTGGATGGTGGTGGCCAGGATGGGGGAGCAGTGCCACCACCGATATGGAGACCTGGTGAGGAGATACCCAGAGTGCCTCAGGAGGCTGGAGGCATGTGTCAGGGTGGGACTGTGCCACAGCCAGGTGAGTAGGCCCATATTGCATGTGTGACCTGGTGCTGTACTGTGGTGTTAGCTAGGCTGCCTGGCATGCCCTGCAGAGCGGTGCACTGCCATCGCGCGCATCGCGGCATGGCAGTGCCAGCCCTCACTTGCATTGCGATGCAGCTGTGCAGGACGTGTCAGGCAGGGACTCACTCTGTACATGGGTGGGGGTGGTGGGCAGCTGCTGTGGATGTTTACTGATGTGTACCTGTCTATGTTCCATTCCCAGGATCTGAGAATCATCACAGGGTGGTGTCGGCTGTGGCAGCGGGGCGGCAGGCAGCAGCGGGACCTGGAGGCGATGCAGAAGTGTCTCCAGCACCAGTGGGGCCACAGAGGGCAGGTAGGCACTGTCATAGTCCTTCGCACTTTACATGGGGAGTGGCGGGGGCGTGGGTGCGAGCATGGCCACCTGTGCCATGTGCCGTGGCAGCTGTGTGTGTTGCATTGTGCATGGTGCTTGCCACTGTGGCGCATCCATTGGACATGTATGCCAGCTGTTGGTGGGGTTGGTGTGCACCCAGCTGCCGCTGACATTACTGTGATGCTGCTGGTGCACTGTGCCATGTGACTGTCATTGTGCAGTTGGGTGGCCATTGTGCGGTGGGGACCACCACTGTGCACTGTTGTGGTGTGCCACATTGCTGGCAGGCGTTGGCCCACCCCCTGCGAGTGGCCGGTATGGGCCCTCTGGAGGGTGTTCTTGCTGCCCATTGCACACTGTGGGTGGGAATGGTTCCTTGGGTCATTGCACTGATCACCTGTTCTGTCCCTTGTCATTGGTGTCCAGCGGACAAGTCGGAGGCCATGTACTGCTGGCTGCTCCGGCAGCTGAATTTAATAACTTCAACTACCATGGAGGCTGTGCTTCAGATACGCCACATGCTCCTCACTGATCAGTGGAGCCAAGGGCACCAAGGGGTGGCAGGCCATGGCCACTGATGAATGGGCCCCAGCATTCCCCTGTTTTCCCTGCTGTACCTCCCCCTACAGTCCCTCATCCCACTGTACAGTCCCTGTTCCCTGTCCCCTTCCCTCGCTATCCTACCCTTTCCCACCCCTTGTTACTGTAAATAGTTTATATATATATATATATATATATATATATATATATATATATTTTGACTTACCTGCCTGTGTCAGTATGTGCTTTGCACATGGCATGAGGAGCCATGCTGCAGTGGCCCAGTGCCTGCCTGTGTGGTGTACATGTGTCAGAGTGCGTGCTGTGCTTCTGTGGTTTACTGCTGTGTGCTGTGGTGTGTCCCTTCCCGCTGTCATTGGCTGTGCCTTGGGGTGCCCATGGGGTGGCTGTCAAGGGTGTGTGGTGGGTGTGTGCATGGTGATGGCACACAGCCATGGTCTTTGGTTGGGTACTGGCTGCACGCTGTGTTGGGGACCCTGCTTGGCATTGTGCAGCCTATCCCATGTGGTCTGCCACACTACGTGGCTCCTGGCATGTTCCGTGCCTCCTCTTTTGGCCACCTGTGTGCCTGTGTGGCGCATGTGTGTTTGCTTGGCTGTGTGGTCCTGGATGTGGCCTGCTCTGGTCTGGGTGTGTGAGGGGCACAGCCTGCAACCTGGGGGGGCTCCCTTGGTGGCCCTCCACTGACCATTGGCACCTCCTGTTACCTACTATCTGTACCAGTGTTGTGTTTTGGGGGGGGTCTGGGTGCCTGTGTGCCACCTGTGTGCTTGTGTGGTGCATGTGTGGCGCATGAGTGTGTGCTTAGCTGCATGGTCCTGGATGTGGCCTGCTCTGGTCTGGGTGTGTGGGGGGGCACAGCCTGCAACCTGGGGGGGCTCCCTTGGTGGCCCTCCACTGACCATGGGCACCTCCTGTTACCTACTATCTGTACCAGTGTTGTGTTTTGGGGGGGTCTGGGTGCCTGTTTGCGCAGTGGTGTGCCCTGCTGGTGGTGTCCTCCTGTGGCCTGTCACTGTGCTTCCCTGACTCTGTCCCTGGGTCTCTTCTCTGTGCCATACCCCCCTCTGTTGCTTTGCTGCTCTGCTCCCACAGTTGCACTGGAGCATCTTTTTCTGCACCATGGCGCAACTGTGTTTGTGCCATGGTGCATCTCTGGTTGTGCCATGGCACTATGCCATATTCAGCCAGGTTGCACTGGTGCAGTGCGGCCAGTGCAATCTCTGAATATGGCTCCTGTTGCGCCATGGCACATCGGATTTGTGCTGCGCCATGGCGCAAGCCTTTGGTGCATTTCTGAATATCTGTGCCACAATGTTTATGTATTGCATCATATACAGGATGTGTTATACATTTCTTTTACATTACATTTACATTATTAATATTTTATTTCTCTATGTTTACATGATGCAAACCTTCTTGGAAAATCAATGTTCTTTATATTTATCTTTGTTGCCTGATACATTTTTTATATATTGTCTATGCTTGTTTGATAACAGAACATAGGTTCAGACAATATATTTTCTTTATATTTTCTATTGATCCAGTTGTGCTGACATATGTTAACCATGAGTTTTAAAGAGGGACAATATATTTTAGCTGTTTTATTTATTTACATTAGTAATACATTTGCATTTGTATCTCTAGACACCAATTATATACTGTGGAAATGCATATTTTTATCTGCAAATAATACAGATATACATTCACACTAGTTAAATATTAGTTTCACCTTTGCTACCAGGGTGTACACTGACAGTATACCACTGGCATGTAATAATTGCACTATATCATCAGTATTACTGAACTGAAAATATAGTTAACATGTGGTTGTACTATCAGCATACAGTTATTGTACTGTGAATATAAAATACTAAAAATGTGCTCTAATGAACTTGTTTCCTTTGTATACTTTGCAAGAACATTGTCCAGTATTAAATACCCAAAAGCATTTTGATTTTTTAGCAGTTGTATTGTGTAATTTGAAAAGTGAATAAAAAAATATATTTTTTTTTATTTAAAAATGTTTACCAAGAAAGACATACTGAGCAGGTAACAACTTGTTTCCATATGCATCCAGGGGGTGGGAATATGTGTATAATAAAACTCAGAATAAGATAAAAAAAAAATTATAGTCGATGTGCAAAATGGCAATATAAACACAGAACAAACATATAGTTGCCATGACTAATGGGACAGCTTCAGGTTCAGTGCTAGCACAAAGTGCAAAACCCAGTGGCTCAGCTGTGGACATATGTGGATATCAGGAGTGCATTTTATAGGGTTGAGAGCAGTGACAGGGATATGTTGTGAAGTCTCAAAGGAGAGATTTAAGGGAATAGGGGGATGAGGAGGAGCAAAAATCAAGGGAAAGAGAGGACAAGAGTTTAGAGAAGCAGAAGGAGAATGCAGCCTGGCCAGCAGTGGATTTCATGAGAGGGAGGTAAGGGGGAAGGAGCTATACTAGAATTCAAAAATAAAGGAAGCACAGTAGGAGATGCACCTAGCATCAAGTAAGGGTAGGGAAGAGTACTGGGAACAAAACTGTGTACAAGGGGAACAGGTCAGGGCAAAGAGGCAGAAAGAGTGAAAGAGGAGGTCCATCCAGTCTGTTAAGTGGGGGGCTTGGAAGCTACAATGTATACAATGTCACCATAACCGAATGTAGGATCATCTTCAAGAGATTTCTCTGTGGGCAGGAAGTGGTTTGCATGCTTTATTCCCGTACAAAGCACAGTGTTTATGGTGACACTTCTAGTGGATAGTGTCCATATGTAAAGAGAAGTCTAGGTGATAGTACAGCCATTCCCATATTTAATAGAGGCTATATCCTCAGTCACTATGCCAGCAAGGGTATAGAAGGAAGGGAACATTGAAAGTCTGGCCAGCCTCTGCCTGGTGCCAAAGGTCATAGAGACCATGTTCTTGGCATTGAGGGAACAGCTGCTTAGCCCAGAATCAATGCTGGATATTGAAGGAATCCAGTTGGAGCTGAGCAGCCAAATCAGGTGCTTAGGTGCCAGAGGTAGAGTACACAGTATCATCTGTATGTATGTGGATTGTCACAGAGGTAGAGGCTTCTGGGAGGCAGTTTAAGAAAATAAAGAAGAGTGGGCCCAAGACAGAGCCTTGGGGGCACACCTAAGCAGTTAGGGAGAGTGTGTGTGTCTCTGTGTGTGTGTGTGTGTGTGTGTGTCTCCAATAAGGATAGCTTGTGGCCTGCCCTCAAGGTAGGAACAGAAGTGAGGGTGTGTGCATCTCCAGTAAGGATAGCTTGGGACCTGCCCTCAAGGTAGGAGCAGAAATAGCTATCTGCAAAGACAGAGAGCCATGCCCTTTTGATCTTGCCCAGAAAAGGGGTGTGTGTGTACCACATCAAAAGCCACGGTCAGGTCAACAAAAATTATGAACATAATCAGGCCCTGGTCCATTCCACATAGGATGGAGGTGAAGGCTGAGTGAACTTCCGGAAGCCAAGCTGGAAAGGGGCGAAGAATGAAGAGGAGTCACACAAGAGGAAGAGTTGGGAGAGCAGTAGATGTTATTGGAGTTTAACCAAGGTAGGAAGAATTAAGGCTGTCCCAACAGTTACTAGGAAAGGAGGAGTCTCCCCTTTGGAAAGATGAATGACTGTTGCCCCTTTCCAAGCATCAGGGACAATGGCCAAGGAGGAAAAGATGTTGAGGATAGTAGTGAGGAATAGCAATGGCAGGAGCAGAGTTGATGAACTTTAGGGTGAAGGTCATTGGGGTTCTGATCCTTGAGAGGATTTAAAGCTGAAAGGATCTTGAACATGGCAGCTGGAAAGGTGGGTGAGGGATAAAAAAGGGAGGAGAGGGGTGTGGTAGAAAGGGAGCAAGTGCAGAAGATGAAAAGGGTACTGAAGGTGGAGGCAGCAGCAACAGGGTCAGAGAGGGGGAAGTTATGCAACATTTCGTTGCTTTAAAGCAGAGTGTCTGATATCCAAATCCTCAACCTAAAGTGTGGGTCTACCCTACTTCGATTAGAGCTTCTCAGTGCATAAGACTTTTTGCACTTGCCTGCATGTGTAAGTTATGTCTGGTTGATCTGCCATCTCCTACTGCTTATGTCAACAAAGCCGCTCTGGCAACATTCAAAAATCTCCTGCAACCGACATCTGTGTTATGGGTCAGCAGTGGGAGAATAATCAGTCAGAATGAGTCCCAAAGCTATCTACTGTAATCCTCATGACACACCAATGAAAGCTTGCCTTGCATAACTCCTGAGGTTAAATACAGGTCCTATAACAATGTTCATTGTCTATCGGTTTGCAGTTTTGTTGCATATGGTTTTAGAACATCCACCAGTCTTGCTTTTACCTGGGCTCATGTTTCATCTGCAGATTGTTAAATCCGCAAAATGAGGAAAAAAAATATTTAAGCTGAATGTATGAGTTAGTAGAAACAAAAAGTGGAAATTGTTCTACTTGGTTTATTTTTGCTTTAGAAAATGGGATATAAAAAGCTAACCAAACCAAACAACTTCACTAGTGCAGCAGCTGACTGTTGACTATTTACCTAGAAACTGCACAGTTAATAACTAACCTGTCCTAATCTACCTAGTAACAACCCAATTAAAACTTTTTTCCATTAAAATGAAATTGTGTCCCATTTTTTAAATACAAAAACACACAAAAGGGAATAAGTTTCTTCAAAACAAATGCTGTTCCCAGGTTCATTCAAAGCACATGGCATTTGTTACTAAATCTACCTAGCATCAACCTAACTAAAGGAAAATAAAATCTTTTCTAGTAAAGAAAAAATCAATTTTGTAAGCACAATAACCCACCCCAGGGCATGGATTTCTTGAAAATTAATGCACTTCCTGGGTGCACTAAAAGCCACTCAGCAATTGGCCTTGTGCCTTTCAGTTCACCCAGTGCATGCATCGACTCTCCAGAAGCACATGCCTTGTTGTGAGTTTTTGCTTACACAGTGCTATTCTTAATTTTAAGCACTTCACAGTATGAACAACTACAATGTGATATACAATAAAACAGACACAAATCATAATATTGTGCATAAAAGTTAAATCTGCATAGAACATCAAATAATAAGGCCAGGGTAAGCTTGTTTAAAGAGTCACATATAAGACCGCTCCCAAGTTGCCCTCTGACATAATACTGAGACTATATATTCTTAGACAGCTTCATACGGAGAGAGAGAGAGAGAGAGAGAGATTCAGCAGCCCCTGGTACAAAGGGCTCTACCAGGTAGGTGGATGGCCAGCAGTTCATGAAGACAGGAGGGAGTCGACCCAGCCTGTTCAAAGCCTTAAATGACAAATAATCACTTTGTAATCAATTATCTGCTTCACAGGTAGCCAGTACAATTTGCAGAGAACTGGTGAAATATTCTGACCTCTGGCAGAGCTTAAGATCCAGAGTACCCCGTGCTATGTACGTGTATAGTAGCCCTGAATACCCAATAAGAGCTTTAAGGACTGGGGCATAAAATGTAAGATGAGATGAAGTTTAAAAAACACTTTTTTTTCTTTGGGAAGGAGGGGGTAGCTCTGACATCACGTCCCTCAGTAACTTTAGTAATACAAACTCCCCAGTGAGTCAGCTTTGTGATGCTTGTGTCTGTTCTGTCATGCTGGCAATCTGGGTTCATGCCTTAAGCTCAGCAGAGTGGAGGCCAGCAAGAAGACTACAAAGTACCGGTGACTGGAGCAACAAGGGGCATTCAGCGGAGAGCCAATCAGGTGCCCCGAGCACACACCCCGCCCTCTGAGCCACCAATCAGAGTGGTTTCAGGAAGAAGACTCTGGGGCTTTTAAATGCTCAAAACTAGAAAGACCACTGCACTAGCAGCTGGAGGACAATAGGAAGGGGCTCTAGGAAAGACAGGAGCCCACCCATCCTCCAGGAGTTACAACTTATTCTTGGAAACCGCTGATTAGAGTGGCAAGGGGCATTCATGAAGAGCCAATCAGGCACTGTGAGGATGCCCCCCTGCCCTGTGAGCCACCAGTCAGGGTAGTTCCAGAGAAACCACTTCACTAGTGGCCAGAGGACAACAGAAAGGGGCTCTAGGAAAGAGAGTAGCCTGCCCTCCTCTAGGAGCCACAACTTACACTGGGAAACCGATAATCGGAGCAGCAAGGGGCATTCAGCAGGGAGTCAGTCAGGTGCCACGAGCAACTCCCCCCCAAACTACTAATCAGAGCACTCCTCAGGAGCATCCATCTGCCCTTGGGTAGTACATAAGAAAGTACCCACCAGGTGCCCCCCCCATGCTAAGAACACTTGAGACAAGGGCAGCACAGTGAAGGCTGCCCACCAGAGTCAGCCCATTGAGGCAGCCACAGCCGGACACTCTGCTACTAAGCAAGTAGGCAGGGGAAGCAGTAAAGGAGTAAGTTCAGTGACCGGACATAGCAGGAGGAGGCAGGGGTAGGAGGGAAAAAGGGCTTAAAGCAAGCAAAAGTTGGACTTGGAGAAACAACCCGACTAGGGTAGGGGTAAAACAAGGGTTTAAAGTAAGTAAAAAAGGTGGGAACAGGAGAAAAAACAGAGAAACACCTCATCCAGGGTAGTGGTAAAAAAATGGATTACAGTAAGCCAAATGGAAACAGGCAAGATAAACAATAGATATGCAGGGAGTGGTGCAATGCATTGGCTGTGGGGTGGCACTCTTCAGGGAGACATTCTGGAGACTGCGATGCTGTCCCATCTGTGTGAACCTCTCTGGGCTGAGTGAGGAGACTGCTCGACTCCAGGCCGAGTTGACTAGGTTTCAGAAGGCCTCCTCCCTCACCCAGGGACCACCAAGTCTGCCACTGCTGCCTCAAAGGTTGCCAGGGAGGGGGGTGATTGGACTATGGTGGGCTTGGAAAGGGTGAGGGTGGTAGGTCAGAGGTACAGCCCCCAGATGGTGCCACTATGCAACTCATATACTTCTCTGGCAACATGGGACTGTCCCATAGAGGAACCTGCAGTAGTGACCAGGGATGATGTGGGGGTTCTCCATAGGAGAGACCCAAAGGAGGGTAGCAGAGGACCCCTGAGGAGGAGAAAGCAACTTCTTGTGGGGGACTCCATTGTTAGAGGGATAGATTTGGGGGTAGGGCAGAAGGGGGAGAGGGAGGTTAAGTGCCTACCTGGCACTACAGCTTGGAGGGATGGAGAGCGGACCCTGAGTATTGCTAGGGTGGCAGGTCTGAAGGGGGAGCTGGATGTCATTGTCCACCTGGTGATGAATGACCTGGCTAGGGACAAGGCTAGGAGACTGCAGGAGGAGTTCAGGGAGTTGGGGGGGGCCTTAGGCAGGTAGCATGCTCAGTGGCTTTTTTTGAGGTGTTGCCTGGGTACAGTGGGGATGATAGGGTACTGTGTACCAGGAACTTCAACACATGGTTGAAGGAGTGGTGCAGAGAGAAGGGTTTCAGCTACATTGGGGACTGGGGTCCCATCTGGAGGGATAGAGGCCTCTGGTGCTCAGTGAGTGGTTTAAATGCTACATTAGCAAGCATTTAAACTAGCTGAGGGGGTCAGAGGAAACTGTCCACCCCCACAAGCTGAAGTAGTCAATAGGGAAAATCCTAAGGGTGCCTAATGGCAGAAAAACAGTATGGAAAAAATGAAGAAACATAGAAACAGACTTTGACAGCAGATAAGGACCGCTTGGCCCACCTAGTCTGCCCATTTCCCTACCTACAGGATAAGTTGCAGATCCTAGTTAACCAACAGCCTAGTTCTTCTTACCCCCCACAAGAATTGCCTTATGTCTGTCCCATGTATTATTGAATTCTCCCACAGTTTTAGAACCCCAAACCTCCTCAGGAAGGCTGTTCCATGCATCCACCACCCTCTGTGAAAAATACTTCCTCACATTACCCTGAACCGCCCCCCATATTTAAATTGTGTCCCTTGTTCTTGCACATATCTTTTCCTGAAAGATGCTACCCTCTTGGACTTTGTTGATTCCACTGAGGTACTTAAAAGTTTCTATCATGTCCCCCTCTCCCTCCTTTCCTCAAGGGCATTCACATTAAGCTCCTTTAGTCTCTCCTCGTATGGCTTCTCTTGCAGACCCTGCACCATTTTAGTTGCCCTTCTCTGAACTGCCTCCATCCTGTCTATGTCCTTGCGGAGATGGGGTCTCCAGAACTGGACGCAGTACTCCAGATGGGGTCTCACCAACTGTCTGTACAGGGGGATAACAACTTCCTGTTTTCTGCTGGTGATGCCTCTCCCTATACATCCCAGTATCCCCCCAGCCCTCCCTACTGCCTTCTCACATTGCTTGCCAACCTTAAGGTCATCTGATATGATTACCCCCAGGTCCCTTTCCATTTTTGTTGTTGTTACTACTTCCCCCCCATTGTGTAATCTTCCCCTTGGTTTTTGTTTTCCAGGTGCATTACTTTGCACTCCTTTGCATCGAATCCAAGCTGCCATACTTCTGACCATTCCTCCAACCTTGCCAAGTCCCTTCTCATCCTTTCCACGCCTCCTTGTGTATCAACCCTGTTGCAGATCTTTGTGTCAATAGGCAGAGAATACAATAGACAGAGAAAAAATGGGCAGGCTGGGGGAGCCAAGCAGTCCTCATCTGCCAGCAAATTCTGTTCTTATGTTTCTACGCCACTGTGCTTATGTGAATCATCATCAGTTTATTTGTAAAAGGCGACCTTACAAAGCTCAGGGCACCTAAACAATCCATACACAGATAAAACATCACAATTGTCAAAAAAACAAATATAAAACAACCGCTTAAATATAATTAAACATTTCCTTATAAAATCAGTACCATTAGTCCCAATCAGGCCCCATTAAAGGCCTGATAAAAGAGGTGAGTTTTAAGGGCAGATTTAAATCCTTCGATGATCAGGCTATCTCGTATCTGACAAGGCAGAGAATTCCACAGGGTTGGAGCCATAAAGGCAAAAGATCATGCTCCAGATGTCTTCAAACATACCCTGGGAATCTCTAGCAATCCCTCATCAGAGGATCGGAGTGGGTGGGAGGGGCAGTAAGGCTGCAGAAGATCTTGCAGGTAGCGGGGTCCCTGGTCATGTAGGGCTTTGTAGGTCAACAATGCAACCTTGAAGGTTATTGACCACTGTACTAGCAGCCAGTGCAGTTCACACAGCACAGGTCTGTGTGTGACTGGATCTAGGGGCTTCAGTTAACAACCTGGCTGTTGCACTCTGTACCAGCTGCAAGTGGCGGATATCCACCCCTGGTAGCCCTAGGTAGAGTGAGTTGCAGTAATCAAGATGGGTGGTGACAAAGGTGCCTCCTTGCAAATTAAGGAGCTTCCTTGTAAAGAGTGTGCAGTGGTACAGTATATTTAGAGGGTTCTGGAATCGCTTAAAAGACTGCCAATGCAGTACAATTTAAGCTTGCAAAACTCTTCCTTTGTCAATGCACACAGTCATTGGTTGGATCCCACCCTTCCCCCAGCAGCACTGGTGCCAGCAACACCTACCCCATCCCTCCTGATCTTCGATGAAAAGGACTTATTTCCTGGTAATTGAGAGGTACCTCCCTCCTGTCTGATCCACAAGTAAAATGTATATCTTCCTTTGCAGTCCAGTGGTATTCACACTCCAGCCTGATTCCATTAATGTATTGGCAAACCTCATACCAGCCCACTTACTTGGCAACCCCCTTCTCCACCACCAACTCACCCAGCCAAAAGTCCATGTCCATGAGCAAAGACAGAGAAGTCAATTGCACCAACCCTCATCGGTCAACTGTCATCCAACCTGCAGGGAGCAGGCATGCACATATTGTAGAAACAGCTGTTTCTATAGTACAAATGCACGCAGTTTCTGTCATTCAGATGGTGGCCAGCCAAGATGGTGTGAAGAGGTGTATGCCGGTCACCATTTCCATCTATGCACACAGACATGAATGGCCTTTTGCTTGATGGTGGTAGATAGGGGTGCCAAAAGTCTGTGGGCCAGGGATGAACATAGGAGTTTATGAAATATAATGGGGGGCCACCGGAAGGGGTACCAGTAGTACATTAAAGGATGTAATTTTACTCGGGGATCAGGAGGAAGTTACAACTGGATTTGCAAGTGCTACCCATCCTTTAGTGTGAGCTCCCCCTTCCAGAACCGATTCAATTATCCAGTTGTTGCTGTTTGCCAAAAGATTTTATTTATTTGAAATTTGTTAACCGGGTAGGACCCAAGAGCATTCCCATTTTCACGGGGCACCCAGAGATGTAAATAAAGGCAACAATACAGGAAAATAACACAACTGTCACTAAATAACCCTCTCCTCCGAGGCTGCTGTCATCTTCTCAAGCATGGAATTACTGGAGATAAGCTTACTGAGCCCCAATAGCTTGGTACTGTTGTTTCCATAACAGTGCAGGTCTCAGTTTAAAAAAAGTGTCTAGGAACACTGCACCCTTCATTAATGCTCCAATACCCTCACATTTACGCCATGGCACAACCCACCAAATTACTTATATAACAATTGATTTACCTAGGATAGCACAACTAAGATGCAACATCTCATTTTCAGTTAGGTCCCACTGCTACCCATTTCCACAGTTGGGTGCACTGTGAGGTTTTGCCTTGCTCACTACATGGTAGGTTTTAGTCCTCAGGCTCTAAGTTTAGCCCCTCATCTCCTCAAAGCCATTCAGTCCCAACTCCTCCAAGACACTATCTGCCCACACCTCTCACAGGCAGTATCAAACCCCACATGCCGATAATCACAGCAATTCTCAGCCCTGATCCCCTTAGACAATCAACTACTCATAGCCATCTTCACTTCTGCTCCTCCATCCCAGCACTTTTACTCTATCAGCCACAAACTGCACTCAGCATTAACCGCACACACACACACACACACACACACACACACACACACACACACACGAACATAAGAAATAGCCAGCAGAAGGAGACCACCTGGTCTATCACGCTTGCTCAATATGTATTGAGGTTTTGTATTTTACCCTACACCAGTGTCAGTGCCCCCCACCCTCCCTTTGTCTTCATCCCATGACTTCTCTGTGTTTTTCCCAGGCTCTTTTGAATACTCCCACTGACCTGGTTGCCACAACCTCCTCTGGCAGCTCATTCTAGGCTGACACCACCCTTTCTGTGAAGAAGTGTTTCCTCACATCCCTCCTATATCTTCCCCCATCAGCCCTCTGGAAGGACAATGTGGCCCACAACCAATCTTAGTATCTTTTGCCAGTCATTCAGCCTCCCTCCTCAGCAATCTGTATCTACTGCCCACCTGCTTGTTGCAGTAACCCCTCTTAACAAAAAAATGAAAAAAGGTGATAGCCACCGATATGCCAGGTATGCCGGGGCATACATATTTTTTCAGGCAGGGCAACTAACTGCCGCAGCATCACATCCACAAAAAAAGCAGCAGGTTTCCACACACAAAAACAAGCATTTGTCAGTGCCGAATGTTGCTTGCTTGTATGTGCTGTTTAGGTATTTGGAAGTGCTAGTTCCATGCCTTCCTCCCAAGACATCCACTGTGACTTTCCGTTCAGTATTCACAGAAGAGTGGGAGGGGCAAGGGGCACAGCAGTATAGCAGTTGCCAAGGGGGTGAAGAGGTGGACAATAGTCCATTCAAAGGCAAAAGAGTCCTGCAGGAGCTCACTAAATTGAAGGTGGACAAAGCGATGGAACTAGATGGCATACGTCCAAGGATATTAAGAGAACTGCGAAGGGAGATAGCAGTACCTCTGGCAGCCATGTTCACTGAGTCATTCAACACAAGTGAATTGGAGGAGGGCACATGTGGTACCTCTACACAAGTCCGGCAGCAGGGAGGAGGCAGGGAACAATAGGCCGTTCAGCCTCACCTCAGTAGTGGGGAAGATCATGGAGACATTGCTTAAAGAAAGGATAGTGGGGCATCTAGAAGCCATCGGAGCCCAGGACCATAGACAACATGGATTCACAGTGGGGACATCATGTCAGACAAATCTGGTTGATTTCTTTGACTGGGTGACAAAGGAAATGAATCAGAGTGGAGCAGTGGACAACACTTACCTTGATTTCAGCAAAGCCTTTGACACCATCCCATATAGGAGGCCGATAAACTAGCTGGGTAGGCTGGGCATGGGGGAAAGGGTGGTAAACTGGGTTAGAAACTGGCTAACAGACAGGAGGCAGAGAGTGGTGGTAAATGGTGTGCAGTCTAGGGAGAAGGGGTCACCAGTGGGGTGCTGAAGGGATCGGTCCTGGGGCCAGTCCTGTTCAATGTCTTCATTAGTAACATTGAAGAATGTCTGAAGGGAATTTTTTCACCAAATTTTCAACATAGCCATTTTAAGACCTCTGCTCATGAACAGTGTCACTGTGATTTTCTTAATCTGTCCCAAATATTGACTGCGCACACCGAATGCGCCATTGTGCACTACATGAACGGAAACACATTTTGGGCAACATGTGAAAAATGACAGCTGTACTGCTCATAAGGAGGTGTGGTAAAATGGCAATATTGAAAATCTGGAGTGCAAATATTAAAAATTTGCGAACTTATGAGCGTGCATAGGAACTGTGCAACACATGCTCATAAAACAGTCATTTTTAGGAATTTTTTCACCAAATTTTCAAACTAGCCATTTTAAGACCTCTGCTCATGAACAGTGTCACTGTGATTTTCTTAATGTGTCCCATACAATGATTTCGGACACCGACTGCGCCATTGTGCGCTACATGGGTGGAAACATGTTTTGGGCAAGATGTGAAAAATGACAGCTGTACTGCTTATAAGGAGGTGTGGTAAAATGGCAATGCTGAAAATTTGGAGTGAAAATATTAAAATTAGCAAACTTACGAGCGTGCATAGGAACTGCACAACGCATGCTCATAAAACAGTCATCTTTAGGAATTTTTTCACCAAATTTTCAACATAGCCATTTTAAGACCTCTGCTCATGAACAGTGTCACTGTGATTTTCTTAATGTGTCCTCTACATTGATTTCGCACACCGACTGCGCCATTGTGCGCTACATGCATGCAAACACATTTTGGGTGCGATGTGAAAAATGAGAGCTGTACTGCTCATAAGGAGGTGTGGTAAAATGACAATGTTGAAAATCTGGAGTGCAAATATTAAAAATTTGTGAACTTACGAGCGTGCGTAGTAACTGCGCAACGCACACTCGTAAAACAGTCATTTTTAGGAATTTTTTCACCAAATTTGCAACATAGGCTTTTTGAGAGCCCACCTTATGAACACTGGCACTGTCATTTCATTAATCAGTCCTGAAAAGTGATTTTGCACAGTGACCGCGAAATCACCCTTCGGGCCCGATTAACGCCATGACAATGACATGAGGAGGGGTCCCAAAAACCCCATGTTGAAAATTTGGTGCCAAAATTCCAAAAAATGCCCGAGATATGCAGTAAAGTTGAAAAAACCCGATCTATCCCATTATACAGCTTACCGGCATTTCCTCAGTTCGCGGTCTGCTTTGAAGAGTGCAGACGTGTTCCCGGTCCACCGAAGATCGCTGCGCCGAGGTCTGAAGGTAAGTATGGGGTGAGGGGGGTGTGGGGAGGCAGGGTGCGCAGTGGGTGGGTGCGGGTTGTGGGAGGGGGGAATGGAGAAGTGCCGAGGGACAGTTTTTGTATTTACAGTTTTATTTTTTTAATAAGACGACGAGGGACATTTGCCATGCTGGGGTGGGCTCCCAGTGTGGCAGCTGGAAGGCTGTTTGGGGGGGCTGGAGCCGACGGGGGATTGGGCACCCCCGTCGGCCATAACACATTTTGCCACACTGGGGTGGGTTCCCAGCATGGCACCTGGATGCTTTGGGGGGGGGCATGGAGCCGACGGGGGATTAGGCACCCCCGTCAGCCATAACAAATTTTGTCACGCTGGGGTGGGCTCCCAGCGTGGCACCTGGAAGCTTTGGGTGGGCATGGAGCTGATGGGGGATTGGGCACCCCCGTCGGCCATACAGTGTGTGCATGGGGGGAAGGGGAAGGCGCATGAGCATGCAGTATGCGTGCCTGCATGTGTGTGTGTGTGTGTGTGTGTGTGTGTGTGTGTGGAGGGGGGAGCTCTGCTCACTGAAGCGGAGCTCTCCCTTTCAACTGTATGACCACTGCATTTTCAACTGCTGTCATAGACAGCTGCAGCAGTGATTGGGGAGCTGGGGCCGCGCCTGCAGACACACTGACTGAATTGGAAGACGGGTGCCACACCTCTGAAAACTCAGATGATGGCACTATGTTTCTTGCACATGCGTGCAAGCAACATAAAAATCACTCCTCAGTTGTAACAGCTTCCCTTCCCCCACATACTCGGTGTCTGCTGGCGTAAAGACCAGATGCCCAGAAGAGTGAAGTCATGCAATGCCTTCTGGATCAGTGGCTTGTTTTGTTTAACTTAAAATCTTCAAACGCTCTCTAATCTGAAGACTAAGTTAAGCAAAGCCAAGCTGCTGATCCACAGTGCATTTTTTTTTCATAGAACAACTGTCAATAAAGGAACAATGCCCAACAGGGTGGGTGTTATGCTGGGATAACATCCCGCCTTGGGTGGTTGGGCCCGAGGCCACAGGCCGAGGGCATCCAACATCCAAGAAGGGATGTTATCTCAGCATAACACCCACCCTGGAGGGCATTATTCCTGTTATACAATGGCTCGAAGATGATAAATAATGATAGAGAGAAAAAAGTTGTGTTTAAAATATGTTTTAAAGTTAAAAAAGTGAAAATATCCTTCCACTTGAAAAAGTAGTTCCTATATGTCACTGTAATAAATATAGATTTTAGGTTAAATTATTTATTCTGTCATTTAAATATTAACTTTAGTTAGAATCTGGAACATTTAACTGAGCTGTATTTAACTTACATGTGTACAATTGCAATAAATATAAATATATGCCTAAATAAGTTTAAATTTATGCTGCTGTGCATAAATTTGTGCAATTTCACCTATCTAGAGTGAAGCAGATTCACCATCTAATGTGTTAGCGTTGCACTTTTACTCCATACCCCTCACACTGCTCCTTTTCCCCTATACGCTACCGCATCCTTCTCTTGCCATACAATTATGACCCTACTTATCTACGGGGTCCGTAAACTATACCCTTATGTTAACCCTTGTCTGGGGTCACCTGTGCTGTTCTTCGAGTTATTGTACCTGTACAATCATCCTGGAGGGTAGCACCCTATCTGCACAATGTATTATTCTTGCTCTGTGTATGAAATCTTTGTATATATATGTATGTATGTGTAAAAAACAGGTCCTCCTTGTAAATGAGTTCTGCTCAAAGGTGATCGCCTGTACAAATAAAGACTTTGATTGATTGATTGTTGTTAAAATGGAAACTGCAACATTTTACTGAGAATAGGAGAAACCAAGAAACATTATTTTTAGCTTACAGTTCACTAACGTTTGTATATGTTAAACACACACACATGCTGTTTCCTTGTATAAAGAATTGGTTCGTACTGTTGCTTTGCAGGGCTGTGGTGCTATGCGTTCCAGTTTCTGTGCTTGTCTCTGGGTTTGGGTTGCAGGCTACACTTTGCTGCTCCAGTGCAGGTTTTAGAGTTGATGCTTCATTCGATGCTTCATTCTGGTTGCAGGGTACAGTGTTTTGCTCCACTGCAGGCTTTTGCAGTGATGGCTCTGTTTGGAAACTTGATGATGTGGCTTCTGGTGCATTGACCTTGCTGACACCTGCATTGGAGGTTCAAAGTGTGGTACTGCTTCCTGGTGGAGTGCCAGATAGGATCGCACTCCAAGCACTTTCTTCGTGCAGTGTCGGGCCCCGGTAGCTGTGCAAGAAAGATTCCTGCTCATGGCCCATCACAGACATTATTTGTCTTCTCTCTAATTCGGTGTTACTGAGGAGCTGGATAGCTGTAGTGCAGAGGGAATGGTTGGTGTAGGAGTGTGGCAGTCCTGCAGCCTGGCACATCTTCAGCAGCATGGAACCCGGGTAGTTTTTTCCTATTGGTTTGAGCGTGTACCATAGTTTTTCATGTTCCCATGGTCCGGCTGGCTTTCTACAGGGTGCACAAAGAGACATGGAGCGTTTTCTGGTAATTTTGAAATACACTATTTAAATGCAGATACTGGGCAGTGTGGGTGGTCTTTTATTTGGAACATCGCTCCTCTGTACCAACCCCTGACTTTTTTCGAGGGGACCAGAGTGGTTTTTAGTCTTTTCATTAAAGTTGAAGAACATGTACTTCAAGCCATTTTCTGCAGTGTTAAATTCAAAATATGTTAGCTTTAACTGCCATTACCCCTCATAGCCGCATCTTGCAAAATGCAGTTGGAGCGCTAACCAGATGTGGTGGAGCAGTCCTTCAGGGGTGTCTGTGCTCAAGGCCGGGGATTGTCAGAGTTGGCGGAGGTCTGTAGTGCTGGGGGGAGGGTGGTGTTTGGCCTTATGTTTTCTCTCATGGCTCAGGTTTTTTATTTGTGCTATGAAGACATTGAACTTTGAAAGTCAGGATTAAGAGAATGTTTGTATTTCTACTTATTGACGGCTCATTTAAATAGTGGTTGATACCCGCTCTCAGCCCTACGAAGCTGCTGATGCCGTAAAGGTCACCACTAAAACTGACAGAACAGGAAAAAAAAACAACTCCCAGACAAGCTGAAAAAGGAAGTGAAACCGTGGTATAATTTGCTGTTACAAAGGAGCATTTATAACAGCAAACACAAGCACAGTTTCCCTTACTCTGTGCATGCCCCGCTGCAGCTCTTCTCCTCAGCCGCACGTCTTTTTCTTCTGCAGAGGCCTCACCCGCCACTCGGACTCGGCGCAGGCCTGCCCTCGAGGACACACAGACCGGAGGGGCTCCGAGCCGCCAGCGGGCTGCCACCGCACAGCCGAGAAGGGAACCAGGAGGCCGGGGGAGAAAGCCAGAAAGGTACGGGATAGCTGCACAGCCAATCGGAAGGCGACCGCCGACTTTGCCAGCCTCTGATTGGTGCGCCTTCTCCCATTGACTTTTGCTGTATCTTTGCACCACCAAAACTGGTCGAGCTAACTTGTCTTTTACTGAAAAGTTTAATTTCTCTAAAAAAGAGCTGTTTTTGCTGTTTTATTGTGTACTTCTGGGAAATGCCTACTTATCTGTTTAACTAGTAATTACAGTCTTTTGGGTCAATTTTGTGTTGGGCTAGACGCTCAGGCGCCTAACCCCCCCCCCATCCCAGTCTTTGTTGTGCAAATTTTACAATTTAGCACCTCTTGCAAGCCACTGCCTGCAAGTGCTACTTCTGATTGCCCTCTCCTCTGTCCCCTCCCTTCTAGCCGGCCTGCCCTCGAGGACACACAGACCGGAGGGGCTCCGAGCCGCCAGCGGGCGGGCGGCCACCGCACAGCCGAGAAGGGAACCAGGAGGCCGGGGGAGAAAGCCAGAAAGGTACGGGAAAGCCGCAAAATTTTTGCCCGCCCCCACCCCCTTCAGGGTGTTTCTTTTATACACACCTTCCCGCCAAATCTCATCCCCGCCCATAGCTATTCTCCTAGCCAATTCCCGAGCTCATTTCTTCACATCACCTTAGTTTCTTTAACCCTTCCTACCCTCCACCATGCTACTGCGCCTACTACTGCTGCTTTGCCTCTCACCTTCCTTGGATCCAGAAGAGATAACTGTTGGAAACCATACCGAGGTGCTTAGGGCGACCACTCAACACTGTCCCCCTCTACTGTCCCCAGTGGATGCCCCTAAACTCTACATACATATACTACCGCTTCTGCATACTAATCCTTGGGGAATCCCAAAAAAAGGCTCACAACCAGTTTGGAACTCCTCTATCCCCTTGCTACCATACTGGCACTACAATTACTCCCTACGCCTGTCCATTAAGCTGGTAATCTATGATAAAATCGATAACCATGCAGTAGGATCATCACCCACTATATATTGGATCCCAAGAAAGAAGAAAAAACTGCCTGACTGCTCACTACTCCTATCGCTTGGTGCCCTCATCAAGCTAATCTTCTTTCTGCTGGTCTGTGTTGGCACTGTGGAAATCAACCCTGGCCCCACTGAAAGCTCGATCTCTCCAACTGACCTAACCTCCATAAATGGATTGAGTGTTTCTTCACATCAATGCCTGCAGCCTCCTAAAAGTTCTCATCAATACAGGCCTGGGTTGTACACACCCTACCTGACTTTCTGGTTATATCTGAAACATGGCTCAAATCTGCAACAAAAGATAGTGAAATAAACCTTCCCAACTACCAGCTCTTCAGATCTGACCGTCTATCCAGGGGTGGGGTAGCCATCTATGTCAAAGCAAACATCTCTGCATCCTGCCTCAATTCTACATCACAACCAAAGGAATTCGAATGCTTGTCAATTAAAATAACCCTTCCCAACACATCATCCTTTCAACTGATTGGTTGCTATAGGCCCCACTCTGCAGGCCTGAAACTCCTATCCCACCTAGGATCTATACTTAATCTGGGCCCTGAAGACACCATCATCTTAGGAGACATGAACTTGAATTGGCTGACTAATGCATCTGCACCCCTAGTAACCTTCTGTGACACCTATGGATTCTCTCAATTAATCAAAGAACCAACAAGGATCAACCCAAAGAATATTCTCAACAGCACACTCCTGGATATTATATTGGTAAATAAACCTCATCACTATCCCTATGCAGGAGTACTATTCAGTGACATAAGTGACCACTGTCCCATAGCTGCCATTAGATCAACAATCAAGCCACCCAATCCTGCAAAATTCCTCCCACGAAGGTCAAAAAAGAACTTTAATATTTCAGGATATCTCCATGATCTGTGCCACACCACACGTTGACAAGAATTCTATCTCACAGCCTCAATAGAGACAGCTCTTCAAATCTTAAATGATATAATCACAAGTGCCCTCAATTCCATGCACTCCTCACCAGTGTCAGAACCAAACTCAAATCCTGTCGCTGGTTCTCTGACGACCTCAAATCCGCACTGCTTGCCAGAGACAAACTCTGGAAAAGGGCAAGAAAGACAAAGGACCCAAATGACTGGCTTCAATTCAGAAAAGCCAGAAACTCCTGCACAAAACAAGTAAGAAAAGCCAAGGCAGCCTTCTACACAGCTGAACTAGATGCCTCCTATAACAATCCTTCCAGGTTCTGGGGTACCATAAAGGGCATCCTAGGTCAAACTTCTACCCTGTCTTACCACCCAAAATTCAATTAAATAGTATTGAAATCACCGACAAGCAAAATATCTTGAATGCCTTTAACCATCATTTCACTACAGCTGGCCTTCGCCTCTCCTGCAAACCTATTAAGATCATCTCTAAACCTACAATCTTCTGAGGGTCAAAAGGTTGCTTCCACATTCTCATTCAAACCAATATTCTTCAAAGAAGTAGAAGACCTTCTACTCCAGCTAGATACCACCAAAAGTGCAGGTGCAGACTCTGGACCCCTACTTCTAAAAGTAGCTCTGCATGCCTTAACCGCCCCTCACCCACCTCTTCAATCTATCACTTGCCACTGGTTCTATCCTCAATATGGAAAACAGCTCAAGTGTTTCCATTACTTAAGGCAGGTGATCCCATGGACCTCAATAATTATAGGCCATCTCCATCTTACCAGTGCTATCCAAGATGCTTGAGAAGCTGGTAAACCTCAGTTAACTGCCTACCTTGATACCAACAATCTCCTAAACCCAGCTCAATCTGTTCAGATCTATGCATAGCACCATCTCTGCACTAGCAAAAGTCACAAATGACTGGCAGACTGCCCCTAGACAAAAGAATAATACCTGTGCTGTGTTTCTGGATCTAAGCAAAGCCTTGACACTGTGGATCATGATCTTCTAATCTCCTCTCTGAACTCCATAGGCCTTGACTCACTCTCTCTTAAATGGTTCAGATGCTATCTCTCCGGAAGATTACAACTGGTAAAAAATGAAGGTGATCTATCTACCTCTAAACCACTCCTAAGAGGTGTACCGCAAGGCTCCATCCTGGGTCCCATCCTTTTTGCCATTTACATCAACAATATTGATTCCAATCTCTCACTTTCTAATATCCACCTTTTTGCAGATGACACTGTACTATATGTGAGCAATCCCTCACCATCAAAAGCCTGTGAGCTCCTACAGTCTGAATTCTCCATCCTTCAGCACAACCTATTAGAAAAGAAATTATTACTAAATGCCAAGAAAACCAAAGCTATGTTCTTTGCCACCAAGAACTGTTCTTCCACTATCCCACCATTCACCCTCCCACAACTCTCTACCATTCTTGGTGAAAATCTGGAATATGTTGACAAATTCAAATACCTAGGAGTATGGATAGACAATAAACTAGACTATACTACCCACGTTGAAGAGCTCCTGAAAAAGCTAAGACAAAGACTTGGTCTATTCTATAGGATCAAACACTATCTGACCAAAGATTCCAAACAAAGATTAATCCTAGCATCATTCCTGTCCCTCATTGATTATGCTGACTTCCTCTATGGTCATTGCTCCCTCTCCCATCTAAACAAATTAGACACCCTGTATCATAGAGCTATTAGATTCATTACTGACCTTCCTCTAGCACCCATCATTGCTCTCTCTACAATGCAGTCAGTTGGACATCCCTGCAACATAGAAGAAAAAAAATGCTGCTATCTGGATCTACAAAGCTCTGACAAACAAACTCCCTTCCTACATCTCAGACTGCTTCAACCGATCACATCCAGGCCCTACACCTTGAGGATCAACAAACTGATCCTGCTGAAGATTCCTATCACCTGCACCCGTATGGAAGAGCTGCAATCAGTTATTCCCTGGCACTTATCTGGAATTCTATCCAAAAGTCATTGAAAATGGATACACTGATTCCTCTTACATCCTTCAAAAAGCTGTATACCAGCCTAATCCCAGATTCGTGCAATTGCTTCCACAAGGCCTAGTCCTCCCACACCCACCCCTCCAACACCCCCTCTATCCTCCACCCCCCCTCTTTTAAAGCTCCTCCCTATTCTTCTATCATTCCTCTGGTCCTTTCCCCATCAAACCTCATACATATATGCCCACCCATGTACCATTATCCAAGCCTTATCCCTACTAGACTGTTTGTTTTCTCTCCTTTATTAGGTTTTAGGTTTACTGTCCTTTGCCTTGTATATATGTAAATATTTGTACATCTATCTCACTCATAAATGGTTGTATTTGTGCTTATTCAATATCATGTTTTTGTATACAATCTGTAACCTTTTTTGTTATGACCACTCAGGTCCATCTTGTAAATGAGCTATGCTCAATGATGTTCGCCTGAATAAATAAAGATTTTGATTGATTGATTGATTGACTAGAGTTTCTGACTGAAGCATAAAGTCTTCGTAGTATATTATTTAAATCAGTGGAACTTATTGTGGTGATGTCAAGTTGGGTGCCCGTTTAATTTAACCAGTCTGTCCAGACATTTACTGCCCATGTAGTTTGATGTTTTGTTGAGACTTCATTTTGAATGACTTCTATGTCATCCAGTTCACTTTCTGGCTCTTCCAGATGTCTTCTTTTTTCTTTTCTTTTTTTGTGGAACCATTTCTGGGTCATTATTTGCTTTTTGTTCACCAGACTATTTTGTTTCTGTAACTCCCGACAAATGGGGGTTCCCGAAAAGTCTTCCATGAGCTAGCCTAAATGCTTGCTGCCCAGTTGGTGTTCTGCGCTATAGCCATTTAAATGTATTGCCAGAGAGTGCCTGTGTGGCCTCCTTGTACTGTCACTTTAAGAGCTGCTAGTTGCAGTGATAATTAATCTTTTTTTTTAATTATATTTCTTTTTTTATTTTATATAAAGGTAATGTACCTGAGAGAACAGTACAGGGATTACACATTATGACCAATGACATAAACTGTATAGCAGCTGCAGAGTGACAATATACAGCATTTTACAGAAATCCCTGAATCTGGAAAAGCAATGAGAAATACCCCCCTACCCCCCTCACCCAAATCCCCAGGCCCCCATCCCCCCCCCCAGGATGTGCCTTCTATAGAGGAAAAGAAAGAAAAAAAAAGAAAGGAGAAGAAAAAGGAAGAAAGGGAGCTGATTCTGATACATATGAGATGCATAAAGGTATATCAGCTGCCAAGGTAGCTAGAGGTGTACCCAACAGGACATTAATTAAAATAAAGAGCATATAATTTGCCCCATTTCTGCTCAAACGAAACCAGACAATTCAGAGAACTTGCTATTAACTTTTCAGTCTGAAAACAGAGAGAAAGTTCACTGATCCATTCTGCATATGAGATAACCAATTGGTCCATCCAATGCCTAAGGACCAATCTTTTGACAACCATCGAGATTAAGGCCATGTGGAATCTACGCTCCATCACTTGTATATTGGAAAGCTTCCCTAGGATACAAACTTCTATAGTGAATAAATCATCCAGGCCCAAATGAGGGTCTAAGTTAGATTGGATGGACTGCCATAAGGGAGCCACCTTCTCACAATACCAGAAAATGTGTACCAGGTTCCCTTCCACTGTGCCACACCTTGTGCATAGGGTTGAAGATAATCTGTTTAATTTAACCAGTTTAACTGGGGTATAATACATGTTGTTCAATATATGGTATTGAGTGAGTCTATGTCTGTTTTGAGAGAGATACTGATATGTATCTACCCAAATTTGTTCCCAATCTAGAAGGGTATCTGGCAGAAGAGAAGACCAGCATTTGGAACCAGTCAGGGAGTCCGGGAATTTAGTGTCCAGTAGGAAAGAATAAAGCTTAGAAATGCTATGGGCCTTAGTTGCCTGTTCCTGTATCTGGTTTAGGAAGGGTTTAATTTGAGACAGTGTAGGATTGGAGCCGAAGCTGGACGCCACTAGGAGTTGTAACTGGAAAACTTTAAAAATGTGCTTCTGAGGAATATTATACTTGGTCAGAACCTCCCTGGAAGATAAAAGAGAGTTATTCAGGAATAAATCATCAACACAGCAATCTCTCAGCTGAGGAAGCCAGTCTAGAGAAAGCGGGAGACCCCCGATCCTAATATTTAAATTTAGGGTAAGAGGTTAGGAAGTATCTTTCCTGGGAGAGAGATTGAAAAAGTGCCAGCATTGATTCAACACCTTGATAGAAGTGCCAATGACGCTCTCCTGTAAAAGTGGAGGCAAAGTGGATAGGTTATAATTGAGGAGTCTGGATGGGGGAAGGACAAACTCGGTTAGAATCTTTTTCTCAAGTTGTACCCAAATTGGTAGAAACTCATCCACCCTGTGGTCGTACCACCTCCCAATTTTTGCCATGTGGCTTGCCCAGTAATAGAGCATAAAATTGGGAAGACGGAGCCCTCCCTTCGCTTTGGGTAAATTAAGTTTTAAGAAGGCTTTCCTGGCTGTTTACCCTGCCAAATAAACCTGGAAATGGACCTGTGGAAGTGATGAAAATAGGACATCGGTAGGAAAATATTCATTAGGCTAAGTGGGTAGAAAACCCGAGGCAACACATTCATCTTAACAATATTAATACGACCCCACAGCAATAAAGGGAGGGCAGACCATCTCTGAAGGTCTTGTTGAATTTTAATCAATAGATTGTCTAGGTTAAGCTTCCTGAAGAGTTCAAGGTTTTTAGTAAGGAAAATGCCTAAATATTTGAGAGAGGAGGGGGCCCATTTCATACCAAACTGGGAAAAGTTGACCTGAAGCGTGTTGACGTTCAGTGGAAATATGATTGATTTAGCTAGATTCAACTTTTAATTAGCCACCTGGCCAAACTGGGCTATAATGTGTAATATATGTGTTAGTGACACTTTGGGGTTAGTCAAGTGTAAAAGAATATCATCAGCATAGGCCGAGAGAACCAGAGACTGCTGTTGAATGAAACATCCCGTGACCAGTGGAGAATTTTTGATTCTGAGAAGGAGAGGCTCCAGATAGAGATTAAACAGGAAAGATGACAGGGGGCATCCCTGCCGGGTGCCTGTAAATAGCGAAAATTGAGAAGAAAAAAACCCGTTACAATAAATTCTGGCAGTAGGGGATTGGTAGACCAATTTAATCCATTGAATAAAGACCTACGGGAAGCCAATTCTCTTTAATATAATCCAGAGAAATTCGCAATGGACTCTATCAAAGGCTTTCTCCGCATCTAATGATATCAGAGCCATAGGGATTTGAGAGTCCAGGGTGGCTTGAAAAATATGTGAAAGAGTACGCAGGTGGTCTATAGAGGACCTGCCCTGCACAAACCCTACTTGTTCGGGACTCAACAAGTTAAGCCAGACCCTTTTGAGTCTAAGGGATAGGATTTTCATTAGGATTTTAATGTCATAATTAAGAAGTGAAATTGGGCAGTAACTAGCAGGATCGGTTGGGGATTTGTCTGGTTTCAGTATCAGAACAATAGTGGCTTCCAGCAAGGAAGGGTCCAGAGTGGTAGCGTTAAACATGTATTCAAATAATTTTGTGAGGAGAGGGGCCAGTTCTTTCCCAAAAGTTTTATAAAAATTGGAGGGGAAGCCATCAAGTCCCGGATCTTTGTCCAGGGCAAATTCCTTGATCACCTCCTCCACTTCCATTACTGTGATAGGAGTAGTCAGAGCTTCTCCTAGGTGAGTTTGGAGGGTAGGAAGGGGGAGACCCTCCAGAAACTGGTCCACAAGGGAATGAGAGAGGTGGAAGGTACCACTGCCATAAAGTTCCTTATAAAATGACTCAAAAATTTGTGAAATATCCCTAGGGAAAGTTTTAAGGGAACCATAGGAAGATAATAATGAGGGAATCTATCTCGATCCCTCAATTTCCCTCAACCGTAAAGCTAGCATTTTACCTGATTTCTCCCCTTGATCGAGACAGACGGCCTTTGTTTTCAGGAGAGCATACTCTGCCTTGTCTCTTATCCAATCTGAGTACTCGTTTCTGAGTTTCATTACGGTTTCTAGATCAGCTTGGGAAAAGGAGGAGGATAACTTGTTCTCTGCCAACCTAATTTGGTTCGACAATAACATGATCTTGGCCTCCCTCTGTTTTTTCCTCCTAGATGCAAGTTTAATAAATTCGCCCCGATGAAGCATTTAAGGGAGCACCAAAGCAGGTCCTCCCTCTCGACTGAACCTGTATTGGTCTCAACAAATGAGGTGATTAGGGATCTGATATGGAAGACTATGCTCTTGTCTTTTAAAAGCTGGGTGTTTAGTTTCCAGGTGGTATCTCTTTGCACCTGCGGGTTTGGGGAAACCAAAATCCAAGCCACCAAGTGGTCTGACACCACTATGGGCTCAATACCAGACTGAAGTACTCCCGACAGAAGGTTATTGCTGACTAGTATTAGGTCAATTCTGGACCACGTCTTGTGTACTTGGGAGTAATAAGAAAAGAGTTGTCTTTTGGGGTTAAGTAAACACCAAGGGTCACACAGGCTCAGTAAGTCCATAAAATTCCTCAAGGCTAGTTGTGAAGAGGAGAGTGGTTTCAGGGGTCTATAAGATTTATCCAAATCTTGTGAGGGAGCGATATTCCAGTCCCCCCCCCGATTATTAGCATTGAGGGTAAGAGTCCACTCAACTTTTCAGCCAAAGTCATGAGGAAGTCTGGATCCCTCCCTACTGGGGCGTAGATCGCCCCTAGTGTTTTCTTCACATTATAGAGTGAACCTTTCACAATAATGAATCTACCTTCATGGTCCGATAAAAGCTCTTCTGCCAGAAAGGGAATATGCTTCTAACCAGAATGGCCACCTCTACTAGAGGATCACCCCCCTGAGGCAAAAACCTGAGCGTAACCTTGACGGCGAAGCCCTTTGACTTCTGATGAGAGCAAATGGGTTTCTTGCATCAAGAGAATATCAACATTCAGTAAAGCACAGTTTTTGAAAACCTGGTGCCTTTTAGTTGGGTCTCTCACACCTCTTACATTCCACGTAGCAATTTTAAGCGCTGTAACAGTCATTATCTAATATACAGTGCAGCAATGGACTATGAAAATATGAAAAAGCAGACCACCCTAGAAGGCACATCCTGCCCTCCCCCCAAAAAAACATCATTGACCAAATCCCACCCCTCCACCCCCCTCCCCTCGAGACCAGTAAAGAAAAACTGAAGCAGTATAAATTTCAGACATAGTATTACAACCTTTGCCAAATCATGAACTAAGAAAGAGAGACCCCTCCCCTCCCTACCCCCATCCACGTCCCTGAAACTATATACAACTGTTCTCCCGACTACTTCTTGAGAAGAACTGAAAGTAATATTGCTTAGGTCGGGGAACAAAGGCCCAAAAGCCACCACCAGATGGGTGTACCGGGAGGTAAACATGAACCGGTAACCTGAGGAAGTGTCGGCTAATAAGTAGAGAGTAATTCCTTCATAAGTTCTGAGAACTTCCTGGCTGAAAAAAAAACCATCTGGGCTGCTCTTCCCCCCTCTCTTTGGTGTGTTTAGCATCCCACCAGGGCTGACTCTCCCACGGAGCCCCCCCCAAGACAGATAAATCAGATTAAGCCTACAAAAAGACTGGGAAAGATGAGAACCTGACCAAAATCTCGGGGTTATACTGAGAAAGCCCTATTAACCTGGGTTAGATACAACCAGAGCTCACTAGAGAGTGAGAGCCCGCCAGGGTCTCCTGGATTCCGGTCTTTGCCATGAGAAAATAGCCCCGAACAAATTGATGACCGGCTGGTTCATCACCTGCCTCCAGCCTCCCAACTGCCATCTGAACTCCTTAAACCCTCAAGAGAGATAACTGAATTACATTACCCGCATAGGTTCCGAACTAAATAGGGTAGGAGATAATAACCCTGAGACCCCAATGGTAATGCTAAGGATCAGAGTCAGCCCCCCCATCCCAGGGGGCCAACTATAGGCTTCGCCGCCATCAAAACCGTCAGCGGTAAAAAATTATGTTCTCAAATATAGGAGTGTGTTAGGGCACAAGCAGGGTCAGACTGACATCTTGCTAACCCCCCTCCAAAGTGCTCACCCTAACAACAACAATCCTCATTGTCTAATATCAGCCTAGCTCATCCCCTTACTCAAAAAGCCTCTCCAACCCACCAACTACACCTGATGAATACCCCAGGATATCCTTATGAGCGTTTCTGTCCAATCCGCTGAGAAATTATGCAAGCCTAATAACCTGGGCCGGGGAAGCACAGGAGGAACCAGGGGAGCAATATTTACTAGGGGGACCAAAAGGTCCCACCAGACTCACGTCATGTGGAAACCGCCTCTACACCCCAAGTTCCCACAGCCCCCCCCAGCGAGCCGGCCCCATGAACCACTGCACAACCGAGCCCACTCAACCTCCCAACAGACCGCTCCAAAGCCGCCAACCCCACCACCAGAGAATCCAGACAAGAGAGAAAAGAAAAGGCAGAAACAAAAGATGAGAGTCCAAAAATGCAGCATGTAGCAAGAGGTAATGTCTTGGCACTGTCTCAGCGATTCGGCCCGGTTTAAACAGGTTAGGCAACTTGACTGAGAGATCTGCAGCAGAGAGTCCAGACGAGAGAGAAAAGAGGAATCAAAAACCAAAAAAGAGAGTCCAAAAATGCAGCATGTAGTAAGAGGTAATTTCTTAGCTCTGCCTCAGCGATTCAGCCCGGTTTAAACAGGTTAGGTAACTTGATTGAGAGATCTGATGCCGCTTTGTCCGGGGATTCATAGGAGACCCAAGAACCATCAATGGCAACTTGAAGCTTGGCAGGGTAGATCATTTTGTAGTGAATGCCTGCTGCGATCAGCTTACTAACTGTAGAATGAAATGCTGAGCGCTTTGGCCTCGTCTCGTAGGGAAGATCCTGAGTAATACGCAGCTTGGAACCACTCCATAGAATTGCCTGTAATTCTCTTGCCTTTGATAGAACATGTTGTTTTTCCAAGAAGCTTAGAAATTTAATAATGATAGGTCTTGGTGGGGCTCCTAGATCAGGTTTCGGTCTAAGAGAGGGATGAGCACGTTCAATATGATATTGTGGATTAAGAGGGGAAGGCCCAACAACTTTGTTTAGAAACTTCTGGAGAAAGAGATTAATATCAGGGCCCTCCTCAGACTCGGGGAGACCCAGGATCACCAAGTTGTTTCTTCGGCTCCTTCCTTCTAATTCCTCTGTTTTGAGTTGCAGTTTACTGATCTGTTGTCTGAGATGAATGATTTCTGGGACTATCTTTTCCCTCCAGGTCTTCAAGGAGGAAGTTCTGGCTTCCGAATCTCCCATTCTGGTGGTTAAGGCACTGAGATCTCCCCTTAGTGATTTCAGCTCAGCAGAGATATCATCCAATGTTTCCTTGAAAGGAATTAGCTCTTGCAAGAAATGGTCCTCGGAAAGAGGAGTTGGAGAAGTATTGGAAGGGGGTGGTTTTACTGCAGGCCCCGAATTCTGGTTTTTAAATTTTTTTGAAGACTTCTCCGGAATAGAAGGTGGGGTGTGTTTCATGCCAGCAGGCCTCATCTCCACTCCCATCTCAATCTGCTTCCAAGTGCATTAATATGCACAACTCAAGATGCTGCCAAGTACCGAAGAGTGTTATCTATACACTAAATGTAGAATATAACTTTAGATATCGAATTTGTAGGCTGAAAATAGAAGACGGGTGGGTAACGGGAGCTCCACGAAAACGCTGCCTCTAGCTGCACTGCATCACGTGACCTCTCCACAGTGATAATTAATCTGGGGGGGGGCAGAGTGTTGGCATGCTCGAGTCCAGCCCGAGCTGCTGGAAAATATCTCCTTTTCTGCCATCGCTAATTGTGCAGAGGGAGCTCTGCTGAAGGATGTAACTATTTGCTGAAAGTAATTTAGAGTAATAATGATAATGTAGTTTGTTCTAACCTGCCTTCTTTGCAGCAAAGACTGTTTTGATTATCTCCTCTATTTTGGTCCCGAACGGCCGAAGTGGACCAATCAGTAATGGGGGACTCTAAAAAGGAGCCTGCTCATAGGGGCTGTATGGACCCAAAACTGTGGGAATTGCAGTTTTGGACTGTTGGCGCCCTTTTGCAACTAAAGGGGGAGATATTGTTGTGATTGACAGCTGTACTGACCAACTGAACCTTTTGGATCTGAGGGAAAACCCTCGAGCTGTCTGCTGGCTAGTCAGATCTGAGTTGGAAGCTGAGGGAGAAGCAGTTTGCATAGCTCAAGCAGGTATCTGCATAGTTTTGAGCAGGAGAGCTCTGGAAAGGCCTGATTTCTGGCCTGCATGCCTGTTTAGCTGCTCTGAGAGGGAGAGAAAGAGAGAGAGAGAGTCGTTATCAGACTAAATCCGAGTTTGGTGTGAACCAAGTAAGCTACTAAAGGAGGATCAGGCTTTACCTGAGGAGGACCGAAGATTGTGCTGAATGCGATCGGCCTGCCAGAAATCCCTTTTCCCTTCAAAACTTCTGTGTGGTGCAGAGAACTTAGCAATTGTGACCAGGGAGTGCTGTGCCTGGTTCAGTAAGTTTCTCCATGCATATACATGTGCTGTGTACAGAGTGGGGGTCGAGATCTGGTTCCCCACGTTTGCGAACTGTGTTCTGCTAGCTGGAAGCTGTGTCCAGCATAAACGGACTGAATCCATAGTTAGTTCCATGTGGTTGGGCCTTACCATGAGGGCCCCTCAATCCTACCCTGCTGCACAGAGAAGAGTCATTGATGAGAGACCTGCCCAGTGAGCAGCCCTCTGCTTCACGCCTGAACAGGAACGATGCCTAGGTGAATCGTGTGGGCCTTGCATCTCCTGGCGCTCCAGAGAGTCCATCTGCTGTCTCAATTTTCATCCATCCTGTGTAGAGCCTTGGGTATCATGAGTAACCACCATGGTAGCTCCCTGCAACATATAGCTCAATCAACAGTGTGTCACCTGATTGTCTTGTTATCTTTTTCTTCACGAACTGAGCCCTCCGGCTCCGGATTACAATTAGAGTGTGGTGCATGTTGTTTCTTTCCCGCACAGGGCCCCGACCAACTGCAACGCCAGCCTACCCCGGGCAATGGTCCTGGCCCACTTTCCCTCCACCTGGGTACTCAGAGAGTGTGACTGTCATAGGGACTCTGAATGCATGCACAGTAGTGAGAACGATACATTATTTAAACTAATTACCCTGATTACACCCCTCCCTTGTTATAGCCCCCTGAATAAATCAGATCTACTCTTTTTCTGCAATTCCACCAGACTGTGGTTCCAGTTTGTGCTCGAAGTATTGTATTGTTGCCATTTGTTCTGTCTAACCTTCTTTTACAAAGGGTCCCTAGGGTCGAACTGGAGAAAACAACCCTGGTGGTAAGTGCAAACTGCATGGGTGCTTGTAAAGCATATCAGGAGTATTGTGAAAGTAATTATTGAGTATTGTGTGGGCCATTAGCAGGAACAGAGGGGGGTTACAGTGTCCCAGAGGGCTGTGCCCAGGCTAGTTTGACCACTACCAACCCTGACCTCTGGGTGGAGGCACCCGTTTCAGAACTCAGGCTCCTTAACCTGCTGGCAGCCAAGTAGGCAGGGGTAGTAGCCCTTGGGATAGTGCCACCTAGGAGTTACATTTCCATATAGCTTTCTTGACAGACTTTCAGAACACAGCTGCTGTACAGTGATATGACTGAGTCTGTCTGTTGCTATGCTGCTGGCAGCTGGCTGGCACTACAGCTGGGACGTTATGCCAGGATAGCATCCCTGCTGTGGTGGCCAACTGACCAATCAGTAGCCAGGATTCTTTCTTGCCATTGTATAATTGCCCTCATATGGTTTGTTTCCCAATCCCCAACCCGATTCCCTTCCCCCTTGTAGCTTGCATGCTATGACCATCCTTTCATGGCACACAGCAAGGCAAAGCAACTGAGCAACATGCAATAATAATAAAATAAACTACAGCAAATTCGAAGTGCTGCTCTGCCCGCCCCAACTGCTTTAGAGTTAGGGGACAGGACACAGCCGATCAGTCTGCAGCTGTTTTTTTCTTGAGGTACAGTGAGTCGAGTCCAGGACTCAGAGCAGAATGGATGCTGATTGCTACTTATTTTGAGCTTACAGGGAAGTGGGTCAGGAGTCGGAACCTGAACATTTGTGGCACTACCTTTATGGTGTCTAACATAAGTGGTCATACCAACCTGAAGTACAGCAACCCAACCCAGAATGTTCAACTCATAGCTACTAACATTCACTGCCACTAATGGAAAGTTTTGAGCCACCTAAAGTGATATGACGTTGACTTCCAGTCCCCGAGTGCACATGTAAAAGCAAGCCCAGGTAGCAGGGAAATAACCTAATTGTTCTCTGACTCAGAGAAGGAGGGAGGCAGCGGGTGAGGGAGAGAATACTGAGCATGGGATGGTTAGTGGCATGTGTGAGGATGACACTGTCTGGAAAGAGCAGGGGACTGGCTGTGCGGAGGGAGTGGGGGTGTATTCTGGCAGTAGTATTCTAGCTATGGCGTAGCAGAGGGTTGATGCTGGCTGTGGAGCAGCAGGGGGATTGTGGCTATGGGGTAGCTGGGGACTGGTACTGGCTGTGGGGGAGCTGAGGGAGGGGAACAGTGAACTGTTACTAGCTGTGATCAGAGAGCCAATATTGGTAGCAGGGTTATTGTTGGCTGTGGGGAGAGCAGGGGCTACATGGGGGAGGGCAATTGTGGCAGTGTGAGGAGCATGGGGCTGATGCTAGCTGTGGATGTTCATCAAGCTGATACAGGCTGTTTGGAAAGCAGGTGGCTGATACTAGCCACGGAGGAGCAGGAGGCTGATACGGGCTGTTTGGAAAGCAGGTGGCTGATACTAGCTATGGAGGAGCAGGGGGCTGATACAGGCTGTTTGGAAAGCAGGTGGCTGATACTAGCTACGGAGGAGCAGGGGGCTGATACAGGCTGTTTGGAAAGCAGGTGACTGATACTAGCTACGGAGGAGCAGGGGGCTGATACAGGCTGTTTTGAAAGCAGGTGGCTGATACTAGCTATGGAGGAGCAGGGGGCTGATACGGGCTACTGGGGAGAGCAAAGGCTGACAGCTGTGGTGGAGCAAGTGTATGGTATTGCCTGCTGGTGACTAAGACTGGTGGTGTGAGGAGTAGGGAGCTGATGCTGGCTGTGGGGAGAGCAGGGGACTGATTCGGGTAGTAGTCGTGCCTGATATATGTCCAAACTTAATGAGATGACACTCTTACAACACACATCTCACACAGCATCTATATTAATTCCAAAACACTTTACAAGCTTTTGTTACACTGTTACTGGGAATGGGCCAAACAAGATGGGAGGAACTTGAGGGGAAGAAGGGTGAGCATGCAGATATGGTGATGGTGTGAGCCTGCAAAACAGGGGATCAGAAATCATTGTTAGGAGAAGGTAAATATTTTTGTTGAAAAGCCTATATGACATGAAAAGGGAAGGTGGTTTTGGTCACTGTCTGGGGAAGGGAGGGTTGGTAGTACTTTTACAGTATTTGTAAACTGATCATCCCATCCTACGCTTGTTTTGAGTCACAATAAAAAGTTTGGTTAAGGGATCCAACCCTGGGACTCTAGCTTTGCAGCCCTACACATTAACTTCAGTATCACACAGATCCAGGTAATCTTGGCACTGACCAGATTAATTACTCAGGAGGATTGAGTCCAAGATAATGTAGAATGATTCATTTAATTTTAAAAGCAGTGAGCAGCACACCTCTCACCCTCAGGATGGTGAGAGGGGTACAACTCGCTGCTTTTAAAATGAAATAAATCTTTCTACATTATCACAGACTTAATTATGAGTTATTTATGTGGTTAGTGCTGAGACTGCCTGACTCCGTGTGATACTAAAGGTTTAGCCTCTCGTCACGGCACCAGCTCCTTGTTCTGGTAGCTACTTAGTTGTTTCTTGAACTGCACACTAACTACCAGCCCGTCCCATCCCCCACCACAACTTGCTCAGGGTCATGCATTGAGTAAGCTGGTTGAGACTCCAGAATTACAGTCTGGTTCACAAATACCTGGTTAAAGGGAAACATCCCTCAGTAATCAGGCCATGCCTGGGTGTAAGACATGGCCCAATTAGCTTTTTCACAATGTATACTGCATTCATTTTATTAACTTACTGTTGTTGAAATGTTTGTCTCATATCTGGTTCATCCTGCCTCCCTCCTGTCAGCATGAAGTGCGCGGCATGCCCACAACCACCTGCGGCTGTCTCAGTGTGACGTATGACAGGGAGAGCAGCCAGGGGCGCACCCATATCCTGTGTAAATGGAGCAATTAACTCCAGTATCCAAAGTACATGTCCGTGTGGTATACCGAAAGAACAGGTTACTCACCTGTAACAGTAGTTCTAGGAGTGGTATATGTTGTTCATCCACACTGTCTGGCATTGTTCCTTTCCCCTTTAAATCTTGCCGGAAGTCTTCAAGCTGGCTCCTCCCACCCACCCGGGTGGTAAATACCTCGGCTTCGCCCCATGACGCCAGATCTAGCCCACTGAAGCCAGGTTGTGCGCCTAAAGCCGGGGAGAGAGGTAGGATGAACAACATATCACTCCTAGAACTACTGTTACAGGTGAGTAACCTGTTCTTCTAGGAGCGTGATATGTTGTTCATCCACACTGTCTGGCAGACTCCAAGCAGTTCTCCGGGAGGAGGGAGGCAAGGCGCACACCCCTACTTAGGAACAGAGATTGGAGAACAGAGGCCCCAAAACCCGCATCCCGGTGTGACTCTAGGTCAATGTGGTAATGGGTAATAAAGGTGTTTGCTGACTTCCAGGTAGTGGCCCGACAGATTTCCTGGATAGGGATGTCCCTGGAAGCAGCCACCGAAGCAGCAGTATGGCGGGTAGAATGAGCCCTTATCCTGTTGGGAGGCTCCTTACCCGCCAATTCATAGCACAGACCTATGCATGATGTAATCCATCTCGCAACAGTCCGCTTGGCTGCAGGTCTGCAGAAGCGGCTTCAGCATAGGTGACAAACACTGGCGAACCTCTCCCGACTTCCGCCGGCCTTCCTTATAGTAGGAGAGAGCACTGAGGTCCAGAGTATGGAGCCTGTACTCAGCATCCGAGGTGTAGTTAGGTAGTATACCGGCAGAGTCAACACCTGGTTGAGGTGAAACTCTGACACCACCTTCAGAAGGAATTTCGGGTGGTGGCACAGGACAACTTTGTCCCTGTGAAAGACCAGATAGGGGGAGTCCACTGAAAGCGCCTGGAGCTCCCCCGTCCTTCTGGCTGACGTGATAGCCACCAAGAAGGCCGTCTTCCACGACAAGTGCGAAAGCGCAGACTTGTGCATCGGTTCGAATGGCTTGCCCATGAGCTTTGCCAAAACCAGCAAAAGATCCCACGGAGGTGGAGGTTCATGCACCGGAGGGGATATATGATCCAGGCCTTTGAAAAAGTGCCCAATCACCTTTTCCTGAGCCAATGTCGGCTGACCAACCCATGCCCGGTAAGCCGATATGGCTGCTAGGTGCACCCTAAGGGTCGATGACCAAAGACCCTCTTTGGAGAGGGACCAAAGGTAGTCTAGAATGTTAGCCACAGAGCAGGATAAGGGGTCCAGACTTTTGCCCTGACACCAAATGGAAAATCTCTTCCATTTGAAGGCATAACATTTCCTGGTCGATTCTTTTGAGATGCCTCAACCACGGTGTAGACATCTTCAGAAAGACCCAAAGCCTGGAACTCTAGCCGCTCAGGAACCAGGCTGTGAGGTGCAGGGATTGAAGGTCTGGATGAAAGACCTTCCCCTGGTTCACTGATATCAGGTCCGGGTGTGTACACAGCCGCTCCGGGGCCCTGCAGCCGAGGCTGAGGAGATCTGGATACCAGAACTGGCGTGGCCAATCTGGGGCTACCAGGATCACCCTCGCCTTATCCCTCCTCACCTTGAGTAACACCTTGTGGATCAAGGGAAATGGGGGAAAGGCAAAAAAGAGGCCTGGGGTCCACGCCTCAAGAAGGCATCCCCCTGCAGTGAACCCTGCTGAGGGGGGCGGGCATGGTACAGCCTCAGCTTGGTGTTCTCCCTGGAGGCAAACAGGTCCACCAACGGTTTGCCCCAATGAGAGAACAGGTCGTAAGTTACCTCTGGATGGAGAGACCACTCGTGGGATGTCTGGCCTAAGCGGCTGAGAGCATCAGCCAGTTGGTTCGCGACTCCTGCCACATGGATGGCTAGGAGATCCACCTCCAGCCGGCTGACGAAGGTCCATATCTGGAGCACCTCCTTACATAGCAGACGGGAGTGCGTGCCGCCCTGTTTGTTGAGGTAGTACATGGTCGTGGACTTGAACCACTTGACCCCGGAGCTGAGGAGCGAAAGCTGACAGAGCCAGTCTGACTGCCCTGAGCTCCAGCAGGTTGATGTGGCATCGGGACTCCTTGGGGGTCCAGAGGCCATGGGCCCTGTTGTCCCCCATGTGGGCTCCCCAGACCATGAGAGAGGCATCGGTCGTAAGGACGACCGTCGGCTTGGGGCGGACAAATGGGATTCCTTCCTACAGATGACTCGGGACGGTCCACCATTGGAGAGCGTCCCCCATCCTCTGGGTGACTGTGATCAGCTGGTCGAAAAGACCCTGACACTGAGACCACTGGGCAGCCAGCTCCCACTGTAGGGGGCGCATGTGCAGTCTGGCCCAGTGGACCACTGAAGTGCACGCCACCATGTAACCCAGGAGGCGCAGAAAGTCCCGGGCAGGGCGCAAGTGCCCAACCAGAAATGATTGGGCAAAGGAGGAGAGAACCTCCGCCCTGTCCGCCGAGAGCCAAGCTCTGGCTTGACGAGAGTCGAGCTCTGCCCTGATGAAGCCCATCACCTGAGAAGGTACGAGTCTGGATTTGGCCTCGTGATCAGAAGGCCCAAGTGTGAGCAGGTTCGAGGGTCATATCCTGACCTCTCCACCTCCTGAAGGGAGGAACCCGCCAGGAGCCAGTCGCTCAGGTAGGGGTAAATACGAACCCCTGACGTCAGATGGCTGCCACCACTGTGATGCATTTGGTGAAGACTCTTGGGGCCGAGGACAGGCCGAACGGCATGGCTCTGAACTCGTACAGGGTCCCTTTGACCCTGAAGCGGAGGAACCGCTGATGGGACGGACGGATAGGGACGTGGAAAAAAGCATCCTGAAGATCCAGTGTACAGAACCACATGTTTCGCTCCAGAGATGGTATGATCTGGTTCAGAGTTACCATCCGAAAGGTGCGAGACCGGAGATACCAATTCAGGTCGTGCAGATCTAGAATGGGGCGCCAACCCCCCGTCTGTTTGGGCACCAGAAAATACCTGGAGACAAAGCCTGGGTCTGAAGGAGGATCCGGCACTCGGGCCACTGCCTCTTTGAGGAGAAGTAGCGCAATGTCGTCCCGAAGGGCCCGGAAGGTGCACCGGAGCCCCCGAAGGGACCGGTGCTGTAGAAATCAGTGTTGGAGTAGGCCAAAGATGCTGAGGCCAAGTGATAGCCGGGACCGCCGAAGAAACCGGCTTCTGGCCTGCTAGCAGGAGTTGCCGCCACATAAGGTCCTCACAGCATCGACGGATCTTCCGTCGAAGCCTCTCCTCATCCGAAGAGGATGAGGAACGGTGGCAGCGCCTCTTCCGGGAGTGTTTGTGTCCTTTCTTGGGTCGACCGACCGAAGAGGACTTACTCCTCGATCGAGACCGACGGTGTCGGCTTTGTCGATCGGGAGAAACCGGACTCGGTGAAAACCGAGGATCCGGTTCCTGTCCCTCGATCAGGAGGACCGCGGGACGGGTCTCCTTGTCGGGGAAGGAGAGAATAGGCGTTCTCTCCAAAGAATCATCGACAGGTGTCGGTGACAACGGCTCGATAGGGTCGAGAGAAATCTCGGCCGGTTCAGCCGTCTCCTCGACTTCAGTGCCTGGTCCAGACGGAAGGTCTGAAAAACCGGCAGCTGAGGAGGCGATCTCGACCGTAGTCGAGACCTCGGACTGCTCCCGGTCCCAGGAGCGTCTTCTTCGACCTGAAGAAGAAGGTTTAGGATCCTTTTTCCTAGAACGGGAGGAGTGCGAGCCCAAGGGCGCCTCACCCTTGGTAGGGAGAGACTGGCACAAATCCCGAAAGGATCCTGAAAAAGTGGAGCCCAAGTTGAGAGGCACGAAGAAGCCTCGGCTGGCCGAAGCTTGGGTGGCTTCCTCCTTGAAGGCCGCCATTTGATCGAGCTGCTTGGTGGATCCCGCAGCTGCGGAAACCGCCCACCTGGCCTCCTTAGATTTTACTGGTGGATTGCAAAGCTCCGGTCTCCCCTGCTTCAGGCGCGCCTGACGATCCTCCAAAACTGTCGGATGGAAGGAAGCGCAAATGGTACATTGCAAGGTATCATGAACAGTACCGAGGCAGTAAACGCATGAGAGGTTGGGGTCGGTGCGCGACATTTTCTGTCCGCAAGGACACCGACGAAACCCGGGGGACGACTTGTCATCCATGTCCGAATCCGAGTCGTAAACTCTTACGAGTTTCAAAGCGAGAAGATGCGGTGAAAACCGTCGAATTGAATCCAGGGCCTCAATCGCTGCAGAAAAGCACGAGGGAACCTGTATCTTCCAGCGGAAAGGAAGATCTGGCATCATGGGGCGGAGCCGAGGTATTTACCACCCGGGTGGGTGGGAGGAGCCAGTTTGAAGACTTCCGGCAAGATTTAAAGGGGAAAGGAACAATGCCAGACAGTGTGGATGAACAACATATCCACGCTCCTAGAACCAGGTATACACTAGCAGCTGACTACCAGTCTATACCGGTTTACCTATGCCGAATCGACAACACTATTGTCGAAGTTCAGCACAGCGAGATCCCCAATGTCAACAGGCGAAATTTCATCTGTCCAATATTGGAGTGTTTCTCTCAGGAGACTGCGCCCCCAAACCCTCCATGCGAGGGGCTGTGTCCCCCTTCTAAAGATTATCAACTCTGAGTCGGAGTTGATTTGAAGGGGGGGGTAACACACACTGAAAGGGCGAAATTTCACCCTCAGGTCCCCCAGAGTGACAATTTCGAAACCTGTCAAAATTGTCGCTGTGTGGGATTTCGCCATACAGGTTTCGATATTCGGTCGACACACCATCTATACCTGGTCTATATCAGTTTTTCCACCGGAACATGTACTTTGGAAACTGGAGCTGTAACTAGCTCCGTTTACACAGGCTGTCTATGGGCATGCCCCCGACTGCTCCCTGTGTCATACATCACGCTGGGACAGCCGCGGGTGGTTGTTGGTGCACCGCACGCTTCAAAATGGGAATGGGAGCGGGAGCGAGGGAGGCAGAATCAACCAGATATGAGACAAATATTTCAAGAACAGTCAGTTAATAAAATTAATATACCTTTTGAAAAAGCTAATCAGGCCATGTCTTACACCCAGGCATGGCCAGATTACTAATGGATGTTTCTGTTCAATTTCTCTTTCCCAGCATCCTCAGGAACACATAGTGAGTAAAGTAAATGTGAGAGTCAGTCCTGGGACTCCAGATTCATAGTGCTTCATACTAGTCACCATCCCATGTTGCTCCCCCCCACCACCACTCACTTGCTCAGGGTAACACAATGACTAAAGTGTCCTAACTGCCAACCCTAGAATGAATCCTGCTATCCACCCACTTGTCTTTTGTCGCTCTTTTTACCAGTGCTTAGGATGCTGGACTCCCCTTTGCTGAGTAACCCAAAGTTGCCTTTTCATCTCCTGGCTACTTCTGAGTGGCTTTGTTCATGTGTGGTAGTTTGCAGATTGCTGTGCTGTGAGCCCCAACAGTTCACGTGTAACTCTGATATTTTTTTTGGTTTGTTTTGCTTGCTGACTGCCAGGCATTTCTTCCTAGTCCACTCACTTAGCCCAGAGGAAAATTAATAAGAAATAGTCCTCAACCTCAGTCTATCATTTTTAGGCATGCACCACACCCAACCACAGCAATGCCCCCCACAAAGCTTTGCCTCAGGACAGGGCCTTGTGTTCAGCTCCTTCGACAGATGTCAACCACAAACCCAGTCTTGCATTCTGAGGTGCCTGAAGCCATCCCCAAAGGTTTGTAGCTGGCTCAGTGTGAGGGTGAGCAGTGGTCTAGTTAAGCAATAAGGTACGACCAGGAGTTATGTTAATGCTCTAGTTAATCACCCCCTGAGGGCACAATGTGGTACAAGGTGCAGCCAAGTGCCATATGCCTCCAGGGGGTGATTAACTAGAGCATTAACATAACCACCTGGGAGTACATTATTGCTATTATAAAAATTGGGTTTTGAAAAAATAAGGCAGATTGCAGTGTTTACTAATTGTTTTTCACATTTTACATGACATTTTATTAAAATTGTCCCTCAGCAGCTGTTTCACTGCCTGAGCATGATCACGTCAGTGGAACCACAGTCCCATCATACAGCCCTCAATCCAAGAAGTTTTTGAACTGATCTCTGTGCATTAGGGACCTCTTAGTTCATTTGGGGGTAATCTTGTAGTGCTTACTGTTGCTGTCTCATCATTTTCTGTTGCGCTTCACAAGGTTAGATGCAATGGTGTTATGGCCACGCACTTCACTTCAGGGGATGTTAGGACAGGCTGGTGCTTGGGACATATGGGAGGCATACATGAGCAGATGTTAGGGATGCAGCATTGCCATGGTAACATCTGGTGACTTTTTTTTTTACCTATGGTATAAAAAAGTTTAGAAAATGGGCCTTTTATTTCCTGGCATCTGATTGGCTAGTACCCTTGCCAGGGGGGTACATTAACTTTCAATAGATGCCCAGGAAATAAAAAGTCCCAGCCCCAGTGTCCCCTCACCCACTCGGGTATCCCTCTGCCCAGCCTGCTTCCTTATTGGCTGAAAACATCAAAACTAATTTGAACTCGCCGCCATTTTTTCTCTCCTGCTTAGCGAGAGATACTGGCCCCCAATGCACTGTACTTCACTATGAGCGGTCTCACACACACAACTTCAGCTGAGCTTACGTTTTTGTTGTTGTTTTTTTCCTTTTTAATTAAATATAGATAACCCGACTCTGGCTGCTAACTGCGCTCTCCTTCATTCATTCTCCACCCACCCGCTCGCCCCCAAAAACAAAACGGATGTCATCATCCCACAATATTTTTGTTGTTGTTTTTTGCTTATTTAATATAGATAACCCAGCTCTGGGAACTGACTGCACTCTCCCTCATTCATCCTTCACCCACCCTTTTGCTCATCCCTGAAAACAAAACTGAAATCATTTGTAGCGGGCAGCCAAGAGAGGCAGGTCAGCTTAACCCTGCCCCCCATGGAGAGAAGTGCTTCCCTCAATCTCTCTACTTGCTGTATGCACTTACTCACACTGGCAATCGGCGCCTATATCACAAGAGAAGTAGAGCTTACAATTGTCTTTTCTGTGTCTTGCATTCCTCTCACTTCTGCTGACAAGGAAATAAAAAAAAAAACACTGGTAGGAATTCAAACTAAACAAGAAAGGGATAGAATATTAATGGGACTGGTGTGGGAATGAAACAGCACACTACCATAGGGACTACTTTACCTGAAAACAATAAAAAATGGAACTGTAGTCATTTTATAGAATTACTTCACATTTTTCTTTGCAATCCTATAAAAAATGACAGAGTAAGTCCATTTTCTAAGTGCAATAAAACCCCCCAGGGTGGGCGGTATTGGGCAATACCGGACCTTCCAGGGGCTATAAATGCCCTCTGCCTCGCGCCGGGCCTCATTACTACGCCCCCTGGCTGGTCCGCATTGCCTAATACCGCCCACCTTGTCAGGTATTTTTTGCTTGCTTATCCTGACAGCAGGAGCATTTGGTACAGTACCAGAACCCAGCCACATGAGTTACTCTACATTTATCATGCAGTTCTTTTTTTTTGGGGGGGGGGGTTGCATCCTCTGGGTTGAGCTACTGTGTGATGAGGAGAAAGACGGTAAATAGTATAGGTGTTTTTGAAGGATCACACCAGAGGGTACTGCAGAGGAAAAAAAAACGAACATGTACTGTAACATCATAAACAACAAGTAACTGCTTAAAGTTACAACAAAGAGGAGCTACTTGTTTTTTATTCGTTATTTTCAATAGCATCCATCCACTAGCTAATGCTGTATCCTCATCCTCTCTCCCTATATAAAAAATGATTTCAACAGCAAGAGAACAGTCTAGGCTGTCATCTGAGGAAGATAGCACTTTCGCGATCATGGTCAGGGAAATTAAATGAAATTTCTTTTTATGATTTTCATCCCTGGGATCGTGTGTGTGTGTGTGAGAAGCAGCAAGACAATACAGATGTTTTGCAATGATCTCAACACAAAGTGTGCCACAGAGGAAAGAAAGACAAACAACAAATAAAGCTTTAAAAAACAGGTAGATCTTTTTAAGTTACAGCAAAGAGGACCTGCTGTTTTTCATTCATTATTTTCTTTAGCGTCTGCCACTAGGTTTTTTTATGGAATCATGAATAATGTAGGGCCTATTATATTAATGCTCCTGTGATCAGACTCTATAGGTATATTAATAAATGATTATCGTAAGGCTGTTGAGATGTAATCAGCCAATCACACTGCTCCCTTTGATATGCCTTTTTTATAATAAGAAAGAGATGCTGCAACACAAGAGGGCTATTGAGAGAGAGTATGCAAAACAATTGGATATACAAAGAATGGGGCTGTAAAACAAGGGTACTATTAAGGGTTTACAAAACAAGGAAGGGCTTAAAATTTGCATTCGGGTTTGCTGGACAGAATTATCCCCCCAAAGGGGTAAACATTTATGGGGGATGGATAGGGGATTTCCTGAAACACCTCTGCAGACCTCCGTCATACTCCTGCCACTCATAATTTTTGAATGTATGTTTGTAACCCCCCTGCAAATGGGGGTTCCCAAAAGTCTTCCAGGAGCTTGGTTGAATGCTCCAAGCCTGGATGGTGTTCGGCGTCTAAGCCGTTTATCTGTGAGTGCTTTTAGAGCCTCTGGTACTGTCTCTTTAAGAGCTGTCTGCCTGCAGACATAATTAATTTGGATGGGGGTCTGTGTGTTTCCCTGCTTGAGTCCCACTCGAGCTGCTGTCAAATCGCTCCATTTCTGCCATCACTAAGTGGGCAGAATGAGCACTTTTCAAAGATATAACTGTTTGCCAGACATCATTTAGAGTAATAACGAAAATACAGCTTGTCTAACCTGCTTTTCTTTGCAATCAGAACTGTGTTTGCCTAGTCCCCCATTCTAGTTTTGAACTGCTGAACTGGACCAATCAGTGTGGGGGGACCTTTGAAATGGAGCCTGCTGCTGGCAAATCAGAACTTGGACTCTCATTGTGGAGCCAGCCACCTATGTACTATATGGCCAATGCTTCTGGGAATTGTAGTTTGGACTTCGGCGCCTTTTTTCCACCAACAGGGGGAGTTTACTGTGAGTGACAGCAAAACCAGCCAACTGACTGGGAGGAACTCAAAGGAAATGCCTGGCTCTGTCTACTGGAAGGATCAGATGAGTTGTGACTGTGAAGAGGGAAGGCGCTCCGGGCTCCTGCGCTGTTGAGTTTTCGCACGGGAAGCTCGTGTGGGGCCCTGAAGTTCGGCCTACAACTGTTTGTGAGTGCCAGTGTGGACTGAATCAGAGTTGTAAGGAGAAAGAAGCACCAGAAGTGAGGAAACCAGGCTCACCCTGTAGAAGACTGGAGAAATTGCTGAATCGTGCTCGGTCTGTCAGGAACTGAATCTGCTGTGTGTTCTCCCGGGTATTGTGCAGTAATTGCGATCGGGATAGAGAAGCAGCCTGCCTGGTATAGTACTTTCCTTTTACATATAAATGTGTGTAGTGCTTGTGGGGAATCGCCTTTCAAATCCCCAGTACAGTGAATAGAGTGCATGAAGCTGGAAGTAAACCCCAGCTTAATCCAGACTACATCCATTTGCTCTAAACTGCAGTGGGGTCCGGTCACAAGGACCTTGTCCACATGGTCTGCTCCTCCTGGCAATCCAGGACAATCTGCCTTCTATTCAGTTTCAGCATTGAATTTGTGAGTACAAATCAGGGTAGCTCCCTGCCATCATCTAATTGAAAGTGTTCCATCTGATTACTTTTCCTTTCTTTCTTCACGAACTGAGCCTAAGGGCTCCGGATTACAAAGTGGGTATTGTGCATGCATTTTCCATCCTCAGGGCCCCAACCAGCTGCACCAAATAGGCTAGCCTCTTATTGCCTGGGTACCCAGTAAGAGTGACATTTGGGACTCTGAAATATGTGCACAGTACTGTGATTATTAATGTGACTGAATCAATTAACCTGATTTCCCCCTGTCCTTGTTACTATCCCCTAAATAAATCAGATTTGGTTGTTTAGCAAAGTTACACTGCTTGAACTGTGTGTCTACGTTGAATTACTGTACAGTGGTTATTGTATAACTGCATCTTACTTTACAGGGGGTCCCCAGAGTCAAGCTGATTGAACCAATCCTGGGGGTAAGTGTATATTGCAAGGGTACTGTGATTGATTTGTGTGGGCCACTAGTGGGAAGAAAGGGGGGTTGCAGTGACCCAGAGGGCTGTGACCAAGTCATATCAGACTGTCTTAACCCCAACCTCTGGGTGGAGGCACCCGCCATCGGATCCAGGCCCCTCAACCTGTTAGTGGCAAATCAGGCAGGGGTAGTAGCCCTTGGGATAGCACCACCTAGGGGTTGCATATTAATATGCTATTGCTATTTTATTAAGGTGGTTCCAGTATTGTGCAAAAAGTACTCCTTTTAGAATTCTGGTATTTCAGGTGCCCATGCTGCACAAAGCTCCCAACGCTGTAATAGAAGCATTCTAAAGAACTGAGTACTTTTTCCAAAAATACTGGAAGCACCTTACTAATATAGCAATAGCACTTTAACATACATGTACTGCATAATGCCCGAGTAGTCAAGATGTGCAGACTTTCAGGTCCCATACAAATTTTGGGAGTGAAGACAATTTAGTGCCTCTCCCCCCCCAATGCAGGAGCTGTGCTCCTCCTCCCAAAGAGAGAGCGCGCCTCTCATCAAAAACACAGGAGCTGTGCTCCTCTCCCCACCACAGGAGCTATGCTCCTGTCCCCACCACAGGAGCTGTGCTCCTCCTCCTCCCCACCACAGGAGCTGTGCTCACCCCCAATACAAGAGCTCCTCTCCACAGCCCCCAAACACGGAACATTTATTACTAAAGTATAAATTAAGTCACTGCAAACATACTTCAGTTGAAATGATCGTGAGGCACTAGCATCTGCTGAGGTGTCAACCACACACCACGGGGTCCAAAAACAGGAATAAGCTGGCAATGGCAAACAACTTGATCTTCTGGAGTAGTGGGACTAGACACAGGGTTGCACCAGAGCAGAACAGGAGCGACCTGTAAGCAGGCAGCAGAGGACAAAACACAACAGGCATCAGGTACAGGAGCTGGTCAACAATGGTCAGTGTCAGCTGTCGGTAGGCCATTAGGCTGGATGGGAGCAGGCAGCACAGTATGGCAGTAGGAGGCAGTAAAATTTCTGAATGGTGAGCTCGGTGAATGTGTTTGGTTTAGGCAATACCACAAAACTGGAAGGGAAGAGCGCCAACTGACAGATTAACGCTGTTGAGAGGGAGTTTGTTTATCGGTTAATTTTTCTTAATTGGAGCAAGTGACCATGAGGTCTGGGGCATCGTGTGAACAGTCAGGGGGCAGGAAGAGTAGGAACAGATTGCTGAAGATGGGGGTCAGAGTCGATCAGAGGAGGCAGCTAGTGATCACATTCAGCCCTTAAATCATTCACTCATCTCTCCCAAATTTCATGGGAAGCAGCACAAAGATAATAAAGGTTTGAGGTTATACTTTACAACCACAGGAACTACATGACCCCCTCCATGAGCAGAACAGAACCGGGTTTATACAAATAAAAAGTAAGTCCTGGCCAGAGTAAGATGTTAAAGCATTGTTCCTCTCCCAGTGTGTAGGCCTCAGGCCCTGCTCTCACAAGGACACCGGTATCTCTCTCTCTCTCTCCACCCAGTGCACCATGACCTAAATCAGTCTGGTGCAAATGCACTGGCCCAAGCAGGATTAGAATGGAAAGCACAGAGGCACACTAACTTCACCTCCGGACATTGTGTTTTTCTTACAGGGGTACCGATTTCGATAAACAAATAAAACGTGTGCCTCTTGCTGCTTCACTACTAGTTTTCTTGCCACTTCTCTTGCATCAGAAACCACTGGTTCCTGTCACCGTGCCTGCGTAAGAGCCTACTTACTGCTACTGCGCATGCCCTGGACTGGAGAGCATGTAGGCAAATTTTGTTCCTCTCACCTACTTAGATCCAAAAGAAACCAACACTGCCGGTCAGTACAGCGAGTTCGGTGACTCACTCCTTCTCACCCAGATACACAAGAAATTGGTATGGCTGCTTCCGCAGCTCATCCCGCTCTCTCACCAGTTTTTTTTTTGGGGGGGGGGAGACAGGGAGCACTCACAGATCCAGCACAGCTTTTCTATGTGGCTGAAAGCCGTATGTTATATTTGGCTCCCCGGCCCTCTCCCGAACTGCAAATAGAGTAAGGGAGCACACAGCCAGTCCATGCATGGGGTTGAGGATTCCAGCAGAGGTGGTGGTTAGTCCTTGGGCAGCAAGAAGGGGGGCCCAGTTCTAGGCAGGGTGATCAGGGGAGAGGCTTGAGTGGGAGCTGTTCCACCATGGACAGAAGGGGGGGGTGGCAGATGCAGATCAGGGTTGTGGAGTGGTAAGTAAGTAAGTAAAATTTATTTATCAAGCACCCCATCACAGAGGCTCTGGCTGCTGTACGGGCAGGTAAAATTAGAAATGCATAACATACATCAATACAATAGCATATATCAGCAATACCTAAATAAAATCCTTATTTAAAATAAACAATTCAGCAGTCTACTATTATTAGAGACTCACAGGCAGTTGACAAACACCTATCTAAAAAGATGTGCCTTCAGACCCCGCTTACACACCTCCACTGACAGGGTCTTCTGCACAGATCTTGGAAGCAAGTTCCACAGGGCCGGGTCCGCCATCTCAAATGATCAGTCTGCAGAGGTCTCCATCCGGTCCCTGGGAACTGCTAGGAGGCCTTCGGTGGAGGAGCAGAGCGAACACACAGGATAGACAGTCAGAAGATCACTCAAGTAGTCAGGACCCGGTCCATATAAAGCCTTATAAGTGAGCAAGCCCACCATGAAGGAGATTCTCCATCTCACTGGCAGCCAGTGCAAGTAGGACCAAGGTTACATGACAAGACCTCAGAAGGCCCATCAGCAACCAGGCCACTGCGTTCTGCACCAGCTGCAGGCGACCGAGGACCCTTTTACTGACCTTGAGGTAAAGAGCATTTTGGTAGTCAAGGCTAGAGGTTACAAAAGCATGTACCAGTGATGGTAGGTCGTTAAGTGGGATTAAAGCTTTGATCCAGGCAACATTTTTAAGGTGGTAAAAACCACTCTGGACGATGGTTGACACCTGAGCCTCAAGTGTCAATCCATCATCAAGGATGATGCCCAGATTTTTCACCTTAGTAAATGCAGCCAAAGGGCTAGGGCCAAGGAATAACCCTGTTCCCATCCCAGCAGCACCCACATCCTGCCAGTGACCAGGCTCAATCACTAGCACCTCCGTCTTGCCAGGGTTGAGTTTTAGCCAGCTAGAGGACATTTAGTCCTGGATCTCAGTCAGACATTTATTAAGCATCTCCATAGCTGGTCTGTGGGTGGTCCGAGCATAGGTGGATCCAGCTCTAGGGAGGGTGGTGATGTGGTGAAAGAGGCTGGTCTGGGGAACTGGAGACTGGTTCATCTCCAGGGGGGGTGCTTAGCTCAGGTTTAATGGGGCTGTTCTGAGGCAAGAAGTGTGGTCCATGGGTGGAGATCCAACTGCAGGGAAGATGGTTGGCAGTGGCAGATTCAAGTAGGGGGCTGTGGAGGATACTCCTACTGCAGGGAAGTTTGTTGGGGGGTCTCATGCTGAATTGTTAAGGGGGGGACTGGTCCACTGGCATGAATAGTGATCAAGTGGGTGTCTAGCTACTGGTGGTGGATGCAAGTTCTGGGGCTATGAAGCCTCAGAGGCTGCACTTAATACCACTGGGAAGGGTCTGCCTCCAGGGAAGAACCTAGTGCCACTGGACAGGATCTTTCAGCCTGGAGGTACATTAACTGATCCATTTGGGTGGGAGACTGCTACAGTGCACTGGATTATGTTTGATTACTGGCACTAGGCTGGGAATGGTGGTCAAGATGTATGGAGGCTGGTTAAATGGTGAGGAGAGACTGGTCCATCAGGTGGTAGGAAGGTCAGCTAGGGATGGGAGGCTGATCCAACAGCTGGAATGGTGGTCCTTCTGATTGGCTGGGATGGGGAGGCTAGTAAAAGGCCTGAAAGGGTGTCCCAGGTATAGGGTGCCTGGCTGACTGTGGAGGAGGGGCTGATCAAAAACTAGGTCAAAACCGCGTATACAATATAGCACAGTCTAAGACCTTGCAGGCAAAACTGCATGGGTAAAGACAGCACTGAGAAAAAGCAGCTACAGCAGAGACAGTGCAAGCAAGGCTGCAGAGAAGTGGCATCGGGCACCAGACTTGGGGAACATGAAAGTTGAGGGGTTGCCATTTTTACTACGGGGGAGCACAAGTGGGAGGGGTCAGAAAAAACTTGGAGGGGGCACATTTACTAATAAAACTCTGTGGCGGAAGCAACTCGGTGGAAGGGGGGGTGGCCGTGGAAACACAGTTAGGGACCAACTGCACAAAAAACTCCAACATGCCCTTTGGTAATTTTCTATGCGGGGGGGTGGCTTTGCCCCCCCCACACACACACTTTATATATACATCCTCTGAAATGCACTTAACACCACACAAAAGAAAAATCAGAGGTATCAGGTACTGCAGACTTGAATCTGGCTCCATTGGCAGTCCCTAGCACTCACAACTCATCACACTAACCACTAAGCCACAGAACCAGCTTCCTCACCCGGTGCACAATGCCAATCTTAGAGTGCTCAGTCTAAGTGAAAAGAGCTACCCGTATAGTGCTATTATGCCCACACTATAATTCCCGAGTAACTCTTTTCACTCATGCTATTTTCACCTCGTGATTTTTACCACGCTGTAACTGACACACACTTTTGACCGGCTACCGCTTGATCCAAGATCTGGAAGGGTAATCCTGCTGCTGTGAGCCTGGTCTGGGGCCTGAAAAGATGGTCCTGGTGCATGGAGAAGAGGCTGTAAGAATGGTCCAGTTTCCTGGCTGGAAAGGGTGCTCAAATTGCAGGGAGACTGGTCAGCTGTGATTTTGAGGCTGGAAGGGTGTTTGACTGATAGTTGAAGGCTGGACCTGGAAAGGTGGTGCAGCTGGTGGGAGAGAGATCCTAGGCTTTTCCAGACCAGGAAGAGTTGCCCAGGTGCAGGATGAGGGTCACCTAGGGGTTGAGGGCTGGTTCAGGGCCAGAAAGGGAGATCCAGGTGCAGGGAGGCAGGTCAACTTCACATGGAAGACTGGTCCATTTCAGTGGATTCTGTTTGATTATTGGGCCAGGACCTGGAAAGGTGGTACAGGTGCAGTAAGGCAAGTCAGCCATTGAGAGGTTGGCCCCACTGGGCTAGAAGGGTTGTACTGCTGCTGGTAGGCTGTTCTGGGTTCTGGTGCAGGGAAGAGAGTATGAAAGAGTGGCCCAGCATCTAGAAGGAACATTGGCGAGGGTGCTGGACGTGTGGTTCAGGTGCAGGGAGGAAATCAGAATGCTCCACTTCTAACCACTGTTTTAGAATGCATTTCATCATCACCTACTTTGGCTTCCCATCATATTTTATAGATCTTCTATGAGAATTATATCCTGTCCCTATGGCCTATGTTAAAATTAATGGCTTTCTTTGATCAGATCTTTCTGTTGCAGCAGGAGAACAGGTAAAAATGTTCCTTTCCCCCTCTTCCTTATGCCTTATACAGTGGAGCTGGCCAGGATGCAACAACAAAACTGTATCATACTGGAGCAGAGTTGCTGCAGGAAACAAGGCAATTCCAATGGAAGTTGATCCCTTTTGTCATGCAGTGTCATGCACAGTGTCACAGAACACTGTGTTGGAGCCTGACCAGCTCCACTATACCTTAAACTGTTACTCCGGGCCCTTCAGGAAGATCCTTAGCTATCCTGTGTACATTTAGGGGATAAGCACTGGATTGGTTCAAGAGTGTGGTGATTCCATGGGGGGTACTGCAACGCAGGGGATTGTTCCATGATGATGCCAGGCCCACTTAAACCTTTCTCTGAGTGGAGGCACTGTGCAAATATGTAAAACCTTGGATACAACTCCCCCCCCCCCCAATCTGGAGTTTGATGAACGAGGCCCGTAAAGGTTGTTTGAGCCCCATGGCAAGGGTAGTAACTGCAACATCCACAATGACTCAGTTACAGTTCTGTCCAAACTGAAATGGCTTAGAAACTCATTGCCACAGTCAGAATAGCCCCAACCTCAATGCCACAGCTGGACTTCCCTGGCTCCTCCCCCTAGAATGGGTTGTTAGTGTGACAGTTGGTAGCTCATATGCCTCTGGGACAGAGGGTCATGGGTTCCAGTCCCACACTAGGACTGGGCTCATACCTAAGCATTGGCACCTGAGTGCAGTATTGGGGGGAACTGTACTGTCGGGGTATGTTGTCCTTCAAATGAGACATTAAGCTATGGTCCCTTCTACCCATCCTGATGCTGTCCTGTGGGTGTTCAAGTGGAAGTAAAAGAATGCAAGGCACAATTTTCAAGAGTAGGAAAGTTTCCCCGGTGTTCCAGCCAATATTTCCCTTCTCATAAAACTGGTTCATTCAATTGTCCAGGGCTGTGTGTGGATCTTGATGTGTGAAATGGATGCCACTATACATTCAGTCACTTCACTACCAGTCCAGCATTGCTTGTAAAGCACTTTAGGATATAGTGGGTATGAAAAGTGCTATATAAATGCTAACTCTTCTTCTTCTTCAAAATCACTTCATCGCTAGCATGCCACTAAACACAGTGCCCCTGCTGGAATGCTTCCAAGCAACCCTATCCCCTCCATGCATCCTTAGGGCAGTGCCCCTACAGTAATGCCTCCAAGACACTCCCTTTCCAAAATGCAATCTGAAAAAAACATGCCTGCCAGAACCTTGCCAGAATGCCCCTTATGTCCCCATGCACAATAAACAAAGTGCCCCTGTTGTAATGCATATCCAAATAAGTCTATGAGCCTATATCTCAGTGGCAATGGGTCACAGTCATGCAGATGACCCAGTTCCTGTATGTTGAAAGGCAGAGGAGGCCAGCTGTTGTGTAGCAGTGCACCATCCCCACAGTTTCAAAGTTTAGGTCTAGCCCCTGCTTCACAGCTCTGGTCTCCCCTCTTAACCACACCCCAGCCTCACAGATTTGGTGTACCGCCAACCCCCTAGATCCATCCCCAGCTTTATAGGTCTGGTATACCCCCCAACCCATCCTTCCGGTTTGGTCTACCCCGCAACCTCCCCAACCATCCCCCCCCCCCCCCAGGTCTGGTCTACCCTCCAGCTTCCCAACCCATCCCCAGGTCTGGTCTACACTCCAACACCTCTGACACATCCTCCCAGGTCTGGTCTACCCCCAACCTCCCTGATCCATCCCCAGGTATGGTCTACCCCAAACTCATCCCCAGGTCTGGTCTCCCCAACCCCATCCCCTCACCCTGGTCTGGTCTACCCCAACCCCTGACCCACTCCTCCTGGTCTGGTTATACCCGACCCACTCCCTTTGGTCTGGCTCCAATCCCAGGACCTACTCTCTCTGGTCTGTTCCCACCCCCAATCTCCTACCTATTCCCCAGGTCTGGTCTACTCCCCAAACACCCTACCTATTCTCCCAGGTCTGGTCTACCCCAAGCCCCTGACCTATTCCTCCAGGTCTGGTCTATTCCCAACCCCATGACCCATCTCCCAGGTCTGTCCTACCCCCAACCCCCACACATTCCCCAGGTCTGGCCAACCACTCAACCCCCAATCCCTTAGGTCTGGTCAAATCCCCAACCCCTACCCTGGTCTGGTCTACCCCACAATCCCTGACCCTCCTCCTGGTTTGTTGCCCCGGACCCATTCCTCCTTGGTCTAGTCTCCACCTTCAACCTACTCTCCCTGGTCTGTTTGCCCCAATCCCCCTACCTATTCCCCCAGGTCTGGTCTACCCCCAAAGTCCCTAATTATTCTCACAGGTTTTGTCTACCCCCAACCCCCAGCCTATTCCCCAGGTCAGGTCTACCCTCAATCCACCCAAGCTATTCCCCAGGTCTGGTCTACTCCCCCAACCCCCAACCTATTCCCCAGGTCTGGTCTACCCCTAACCCCCTGACCTATTCCCTGGGTTTGGTCTACCCCCAACTCCTCTGACCTATTCCCCAGGTCTGATCTGATCCCCCAGACCTATTCCCCAGGCCTAGTCTACCCCAACTCCTCTGACCTATTACCCCAGGTCTGGTCTACCCCAACCCCCAACCTATTCCCCATGTCTGGTCTACCCCACCAACCCCACCTATTCCTCCAGATCTGGTCTACCCTCCCATGCCCCTGACCTATTCCTGGGTCTGGTCTACCCCCCAACCTCCCCAATCCTATTCCCCCAGGTCTGGTCTACCCCCCAAACCCCCAACCCATCTCCCCAGGTCTAGTCTTCCCCAACCCTCCACCAATCCCCCAACTTCACAGGTCTGGCCTACACCCCAAACCCTCCCAACTCATCCCCCAGCTTCACAGGTCCAGTCTGCCCTCTAACATCCCCCGACCCATCCCCTAGCTTCACAGGTCTCTACCCCAAACTCCCTTTCACCACTGCACTGGTCTCCCCCACCTCACCTCATCCCATCTTCACAGGTCTGGTGAACCCGTCCCCTCGTCCCTGTTTCACAGCTCTGGTAACCCCTCCTCGCCTCACCTTAGCTTCACAGTTCTGGTTTACCCCATCCCTTTTCATAACAGGGTCCACAAGTAATGAAATACCAGCTCTGTTGTAACTGGAGCCTTAGTTTCTGTACTTTTCAGCATGCAGCAGGGCTCTGCTGTAATGTGAACATCAATCAACTGGCCAACATCAAACTCCTCAAAAGCCTTTACTCCCGCTAACTTGCCTTTATGGGAGGCACATACACTATCTGGCATTTAATTCCCCATTACATGAGGGAACAGCACAGTACTCTCACCTCAGTGCTGCATGGCCTGGTAGCTCAATCTGCCACACTGCTCCCTAGTGCTGTGGACTCCTGCTTTGCTACTCACTTATGCAAGTTTGGAACCACTGCTGCTTGTTTTTCTTTGTTCAGGTCACTCTTTGTTTAGCTCCTTGAGTTTATTTTTTGCACTTCCTATGTCCTGGGCTATGTCCTCTCCTTTCGTCCAAAGGTCCCTACTTTTTCACTGGCTCTTGGACTGGAAGTCTGATGCTGCAATGCTTCCTGACCATAGCAATAGTTCTGTGGCACAGAAATCATAAGATGATTTCTATGAGTGGCTCTGCTATATGGGAAGCGGTGGTGTGCAGCTAACCCTGGAGTGCACTGTGGGAATTGGTGCTTATGACAACCTCTGTACACAGGAACTGGCAGTTCGGAGTGTTGTAGGAGGCTGGGGCAAGAATGACAGTATGTGGCAACAAATTCTTTGAAAAAATTGGCAAGCTCCAGCAGAAGCTGCATGAGAGGTAAGTCCCACTGTGCGCTTTGCTGCTATAAATCTGGGTATGTAGGCTTTTGAGCAAAGCCAAAATTGAGGCCTTCTCTGAAGCTACACTCTGCATTTCTTGGCAGCCACTGAAATGTGAGTCTCAGGCTGGCTGCTGGTCTTTGGAAAATAAGTTTGTCAGAGGTTTCTTCTGCTATAAAATGTGTACCTTTTAATGAACATGCAGTGATTTCCTTGACCTTATTGCAGTTCTTTTGTGATTTGTTCACGCATTTTTTAGATCTGTGGGAATTTAATACATCCGCACCAAGGACTCATGCTTCATGTACACATGTAAACAAATAACACGTGACATATTTGTCTTGTCACCATCTGTGACTTGGGCTACTAACCCAGTGCATGACGGAAAAGAGTAGACCATCATGAAAATCCAGTTCTTCTGCAATTTATTCACATGGTTCTTAGGTCTATGAGGATTTGATATTCCACACCAAGGACTATTGCATCATGTAGACATGTATACAAATCACACATGACATTCTGTGACTTGGGCTGATAACCCATATGTGTCTTTCTGTAGTACTGCATTTAGTTTAAATTTACAAATGTGCCATTAGGCCCAAGTGTAGTTGACTTGGTGTTGGTGGTGGTGGTGGTATCGGGGTTTGGCCAAATTGTAGATTATCCAGCCAGGGTTCTTGTCTTGATAATTTTGAATCCCTATGAAAGCAGGATTTAGCCTGGGAGTTGATTGAACATAAATTCCAACAACACTAGTCCTGGGCTCGGCTTGTCTGCAGAGCAGTATGTTTTACCGAACATGGTAAAAACTGGAATGTTGGACTGGGACTGGACTAGATCTGTAAATTAGATGATCCAATGGAAGTAGCCAGACTGGATGCAAATTTGTTTAAAATTTTTTTTTTATCTTTGATCCTTGTTTTGTTCTGATAGGGGATGGCAGGGATGAGCGCTGTTTTGGTGTCCTGATTTTGGCACGGGGTCATGTTGCCGCATACAAAAACAGCTCAGCACTATACCACACTGTCAAAACAGCAACTAAAAAAGGCCCATTAAAATACTTGTTTTCTGCGGGGGCTCTGCCCCCGAACCCTCCCATTAAAATAACCTCCTCTGGGGGGGCAACTCGGGGACAGGATGAAACTCGGGTGAGGGGCATCACAAACCACACAAGACAAAAAAAAATTAACTAACCTAATCTGGGACCGGGAATAGAACCCCTGTCCACAGCCACTCCATTGTCATCCAGCACCGGTGGCTCTACTCCCTGAGCCACAGCAGCTGCTTGGTGGATCCCCTTCCAGCAGAGCTCCTACCCTTTCCAGGAAACGGCTACAGGGTCATCGCTATCGCTCCACGCTATCTGTGTCATGCGGCATTGTGTACCTTGTAGCTGTTCTTCTCCACGCTGTTACTGTTGCGCGGTTTTGCCCTGCGGCATTCTACATACAACATATTGACATGGTACACCTGATTTCTGGGCTGATTCCCCACCCCCTTCTTCCATGTGGGTGTGCTGCCATTTTTTTATTCATTTGGTGTCTATAATTGTCAATATCCCCACCCCTTCCCAGACCCACTTTAATGTATGCACCGTAATATTAGCATACTGGTGGCCCAATTGCGTCAACTCCCTGCTCCAAGTGTCCTGATAAGAGAGCTAAACTGTGGAGCTAGAGAGCCCTCTCCTGTGAGCCCCATGACACAACTAAAATGGTGCAGGAACTGCACCAGTGACCATATGAGGAGAGACTAAAAGACCTCAATATGTACACCCTGAAGGAAAGAAGGGGAAAGGAGGGATATGACAGAGACTTTTAAATACCTGACGAGTATAAATAAGGTTCAAGAGGGAACTCTTTTTCAGAAAAAAAAGATGCTCAAGAACAAGGGGGCATGCTATGAAGATGGACGGGGGAGTAGGCTCAGGGAAAATGTAAGGAAGTACTTCTTCACATAGAGAGTGATGGATGCCTGAAGCAGCCTTCCAGTGCAGGTGGTGGAAGCAAAAGCTGTGGCAGGATTCAAGAACACATGGGTTAGACATAAGGGAACCTTGGTCATTAGGGAAGGGAGGGCTAAGCCGGAGATCAAGTACGGTCTATGGTATTACAATAGGTAGAGAAAATGGGCAGACTGGTTGGGCCAGCGGGCCTTATCTCAGTGCAGCTGGCATCCCAGCAGGGAGTACAGGGATCAGTGCTATGGACTGATGACAGAATGGGTGAATCAGTGACTCAGTGCAGCCAGCATCCCAGCAGGGAGTACAGGGCTCAATGCTGTGGATTGATAATAATAATAATAATACATTTTATTTCGCACAAGCGCCTTTCAAGCCATCAAGGCGCTTTACAAAAAGATAAGAGTGATCACGATAAAAACTGTAAACATGACAAAATAAAACAGAGGTTCCAAATTATTCGGTGCCACCAAAAGCATGGCACCATAAAAAAGGTTTTCAGTGCCTGTTTAACCCCCCCACAATCGTGCACTCACGAAGCTGACAGGGTGGAGAATTCCAAAGGGTTGGGGCCATGCATAAATGCATGGGCCCTGAAGATTTCAAGACACCCTTGGAATCTCCAACAGCCTCATCAGCTGAGCAACTGTCGTCATTGTGTAAAAGGCACAAGAAGCTCTTTCAAGTAGTCGAGGCCCAGTCCATGTAGGGCTTTGTAAGTCAATAAATCAACTTTAAAGGTGATCCACCACCTAATCGGCAGCCAGTGCAGATCGCACAGCACAGGAGTAATATGGGAAGCTCAAGAAGCCCCCGTCAACAATCGTGCTGCTGCGTTCTGCATGAGCTGCAAATGGCGGATATCAACCCCAGGAAGCCCTAAGTACAGGGAGTTGCAATAATCAAGGCATGAGGTCACAAAAGCATGGACCAATTTAGGCAAGTCCCTGGACGGAACCAGATGCTTAATCCTGGAGATATTCCTAAAATGATAAAAGGAAGTCTTGATGACGGCCGACACCTGGGCTTGTAAAGTCAGCCCATCGTCAAGCACTACCCCCAGGTTTTGCACCCGTTCAGAGGACAGGATCTGAGAGCCCCCAAGAAAAAGTTCAGAGGGCTGATCAGCCCATAACCCCTCTATCCGGAAACTCAGGTCCACTACCATCACCTCCGTCTTTCCTGCGTTCAACTTTAACCAGCTTGAATTCATCCAGTCCTGGATTTCAGCAAGGCAGGTATTAAATACCGGGACAGCTCTATCGTGGTCGGGGGCCAAAGACAGGTAGAGCTGGGTATCATCAGCATAGCAGTGAAACCTCAGCCCATACCATCTTACAATGTCTCCGAGGGGCAGCATATACACTGCAAACAACATGGGGGACAGCACTGAACCCTGAGGTACCCCAAATGGCAGGGAGAATGGGTCCGAGGAAAAAATCCCAGACACCACTGTCTGACTCCTGCCAGTGAGGAAGGATGTAAACCACCTGAGGACCGTACCTGTCAGTCCACAGATGGACCCCAGATGTCCAAGCGGCACCAAATGGTCTACAGTGTCAAAGGCTGAAGAGAGATCAAAGAGCACCAAGATAGAACGGCTTCTCCAATCTCTCGCCATCAGTAGATCTTTGAGCACCCAAACCAGCGCCATCTCAGTACTGTGCCTCTTTCGAAAACTGGACTGGAGAGGTTCGTAGATGTTATTGATGGTCAGGTGGTCATCCAGCTGTACCGCTACTACTTTCTCAATCACCTTCCCTATAAAGGGAAGGTTTGAGATTGGTCTGTAGTTGGCAAGAGAATCTGGGTCCGAAGAAGCTTTCTTTAGGAGAGGGGTTACCACTGCCTCCTTCAGGGAGCTTAGAAACTCACCAGATTACAGTGAGCTCCGGACTATCTGCACCAGGACCGGGCCGATCATATCCCAACAACCCATAATCAAGGAAGTTGGGCCCGGATCCAAACTACATCATGTAGAGCACATACCCTGGACAATCCACATGACATCCACAAGTTCGGACAAGGCAAAGGTACTCCAGGAAGCTCGAGGTGAGGTGACCAAACACCGATCATCAGCAGCCCCCACAGTGCGAGTCGAAAGAATTGCCGACCTGATGTCAGCCATCTTATTCGCAAAGAACTGAGCAAGTTCATCGCACTCCACTTGCGAAAAAGGTCTTTGGAGCTGCAGACAGGTTGGGTTGCACAACCTGTCGACAGTTCGGAAGAGCTGAGCTGGTCGGTTCTGAGCGGCAGCCATCTCTCTAGACAGGAATTCTGCCTTCATACGGGAGATCGCTGATTGGTAAGTCTGATAATGCTCAACCAATCTAAGGTGGTTGGCCTCAAGAACGGATTTCCACCAATGCCACTGTAACCTACATCCTATTCGCTGCAATTCCCTCAAAGACCCATCAAACCAAGGGGCCCGAGGGCAAAGGGGGAGAGGATGAACACGGATGGGAGCAATCAAATCCAGGACTACAGAAATGGCCTTATTACAAGCCACCACTAAAGTTTCTGGACTCCAGCTGACCACAGGAAACTACGAGAGATCAATCACCACCGCTAGGCCTCCAGGGCTCACCTCCCATAAAGGGCGGTAACTGACCATCTCCACAGGGGCAGGCCTTTGAAGGGGGGCATAAAAGTTGAACCTCACGGTGTAGTGATCAGACCAACCAACAGGTTCCACCTCCAAGTCAGAGGCCTTGATCCCCAGGAGCAAAACCAAATCAAGAGAGTGACCATGTTTATGGGTGGCAGAGGTAACAACCTGTGTAAGGCCCAGAGATGTCATAAGCTGGAGGAAGTGTTGACCAAACTGCGAGAGTTCATCATCGACCCAGGCATTGAAATCACCCAGTACCATCAATCTGGGTGACTCCAATGCCATGTCGGTGACGAAATCTTCTACTTCGCGCAGGAATCGCGTCTCGTCCCCGGGTGGACGGTAGATGAGGGCTAACCTGCAACCTACACCAGCCACCACGGTACACTCAAATGATTCAGCTTCCTCAACTGGTATACTCGTGATGACAGGATAGGTGAATCAGTGACTCATAGATACATACATACATAGACAGTGTCAGCAGATAAGGGCCTATGGCCCACCCAGTCTGCCCATTTGAGCTTGTAAGTTCAGTTTGTTTTCCTAGAAGTCTGTTGCCCCTTACCCCTGCCCTCCAGAATTCCTTTATGTCTATCCCATGCATTCTTAAATCCCGTGATTGTTTCAGCCCCACCACTTCCTCTGGCAGGGTGTTCCACTTGTCCACCACCCGTTCTGTGAAGAAATCTTTCTCATGTTTCCTCTGAATCATCCTCCTCCAACTTCATCCCATGCCCTCTAGTCCTGGAACATCTTTTCGCTTAAAAATAGTGTTTTCCTGCACCCTGTTCCTCCCTGTAAGATACTTGTATGTCTCTATCATATCCCCTCTCTCCCTCCTCTCCTCCAGGGAGTACATGTTCAGTTCCTTCAACCTGTCTTCATAGGACTTGTGATGCAATCCATGCACCATCTTTGTTGCCCTCCTCTGAACCTTCTCTACCCTGTCTATGTCCTTACGTAGGTATGGTCTCCAGAACTGTGTCCTTACGTAGGTATGGTCTCCAGAACTGTAATTCTGGCAGCCTCAAAGCTCAAGGCAGCTAGCATCCTAGCAGAGAGTACAGGCATCAATGCTGTGGACTTCATTTACAGAAGAAAGGGTTCTGAAAGAACTAATAAAATTGAAGGTGGACAAAGCAATGGGGCCTGATGGGATTCACCCAAGAATTCTAAAAGAACTAAGGGTAGAACTAATGACATCGCTGACTACTCTCTTTAACAAATCATGGGAGGATGGGGTGGTACCCGAGGACTGGAGGAGGGCAGATGTGATTCCTCTTCACAAAAGTGGGAGCAGGACAGAGGCAGGAAACTACAGACCAGTTAGTTTGACCTCAGTGGTAGGAAAATGATGAAATCACTTCTGAAGGAAAGAATTGTTGAGTACCTAGAGGCCAGTGGGGCACAGGACCCAAGGCAGCATGGATTCATGATGGGAAGGTCGTGTCAGGCAGATCTAATAGATTTCTTTGACTGGGTGACCAAAGTAGTAGACCAGGAGGGGCTGTGGACATGGCCTACCTAGATTTTAGCAAGGCATTTGATACAGTCCCACAAAGATTAATACACAAGATAGCCAGCCTTGGAATGGGTCCCAAGGTGGTAGCCTGGATAAAAATTGGCTAGAACAACAGGACGCAAAGGGTAGTAGTAAATGGAGTACACAGTGAAGAAAGGAGGGTTACTAGCGGGTACTTAGGTTCAGTACTGGGACCGGTCCTTTTAATGTCATTATAAGTGACATTGCAGAGGAACTGGAAGAAAAGTATGTCTCTTTGCAGATGACACAAAGATCTGCAACAGGGTTGATACACAAGATGGAGTGGAAAGGATGAGAAGGGACTTGGCAAGGTTGGAGGAATGGTCAAATGTATGGCGCTCGATTCAATGCAAAGAGGTGCAAGGTAATGCACATGGGAAACAAAAACCCAGAGGAAGCGTACACAATGGGGGGTAAGATACTGACAACAGTAAAAATAGAAAGGGACCTGGGGGTAATTATATCAGATGACCTAAAGGTGGGCAAGTAATGTGAGAAGGCAGTAAGAAAGGCTGGGGAGATACTGGGATGCATAGGAAGAGGCATCAATAGTAGAAAACAGGAAGTTGTTATCCCTCTGTACAGACAGTTGGTGAGACCCCATCTGGAGTACTGTGTGCAGTTCTGGAGACCCCATCTCCGCAAAGACATAGACAGAGTGGAGGCTGTCCAGAGCAGGGCAACCAAAATGGTGCGGGGTCTGCACCAGAAGACATACAAAGAAAGACTAAAGGAGCCTAATATGTATACTCTTGAGGAAAGAAGGGAGAGAGGGGACATGATAGAAACTTTCAAGTACCTCAAGGGAATTAACAAAGTCCAAGAGGGTAGCATCTTCCAGAAAAGAGATGCAAGAACAAGGGGCACAATTTGAAGATAGAGGGGGGACGGCTCAGGGGTAATGTGAGGAAGTATTTTTTCACTGAGAGGGTTGTGGATGCATGGAACAGCCTCCCTGAGGAGGTCGTGGAGTCAAGAACAGTGGGGGACTTCAAGAATGCATGGGACAGGCATAAGGCAGTCCTAGGGGCGGGTAAGAGGAAGTAAGCTGTTGGTTAACTGGGATCTGCAGGTTATCTGTTAGGTAGGAAAATGGGCGGACTAGGTGGGCCAAGCAGTCCTTATCTGCCGTCAAATTCTATGTTTCTATGATGACAGGATGGGTGAATCAGTGACTCAGTGCAGCCAGCACCCCAGCAGAGAGTACAGAGATCAATGCTGTAGATTGGTGACAGGATGGGTGAATCAGTGACTCAGTGCAGCTGGCATCCCAGCAGGAAGTACAGGGATCAATGCTGTGGATTGGTGACAGGATGGGTGAATCAGTGACTCAGTGCAGCCGGCATCCCAGCAGGGAGTACAGGGATCAATGCTGTGGATTGGAGACAGGATGGGTGAATCAATGACTCAGTGCAGCCGGCATCCCAGCAGGGAGTACAGGGATCAATGCTGTGGATTGGTGACAGGATGGGTGAATCAGTGACTCAGTGCAGCCGGCATCCCAGCAGGGAGCACAGGGATCAATGCTGTGGATTGATGAGAATGGGTGAATCAGTGACTCAATGCAGCTGGCATCCCAGCAGGGAGCACAGGGATCAATGCTGTGGATTGGTGACAGGATGGGTGAATCAGTGACTCAGTGCAGCCGGCATCGCAGCAGGGAGTACAGAGATCAATGCTGTAGATTGGTGACAGGATGGGTGAATCAATGACTCAGTGCAGCCGGCATCCCAGCAGGGAGTACAGGGATCAATGCTGTGGATTGGTGACAGGATGGGTGAATCAATGGCTCAGTGCAGCTGGCATCCCAGCAGGGAGTACAGGGATCAATGCTGTGGATTGGTGACAGGATGGGTGAATCAGTGACTCAGTGCAGCTGGCATCCCAGCAGGGAGTACAGAGATCAATGCTGTAGATTGGTGACAGGATGGGTAAATCAATGACTCAGTGCAGCCGGCATCCCAGCAGGGAGTACAGGGATCAATGCTGTGGATTGGTGACAGGATGGGTGAATCAGTGACTCAGTGCAGCTGGCATCCCAGCAGGGAGTACTGGGATCATTGCTGTAGATTGGTGACAGGATGGGTGAATCAGTGACTCAGTGCAGCCGGTATCCCAGCAGGGAGTACGGGGGCCAATTCTGTTGATTGATGACAGGATGGATGATAGAATCTGCAGCTAGCCACATCATCTTACTAGTATGTTAGGGTCACGGGGAGTCAAGAGTTCCACATCAAATAACACAGATTATGGTGCTGTAGCAAAATAGTAAACACACAGTATACCAAAAACAGGCACCAATGGCTGGCTTTTAGTAACAATCTCATAGATTGATTTAGCCTCTGTGCAACGTCAAGGTGGCCATTCCCACAGAAGACCGTGCTTGATCACCCTCAGCCATGGCTCTAGACTCTGAGTCCCCCATGGCTCCTCCCAGCCCATGCCTCCCCCCAGCACATGCCTCATGCTCCACTGACCCCTGAACTGGGTAGCTGGCTCCAGTGGCTAGAAAAGTGCCCCACACACAAGCACCATCCCTGGCAGGGCTATACCCATCGCCCAGACCAACCTCTCCCCTACCTGGAGCCATCTGTTCTTACAGTCCACAGACAAGCCACCTCTATGGGGGTATCCTGTGTTTGAAGTGCACATGGCACAGTACAGTGGCAGCAGGACATGTGCCACAGACAGCACAGCAACTGCAGTGCATGTGGAAAAGTGCAGTGGTGCTAGAGCACATGGCACAGTGTGGTTCCTCCCTCAAGTCTGTGTCAGAAATGCATGTGGCACAGCACAGTTGCAGCAGTACATGTCACTGTAGTGGCAGCAGTGCAGGTGACAAAGCGCAGTGGCGGCAGTTCACATGTCACAGAACAGTGACAGCTGTACATATGGCACAGTACAGTCACTCCCTTGAACCTTATGTTGGCAATGCATGTTGCACAGTGCAATGGCAGCAGTGCATGTGGCAAAGTGCAGTGGCCGCAGTATATATGGCAGCTGCCCTTAGCATGATGGTAGTACATGTGGCACAGTGCAGTGACAACTGTTCATGTGCCATACTACAGTGCATTCAATGGAAATTACACTCACTAGCTACAACATGGCAGCAGTGAGATTCTTTATGCCAACTGCAAAAATGATCGACATAAAGGTTTTGCTGTTTGGTCGTTCGACAAAATTTTTGATGCCAACCAGTTGTAGATCCTCTGGGGCAGGCAACAATTTAGGCCCATTTAAGGTGCAGGAGTAGGGGTAACTGTAAGGTGTGAGCCATGTCGCTAATGAGGTATTTTCCTTGCAATGTCTCCTGATCTGAGGAAGTTTCAGAAAGGGTATTCTCTGGCAAGGTATCAGGGTGGTCACAGTGTTTAAAAGGCCGCATCCCTGGCTTGGGTTATGCTGGGGTTGGGGAGTAAGGCACTCCCCTAGTTCTGTAGGTTGGTTGTGCCTGCAGTAAGTTCTGAGCTTGTTTCTGGCTCAGAATATCTGCATGGAGCCTGACTGTGGCCTTTGTGTCGACCTGTGTTACCTTTCAGCCCAGTGCTGTATTTATATCTCCTTTAAATGCCCTCTAGCCTGTTGACCCTCTGCTCCATGGAGCTGTGCACTTTATTTATTTATGAATTTCTAAAGAAAAGAGATTACATTTCTTTTTACTTATTTTCACCCTGAGTGTGCTGAGATTATTTTATATGAAATAACTATATTTCTCTTCCCAAAAAAGTTAGCTTCCGTCCACCCGGGCCTGGCCTGAGAAGTACAGCCAACTGTGTTGGTCACCCAGCTGGTAAGACAAATCTGTTGTTTTCATGCTATTAGAGACCTACAGGCAAGGTAAGCCCTTCTTTATTAAAACTAAAGACTAAGATACCTGGGAAATTTCTGAGTTGTACCCCTCTCCCCATATTTACCATCGGGACCCCTAGACAGTGGGAAGGGGGGCTTACACAACTTCTCTCCCTGAAGGTTGGTATACAACTCATGTAGAGATAGCAGCCCAGTTCCTGTCTCCAGGGTGACCCACAGCAGTTCCAGTCCTTCCCTTTCCCCTGGGTGCCCCTGTATTTCCACAGCCTCGATTCCCTCCCTCACGTATAGTACAGCCCCTCCTCCCCTCCTCTCTTTCTTGTCTCTCTCTTGAATAGTATGGAGGGTCGGGGCATGATCTGCTTCCTTAACAACTCAAAACTCCTAAAATTATTCTTGGAATGACCGCTAAATATACCAACAGCTCACAGACACAGGGGTGTCAGTGAGGGCACTGAATGTCAGGAGGCCAACTTTTTTACCTCTGCATTAGACGGGCCTAAGACATAGGTGACAACCAGTCAGGATGTAGGATTTTCCCCTACCAATTTTACAAATCTGTCTAATGTACAGGTAAAAACAGGAGACTGTAATCAGGACATGCCACACTAACAATATTAATGCAGTTTTCAGAAATTCCTGATTGCCTTTACAAATATGGCTGCCACCTTTACTCACTAAAAAAAGCATCTGTGCCCTAAAAATAAAACTCCTTCAAAATAATAACAAATGAATTAATTAAATGTTCTTTTTTGCTTTTATTGTAGCCCCCTCCTTACACACACACACAAATGTAAAAATGATGTACTGCTCACGGTTTTATTTTTTGAGCTTTTTGTTTAATCATTGACCCCCTTACCTGCCTCCCAGGGAAATCTTTGCTACTTGCCCTACCACAGATAAAACTGAATATCTGACTTTATTGAGGCCTTCTGTTGTGTGTGTTTCTGCAGGGAAAAATAAACATTCACTCAGTAGAATACTACAAACACTATGATCCCTGCATTTCACGATAAATAAAATTTAATTTAGTGAATGTGTTGATAAACAGAGGTTTAACACCTGGGGCAGGGTTATATTTTAGCAGTTACTTAAACAACAGAAAACACCTGTTTTAATAAAACAAAAGTATTCTCAATTTACCCATTTTATATTTATTTTATTTCAAAGGTTTCACCAGGAATGACATACTGCCCTGGTAACAGCTCATTTCTATATGGATCTTGGGGGAGGCAAGAGGAAACAGACAATAATAAGATGCAGAATAAATACAGTAAAAAATACAAAACACGGGGGCGTGGCTTGCATAAGCAGAAGATGGCAGTCTAATTATATTCCTCCTGGGGAACTGTAGAATCAAACCCCATCCTTCCATTCTCAGACCATTCCTCTTCTGTCAGCCTTGAAGATCTAACAGCCAACAAGACCCTGCTAATATACTGTAAGTTATTTTGATCTTCAAAACTACCTAAACCTGATATCTTGTCACCACTCTGAGCTGGGCCTACACAACCTCCGATATGGCAGACTCTCATACTCAATCCAGCTCACTTGCCAGAGTAGAAGCAATGTTCTCAAAAATAGTCTCAGATATCAATAATCTAAAAATAACGTCTCAACAAACTATGACTACTTTAGAATCACTTGATACACGAATCACCTTTGCTGAAACTAAATCTGTTCAAAAAAATGAAGATATTCAAAAACTGCAAGCAACAGTTAGAGATCAAGACCGCACCATCAAATCCTTACAGTTCAAACTGGACAACATTGAAAATCGCAACCATAGAAATAACTTACGTTTTTTCAGTTTTCCAGAGAGGTCAGAACGCGGAGATACAACAGCATTACTATTACATGTCCTTCCTGCAATGTTAAAACTACCTCAAGACACATAACTGATAACTGAGCATTCTCATCGCTCTCTCGGTCCCAGGCCTGCACAAGATCAAAGACCCAGACCGATTATTGCCAGATTCTTGAATTTTGTGCATACAGAGCTTGTCTTGAGACGTGCTAGAGAAACAGGCATTTTAATGTGGCAGGATTTCAAAATTTCCATCTATTGGGATTTTTTCAAAGGAGTTAGCTGCAAAAAGGAAAGAGTACAGCCACCTGAAAGTTCTACTCCATCAGCGTCATATCAAGTTTGCCCTTCGCTACCCCTCCATAATGTGTCTTTTTTGGGGAAACGGCTTTAAAGACTTTAATACTCCAGACGCTCTTGCAGCTTTCCTGAATAACCCATCAAGCCCTCTTACCTCTGAGAGATCTGCTGCAACTGGCCATGACTCCATCGGAAAAGACCAAGTCCGGGGATCACGTGATGCAGGGTACCGAGTAGGAGCTCCTCTGCTCAGCTCCAACCTCCTAACCACAAATAATTGCTATTTTGGTTGCTATTTCTCCCTAAAAATCAGAAAGTTTATAGATTATCGCCTTCTTAATATCCTGGGCTCCTGTTTGCTTGTTGCCAGTGATTATGGATGTTTATATGAAGAAGCCTCCGCAGAAACATACACCGCTGGTCACTCCCAAGAAGGCCCCGAAAAAATCAAGGGCCTCGAGTGGTGTGGATAAGCCAGAGCTTCAAGGCCTGATCTCTGAGCAAGAGCCCTTAACTCTGAGCAGAGTTTTGGAAGAATTCAAACCCTTCCGGGAAGAAATCAAAGAAATCTCAGCTGAAATTAAATCCCTCTCTAAAAAGCTAGAGGAGGTCATGATGAAAACTTCAGATAATGCAGCCCGAATCTTATCTCTTGAGAAGCAAGTGGAAAAAAATCAATCCCGGTCTCGTAGTCATGCGACAAAAGATTTCTAGTTTGGAAGCTAAGTTGAAAGATTTGGAGGGCCGCAGCCGAAGAAATAATGTTGTTATTCTGGGCCTTCCAGAAGGAGAAGAGGGCCTGAATATGCTGAGGTTTATGCAGAAGCTAATTGAAAAGGTCGCTGATCCTTCTCCCTTTGGGGCTAACCACATCATTGAAAGGGTGCATAGGTCCTTGCGACCCAAGCCATCCCCAGGAGCAACGCCGCATCCCATCATCTGCCGTTTTTTGAATTACCTAGAGCGACAGCACTTTCTGGCAAAAGTGAGAAAATTACAAGAAGTGAGATGGGAAAATATCAGGCTCAGAACTGCCCAAGATCTACCGGGGTCGGTCAGGGCAAAGCGTACTGCTTTTCATCCTATTGTATCAAAAATTATAACTGCAGGCCTTCGCTTTAAAATGGGGTATCCAGCTAGGCTGCAAGTACTAGTGGACGGTACCTGGTTATCATATGAGAACCCTGAAGCTGCTCTCTCGGGATTGAAGGCTGTTTTGCCTGATTTGTTTTGGGACACCTGATCTGGTTGGTCGGTCTAACCCCACCCTGTTTTGGAAGGAAGAAGAATTCTTCGTTTTGCTGTGCCAGAAGGGGATTGAGTACTGATCTGATTTTGTGGACTCTCGGATTTCGCAATGGAGGCAACTGTCTTCGGTGGAGTCCTGACCTTTTGTGTTTTTCATCTCAGCGCTCAGTGCTTTGGAGCATCCTTACATCTCTGGACTTTCTCTCTGGGAGGGGTTGTGTTTTGTCTGGGAGGTGTTCCCTTTCTTTACATACAGATCACATTTTCCAGTTTCTCATTTCCAGGGACACTTGATTATCTCGCATGATATAGTTAATATGATGAAGACCCTCAAGTCTGATGTTTTTGATTACTGGGGCACGGTGTGAGACAGCGTCCTTCTGGTTTCAATGTTTTTCAGGATACTATCACTAGAGGGCACTTTCGCTCTAATTTTGGTGGCTCAACCCCTCTTTACCTATTTGTTTCTGGAATGTATTTCTATCGGGTATAGATAATAGTGGGGGCTTGAACATAGATGGAGATCCTCTACTTGGGAGCATTTAATTTTCTAGCGAATATATGTTTCTGGGAAAGTTTTCAATTTTATTAATGGCAGCAGTTATGAGAGAATATTCGGCGAGTGTGCCTTATATCATGTATTTTCTGTTTTTTCTCAGGAATTCGGGGTTTCTGGATTGCTCCCAAGTAGGGGTTGCTCTTTTCTCTATTTCTCGTTCTTGTCATTTCTTTTCTGGTTATCAGGAGTCCAGTGCTTATCTATCATTACTTACATTACCTTTATCTTTGATGTGATGTTATTGATTACTGGTTTTATAAGAAGGCTCACATTCAAAGATGGGGTTTTTGGGTACATGCATGGGAAGTTGGAGGGGGAGGAAGGAAAGCGGTATTGTGCTGAACGTTGCTCAGGACAGGGTGATATTGTGTTTAGGGTTGCCATACTACTTGTTAGTTGGAAAGGGATGGAATATTTTTGGGTGGTGGGTGGGAGGGAAGTAGATATTAGGGTGGGTAGGGTATACAGCAGCAAACAGGGGTTTGGGTCATTTAAGTCTGATTGTTGTAATTTCTAGATTTCTTATGATGTCATTTCCCTTTTTCGGTTTAGATGGCCAGTAGTATAAACATTGCTACATGGAATGTGAAGGGGATAAGGAAAAGAGTTAAACAATACCAAGTGCTAAAACACTTAAGTTTATTATCTTCTCAGATTATATTCCTGCAAGAATCTCATTTACTGGAAAGTGAATCTCTGCAACTTAGAAGGCAGCAAATCGGGCAGGTGTTTAATGCCTCTGGGTCCACTAATAGTTGCGGGGTTATGATTCTAATTAATAGAAACATTCCCTTTATTTCCAAACAAGTTTTCAGGGACCCGGATGGCAGATATGTCCTAGTTCTAGGGAGTCTCTGGTCTACACCTATTTTACTGGGTAGCATTTATGGGCCTAACGCAGATGATCCGGGTTTTTACATGAAGCTTATCTCCATACTCCTTCCCATGCTTCCCATTGGTATAATAATAGGCAGGGACTTCAATCTGGTTCTTGATCCTGAAGTAGACGGGTCTGGTACTGGGTTGAGGGGTCTGACGCTCAGACAGAGGGCCCTTAGGGACTTTCTGGACCAGTGCGGATTGTGTGATGTGTGGCGTGTATTACACCTTAAGGACGGGGAATATACCTTTAACTCACCAGTACACAGAACCCAGTCTCACATTGACTATCTTTTCCTCTCTCAGGCCCTTTTGCCAGGGATCTTAACTACCTCAATCCAGCCAGGTCCAGTGACTGATCATTCTCTGGTAACTTCCAAGCTGGCCTTCCTTAACATTCCCCATAAAGAAACCCAATGGAAATTAAGTGGTCAGTTGCTCAAAGACACTAAGTACTATGATCTAATAAAAGAACAGATTGATTTCTTTTTCTCCACTAATTCCTCAGAGGATAGGACACCTGCTATTTTGTAGGGTGCTTTCAAATCATACATGAGAGGGATCATTATCAGCTTAGCCACAAAAAGGAAAAAGACTCGAGAGGCGGAATTACTAGCTTCACTATCTCTAATTAGGTCTTTAGAAACCAGATTATCCTCAAATACCTTAGAAGAGGATATGAGGAGGCTCTCGGTAGCTAAAGATAAGTACTTAGATCTATTGAGGGAAAAAGCAGAATTATCTATTATTTGTACCAAAGCAAACTATACCGATCAGGGGGAAAATGCGGGTCGCCTGCTAGCCTTAAGGTTAAAGCAGCAAGAATCAGCTAGATTTATACCTCCAATTAGGGCCCAGGCAGATGGATCCTTGAAGGTATCCCCTTCTGAGGTTGTGCAGGAGTTTGCCCTTTACTACGAGGATTTATATAGGGATATGGACAACCCTCCTTCCTTAGAAGAGCTTGAGGCCTACCTGAGGGATTCCTCTTTACCTTCTCTCTCTGAATCGCAGAGGAATTTTATATCCTCACCAATATCGCTAGAGGAAATTTCAGAGGTCATTGAGGCTTTGCCCTCAGATAAGGTCCCAGGACCAGATGGTTTTTCCGCTTTATTTTATAAAACCTTTCAATCACAATTATTGCCAGTTCTCCACTGGTTGTACTGCCACATTCTCTCTGGTGCAAAAATAGATACACATTTGTTTGAGGCCCTGATTGTTCTTCTCCCTAAGCCCGATAAAGATCCGGAATTAGTGCAAAGCTACAGACCAATCTCCTTATTGAATCAGGATGTTAAAATTCTCTCCAAGATATTGGCGGATAGAATAACACGAGTTCTTTCTGACCTGATTAATATGTCTCAGGTAGGGTTTATGAGGGGACGTTCATCAGCTGACCATCTACGTACCCTGTCACACGTAGTCTCGGTGTCCAGGGATGCTGCCTTTCCTGTGGGATTGGTCTCCTTGGACGCCGAGAAAGCGTTTGATCATGTCAAATGGAATTTCCTGTTTCAGGCCCTTAAAGTATTTGGTTTTCTGGCTAAGTTTATAGAGTGGATTCAAGCCTTATATCAAACTCCATCTGCCAGAGTCTCTGGCAACGGAGCATTCTCCAAACCCTTTCCTTTGTCTTCCGGTACCCGGCAGGGTTGCCCTCTCTCTCCCCTTTTATTTAATTTAAACTTAGAGCCCCTTATCCGAAACATTCTCGATAATCTGGAGATAAGCGGTATCCCGATTGGCAATCAGGTGGTGAAGATCACGGCTTACGCTGATGATCTCCTCCTTCATTTACCTCATCCAAAAACTTCAATCCCTGTCATGTTGACGGAAATTGCCAAGTTCAGTGCTTTTTCGACTTTTAAGTTGAATATAAATAAATCCTCCATTTTCCCCTCTTAATCATAAGGTTTTTAAAAACGATTTGTCGTCTTTTGGTCTTGGTTGGTCTCCACGTGTTCTCAGATACCTTGATATTAATTTGACGTGTAACCCCTCCTCCTGGTTTAAGGAAAATTTGGAGCCTCTCTCCCAAGTGATAGTTCAAGATCTCAATAGATGGTCCAAACTCCCTCTCTCTCTTTGGGGTCGCATTAATATCATTAAAATGAATGTTTTTCCTCATTTATTTTATCCCCTCTCGCTTCTTAACTCCTTTACACCATTATCATGGTTCCATAAAATGCATGGAATTTTCACAGATTTCATCTGGTCTAATAAACAAGCCAGGTTAGCATATTACAAACTAGCTGCTCAGAAACTAGATGGAGGACTGTGGATTCCCCATCTTGCAATTTATTACTGGGCCAGTCATATATTGCAAGAAAACTGCGGTGGGTTAATCCGGGTCCAGAATATTAAGACTGCTCTGGCTCAAAATCGGGTTAGATTTTATTCATTCCGAGAACATTGATCCCCAGACAATGTTTCTATCTTAAATTAGCTCTCCCTTCCGGACACTATTCGTTGTCCCATTATCCGAACGTATCTCAGAGTTCACACCCAGCTCTATTCATTTCTACGGTATTCCGCAGAGTTGGACCTGTCCCAGTCCATTTGGAATTCCCCGTCTTTCTCAATAAACAAAAAGATGTTATCTCGTAAATGGTTGCCCCAGATTGAGGATGGGATTATCTCTACTTTTCTGGATGATGCAGGGGAATGGCTTTCAGTTTCTAATATAATTCACAAGTTTGATATCCAGTTAACTTTTTACTTCAGGGTGGCCCAATTGAAACATCTACTCTCTGCAATAGTTGGTAATATCCCTCCTCGTCCACCTGCTTTCCTGTTTGTGTCAGATCTCTCCCTTTATTGAGTCACAGGTGCTTATCTCCAAAATATATTGTGTCTATATCAGTGGAAATATGGGAGACCTGAAGGCCCCACACTAGGCTCTGGGTTTCTTTTTTCCTCAATACACACTGCCAACTGGTCAGCTTTATGGAAGTTCTGTCATAAATATGTCTCTCAGGATAGGCTCCACTTTATGCAATACCATATATTGCATAATATGTATATACTCCTGTGAAGCTAAGGAAATGGGGTCTTATAAGTTTGGGGGCTTGTACCAGAGGATGTCAAGAGGAAGGTACGCTTCTTCATGTCTTTTGGTCATGCCCTAAGATAAAGCCATTATGGATGGCCATACAGAATAACCTAGACCCCATACTGGGTTTGCAGGAATATTTCACTCCAGATGTATGTTTGTTGGGGGATTTAGCCTCTATCAAGGTTAGAGTCAGAAAGTTTCATATTTCCATGATTGCATTATCTGTTAAAAAAATTGTGCTTCAGCACTGGAGGGATACACTAAGCCCAACATATCAGGAATAGGTTAATGAAATTTTGGCCAACTTATGTACTGAGAAAGTTATCATGGAGTCTCCGCAATAGTTGCAGTGTTACAAGAATACTTGGGATCCCTTCACCGTTAATTATGGTCAGAGCTGCTAAATGAGCCTGTACATTCAGTGTTTTTGATTCATGATACTATATTGTATTCTTCTATTGTTCTAAAAACCTTGCTGCTGTATGGGGTTGGGGGGAAGGGGGGATGGGGACAGCTCATGTATCATTGTGAGTATAAGCATTGTATACAGTAACTTTCTGTCCCCTGTACTATTAAAAATTCACTAATAAAATATGAATTATAAAAAAAGGAAAAGACTAAGTCCAACCCGATGATACTGAGGTGCAGAGCGGGGTATATAATGTGACCCAAATGGTTGTCCCCAAACCAGCAATACCCGAAGTCTCTCAGCCAAGACAATCAACTAGAATTAAAGATACAAGTGCTCTAAAATCCTGCATTACCCATTGCTCCTGCTGCTCTGCAGATGCTCCCTATATCATCCCTCCTGATCCAAACATCTTGGTACAGATTGATTCCTCCATTCCTCTCTGCAACAAATTTGCCCCTTTAGCCGACAAGCTGCACTCATCACGGGAAGATGTCAGCCCATATAACATAGACGATCAAGTTGCAGATTCAGCTACAAACCTGCAAGGCAATATTTCTGCCAACTCTTTGTGGGCAGAGGTGACTGCTAGCTCTCCTTGCAAAGCACTTGAACCACTGAAAAAGAAATGTAGATCTAAAACCAGGCAGAAAACTTCCACTGCTTCAAGGAACTCTTATGAATCGATGGTGACCTGAACATTGATATATTTCTTTTTTCAATGTATTCAGCTTATCTCTGATGGCAAGATATGTCTCAGAATTATGTGCTGTATTAGATATGATCTTTCTTTTTAAATTGCCACCAAGATTGCTGTACAGCCTTCATTACGAAAATACTGTTGCTCCCAGCAGGTTGCGATTTCAGAAGGCTGTACATCGCTGTTTATATAATATCTAGGAACCTAAACTTGTATTTTCTCATCGCAAAGATGAGATATCCCTTGCAGTGGCTTGTATTTCCTGTCTATACTATGCCGTAATTCAATTTATAACCATTTTTTCAACATTTTGTTTTTCACTATAGCGATCAAAAAAATGTTGATTGCCAGTATGTCCCACTAATGAAAATCTCATAGTTCTTTACCCTCTACGTTAACATATCTTGTTAATTCATGGTTTATCCGAACTATATGATCCCTTTTCTAATTATATATGCAATCATAAATTTGGCATATCCTCTTTTTCACACATAGATGATTTCTATATTCGTATATATACATATATATGTATATGATGCCAGCAATTTTCGGTGTACTGAGATAAGATACAATTCATATGATATAACATGTTTTACGCAAAGCCTGGTTTATAAGGGAGCCTCTATTTCTGGCTTCCCTTTGACTTGTGGATTTACCGGGTTTATTGTTTTAGACCTGGTTAACCCACCCTTTATTACATTAAGGCTATTTTCGAGTTCTAAATGCATCTGAATACATATGTATTTAACATAATTTTTCATAAAACCCTATTATACTGAAGCTGGCTCTTATTCACAATTTGCTCTAGACTACCAACTATTGGCATAACAAATCTATTACTTTGCCAAACATACATTCCAAATAAATAAACTAATATTCAAATACATGTTCTAAATATTTTATTGCATTATTTCTTTTATACGTTCAGCTCAAACTTGATGTGCTGGTTACTGCAAAGCTATACTTTAAATATATTATGTTTGGTTAGATACATGGTTCCTTTGATTTTTCCTTTTTTGGGGGGGGCAACATAGATCTCTAATACAGTCAAGATAGTTAAATTTCTAAGTAGGTTAGCATATATTTTTTTATTATACCTACAGGTTATTATAACATGGTTTTGACTTTTTTATTCCTTATACTCTATATAAGATTTGTTTCTTTATAATGGGTTTATAACTGGTTCCCTACTTCTTTATAGATAACTGTTTACTGCTTGCGCAATTATTGCAATTTCATATTAATAGTGTTCATAAAGTTTAATACTTAGAAGCCGACAAGTCCTTTTTTTTTTACTTGCTTACTTCCTTAGGTCTATTTCCTTTATCTATGCCCAAGTGTGTGCTGAGAGAATCCCTTGGTATTGTGTACAGATTCATATCTCCCCACACTTACAATGAATCTCTTTTTTGTTAATCAATGACTCTTTCTCTCTCTTTTTATTATTCTAAACATAGAAAGATATCTGTGCTACTTATACTATATATATATATTTCATTTAAAATTCCTGAATGGACCTGTCACTCTTCTCATATACAAGTGTACCCTCTCTTATACTCTGATTGTCCTCCACTCAATTTATAGGTCCCTTACCATTCCACCAACTATTTCCCTTCCTTTGTACATCACCATGAATGACTTACATCTATACACATGAAATGTGAAGGGACTTAATTCTCCCTGCAAGTGAAAGCAAATCCTTTCATATCTTAAAAAATATAAAACACAAATTGCTTTCTTTCAGGAAACAAAATTATTAACGAAGGATGTTAACAGACAAAAAAGATTGGGTCGGTCAAATTTATGAATCGTCTTTCTCCTCTAAAAAAAGAGGGGTAGCTATTCTCATCCACAAAAATCTCAAATGGTCCTTTATTAAATCCATTTCCAATAAAGAAGGTAGATGGGTAATGGTCAAATTAAACACCCATTCTGGTCCTCTCCTTTTTGTTAACGTTCATGCACCTAACTCTGACTCTCCAGATTTCTACCACCACCTAACTCAACAATTACTATCTTTCAATACTGACAACACACCTATAATTCTTGGAGGTGTTCTTAACCTAGCTTTAGAAGTTAGTATAGATAGATGAAACCTAACCATGGATGCCCACCCCAGAAGTATTAAAGCTGTTTCCCCATTAATGAAAGATCTTGGTTTAACAGATGTCTGGCATCTCTTTCACCTCTGTGACTGAGATTATACTTTCTATTCTTCCCTGCACAAGCCATGTAGTAGAATTGATTATTGGTTAGCCTCTCCTGCTATAACAGAAAAAAACTATTGAATCATCTAATTTACCTATTATTATCTTGGATCATTCCCCTGTTATGTCAAAACATTTATGGGACCCTCCGACTCCCAAATCTTCTTATTGGCGCCTGGATCCTCACCTCCTCAAAGACCCTGACTTTCTACCTATGGTTAAATCACAGATTATGGAATTTCTTTCCCATAATAACTCCCCTGATACATCAGCATGCACAGTATGGGAAGCTTTAAAGGCCACAATTCATGGGAAAATTATTAGCTATGCTACCCACAGGAAAAAAGTAGGAGAGCACCAACTAGCTGAGATAGAAAATTTGCTTAAATCCAAAGAGAATATATATTTTAAATCCAAAAAACACAACCCCAACTCCCAGCTTCATCTTGAAATCCTTCAGCTCAGAATAAAAATAAATGAATTAATCTCCCGTAGAACTGAGCTTGCTATGTTTAAACTTAAACACAAATACTGGGAGCATGGTGACAAAAATGGGAAGCTTCTTTCTTACCAACTTAAAGCACAGCAAATGGAGGGACACATTTTAGGTTTAAAAGACACTCAGGGTGCAATCCATTCTGATAATCCATCTATAAATAACATTATGAAATCCTTCTATCAAAAATTATATTCCAACTTACATCCCCCCTCCAATATACAAATACAGCAGTTCCTAAAAAACCTACATCTTCCTCATCTCTCTACCTCTGAAATTAATAATCTAGACAAACCCTTTTCTCCTCAAGAAATTCAAAAAAGCTTTATCCTCCTTGAAATCTGGTAAATCGCCAGGGAGCGATGGATTTCCTATAGACTTTTATAAAATGCTTTCTGACACTCTCTGCCCTCTTCTGTTTACTGTCTTTCAAGAAGCCATCATTAATGGCAATCTTCCGACAACATGTACTGAAGCAATTATCACCTTAATCCCCAAGAAAGATAAAGATCCTACTCTTCCTGCAAGTTATAGACCTATATCTTTATTAAATACAGCATGAAGATTTTTGCTAAATTACTCACAATTAGACTTGAATCCCTGATCCCCAAGTTAATTCATTGTTCACAAGCTGTTTTTATTAAGAATAGATCTGGCTCTGACCATTTACGTTCTCTATTTAATTTAATGCATAAAGCTAAATTCCTTAAATCACCTGCGGCTGCTATTGCCATCGATTTTGAAAAGGCTTTTGATACCTTACACTGGGACTACCTTTATGAAGTTCTGTCTCACTTTGGATTCTCTTACAACTTCGGTTCCTGGCTCAAATTATTATATACCTCCCCTGTGGCAAAAATTCCTACTAATTCTACTCTTTCTTCTCACTTTCAATTGGCAAGAGGAACTAGACAAGGATGCCCCCCTGTCACCCTCTCTGTTCTTTTTAGCCATGGAACCCCTGACTGCTAGTCTTCGTCAGTCCACAGACATTAAGGGAATCCCTGTTGGCAATTCAAGATATGTTTCCCCCTTCATATGCAGATGACCTTCTAATCTTACTTGAAAACCTAAATGAAGCTGCCCTCCCACTAGCTGACTTACTTAATAAGTTCACTAATATTTCAGGCCTTGCTTTGAATTATGGGAAAACAGAAACATTACCCCTTAATGACAATTGTAAGTCCTCTATGAATATACCCCTCGGATTTCATTGGTCCCCACAAGGCATCACATGCCTAAGCATCAAAATAACCTGATACTTGGAAAAAATCTGGGACACTAATTTTAACCCCTTATTTAACAACATTAGGATGATTCTCGACAGAAGGAAACTTCTTAATCTTTCTTTCATGGGGAAAACTGCTACCATTAAAATGTCCATCTCTCCCAAGATTCTCTACCTTTTTGCCAACATTCCCTTGATCTTACCGTCTTCTTTCCTATCTAAAATTGATAAACTAATTGGCAATTTTTTATGGGATGGGAAACTACCAAGATTAAGCTGTAATAAACTTTGGGCACAAAAGAAAAAAAGAGGATTTGGACTCCCATGGTTTAAAGGTTACCTATGGGCCTTCCGAACCACTTAAACTATTAAGTGGTTTCAAAAACCTTCATCTCACTCCCCATTATGGGTTGCAATGGTATCTGCACTATGCTCTGGAGGAGTTCCCACTTCCTTCATATTTAATCCTCTCCCTTCTAAGTTAAAATCTCACCCAACCATATCAGCCTCTGTTCTTTATTGAAAACTAATTCACAAATTTTTGAAGTCTAACCCAACCCCTTGGCTGTATGCCCCTCTCTGGGGCAACCCAACACTTACTTTAGATAACCACCCAATCTTCTGCTGTTCCATTTTCTTTTTAGGTGACATCTTGGACCAAAACTCACTTACTATCAAAATGTTCTCAGACTTACAGAGTATCTGGAAGGTCTCTAAACAAGACTTCTGGAAATACTTACAAATTAGAGCTGCTTATAACTCTCTTTCTCGTCATGTGTATAAACATACTCTCCAAGATCAATATTTTTCACAATGGGTTAACTTATCCGTAAAATGGAACAGCTCCATTTATAAAGATATCATAAACAATTTACCTGACTATTCTATTCCAGCAAAAAACAAATGGAGTGTACTACTTAACTATAATATCACAAATGCATAATGGTGCAACTGCTGGCGTTTATCCCACCATACATTCAAAGATGCCCGTAGTTCCTTAATACAAATAAAAATTCTTCATTTATGGTACAGAACTCCTGCTGTACTTCATCGCATGGAACTTTTAAATAACAATAATTGTTGGCACTGTAACTCACTTAATGGAGACCTACTTCACATTTTGTGGTCTTGTACTCCCATTAATAAGCTTTGGCGCTAAGTATATTTATTAGCTACTAGAGTTACTCGACAAAATATCCGCTTAGACCCTAAACTCTTTCTATTTGGTATCTTTATCTCAAGTAACCCTCCCCTCTCACATGCACATTTCAGATGGTTAAACATACTGTTTCTCCTTGTTAAATGCCTGATTCTAATGAATTGGAAATTAACTTGTATCCCAACCTTTTCAGATGTCCTTCAAAGTCTTTTCCAGTATGCATCCCTAGATTGACTATCCCATGTCATTCACGACCGACTCACTGTATATGATAAATGCTGGCAGGACTATTTCAGGTATATTGAGACTTTCGGCTCCCCTAGACCTTAATTCATGAGTACTCAAGTCTCCCCTTTTATATCAACTTTAGATTGGGGTCTCCTTTGTTCCTAAACACAGATATCTCTCTTATCTCCTTCTTCTTCTAATTCTTTACTGTCATCTCCCTATTTACTATATCTCATGCATACATTACTCTTTTACTCTTTTCTTCATATATTGAACACCGATTGTAATGTACTTAATGTCATTTTATGCATTTTACTTAACATTCAGGTTTTAAACACTTATTAGTATTCATTTTGTTTATGGTGGATCTTCTTGAATTAACAGTTACCATGCTTAATTAAGACTCTGCCATTGTTCACCCACATATTTGTCTAAGTCTAAAATCCAATGAATAATTATGTAATGAAACCTCTGTAATTTTATAACTCATTTATTGCTATGCATAATATGATGTTTTTTCTTCCTATATAATGGAAGATATTTTCCAATGTAATGTATGTTTTGTTCTTCTGTATATATTTTAAACACCAATAAAAAGATAAAGTGAGAAAAATACAAAACACTGTACAGTACAGTACAGTACAAGAACAATAAAAAATACAGTACAGTCAGGCAGGTGCAATAAAATACAGTAATACACAGTACAGTAAGGTGCAAAAGTAATAAGAATACTATTAGTTTGGCAGTCGTGAAATTGCATAAACCACCATAATCTGCACAAAAGATGCAGTAGGTCAGTATAAGGAACAAGTGCAAATAAAACTGGCAAAACCAGATGTAAGCACATTTCTGAGCAGATTTAAATGCCACACAGACAAAGGGGCTTATGGTGGTCAAAGAGCTATTGCTCCAAGTCATGGGGGTGCACACTATCACATGGGTCAGGTGCATTTGCAGCCGGGGTAGTAAAGTCACAAAGAAGCGGAGATCTGAGGGAAGATACAGAAGCAGCAGAGCAGATAGACAGTGGAAGAGAGGACCACAACCACAACTGACATCAGTGCTGTGCATTATGTTGAACTAACTGCACTTCCAGGGACTGATCCAGAGACAGGGGTAACTCCAGACTTGGGAATGTAGGTAGCCAGACTCAAACCATTCTGGGGTTTTATGCATATTTGAATTAGCTAATATTTGTCATCCAAGCTCCAACTAGCTAGTCTTCCATGGTACCTGATTGCTTCCTAGATGTTGTTTTTTTTTGTATTATGTCTGTATTATTGTATATATTTACAATGCAGTAAGAATAGGATTGTATTGGATAGTTTTCCTCTGTGAACTATAACTTATTGTATCCTTTTAATATTTTTCCCTTTCATTATGTGTATTTATTTTAATAGCCATACATCTTATCAAATAAGATATCAACTGAATTCAACTAAATAATTGGTCTAAAAGTTGTATCAGCTATAGGGCAAAGTCATTCCCAGTATACTAACTACAGTAGCCAGTTAGGCTTTATGTTTTGTAAAATATGCCTAGCACCTAGTTACATTATCAAACTGAAGATCTGGGGCCCGATATTCGAAGAGGTGCTATGCCCAGCACCAATATTTTCGCATTGCCCTGCACTTGCCTGGGTGCCCAAAGAAGCTATATTCAGTGGAATAGTGCACCAGCACTATTCGACTGACTATAGGGCCATGTTGCCCCAGCGCTAAACCATTTAGCACTGCCCTGACATGGCTTCTGAAACAGGGTGCCACAATTGCTTGCGCCTGCGCTAAATTTCCTATCTTGAAACAGGCCCATGCAAATGAGTCCTTTGGTCATGCAAGGTGCTAAGGGACTATTAGCATGCCCATTATGGGCTCATTTGCATGGGGAGTGAGTTTGGAATGTGTGGTGCCCCCCCCCAGTTGCCCAGTCCCAGACAGCTATCCCTGGTTCTAATGGTCCCCTTTCCCCAGTGGATCGCCAGCCCAATGTTAAAAATAAATCTTTCCCTGGTGTCCAGTGGTCCCTCCCCTTACCTGATGCCGTGCCCGATATTACTGTTCAATTTCCCTGGGAGACCCCAGAGAACAGCTTTACATTATGGCACAGGGGATCAGGGATAGGGAGGTGTGTCCACTAGACACCAGAGAATGGTGTTATTCTGTTAAACAGGGGATCAGTATTGGGGGACCACTGAACACCATGGAAACTGCACATTAATATCAGGCATGGCATCAGGTGGGGGCAGGAAACCACTGGACACCAGGGAAATTGCATATTAATATCGGGCAAGGCATCGGATGTGGGAGTGACCACTGGACACCAGGGAAATTGCATATTAATATCGGGCACAGTATCAGGTAGGAGGAGGGACCACTGGACACTAGGGACTACTGTGTTGGAGGTCAGAGGGGCCAACACACTTCCTCCTTCAACCACTAGGGTTGTGTGGGAGTAAGTCATGTTGTAGGTCAGCGGTATCTGCAGTGCACAAGGAGGCCGCGCAATCTGGACTTGCACAGTGCACACTCTCTGAATATTGGACTGCACTAATATTCAGGTCCCCACCCCTTCATTTGTATTGCTTCCCCCTCTGAGTATTACCCAGGCACAAACCCTGTTTGCCCACGCTAACCTGGCTTTTGAATATGGACATCCATGGAAAGCCAGGTTTGTGCATACAAACTAGGCTTTGTGCCCCAATATCTTGCCCCTGGTTATTCAGGACAAACATTCCTTGACTGATAAAGTGATGTCTCTGGATATATGTAATCATTCTAATTCAATAGTTCTTAGACTTTGTCACAGTGAGCCTCCCCAAATCCGTGGAAAAGATTTTGAGCCTCCCCCAAAAGCTGAAATAATCGTGGGCCTCCCCAAAGAAAAATAACATGCTGTACTTTGCGCAGTACACCATGAATAAATTGAAACCCCTTTGAGTACTTCGCTCACTTTCAGTTATTTGTCTTATACTGACGTGGAACCTTTGAAAAAGAACTCCTGTGCTCAAAGGTGTTATCTGAATAATAAAATAAACACATATTATTGTTCAGCTTATTGTCCCACCCCCCAGCCAGCCTACTTGCTCCACTATTTTCATTCTTGAACCATTGTTACCCCTTGTTGCATTACCTTCGTGGGTCAGACTACTTTCTCTGTTTCCTCGCTACATGAAATAACCTTCCAAAATACTCTGCCTCTCCCCATCCTTCCCTGCTCCTAAGCAACTTCTCTGGGATTACTTTGCTCCTTCCTGCTATTGCTCTTGGCACTTCTATGCTCAACCCTTGTATTTGGGCTGTTCCACCATCAGTCTACAAAGTGATCAATTACCACAACTCATTATTAATTTATTGTTCATATTTGTTTGCACTATTGTTCATTGTGTATTTCTTGATTGTTTTGCAGTTACCTTTTGAAATGTATTCACTCCCCACCCTTTCCCGGCTACACCTGAAATGAACCTTGGCTCATTCACCTTCTCTCATCACCTTTTAGTAAATAAATACATAAAATTCATCTACTATTAACCTCTTTCAGTTTGCTTCATCTCTTCACACAAAATACATAAAACTCAAAATTTAAATACAGTACTTTTTCAGACTTGCTTGAGCCTCCCCTGGAACAGGTTGGGGCCTCCCCAGGGAGGCTGGCCTCACCATTTGAGAACCCCTGTTCTAATTTATTTCTGTTGTTTTTCTTTGTACAGAGACTTTAGCATCAAAGAAAAGGCACTTTTTGAATCTTTCTGTCTGTGTCTACCTGTCTGTCTATTTGTCTGTCTGTCCATCCATCCATCAACCCATCCATCCATCCATCTATCCACCTATCTACCTACCTACCCACCCACCTACCCACCCACCTACCTACCTACCTATCTTTCTTCTACTGTTTTGGTTTGGACAGCTCCAGTATACAAAGAACAGTAGCCATAAAGACTATATATTTTAATTTTGTAGGACAGAGACAACCCTAGTACACTGCAGGAGCCAGCATGGCAAAATGTTTCACTTACAAAAAAGATATAATTTCTTATAGTGTCACTTTCATCTGTGCCAAGTCCCATAATGCTTTACAGATGAGCCTAATTCAAAAACAATCAACACTGCATATCGCAATAATACATTAAACAATATATAATGTAACCCCTAGGTGGCCCTATCCTATGGGCTACTACCCCTGCCTGCATGACTAAGCACCGGTTAAGGGGCCTGAGGTTGGTGAATGAGTGCTTTCACCCAGAAGAATGGGTTTAGGTAACGTAACTGCTGTTGTTATAGCCCTCCTGGATGTTATAACCACCCACCAACCCTCCTAGTGGCCTAAACGGTTCAGCAACAGAACATTCACATTTACCATATGACAGTAATGATGTGCTCACACTCCTTTCACTTACCACCAGGGCTGGTTCTTCTTCTGCAACTGCCCTGGAGACCTCCTGGAAAATAAGACCAGTGATGCAGCAATGCAATAGCAGTACAATATCCCCACCAATAAGGTACACACTAGCCAGGTTAAACGTGAACAACCACAATCTGATTTATTCAGGGGGATGTGAACAAGGGTGGGGCGTAAATCTAGCAAGTGATTGGCAGATCTGATTCAATTCAGGCTAAATGAGCATGCACAGTGAGTCCCTTTAACACAGTCCTCACAACCCTAGGTACCCAGTTGTTGAACAGGCTAGCCTGAAGCATTGCCCGGGGTAGGCCAGCATTGCAGCTGTTATTGGGGCCCTTAGGAAGGAAGACAATTAACATGCACTCAACTCAAATATTTGTAATCCGGAGCCAGATGTCTCAGTCCATTGCAATAAACCCAAACACAAGAAAATCAGATGACACACAAATGATTGTAGCTTTTGTTGCAGGGAGCTACCCTGTTTTGTACTCACGCTACCCAGACCATGATGCAGGACAGGCGAGATGAAGACCTCATGGTGTTGTACTATATTGCCAGGGGAAGCAGGGCCTACACAACTCACTGTGGTGGTCACTACCTGTTTGGTGGTGTTGAGCAGTGGATCTTTCACCAGAAATGTCTCTGAATCACGGGCAGTGGCCTAGGCTGAGCTGACAGGGCCCAAGCAGAGCAGACAGTTTGGATGAAGTCCTTGATAAGTGCTGGAACAGCCACCAGCTGATGTACTAGAACTCGGTGTGAGGAATCAAATCATGACCCACACAACACATTCAGCACATCTATAAAACTTAAAGTAACTTGTCACAGTTTAGATAAATTCCGTTTACAAATCATAGGTTCTCTGCGCAAACCTTTCGATCTGAGCTCACTTCAGTACTTGGCGGGGCCGATCGCTTCTGGAGCAAGTCTTCGGTCCACTTGCAGGCAGCAATAACACACTTTTTCTCTTCAGGTTCAGGTCTCGATCCACTAATCAGGTAAATCTTTCACTCTCAAGGCAATGCTTCACTCTGGAAGATGTGACAGTCAGGCCAGCATAGCCTTCCCGACAATTCTCCCATGCTCCTAGCAGGAGCAGCTGCTCGATGGCTCGAGCTGTTTACTCTTCAACTCCAACTCTTGACTGATACACGACTTCAGGCAGATCTGGGGAGTTCCAGTAATCCTAAAGGTTTGGTTGGCTGAGGGAACTGTCTGTCACAGAAAGGGCTCCCCCTCCAGGTCCATTTAGGCGCCAAACCTTAAAAACTACAATTCCTACAGAATTTCATTCCCACAAGACCTCTGGGGACAGTCTCCATTTTAAGTCCCCTAAGGTTTGATTGGTCCAACACTGGCAGTCCAGAACCAAAATGGTAGCTCTTATCAAAAGTTTAAGCTACAATGGAAGGTAGGTTAGACAAACTCCTACATTATTATTATTACAGCAGATAAACAGCAAATAATCACTTTCCCTAACAAAGTCCCCTCTGCATAAATAGCGACTGCAGAATGGAGCAGAAATATGGACTGCTTGGCTGGTTACAAGCCTTAAATACTTGCACCCAGTCCAGTCTAATTTTCTCACACAGAATAATAGCTCTCTTAAAGAAACAGGCACGGAGGTTTACGGGAGAACTTTCATGCAGACAGATAAAACTACTGAAGACACAGGACACCATCCTGACAATGGGCATTAGGCAGCCCAGGAAAACATTATAGGAACCCTATTTGTAGGGGGGGGTTACATAACATTGTTACCTTGTGAAATAAAATTACAATTCTAAATTAAATTCTGAAGAAAACTACAAGATAGCAGTAGCAAAGCAAGTTGAGGTCAACTACCCACAGTGCACCTAATGACACTGATGTAGTAGAAGAGTCTTTTAAAGACTCTAGGAGTGGAACAAGCCAAACAGTGAATCAGGAGTATAAATGGACTACCACTTGCTCTGGAATGAGTGCCAATCATCATGGGCCAGCAAAGGGAGGAAGGATTGAGCATCCTAGGAACTGCTTTCCTTCCACCATGGGGATGGAGACACTGCTCCCACTGCATTACTGCTCCCTGGTGGAGGCTAGGTGGTAGCACAGCTGGGAGCACAAGAAAGGAAAGGGTCGTGGCCAGATGCCTGGCACACATGTGTGCTTTTGTCATTGCATACCGGCACCCTGGGAGGCTTGCTGAATGTTCTCCATTTCCAGCCAGTTGTGTGAAAAGCTCCTGCTAGCAGCCAAAGTGAGTGTATATGGTCGCTGTGTCCTATGCATGCCTGCCAGCATGGAAGTGCCACATGAGCAGCATTTGCGCCTAGAATCCAAAAGAGCCACGTGTGGTCCTCAAACTGTTAAGAAGTCTGACCACAGCTTTTAAACTGTATTCAAACGGTATTATTTCTACTGTGTATACTCTTTGCTATTAAATGTTTGCTTGCTCCTGCTGTAACATATGGCTAATTTTCGTATTGATCAACTATTTCTATAGCTCAAAATTTATTAAAGTAGATTTCACAAAGGGATCAGCAGCTGTGCAGTGCTACACACTGTGGGATTAAACTTCTTAAGAAGTTTGGCTGTCTGCCAGGAGCCTCAGCTCAATATTAGTTATATCCTATTGTGTAGAAGAACTAGCATCCAATTTTCTTGCTTTTTTCATAGTCCTGCTGACTCGAGACTCTTCGATTTGTCAAGTCATCAGTAGGCAGAAGACAGATGGGGGTTCAAATTGTGTAAGCCACTGACCTATAACAACCATAGGGAAAGTGTTGTCTTCAGCTTCCCACCCTCACTCACTCATTCCTGGAGTCCCTATGGCTGGCGGTAGTAAGACGGTTCAAGAAAAAAAGGAAAGAATGAATATCTGCTTTCTCTAGTCCTTTTATGCAGTTATATTGCTTCATCAACGGTTCATGGGTTGCAGGTCCAAAATTAGATTTAATCCATTTTACCTGTTACTCAGTGCCATGTTGCAATTCCCGTCTATCACAGAATAGAAAACACAAGTCTTTATTATCAAGTGAGGACCTGTCTTATATCAACACAGATGTCTTACCAGTAACCTGGCTTCTTAAACTTTTTATAAGTCCTCACTTGATAATAGTGGCTTAATGGATATCTCAGCTAGCAGTTTTTCAAAACTGCAAACTCCAAAATCTGGCTTCATTGTGAGGTAAAGGCTACTGTTTACATTTATGCTAAAACTGCATTTATGTAAATAACATAAATGTAGTTTCATAGCTTTTGAAAAATGTAAACATCAGCCTTTCACTTACAAATAACAGCCTTGCCTTCTCCCTAAGATGTCTGCCAAGTGTGTTAAGTGATGAGTAGTGATGACATCATCAGAGCCAGAGCCAGAGACCAATATAGATTCCTATAGGCTAACTAGTTCTTCTTTCCCTCTTTGTTTTGAATAGTTTTACCAGATTGATCAACACCATGTGTTAATGTAACCCCCCTGCAAATGGGGGTTCCCAAAAGACTTCCAGGAGCTTGCTTGAATGCTCCAAGCCTGAATGGTGTTTGGCATTTAAGCCATTTATCAGTGAGTGTTTTTAGAGCCTCTGGTACTGTCTCTTTAAGAGCTGTCTGCTTGCAGACATAATTAGTTTGTATGGGGGGACTGTGTGCTTCTCTGAGTACCACCTGAGCTGCTGCCAATTCACTTCATTTTGCAGTCACTAGGAGTGCAAAGGAACCTATCTGAAAGATGTAACTGTTTGCCAGAAATTATTTAGAGTAATAATGAAATTACAGTTTGTCTAACCTGCTTTCTTTGCAGTCAGAACTGTGTCTGCTAGTTCCCCATTCTGGTTTTGAACTGCTGAACTGGACCAATCAGTGTGGGGTAAGCTAGCTCTAAAATGGTGCCTTGGCCGAATCAGAACTTGGACTCATAATCTGAGCCAGCCACAAGAGGATTGTATGGGCAGTGACTCTGGGAGATGTAGTTTAGACTTCAGTGCCTTTTGGACCAACAGCAGCAGTCTATTGTGAGTGACAGCCAATCCAGTCAAGAACTGGGAGGAACTCAAAGGAAGTGCCGGTTTTGTCGGTTGGAGTTTCAGTTGAGCTTTGGCAGTGAAGAAGGAAGGAGCCTGTGCTTTTCAGTGTGCAGTTTTAGTCAAAAAGCGTGTATAAGGCCCAGAGTTCCGTCTGCAGCTTGTGTAACAGCTTGTTAGGACTGAATCCGTCCTGTGAAAAGAATCAAAGGATCTCTGAAGAGTAGAAACCAGGCTCACCCTGTAGAAGACTGGAGGAATTGCTGAAAATTGCACTCGGTCTGTCAGGAACTGAATCTGCTGTGTGTTCTCCCGGGTATTGTGCAGTAATTGCGATCGGGATACAGATGCAGCCTGCCTGGTATAGTGCTTTCTTTTATATGGATGTGTGAAGAGGCTTGTGTACCTCAAGTGAGCTCTGCTGACATTGAAGGACCCTATCTTATTTGGAGGTCGTGAGTACTAATTCAGGGTCGCTCCCTGTTGAATTGCCACATTAAATCCAAATGGAATTACTGTACTGCTGACTGTTTAATTCTCCTTTTCTCTGTGTGAAAGGGCCCCTACCAGCTGCCACGGTTTGGACTAGCCACTAGGGCTTGGGTACCCAGGGAACAGTAACTGATAGGAATAGGCCTGTGCACAGAGCCATAGGTAGATTATTAGAGTGATAAGCTAATTAACCTGATTTCCCCCTGTCCTTGTTATATCCCCCTAAATAAATCAGAGCTGCTTGTTTCAGCAAAGTTATACTGCCTGAGGTATTTGTCTATGTTAAAGTACTGTACTGTGATTGTTGCACTGTATCTCATTTCACAGGAGGTCCCAGTGCGGAACCAGACCTGGGGGTAAGTGTATACTGTGAAGGTAATTCTGATATATTGTGTGGGCCACTAGTGGGAAGAAAGGGGTTGCAGTGTCCCAGAGGGCTGTGACCAAGTTAGTTTAACTATTGCAAACCCTGACCTCTGGGTGGAGGCACCCGCCATTGGATCCAGGCCCCTCAACCTGTTAGTAGCAAATCAGGCAGGTAGGTAGCCCTGGGATAGTGCCATCTAGGGGTAACATCTTGGAGGCTCACCGCTGGGATTGTGTGTCCTCTAGTGGCCATATATTTGAACCACTGTTAAGAAAAAATGGGTACCCGACAGAAGTGGCTGTGCACCGGCTGGTGGAGTGGTGTACTGGGGAGGAGATCGACCTCCAAAATGCTATGCTTATCCTGGACATCCCCTGGGTATCAATCACGGACACTGTGCAGGAGTACTTTCCAAGGTGGAAGGTTTACAAAACCCTGTGGTGGTGGGTCGGCATGCTAATCTGCTCACCCACACTTTCCTGGCCCTAGTAGAGTTTAAGGATCCCATAGATAGCTCCAAAGTGCCACAGACCATTACCCCAGAGGGAGCCCTCACTGCTTGGAGAGTGATAACTAAGAACAGTAAAGACCCGGGGGGGAATCAGCCCCCACCACTATCTGAAACTTTTGAGGAGAAATTTGCTGAATGGTTGCTGGGAGAGGGGAAAACTGTGGAGGACTTGAAGAAACTATTCTTGCCACCTGGGGTGTTCCTCCCCAACACCTCTCCTGCTCCAGTGCCCGTAATGGTGGCTGAACCAATGCAGACTCCTATTTCTGCACCTGCCATTAGTCACGACTCTTACGAAGGTTGAGGATCTTCTCTGGCACCCTCCCCACCCCCAAGGGGAGGATGACTGGGGAGACCTGGATAGACTATGTTGCCCCAAGTGCTAGAATGGCAATGCTCGGAAGCAGCGAAAGAGGGTTAGTAGAGAGCCTCCAAGGTCCTGCCCTGGCTACCATCCGTGCTAAACGGGCCCAGTAACCCTGAAGCGACTGCACAGGCCTATCTTGAGGCCTTGGAGAATGTGTATGGGAGCCCAGATTCTGATGAGGACCTATGGTGGAGAGTAAGAGATGCACAACAGTACCAAGGGAGTTGTTGTCTGTGTATGTATCTCGGCTGGAAAAATTGTTGCAAGAATGCCTCAGAAAAGGTAGTTTGCCAGCGATTGAACTGGACCGAACCAGGCTGGACAGGATCCTAAGTCTGCCCCTTCTCAGAACTGCTGTTGCTTCATTCGCCTGGCAGATCGACTGGAATCCCCACCTCTATGATGAGTTAATGAGAGAAATTGAGGAGTTGAGAAAAACCGACCTCGGGAGGACCTGCACCAATAGCTGCGGCTACGACCGAGTGACTGAGGTGACCCATCAAGTGAAGTTCAGGGCAGAGGTTGGCAGTCAATGAGTGCTCTGACAAGGAAAAAGATATGTCACAATGGGGCGAACTGTTGAGAGAGATCCTGGAATTCAAAAACAGTCCCTTTATGAAGGCCACGCCTGCAATGCAGGCCCTGACCTATATCCGACTGCATTTCGTTATGGGGTGGGGTACTCACCATGTATCTCCTGCTGATAACAGCTCCAACTCGATTCCTTGACCATGGAAGTGGAGAAACTGACGAGATGTCTCAAATGCTTATCACGCCGAGACAGAGATGGCACCAAGGTTTCCAGTTAGTAATACCCCGCCCTGGCTCCCAGTGTGGCGCCTCGGCCAGCTCAAACTCAGAAAGTATGTTTTGCTAAATTGTGGGAAATATGGGCACATGAAAAGGGAATGCGGTCCCAAAAGACACTGACAAGTTGCATATAGGCTACAAGGAGAGCTTGAGAACAAATCAGTGGTTAAGAGGTGCAAAATGATCCCAGTGAGGGCACCAAAAATGCTAACTCACGTCCTTTTGTGGCAAGGTCAGTTGCCCAGGCCCCACTATCGCCTCTCCAGACTGGTCCAGAATAGTGGGTCCTCCATGGAGACCACTGTAAAGGTGAATGGAGTGTCTACAAGAGCTGTATTAGACAGTGGCTCCCAAGTGACAATTATGTTCCAGGATTGGTATCAGAAGCATTTGTCAGGACGTACCTCCACAACCATTAGAAGGACTGCATGTATGGGGTTAAGTGAGAAGGCCTACCCCTATTTCGGGTATATCCGAATTTGGCTGTCTTTCCCCACCTCCGTGGCTGGAGTGGCCGAACAAGTAGAGACCCTAGCCTTAGTGTGTCCCCACTGGACTGTATGATGGTGTCCCTTTTGTTGATTGGAACAAATGCTCATATGTTGGAAGGCTGGCACAGTTGTGTTATGAAAAACAGGGTCAAAGACTAGTAGAGCTTTAAGTCCGGCTTTAATTAGAGGCCTATGAGGCTGAGAGAATGCTGAAAAACAGAACCAGAGGAACCGGTTGAATTGTATGGAAGAAGGATCCTGGTCTCTGATCCTGGTGCCAAATGCCCAGTGTACCTTACAGGGAGAGGTCCGTATCAGAAAGGATGTTAAAGAATAAAATATTAATGTTGGATGCACCAGGCGATGGAAAATTGCCAGAGGGACTGCTAGTCAAGCCTAGTATTTTGCCCGCTAGAGCCCATGCTTATGCCAGAGCAGTAATGGTACAAGTTCATAATGTGTCTGAAAGAGACATTGAGTAAACAGAGGTTGCATCCTGGCTAATGTGCATTGTGTCAGACACTGCAGTGCTACCCAGCAGCAAGAGTTCAAGGAAGAATGACAGAGTAGCCTGACTTGTTTGATTTCGGCGACTCCCGCTGCCAGCTGAATGGAAAGTGAGGATCAGTGAAGCTTGCCCAGAGAGACCAGGTGTTTTCTTTAAAGGAATGGGATGTGGGATGCGTGCAAGGAGCTGGAGCACAATATCCGGCTGCATGACGAAAGACCATTTCGTGAGAGGTCTCTACATGGCACCTGCTGACATAGATGATGTGGGACGGTATCTGCAAGAGATGTTAGCTGCTGGTGTAATACAAGAATCAGAAGCCCTTATGCTTCCCCATTGTGGTAGTGAGGAAAAGAATGGAACAGTAAGGATGTGTGTGGATTATCGCACCTTAAACCGTGCGGACTATCCTGATCAGTACACAATGCCCGCATTCAGGATGCTGGACTGCTAAACAGGAGCAAGTGGTTCTCTGTGCTGGATCTCCACAGTGGTACTACCAGATCCCGATAGCCCCAGGGACCGTGAGAGAAGGCGACCTTTATCCTGTCCGCTTGGCTTCTGAATTCATATGAGGATGCCTCAAGGAGGTTTCTAGGTGCCCAGCCACTTTTCAACGATTGATGGAGCGTGCAGTGGGGACATGAACTTAGAGTGCCTGGTATACCTAGATGATGTTATTGTGTTTGGGCAGCTCACTGGAGGAACATGAGAGCAGATTATTTAAGGTATTGGACCGACTGGAGGACTTTGGCCTTAAACCGTCCATTGATAAGTGTCAATTCTTTCAAACATCAGTAAAGTATGTGGGACACATAGTATCCACCGAGGAATAGACACCGACCCAAGTAAAGTTGAGGCCTTGACCACCTGGCCACAGCCCAAAAATCTAAAAGAACTGCAAAGATGCCTGGGATTCTGTGGTTATTATCGGTGCTTCATCAAGGATTATTCAAGAGTGATCCACCCTTTACTTAACCTTACTCAAGGGTATCCCCCAACCCACAAAAATTACCAAAGTCAGCGTCCTCAAGACTGAAAGAGTGTATTTTCATCCGAGTGAAGTATTTGGGGCCACTGGACTCCTGATTGTGAGACTGCTTTTCATGAGATCATATATCAACTTACCCATGCTCCAGTGCTGGCCTATGCCGATCCAAGAAAACCTTACGTCCTGCACACTGATGCTAGCTTGCAAGGGTGTGGCTTGTTGTACCAAGAGCACGAGAATGGCCTGAGACCAGTGGCCTTTGCCAGTAGAAGCCTGACCCCATCCGAAAGAACCATCCTGTACATAAGTTAGAGTTCCTAGCTTTGAAGTGGGCTATTTAGGATCCAATTCCATGAGTACTTGTATGGGGCTAAAATACTAGTAAAACTGACATCATCCTTTGACCTATGTGCAGACCTCAGCTAAGTTGGATGCCACTGGCCATAGGTGGCTTTCTGCATTATCTACATATGACTATGCTCTCGAATACCGAGCAGGTCTGAACCACATAGATGCTGATGCTCTCTCCGGAGCCTGTTCCCCAGAATGATTGGGTCCGATTGCAGAACCTGACATTGGGCACTCTCGGAAGTTTGACAGGGAGGAACAAATGTCCACGGACGCAGTGGACTGCATGGTGGATTGCTTGGGAGCTCTGAGAATTGCATACCTGCTGCTTATTGCCACTTTTCTGCAATAGACATTGGTGCACTGCCTCAGCTGGACAATGACAGTATTCGCGGGCTCAATCCCGCGATCCCATGATCAAAGCAGCTTTAGAAGCCATCTATGCAGGAAAAGATGTCCAAATTACGCTCCACTGATTTGAGAACTGCACTGTTATACAAAGAAGGTCCTAAGTTGAAACTGATCAATAAACTGTTATACAGAAAACAGTAGACAGAGGGGACAAGTAGACAAACAACAACTAGTGCTGCCCACTGCCTTCGAGACTCAGTACTGAGGTCCTTGCACAACCACATAGGGCACCTTGGTATAGACAGAACACTTGACTTGGTGAGATCCAGATTCTATTGGCCTAAGATGGGCTGATGTGGAGCAACACATTCAACTTGTAGTCGCTGCTTACAGAGGAAAGCTTTGCTCCAGAGGGCTGCCCCTTGTTAACATCACCACCAGTGCACCCATGGAGCTGGTCTGTATTGATTTTCTAAGTTTGGAGTCAGATCAAAGAAATATCAGTAATGTGCTGAGTGGTCACTGACCATTTCACGAGATATGCCCAGCTTTCCCCACCAAAGACAGAAAGCATCCACTGTAGCCAAAGTACTTGTGAAAACTTTTTGTTCACTATGGGGCTCCACAAAGAATCCATTCTGATCAAGGGAGAGACTTTGAGTCGTCTGATCAAAGAGATGCTTTCTCTGTGGGAGTGCGAAGTCCAGAACCACTTCTTACCTACCCCCAGGGGATCCACAGCCTGAGCGTTTCAACAGCACTTTGCTAGATATGCTGGGCACCCTGCACCCAAAGGACAAGCCTAGATGGAGCCAACAAATTAGCACCCTGGTACATGCTTATAACTGCACCAAAGTGATGCCACTGGATTCTCCCCCACCGCCTGATGTTTGGAAGAGAAGCTCGACTACCAGTAGATGTGTGTTTGGGGTCTCTCCTGATGGGGTTCAAGCTGACAACTATTTACAGTATGTGCAAAAGTTAAAGGCCCAGCTAACTCATGCATCAACTGGCTCAAACCATGGCTGCCAAAGAAATCGGCCAACAGAAAGGTATGATAAAAGGTGAAAGCACAGGAACTCCAGGAGGAGATCGGTATTGCTAAGAAATCTGGGACTGCATGGCAAGCACAAGATTGCTGACAGATGGCACCATCTCCTCACATTGTAGTGGGGCAAACTAGATGATCTGCCAGTGTACAAAGTAAGGCCTGAGAATAATTCAAAGATGTAAAAACAATGCATAGAAATCATTTACTGCCCATTGGACAAATCTTAATTGAGTCTGAGCCCTAGAAGATGCCCCTCTGGACCAGTGACTAGAGCTGCTGCTAAGAAAAGACCAAGGAAGTCTGCACCTACAGAAGCAGAGTTAAAGTGTTCCCTGCACAAGTCCCAGTTGAGCATGACTGTCAGTCCATATCAGAAGAAAGTGAGGTGACTTTGAATACTATCCTTTTACAACTGAGTCAATTGTTTCGGGCAATCCCTAGTCAATACTGGAGATGAAGCTGGGCCTTCTGGACTGTCCAAGCCCCAGCTTCGTCCCTGGAGCCAATGCTCCCAGAAAGTGAAGTGCAAAGCATCAGATCAGATGAAATGGAATCATTGTGCATGGTTGAACTGTTTGAGCTTTCAGGAGGAAAATGATAGATTGGGGCAGACTGGTGATACACCGAACAAGAAGAGTATTTTGAGTGCCCTGACAGTCCACTGCCAGTGTCCGAAAGCTCTCCTGCGAGCCAAATGTTGTGGACTCAGAAACTGTAACTCCTGGAGCTGAAAGTGCCCCAAGTTCTAGCCTCTCTACCCCATGGAGACTCCCTGACAAGTGAGGACAATGCTGAAAATGAGGCTCAGAGTGCAGAGACTATAACAGTTCCCCCTAGAAAGACTGGTCGAGCTGTAAAGCCTGTGGTGCACCTCAGTTATGATTCACTTGGGAGGTCTGTGGACTTGCCTCTCAATGTTGTCCATAAAGGGTGTATGTGTCCCGAGCTCATTGCCCAAACTGAGCATCAGTGCTAACTCCAAGTTACTTGTGTTGTCTCTAAGTATGGTGCCCTTGCCCCATCCAGCCCCAAAGGTAACTGATAGGAAGGGCCCCTCTTTCAGGTTTCATGTACAAGAGGTAATAACTTGAGTTATGGTACAATGTGTATGTAATACTGTGTAAAGAGTGACGACTGCAATGTTTCAGAAATGTGTTCTTGGTAAATGATATATTGACTGATGATTACATAGTGCGAGCCTAATGCAAATGTATATGGTTGCAGTTGAAACTTATGGGGTACTTTGCTTGACGCTGACATCAAGCTTTCCCAGGCCAGGAAGGGTGTAACCCCCCTGCAAATGGGGGTTCCCAAAAGACTTCCAGGAGCTTGCTTGAATGCTCCAAGCCGGACTGGTGTTTGGCATTTAAGCCATTTATCAGTGAGTGTTTTTAGAGCCTCTGGTACTGTCTCTTTAAGAGCTGTCTGCTTGCAGACATAATTAGTTTGTATGGGGGGACTGTGTGCTTCTCTGAGTACCACTCGAGCTGCTGTAATTCACTTCATTTTGCAGTCACTAGGAGTGCAAAGGAACCTATCTGAAAGATGTAACTGTTTGCCAGAAATTATTTAGAGTAATAATGAAATTACAGTTTGTCTAACTCTTTCTTTGCAGTCAGAACTGTGTCTAGTAGTTCCCCATTCTGGTTTTGAACTGCTGAACTGGACCAATCAGTGTGGGGTAAGCTAGCTCTAAAATGGTGCCTTGGACGAATCAGAACTTGACTCATAATCTGAGCCAGCCACAAGAGGATTGTATGGGCAGTGACTTTGGGAGATGTAGTTTAGACTTCAGTGCCTTTTGGACCAACAGCAGCAGTCTATTGGAGTGACAGCCAATCCAGTCAAGAACTGGGAGGAACTCAAAGGAAGTGCCCGTTTTGTCGGTTTGGAGTTTCAGTTGAGCTTTGGCAGTGAAGAAGGAAGGAGCCCTGTGCTTTTCAGGTGTGCAGTTTAGTCAAAAACATGTGAGGCCCAGAGTTCCGGTCTGCAGCTTGTGTAACAGCTTGTTAGGACTGAATCCATCCTGTGAAAAGAATCAAAGGATCTCTGAAGAGTAGAAACCAGGCTCACCCTGTAGAAGACTGGAGGAATTCTGAAAATTGCACTCGGGTCTGTCAGGAACTGAATCTGCTGTGTGTTCTCCCGGTATTGTGCAGTAATTGCGATCGGATACAGATGCAGCCTGCCTGGTATAGTGCTTTCTTTTATATGGATGTGTGAAGAGGCTTGTGTACCTCAAGTGAGCTCTGCTGACATTGAAGGACCCTATCTTATTTGGAGGTCGTGAGTACTAATTCAGGGTTGCTCCCTGTTGAATTGCCACATTAAATCCAAATGGAATTACTGTACTGCTGACTGTTTAATTCTCCTTTTCTGTGTGAAAGGGCCCCACCAGCTGCCACGGTTTGGACTAGCCACTAGGGCTTGGGTACCAGGAACAGTAACTGATAGGGATAGGCCTGTGCACAGAGCCATAGGTAGATTATTAGAGTGTTAAGCTAGTTAACCTGATTTCCCCTGTCCTTGTTATATCCCCTAAATAAATCAGAGCTGCTTGTTTCAGCAAAGTTATACTGCCTGAGGTATTGTCTATGTTAAAAGTACTGTACTGTGATTGTTGCACTGTATCTCATTTCACAGGAGGTCCCAGTGCGGAACCAGACCTGGGGTAAGTGTATACTGTGAAGGTAATTCTGATATATTGTGGGCCACTAGTGGGGAAGAAAGGGGGGTTGCAGTGTCCCAGAGGGCTGTGACCAAGTTAGTTTAACTATTGCAAACCCTGACCTCTGGGTGGAGGCACCCGCCATTGGATCCAGGCCCCTCAACCTGTTAGTGGCAAATCAGGCAGGGGTAGTAGCCCCTGGGATAGCGCCATCTAGGGGTTACATTAACATGTGGATTATTTTGATCAGTACACATGTTAGGCTATGATTTTGTTCATTTTATTTACTTTAACTTCCTGAAAATGTTTTGCAATCTAGCTGACTTTCTCTTTGGCAAACTGTGGAACAGTACAACACTTCAAATACCTGATGATCCAGTGGTTATGTGATGCGTTGAATTTGTTTTTGTTAACCAGGAGAGTCACACTATGCTGAAACCTTGTTTACAGATGTGGCATGGCAGCACAAGGAAATTAAATGACTTGCTCAGGGTCACAAAGTGAAGTACTGGTCTGGTCCAATTCCAAAGTTCATACATTCTTGTTAATCCACAAAAAAAGCTTCTCTTGTATTCTTTTTCCAAGTGAACCCCCTGCACCTAGCCTGCCTTCTGTTGATCACCCCACCATCCATACCGTGTCCTTAGTACTGTCTGGGACTGCTTATGAGCTTGTGGTGTCATGAAGAGAATTATCATACCTCAGAGTGTAATCTTATACCTCAGAGAGTTGTGCATACTTACACCGATACGGATCATCAGCTGGCACTGTTAAAAAAATTCCTCCCAAATCACACTTAAGTCCACTTTTTCAATGTTTGACTTCTGCTCCCTCAGTAAGCATTGAGTTGATCACTACCCTTCTGCACAGTGACGGCAGTATGTACAGTTAACCTGTTGTGTTTTTGTCCCACCTCATTAACAAATAATTGGGTCTTCATGGCGGGCCTCAGGACTCACCAGAAAAAATGCTGTTCATGCCCTCATAAGGACTGTACTTAGTATGGATAACAATATTATTAGCAGGAGAGGCATACTAATGCCTTGAGTGAATTCACCAGACTTCCAGTGTCAGTCTACTCCTTTACCTGTGATCTGCAGAACCCCACAGGACAGTTCCGAGCAAATCTTCTCCAGTACTTTTTAGTGCCCTACTCCACAATGCAAGCTGGTTGGCTACCACCCTTCTAAATCTTGAATGATCTATACACAGCTCCCTCAATACTGTCCTAACAAACAGCAACACCCTCCACCTGAAGGTAATCTCCCTACACTGAATTTAAGTAACACTTAAAGTGCATCCCTGCCATTGAGTATTTGTCATTGCTGGCTGCTCTCATTCACAGTCAGGTAGTGATCATGGTGCTGGCAGCTCTACATTTCAGATCTCACAATGATCTGCTAAACATCCCCCTTCCTGTCGTCCCCTAACCTGAATATAGCTGTACCCTGCTGGAATGTCCTCTTCAGTTCCTTCTCTGGTATTCTCTTCTGCTCCCCACACCAAAAACTGGTGAGCTCACTTCCCTTCAGCATCATGAATGTGGTTAGTAGAGTCGCCCATGTCATTTTTACATATTAATAATAAACATGATCTTCTGGTAAGCCAGGCTGATAGCAGCAGGGCGCAAGAGGAAACAGGCATTCTTACCCATATAAGATCTAATCCACCTATGATCAGGTACTATTAAATGACATGCATAATAATGTGCACACACCCATCATTTAATAGTGCCTAATTAAAGGTAGCCTAGATCTTTTAAGTATAGGAAAGCCTATAATTCCCCTTGCTACCTGCTGCTATCAGCCTGACTTACTGGGAAGATTTGTTTATTTCTGATATGTCAAAAAACTTGGGGACTGTACTACCTACATTCATGATTCACAAGGGTGATGAGCTCACCAGTTTTTGGTGTAGGGAGAAGTAGTGAGAATGAATACCCGGGGGGGGGGACTGAGAAGGCCACTTCTGCAAGGTATTGCTATATTCAGGGAAGGGGGAAGACAGAAGGGGAGAAATATGAACAGATCACAGTGAGAAATAAGTTGTGGGGCTGCCAGCACCAAGATCACTACCTGATCCTGTTGTCCTGGAGAACATTCCCCTTCCCATAAAACCAGTTCATGCAGTTGTCCAAGGCTGTGTGTGGGTATTAATGTGTGAATTGGCTGCCACTATGCATTCAGTCACTTCATGAAAGCACTATATGAATATTGATTCTTATTATTATTATTTCCCATGGAAAAAGAAGAAAAGACAAGCATATTTTTGATTTCCAAGAAAGTATGAACTCTGGCATTGGACTACAGAAGAACTTGCTACAAACAAGTAGTGGATCTATGGGGTGGTGGAAGGTGCAGCTGTAACCCACCCCATTGTAAAGAACTCACTTGCTGCTGCTGCATTTCACTTTGTTGAAGAAGTCTGATTTATTGATTGTACACATTTTTACATTCAAAAATATGGATTACATTTGTAGTTTCAGTCAAAACATACTAAAAAGCATAATAGCTGAAAATATAAAGGTTTCATAAAAATGTTAAAAAGTGTACATCAAGTATGCACACAGTCCCAGCACCCCCTCCCTCTCCCCCATTGTAACATCCTGGATCCACCATAACCAATAGATCACCAGGTTATTCAAGATGTGTACTGCACTGTGGTTTGCCAAGTAGAGTCAGTTGGATTAAAACACAATTTCAGCATGTTAAAGTAAAAAAAAAATGAACAGAACCATAGCCTAACATGCATATTGATCTAAATAATGCACATGGTTTTGACAATTTTGGTGAAATAATTCTATACGAAGGGGAAAAAAAAAGAAGTTAGCACTATAGAGAGCCTTTGGGTCCGATGATGTCATCACTTAACGCATTTGGCGGCCATTTTAAGAAGCAGGTAGGGCAGTTTTTTTTAAATTGAAAGGCTGATTTTACATTTTTCAAATGCTTTGGAACCACATTTAGGTAACATATATAAATGTAGTTTTAGCATTAGCAAATTCAGCAGCCTTTCCTTTAGTCCTTTTTGAGGTCAGATTTTTTGAATAGTTTGTTGTCAAAATCCTGTTTAGGTATCCTTTAAGTTTGCTAGTTGTTCTTGTATTCTCAGATGGTATAGTTGCTAGCATTGCAGCAGATGAAAATCAATTTTATCTGCCAGCTGGCCTCTACTATTACTGAGTCAGTCACTCATGTTGCTGTACAGTATTGTCTGCCTTTTGGTGCAGAAGTTCCATTTACACTGTAACTACCTTGATTTATAACATGTAAGAAAAAATTAAGTGTTCTTATTGGCAACAACACCAGTACAGTTGTGCAATTATGTGCCCACAATTACACACCTGCACTTCTTTCAAGCTGGCAACCTTTGTATCTGTTAAAAAAGATCAGTACACTATGGCGTACAAATGTTGTAGCAGCTGATTCTCCTTAACCCCACAGTGTTACTTGTTCTAAAAAGCCATATGCCATTTCCCCAAGGATGCCATGTGCAAAAGTAAGTATTTTGTGCATCTCCATTGATTACTTTATTCAGTCGGGAGCCGCGTTATCGAGGGAGCCAGAAATGTTGGGGACATAGTATTGAGGAGCTGCACAGTCTGGGACAGGAACTGTTTTTTTTATTTTACTCATGGCTCCCCCTCGAGACATCTTTCAACTTTATAACATTTGTAAGAAAAATGTATTGGTGTGCTTTTCTATACACATTATGTAACCCCTGGGCAGCACCACCCCAGTATTACACCCCTGCCTACTACCCCGAACATAGGCTAAGGAGGTTGGGTTCGCTAACTTATAAAACCTTTGCGAAGTGCCTCCACTCAGGGTGCTTTACGTGGGTGAGAGGATACTGGGTGTAGCCCCCTGAGCTGCTACACCACCCACAATGACCAGTTACCTTCCACAGACATGCCCCAATACACAGTTCCCCACATTTCCACATTTTGAATTAAAGACTCTCTCTAATAATATGCTCACACAGGATTTCAAACAACCACAACAAGATATTTATTTTGGGGGGTAATAAAGGAGCTAGGAAAGGGAAACAGGAGGAGCAGAGGTTATCTTACCATATTTACACATGTACAGATGTTATTTAGATTTTTGCTGGTAAACCCTCCAGCTGGGTGGCTACATATTAACAGGCAGACATAAATCACATTTTACCATTCGACTTAAGACATCCAGAGCCCTGGCTATCTAGCTGCTGATAAATCAGATGTTAAACATAATTATTAATAATACCCACACTGGTACCAGTCCCAGATACAGCAGAAACCCGCAATCTCATACCATACTGGTTAAGCGGATACCACAGTCCAAGATGTTGCAGGCCTGATAAAGTTGCTGCTGGTTGAGGTAGCCGGCTATTAATTTGAGGGTGGGGGCAACTTGGAAACAGATTTTTGTAAAGCAGCAAATTACTATTTACAACCACAGCAGGGATTGCCCTGCACTTTAGCAGACAAAGCAGGGATTGCCCTGCACTTGCAGACTTCCGAACATTCCAGAACAAACAATGTGGATCGTACATCCAGAACATTCAGCACAATATTTGGAAGTCCCATCCAAAGCAATAAGGGTGATGCTTCTGTCAAGCATCCTAAACGCAGTTTAAACACGATCGTATCCAGTACTTTATATACCAAAAGGCATCTATCCAGAGTAAGTTGGTAACAACACTTTTATCAAGCATCCCATACTTTAGTTACAGGCAGTCACATCCAGTACATTCTATATACCAAGAACATTATCCACAAGCGGAGTTCTATCCAGCACGTCTAGCCATTTAACACTTATATCAAGCGCTCTTAGACGAAATTCTGTGCAGACACAGGTACATTCTCTTTAAGGTATCTTTGACATTAACATGCCCTAGGGCCTCCTGTCTCACGAAGTGGCAAGCGCGTCTTGGCAGACAGCTCCATGATGGCAGGACTCTAACCCATAGCTACACATTTATATGATTCACTAAGCCCAGCATCTTGCTGCATTTGCAACTTAGCCATTTGGGCCACAGACAAGATGCATCCATTACTTGAACTAGGCAGTCTCTTATGAGGTTAGTAGCCCAGACTGATGACTTCAATACTTTACACTTAACAGCACACATTCCTTAATGGGCCATGGAGCCCCCAAGATTACTTGCTTAACTTCTCCCTCGCACCGGGGGGGTACGAGGGTACTCACTCAGGTCCTCCATGGGTCTCATCTGCAATCGAAGGCATCCAGAAGACTTCTTCAGCTCTCTCACCGCTGAGGTACTTGGTCAGTGCTCTCACCACTGCATGATGTCATCTGGTCTGCTCAGCGCTCTCACCGCTGCTGGACATCTGATTCTTCGGTCCACATCTTTCCCCAACGTGGGAGGGAAGGCTAGCCTCTGGAGGACAGTATTGGCAACCTCCAGACTAGCTGTTGCAGAAAGTGCAATTGCTGTAACTAGTTAACTTTTAACTGAAGAAAATAACAAATGCCCTCTGAAGACTGAAAGGGCTGAATTAAGTGGCCTAGGCCTGATGGCATGGCTGGAGCCTGAGCCCCTTCCCCATGGGGGGCTCCCAGCAGGCTGGAGCCTGCTCTGCTGCTCTCTCAGCTCTGCATCTCTGAAAGAATCTCCCAGACAAACTGGCAACATTGTCTCTTTATAGAGCTCCTAGCTCAACTCCTGATTGGTAGCAGGGATGGGGTGAGATGTCTCCAAGTTGCTGAAGAACCTGTTAATCAGAACACTCGAGGCATAATTGGGTTGTGGAATTTGCGCCAAAAATAATGTCCCTGTAAGCCCCCATAAGCACTTGGGTGCTTTCCCATGAGATGCAGTGAATGTCCCACAAGTCCTGGCTTTCTGTTGCTGCAATTCCAATTGGCTGTACTGCTGGCAATGGCTGCTTAACTCACTGTCCCTTATAGCAGATTAGATACAGTCCTGAATAATGTCCTGGTGCAGCTAGAAAGAAGTAATTATTTGTCCCAAATGCCACACAGTTCTATAGCTTAAAGGCTGCACTTGTAGTCGCTGCACAGATAAAGAATGTGGTCCTTTACTTTTCTGTCGCTCACTCGCTTTACAAGCTCCCCTGCAGCAGCTGACAGACTGACACATAGAGTCCCACACTACTGGAATTGCCAAGGAAACAGTATTAGTTTTAACTTTAAACACTTTTTCCCACATGTACAACATATTCCCAACAAGCAGCAACAGTTCCATTATTTAAAACATTTTAATTTTTTATTTTTCGGCTGGAGCTGAACATAGCTACCCTGGAGGCAGCCAGAAAAATTAGAAGCCAAGTCAGGAGAAGGACAGAACAAAACAGGCTAAGGCAAACCCAGACTAGCATTTCTAGGAACCCCATTTGCAAGGGGGTTACAATTATAAGTGCAATAAAACACTTGAGGGATGTGTGATTATGGTCAATAATTGCATTTCTTTCTGGGGTGTTACAACGGCTCTCAGTGTAAGTACCTATTGCTTAACAACACCCTCAAGAAGTGTGTGATTATTGACCCATAATCATACACCCTCTCATGCATTATTGCTTATTTAACAGACAAGGGGGGATCGTTTATCACATTGTACTGAATAACTTTCTTTTTTCAAACGATTAAAAAAAACTGTTTAGCTTAGGGTGCTTGCAGCAGGGCAAAAGGTTTTTCAGGCTGGCTTGGATAACTCCCACTGAGCCAAGGTGCACAACTATTTAGCTTTTTTTTTTTATTTTTATTATTTTTGTTTTCTTTCTTTTTTTTTTTCTCTTTCCTGGTGAGTAGGCTCTCTTTCAGCCTGTCAACAATCTCTTGATACCAAAGCAGTCACCACAGGCTCCAAGATACCATCCCCTTTCCCTTCATTGTACTGTACTGAACCTACCCCACCAGGTGGAACTGAATGGTAGGGAGTAGAGCTGGCTGGAACTTTCCCAAATCAGAGAGGGTACAGGGGATCGAGACATTTCAGTGCTACAACTTGGCAGGGATAACTTAGAGACGACATAGTGGTATCATTTGCCTGAATACCACCCATGTTTCCACCTGTATATTTTTTTATTCCATTATATCCCAGGGTCTCGCCCATACCTCCCCATGGTGCAGGTCAAGTCAGATTTTACCAGTCAGTCAGAAGTGGACTGGGACTATACCCACCCACCCACCACACTTAAGCAGACATGTGCAGGTACAGTACTAGATGCAGGATGCCCGTGTCCTTTATCAACATTACCCAATATGCTGGTGTCAGGATTTCAGGATCTCTCCCCTTCTGAAGCCATGTATTCCTTCTTACATGACTCCATCCCCCCAGAACACCAGGGATCAATCAAGCAATTGTGGAACCACCCAGCCTCTGCAAAGCACAGCACCATACAGAGGCTCAGCACTGCCTTACCAACACTCCAGACTCAGGGCTGGAACCCAGGTCAGTAGCATGGGAAGCTCTGCCACTTACGATTAGGGCATCAGGCAGCCCTTAAATGTTTTGTAACATAAAAGAAGTTGTATATGCTATGCAAACAAAAAAAATAAAAAGATGACCACCAACACTGACCTTGCAAAGTTGAACTCCATTTGTGCAAAGCCCCAGCCCCATTATGTATTTAATTTGCTCTCCTGTATTGCTGCACTGTGACCTTGGTATACTCCTGTACCTGTATACTTGTAACTAATTCTGGGTCACCCCTGAAAAAAGGGACCTTCGGGGCTCAATGGGCCTACCCAGTTATTAAAATTGAATAAGCAAATAAATAAATAGAAGAATGCAAGACTACAGTAAGACAAAACATTGCAAGCGGTTCAAAGGATGGCAGTCATCTTTTTCACATGGCAAAACAAATGTTTATTATGTCATAGAAATATTACAAGTAGAAAAGCTGATGTTTTACTGCCTTTATATTCAATTTTATTAAGGCCACATTTGGAATACTGTTTCCAATTTTGTGCTCGATCGACTATTAAAAGCAAGAAAATGGTTGAGGGAGTTCAAATGCAGGTAACAAAAAAGATAAAGACCACTAAAAATTTAAACTATATCAACAGGAGAAAGCATCTGGACTTATTCTCAATGGAATACAGACAGGTTAGAGGTGACCTATGTCTAACATTCAAAACATTTCAGGTTAGATCTCTTATGGAGACAATAGGCCTGGTTGAACATAAATCTAAAAAACATACCAGGTCCCACAAATTTAGGCTCATTGGAGAAAGATGTTTAACTAAAAGAAGAAGCAATTTTACACCCAGAAAGTCGTAACAATTTGGAATACACTACCCACATATGTTGTTGAAAGTGAAAATGTGTCAACATTAAAAAATCGTCTAGATAACCATATGGGTGAAAGTAAATACATGTACCACCTTTAGGTGGAGAGTTCACTAAGGGCATTTGCCTCTAGAACTCGACTTCCTAGCTATGCAAGCAATAATACCCGACAGGGTGGGCAGTATTGGGCAATACCGGACCACCCAGGGGTGTAATGATGCCTGACGCCGCAGGCAGATGGTCTTATAGCCCCTGGAAGGTCCGGTATTGCCCATACAGCCCACCCTGGAGGGTATTATTGCGCTTAGAAAATGGGCATGTATGTACATTTTAATTAGTCAAAAATAATAGAGGAACTGCCATTTAAAATGAATAGAAATAGAAAAAAAAAAACACATATGTGGTAAAGTAGTTCCTCAGTGCTGTTCCATTTCTGGTCTGCCACCCTTCAAAGAGCCATTCTGTTCTACTCCACCTCCCCAATGCTGCAGAGGAAGACATGCCATTTACATTAAATTTTACCTCAGAACTATGTTGCCATCATGTTTATAGTTGAGCACATGTACAGTGCAGTTTCTGCAAACATTTGTTTTGTTTATTCTGTGGTGGGAATCGCTGGTCAATAATGTGTGAGCTTTGCGTGGCATCGCAAATTGAAACAGTACATGGAAAATGGAGGTCAATGCATTGCCACAGAGTTATACTTTTTTTTTTTTTTTTGAGGTCAGCATTTTGTTTTTTTTGAATGAGGACTTGGGATGTGAGCGGTGGTAGTAGAGTTACGGGGTGAAAAAACAGAAAGAAAATATGAGGTGCATAATTTTATGTATTTTTAAACAGTATGCAGTTTGTTTTTGTTAAGAAGCTGAAAAACAACTTTCTGCGATGGCGGGGGCGGGATGGAGGACGTGTTGTATGGAAGAACTGATCAGCTTTCAACTGGTCTGCTAAGTGAGGAGAAAAATGGTGGCTGTTGAAATTCAGGATGCCCAAGGTTAACACAAGTAATAGGGCACCCTGAATTGGCTCTTGTTTTGTACCGGGTGTCTATTGAAACTTAATGTACCCCCCTGCTGTGGGTGTCAGCCAATGAAAGAACTCCTGCAATTCAGCCCATTTTCTAAGAACCTATAAAAACTGTTAATGACTAGGTAAAAATAGCAAGACTCTCAAGTGGGCAGTAATGGGGGCTAACTTGCCACAAAGTTCTTAGTGCTGCTTCCACTAGAGAAAAAAACCATGATACATCATTTGGCCACATGTTTTATGATGACAAGAGAGCATCTTGATTTTATTTGGAAGAGGTCTGAGGTATCTATCACCATATGAACACTGTGTTTAGGGACGAAGTACTCAAGATCACTATCACTTAAGTAATCACAGTATTCCCAGCAAATTACATTTATCTTGCACTGTTATGATCAATTGCATTTATAAGGTGGAGAGGCAAAAAGGAAGAAGTACTGTGGTAGTGGCTGGGGTGGGAGTGAGGATGGGAGAAAGACAGCAGCATACAACCCAAGGAAAAACGAATGGTACATACTGGTGATGTTTCAGGCTACAGAACACACAGTTTGCCAAATCATCTTTTTGTGCCTGTAATTTTTTGGCCCCCTAGTTTTCATCTTCTTCTCAGTTGGCCCCTTCTGCTTTTCTACTCCCCCCCAGCCCTGTCAGCCTTTGTATCTGGGGCTTACAGCCCCGCTGCCTTGCAGTGCCCCACAGATTCTTCCCTTGTGGTGGGGCCTCCCAAGTTCCCCAACCCAGGAGGAAACTAGGTAACATATGAGGCAGCGGGAAGCCCAGTGGAGAGTGCAGACATTGTGGGGGAGTGGGACATCATCCCTCAGTGGCTTCATCTTTTTCCACCATTTCCTCCTCTCAAGCACCCCATGGGTGAGGACTGAGTGGACACATCCATGTGTGTGCATCCCAGCCAGGAGATGCCCATCCTCCAATTGTGGCTCCACTTTCACTACCACTCTTGGTCGCCTAGGTGGCAGTATTGCCACAGAGTCAGCAGGCCTCTCTCACCACAGCAGGAAAGTATCCTGTGGAATGCTCAGTCCTCTTCCCCCTGCCAGCTCCCGGGTGACACTGATTCAGTCTTGAATCTGGGTCCCCAGCATTGAGGTAGATGAGGTGCCAGTGCCTCTGCCCTCTGCATCACTAAGTTGGGCTGTGCCTGCTATTCTTCCTCAGCTGTACTGTTTTGGCAACTCTATTCTCACTGAATTGATGTTAAATTGCAACTAAGGCTTTTAGGAAAACTTTGGAAAACATAATATTTAGACACAATTCAGCTTGTTCATATATCTTCTATAGATTTCTCCTCTCCATTAGATATTACTGAAGAAGTTCACACAAAAAACAGTTTATTACTTACAGTCCATCTATAGTTTATTCCCTACTTGAGATCACAGTGCTCTGTTGTGACATCACAGTTTGTTGGCATGGGAATAACTGGGATGTGACAAGCAGAGTATTATGACATCAGTTTGGGGAGAAGCAGTAGAAACTGGTGAACCCTCAAGGAACAGACTATACTGTTTTCATGCATTTGATGTCAGTAATAAATACTAGGGATAAGAAATACTGAGCTAATGAGAAATATAAGCTACTTTGCGTCCAAATATCATGTTTTTCAAAGCATCAGTGGCTCTTTAACTTGTACTGTCCCAGGTTTTACCTAAAACTAGGCATTTGAGGCCAATTCCAAGACATATGTCGCAACTCACCGGCACTTGCGAGTTGCAACATATGCCGATACACCGGGGACCCTGCACCAGATTCCAGAACAGGCAGGGTCCCCAGCGGCTGCGACTTGCCCTCTGACAGGGTGCAGATCCCATCCCCCATAGCCCCAAATGCACAGCCCCCCCCCCCCAAGGCCCACAACCCGAAACAATTGCCCACCACACACACACACACACAGACCCCATGCCTGCCACTGACACGTACCTGCAATCCCTGGTAGTCCAGGGCCCCTCCACCTGCACTCAGTTCCACCAACTCCCATCCCACACGGCTACTAGTCGACGACTGGCACACACTCACCTTCCAGGTCAGCGGCCAACTGAGCTTGCTCGGAGCACGTACTACTGTAGACAGTATGTGTTTCATCAGTTATTGAGCACATACTGTATACAGTAGTACACACTTGGATGGAGCTCAGTCGGCAGCTGGCCGTAGAGGTGAGAAGTGGGTTGTGCCAGTCGCCAACTGGTAATGGGTGTGGGGGAGTAGGGGTGGACTGGCACTGCTGGCTGGGGGGCACTGGACTACCAGGGATTAATTGGCAAGGCATGAATGCCAATAGTGGTGAGTTGGGGATCAGGGATCAGGGCTTGGGGTCCAGAGGATGCGAACTGCCCTGTGGGGCAATACTCAGGGACTGGGGGTGACATGTTCTGCCCTGCAGATCAATACTCAGGGATGGGGGCATGGAGGTGCCAGCAGCCCACAGAGGCCTTTCCTGCCAATGGGGGAATGGGCTTATGTGGGATTGTGGGGGGGGGGTGGCTGATGGGGCACCAGACACAGAGGTGCACCCCTAGTGGACGTAGATTACACTTAGACCAGCTAATAGCTAGTCTAACTGTACTTAGACCAATGTCCTCCTGGGGTTGTCTCAGAATAGCACATTTGCTGTTCTGACAGCCACCCTCTCGGAATCGGGCGTAACTGCTGCCATAAAGCCCCTTGCACCATGTCACAGGGGGTTTATGACATAACCAGTGATGTAGAACAACTTTGGTGCAGACTGTTGCAGAATGCCTTCTGGAATACCAATTGTCATAACGCATGGTGCAAAGTGCTACTTGCACCATTATTTTTGGCGCAAGTCACTTTAGGACATGCGTAACTGTTCTGGGATCAGGCGCCTTGAGTCCAGTGTACCTACTGTACCTGGTTAGCAAAAAGTGAAATAAGTAAATAAATAAATAAAACAAATCTTGATCCACTGTTTTTGGAGCAAGTCAGTCTGATTCTTTAACACTGGCCAAACCTGGTTCACTCCATTGTGTCAGCAAACAGAGAAAACAATGTTGTTTCCTGGGGTCTCAGATTTCTAAATGGTATCCCCTTTGCACTTTTCCTAGTTGTTGCTAATGGAAGCAGTATGGTCGGTCTTATGGAGACAGTGTGATTTAAGGGTTAAAGCACAGGCTTTGGAACCAGGATTTCCAGGTTCCAGTCTCACCAGAGCCACATACTGACTGTATGATCTTTAGCAAATTCAGTTAGCCTGTCTGTTCTTCAGTTACCCAATTGTAAAATTGGTTAGAAAAAGAATCCCACAAAAGCAGATGTTGCACCACAGATGGGCTATCAAGTATGCTGCTTCTTTTAAAGGGGACCAGTCAGCACAAAGAACACCACACACAAGTGTGGGACTGGCCCCATTTTGCACTTTGTGTGCAAAAAAAAAATTTTTTTTTCTTACTCTTTACTGCAGTGTGGTAGATTGAGTCAGACTGATTCTGCTGACTTGCAAACTGACATTTTCTTTAACTGCAAATCCTGGAATCCCTTGCAGCTGACATCAGAGAAGGGCTGCAGCAATGGGAAATTCAGTTTCCTAGAGTGCATGTTAGACTTTTCATAAGCCCTGATCTTTTGTTTGCTGGTCCCACTGTCCTCCTTGCGCTAAGTACAATCCCAGTAGACTGTACTTAGCCCCAGGAGAACAGTGGAACCGCAGCAAGCATCTGACTGGAGCTTATAAGCTCTAACGCACTGCATGCTTGTGGGGGTTCTTTTTTCAATTGGCTCTGATATATACAAAGGAAATATTGGGCAGAAGGCTTAAGAAAAAAACACATATTCAGGATTTCTTGGATCTGAGAAAACAGATGTCATAGTCATATTTTTTCAAAATATACTGAAAACTGGGGCCACGCACTAATCATACACCTGGTATGTGTGATTTATGCATACCTAGCCTGCAAAGCTCTGCACCCCCGGACAGGCATGGGGTGGCTGGCATGCACAAACACTGGACACTGCCATGCACCTGTCTGTGGCCTCGATCCCCCCCCCCAGTGCACAGCTTCATGGGAGTGGATCTGAGGATACAAATGGGCATCTAATCAGATGCCCATGCTCATCCCCTAGTGGATCCCCTGCTCCACACAGAGCAGAGGATTCTGCAAAGGCATGGGATTTAAAAATATAAAGTTTATTTTTATTTATTTTAGTCTTTGGTAACTGGGTAATGTTTACATTTATGGGTGAGGGTCCAAATGGTTGCTTCCACCCATGCGTGTCTGCCCAGAGGGCTGGGACAGCATGGTAGGGGGATTCTATGGCCTGCTACAGCCAGCGAGTGCAATCTAGGGGGGCACACAAGGGATACAGCAGGGTTCCTGATGCAATACCCTGTGCCCCCTTCACCTGGCACTCCACACCTTCATGAATGGTGCAGAGTGTGGGCACACAACCCCAATATAAATATTTTTAAGATTTGCAGAACAATGGTTTTCCTACTCTGTGGGAACTTTCAAAATATCAATATTTTTAAAACTGTTTGTAGGATGGGTGTCCTACTTTGTGTTTATTTTGAAAAGTTTTGGTTATTTTACAAAATGTACTCAAAATATGAATATTTTTAAGATTTGCAAGCAGCATGGTTTTCCTACTTTGCATGCACTTTGAAAAGTGTTTGCAATTTTACAAAATGTACTCAGATGCAAATATTTTTAAGATTTGCGTAGAATGTTTTTTCTATTTTGCATGCACTTTGATAAGTGTTTGTAATTTTACAAAATGTACTCAAAATGATGCCTATGCACCAATGTGGGCCAGGTACGCACAGTAGGTGCATAACTGGCCCACACACATCTGCACCCACAGACAGGCACCCAAGGTCTACCATTTCATGAAACCTGGCTGTCTATCTATGCCCCCACTTCTGGCACATTGGTGCATGGGGACTGACCAATGGACATAGGAAGATATCCAATCGGATGCCTGTCCCAGGGAAAGAGTGGATCCCCTGCTCCATGCAGAGCACAGGACTGGGGGACACTGCACATCCCAGAATTTAGGACAATTCAGGCCATTGCCCCGGTGGCTGCCCCCAGCCCTCTCTGCCTACTTGGAGGGCTGGGGCAGCATGTCAGGGAGGGTTGGGTGTCCTGCCATGAGAAGCAGTGTTGTTTGCAGGGGTATGCAGCATCTACGGCAGGGTCCCTGCTCATGTAGCCTGAGTCCCCCCCAACATTCTGCACCTCAGTGAATGGCATGAGATGTGGGTATGCCATTGGCCACTACCCCAGTCTATCTGCATGTGTAGCTGCACTGATGGACAGGGGATCTGCCATGGAATGGACAAATGCCCCTTCCATGAATGTTGCATGGATCTGTAGGACTCCCGATGCGTAGCTGATTGACATAGGGCTGCCTACACGCCAGGAATACATGAAACATGGGCTCTGATCACATTTCATGCATAGGGCTCAATATGAATATTTTTAAGATTTGCAGTAGGATGGTTTTCTTATTTTGCTTTGAATTGTGTTGGTAAGGGATGTTAATGCATATCAGTCAATTACTACACATCAACTATTATTTCATTATAAGGAGAAAGAGAAGGAGGGAGATAAGCTACTGGCTGTGTTAGGTTGGGGGTTTTGCTCTTATCCAGGGATGGGAGGCCTTGAGAACATTGTGCAGAGGTAGGGGAGATGTAGTATTTTGACAGGTGGGTGACAGGCTATAGAGATACAGCCTGCATCTATCACTACACTTCTACCATTATTTTATCAGAAGGAAGAGGAGAGGAGAGAGAGGTAGGGCTTGTGGGTGTGTTAGGTAGGGGTTATTACTCTGATCTGGAGACAGGGAGACTTGTTATATATTGTGGAAGGGATAGGGAAGCAGAATTTGTAAAAGGGAGGTGGAAGGCATCTATTGTTTTATCATAAGGAGGGGGAGATTTTGAATTTTAGGATATCAGATGTTGGATACTCCCATATCCTACATCCAGTTTGAAATCAGAGGTGTTTTTAGGATATCAGATTTTGAGGAACAATATCCTAAAATTTTAAAATCATGAAATCATAAAAAAAACACTTATTATCCTAACTACCTCTCTTTAAATGGATTGTCTGAGCAGCCCTATTTCTGATTGCTGACAGACCCATGCATTTTGTACAGCTTTAATGAATTTCAGCCAGATATCATCTGACAATGAATATTTGAAATGCATCAAAGACACACCATACAAGAAAATGTGTTAGGGCACTTGGCTATCAGTTCAAAGGCTCAGATGATCACAAAGACCAAGGAAGCAGCGAATTATGGTACATAGCAATGAAACAGGCCCATGCAATCCACTGCACAGGATGCACCGGGAAACAAGCTATCATAGCTTAGTGTGTTTTTTCTGGTCAAAAGTTATAAATAGATAAACAAGTAAATAACAGTACATGGAAGGACTGCTGTGTCCCCCTCCATGGATGTCCTTCTGGCTTTTCACAGGGTTTTGAAGGACATGAGTAAATGAAATGACTACACAATTTTCAGAAGAAGTAAGGTAATTAATAGCAAAAAAACTATGTTAATACTCATTAGAGTTGCTACCGCACCAAACGCAATCCTCAAAAATGTTGGAAATAAATTACTAGGGTGGCAAACACAATGCTCACAGTTTGAAAATGTCTTATTGGGGTTCTTATGTTTAATTTCCACCCACCCTACCATGTCCCGTATCCTCATGACCTAAGAACAGTCTAGAGATGCAAGGCCATAGAACAATGATATGGTACCTTATTTATTTATTTATTTGAAACCTTTCACCAGGAAAGACATACTGAACTACAATAGCTCATTTCCAGATGTGTCCTGGGGGAGAGGTGAAAGGGGATACATTTGAATAAGGGATCAAAGTAAAATATATATAGATTTAAGTCAGTACATTCAACTAATACATTTAAAACTATTCCAAGCATATTTGAGGTATACAGTCAGTACAGAAACCTTATACAAGGTCAGCATATTAAAACTGGCATATAGCAACCCTAATCTCCAACCCTCCGCTCTCCAACCCTTGTGAGCAGGATGAGGCAAATCAGTTAGCAAGATGGCCAAAAGCTAGAAAATCAGTTGATTTTGCTACCACATTCTTATACTTACTACCCAACTGAGGACCTGCCCATGATTTTTGAGCCCTAGAAAATGAAGTTGAACTACAAGTTCCAGCAACAGGTGTACCACCATCCTACAAGGCTGTGCTGGGGGTTGTTTATTCAGCCACAAAAGGACCCTGCATAAAATAGTAGACATGTCCCAAACGTATAACATGCTTTGACTAGTTCTAAATTCAGCATGTGTCTTAAAGTAAGCAACTCACAACTATGTAATGAGCATTGTACTTTCAAATTTGTAACAATGCTGCTGTTTTATGGATGATGTACAATATTGTGTTCTAAGTAAGGCACAGGTTATATGAATGTAGCTTTTTACAGGTATGCACCCAAAAATATTCTAATTACAGATCCACAATGTGTATAAAACACCAGACCTACAGTATGTGGCATGACTCCAGACATGTACTTTGCCCATCAGTCGTAAGGCTAGGTGGGAGGATTGGGGTTGCTATATACCAATTTTTAATATGGTGACCCTGCGTGAGGTATCATACAATTTATCTATGGCCTTGTACCCGTAGACTGTTCTTGGGTCATGAGGGTAAGGGATATGGTAGGGTGGGTGGGAGTTAGACGTTAGAACCCTAACAGGACATTTCCAAATGCTGTGGGTATTGTGTTTGCAACCCTAATAGTTTATTTCCAAGCTTTGCAGTTTGTGTTTTGTGTGAAAGTAACCCTAATGAGAATTAAAGTAATTGATATATATCTATATCTGTATCTGTATCTATATCTATATTTGTATCTGTATCTATATTTATATGTGTGTGTGTATATATATATATATATAAAACAAAGAAACTCTTACTGCTGCTGCTCTTGGCCCTTTTAAGAGACAACTATGACTTCATCTCAATTCAGCTAGTTGTTGTGACTGTCTCACCTAATCAGGGGCCCACTGCTCACTGCCCTCCACTTCAGTCTTGACAGCTACCTCTCCCCACCTTGCCCCTTCTAGCTGCCCACCCCTTGCCCCTCTCCTTCCTCCACGGGCATTTTCTGACTTTTATCCCTCCCCTCCCTTTAGAGCTCTTACCCTCACCGCTACCCTCCGACAATGGCCTTCCTGCCTGCATACCCCCTTCCCTCTCACCTGCAGCACTTATTTCTAAATTTGCCCTTGGCTGGTATGTCATGCTACCTAACATTTGGCACATTTTGAATTACTGGAATTTCCTAAGCCTCAGTCTCTTACCTCTTTTATTGTGTAACTATGTATTATTATGTTGACCTTTGTATGTATGTATACCCCCCATTCCTTCGACGTGGAACCTTTGTAAATGAGCAGTTCCTGCTCAAGGGTATTTGTAATCCTAGATTTCAATAAAATAAAATAATAAAATTATATATATATATATATATATATATATATATATATATCCACTCCCCACCTATTAATGACAAGAAATCTATGTACAACTAACATGCAACAAGGGAATTTCATTTTATAAAATGCCAGGCACTCTGCACAGTATAAAGACTCTTAGATTACCAGCTGGTTTGATAGGTCAGAGAGGCATACTGTGAGATGAGACGAAGCTCCAGCCAGCTGGTCCTGCACACCAGCAGCTTGATGGATGCAAAAGTAATATATGTTCATATTTTAAAGGAAAAAAAAAACAGGATTGCTTTGCCAGTATATATATCTTGCAAACAAGATGCCTCAATGAGAGCTGATAGAAAACTGGCAAAGAACGGACATAAATAATAAAGTTCATCACTGCTGACATGTAGGTGCAGCCTGAAAACTACACCAGTAATAAGCCTGAAATGGTGATAACCCAGAAACAGTAGTGGACTTGCACTGGCAATGAAAGAGGTTACACGTACTACATACAGCATGCAGTGTCATAAAAGACATCTTTGGAAGGTGCAGACATAAGCTGTAAAAGTAAATTCCAGAATAACTATGAAAAATTGTCTTTTTTTGCCAAAACCAAAACCTGCTGAATACAAACTATGATAAACAGAATGGTGAAAAAAGCAGGCAACCCGTTTGTCTTTGTCACAAAACTCTAATGGGCAAATGTTTCATGAATAAAGCAACTGTCTTTCAGTAAGTTTACTAATCTGAAAATGAGTGGAATTTTTAGATTTATAAAACCCAATATAGACACTGCCTTTTGCAAAAAAGAAACAATTACAGCAGTTTTATGAAATGGAGATTGAAATATGTAGTTTATAAACTTAGGTTCATCACAGACGGCACAGAAAACATTAATGAACCGGTTTGTATTTTGGGAGATATTTCACGTAGCCCTGCTGGAGGGCAAATAAAACAGAACCATTGATTTCAGCCATGGTGTTTCTCTTGTATTGTACACAGGATGTGTGCTGATATCAGTACTGTCTGGTATGCTGCCATGTCAGAAAGATTAATGACTATTGCTAATAGCAGTCATGCCTATATTATGGTCATTCTTATCATTCTATTTAACTTCAGCCTAAACTGAGCAAAGGTCATCTGTCTAGATGTCATGAGCAGATATTAAGAGGAGGAGGCAAGCTTGGGACAAGCATCAGAAAGTTTTTCTTCACAGAGAGGGTGGTTGAGGCCTGGAACAGCCTGCTCCCAGAGGCCATTGGGGCCAAAACTATCAGGGGTTTTAAGCAGGTATGGGACAAGCATAGGGACATCATTCTCCAGAACGAGTAATCAAGGAGGGAGGTAGCAATCTACAAATCCTGGGCAGACTAGATGGACCATTATGGTTCCCTTCTGCTGTCACATTCTATGTATCTATGTATTACAAATCCCCACACTTCGTTGCTATAAGAAACATTCAGCAAAACTACATTTCTTGCATTTTTTCTTTCATATTAGAGTACAAATGTCTCGTGCATTTAACATAACCACATAAGTCACTTACTGTACCTTTAGAAAACTCAGAGTGAGTATGCCAAAGAGGTAATTTTCAAAAAGAGTAGTACCTAGGACCTGTAAAAGGCTACTAGGAGAGAAGAAGTATCCAGCTTGTTTGGGTTTGTGTGTCTTTCCAAACAACACCCATAATCTAAAGCCTAAATCCTACTGCAAGGCATCATGGGTATGCAAAGCCCTATGCAAGTTAGGCTGAAAAGACATCACTTTTTAAACAGGCTTTTTCATCTGATTTAGCACAGGCAGAGAATAACATTCACACTGTCATTCTCAGCCTACACCTACTGTTCTCAGCCTGGACTAGATCAGATGAACAAACCTGGTTACAAAATGATACCTGTTCTGGCAAAGCCTTGTCAGACAGATTTATGCAAGGATTTCCATACCCATGATGCCTTGCACTGGGTTTGAGGCTCAGAGAATGTGTACAGTTCTGAGTGATGCATAGAAATCAAGCACCATTTACAAAAAGCCCTCAGAAAAGTCAGTAAGCACATGTACAAGAAGATAATACACACTTACATGCAGAGTTCATAGTATGAATATACAGTACGCAAGGTTTCAAGTAATCCCTTTTTTGAAGTATGTGCAAAAAAAATGTAAAACTTCCAAAATAAAGAGGGGAAGGGTAAACCCAACCCCACCCCCCTGACAAAACTTCAGAGCAAGGTGAAGTGACCCCCATGGCATAAGGAGCAATAGTTGCCCATAGAGTTTTGTGTTGCATGCTGCATTAAACATTTTTACTTGACTTTAGCTGCAGCTCTTTTGTTTTGTTTTTTTCTTCACCACCATTTTTTTCTGTCATGGAAGGAGTAGTCAACTTTTGAAAGGGAAAAGAAATGATAGGTGACATTCCATTTTAAAGGCACTGAAGTCAAAAAAATATTTTTTTGGTGTTAAAAAAGCGTATGTTACCAATAAAATTTCATACACATTTCCAGAAACTGTTCTCTTTAAATATTGACTTCCAAAAGATGGGATCTGGGAAGTATTTTGACTTCCTAAAAAATGGAATGTCTTCCAAATTTAGATTATTGTAAGTTTTTCAGTTCCACCGACAAAAATTAACTGAACCTAAAATATAGGATTAATTTTGTCAGTCAATTTTTAGGCAAGACTAGCTGAGGAATTTTCTAGAGAAATTGTAACATGCCACAGAAAATATGTTGTGGCACCCTTGGTTATTTTTTATTAAAATGTACAGTTTTTACATAGTGCTTGGCTACCTTCTCATCCTTGTTTATTCTCATGCCTCTCCACTATGCTCAGTATGTGATGTAATCAATGACATCACATCATATTTTAGCAAATGGCAAGACTGCATTCTGACACAGAAATTAGCAACTGTGCATGTAATCTCAAAGGAACACTCCAAAATCCTTACAGACTCACTTATGTTCCCCTGATAGACTGTGGATGCACGTGACTTCAAAGGTGAAATCTAACCCTCCTTAAATTCTGCTCAGCCCAGGAAAGCTCAGTTTAACATGTATATCTGACCAGGCTGCAGCACAGGAACACAGTTCCTGGCAACCAGTATTTTATTGAAGGTTATTTTGCAGAAAATACCAGAATGTTTTAAGGTACATTATCACTTTAGGCTTGTGTCTAATCATTTAGCAAAAAAATCCAGGTTGTTATCTCTAATTATGAACTGGGGATCGTAAATATGGGAAGCTGATTGGCCGAGAGCTTTCTGAAGCTGTGATGATATTGGGCTACATCATCACAGCTTCAGAAAACCTCCAGCCACCAGCCTCCTCACTCGTAAATCAACTACTCCGACAGAAGCATTTCCCGAGTCTCTCACTACACTGCACAAAACCCCTCAAAACCACCTGCCGCAGTCGGAGCAACTAAGACCTCGAGACAGCGACTATATAAAAAGACACAAATCCTCACAAAAATATACAAATTAAATTGCCTTAACTGAAAATGTTGCTCTGCTGACTGCTCGAATTGAAGCTTACATAACAGTGCCTGCTATCCCCACAGTTATCATGCTCAGCCGCCCGTTTGCCATACATACAGTTCACTCTGAAATGTTTTCCTGTAGCCAAGCCGCTCATCTTTAACAGCCATGACCCAGACATAATCACTGTGTAAGTTAAATTAAATTGATGTTGAAAAACTAGTTTATTCATTGAAAGGAGGATTTTTTTGGTTCCCAGAAACTGCTATTCAAAAAGTAAAGCCTTGACTCCTAGCATGTGCCTCTGTGATGAACGCTGATACGCATGCTCACAATCACGGCTTTGGTTTTGAAAAAAACAGTTCCCATTGAAAATAATTCTCGTTTCAAGAAAAGTCAGACACTGATTTTAATGGTAGGATAATAATTGTTTAAAAAAAGTAACTTTGCAGCATGCAGAACCGCACTGTGTTGCCGGTGGAACTCCTACTAGCTGATGCAAAACCTTCTTAGTCTCCCAAAAAGCAACTACAGATCTAAACAAAACAAATTAGAAAAAGTAATTCAAGCACACACAGCCTGGTTTCTCATGCTACTACCAAAACATTACAAGAACACTACCTATTGCCCACAGGAAAAAACAAAGGGACTATATTCTATAAATGTATCCCTACACATTGGAAAATGTATTATTAAAATAATTTGGAAACTTTGTTTAAAATATTTTATGCACACATATATGGGATTCAGTTCATAGTAGCAATAATGCACTCCAGGATGTGGTGTATCATGGGATATCATCACTTCTCGGGTCATTGGATGCACTCGGCCTGCGGCCTCGTGCCCAACCACCTGAGGTGTGACGATATCCCATGATATACCACACCTTGTCGTACATTATTGCTTAATTATACAATGGCAAGAAAGAATCCTGGATTCTGATTGGTCAGTGTGCGTCTGAGTCAGTGATGATATTGCAGTATAAAATCACTGTCATTGATTAGCATTAGGTTTGCTTGCTGTCATCATTGAGCACCATTAGCTTTTTTTCCTCTTCTCTTAAGAAACTCACTAAAAATCTACTAAAAACATTTTAAACATTTTTTTTTATTTTGTATAACAATGAGCCATTGTATAATAGCAATAAGGCACTCCAGGGTGTGTGTTATTGTGTAATAACGTCACTCCTGGGGTGGGTTGAAGCACGAGGCGATTAGACTCATTTCTACTGCCTTAGTCTCTACACCTCTTCGGCTGTATAGCACAACCAGATATAGTGCAGCACTCACCTGGGAGCAGATTGCTCACTGTGTGGTACAAAACGCTCAATACAGGCTGCGAGACAAGTACATGTAACCCCTACTAGTGGCTCCAGGCTTACTTGTTCGATTAGCCACCCTGTAAGTGTTTACAAGGGGCAGGGTGAAACTGTGGTAGCAGACACAAATGGCTGTGAATGCAGGACTCAAGACTATGATCATCTGGGCTGTGTTCTCCAGACATGGCCTCTGTATTCCTAAGACTCAGAAGCGCCTCACCCTCCACCACTCCTGCTATGTGGGGGTTCTTGTCCAACCAGGTGCATGCACAGTGCTTGAATACTGTGCAGTCAACATCAGAAAAAAGTCACGGTGCATGGATGCTCACACATGCGCATGATGTGCCAGCAACATCTTGGACAAGGCAGGAATGCCTACTCCCCCTAATTACAGTGCTATATACAGTCAGCGCTATAGAACTAGGTTGATTGCCCCACTACTCCTTAAAAGGAGCATCATCATCACTCTTCTGCCCTGTCTTTACCGCCACTCCTCTCGGCTGCCATTGCTCACTAGACCATCATCTGAACCAATGGCTACTGGAAGTGAACTAATCCACATCACTTCTAGCAGCCATCTTACAAATGGCAGCATTCCTAGGATGCCTAATACCTGTATAGGAAGGTGGAATATGTATGAAAGCCACCAGCTACAGTACTTTATCTCCCCTGCTCCAGCTCCAATTAGCTACAGATCAAGCTGACACTGGGGCACGTTGAGGGGTTCAATCAAATTACAAGTGCTGCTACTGACAGAAGTGACTTGATTCGTGTCAAGTCTGCTGAACATCTTGAAATCACTGGCAGGCTTATCACTTGCCTGATAGGAGCCTTGCAGGTGCCAGAAGTGACCTGATTTTCATTACTTCTGGTGGCCATCTTGAAATACCTGGTAGGCCTACCTTACAAACAAATAGAAGCCTTGCAGGAACCAGAAGTGACCTGATTCATAGAAACACTAGGGAGCACAGGCACAGGAGTGCAGTTCAGGGAAGTGCTTTGTTTTTCCTTTTTTCTGTTTATTTTGATATTGGAATTGTTTGTGCTGTGAGAGGATAGGTTAGTAGGGATTTAAATCAGTTCTGTGAGTTACAGCTGCTACTGAGTGAAATTCTAGGCTGTGATATTTAATCTGTGCTGCTTGAATTTTTGGAGCTGTTACTGGTGAGATTAACTCAGGTGTTGAGCTCACACAGGAAGCTGCAGTTTGGCCTTGTACCTTTGTGTGGGGATTGAGAAGTCTCGGTGGGGAAAGGGTCAGGGCTGATTGACTCTCACGAGAGTCAGAATAAGATTCAAACCCCACCATCCCCCATCCTTCTCACCCCAGAGTACTTTACATTTACAGGGGAATGTTTTCAATGTTTATCTACCAGAATGCTCACTTGATACCGACTTGTGTAATACCTGTTATCAATTACATGTACCCTGTACCCAATTATATTTGTCTGACCACTATGTGACGTGGCACCTCTGGTGAATGCCTATTGATTTTTTGCAAATCTTTGCTATGTAACCGAAATGCAATGTATGTCTTTATGTGACGAAGTACCTTTGGAAACGAGCCTCTGGCTCAAAGGTTGTAAACTGATTCTTAAATAAATAAAAAAAAAATAAATAAATAAAATAAATAAGAGCTACCCTACAACTGGTGGACAGGACTGCTAGGTGCAGCCCATTTTATTCCCTGGCCAGAAGTATGAAATCCACAGGGCATGGAAACACATAGCTTTTAAACAGGGAAAATCTCACCCTTGGGTCTAAACCAAAAGCTTTATGCAGGCAAGAGGAGAATATGGGGGGGGACCACATTGGAGGGGCAAATGGAGCAGGGTGAGGGCAGATCCAAGGCAGGATCCCAATGCTTCAAGGGCTGGGGGCATCTTTGGGAGGGTGGTAGGGTGCACTGGTTGTGGGTCAGCCATGGTACTGAACATAGCCTGGAAAATGGGGGGATGTATGGTATGTAGACAGATTGCACAGCTAAGTGAGGAGGAGGTGGGTCCTCTGAAATGGGTACTAAGCTGGTAATGGTACAGAAATAGACGGGGACATGAGGGGTCTTGCCGAGGGAGCTATAGCAGCACATGGGGGGATTGTGGGGGGACAAGGCACAGTCAAAAGGGGAGCTACAGGGGAACAAGAAGCAAACCCAGCTTCAGGAAGAGGAAGATGGGATGGGGATTGGAGGAAAGTTGGGGAGCACAAATACAAGGGGAAGGGGTAAGGAAAAGTACCGCAGGAGATACAGGAATCCCAGATAAGGGCAGAAATGGGCACAAGAGAAACCTGGGAAAATGGCAGGTGATACAATATTAAGGCACAAAGACTGCGCAGAGGGCAAGGGAGGAGGACGCAAGGGGAGGACTATTAACCAGAGGGGTACAGGCAGCAGACTTAGAACAGAAGAATAGATTTGAACCACTAGAGGCACTAAATGGGGTGAAGATCAGGAAAAGGGAGCTGAAGAGCACACAGGGGAAGAAGGAGAGGTAAGCATGAAGGAAGGCACAGAACAATTGGAAAAGGGGGAGACCATATCAGGTAAGACAAACAGGCAAGCCTAGAAGATGGGGGGGACAGCAAGCTCAGGTTCAGAGGAGCCAAAGCTGGATGGGGAAGGAAGGGAGGAAGGTCCCCAGGGAAAATCAGGCAGGACACAGGCAGGGACAGATAAACAAGGAGGGGAAAAGTTAGAAAATGGAGGGGTAGAGGCAGGCAGCCTGACAGATAGAGCCTGGGGGCACAAAGCTGGGGGGGCACAGAGCCAAGAAGTTGGGGAGAACAGAGGAGGATAGCGCTCAGGAAGCAAAATTGGCAAAGGGGTATTGATAATAAAGCAGGAAATAGGGTGCAGGGGGTTGAGGGAAGGATGGTAGGGAGATGTCATCAGAAGGAGATGGAGAGCAGGGTCCTACTGGTTGGGGACTCTATAATAGAAGGGATTAGATGGGGGGAAGGGGAGACAAAAACAGCACAGTGTGGGTGGAATGTCTGTCAGGCATGACAGCAGTGAAGGTCATTCATTATAGCTAGAGATGAAGTGAATTTAAAATTCGCCAGCGAAGTGAACATGAAGTGGCCACTTCGCGTTGGCACATCGCTATGCGGAGTGCCCCAAATGAAAGGCTCACTTTGCCTTGTTATTATTACCTTGCATTGTCATTCCACCTTAAACGTGAAGTAAGGCGGAGTGACAACAATACTGGTAGCACCCCACCCACACAGTCATCAGAATTAATGTGCATCCCCAAAGTGCTACTGTCTTGTGTCCAGAAAACTCCACAGTGCTGAAGAAGTGAAATGAGAGCGAAACAAGAAATGCAGAGTCTCCCAGAATTAATGGAGCACTCAATCATGTGTGCAGTGGTCACACACAGAGCCACCAGAATTAATGTGCATTCCCAAAATGCTACTGTCTTGTGTACGGAAAATTCCCCAGTGCTGACGAAATGCTACTGTCTTGTGTCCAGAAAATTACCCAGTGCTGACGAAATGAAATGAGAGCATAACAAGAAATGCAGTCTCCCAGAAATAAAGGTGCACTGCAAACACACAGACAGATTAAGATTGCGCTGCACATTCAAGGGATACATACGAAAAGGCACAATAACACCTAACCAGTGCTCACAAGTCACAAATCCAAATCTGGAAAGGAATACATTTTGCCAGTTGGGGGATTAGTGCATGGCAGTAACAATCCACTACCAGTAAAGATACCACAAAGCAATATAAAAAATTCATGCAGGTGCTGTGGATAGCAGGTTCACACTGCTGCAATTACTCTGTGGTACAATAAAAGGTGTCTGATTTTATTGCATGCATCGCACACACACACTCACACACACACACTACAAGAAACGCGTAGCAAATTGAAAACCTTTAGTAATATAACCAAATGTTTAAACAGTTGATTATACACTGCTGCACCACAACAATCTGCAAAAAAAGTTCAAAATTATTGAAAATATTACCATGTGTACATTAACACAGTTGTACAAGAAAAATATAACCAAAACAGAAAGACTGCCTTTTTCTCCCAGTTAATGTACCTACACCACAAATACGCCCCTCCCCAAAGCACGCTTCACAGTTCACAGACTGACTGTTCTAAATTAACATTCAAAATCCATGCATAACAATAAACACTCGATGATATAAGCACAGAAGGGTTTCCTACAATCGATGTACTAAATTTTGAGTAAAAAAACGACTAAAAGGCATTTTAAACAGCTTTTAGAAGTTTTGAATCGCAGAGCACTGAGAGCAAACTGTCTCCAGCTACCACTACACACACACTACCCAGGCCAGAACTGAGGCTGTGCAGAACAATCTAGAGCCCAGGTGACCTGCAATCCCATGAATCACTACAGAATTTCATTTGGAGCTCAATTACAAGGCGAAGTGAGGTGAATTACATTGATTTCAATGTACTTTGCCTTAAAATTGGTGAAGTGGTTTGGGGAAGGCGGAATATTGCAAAGTCATTGGTTTCAATGGACTTTGCGTTCCTCATTATGAAGCGAAGTACTCTGCTTCACATTGTGGAGTACTCCATGGATTCCATGTTACTCCGTGAATCACTTCGCGGAGCGAATTGGTGCCACTTCGCCCACCACTGCTTCTAGTACTGTAACTCACATGTTGTACAGGAAGGAACGCGAATGCCTATGGCTGTACTTCCCTGTTGAGCTGAGCCTGTATCATAAAACTTCCCAATTTGAAAACTCTTATTAATGAGTACAGGGGTGGGGTGGTGAAGCCTGGAGAGATACTACAAAACAGGCTTACAATACATCCAAGTAACTAGTAAAAAAATTAATGTTGTGATTCGTGACGTGATCGTAAATCGTGGTTTGTAACTGCATTTGTGACTGTGATGATGATGAAGAACGTGATTCGGTATAGACTGTGTGAGATAACCAATATGGAACTGTATTGGGAATGCGAATGCCTACGGCTATACTTCCCCAATGAGCTGTAGCACAAAACTCCCCGACTTAAAAACTCTTATTAATGAGTACAATGGTGGGGTGGTGAAGCCTGGAGAGATACTACAAAACAGGCCTACTATATATCCAAGTGACTATTAAAAATGTAATGTTGTGATTCGTGACATGATTGTGAATCATGATTTGTAACTACATTTGCGACCGTGATGATGAAGAACATGATTTGTATCACGAGTGACTCATGGTGATGGTCCTGACTTCAAAACACATATTAATGAGTACAGCGTTCATGCAGAATTATGCACCACACCAGTCCAGTACTCTGAAGGGAAGCCAAAGAAACAACTGTGACTTAAATTACAGATGGAGATTGGGCCCTAAAGAGATGCAAATACACAGACAGATTAAGATTGCACTGTGCACTGAAGAGATGCAGATGCAAAGGCACAACACCTAACCAGTGCTCACCATCAGAAATTCAAATCTGGAAAAGAATACCTTCACCGGTTGGGGCGAGCCATGGGGGGGGGGGCAGTGTACTGCACTGCTGCAATAACAGTCACTAGTACTAGTACTAGTACCAGTAAAGATACCACAAAGAAGTACAAAAATCACACAGCTGCAGTGGATAGCAGGTTCACATTGCTGAAATTACTATGTGGCACAATAAAAGGTGTCTGATTTGATGACACGCGTCATACACATACTCACACACACGTTAAGTAATGCGTAGCAAATTGAAAACTTTGGTAATATAACCACGTATTTTAAACAAACTAAAATTATGCACTGCTGCACCACAACAATCAGCAAAAAATGGCAAGAATTATTGAAAATATTACTGTGTGTACATTAACACAATTATACAAGACAAATATCACCAAAACAGAAAGAACTGTCTTTTTTTCTAAGTTAATCTACTTACACCACAGATACTCCCCTCCCCCAAAGCATACTTCCACTGTCTGTCAGTACACAGACTGAGTGTGGTACATTAACATTCAAAATCCATACACAAGCAATAAACGCTCAATGATATGAGCACAGGAAGGTTTCCTACAATCAATGAACTAAAGTTTCAGCAAAATAAAAAAAATACTCAAAAAGGCTATTTTAATAGCTTTTAGAAGGTTTAAATCAAAGAGAACTCTCACAGTAGACTGTCTCCTACAGCTTCTTACACACACTACCCCAAACTGAGGCTGTGCAGAACAATCTAGAGCCCATGTGACCTGAAATCCCATGAATCACTGCAAAATTCGCCTTTGGGGCTTAAAGACAAGGTTAAGTGAGGCGAAGTACATTGCTTTCAATGTATTTTGCCTCAAGAATTGGTGGAGTAGTGGTCTGGGAAGGCAGAGTAACACGAGGTTATTGTTTTCAGTGGACTTCGTGTTGCCCATTATAACGCAAAGTACTCTGCTTCACGTTGCGGAGCACTCCGCGAAATTGCTTTCACTTCTAGCGATTCACTGCTGGAGGAATTGGGGCCACTTCGACCATCTCTAATTATATCCCCTCAAGGGGGAGGCAGCAGGATGAAAAAACGCACCTTCTGTTCCACCTGGGAACGAATGACCTGGCAGGAAGTAGCCTGATAGAGATGCCGGCTAGATTCAGAGCTCGAGCTAGATACTGTAGCAGTCTAGGGTTTAAATCAGTGGTGTTCTCAGTGGTGTTACCAGTACCAAGGGCAAGCACTGATAGGAAGTCGAGAATTAGGGAGTTCAACGAGTGGCTGATGGGGTGGTGTGAGCAAATGAGATATGGCTTGGTAGGGGACCGAGGATCTACATGGGGGGATAAGAGCCTATTATTTGCATCAGACAGACTGCACCTGAATAGGAAGAGGGTATCAGTACTGAAATGCAAGCTAGGAGAATACATAGCGGATACCAACAATTTAAACTAGGTTGGGGGGTGGGGACAAATATGCTTCATAAGGAAGAAAGCTAGGGGGGCTACCAGCCCCCCCCAAGGATAGCACTACATAACTGGGCAAGAGGGTGATGGGTGCAAGGCAAAACAAAAGGGGAGACTGGTGGAAAGGATTGTCAGCAAAGACCAGGAGTTTAGAAAATAAGATGGTGGACCTGGAGGCCATCATGAGGGATGAGGAATTAGATTTAGCTGCAATAAGTAAGACCTGGTGAGCAGAGCATCACACCTGGGAAACAATAATTCCAGGTTATAGGATGTTCAGAAGAGACAAGGAAGGCAAGGGGGTGCTTTATACATCAGGGAAGGCATCAGTGTTACTGAAGGGCAGGAGGAGGAAAGGGAGACTAAGCTGCTGTGGGTAACATTAGGTAGGAAGACGGGTGAATCCCTGTAGCTGGGAGTGGTATACAGGCCACCTGCACAAGGAGAGGAAGACGATAGACAGCTAACTCAGGCAATCACAAGGCTGGCACAGAAAGGTGAATTGCTACTGGTGGGTGATTTGAACATTCCAGATGTTGACTGGGAAATCTCAGATGCAGTGTCGGCAAGGAGCAGGTAGGTATTAGTCGAGCTGCAGGGAGTATTCCTTCAACAGCTGGTCAGGGAATGAATGAGGGGAAGAAACTTGTTGAACGTGGTCTTGACTAACGGGGAGAGCGAGGAGGAGGTGCAGGTGGGAGAAGCCTTGGGCACCAGTGACCACGGCGCAGTACGGTTCAGGGTTAGGGCAGGGAGGGAGACAAGTAAGACTAATATGACAGTCATGGGCTTCAGGCACACAGACTTCAATAAGATGAGAAAAATAGTTATGGGAAAAATGGAGGGTACGGAGAAGATAGGGGCAATGGAGGAACTCTGGGAAGCTATCAAGGGAGGCATTCAGGAAGTAGCAGAAATATGCATAAAAAAGGTCAGAAAGAGCAAGAGGGGGAGGAGACCACTCTGGTTCACTAGGGAGGCAATGAGGGAAGTCAAAGAAAGGAGGAGGGCTTTCAGAAAATTTAAGATGACACTTAGAGAGGAGGATAAGGAGGATTATTGGGAGGAGTCTGGCATGGAGGGAGATCAGAAGGGCAAAAGTAGCCACTGAGGAGAAAGTAGCCCAAAGGGCCAGGAGGGGGATAAAAATGTTTTTAGATATGTGAGGGAGAGGAAAAGAGCAGGGCAGCGGATTGCTAAACTGAGGGGGGAAGGAGGGATAAACTTGGAGCAGGACTATGAAAAGGCAGAGGCAATAATGAGTATTTTAGCTTGGTGTTCACGGAGGAGGTGAAAGGCAGGGGTCCAATGCTAGCACCTAAGGGAAAGGAGGGCAAATGGGTGGATCAGAGCCCATTCACTGTGTATAGGGTCAGGGCTGAGCTGGATAGACTAAGGGTGGACAAATCAATGGGGCCTGATGGATTGCACCCAAGAGTGATCAAGAAATTGAGGGAGGAGCTGACTGTACCTTTGACAAGGCTCTTCAACCTGTCCCTGGATAGGGGGAGGGTGCCGGAGGACTGGAGGAGGGCTGACATAGTGCTCTTGCACAAGGGAGGTAGCAGGGAACCGGAGGAGAACTACCACCCAGTCAGCCTCACGTCTGTGGTGGGGAAAGTAATGGAGGCATTAATCAAGGAGAGGGTGGTGAATTATCTGGAGGAGTGTGGCTTGCAGGACATCAGACAGCATGGCTTTACCAAGGGGAAATAATGTCAGACCAACCTAATTGAGTTCTTTGATTAGGTGACTCAGGTAATTGACCAGGGAGGGTCAGTGGACGTGGCCTATCTGGACTTCAACGAGGCCTTTGACACAGTCCCCCATAGAAGATTGGTGAGCAAGATGGAAAACATGGGTTTGGGAGGGAAAATAGCAGGCTGGGTGAAGGCCTGGCTAGTAGGAAGAACTCAGAGGGTAGTGCTTAATGGGGGTGCACTCCGGGATGGCAAGGGTGAGGAGTGGAGTGCCACAGGGGTCAGTTTTGGTTCCGCTGCTCTTCAACATCTACATCAGTCATATTGCGGAAGGTTTGAGAGGGAGGGTGTGCCTATTTGCCAATGATACAAAAATCTGCAATAGGGTGGGCACCCAGAGGAGGTGGAAGACATGAGGAGGGACCTCAAGACGCTTGAGGAGTGGGCCAGGAAATGGCAGGTGAGGTTTAATCCCAAGAAGTGCACTGGGATGCACCTAGGGAGGAAAATACGAAAGAGGGGTACCTGCTGGGGGGAGAAAATCAAAGAATCAGAACAGGACAGGGATTTTGGGATCATAGTCTCCTCAAACCTTAAGGTAGGTTTCCAATGTAGTAGGGCAGCGGGAAGGGCCAATGGAATACTGGCATGCATAGGCAGGGGCATTATTTCAGAAGGAGTGAGGTTATAATGCCCCTCTACAAAGCCATGGTGAGGTCACAGTTAGAGTATGGGGTTCAGTTCTGGAGAACACACCTCTGCAAGAATATAGATGCATTGGAGAGGGTTCAGAAAAGGGCAACAAAGATGGTGTAGGATATGCATAGAAACAGAAACATAGAAGCATATAATTTGATGGCAGATAAGGACCGCTTGGCCCACCCAGTCTGCCCATTTCCCTGCCTAATGGATAAGCTGCAGATCCTAGTTAACCAACAGCCTACTTCCTCCTACCCCCCACCAGAATTGTCTTATGTATGTCCCATGCATTCTTGAATTCCCCCACTGTTTTTGACTCCACTGCCTCCTCAGGAAGGCCGTTCCATGTATCCACAACCCTTTCCATGAAAAAATATTTCCTCACATTACCTCTGAGCCATCCCCCTCTATCTTCAAATTGTGCCCCCTCATTCTTGCACATCTCTTTTTCTGAAAGATGCTACCCTCTTGGACTTTGTTGATTCCCTTGAGATACTTGAAAGTTTCTATCATGTACCCCCTATCCCTTCTCTCCTTGAGGGTATACATATTAAGCTCCTTTACTTTCTCTTTGAATGTCTTCTAGTGCAGACCCTGCACCATTTTAGTTGCCCTCCTCTGGACAGCTTCCATCCTGTCTATGTCCTTGTGGAGATGTGGTCTCCAGAACTCCACGCAGTACTCCAGATGGGGTCTCACCAACTGTCTCAACAGAGGGATAACAACTTCCTGTTTTCTACTGGTGATGCCTCTTCCTATGCATCCCAGTATCCCACCAGCCCTCCTTACTGCCTTCTCACATTGCTTGCCCACCTTTAGGTCATCTGCTATAACTACCCCAGGTCCCTTTCCATTTTTGTTGATGCTAGTATCTCACCCCCCCACACACACACTGTGTACTCTTCCCCTGGGTTTTTGTTTCCCAGGTGCATTACTTTGCACTTCTTTGTGTTGAATCTAAGCTACCATACCTTTGACCATTCCTCCAGCCTTGCCAAGTTCCTTCTCATCCTTTCCACCCTACCTTCTGTATCGATCCTGTTGCAGATCTTTGTGCCGTCTGCAAAGAGACATACTTTTCCTTTCATAGAAACATGCAGGGGAAGACATACGAGCAGAGGTGTAAGGAGCTGAATCTGTACACACTGAAAACAAGGAGAGAAATGGGGGACATGATTGAAAGCTTTAAATATGTAAAGGGGATCAATAAAGTAGGTGAAGGAGGTCAGCTGAGGAGGAAGGAGGGAGCCAAGACTACAGGGCACAGACTCAGATTGCAAGGAAATAGGTTCAGGGGCAATGTGAGGGGGGCACTTCTTCATAGGGAGGGTGGTGGAGCCCTGGAACAGACTGCTAGATGGAGTAGTGGGGACAGTGGAGGAATTTAAGAGGGCATGGGATAGGCATTTGGGACTGAGTATTGGGGGAGGGTGGGGGCAGGTGGGGAGGAGGGTATGTGAAAGGGGAGGGTTGGGCAGACTAGATGGGCTGGAAGGGTCCTTTTCTGCCATCAAATTTCTATGATTCTATTATTCTATGACTTCCAGAAGCCATCTTGGAAAATGGCATATTAAACTCCATAGGGAATTGCAGACCCAACAGTCGAGATTTACGTTGTATGCTGATAAGGGCTGTTAGAAATGTGTTTCTTGTATACTAATAGACATACTGGAACATTATGCTTAGTATCATTTCCCATTATGTCTCTCTATCACAGCCATCATGGTGAAGGCAAATAAGCACCGTACCTGCACTGCTCCACTGTTGCCCTCCCAACCAGGACTGCTACGCCCCATATGCCGATCAGATGACCCCTCTGACAGCTCAGATCTGATCAATACTAATGAGGAAATCAGCGGCTCTTATCAAGACACTATAACAGATGCCCCATCTATGAATGAGATCCAAACAGAGCTCCCTGACACAGCTTCATTACTGTTCCAAAATCAGTAAGCCTTTACTATCCTTATCCAGGCACAACAGCAGTTCATGGTGATAGTGATGCAGAAGTTGCCAGAAATAGTCAACCTACTCAATCCCAACCCATCTGAGTCTGTTCCTCCTCCACCACCTGTCAACCTTCCACCTACTGATCTGTGACCAGATAATGATAACCCAGACTCAGGAGATGAGTTAGGTAAAGACTCAGAGGGTGAATCAGACATTGAACAAGATCCTCAACCTCCAACAGCAAAAATGTGCTTTCCTGACCAGTTGCCAACCCTCATGAAGAACATAAAAACAATGGTGGTGTTCCATGCCCCACCACCTCCTCCAGAATCAAAACAAATAGCATTCCTATTACCAAAGGCTAAAGTCACAGACATTTCTCATCTGTAAATCTATAGATGAGGTGATGTCAAAGGAATAAGAGGCATCTGAACCAGCCAGAAGCCCAAATAGATGCTCATGGGACAAGTTATACCTCCTACAGGAGGACAAGTTGTAACCTTGGTGCAGCACTCCCTTGGTAGACTCTCAAATCACCGCACTAAGCAAGAAAACGTTCCCACCACCAGAGGGAACAACAGAACTCAAGGAGCCCATACATCCTAAAATTGAAGGTATGCTCAAAAAGAGCTTCGAGCTGGTGGGCTTGGGAAATAGAGCAGCCACCACAGCTATCTGTTCTACTACAGCTCAAGTGGCTTGGATGCAGGACATGCACAAGACACTCACACCTAATTCTGCAGTGGCATAGCTAATAAAACAGTCTATCCAATTGGCTAAACACTTAGCAGATATGGCTGTCGACTCGCTCAAGATCAACATCAGTGGGGCCCAGTGGCACTGAGGACCAAGGTATCCACTTTACCTCACGCTATGGCAACAACCTGTGTTTGAGAATGAGCCCAGGGAGCTGGGGATCAGTCAGGGAGGAGAGGATTGAGCATCCGATGGGCTTCTCTCCTCTTTTGGGAGAGAGGGGGGTCCATCTCCTGCAACGCTAATGGTGCCCAGTGAAGACTGGGTGCACTGCAGTTGGGGACCATAACAGAGGGTGACATCAGGTGGCCGACCTGAAGATGTAGAGTGGGAGCACTCACATCATGCACTGGATGGCATTGCACATCCTGCATTGGGGGATGCACAAGCAAAGGAAAATCCCCGGTGCCGGGGAGGCAAAAGTGGACGCCCAGTGGCCGAGCCCACATGCCCAGTGCTGGCCCCAGTCCCCAACTTGACTTTCCATGGTCCCCCACCTCCTCTCATATGGGGCCAGTGGGAGGGGGGACCCAGCATTCCTGATTCCTCTGTCGGGGTCGTGGTTCAGGTGGGTGGTGGAGGCAAGGCCAAGTGGATCCACTGGAGAGATGCCCCAGTGTCGGCGTCAGGAGGGTAAAAACAGAGTCAACAACAACAACAAAAAAAAGATCAACATCAGAACAGCAGCTATTGTCAATAGGAGCCAATGAAGTCTATGGTTAAAGCCATGGGAGGCAAACATCGAGTCCAAGGCGATGCTATAGAAGCTGCCATTCAAGGGAGCACACTTGTTCAGAGAAGACCTAGAAAAGTAGCTGAAGGCAAAGAAAGCTAGAAAGACCCTGGGGGAAAAAAAAGGTAGTAGAACCACTTTTCTACCATCCAGGGGATGATTTAGAAAGAACAGAAACTTTCAGGATAGGTGCCAGTGCTACAATGGCAATTGAATCAAAACATTTTTTTTTTTAAACTTTCTTTATTCACTCTCTCTACACCGGGGAGTACTTACCCCCATCCAGCTATGTACGCAGATGCTCAACCGATCTTAGGTGGAACCAGCCTCCACTACAACTGCCGAAGCGAGGAGGACCGCAGTTTATTCTCTGGGGGCCACCCCAGTGGGGGGAACCGGGAGAGGAGACAACACCACCCTGAGCCCTCATCTCCAGCCATTGGAAATTGTTTGGTCCACTGGATAGGTCATCTGTCGGTGGCTATCATGCTGCTGTAGAGAGGGATTTTTGGAGCTTGTAGTTCCCCTGGGCTTGGACGTGCAATGATGCCCTGCTCGACGTGTGCATGCTCCTGTGCCCACTCGAAAGGCGTCCACTGCAGCCCCAATCCCCTGCATCCACCAGCCAGGCAATGCAATCCCCTGGTAACCTCCAGGGGCTGCTATTGCATTGGCAAGGGCAAACCCCCCCCAGAGGAAGGAGAGCAGTCCTTGGACGCTCGATCCTTCCTCATCCCCACCGACCCCCGGTGGCCTGTGCTTGCTCCTGAACACAGGTCACCAGCATGGCACGAGGTGTGGCATCCAGCGCCTCAACCCTCAGCATCACCAGGCCAGCCGTAAAAAAACCTTTGGCCCCTCATTCTCTGGCAACAGCAATAACAGGTTCTGAAACTACAACCAATCCAACAGAGCCTGATTTAATAATTCATTTAGGTACAAACAATCCTGTCAATGATTACCAGGCAAAAATCAAGGGGGAAAAAAGGTCCCCACAATAGAGGCTTGTTTGTTAACAGTTCTTGAATGAATGGAGGAAAAGAACACAAGACAGATGGGTTCTGGAAATTATACACAAAGGATATGTTACAAACTGACAGAAACACCTGTAAGGGATTGTCTGATAACATCCAAGGCAAGAATGGAACAGGTAAGCAAATTCTAAACAACTGAGTACCAGCCATAGCAATTACTCAGGACTCGCTCAGCAATGGAATGGATTCAACATTCTTTATGGTTCCAAAAGAAACTGGTTACTTTCAGCCCGTATAAAACTTAAAATTCTTGAATCAATTTGTGCAGCACAAAAAGTTCAAGATGCAGATGATCAGGTCTATACTCAATGCAATACAACCAGGACACTACCTCATGCCAATAGACATGAAGGACGCATACCAATCAGACTGGTTCATCACAAATACCTGAGATTTCACATAATGGGACAACATTACCAGTACCAGGCACTACTGTTTGGACTCGCCTCAGGTTCAAGAGTATTCACAAAGGTGTCAGTGGTTCTAGCTGTCAAAATAAGAGAGCAGGTAATCCAAGGTATATCACACTTGGTCGACTGACTCCTCCAAATCAGATCAATGTCACAGTTACACAGGGTGACCAAGACCATTCTTCAGTACTTAGAGAATCATGAATTCGATGAGTAAAGGTGCACTCAGAGGCAAAAACTGCTGCTATGGCAGAAAAAAGGAAGCAATGCTATAGATTTATACTCATGATGTGCCATTTATTAATAAATAGACATTGCCAAGAAAAACATGAAGAGTGCTGTGTGCCCCTTTTGGCCACTGCTCATCACAGTAACACTGTGCAGTGCTTACAAAAACTGAAACAATCAAACAGGCTATGCCTATATAAAGAGTAATGTGCCTCTCATCTATCTGCCAGCTCACCCTGACACTTACTTTTTTACTGCCATAGGCAACAGTTTTTGCCACTGAGTGCACCTTTACTCATCAAATTTATATATAATATATTGTTTTGGGCCTGGCTGACCCTGACTAGGTGCAATAACCCAGTTGGAGTGGTGTCCTTCAGCTTTTTGGGATTCCTGGAGAACCATGGCTGAGTGATAAATAGAAAAGCTGCCTCTCTCCCAATCAACACATAGAACACTAAAGGGCCCTAATAGACACAAAAGTGGGGCTAGTTCGACCATCAGACAAGATGGTACAAAACATGATTGCATAGGCATCCAACCTACAGTACAAAACAACCACCAATCAACATTGGAAAATCAATCTCAGGTACTGGTATCTATGGCCCATGCATCAACTTGTACAGTGGATACATTGAAATATGAGGCCGCTACTGCTGCTAGCCATACAACAAGGAGCTTAAGTAGAGCAGGAGCTATCAGTAAGATGCGCCATGACCATTCAGGTTCAGGTGTCACTGAAATGGTGGAAAGACCAGACAAACCTCACCAGGGGAGTAGCATTGGAAATGCAACATGACATAATAACGATACCACTGCCAGCCTGAAAGGGTGGGAAGCAGCAACAGGTTACTAAATGGCCCAAGGGAAAGGGGCAATGTCAGAGACCAAACTACCCATCAGTGTTCTGGAAATGAGGACAATATACAATGCACTGGCTCATTTCAAAACAGCAATCAAAAACAAGAGCATTCTCATATGCTCTAACAACAGAGCCAAAGTAGCATACAGTGAAAAGCAAGGAGGAACCAAAAGCAAGGCTATGCAACAAGAAGCCACAGAGGTTCTGAACTGGACACAAAGCAGCCTACCCCACATTACAGAGATACATCTGGCCAGGAAACTCAACACAACAGTGGATTGGTTGAGCAGACAACAAATCCACCCAGGAGAATGGCAGCTCAACCATTAAGTATTCTCACAGATAAACAGAAGATGGGGACCAGACAAGATAGGCCTCATGGCCACCAATATGAACAAACATGTGCACTAGTTTTACTCCAGATTCATGGACAGTGAGTCCCTTAGATCCGACCTGAGCTTTTCCGTGCATCCAGTGGGTTCCACTTCATCATGTGAATGTGTGGCCCTGTGAGGGGGTCCAGGTGCAGATTGTAGGATTCTCTTCATATACCAGCCCCTCTGGGGTGTGAGGGAGAATTTCTGCAGGAGGTTGCAGACTTCGTCACTGATAGTCTATCAGAGTGTTGGAATCACCCAGATGGTTAGTTCTGGTTGACTTCAATGCCTAGGTTGACAACGACCTCTTGCATTTTGGTTATGACTTCCTCCAAATGATTACTTTGCTGGACCTTGCACAAGCTGTTGTTCCAGCGACCCACAGCCACGGTCATGCCTTGGATCTGCTCTCCAACCCTCTGAGTCAAAGTACCAGGTAGACACTTTACCTCCCTCCCCCTCCTCCTGTTCTTGTTTCCAAGTCTATTCCTCTTGCATTGGAGTCCCCCACCAGCAGCTGCTTCCTGCTCGGCTGGGGACTTCTTCCTCACACCTTGCAACCTTCCCTCCTGAAGACCCCTATGTCTTTCTGTGCCACCACGTTGGGTGCTTCCTCCCAACTGTTCCACCCTGCCAGTATGATGAGGAAATGTTGTAGTGGCATAGGCTGAGGAGTGTGTATCCTACCCACCCCCCACCCTCCTGAAGCCCAACAAGGTCCAGCTGTTCCGGCTCTATCTAGGTATCCTCTGAGGCAGTGGCAGTAGACTTAGTAACCCCTGGGTATGGCAAAAGGTCCTCTGCATCCTTGTCAGCTCAGCTCATAGTCCAGTGACCTCTGCCCTCAACCCAGAGAGGTGAGTGCAAATGGTCAGCACCTCATTCTCCAGAATATGTCCTGAAAGACTGCAACTCCACATCCCTTACATGGCTCCACTCCCATGTTGTTTACCTGTTTTAGCATTATTACTACTGAACTTAGCTGGTCCCCTTCTGCCACCTTCCTATACCCTTTTCCTCCTTACCCTTCCTTTCCTTTTTCTATTTGTGTTACCTTATCCTAGATAGGGTGTTACCTGCTTTCCCTTCTTTCAGTTTGTCTGTCAGCTGAACCCTTCCTAGTACCCCACTGCCTCACTACTCTGCTTTTTAACCTTCTTTCTCTTCCTTACCTGAACTGGCTAAATCACCTACCCCAGATAGGGTGTCTCCTGTTTTCATCACGCATCAAATAGCGTCTATCTGGGTAGACCATAATCAGTCATCATGAGTATGCATTAATAACTAAATTCATTTCAGAAATCCAATTAAATCAGCATTAAAGTAACTAAATTCATTTCAGAAATGGCACAAGCTCAGAGTAGCCTTTCAGGCCTGGGTAATTTCATGCACCCAGGCTAAAAATCCAAAGCGACTCTTGACACAACACTAGGTTGTCAAAGTTCTCACCTATAGGATTAGGGCTAATTTTGTCAATAGCCTTGAAAGAAAAATGGTGGTCACTGGGATTCTGGGCTTCTTTAACATGATGTGCCATTCAATAGGACATATCTCCACTGGTGATTGCCCAACAATGCTCACCCACCAGGGTCTTAAATTGCCTAATCAGCTTACCAATGTAGAAAGCACCACACAGACACATAGTAATATACATGTCACTGGTGTCACATCTAATGAGTTGGTGTACTTCAAATTTTCTGCCTGTATGAGGGTTAGCAAAACTGTTTCTCGGGATACCACATTGCAATGCACACATATTTTGCTTGGAAAACATCTGTAAACATCATTTGGCAGCCATGTAGGTTTCTCAGGGCATGTTTGTTCACTGTGGACTGGTATATTTTTTAGGTTACTCGCCCTCCAAAAAGACATTCTAGGTGGTTCGTTAGTGATGTTTAATAAGGTTCTATCACCCTGCACTACATGTCAATGGGATTTGATAATCAATTCAAAGGGACCAGCATACACTGAAAAAGTGGTCACAAAATTGAATAGTTTGGATAATGCTTCATTTCTCAGTTTGCTCTGTATAAGATTTTGTCCATTTTGTAACCTACCATGTACCCCAGCTGGCTCGATAATATTACCACTATATCCCCTTTCAGTGAACCTATCCACAAGATCTCGTGCTCCTTTTTCATGGTAAGCATCAGAGCTACAGTTGTGCCGAAGCCTGATGAATTGCCCATTAGGAATGTTGTACACTGTGTGGCATGGATGGCAGCTGGATACATTACCACACTCTCCCTTGTTAATTCTAAGATCTAAAAAGTGCACACTTGTTTGATCTGCCACGTACTGTAACAGCACCCTACATTTTCCTTGTGGAGTGTAAGTATTCCGCAAACTCCTCTATCCAGGACAGACTACATACCTACACAGTGAACACATCATGAATATCACAATACCAGAGTGAAAAGTTTTGAAACAAACTATGGCCAGAGTCAGTATGGCTGCATGGGAGGAATTTGGGGTAAAAATATAAAAAATTACCAAAGTTACGAGCCTACGTTAGCAAAATGTAACGTAGGTTCATAAATTTGTTGTTTTGTAATATTTGTATACCAAATTTTCAACTTAGCCTTGTTATGACCCTGCCTCATGAAGAAGGGCAGAGAAAATGTTCAACTCTTGGTCTAAAGGCGATTTCGCACAGGGACTGCAAAATCAATTTTCAGGATGCAAAAACACAGTTTGGGCAGAAGTTGAAAAATGACAGCTGTCACATTCATGAGGTGCTGTAAAGAAATGGCTATGTTGAAAATTTGGGGTAAAAATATTAAATATTACCAAACTTATGAGCCTGCATTTGCAAAATTCAACACAGCCTCATAACCCGGTTGTTTTGAAATATTTTTACACCAAATTTTCAACATAGCCTTCTTATGGCCCCACCTTATGAACAAGGGCAAATAAAATGTCAACTCCTGCCTGAAAGGTGATTTTGCACAGAGACCATGAAATCACCTTTTGGCATATAAAAAAAAAAAAATTTTGGCAAGGATTTGCAAAATGACAGCCTGTCACATTCATGAGGTTCTGTAAAGATATGGCGATGTTGTGAATTTGGGGGAAAAATATTGAAAATTACCAAAGTTACGAGCCTGTGTTCACAAAAGTCAATGTAGGCTCATATAACTTGGTTGTTTTTATGCAGTAGTAGCAGATTTCGGAGGCGTGTCAGTGTGGGCGAATGCAGGGCATGCTTTAGTAAGTGTGTCCCTCACTCCCCAATAAACCAGCATGCAGGCACTGACACAACACATATGTAAAGTGGACAAAACTTGTAAAGAAAGTGCCACTTCAATCAGAGACAAGCTCGTCCATGCAGCGGCACAACACGCCTCCTGACATACCTGCTTTCCTGGTGAAGCATTGGAATAAACATGGCGGCAGTGTCTGCTGCTGTCTCTTACATGCACCCTATAAAGCTGACTTTAGGGGTGCACAATCCCCCTGTCGGCATGTTAAATAACCCCCCCCAAAGATTGTGTGGCACACTGGGAGCCCAACCCAGTGTGCCTCCATTTAACAAAAGCCGACTGCCATCTGCATGTTTCTGCCCCTGCCCTGCCTGCATTGTGTGCCACACTAGGAGCCCACCCCAGTGTGGCCAACATCACCCCCCCAAGTCACCCAGTGTGCCAAAAGTTGTTGTCATACCTAAAAAAAAGAAAACGGTCTGTGATGTTTTTATTTTATTTATTTTTTTATTCTGAAACAAAGAAAACAGTCCCTCATTGTGTTCGGTGCCCCCTCACCCAACCACCCCAACCCACATCCACCCTCTGCGCACCCACCCTCTGTGCACCCTGCCTCCACATACCCCCTCACTCCATACTTACCTCTGGAGCCCTGCGTGGTGATTTTCAGTGGAGCAGGAACATGTCTGCACTCTTCAAAGCCGACCGCGAACTGAAGAAATGCCGGTAAGCTGTATAACAGCATAAATGGGGGAGGGGGGTTCAACTTAGGTGGATATCCCAGCCATTTTTTGGAATTTTTCCCTCCAAATTTTCAACATAGGGTGCTTGGGACCCCACTTCATGAACACATGCACTGTCATCTCGTTACTTGGCCTCTAAAGGTCATTTCGCAGTCACTGCACAAAATCACCTTTCAGGACTGATTAATGAAACAACAATGCCACTGTTCATGAGGTGGGGTCCCAAAAATCCTATTTTGCAAATTTGGTGGAAAAATTCCAAAAAATTACTGTTTTGAGCGTGCATTGCGCAGTTTCAATGCTCACTCATAACTTTGACAATTGTTAATATTTTCACTCCAGATTTGTAACTTTGCCATTTTTTCACACCTTGTTGTGAATCATGCAGCTGTCATTTTTCACATCCTTCCCGAAATATGTTTTTGAGCATGTGGTGCACAATTGCACAGTCGCTGTGCAAAATCAATGTTCAAGACAAATTAACAAAATCACAGTGACACTGTTCATGAGTGGAGGTCCCAAAATGCCTATGTTGTAAATCTGGTAAAAAAAATTCCCAAAATAATTGCGTTACAGATGTGCATTGCGCAGTTTCTATACACGCTCGTGACATCACCAATTTTTCATATTTTCACTCCAGATTTTCACCATTGTTATTTTTGTACACCTCCTTGCGAACAGTACAGCTGTCATTTTTTACATCCTGCCCAAAATGTGTTTTCGCACATGTCACACAATGGCGCGGTCGCTGTGGGAAATCAATGTTCAGGACAGATTAACAAAAACACAGAGACACTGTTCATGACTGGAGTTACCAAAATGCCTATGTTGAAAATTTGGTTAAAAACATCCCCAAAATAATTGCGTTATGGGCGTGCATTGCACAGTTTCTATGCACACTCGTGACATCACCAATCATTCATATTTTCACTCTAGATTTTCAACAATTCCATTTTTTTACACCTCCTCATGAGCAGTGTAACTCATTTTTCACATCCTTTCTGAAATGTGTTTTCGCACCTGTGGCACCAAAATGCACAGTCGTTGTACAAAATCACCTTTCAGCAAATTAACTCATAGTGCCACTGTTCATGAGGTGGCATCACAAATGGCCCATGTTGAAAATTTGGAGTGAGAATACCAACAAATGCCAGGAGCATTAGGGTTTTGAACTGTAATGCTCCACCCTGTAGAGACTGACAGGGATGTGATTTGGCATTGTCGGCTGTAATGCTCATGCCATTCCACCCCCACCCTGCAGCCAGTGACAGGTGTCGAGGTGTACCTTAGACTCTTCGGCCCCAAAGTTCACCGCATTTACCTATAGTGCACCCATATCATCATATTTCCTTATGGAATGGGGTGAATGTAAGGCCTGAAGACCACAAGGCACATCACTGCACTTGTCGGTGTCTACGGGGTAGGGTGAGGTGAAATGGCATGAGCATTATGGCCAGCAACCTAAAGGCACACCCCAGTGCCTGTCACTCTCTGCAGGTTGGGGCTGGGGTCAGCATCACTTCACTACTTCACTGCCAATCTTATTGTGCATCTCTCTTACTCCTTCACTACCAATGCCAGTGCCAGCAAGCCAACATTTGGCATTGACAAATGCTTGTTTAATATTTTTACACCAAATTTTCAACATAACCATCTTATAACCCCATCTCATGAACAAGGGCAGAGAAAAGTTTCAACTCCTGCCTGAAGGGTGATTTCACACAGGGACCACAAAATCACCCTTTCGGGTTGTAAAAAAAACATTTTGGCCAGGATCTGAAGAATGACAGGTGTCACACTCATGAGGTGCTGTAAAGATATGGCTATGTTGTGAATTTGGGGGAAAAATATTGAAAATTACCAAAGTTATGAGCCTGCATTGGTAAAATTCAATGTAGGTTCATAACTTTGTTGTTTTTTTAATATTTCTAGACCACATTTTCAACATAGCCTTCTTATGGACCCATCTCATGAACAAGGGCAAAGATATTTTTCCATTGCTGCCAGAAAGGTGATTATGCGCAGAGACCACAAAATCACCTTTTGGGACAAATCTGCATAATGGCAGTGCCTTTGTTCATGAGGTGGGGTCCCAAAGAAGGCATGTTAACATTTTGGGGCAAAAATAAGCAAAAATGGCTAAGTTATGGCACTAAGTTCAAAACCCTACTGAAATTCATTGAGCCACATACCTGTTTCCTTAATTCTCAGTCCAGCTTTGAAGACTGAAGACGGTTCGCGGTCCAGAGAGGATTACAGCATTGGACCCCCAATCGGTAAGTAAGGGCTTGGGGGTGGGTGCTGAGTTGGGAGGGTTGGGTGGGGAAGAAACTATAAATATAAAAATAAAACCACAAATAACTGCTCATGCGTGGTAGTGGACAAGGGGGCAGTTAGAGGATTTGTGATTGGGACTCTGTGGGATTGGGCACCCCAGTGTCACTATTAAGTTTGGGAGGGGTGGGATTGGTGGGTACTGAGAGGGAGGGTCAGGTGGGGGAGGAAACTAAACATATTTAAAACAAAAAAAGCTTAAATAATCATGCATACATGGTAGTGGATGAGGGGGAACAGGGTAGTCAGAGGATTTTTGATCAAGACACTGGGGGACTGGGCACTCCCAGTTTCACTTTTATGTTTCTAGGGGTGGGGTGGGGTGGTGGGTGTTGAGAAGGAGGGCCGGGTAGGGGGTTATGTATTTCAGCAATCATGGTAGAACACAGCACAGTCTGCTGTGACTGCCAAAAGTAAAAAAAAAATAGTGCACTGCAACTGCCTGTAGAGACAGTGAGGGGAGTGCTTCACAGACATGAAGGTGAATGTGTTGTCACTCCAACATGCTATTCATTCACAAAGAATGCTGGAGTCATTTTCTCATAGCAAGATGTATGCAGGACTCCACCCACTGCAGCCCTAAAAAGGAATTCACTGTGCTGTTTTGAACAAATTCTTCTCATAGACCAACATATAGATTGGTGATACTGGTGGCAAATGTGGCCCCCATCACTGTCTCCCTGATTTGCAGATAAAATACAATCCATTTATATTCCTGGATATATTCTATCACAAATTTAGTATGTTTTAATAGGTATTCTGCAGTAAGCTGTGAGTTCTCTGGCCACAGATTCAGAAAGTATGACAAAGTGTTCAGTGCTCCTTCATGAGGTATATTGGTGTGCAGTGACTCAATATCCATGGTAACTAGATATGAGTCACCGTCCACCTCTATATCCTCGATGACCTGCAAAATATCCCTTGCATCCTTCAGTTACGACCTCAGAGGACTAACATATGGCTTAATGTGGAAATGCAAATATTCAGACAATGATTCTGTGACTGAGCCAGTGCCACTCACAATTAGTCTACCTGGAGAGATTTCAGAGATTTATGTACTTTCAGAAGTACATGAATTGTGGGATGGATGTTGTGGTCAAGGAACAGGAAGTTACTGGTGTTCTTCTTAATATGACCACTCCTAAATGCTGTATTAATGGCTACATCAGTAAACCATGTACACTCTTTAGTCAGATCCAAAATTAACTTCATATAAAACCTTTTTTCACTCAATTGGCATAACACCTCTTTCTCATAATCACTAGTGTTTATCAAGACAATACTACCACCTTTCTCTGCTGGTTTTATTGTCACTGTTTTATCACTCTGTAAATCTCTTAAGGCATTTCTTTTATCTGTTGTTAAATTCTGGTATCTCAAATGTGGTAATTTGTAAAAAAATCAGGATAAATCACATTCATGTAACTGCTGAAAGGTAAGCATCGCTGCAATTGGTGCTGGCGAAAAAGCAGATTTTCTTTTGAAGATGGGCATAATCCCCACTGTTGTTTTCTACTTCAGAAGTCGACACATCATTTAACACTGGTTCCCTGAAACCCACCTTTCTCTTAGGATTATAAAATGACTTGAGACTTGAGGATAAAGCGGTACAAACTATTCTGGAGGGATAGACCTGACCGAAAGGGGGGTGGATTGGCTCTCTCTTTGAGAGGAAGAAGTCACTGTGGAGGACAATGAAGACATTGGGGGGCAAGTAGTGCCACAGAGCCCATCTGGGTTGAGCTAGGAAAAAAAGAGGGACAAAAGAGTCATCCTGGGGTGGTGAAACAGGCCAAGGACCAAAAGAAAGGTTTGAGTCCTTTGTATGTTTGAATTCATACATTATTATATCAATCAAATGATCAACGTTTTGGGGTGCATATCACTTCTTCAGGGAAATGGCGGTAATGTTGATAAAACAAAATACACCAAAAAACTAATGATGCATATATGTACACTGGTCATGTTAAGAACCAACAACAATTCCAAGCGTAATGAATATCTGATAGAGTAATGGATAATACTCTGAAACTAACAAATAGAGGGATTCAATAAATTCAATTGTCTCACAATACATAAATATGAAATTATAAGTTCTAAAGTAAACCAATACTATCATTTAAAATGACAAAATACATTTTCATCCTTTTGATAATAAACTTTCAAAATTATCATAATAACATTAAAGGTGCACAGATAATATGAGAAGTGAACCAGATGCCCACTCAGAACTGACGCCAACAACCTCATATGAAACATGTCTAAAAGTCACTACTACAAGAATTCACTAATAGATTCCTTATATCCTCACTTTAAGGACTGAAACAGGTTAAATGCAATATTCAGCCACAGAGCTACTGTATGTATGTAAGTAAGATAAAAACTGGCATTTTACTACATGAGCACTCTGTCACACCAAAAGTGATATACAGTAATACTGTACATCTGCACAAATAACAGAACATGTGTTTGACAATTATTCCACATACATTTTCTTAGGTACTATATATTCTATGATGCATGTTAAACCCAAAGCAATGCTGACATCTCCTACCTTAGAGTTGTCTCAGCTTTGCAGAGCCCTCCCAAAATTCTATGTGTCCTAATGTCCCCCCCTGTCACCCTTAGGTATGCTGTGTAGAAACAAAACAGATTGTCTCAGGCAAAAATGTTTTTCTAGAAACCCCAGTTTCTAATTTGTACTCAACCAATTTAATTTAATAAAGCTACTAATGACAGAGGAACTATTTTGTGTTAAATAGCTACTGTAATTATTAAATATGTATTTTCATTAGGCTGTAGGGTAGAATATCTATATTTGTATTCTTAGTGAGGGTGGGGGAATATTTGCATTGTGCAAAAACATTTATCTTACTCTTGCCTGTGTCTGACATGGAACTACTTTAAAGATAGACAACCACTTGTATTTTTGGTAGAAAACTATTAATTTGACACCTTTTCACACCTTTGGTATAAATTTTGAGAAAGCATCTGGGCTCTTTATGATATTGTCTGTGTACTATTAATGCTCAAGAGGGTTCCTGATTGCCATAGCAACCTGGAGATTAAGACTCAGCCTTGTTTGTGTATGGAGAACCATACACAATCTTTTGTGGTGTATGGTTTTCCATACACATATAGAGTGCCTAAGTGCAGTTTCAAGTACAAATCTTACTGTTGCCCCTCTATCAGTCTTCTGTTTGACTCGCATTACTGCCAGAAGTGTTTGAATTGTCCTCCCATTCATTGTGGTATCACTGAAAAGCCAAGCTGAGTATTGAAGGCATCAGGATGGCAGGTGAGGGAGCAGGTAGCTCAAATCTAAGGTTCTGAGAAAGCAGAAGTCCAAATCTAAGGTTTTGAAAAAGAAAAACTGTGGCAGTCATGATCACCGATGTTGTTTCTGTATGTGTCAGAATCAGTGATCGGAGATGCAGCTTCAGCAAGTCAGCCACGCGTTGGATGTTCGATGTTGGTGCAGCACAACAGCATGATGATGTAGCTACTGCGGCACAAGAAAATTCTAGTAATGGATTTCGATCGGCAACAGCATTCTACCATACACTATAAAACATTTGACATTTGGTGGATGTAATAAAATAGAGAATAATGGATGTTCAACAGTGAACAACAACACTATGCTCACTTCTTGAGGCTGTCATGACAACCTAGTAAACCTTGAGAGCGAAGCTTGAGAGGTTTACTGTTGTCATGAAACCTCGAGAAGTAAACTCAGTGTTGTTGTTTACTGTTTCCCACCCATTGTCTTTTATAGTGTATGGGCATGGACAACAGTTAAACAATAATGGAGCATGTCATAGGCATTGTTCTTCTGTTTCAGACTTAGCTGCCCCCCCCCCCCAAGAACAAGCCTCACTCCATCCCTGGTCCCCTGCAATCACAGACTCAGTTTTTTTTTAATAAATTTAAACACACCTACTGTTCTACCAAAGAATCCGCATTGCCTCTGCACATCTTCTTTGCCATGGTTCTCCTGGTACTGCACCCACAGGTGAGGTTCAGCATGTTTCAAGTGCATCACTGCAACAGCAGTCGGCAGCAATAGCACGCGTTGGCATTACATGTTGTTGTACTATTGATGTGACATACTCAAAAGGGTACAACAACCTCTTGACATCACAACAATGGTACAATAACACTGGGAATTAATCGAATTTGGTGAATAATAGGCACCTCTCATACACTATACACTGATTCAGACATACACAGAAGACAATTCTACCTTTAGGGTATTGCTTTGTTTCATTTTCTGCTTGGGAAGCTACTCCACCAATAAGAACTTTTTTAACCATCAGAGGGTGGTGGGCATCCTGGAACCAGCACCCAGTGTTTGGGGTGCTATAGGCCCCCAAACAGTTCAGTGAAGTATGATACCCAGCTGGCTTGGGGAATTAAGAGAGCATCCAAAATGGATGCAGTTGTGATCGTGGGGGATGTTAACCTCCTTGGCATAGACTGGTATCTTGAGAGGGCTATCAACATGGCTGTAATCAAATTCCTGTGTCCTTCAAGGACTGTTTCCTAGAGCAGCATGCAAAGGGGAACCTAGGTCTGAGGACACCCTTGACCTTGTTCTGCTCAGCTGGGATGATGTCATATCCATTGTAAAAATCAAGGAACTAGTGGGAAGCAGTGACCCTAACCAAATAACCATCTCCCTGAAAACAAGGAAGATGTGCCAGAACTCAGTTACCAGGACCAGAAACTTTTGAAAGGCATACTTTGCTAAGTTGAAGAACCTGCTTTGCAAGTGTCTTGAGTGGCTACATGAAGTTGGTAATGAAAAGCACATACTGTATGCTGTTTAGTGAAGAAGGTGCTCAAAGCAGCTGCAGAAGTCTGCACTTCTGTAGGTATACTGGAAAAAGGGCCAAACAAGTGGCCCACTGACATAACATGGATCTATAGCAACTGATTCAGAACAAAAAGGTATGTGACCACTGGAAAGAGAAGGGTTACTTCCAGGCCACAGAGGAGCTCTGAGGACTGCAGAAAGAGTATTAAGATAGAGTGGTTGAAACCCAGAATAGCACTAGGTGCTGCAGACAACACTGAAGCCTTTTTCCAAAACATACCATAAATGGAAGGAGGAAGGTAAAGGAGTGGATTGGGCCCTTGAGAGCAGAGGTAAGGGAGAGGGCCTTGTAACAGAGCCAAAGGTGATGACTGAGATGCATAACAAATACTTTTCTTTCAGTGTTCACCGAAAGTCCCCTAGTGGCAGGTGGAAGGGTGCTCATTGGAAAGGCCCACACCATCAGGGGTAGCCACAATGTAGCTAATGGAAATCACACCTGCCCTCATAGCCAATACTTGACTACCTGGCACAGGTCAAGCTAGGTATATCCCAAGAGGTAAACAGCATATATCCTTTGATAATAGTGGAGCTACAGAAACAACTGGCAATGCCACTTGGAATCATTTTTCAGTAGTCTGTTTAGACAAGTGTGATATCAGATGGCTGAAAAGTGGCCAATGAGGTCCCCATCTTCAAGAAGGGGGCAAGGTCTGACATGGACAACTACAGGCGGGTCAGCAAGCAAGTGCTAAACAAGGTCTTGGAGGCCATTTTCAATAACAAAAGCAATACACCACTTGGTTGAGGCCAATGTTTTTGCACCTCAGCATGGCTTTTTGAGGGCAGATAATACAAAAATAACCTGTTCACCCTATTCAACTGGTTGGCCAGCAAGGCAGATGGGGCAGGGCCTTGGAGAAGGTGAACAGGTTGGTTGGGTAGGTAATGCCAAACCAACCTGTTCACCTTCTTCAGTGGTTGACCAGCGAGACAGACGGGCAGGGCCTTGGACATAGTTTTTGATACTATGGCATATTACAAGCTTCTGGGAATAGTAAACCTTTGCAGTATATACAATACGTATAGAACATGGATTGCTAAATGGCTTGATGGCAGTAAGCAGATGATGGTGGACAGGCACTACTTAGAGTGGAATGGAGTGGAGTACTCAGCCATTGGCGCTGCATCCACTTCTCTTTTCCATCTTTATCTATTATCTGGAAACTGGGCTCTCCAGCAGGCTGCTTAATAATAATTAATAATAATAATAATAATAATAACATTTATTTGTTAAGTGCCTTTCAACATTCCAAAGCATTGTACAGTACAAATAAAACAAAACACAGTAAGTACAGATTAAAATCAAGCAAATACCGGGAATGCTTTCCCCCATAAAAAAGTCTTAAGTGCCTGCTTGAAACTCCCCACCATCCTGCACTCATGAAGCTGATGGGGCAGAGAGTTCTAGAGGGTTGGTGCTGCAAATCCAAAGGCCCGTGCACCAGATGACTTTAAATTGCCCCTTGGAATTTCCAGCAACCTCTCGTCAGCCAAGCGGAGCTGTTGCAGGGGGCAGTAAGGAACCAGGAGCTCTTTCAAGTAGTCAGGACCCAAACTGTGTAGGGCTTTGTAAGTCAAAAGACCTACCTTGAAGGTGATCTGCCACTGAATAGGCAGCCAGTGCAGATCGCGCAGTACAGGGGTGATATGAGATCTTCTAGAAGACCCTGTCAACAAGTGTGCTGCTGCGTTCTGCACTAGCTGCAAATGGCGGATATCAACCCCAGGAAGCCCTAGGTAAAGGGAGTTGCAGTAATCAAGGCACGATGTCACAAAGGCATGGACCAAGATAGGTAGGTTGTTGAGTGGAACAAGGTGCCTAATCCTAGCGATGTTCCTAAGATGGTAAAAGGCCAGCTTGACAACAGCCGAAACCTTGTGATGAAGGGACAGGCCATCGTCAAGCACCACCCCTAGGTTACGCACCCATTCAGAGGTGAGGATCTGGGCATCCCCAGGACTAAACTGGAAGGGAGCCCTGTCCTCAACCCCTCTGCCGTATGACCCGGGTCCACCACCAAAACCTCAGTCTTTCCAGGGTTCAACTTTAGACCGCAGGTATCCATCCAATCTTGGATTTCTATGAGGCAGCTGTTCAGTACTGAGATAGCACTAACCTGGTAAGTAGCAAAAGACAGGTAGAGCTGTGTATCATCAGCATAGCAATGAAACCTCAGCCCATACTGTCTTACAATGTCTCCAAGGGGCAGGATATATACTGCGAATAACATGGGAGACAGCACCGAGCCCTGAGGTACCTCACAAGGCACAGAGAAGGCCCCAGAAGAAAATAAGCCCGAGATAACTCTCTGCATTCTACCAGCGAGGAAAGATGAAAACCATCCGAGGACTGTACCAGACAGCCCACAGACAAACCTCAGGTGGTCGAGCAGAATCCCATGATCCACAGTATCAAAATCAAGGAGAACCAAGATGGAACGGTGCCTCTGATCTCTCACCATTAGGAGATCATTGAGCACCCGAACCAGAGTGGTCTCAGTACTATGCCTCTTACAAAAACCCGATTGGAGAGGTTCGTATAAATTATGGATGGTTAAATGGTTATCCAATTGAGCAGCCACGACTTTCTCAATAACCTTCCTCACAAAAGGGAGGTTAGTGATGGGCCTGTAGTTTGCTAGGTTTTCTGGGTCTAAAGAAGCTTTATTCAGAAGGGGGGTCACCACCTCCTCCTTCGGTGAGCTAGGGAACTCACCTGAATCCAAAGAGCACTGGACAATCCAAGCTAAGACTGGGATGATAATATCGCTACAATCCAAAATCAGGGAAGTAGGGCCTGGGTCTAAACTACAGCACGTGGGATGCATCTCCTGGGAAAACTGCATAATATCTACAAAATCTGGCAGGTCAAAGGTACTCCAGGAAATTCCAGGCACTGTGGCAAAGCACCGATCAACAGCAACCCCCTTAGAGTGAAGTTGGTGGTACTCCCTCCTGATGTTGGCCACCTTATTCGCAAAGAAGCGCGCGATCTCATCACAATCATTCTGTGAAAAAACTAGACAGAACTGCTGACAGGTTGGGTTGCACAGTCTGTCAACAGTTCTGCAGAGTTGAGCCAGTCGGTTCCATGCGACAGCTATTTCCCTGGACAGGAATTCTGCCTTCTTATGGGAAATTTCTGTTTGGTAGAATTTATAATGTTCTAACAAACTAAGGTGGTCGGCATCAGAGGCAGTCTTCCTCCAATGACACTCTAACCTACGCCCCAATCTCTGCAACTCCCTGAGAGCCCCATCAAACCAAAGGGGCCCCCAGGGTGACGCGGGAGGGCGTGAACATGGATAGGAGCAACTATATCTAGGGCTAAAGATACGGCCCCATTATAGGCTGCAACCAATTGCTCAGGATCTGTGCTAGTCTCATCCAATGACAAGAGGTCAATTACTGCCATCAGGTCTTCTGGGACGACATCCCGCAAAGGGAAGTACCTGACCAACTCCACAGGGGCAAGCCTATCTGGGGGGGGGGCTGAAATGTTGTGGATGACACCAATCTGGCTGAGTGAACTCCATTGAGGATGGGGACAAACTTCAGGAGGACCTGAACAAGCTGGGCAATTGAACTGACTCCCAGAACATCAGATCCAATATAATGAAATATGAGGTGCTACACTTGTTGAAGAAAACAGAGGTAGGACCTACAGTACACATTATGTAAGGTTCCTCTTGGCTGTCCCTGTGGTGCTGGACACCTTACCTTATGCTATGTTGGTGACCCAAGTTCGGGAATGAGCATGAGCCACCTGGGGTCAGCAGGGGAGCAGAAGGATCAAGCATCCAAGGGACTGCTCTCCTTCTCCAGGGAGGGAGGTGTCAGTGGTCGGCATATGACTGGCCCCTAGCACAAGCTGGGGGGGGCAGCACGCTAACTCTGCTGATGGGGCGGAGATGGGGCAGATGCCTGGAGAAGCATGTGCAGGTGCGTGTGAGCTTCCTCCACTGTCATCATTGCATGCCTCATCACTGCAAGGGAAGAAAAATTGGGGAAAAATTACCCTGGATGTGCGGCTTGATGGCTGTCTGTTGGAAGGTGCCACCTCCAGTGGGCATCACCACCAATGCTGGATCCAGTCCTCGAAGATGAGGGGCTCCCTACCATCCCACCACAGGGGGTAAGCCGTGGGGGTAAAAGTGATGATGGCCTGAAGTGTGGAGGTGAGAGAAGGACAGCAGGCAGAAGACAGGTTGCCAGGAAGATAAAGCCAACAGGGGTCAGGAGGAGAAAAATCACCACAAAAGAAAAAGGCTCGTCTTGCTGTACTTAAGGAGAAAAGGGACCTTGAGGTTATACTAGATAACAGGATGAAGCAGGACAAGCAATGTGGAGTTGCTGTCAGGAGGGCTAGAAGAATGTTAGTGTGCTTCAAAAAGGGGTTACCAGAAGATCAGGGAAAGTAATCCAGACACTTTAAAAGGCCCTGGCCAGGTTACACCTGGAGTACTATGCACATAGAAATGTAGAAACTAGATACTGTCAGCAGAAAAAGACCTTGTGGCCCATCCAGTCTGCCCAAAACTTGCCTAGTATTGTCAATTATCCATAGCGAGACATTCCCCTCCTTCCCCCTGCTGCCCCCCTCACACCCATCCCATGAGCATTTCTCACCAGCTTTTTCACCCCTCTGCTCTTTCAACACATATAACCCTCTCAGGGAGTTTAATCCATGTTTCTACCACTCTTTCCATAAAGAATTGTTTACTGACATCTTTTCTCAGCCTCCCCACCAGTTTCATGGAGTTTTCCCTGGTGCCTGTGCTTCCAGTCTGTGTGAACAACTCCCTGCTGTCCACCATTTATCCCATGGAGTAACCTGAATGTTTCCATCATGTCTCATCCTCTTCTTCCTATCCTGCAAGGTGCTGTCACTGGATCATTTTGGTTGCCCTCCTCTGCACCAACCTCTGCCTCTCTGTCTTTCAAGTGTGTGCTCCAAGACTGCACATAGTGCTCTAAGCCAGTTGAACCACACATCTGTAAAAGGGCAGCCAGTTTCACCTATCTTCTCCTGCTACTGATCCACTTCGCTATGCAGCTCAGCATCCTATTTTCCTTGGCCACAGCCCATGTACAATGTGCCCATGTTTTTATATTCTCTATTATTAACATTCACAGGCCCATTTTTTCCATTGTTCTCTCCACCACTGCCCCACCCATCCTGTATTCTCTTCTTGGGTTCTTGGCCCCTATGTGCATTACCATGGATTGTTTGTTGCTAAATATCAGCTGCTGCACCCTTGACCATATCTCTAGTCTTCTCAGGTCCTCCCTCATGGCCTTCCCTCCTCTTAATTATCTACTCTTTTACAGATCTTGATGTCATCTGCAAATGGGCATATCTCCCCCTGGATACCCTCCCTTACGTGATATATATAAATATGTAAAAGGGGACCAGTTCCACAACTGATCCTTAGTGCACTCCACTTGTGACCTCCCTTACCTCTGAATGCATTCTGTTTAGGACTTCCATCTGGGTCCTCCTACACAGCCAGTTTCTCACTCACCCAATTATTTTATCTCACACCCCAGTTCATTCAGTTTCTTAACCAACCGTCTGTGTGGGACAGAGTCAATGACCTTGCTGAAATCTAGATACAGGACATCCACTGCCTGATTCTTATCTACAGCTGTTTTCGACCACTTGAAGAATTTGATCAGGTTTGTTTGGCATGACCTCCCACTGAGAAAACCATGCTGCCTGGTGTCCTGAAGACCATTTGCATCCAGGAACCCTAATAGCCTCTCCTTTATTATTGATGCCAATAGTTTTTACACTAAAGACATCAGACGGCCAATGTGAAATTGCCTGACTCATCTCGCTTTCGAATTTTGTGTAGTGGACATGTCTGCTGTCCTCCAGTCCCACAGCCCCTCCACTGTTTCAAATGAGCAGTTAAAGAGTTCTGCCATGGGACCTGCTAAGACCTGCTCCATCCCCCTCAACACTCTCAGATGTGTCCTGTCTGAGTCCATTGATGTATCTGTTTGAAGTGCATGTAAGCCCTTCAACACTTTCTCCTTCATGATGGGTTCCATGTTAGCACTCAGTAATGATCTCATACTGGCTTTAATGCTACCTTCTAGCAGCAGAACCTTGTCTTCCACCATGAACACAGAACAGAAAACATTTTTCAGTAATTTTGCCTTCCCTTTCTTGTTCTCCTCCTACCTCTCTCTCTTCCTGAGCCTAGCCACCCATTCCCTGGCTTTGAGCTGCTCTTGTGAATACTGAAAAAAATATTTGTCACCCTCTTTGACCCCTTATGCTAACCTCAGCTACACACCTGTTTTTAGGTTTCTCACTGTTTTATTGGCCACCCTCAATTTTTCATTATATTCCCTCCTGTCCTCTTCTGCCTGACTTAGTTTTTTAGCTGATGAAAGTCCTTTCCCCACACCCTTGAAAAACCACAGTGGTTTCCTCCCCCCTCTTGCATTTTCTCACCATATTTGGGCAGAGACCTGCCTCCAGTACTCCCCTTTATTAAGTCCCATGTTCTGCCTACTCCTACCACTACTCACACACCCTGCAGTTTTTCCCCTAACACATATCCCATCCTTCCAAAATCAGCCCTTCTGAAGTCTAGTACCTTAATTCTGGAGTGCACCCTATCTGCCTGCAGCTTGACTTCATTTCCTGTGATCTCTTGATCTCAGTAGTTCCCCCACATTGATGTCCCTACACTGTCCATATTTGCCAGGATCTGATCCGGTATGGCCCCTTCCCAAGATAATTCCATGACCTTCTGGATTAAAAATGCATCTTGCATTTCATCTACCAGGCTCTGGCTCCTTGTATTCTCAGCCAGCTGGATGCTCCAGGACATGTCTAAAATGTTGAAATCCCCAATATGAGTTCTGCCATCCTCTTTATCTCTTCTTCTAACTGCCAGTTTCTTCCTTCTGTGCCAGGGGCCCGTACACCACTCTGAACCTAATCACCATCCCTCTTCTTACAATAATCTGCACCCAAACTGCCTCAGGCCTTGTACCACTCCCTACAAAACCAAATAGTACACTGAATACACCTGACCACACAATCAAAAAATAGAGGTGCAAAAAATGTCTATTACAAAGTGCAAATTACAGGGTCACCCAAATAAAGAAAAATGTAGCATTTACACCTCAAAATGAGAACAAATGCAGGAGACCTCCAAATGGCCATCAAAACCCACCCTTACGTTTTGCTTTCCCCTACTACTGCTGAGCAGGTGGCCACTCCTCTCCTGTACCACTCCCTGCTGGCTTTATTTCTGAGGCTTTGGTGTCATCCTTAACTTATAGTGTCACATCACCCCTTCTCCCATTTACCGTATCCCTCCTGAACATTGTATATCTCGATACCCCTAACTCCCACTCATGGTGATCTGTTGCCCATGTTTTGGTTACAGCCACAATGTCCAGTTGTGCCTCAGCCATCACTGCCTGAAGGTCACAGGTCTTGTTCCCCAGACTCCCGGTCTTAGCGCACATCACCCTCTATACCTCTTGTTGCCTACCAATTGACTGGTTCTCTCATTTCTGAACCCCTGATCACCTCTGCTACTGTTCCATCTGTTGGTTTTCACACTCTTTCTCATCTCTGCTGCCCCTGCCTCCTTCTTATCTATCCCTATCCTTCTTTGTCAATACATCTGCTTTCCTCTCTTCTGTTGGTCCCACTGCAACCTTTTAGTGCCCCCACTTGCCTGCCCTGTCCCTTCTGCCTTCTCTAATGCTGGAAGGAGGCTCTCTTGGCCACTTTAATTTGACACTAGGATGTGCCTAGTCTTAACTGTACTGCCTCTCCTTTCCTAGTTTAAAGGCTTTATTAGATAATGTATGAACTTTTGTTGCAGCACCCTAGTGTCCTCTTTGTTGGCCTGCAAGCCATCCCTTTTAAATAGCCTCTAGCCTCACCAAGTGTGGCCCCAATCTCCTAAAAACTGCAAACCCTTCTCCAACACCAGCCCTTTAGCCATGCATTGAACTGGTCTAGTCTGAACTGATCCTTGCATTTCTACCATGGCTGCAGTAAGACTTCAGAGAAGTTTGCCAGCCCTGCTCTGTCCCTTAGACTCCTTCTTAGAACACCAAAGCTGTTCTTCACTTCCGCTACACCTCTTCTTGCCAGATCATTTGTTCATACATAAGCTATCAGATCCAGCTTTCATTCTAAGTGAGTTCTAACACTTTCTTACTGAAGATATTTGCTGTTGCTCCTGGGAAACAGTGCACCATGGACTCTGTATCTAGCATGGAACTCAATAGCTTACCTGTACTCCTAACAGTGGAATCTTCCAGTACATTGGCCTGTCTTTTTTCCCCCCTTTAGGGCTCCAACCCTTTCCAGGCTCATCCAACTGTTGATGGAGCCCTACTCCCTAGTGTGCCATCTCCAACTCTATGCTGGCTGGATTTCAGGGGGATTTTCTCCAACAAGGGTAGGTAGGCACTTGTTTGAGGTGGGCAAGCCTTGCACTACTAGTTTCTCTTTCTCTCTTGCCCTTCCCTCATCCCCAACTACAGTCCATTTGCTTCTATTGGGTCACTGGGCTCTCTGCAGCAAAGGAACCTGTAGTGTCCCTGGTTGCTCGCTAGCCCTGGCTCTCAAGTATTGGATTTCTTCCTTTGCATCTTCAAGCTCAGTTCACAACACTTCAGACTTTCTACAATCAATCCTTTGTTCTTTGCAGCATAGTAGATCTAAGCTCTGCGGGATGCAGTCTAGATTACTGTGGCACCATTAGGCCTAATTCTGTGGGGTCCAAATGAGTTAAAGCGATGAGCTACAAAAAATAATAAATTAATGGTGAGGAATGAAGCACTGAGGGAGTAAGGGGCAGCATAGATATGTGGCTGGTAACAGTATTTTGTACTTCTGTATTTTTGTATTTTGTAGCTATGAATTTTTATGCCTTTTGCTGTGTTGCATTTTGTATTTACTGTGATATATGCATCACATAACTCAGCAGCACGTGGCTCCTAAAATAAAAAGGATTTAATTATACATATGTCTAGCTTATTGGAGAATATGTTTGTCTAGCCACTTCCAAACTATTTGTGCAGAGATACCTTCTGGAACACTGGCCTAATTCTGTGGCAGTGAGTAAAGTTCTGCAGCATGTAAAGTAACGACCCAGGCTCATTCCCAAACCCAGGACATCAGTGTCGTGAGCAGTAGTACTGTTGTTGTGCCAGCAGGCCAGCCTCTGTCGAGCTATTGCTTGTCCCATTTTTCATGCCAACCCATTTCTCCCAATGTAGAATGTGGCCCCAACAGAGGTTGACATGAGTGTCAACCCCTTGTAAGGGAAGGCTCCTTGGCCCACTACAAGGTGTAGCCAGTGCGGCATGTGATATCTTTCTAGATTAGGAGCAGTGGCATGCAACAGCACAGGCCCCATTTATATGCTTCCCAGCTGGCTCCCTGAACTCAAGTCACTGGCAGAGGAACACAACATGCTACCAGCTGGGCCAGTGGCCAGACCTATACAAATTTCTTCATTTTTTTTTTTTTTTACATTTTGACTCCATATTTTCAACCTGCTCCTTTTATGACCCCTATTTTCAATGTGATAGGTGTCATTTATAAAACATAATTTCGTGCCACAAGTGCAAAAACACATTTTGGGCAGGATTTAAAAAAAACAACTGTCATATTCATTAGGTGGTGAGAAAACATCCCTTTATAGAAAATCTGGGGTGAAAATGTTGAAAATTGCCAAAGTTATGAGTGAATGTTGAAAAATGTCAACATCCCTTCATAACATTGTTGCTTTTTAAGATTTTGATCCCAAAGTTTCAACACAGTCTTTTTATGAGCCCTCTTCATGAACTTGATAGGTGAAAGTTTTTGAATCCTGACTGAAAGGTGATTTTGTGGAGAGACTGAAAAAAATCACCTTTGGCATGGATATGAAAACTTTCACCAAACTTGTTCATGAGGTGGGGTCCAAAAAAGGCCATATTGAAAATTTGTTGAAGAAATACAAAAAAAAAAAGGCCAAGTTATGAGTAAAAGTTCAAAACGCATTGGAAAGACATTTACTGCACTTACTTTGGTTCCTCAGTTCACAGTCGAAGTTCCAGGAGGAGGTTGTGTTTTCATCACAGAGTGGATGCACAGCATTGGATGAGTTTTAGGTGAGAGAGGAGTATGGGGGATGAGGGGTGGTGAGTGCTGAGGGGGAGTAGAGGTCGGGAGTGGGGGACTCAAGGAAGGCTGCAAAAGACATTAATGAATGGGTTTCTGATTTTCAGGTATTAAAAAAAAAAAAGAAAAAGACTGTGAGGGACCATTTTCTTCATTACAACAGGTCCCAGTCACAGGTCCACTGATGACACTGGGGATTGAACACCCCAGTGTTACACATGTTTCTTGGCACCAGGGTGGGCACCCTGGTGTCCGCAGATATTAAGAGGGGACGTACACCATAGGGGCTGTCATGGGTTGAGGTAGTAAAGATCAGGCACAACACAGTCAATTCAGGTACACCACGTCAAAAAATGTGTTTAGATTTATTTAAAAAAAAATAAGAATAAACAAGTACAAGGAAATAACTGTTTCGATAATAACAAACAAAAGAAAACAGGAAGCAAAAGGCACAGCTCAGGGAATAAAACTGGCTAATTCCCTAATAAAAGTTTGTGCAAGGTCTCCCTTTGGAGAACCTACTCAGGAGATGTACACAAGTCGTCTGACAAACTACATCTGCTGAAAGGGTGCTAGATCCTGGGTTAAATAGCACCCAAACTCCTCCCATAAGGATTAGATCCCACCCCTAATAATCTTTACAACATTATATTACACTTGAATACCCATCTATACACATAATACACTATACTAGTGAAAAGGTATACCAAATAGTTAGTGAATATGCCATTCAATAACATATATCAAAATAAACATACTAACATACTAAACTGCCAGCAGAATAGGCCTAACAGTCTCTTGAGTCTGCTCGATTTTCAGCACCCGCACTGAAGGCCGATTTTGGTGTCCCCCCCTTCCCCTTGGGTTATACTATCCTCAGTCCCAGATATTCCACCTGTATTGGGCCTGGTCAGATTTACCCTCCCCCGTACCTGTCCCATCCCCTCTTAAAATCATCCACAGTCTCCACCTCTACAAGCTCCCTGGGCAGTGCATTCCATGGCTCCACCACCTTTTCAGTGAAATAACTTCTCCTCTCCCCTCTGAGCCTGCCCCCTTCCAGCTTACACCCGTTACCTCTTGTTGCCCCACCCTCCTTCCTTTGGAGCACCCTGACTGGGCCTCCTTTATTGATCCCTTTCATGTACTTAAAGACCTCTATCATGTCCATCCTCTCCTCTAGGGTGTACATGTCAAGCTCCTTGAGCCTCTCCTCATAGGTTCTCTCCCCCAGGCCCCAGATCATTTTGGTTGCCCTCCTCTGGACCCTCTCTAGGAGTGTAATGTCCCTCTTTAAATGTGGTCTCTAAAACTGTACACAATACTCGAGGTGTGGACTAACCAAGCAGTTGTATAGTGGAAGGATCACTTCCGCCTTTCTGGAGGTAATCCCCCTGGCGATGCATCCCAGCATCCTATTTTCCCTTGCCGCTGCCATTCTACAGTCTCTGAGTTGTTCATTTTGACATCTACCACTACCCCCAGGTCCATCTCACCCTCCATGACTTGAATCATGTGTCATCCCAGGGTATACCCCTGGCCTGGATTTCTGACTTCCAGGTGCAGAACCTTGCACTTCTCTGCATTGAATTTTAGTTTCCATTTTCCCGACCACCTTTCCGGAGCCTCCAGGCCTTCCTGCAAGGCCACCCTCCCTTCTTCCCCATCTACCACTGCACCCAGCTTTGAGTCATCTGCAAAGAGACTCATCTCACTCCTGATCCCCCTCCTGATGTCTGAGATATAGGGGTTGAACAGGAGTGGCCCCTGCACTGACCCCTGGAGAACCCCACTAGTAACCCACGTTGGGGATGAGGCTAATCCTCCAACCACCACCTTCTGAGTACGCTCAGACAGCCAATTTCCTATCCATCTTAACAACTGTCTCCCTACCCCCATTTCCTTCATCTTAGCCAGCAGGCCACTGTGGGGTACCAAATCAAATGCCTTGCTAAAGTTCAGAAAGAGGACGTCCACTGGCCTACCCTGATCCAGGGCCCTCGTCACCCAGTCATAGAACTCAACAAGATTTGTCTGGCACAATCTTCCCATGACAAAGCCATGCTGCCTATCATCCAAGTACCCAGTTTGCTCCAGTAACCCCCTAGCCTTTCCTTGACAACACCCTCCATCACCTTGCTGACCACCGATGTCAGGCTAATTGGCCTGTAATTTCCCGCCTCCTCTCTTGATCCCCCCTTGTGGATCGGCACAGCACGGGCCACCCTCCAGTCTTGGGGCACCCACCCAGTCCTCAGAGAGATGTTGAAAAGCTCCACTAGATGGACTGCCAGGACATCTGCCAGTTCCCTCAGCACCCTGGGATGTATCTCATCTGGCCCAGGTGCTTTCTCCTTCCGAAGGGACCTGAGGGCTTCCCTTACTCTCTCTACTGGGATTTCAGCCTCCATGTTCTCCCCCTTTTCACCCTGCACTGCTGGGCCCCCACCTGTCTGTGGTGGCCACTCCCTTTAACCAGACCCATCAGGGCCCCTGGTCTCTACTGGTCCAACCCCTTGCTCCGGTTTGCCCCCACTCCCCTTGCAAGACATAGCCCCTCCACCCCCCAGTAAAAACTGAGGCAAAGTACTCATTTAGGACTTCTGCCTGTTCTCCCATCTTCTGTGCCCAACCATCCCCTATCCTTATCCTGCTGATCTGCCCCTTACTTTCCTTTTTTCCCCTATGTATCTAAAGAACCCCTTGTCCCCCCCTCCGGATCCCACTTGCCAAGGTCTGCTCCTTTTTTGCCTTAGCTGCTCTCACCACCCTGGTGACTCTCTTGGCTGTCAGCTCATATTCCTCCTGCTCCCTTTCACTCCTTGAACACTTGAAGTGCCTATAGGCCGCCTTCTTTTCCCTCACCATCTCCTGTACCTCCCGGGTCCACCAGCAGGGTTTTTTGGCCTTACTGAACTTATGCCTTTCCCTTGTGCAGGATCAGGTAACCTCCTGTATTTCCCTCCTAATGATTCCCCCACCTGCTGTCAGCATCCATATGCAGCCTTATCCTGTCCAGATGATCTTTAAGGATCCTTCCCATCTCCCTGAAGTCTGCACCCTCAAAGTCGGTTACTACCATCCTTGTTTGGCTTCCCCCCCCAACCCAGGTCCAGGAAGAACCAGACTTGTGGAGTGATCACTCCCAGCCAACGGGTCCCTCACCTCTAGGCCCCTAATCTGATCACTGTTTTCCAGGACCACGTCCAGTGACCGGGCCTCCCTAGTTGACTCACCCACCTGTTGCATCAGAAATGCATCCTGGAAGACATCCAGCAGCCTCGTGCTCTCTGGTCACTGGTGATGTCATAGTCCCCCAGTCTGTTCCTGGCATGTTGAGGTCCCCCAAACATTTCCTCATTTCTTATCTAATTGAAAAAAAAGGGCTATAATGAATCCAGACATCACCTCTTTTCCAATGAGTGACACCTAGGATTCATATAAATAAGGCAGAGAGGGTGCAGCTGCTGTCCCTCTATAGAAGACTGCATCTTACACCCTGCTAAGAAGTCACTGCTGATTGGAACAGCTATTGTAGCTATAGCAGCCGTTTTATGCTAGAGAACCACAGGTACAACACCTCACTGTACACTTTATTTATCTTTTATCTTTATCTTTTTTAATTGTCCAAAATTTACAATACAGCAGCACAAAACACCTGTTTCTGAGATATATTTCATGGGAGGGGTTTGTTTGTCTCCTCCAAGTAACTTTCTGTTACAGATAAAAGAAAAACATTTCTCTACAAATAAAACACAACCTGTGTAAGTGAATGTTTTGAATGTCTGCAGTTGTCATGTTATACTTGGGCAGTTCTCTTCCCTCCCTTTGGCTACAGCAGACTCACATTTATCAGACACTGGGTAATTATGCCCCAGTCTTTACAGGGACAAAAACAAACAGTTTTCATTTTAAATGCAGAAGACAAGTGTGCACTGGAGAAAAAGGGAGTGGAAAGCCAGCGGCTTTCCTTTTTTAGAAACAAAAACATATTCGGACTCATATTACTGGGATTCATGCTTCTTATTTTTCTTTTGGACATGTGCATATAAATCAGCTTATAGGGAAAACAATATAGCATGAATAAGGGAAAGTGTCATGGACAGACCACCGGAATTATGGCTCCAAAAAGAGTTTTTAGAAAAGATTATAGAGGAAAAACAGGATAACAGCAGGTGGCCAATCCTCTGCAACCTAAATAAAAAGAAATAGAAAAGAAGTGATGTTGCGCAACAGATTTTGGGGGGGGGGGGGTGTAAGAAAAAGAAGAATAAGGTGGAGTAAGGAGGTTATTCCAGCAGAGAGTCATGCGCTTTTGTTATCCCTATCTACCACAGGGGCGCACTACATGGAAAGCTAAGAATTATGTTTTTGTTTATAAATATATAAAGGAAAGCAGTAGCAACTACAAAATAAATGAAACACAAAGCCAAAACAAGTATTGTAAGACTGAAAATGTTTTGAAAACTAAAACAGTGAGTCCAGACATGTGCATCAGCATGAACATTAATGTGCATGCTCACACTCACAGGTTCAGTATTCAAAACACATTTTCACAGTGTTAGAATGCTCATTTTGGCTTTATATTTAGTTTATTTTGTTCATGATACTGACCACTTTCCCTTAATAGTAAAAAAAAAAAAAAAAGTGCTTAAGAAATGAATTTATGTATGCACGAGTTTAAACGCTCTGCTGCAACTTCCATGGCTGGCTATGTGTTCTCCAGTCAGCTGTGAATTCTGCATTTTTTCCACAGCCGTGGAACCACAGTAAATAGGGGACCTTGCCTACAACTGAAGCACTGGCCGTGTATCCAGAACACCTTTGGGTTCGGACTGTCCATAGCTCCAACACTTCACCCACTCCCCCCAGCAGTGTTCCATCTGCATGTTTATATATGATGTAATGGATAACCAAGCAGTGCTCCACTCTTATGTATACTGATAACCTTGCCCTCTTCCTCAGCTCAAATAACCTTGGCTCAATTAATAATGTCTTAATTTCAGACTTTCGGCTCAATCAATTGTGGCTTACCAGAAAGAAACTTGTGTTAAATTCCAGAAAGACCCAAACCATGCTCTGTGGCTCTCACACAAGAATCAGACCTTGCTCTGGTAACCTAACTGCTACCTGCCTGATGGCTCCTCTCTGGAAGTAATCTTCTCTTTCAAGTGCCTTTGAGTTATCCTTGTTACATCCCTTAATTTTTCCATCCATATTACTGCTACTTGCAAGGCTGTTAATGCTAAGCTGGATATAGCATACAGAACCAGACATCTTCGCACCCCTGAAGCTCTCTTTGCTATTGCTAGAGGTGTCCTTCTACCCTGCCTAAACTATGGTACCCTAGTTTTCATGTGTTGCCCAAGACATTGCTGCCCAGATGGGACTTATAACAATGCTTGCCACTTCGTCGCATCTGCTGATAGACTCACACACCATTGTGACTTACATGCCAACCTTGGCTGACTATCTCCATCCAGTGGCCCTTGGTTACTTTATAGAGAAATACATCTGGATGACCATACCACCCTTAATCATGTTTACATCAGAGCTACTCTTTGAGGCCTAATGATGAACCCATACTCGTTGTATCAAAGGTCTCCGCACTGATGGGTGACCAGACCTTTCCTTCTTTTTCCCCCTGGGTCTATAACTCCTTCTCCATATCTGTCCACTCTACCCCTACCCAATACCTCATTAAGAGGGTGCTGAGGAATAACTTGTTGTCCATCTCAGTTTACACTTGTACAAGACTGCATCACCCCTTTGTATGTTGATTGCGTGCATGCACAAGAAACATGTTGCGTCAGCTTTCTCCACAAGCAGGTTGTGGAGGCGTGGCACTGTTGTGCCCAATGCCCCCACAGCCTGCAAAGGCTTGTCCCCCATCCCCCAATGCCGTGGCACGCTGCTGCTGACACTAGTTCAGCCAGTGTGCCACAACTTTCTAAAAAATCAGCCGCTGCAATCAGGGGCTGCCTCATCATTGCAGCATCAGCCATCCACTACAATGAGGGAGCGACCCATCATTGCAGGGCGGGCTGTAGGATCCGTGATATTGTTTTGAACATGGCGCGGCTTGCCGTGTTCACAAACAATATTTATCCCCCATGTTTATTTGCTGACAGGGGAGCCACCCCATCGGCATAATGTAACCCCCTCCGTTTTATTGTTCTGCCGACAGGGTACAATCCTCGCCGGTAGAAAGGAATCTCCCTTTTGTTGTTTGCCAATGGAGGTGCTCAATCCCCGCCGGCAGAAAATAATTCCCGCCCTTTGTTGTTTGCTGACGGGGTGTCAAATCCCCCGTTGGCTACAGCTGCCCCCTCCCCAAAAACAAGACTCAGGTGGCATGCTGGGAACCCACCCCAGTGTGCCACATGCCCCTGTAAAGTTGAAAACGGTCCCGTGAAGTTCTTGTTTTTTTTTACCTGAAAAAAAGGAAACGGTCCCTCGTAGTCTCCCTGCACCCCTTCCACAACCCGCACCCACCCACTGCGCACCCTGCCTCCCCACCCCCCCACCCATACTTACCACTGAAGCTCAGTGCAACGATCTTGCTGGACCGGGAACATGTCTGCACTCTTCAAAGCCGACTACGAACTGAGGAATGCCGGTAAGCTGTATAATGGAATGAATAGGGTTTTTTCAACTTTAGTACATATCTCGGGCATTTTTGGGAATTTTTTCACCAAATTTTCAACATGGGGTTTTTGGGACCCCTCCTCACGAGTTCTTGAACTGTCATGACGTTAATCGGCCCCAAAAGATGGTTTCGCGGTCACTGTGCAGAATCATCCTTCGGGGCTGATTAATGAAATGACAGTGCCAGTGTTCATGAGGTGGGCTCTCAAAAAGCCTATGTTGCAAATTTGGTGGAAAAAATCCAAAAATTGACTGTTTTACGAGTGTGCATTGCGCAGTTGCTAAGTACGCTCGTAACTTCATGAATTTACAATATTTTCATGCCAGATTTTCAACATTGGCATTTTGTCACACCTCCTTGTGAGCAGTAGAGCTGTCATTGTTCACATCCTGGCCAAAATGTGTTTTCGCACTTCTGGCACAAAATAGCGCAGTCGCTGTGGGAAATCAATGTTCAGGACAGATTAAGAAAATGACAGTGGCATTGTTCATGAGTAGAGGTCCTAAAATGCCTATGTTGAAAATTTGGTAATGATACTCCATAAAATGACTGTGTTAAGAGCGTGTGTTGGGCAGTTGGCACACGTGCTCGTAACTTCGCGAATTTATAATATTTTCACTCCAGATTTTCAACATTGCCATTTTCCCAGACCTACTTATGAACATTGCAGCTGTCATTTTTCCCATCCTGGCCAAAATGTGTTTTCACACTTCCAGTGCAGAATAGAGTGATCGCTGTGGGAAATCACTGTTCGGGACAGATTAAGAAAATGACAATGATACTGTTCATGAGCAGAGGTCCTAAAATGCCTATGTTGAAAATTTGGTGATGATAGCCCATCAATTGACTGAGTTACAAGTGTGCGTTGCGCACTTTCCACGCACCCTTGTAACTTCACAGATTTGTAATATTGTCACACCAGATTTTCAACAGTGCCATTTTTTCACACCTCCTTATAAGCAGTACAGCTGTCATTTTTTACATCCTGACCGAAATGTGTTTTCACAGTTCCGGTGCAGAATAACGTGGTCACTGTGGGAAGTCAGTGTTCGGGACAGATTAAAAAAATTACAGTGGCACTGTTCATGAGCAAAGGTCCTAAAATCCTTATGTTGAAAATTTGGTGATGAAACTGCATAACATAACTGCATTACAAGCGTGCGTTGAACTGTTTCACGCACCCTTGTAACTTCGGAAATTTGTAATATTGTCATGTCACATTTTCAACAGTGCCATTTTTTCACAACTCCTTATGAACACTACAGCTGTCATTTTTAACATCCTGGCTAAAATATGATTTTGCACTCCTGCAGGACGATAGCACTGTCACTCTGGGAAATCAGTGTTTGGGACAGATTAAGATCGACCGAGTGACAGGGGGGAGTGACCAAGCTCAACTGAGCTCTGTTGGGACTGCTGCAGATTTGTTTGTGGACAAAGGCCCCAACACAAGAGCCCAGTACAAAAGGGCAGCCTGCAGCATTGGGAGAAACAGAACGAGTGAGGGAGGGGGAGTGAGCAAACTCACCAAAGCGCTGCCAGGACTGTTGTGGATTTCTTTGTGGGCAGAAAAAGATGTCAATACAGGCAGGGGCCCAGTACAAAAGGCCAGCCTGCAGCGGTGGGAGAAACAGTACGAGCGAGTGAGACAAGGGGACTTAGTGATCTCAACAGAGCTCTATCAGGACTGCTGGGATTTCTTTGTGGGCAGAAAAAGGCGCCAATGCAGGCGGGAGCCCTGTACAAAAGAGCAGCTTGCAGCACCTGGACAAACAGAATGAGTGATGAGAGAGGGAGACTGAACGACCTCAACGGAGCTCTGACGGGACAGCTGCAGATTTCTTTGTGGACAGACAAAGGTGCCAATGCAGCCAGGAGCCCCATACAAAAGCGCAGTCTGCGGCACCAAGAGAAACAGAATGAGTGAGTGACAGAGCAGTAGTGAGCGAGCTCAGCGGAGTTCTAGTGTGACTGCTGCAGATTTCTTTGTGAGCAGAAAATGCGGCAACACAGGCAGGAGCCCAGTACAAAAGGCCAGCTTGCAGTGCCAGCAGCAATGGAATGAGAGAGTGACAGAGGGGGAGTGAGCGAGCTCAGTGGAGCTGTGTTGGGACTGCTTCAGATTTCTTTCTGGCCAGAAAACGCCGCCAATGCAGACAGGAGCCCAGTACAAATGAGCAGCCTGCAGCACCAGGACAAACAGACTGAGCCACTGACAGAGGGCCACTGAGCGAGCTCAACAGACCAACGCAATCAACATTCGGCATTGACAAATGCTTGTTCTAACGGCCCCCACTTGTCCTGGGTACCTCTTTCTTCTGCTGGGATATTGTGGCTCATTTGTTTTTGACTATACCTTCAGACTGTCCCCAAATTACTCCTGATTGCCATGTTGTAGGATTATGCTACTTTTGTACTATGTGTGCCTGTTTGTCTTATTTAGTTCTTTGTAATCCTCCCGGGTCATTCCTGAAAATGGAAAATTCTCTGTCTAGCGTGCTCATCCAGTTACAAAAAGGAAATAAATAAATGAAATGTTGTTTAGTGTATTGCTACTCTTATTTAGTGTTTAAGCCTACTGCTCAGTTGTAACCCATATAGAAATGTGGCTCCCTTCAGCAAAAAATACTACAGTTGCAGTAATAGACATGGTCAGATATTTCTAAAGAGATTCTTTCTGGTGGTCCAACATTGGTACTACAAGCAGGCAGGAAATTTCTCTGAAATATTATAAATCCAATTGTAGAAATGAAAGAAAAAGTGTGACTCTCACTGGGATTTGAACCCAGGCATTAGCAATCCATGTTTTAGCTCTTAACCAGCTGAGCTATGAGAGTTCAGCCAGTTAAGGCCCCTGAGTTTTCCCATGTGAATCACACATACATTCCTTTCTGGTGTTGCAATGAGCAACCAGGAAATCTTTTGACAGACTCAAATAACTCCTCCTCTATCTCTCCTAAGTGCAGTATATGCCATTGTGAGGCAAATTTAGAAATCCAATTGTAGAAATGAAAGGAAAAGTGTGACTCTCACTGGGATTCAGACCCAGGTATCAGCAATCCATGCTTTAGCTCTTAACCACTTAGAAATTTCAGAAAATATCTGACTATGTCCGTTGCAACTGTCAGCTTACACTGCTCAGACAGCAATAAAACCCTACCTCATGTACAGATTTGTGTAGTTACAGCAAAAGCACTTACATTACAATGCCCTACAAAGACAGCAATTAAGACCTTCCTGAGCTATGGATTTGTATAATTACAAAAAAGTATGTGTATTACCCAACATAGTCAGACATGAAGCATCAGTTCAGATAGGGACTATTGTACCTTGAGTAAAAACACTACTTTATCCTGCTGTTTTAGGGAGCTATAAAGTGGTCTAACATCTAACCTTATAGGCTTCTCATCCTTTTCCACAGTACAAGGCACCTAAACCTTTGCAGGAGGCTGCCTCTGATATTAACCTAGCAGAATTCCCTTCAGAACCAGGGACTTTCTTGCAGACACCATCCTCCTTCTCATGGTGCTTACTCTTAGCGACACTCATGAGAGGGCGTTGCTTGATTCTGTCTCCCTTATGAATCTATTCCAATTTCCTAATTACTGCCTACTCCTGAGTTCAGTTTCTGCTATCTTCTTTCCTAGTCCCCACACCCTGAAAGCAGCTGCTCTGTTTAAAGCTTCCCCTCAGAGGAGGGAGGTTTAAATGCTCCTGAGTATTAACAGTACATTAAAGCAGTTGAGAGGGTGCAACACAGGGTCACAAAATGATTAGCAGTATGGGGGCAAAAGCTGCTGCATGAATAGAGGAAAGAAGGCCTTAACATGTTCCCCTGGAGAAAAGAAGGCCACAAAGAGATATGATGTCAGTCTTTTGCATGTTCAAGGGAATCAACAAGATCAGGCAGAAATGTTTGATCTGGTATCCTGCAGCAGGGCATGGGGATGTGCCCTGAAGGCTCAAGGGTCGTAAATTCAACGGTAAGATTGGTAGATTATTTTGCTCCCAGAGGGTGGTAAGCCTGTAAGACAGCCTATCAGCAGAGACAGTGTATGGAGACATTGTAGGTCTTTAAAGAGCCACTGACGCCTCAAGAAGAACTTTGAAAAACATAATATTTGGACTCAAAGCAGCTAATATTTCTCATTAGCTCTGTATTTTATCTCTATTATTTATTACTGAGGTTATATGCTTCAAAATAGAATAGTTGTTCCTTGAGGGTTCATCAGTTCTGCTTGCATCTTCCCAACCTGGTGTAATAATACTCTGCTTGTGACATCACAGTCATTCACATGGCAACAGACTGGCATACAGCATTATGATTTCAAGTAGGGACTAGGCTACTGAGGCAAATTAACTCCAAGAGAGAAAGATCTTGTTTTGTTGGAATTTCTCCAGTAATAAATAATGGAGATGAGAAATCTATACAAGATACAGAAAATACAAGCTGAATTGTGTCTAAATATTATGTTTTCCAAAGTTTTTTCAGAGGCATCAGCTGCTATTTAAGGTAAACCAGAACATATCACAGCTTAAAGGGGGAGATACCAGGAAGTCTGTGTAATAGAATGGGTTGTAACTCCCTATAAATTGTAATGTACAGTATTTGCACAACATACAGTACTTATTTCACCCCTGCTTATGAAGCAGACAGAAGGGTGCACAGGATTGTCCCAGAGTCCCTTTAAACCTTAAATTACTGTGTTATTATTTTGCTATGCTGATAAAAGCCTTGGGTGGGATATTCAAAGGGGTAGTGCATGGCACAACAGGGTTGTGCCATGCGCAACCCATCAATGTGCCCTGGCGCGATATTCAAAGGGTCTGGTTGCCCTGCACAACCCCCGATGCACCAGGATGCACCAGTAATGTATGTGACGCAAGTGTGGGGGGGCATGCCCATGCACATGCGGCACATCCCGATATTCAGCCCAGGATGTGCAGCGCATATGCTGGCACATACCCGCCTTGTGCCGCACAGGGGGGGCGCAAAGTTGTACCCAATGAAACCTGGAGCAAGTCCTGGCCACCCAGAAGTAAGCTGCCATATTGCAAGGCACAACATGGCAGCCACCTGCTGTGGGTGGCCATCCTACCACACAGGACACAGTCCATGAGCCCCCCGGCCCAGGGGGCATCATGCCCTCCTTGCCCGATCGCGGGCATGTATAGATACAATCTCTGATGGTCCTGTGGACCACTATCCCTTGCCTGATTGTGGGCATGTGTAGATACAATCCCTGGTGGTCCAGTGGACTGCTATCCCTTGCCCGATTGCGGGCATGTGTACATACAATCCCTGGTGGTCCAGTGGACCGCTATCCCTTGCCTGATTGTGGGCATATGTAGATATAATCCCTGGTGGTCCAGTGGACCGATCCCCATTGCCCGGTCACAGGCATAGGTTTAAAACCCTTGTGGTCCAGTGGTACCCCCTTCCCACCCGCCCACTGCATCCCCACCACCCTGCACCCCCAGTCAGTGGCGGGTGGCAGCTCCCCACCCGCCAAGCCACCCGCCCTCCTGCCGACTGACAGCATACCATTAGGGCTGTCGCCTGTTGGTCCACTGCATGGGCCAATGGGCATGCAGATCATACTGTATTACACTAGTCCCAGGTTGTGAATGAACGCCATTCACAATTGGACTTGGTACAGTTTGGTCTGTATCACCCATTGGCCCACGCAGTGGACCAATAGGCATACAGCCCTACTGTATGCTGTCAGTCGGGCAGCTGTGGATTGGAAGCTTCCACCCGCATGCTCTCAGTGCCATATTCAATGGTGCTGAGCCATGGTGTAGCACCATTGAATATCGCCTGGTCCCTGCCCTGGCTCAACCCAGGTGCGCTGCGCCCAGGCTTGCACCCCTGCCTGGCGCAGTCTGAATATCCCATTTGTGTTCAATACAGCTACTGATTTCGCTTAGCCAGTGAAAGCACGGAGCTAATCCCCTGATTTTTATTGGTGGAAGTGCATAAGAAAGAGTCACAGGGGGAACACACAGATGTTCTCTGAGGGCTCAAGGGGAGTACAACCCCCCTTCAACTCTATACCCCTACAAGAGGAACCCAGATTGATGACCTTGAGGTCTGGGAATAGTTTAAATAGCTGAATGAACAAGTGAAAGCTTTAATGATTGTTCAGGAACAGCAACAAAGATGTGTCCCACAGCTGACTGGTAGAGAATGTGCCCCCAATTTTTCTTCAGCCTATTGCAATGAACACAAACCCTTGGCTCTGCCAAGGGAAGGGATATTCTGCTACAGATGTGCGGAAGGTGGACACATCTCCTGAGGATGCACTAACTCATCTTAGCTGGTTGACAAGAAGAGGATAGACAACATAATCAGCAGACAAATGAAAATGTAGCCACAAGCATAAATATCTATCACCATCAAGGGATACCCCTGTAGTCTTCTTGGATCATGATTCTAAAGTAGGCAGCATTTTAGCTGAAACAGAGCCCCAAGTGTTCTGTTGGTTGCTTTGCAAATAGCTAAAATTTTATCTGAGTAAGTCAGCTAGGTCCTAAATGAACCCCAAGATATTTAAAGGTCAAGAAGGGGCACCATAGTAATCCACAATGTTGAAGTTATAATTTTCTTTTTTAACTTTGATATTGGACTCGAAAAGCATGGTTTTGGTTTTTCTTGCTATTTAACAAAACACTGGCACCAAGCAGTCATTGACTGACCTTGCATAAGAGAGAGAGATGAAGAAACAAAACAACACCCAGATGGTGCGTAAAGTATGAAACAGACTGCATTAAGGGGCAGTGGAGGCAGACAGTTTGGAATACTATCCTTAAAAGGTAGACTGGACATGCACCTGCAGCAAAACAACACGGAAGGTGGCAAGACAGCTGAACAATATAGATCACTGAGCAACTGTGTACTTACTGAGTAGTGGGGGAGCAAACCAGATGGACTAGGTCCCCACTCTTACTACTTAGGCAATGTAACAGTGGTAGCCAGCGATACATCTCAGTAAATATTTAGATATCTCCAGCTATACCACAGGAAATACTGTATGATTAAAACTAACAAGGATTTCCTGTGCTAAATCTAGACATACCGGGATTATTTCTGACTAACGCTGTATGTCATTTTACAGGGAAAGTGGATGGGATTCTTTAATGTCTATCATTTTGTTTTTCAATCAAAGACAGACCAGCCTAACCCAAGCAAAGCATTAAAATCTGCATGGCATAAGTAAATATCAGAACTAAATGTGATTACTTATTATGTTCCTGCAGTTACATAACATCACACGTGGCACAAATGTACCTGAACTCTGAATGACAGACATATGTTTTTAATAGTTACTTCTGGCAACAGCACTATCGTGTAATGTTTAAACAATTCATGTAATGCACATCTGACTTCTTCAAATGCAGGTCATAAAACTGCTTCCTGCATTACTATACTTTGGCACATCCTTCACTTACTGCTGTCTCCACTCAACTATTCTCAAAATAAAACTGGCAAGCTTTCCATGTTGACGTGATTGAAGAGAACAGAAAGTGGTATTATATGGTCCATGGGGAGTCTAAACACCAATCTGTCTTCTGAAAACATGGACTCACCGAACTAAGTGCCAAAGAGATGAAATTACTCTGAGCAGATGCATGATAAGAGCCTAGCTTTCCCACTCCCTTGTAGACTTACTGGACTATTAACTCAGCTCTACTTTCTTATGGATGATCAGAGCAGAAAAAAACTGATTGCTAAATCTGAATGGACAGCTTTAACGTGAAAAAGCTTCAGTGTTTTTTGATTTCTTAATTTTTTCTTAAATCTCTCCCAAATGAAAGCAAAACACGAGTTTCAAAAATGTAAAGTTTGTTCTTGTGATGATATTGTATGCTACAGAGCTGGTTAAGAAAGCATGGATGAAGATTTTTTTTTCCTGAAGGTGCACATGATCAGATAAAGAGTATTGCAGCATCAGAGCTATTCGTGAGCCATTTACAAGACAAAGAAATTGGTGTATATTCTCAAAGGATACTGATGACATTGATGAACAGTATTTGTTCAATGCAAATTATTTTTATGTACCTTTTTCACATGCCTCACAAGCCCAAATGCAAAGGTTGCAGGCAGGCGACATGACTGGAAATGTCATTGGTAAGCAAAAAAGATTGATTATGCACAAAACATCTTCCACTCCATTTGTAATGTCTCTACTGGATTTGATGCACTGTATATGGATTGTTATTGTTTGGTCTACAGCAGTTTCATCTCAGAAGATCAGGGTAGTCACACAGCACAGAATATAACACACCCAAGCACATAGCTTTCCAATACAAGGAATTATGGGCAATGTATACAAGTGATTGTGGAGGAACTAAGGCTGATTTAGCTCTAACAAAACTAAAGAATGCAGGAAGACCTCAGGGATAATCCACAAAGACCAAACAGCAAACCCACCACATGTCCTGTAGCATGAAATATCTCAGCCCAGCTGGCACATAGCTACTCACCAACTGGCACAGGGATTTGGCTACTTGTTGTGGATGAATATTTGAGCCATGGTCAGCTCAAAAAAGTAAATTACTTAGCAAAAAATAGAACCTCAAAAGACAGAAGTACATACCAAGGGAAACTAGGAATCAAGTGCAGGCTCTGGAATCCCAAACCGGGACCATCTAGGGCTAAGTATTTTATGGATAGAAGGTCCTCTACTCCTGGGTAAAAAGCGCATGAACCACCCAATGTTCATGCACCCTCTGTTAGACAATCATGGCAAGACATCGGCATCCACTGTGAAGACTGTCACTCACTCAGTGTCCCAGCTCAAGGAAGAGTGCAACTACAGCACTGTCAGTGGCTCAGTAGGTAGAACACTTGAATCCAAGATCAGAAGATCAGAAGGTTGTGGGTTCTCAACTAGTTCCACACCAGAAACCCAGAGTAATACCCATACCTGCCACTAGTGCTGTTCGAGGGAGGTGCTGCACTGTTCAGGTATCACTGTTTGGATGAGATGTTAAACTGAGGTCCCTTCTGTCTGTCTCTGGTCATGTTCCAGGTAGAAGTTAAAGATCCTGTGGTACTTACTGAAGAAGAAAAAGAGAGTTTCCCTGGTGTAATGGCCAACACCTCCATCAATAAAGCAGGTCCCCGGCCCGGTGGCGCTGAGGGTTGAGGCGCTGGTCACCACACCTCGCTCCATTCCGGTGACCCAGGTTCGGGAACGAGCCCGGGTTGTTGGGGGTCAGCAGGGACAGAATAGGATTGAGCGTCCAATGACTGCTCTCCTAGTCTGGGGGAAAGGGGTGGGTGCATACCACGCTCTAGTGGTCCCTGAGGACTCCCGGAGGTACTGCAGAGTCACTGGAGCCAAGGTTGGGGGGGGCACGGCAGACGTCTGCAGGTTAGTGCACAGACATCATTGCACGCCCATGCCCCCATTGGGGAAAGAACAGGGAAAAGCAGCACAAGTCCACGGCAGCTTGATGGCCACAGTTCACCGACCCAATGACGCCTGGAGGTCGTGCGCTGGTAGTGGATCTTCGACGGGTGCGGGGGCTTGGGGGAGCCCCTCTCGATGGCGTAGCTGCCTATGCCAGCTGGGCATGACAACTTTGGGGTCAGCAGTGGATGAGTGGTGGCTGGAGAATAGCAGGATTGTGGCTGCAGTTAGGAAAATGTTCAATAATAAAAAAAAAATAAAACAGGTCCATGTTACCCACCTCCTAGGACACACCTGGAAACTAGCTGTCATAGCTCAGTATGCCTTCCCTGATTAAATAAATTACAAAATAAAAACAGGAAACCCTATTGTCAGGGCAAGTAAAAGGGAAAAATTGAGGAATTTAAGCTGCAGAGGAGTTACAGATTGCAACTGACACTGCAATAGAATACTCCATTCCAGGGATTTTTTTAACTCTAAAAATTGATTAGCGTTTTGCTCATAAAAGTGCTAAATCTTTGTGAAAATGCATAGCTCTTGCCTCACTGTGTTTAACAAACACAGCACTTCTAGAAAATCTATATGAATACTTTCTGTACAGTTAGTATGGTCCCAAGTAAAAAACTGCTAATCAACTATTTAAAACCCTGCATTCTAAAGGAATTTTTGGCTGAAGTTGCTATGTAAGTAGAGATGAATTTTGAGGCACTTCAGGATACAGTATCAAAAACTGTTCTGTTTCTGAGTGATTAGTGATTAGGTGTAAACTGAATACTTGATTAGGGGAGAGGCTAACAAAGTTTTCTGAATTACAGAGTGAGTCATTGAGCAGAGGACAAGGATTTTAAAATAGGGCTCTGGATTGTTTAAGCGGGTGAGGTGTTGGTATATTAACAGGGATTTAAGGCCATAAGGGCTGACTTTCTGTTCATTCGGACCACACTCTGCTTCATAAACAGGAATTTAATATGCATACTGTGCAGAACAATTCAGATTTATAGGGATACCACATCTACTCTACCACCCACAGTACCCTGTAAATCCATTGATTAGTAGAAATTTCTCCAGCCTTATTTTGAAGGGCTGTACTGTCTTTATATCCGGACTTGACAGGTAGGCTGTTTCATGGGTTTACCACCATCAGAGAGGAGTGCCTTATAACATTCATTACCTTTAAATTTATCAGCTCTGAGCTTTAGGGCATGTACCCTCTCTTTCTGCTGGAGGACACCATATCAAACATCATGTCCCTTCTCAGCCTCCTTTTCTTCAGGGTAAACATCTTAAGGTCCTGCAGCCTCTTTGCATAGCTTTTGGCCCCCACACCCTTGATCATTTTGGTGGCTCTGTGTTGTACCTCTCAACTGTCTTGGTGCTCTTGTTGTATTGAGGAGCTCAGAACTGCATGCAGTTCTCCAGGTGGGGTCTGACCAGGGCCTTGTAAAATGACAGGATTACTTTCCCAGCTGTGCTGGTCACCCCACCCTCCTTTTATGCACCCCAGCTTTCTGTGGTCCTTCCTGCCAGTGGTTGTGCATTTCATGTTTTCTTGTCATGCTTTAACATCCAGTCTGTTATAATCCCATGTCTTTTTCTTTCTCAATACAGCAAGAGGAGCCCACACAGTGTTTAGGATATTCCTCTGCTTTTCCTCCCTGAAGTGTTGCACCTTGCATTTGGCTACATTGACCCTGAGGCCCAAGGAGTTTCACCAATCATGCAGCTTATCCAGTTCCTCCTGAAGTTTGTCCCATCCTTAAAGAAGTTCGCCACTCAAGCCAGCTTAGTGTCATCAGGAGACATAAGCTTCCAGATTATTGATGAAAATTTTAAACAACAGTGGCCCCAGCAGTGATCCCTAGAGATGCCGGTAAGTATCCCTCTCCATTCTGAGTAGTGCCTATCTACCAGAACCCTTTGCTTTCTGCCCCCAAGCCAGGCAGCAAGCCATCTTATTTATTTATGATGTCCTGCATACTACACTGCAATATGTAAACCAGCTACTAACCAGAGGCAACAGTTTAAACCCCATATTACAGAGGATTATCATCAATACTGTCCCTGAGAGAACTAAAACTCCAAACACCTTCTACAGGGCATTTAAGGATCTCGATAAAGTGACAGGTAAAGCAAGGTGCCTGTATTAGAATAAAGCAAGTCTTGAGGCCTACATACATAGGGACCCTTCTGGCCTTATGGACTCAACCAAAGCTGTCTCAATGCCCCTCAACAAGCCTGAATCAACAAGTTCAGCTCCTCCCCTCCAGACCAAAGTTTTCTCTCTGCCGGGTACCTGTATCCATGGCTCCAGGTTGTACAGCAGGAAGTCACAGTTAATTCCGCATTCTGTTTTTCTTCCAGTGTAGAACCAGTATCTTTCTTTCCCTCAGGGCAGCTGAGCAGAGAATTTGTGATGCTTGGTGCTGCACTGTCTGCAGCACCAATGTTGACGGGCCGCAAATAGAATCAACAGTCAGGTGGCCACTGAAACCACACAGCGCTAACCTGTTAGTTGCAACAGTCTTTTTCCTTTTATTTTAATGCTGCAACTGGGGCTTTACTTGGAATCTGATCTGCACCTCTATCTCCCCTCCTTGCTGCACTCTAGATTTTCTTCATGCAATGTATACTCCACCTAGCTCGGTCACACTCCTGCCTCGTCATTAGGCATACAGACCTTGTGGAACCCATAACACAAATCAGAACATTCAGGGGAGTAGTTAGAAAAATAAATCTTATACGCCATGTAAGTCCCCCCCTTCCCATGTCCAGGAGTATGGTGGTGAAAGTCCAGTCCTGGGGAGAGGGGCACTACACATCAGAAAGAGTCCATATATCTGGTCAGCCTGGCTTACCAAACCTGATGATACCGGGGTGCCCCATGCTTCAGGATGAACAGCTGGATGACTGGAGAGATGAAGATGCTGGTCTTCACCTGCCTGACCTTGCCGTCTTCGCCTCAGAGGCCTTTGGAGACAGTCTTCACCAGGCAGGCCTCTCAACGTCTTCTCCACTAACCCTCTGGTTCTCCCGATGCACACCCTGGAAACACACCTTAGGGGCTGGGCTGTGGAGGCAAGGTCCTTGTCAGAAGCAACAGTCCAAACAAAACAAATGAGGCATTACTCCGAAGTGCAGGAACAGGGGATCCCATTTAATGAACAATTAATGTGAACAGGTAACAGTCACGCCATGGAGTAGTAAAACACAAACTAAACGCTTTGGACTGGTAGGTAACATCCGAGGCTAACTGGTGCTCTGGGCCAAGAAGGTCACATCCAAGGCTAATTTTCAGGCAGCTACCATGCAGGCTAAGCAGCTACAGTCCAAACACAGGCAGTTTAACTTGTGGCCGAATCAGGTCATTAACAGCAAACAGTAACAAGTCTTCTGAAAATGCAAAAAATGAGTAGTCTCTCTACTTGGGCCACGTGGAACCAGGGGGCTGTCACCAGACCCCCCAGAACCCACTGATACCCTGTTCACAGTCCCACCATACTTGTTGCAACAGCCAAACAGTCTCTGGGACCAGTGGCTTTGCCCAGACCCCTAGATCCCCTCACCTCTCTGCTGCCATTCACTTCTTCCTACTCTCCTTTTCTCCGGTGCCTGATGGTAGAAAACACTCCTCTCACTGCTCTATCAGCAGCAATGATCTCTCTCCAGGGGTCCCACTCAGCAGTGGTCCTCTGGGCCAGTGCAACTATGCACACACCCATGCTGCAGGCACCTGGCAAACTCTCCCCCTGCTTCAGGAACAAGACAGCTGATCTCTGTCTCTCCTCCGTGTTGCAGCTCACTCACCAAACGGAGCCCCCATGACGGGGGCTTGAAACAGAACAGGCACCATCACATCCCTGTGGCCTTTACTACATCACTGCCTCCAAAATAAAACAAGATGACACAGTAATATGGACCAAGCAGGCAATTGCCCCCACTAGGTCTTCTCTCACTCTCCCTCTGATCTCTCTGTTGGCACCAAACACCCACTTATACTCACCTTAATGGGTGACAAAAACCCACCTGCCAAATACAAAGTCCAATCCTGGACCAAATCCCAGGAGCCAAAAGACAACTGTACCCCCAAAGCCCTATGGAACTCATAGTCCCATTTCAAACTGTTTACATTTTTGCTTCCAACAGTGCCAGCTGGTAACGAACTACATTCCTCCAAATCAGAGCAACCGATCCTCTAGAGCTTCCCATTAATTCCAAAACTTTGTTATTGGCACTTTCTCTGTTAACTGTGATGTATGTACTTTCAATATATTGTGTTTCCCGGGTTGCCTCTGAAAAAGGGACTGCAATGTCTCAATGGTCTCACTCAGTTACCAAAATTCAAATAAATAAATAAAATTCATGGCAGCCACATATGCTCAGAAAGTGGAGCCCATCAAAAATTATTAACCATTTAATTTAATTTAATTTTTTTTCCTGTGGGGGTCCCCAGCCCAGCTGAATCAGGAGAATAGACCCAGAACCCTGAGCAGCCGCTCCATTAAATATGTGCTTGGTGGTGGCCGTGCATGCACCTCAGAGTGTGGCAGCATAACTATTTATAATCCCAAGGTCCTGTCACCACAGCAACCCCGTGGGACTGAAACCACCCCAAAATACACTCAGAGGTGCAGAAACAATAGAGCAGTGTCCACAGGGTGCCCAGCCCACCCACTGAGGGCTGGGACACCACTGCAGGGTGGCTAGAGCCATGGAGACAAACTGCAGACCAAACCAGGCCTGAATCCCGCCCGAGCCACTCACTCGCCAGAGAAGAAGATGGGCAGCAGCTCCAAAAAAGGCAAGCCCGTTTTGGGGTGCTTACACCATTTTTGTACAACATGACCTAGCTTGTTGCCCCCAATTATCTTGTTTGTTGACGCCAGTTATATACATAATCATGTTTGTTGCTCAGCTGTTATAATCCCCAGTGCTGAGCAAAACATGGGAAAAATGAAAGCAGCAGTCAGTTTGATGCATTTACAATGTGGTGTGCCTACAGAGAGTACAAAATGATGACCTCAGAAGGTGAGTCAAAAGTTGCCCTTGGGCAAGGCAAAAAGTTATACTTCAAAATTTAAATTTGTACACCATGGCTTACGTTTTCATTGCACTCTGCTGGGCAAACCAGACCCCTACATGGGTATCCTGTCAGGCAGTCTCTGCCACTTCAGGTCCAGGCTGTTTGGAGCTCAGCTTGTTGGAAAATGTGTAGGCCCTGTGGTGTCCTCCAGGCTCCTACAGAAGGACTGCCCACAGTATGCTCTGTCCAGCAGAACTGAACTAGACACTCAGGCCCAGATATTCAAACTGCACCCAAAAAGTGCACAACAGCAGGAGCAAGTGCAAGTCCACTGTGCCCATGCGCAAGAAGCGTGATATTCAAAAACTGCACAGGTCAAGATGCGCCTGAGGCACACGACTGAATATCATGCCAGCTGCGCCATAGCGCAACCAGGGATGTGCAGTTGCGCAGTTCAGATGCGCCATAGCACAACCAGGGATGCTCAGTGGAGCAGTCCAGATGCACCATAGCGCAACCAGGGATGCCCCGTGGAGCAGGGCAGCAGTGCAACAGCACAACCAGGGATGCGCAGGGACAGGATGCAGGGGCCCACCACCCATGCCACAGATGGGCAGAGGAGCACACAGCAGAACAGACATCACCCCCCACACCCCATGCACTGCACAACTAGGGGAGAGCCGAAATAACCACCAGCCCATGGATACCAGCAACAAACCCACAGCTGGGGCATGGTGCCCCAGCACACCCCCTGGCAAGCTGTGACCGGCACACAAGGAGGGACAACCACCCCATGCCACACCATCCCACCAATGCAGAGCACACCCTGCACTGTGATCCCCAGACACCCCGACCAGGAGCAGCGTCCACCAGTGCAGGACACCCCATGCATGCCACCACCCCCACTGTGACAATTTAACCCTGTGCACCACAGAACCATGCAAGGCAGCCCCACCATGAGAGCCCATCAGCAGGTGGCAGCACACAGCAATGCAACAACTGCATACACAGTGCCACCATGCACGTCCCCCCCCGAGGTACAGCTGAGAGACCAACCATGTTTCGGCACACGAGGTACCCCACACGTGACAGGACATGCCCCGGACCCCACCACCAGTGGTACAGCACCCTGACCACCCTCCCAAGGACACACCCCGACCCAGCACTGGCCACAACAGCCAGTGCAGACACCCACAGTGTTGCATGGAAGCATGCACCACACAGGATGCAACACAGTGCATGGACAAACACCCACCCATACCCAAGGGCACACCAACACAGGGACACAGTAGCGGGGCAACCAAGCCCCCAGCGTGTGGCCACAGAAACTGTGTACACACGGCCAGCACCCCTCCATGGCACAGGAGTGCCAGCCACCCTGCGCAGACACCATGGAGCTGTACGCCACCAGCATTTGCCCAGAGCACAAGTGACAGACAGTGGTGCACATTCCCTGTGGCACACACAAGCGACAGCATGGAGGTCGGCCAACAACAGCGGAGGCCACAGTGTCACCTGAGGCAGACATGCACCACACCAGTGACAGGAGGCAACCCGGCATTGTGCCGGGTACAGTGGCTGTCCTGCATGGACAGCCACCACTGACATGCCAGCAGACCGTGCAGGTCACAGACATGCAAGGGTGTCAGCTGCACAGGCCATGGACAGGTGCGCCATGGACACAGAGCATGCACCATGGACCACTGCACACAGTCATCCAGTGCACAGGGAACAACACACACACCACAGACAGTGACTGATAGCCACTCCCACACCATACTCACTTCCCCACGGACACACACACACGCACATTACTACACCACCCCTGATGCCATGCACACCACTGCAGCTGAGCACCTATAGACCGCTGCAAATCAGAGACCACCACAGTAGGCATATCAAAGGAAATGTATTTAAAAACAGCAAACATAACTATATACAAGTATTTACAAAGGTTTGGGGGAGGGCCACAAACAAGGGGGTGGGTAAGGGCAGGGTGAACAAGCGGTAGAGGGAAGGAGGGTGTGAGGTGTGTCCAGGGGGTAGGGGAAATCAGGGCATTGCCAAGCTCAGCGGGAGCCCCGCTCCCTGCTCCGGCTTCTCTTCCCACCATGACGCCTTCGGACACCGAGCCTGTCGATGCGTTCAAGTATCTCCAGTGACGCCCTGGCTACCTGGAGAATCTCCCGCAGCACCACCCTGATCTCCTGCAGCTGCCGTCCACCTAGGACAAGGGAGCAGAGTCAATAGGTGTGAATGCACAGCCCCATGCAGCCCACCCACTGCGCATGGCATACGGCTGTGGGACATGCCTCTGAGATGGTGTGTGACCACCCACAGTGATCGCGTCCACAAGACCTGCCCACCCAGGTGCACATAGCCATGCGGACCGCTGCACACACCCACCAGCCAAGTCCTGCATAGCACTACCGTGGCTGTTCAGTGACATGGCTATGCAGTGCGAAGGCAGCGGCACAGCCATGTACCTGGTGCACGCATGGACCACCATTGACACACTCCCAGACATGCAGTGCCACTGGACAGTGCTGACTGTACCAAGTTGCGTGCATGGCAGTGGTGTCAGTGGATGGTGGCCATGCCCCGCTGCCCTCCCTGTTACACAGCATGCAATAGTAATCATGGATGTAAGGGACTCACCATCATCAAGCTGGTCCCTGCACCTGTCTTGTCCGGCAGCCCTTCCGGCCTGCTGTTCATCGCTGCACAGCCTCCCCTTCCTCGCCTGCTGGCAGTCCTCTGGGCCTAGGGTGCAAACATGGAGAGAGGAACATCAGTACAATCCGGTAGCAAAGTCCCCCAGCCGCCGTGTGTGTGCAATCCCACATAACCATACCCATCCTCCCCCCACCCTGATACCACCACCACGGCCAACACTGGGCGGCCCCCCCCATGTGCTGGACACATGTCACCGTGATACCCGTATGGACGTTAACAGTGTATGGATGGGGCACCTACCTGGCCATGGCACCGTGCCTCTCCTGGCACGTGCCCGCAGGCGGGCAAGCCTGTCTGGGTCCTGCCGCTGCAGGTCACCATAGCGGTGCCTGCACTGCTCTGCCATCCTCTCCATGCCTGTGGCCTCCTACAGGGCCACCGCCACCTCCTCCCACACCACACTCCTGGCCCTGTCCAGGGTTGCCTCCCCAAATAGGGCAGCAGTATGGAGCTCCACCAACTGGACCAGAGTGGCCAGTTCAAGTTGGCTCCAGATGGGCGCCCTTCTCCTTGCCATCCTGTACAGTTTTGGTATCAAAATGGTGCTCTGTAGTGCACGTTCACCATGTGCGGATACTGCGCGGTACTGCGCTGTCATTCCCCATTGCTCTGTCACCGAACAGCATGATAGAGGTGCACCAATGCGGACGCATGACACCTAGGGGGCAAAGGTCGGCACAGGGTCAGGGGTCTCTTGCGCACAGACCACCACCGCACGATTGGTACTCACCACGTGTAGCACGGTAGGGCACCTGTGTGCTACTTCCTGTAGTGGCCTACCGTGCTGTGGCCCCAGTTCGCCTACGACGCCCCAGTGCCAGAGTGCCATACATGTGAACAGCGCAGTAGCACCAAAGGCACTGTGGTGGCTGTGCCCTGCATTGCCTCCCGTGCACAGCACATCAACAGCATGGCAGGCATCGGCGTCCACTGCGCATGTCACAGAAATGCGCCCTTGCCTGAGTACGTTCAACACAATCCCGCAAAGCGCAACAGCACGATATTCAGCCGGCATATGCAAATCAGCTAATCAGCCATTCAATGGTGCAGATACTGCATTTACATCCACTTATAATTGCACCTCGCCTCATTTGCATGCGTTGCGCTATAAAAATGTGACCTTGGGCTGCAGTGGCCATAGTCTGTTATTGCAGTCTATTGTGGTGAGTTGCATGCTGTTTGGAAGTGTGGACTGTGGTGTGTGGGACATGCATGGGACTGCACAGTCACAGGTAACACCTGTCATTCCCACAGGATAAAGAATGAGCGATAATGAGGTGGAGGAAGAGGAACAGAGACGTGGGAGGAAGAGGAGGCCTAACTTCACCAAGGCAGAAACAGATGCCCTGTTTGAGGCCTACCTTGACCAGGAGCCGCTGCTCAGAAGACAGTGGGGAACACCACAGGCCCGTGCTGCTGCATGGGAAGAGGTGGCGCGTGCAGTCAACCTGCGTGGCAGCCACCAGCGGTCTGTGCAGGAGTGCAAAAAGAAGATGGGCACTGACAGGTGGAGGATTGAGGACAAACTGGCTGCCATCAGGGCAGCACGGGCTGCGACCGGTGGGGGACAGCTGGCCTTGCAACGCCTGACCCCACAAGAAGAGCGGGTTGCTGGCAGCATGCAGCGTTGTGCCATCGAGGGTGTTCCAGGTGGTGGATTCCAGACGGGTGGTACCCCATCACTGTATGGTAGGTCCTGGTCTGTCAATGGGGAGACAGGGTAGGGCAGATACATTAATGCTACTGTGTTCCCTTACAGCTCCTGAGCATCTACATGGGTCAGTGGTGGTGGGCTTGTCCACTGAGGGCGATACCATGGACATAGAGGAGGGCCCATCCACCTCCACAGGTGTCCGAGGGTCAGGGTGACAGTGGGCCCACCTGGCTGTCCGGACTGATGTTGGTGGAGCAGGTGCGGAGGAGGCCCTGCCCATGTCCCAGCTTGCCAGCGTCCATGGATGCCAGCATGCTGAGACTCTGGCTGGTGCCGGATCCATCACAGATGATGATGTAGTTCACTTCATGGACAGTGATATGTGTGGGCCGCAGGATGACCACACAGCAGGTGACATCACGGGCATGGCCGTGGGTGGTGCCGCCATGGAGGCCTGCGTGACATCACAGTCCCAGCCTGTGCCTGTCTGCACCAGTGGGGCAGCACTGATGTGTGTCCAGGACAGTGGGGCTGTTGCTGCCACTGTGGCGGCACCGTTGAGCCCTGGAGAGTGGCAACCTGAGGGGCAGTGTCAGCAGTTGGCCAATGGCCATGGGGGTACAGTGTCAGGGGGCAGCATCAGTGCACTGCCTGTGGACATGCCCAGGCCTGGCCCTAGTGTGCAGCACCCACCCCCAAGGGGTGCTGCCCATCAGGGCCAAAAACACCGTGAGGGACAGCATGCCAATCAGGCAGATGACCTCTTAGAATAGCACACCCGCATACTCCATGAATCAGTCAATCAGCAGTTGCGGCTTGTGATGGCAGTGGATGCACTCAGTGTGGCTCTGTGTCAGGCAGAGGAGTGGCACAGCAGGGACACTGCTCAGCTCCTGGCAGGGATAGACCGGATGTGGGAGGATGTGACCGCTGCCATTAACAGGATGACACAGACAATCACAGCTGCCATGGCCAGAGTGGGCACACAGTTATTTGTCCATGCATCGCAGACACCGCGCAGTGCAATGTCCACCCCCAGTTCCCGGCATCATGCGACACCCTCCTTGTCGACACCGGCTTCAGCTGTGGGCATCCTGAGCACGCCTGGCACAGGCATGTTCGGTGTGCTGCAGACCCCTGCGTGAGCAAGGTCACTTTCACACAGCGGAATCCCTGGGGGACCGTAGGTGCAACCCCATGAGGCCATTGGTCAGCCTGTCACTGCTGGTGGGTCTCAGAGGGGCTGCCCATGCATCCGTGGTGGCCGTGGCACTGTGGCACGTGACTAACCTGTCTCCCACCATGCCTACTGTCTGATGCTGCCCTGTGTGCATTGTGTTGTTCAATGTGTAGTGCACGGGTGGGGTACCCGGCCCTGCACACACACACACACACACACACACACACACAAACACATGTTCCATCTGCACACCCTCCCAGCTGCTGTCCGCTGTGGCATGTGCATGATGATGCCTGCATTGCACTGTCTGCCACTGTGCAATGGTGCCCAGTGTCTGACACACGCACAATGACAGGCACTGGGCGTGGTGGTCTGTGAACGTGTGTGTGGCTAGGGGTGACGGTCTGGCTTGGCGTGCCTCCTACCCTTTGTGCATGTCTTGTGGGGGTGTGTGTGTGTGTGTGTGACAGCGTGCCGTATTAGACCTTGCCCATCCCTGATGGCGTGTGTGGTTCCATGCTCGGCCAATTCCCTTAAAGACATGCACCCCTGGAGTTTGTCCATGCGTGTTTGTGGGTTGTGCCCTTGCCACTGGTGGTTGCACATGGCCCCATGACTTACCTGGATTGGTTGAAGTGCTCCTCTGTGATGATGTCCAGGTGCAGCTGTGCCATCCAGATCAGTCGGGGGTCCCTTCGACCAAGGGGGGGCTGCCCATCACCGTCTACACCAGCGTCCTCATTGTCCCCATTGCTGTCCCCCTCTTCGACCTGTACGGCTATCCCACAGTCATTGGCCATGTTGTGCAGGATGCAACAGACCAGGAATAGCCCACAGGCCTTTGAGGGGCTGTACTGTAGGGCACCACCAGACGTGTACAGGCAACGGAAACGTGCCTTCAGCATCCCGAACACCCGCTCAATGTCATTGCGTGTGGTGGCATGTGCCTCATTATAGCATTGCTGCGATGGGGTCGTGGGCCGCTGGTATGGTGGGAGCAGCCAGGGACGGAGTGGGTATCCACTGTCACCTGTGTGTAGAGGCTAAACATTAGATTGGTGATTAGCATCGCCCTGCCACGGGCCATCTAGGCCAGTACCCATGTCACCTCTAACTATGCCCCTCCCAAGCTCCATGTCTTTCTGCGTGATTTGCATACTCACCCACTAGGTGGCCAGTGGGGATGTCCCCACTCTTGAGCCTGTGGCACAGTGCGGACTGGTGCCAGATGAAGGTATCATGTGCTCCCCCAGGGTGCATGGCACAGACATTGATTATGTGCCCCCTAGCATCGCACACCACCTGGCAGCTGATGCTTGCATACCCTTTCCGATTCATGTATGTGGCCCTTCAGGCCAGAGATATCGCACGGATGGCCACACATGGGTGCAGTCTATTGCCCAAGCATGCCAGGCATACGTGCTACCCTGTGGAACTCCTGTATGTTTGCTGCGCACTCCGACGGTGTGTTGGGGAAACGGATGTACTCCACAGCATGTGGCAGCAGTGTGCTGAGGAATTGGGTGAGGAGGCGTGACGCGGCCGACTGGGTTATGCCTGTCATGTCCCCTGTTGGTCTCTGGAAGGTACCCATGGCGAGCAGGCACATGACAGCTGTCACTTTGGTCTCCACTGACAGAGCATAGCTCCATTGTGTGGGTGCCTGCATCACATCACTGCACAGCTCACAGAGCCACCTCAGGATCGCCCGGTTCAGGCGGTACTGGTCCACGATCTCAGTATCAGTGTACAGCTCGAGGCTGGTGCGGGCTCGGTACTGCCTGTTGGGGGCATACCGCCGACGGGCCCTTCCATGGCGCGCCCCCACTGCCTGCCTTCTCACCCCCTTATAACTGCCTCCATCTGGATGGTGACACTGGCCATGTCCCTGGCTTGTGTTACCCCCCCGGCAGCTGTTTTACTGTTCCTCCACTGTCCTTGCTGCTACTCCCCCTGCACTGGGAACACCTCCCTGTAGTGGCCATACTGCCCACTATCTGTGCCCTCAGTGCTGTGTGGCACTTCCCCCTTTTGTCCTGCACTGTGGCACAGGCTCCCCACACCTTCTCTGTTCCTGGTGGTTCCAGGTGCTCTGTCCTGCTCCTGCCCTGTCCTGCTCACAGTTTCTGTGTGCCTGTGTGGCTGCCTGCAGTTCATCAACATGTGGCTTCCCTGTAGCGTTCTTGCACCTCTGTCTTGTTCCTTTTTATTTTGGATCATTTTCGCTATCGCGCAACTTCCGTTTGCTCCCCTATTGCGATGGCATGTTGTTGAATATCAACTCTCATCATTTATGCATGGTTCCTCCTCTCAGTTGCATGCATTCATTACCATTGTGCTCTTGTGCATTGTGATTTGGGGGGTGCATCTGCCTCCCGCTGAATATCACAAAATGGTGCATTTTCGGACTTGCGCTGGCGCATCCCTGTTGCGCATGGCGCAACCCTTTTGAATATCTGGGTCTCAGTCTGCAATCTGCTGGCTGAAACTCTCCCTTACTCCACTTCATGTCTCTGTACCGAACACTCTGTTCACTGGGCTAAGCCTTGGCATGCCAAAAACCTCACTTTTTGGTCAGGAGTTCCACTTGGTATGCACCACAGTGTCAGAGGTTTTACTGAAGTCCAGACAGACTATACCTACAGCTCTAGTTAATTGTGAGTTAAGCAACTTAACAGAGTTAGGCAAGAAAAGAGAGGAAAGCAATTACACCAGAGAACTAAAGCAGTATATTAAAGCAGAGAGTAGTAGATAATATTTGCAAGGATAGAATATTACATGCATTGTAGGATCTGTAAGATACTTGCTTTCTTGGCAGTTCTGGAGGCAATAATCAAGGATTAGATTACAAACAATCTGGACAGATTCCAGGTGTTAAAGGCAGTCAACATGGATCCACAAAGTGGTGATCATGCCAGTCTAAAGTGCTGGCATTCTTTGAGGAAGTAACAAAGGAAATAAATAGACAAAAACAGTTGATGTAATGTACTTTGATTTCTGTAATGTGCTCAACATGATTATTCATAAAACGTTTTTGATTTAATTTTTTTTTAAATTGAAATATTTTAATTCACAGAGAAAGCAGAGGCACTCATGAAGAGAAAATTAAATATTAACCTCCCCATCCTCTATGGAACCTGAAGCAGACCCATAAGGGCCTCAAGCATCTCACTCTAATTTCTTCCTCCCATGAACGTGTGAGACTATAAGAGCCTTTTTGATCTCTCTCTCTCTCTCTCTCTCTGCATTCTTCCTATTCAGGTCTACTGCCCATGGGAACCAGCACCCCTTTCTACCTGAAGGACAGGGAGAGTCTAGAAGCTTCTATCCGGCCACTGTTGGAATTATGCTGGGGCTGAGCCCCTGCAGCTATCCAAGGAACCCCGGTAGCTATGAAAAATAAATCTATGTGGTGAGACCGGGGCCATGGTCCCGGTAGCTGTTCCTTCACTTAGAACTACAGGTTAACCTCTCACACTAAGAAAGAGCCACTTTTGAGAAAGGAATCTATGCAAGGCTATTGCTGCAGTGGGAAGGAAAACATTAATGGATTATGGTCCTAAAAACAGTTAAAGGCATCATTAACTAATTGAAATACAAGATGTTTTTAAGTCCTGCAAAGTTAAGGCAATATGTCCCACTTCTCTAGCTGGTACCAAGACCAGAGATAAAACAGACACTCCCTCTGTCTGAAAACATGCATGAAATTAATTATTCTAAAGCAGGAAGGTCACAAGTGCTGTTAACTAAGAGGATATATTTTCAGTACTTTCTGTCTGGAATATGACATCATGCTCCTTGGTCCTGCTTTGACTCCAGCGAGGAGAGGCAGGGAGAGACAATGGGGGTTCTTTGAGCTAGAAGGGTCAGGAAGACTGCAAAGGTTTTTACAACCTTGAAAGTGCAAAACCTGAACTGTTGCTGATTGTGTCAGAAGGACTCCTTTTTGGAGAAAGACACTGTTCCGGTTTGTCCTGTGAAAGGAGGCAAAGGTTTGCTGATCCATTAAGTGTGCTCTAGCTACCAGCCTGTGGGTACCAGACACTGTGTGAAAAGGCTTGCTTTGAGACAACAGTGAGAGCAATCAATCTGCAGACATTCTGGGAGAAGGCTGGTTAGTACTACTGCCAAGTACTAACTTGCATACCACACCATGATGCAGAAGCCTAGACATGTTTGTGTGGTGTGGTACCCCTGCTCCTCAGATTGATCTGTGCTGCAGGGGAGAGAGAAGAATCATAGAGTTCCAGATGACTGTGAATACAGAGAGCTGAATCTACCACACATAGAGGTACCTGAGACCTGTGTTTTCTAGCTGCCCCACACAACTGCACAACTGAATCTTAAGTCTGCGAGGACCTACAGCTGCAGAAAGGAAAAGAAGAAGCCCTAGTTGACAAGGGAGCAGGCACATCAGAATCGTGAGTACTCTCAGGGCTTGCCCTGCAACTGAGTAAGTTTGTCCAAAGTTTTGCCACCAAATATACAGATCTGGCCAACAGGTTAGGAGCTACAAATACCTCATTTGGAGGTTGGCCATTTAAGCAACTGCATGGTCTGCGGGGTTTTGAGGGTTTGACTGTTCTGTTTGTTTTAAAGTGCACAACCACCAGGCAACCTGCTGCAATGTCACTGAGCCTGCAACATTCCTATGGCTGTGTACCCAGTGAAGCACATGGAGCTCCCTTTAGCATTTATGGGTTAAACTGGTACCAGTGGTGGGCCCTACGATGCCAGTTCAACAAGAAAAACGTTGACCAGCATCACAGCGCCAGGCTCCATGTCAACAGCAATTTGCAGTCTGCATGGAGCCGCACACATCAGTGTGTGTTTTTTCTTCAGGGGACTTTGTCTCACAAACACCCCACATGGGGAGGTCTGCCCCCCGCATCCCCCATACTTTAGGATTCTAACTCCAGGTCAGAGTTAGTTCGGGGGGGGGGTGCAGGTCGGGCTAAAGGGTTGCCCAGTCCCAGCTGCACTCCTACGGTGAGATGGCACTTTTGTCGATATCGATGCATATCGCGGTAGAAATGTCGCTGTTTAGGGGTCATGCCCCAGTGGTGTAGTGCCACTAGTACAGGTGGGCTAGTAATACTAAAAGGTTTGCCGTGTTATTTGCTATTGTATGGTCTTGCCTGGTGGGGGTGGGCACTGCACTGTCACTGTTATTGTCACTATTACTGTCACTATTACTGCTACTGTCACTGTTATGGTCACTGCTACATTTACTGCTGTTTTAAAGTGTTTAACTGGCCAAGTCTAGTCAGGCACTAGAGTTCAGTCCTGCAACCAGAGTCAACCCCCCATAAATGCACAAGTTGGAAATTTCTCCTGAAGCTTTTAAACCTGCACTGAAACAAGAACTGAGTTTTAGATGTGAATGTAGTAGGTGAACTGTATCCGAAAGAAATTCATGAGCACTGTAACATTTCTGCATTTTTCAAACTCTATGGTTATTCTTGTTTATATAATTTGATATAATAATGTTTGTATCTGTGTTTTGTTTTTATGTGCAACATGAAAACAAATGTGACATCTGAACAGGAACACCTTGTAAACAAGGTATTTAAAGCCCTAATGAAGAGTACTTTCTCAAACTCCTGCATAAATAAATGTTTTACTACTACTGCTACTACAGGTACTTACTATTCAACAAGTTTCTGCAAAAAAAACAGTTTTGCTTTGCATCCCTGTATTCTTTGTGAATAGTCCCCAACAAATAGTCTACTGATATTTTACATTTTGTCTCATCAGCATATTATTAGGGGTAAGTCATTAATTGCAATTTTGTTGGCTTTAAGGTTGCACTGTAATTTTGCATGTGTAGGGGGACACTGTGTGGAGTTGGGGAAGTACTACACCCAAGAGGGCTGTTCTGCTCTGACACCAGGTCTACTTAAATTTTACTCTGGGAGGAGGCACTGCGCTAAACTTAAAAGACTTTGATTCAAACCCTTCCACCAATTAGGAAAATCCACACCCAGGCCCCGCAACCTTGTTTGAGCCCACAAAGCAGGGGTAGTAACCGCAACATCCACGGTGATCCGGTTACAGAAGTAAAGTAAGGTAATGGACTACTTTCTGAAGCCATCCATGCACCACTCAATGGAGGGCTACAGTAAGTAAGTAGGGTCTGGGTTAGGTTTAAATGCACATATTGAATGCAGCATGCATTGGTCCTAATTAGCAAGTGTGGAGGGAAGGGAGGGCCTAGATCTACAATAAAAAGGTAAAAAAGCTGTAGGTTGATATATATTGTTTTGTTTGGATTCAGCATCAATGAAATGAATGGGTTGCTAGACATTGCAGTCTGTCCCATCACTATTTATTTATTAACAGAGCTGGTGGTAACTGAGTAACTCTCACTGAGCCAAAGCTAGTTTTTTTATGTAGTTTTGCTTGACTGGGAAAGTGGTGGGCTTCAACCATGTGGGGGGGATGGCAGTTGGTGGAGGGAGAAGTCAGAGATCAGGTAGGGTCTGTGATAACAATGGGCCCCATGCACGAACACCACATGGCCCGTGCAGCCGTGCGGACAGGCAGTGTGTAGGAGCGCTGACACAAGTACATGCATGCAGCCCGAAGGAGGCATGCACGACAGGTGCATAGCATGTGCACAAGCAGTAGCACATACCGCTATGCAAGCACCCCGCACATGCAGTACGTGGGGGCAGGGATGCGTACCAGCATGCAGAAGCAGGCCAGATGCGCATGCATGATGGCACATATGACAAATGCCATGTGAGCAGCATCAAGTAAGGCACTCCATGTACAGGGTGGAGTAGGGGAGCACAATGAACCCAGGGGAGGCCAGCACAGGCATGCAGGCATCGGCAGACCACCACCATGGGACCAACTTGCTGCACTGATGAAGTGGCAGCATGCGGCCGTGTGACAGCAGCCATAGCACGTGTCCAAGGGACACTGCAGAAGCATGGCCACGATGCATGGTAAGCACACAGCACAGTGGGCAGCCAACACAGCCACAAGTGGCATTGAGTGGCACCACTCGCACCACCGCAGGACGAGACATGCAGGGGTGATGGCACGCACACCAGTGGAATGTGCAGACACCACACCACAAGGCCGCACCTGCGTGACCATGACCGGTGACCGGCTGCACAAGGGTGGATATCTGTGCCAGCCAGTGTGACCAACCAGCAAGGGCAGGGTTATGATATCCCCTCCGAGACAGTGACCACACAGAGGTATGAAACAGAACATTGATTTACAGCACATCCCCTGCATACCCGCCACCACCCCCAACAGCAGACAGACAAAAACCATGTACAAACAGCAACCCCCCCCCCGGCCAGCAGTCCACAGCCATGAAGCCACCCACACAACCCACAATGCCAGTCCAAAACTGCACAGTCCAGCCCCATCAGAGGGCAATAAGGCATGGCACGGTGCACATAGTACCCAGATCAGTGTCCAGAATGGCACAGTCCTGTGTCCGCATCTGCGGATGACACCGTTAGGCCAACCTTGACACCTGGGATGGTCCGCTACCACACATCCATATGGTGCATGCCGAGTACGGACCCTCACCAACTGCTGCAGTGGGACTGGATGGGATGGTGTTGCCCTGCCGCTGCCACTCTCCTCATCATCCTCCGAGTTGTCTGTCACCTCCACAGGTGGCTGGCAGCTACCGTTGTGCAGCATGAACCTCCTCACTGGGCTCCTGTAACACTGCAAGAGAAAGGTGTACACATTAATAACGTCAGCAGCTGTCACCCACAGGCCACAAGCCACAACGCCCATTGGCCGCTATACTCACTGTTGAGGGGACATAAATGTCCCAGGCACAATAGCTGTTATTCTCATAGTAGAGGTCCCCTCCAGCGCCCTTCAGGTACAGGTACCCTAGCAGCCATTCCCAGTACCACATGCACCTCACTGGCAAGAGGACACATACACCTTAGCCCCATCCTGCTGCACCTGGAGTGTGATCTCCATGTGGTCTGGCACATCATGGTGGTCCTGCTGAAAAAATGGGACAGTAGTCAGAACACCATATGCCCCGCACACCAGCCAGTGCCCTGAACCCACTGCCCGGCCATCCAAAAGAACCATACTCACCCTCTCGAATGCTCTGACAGCCCACAGGTTGCCATGGCCCCAACTGTCCATGTAGTCCTGCTTGGACACGTGGAACAGGTGTCCTGGGAACTGCGTCTTGTGGGTCAGCATGATGCCTGCCATGTTTCAGTGCCACACGGCTGTGTACATCGCGTGGCCAGTGCATGTATGCACCACTCCCACAGGGCATGTGGCGACGTGTCGATGCCCCTTCAAGAGGCCCAGCCACATGACTGGCGGTATATCAGGGACCTCAGCCAGTGATGCACTGAGTTGCAGGAAGCCGTGACTGTGCATCAGAATGTGTCTGGGTGTACTGCTATACATACAACTCATTGCCAACCATGCCAAGAGGTGGCACTGCTGATCCCCATGGACACTTATGTTCCACACAGGGCTGGACACTGCTGCATTGTAAGACACCCACTGTCTAGAGCATTTTAGGCTACCATGGCTGGCCATCTCCTGGCTGTGTGATAGCATCTGTGATGATGCTGAACTGTGCTCACGGCAGTCCCACGCCATGTCAGTGTAGATGAAGATGATATGCGCCCTATGTGACTTTGCCACTGGCTTGTTCCAGCGTGTGACAGGTGATGCTGTCGGTGTGGGCCAGTTGTCTGTGTCCAGGGCTGTGACACAGGTGACAGATGCATTCCTCAAGCACCTTGGGGAGCATGTCACATTCCCATCAACGCCTGTGGACATAAGGGCAAGGAAGGAGGTGTTTTATAGCATGCACAGCATGCCCAATGTGTGCGGTGCCATAGACTGCACACACATTGCCATACTCATGCCACAGAACCATGAGAAGGCATACAGGGACCACAGGGGATATCACAGCATTAATTGCCAGGTGGTATGTGGTGCAGTGGGCATGATCATGGATGCATGTGCCAAGTACCCTGGCTCAACACATGACTCCTATGTCCTGGATGGCTCAGGTATGGGTGCACTGCTGTGGGCTGGACAGCTGGAATGGTGGCTGCTAGATGAGTACTGTAGTCTATGCGTGTTATGGGACACCTGCCACGGTTACACTGACATGCACTGATGCATTCCTTCCCCATTTGCAGGTGAAAATGGCTATCCACTGCAGACTAACCTCATGACCCCCTTCCATGCCCTGGCCCCATCAGAGGAGGTCACTTTCAACACAGCACACAAGTGGACCAGGGCAATCATCGAGAGGACCATCAGACAGATGAAGATGCAGTTCTGTTGCCTGGACCACACTGGTGGCAGGTTACTTGGTGTTAAGGACAAAAGAAGGCCAAGGCCCATCGAGATTGTCCCCCACATAGTGGGACATTATTTCCCGAAATAATTTCTGCAAAAGAACCAGTTATCCAATTGAGTTTTAAAAGTAATTAGGTTTGAACAATCCACTAAGGCTTGTGGTAATTTATTCCACAGCTTAGACGCGCTAATGGAAAAAAAGTTTAGTCTTTTATTTGTTCTAGCCATTTCGATATTAAACTGTTTATTATGTAATCTTGGTACAATCTTCCTTGTGACATATGAGATGCCGCATAGTTCCACTAGGGAGGGGGATTCAATAATTTTAAACAACTGAAAGAAATCACCACTTGCCCTTCTTATTTCAAGTGAATGAAGGCCTGTTTTTTCAGTGTAGTTTCATAATTAAGGTGAGATAAATGAGGAATAATTTTTGTTGCCCTATGTTGTATCTGTTCGATCCTTTTTATGTCAGAGGATAGATAAGGGCTCCAAAAGGGAGACCCGTAATCCATATAAGGCCAAATATGAGATCTATATAGGGTGATTATACATTGTTCAGTTTTGGAAGTAAAAGTGTGATCAATTCGTCTAAGTAAAGCATTAGTTGTATTAGCTACTTTATTACAGTGATCTGTTGATGATAATTTACAATTTACCATGATTCCCAGATCTTTTTCACTGAGGGATGATTTCATATTTATATTATTAAGTGTATATTTTTGTTTGGGATTGTTTTTGCCCATATGTAATACTGAGCATTTGTTTACATTAAAGGACATTTTATTTGATATCGCCCACTGCTCAATGGTAGCTAAATCTTGCTTAAGTTTTTTTAGATTTGCTGGATTGTCTACTCTTCCCCCCAGTTTAGTGTCATCGGCAAATTTAGTAATGTTATTCGATGATTTTATTATCATATCACTAATGAAAATATTAAATAAAGTGGGTCCCAGGACAGAGCCCTTGGGAACCCCACTAGCCACTCTTCCCCCACCCCAGACAATACTCCATTTACCCTGACCCTCTGGGTTCTGCTAGTCAGCCAACAATGCACCCAACTAACAATTGCTGGAGAAAAGTCCAAAGAAATGAGCTTTTCCACCAAAATGGCATGGGATACCTTGTTGAACACCTTGCTGTAATCTAATAGGATAACATCAACAGGAATATTATGGTCCAGATGCTTACTGACGTATTCAAAAAAAGTGAGTAGATTGGTGGTGCAAGAGTGACCTTGTCTAAATCCACGTTGAGTTAAATCTATAATATTTAAAGAGGCCATTTCAAGTTCAATGATGGATTTAAGAATTTTCTCCATTATCTTACAAGGGATTGAGGTAAGGCTTATGGGTCTATAGTTTTCTGTTTTGGAATGTGTCCCTTGTTTAAAGATCGGGGTAACAATGGCTGTAAGCCAATCAGTTGGTACTTTGGATTCTTGTAAGGATTTATTAAATATCATGGTGAGTGGTGGAGTGATAGTGTCTAGTGTACCTATCAGCAATTTAGAATTAATGTTATCAGGGCTGGAGCTGGTTGTTTTATTTATGGTTTTAAGTACAGTCTTTATATCATGCAAAGAAATTATATAGTCAATGGGGCGGGTACAGGGATTAGGAATTTGGTTACAAATATCAGGTTGAGAAAAGACAGAGCAAAAATAGTCATTACATACTGTTGCTGTTTCCATATCAGAAACAATTGTGGTGTCATTGATGACTATTGGGCCTACTGATCTATTATTCCCTTTTTTTCCATTAAGACAAGAATACAATGATTTATGGGAATCTTTATTGTGGGCAATTCTAAACTCAAGATTATGTTTCACTGTGGCTATGAGCTTTTTTAAATCTTTAACCGATTTTCTGAGGTTCATGCTGTGTCCCATAAAGGCGTGCAAGGTGTTCATGGTGTATGCCATGCTGCACAACATTGCAAAGAGGGAGAATGTGCCACTGCCCGATGCTGCCCCAACCAGCCTGCGGATGATGGGGATGCCAGGGATGGGCAGTGACTACATAGCCCATCAGGTGCTCATGGTGGGCACGTTCAGGTGCTGATGCCATGGCATGTGTGTGCCCCGGGGGGGCACACGGCTGCTGCACTCTGCCATGGCATGCAACACCACCCTGGCACCATGTGCAGTGTGCCCTCCACTATGGCCCACTTCCCACGTGTCAGTGGCGTCACATGCTGGGTGGCATGGCAGTGCACAATGACGATGTGTGCAGCCTGAGTGCACTGCTTGTGGGGGGCGTGGGGATGTGGGTGGGCATGTATGCATGTGTGTGTGTGTGTAGTGGGTGGTGTTGCACTGGTGTGTCGTGCGGGTATGGGCACCACCGTGCAGCATGGTGTAGGATGTGTGACGTGTGCAGGTGAGTGTTTCCACCTCATGGGTGGCATGGCCTTGGGCACTGTGCCCCTGTGCTACCCTGTGCCCCCCTGCCTCTGGGCGTGCCTGTAGCCTTGTGGATACCCAGCTGCTGAATCTGCATGCCGGTTGCCTGCCACATGGTGCAGCCCTGCCCCTGCGTCCTGCTGCAGTAAAGTCCCTGCCACTGCCCTCACTGTTGGTTCCATCGGCTGTGACCATGGGGACATCATGGACCGCCGGTTCTGCAGTGGCAGGGTACTCCTGCATTGGCTGTGACTCCACTGGCAGTGTGTGCACGGTGTACTGTGTGCCAGTCAGGGTGTTGTCATGGCATGGTGATGTCTGCCCATCCCCTCTCCTGTCTGCAGTGTGTGACCCAATGGCAGCATGCACGGCATGCCCATATCGGTCACCATCAGCCATGCTCACGGCGCATCATACCCCCCGGTGGGGGGGGTGCTGCACCTGGTCCTGCATGCCCTCCAATGCCACTGTGCACCACAAGATGGCAGTGTGTTTCGACCGTTGGACCATGGTTTGTTGCTCCACTGCTGCAGTGTGACACTGCTGTGCATCCAGCCTGTCACACTCCAGCTGCTGCAGCTGGAGGTACTACCCCTTCATATATGTCTGTGTCCTACTGGCCCTGCTGCATGTCTGGGTACGGTCTGATGGACCCTCATTGCCGCTGTTGGTGTGCTGTGCCACAGTGTGGTGCTGCTGCTGTGTTGGCCTGGGGGGGCACACACCAGCACCCAGTGTTGTGGTGTTTCCGGCGCCAGCTCCAGTATGGCACCCTGTGCCAGTTGTATTCCTATGGGGTGGCTATGTGTCCATCCCTGCGGCTATGTCACTGCCTGTCCCAGTGTCCTCTTCACGGGGAATGATGGTGCTGTCCTCCCCGGTGGGCATCTCCATCAGGGTCTCCATTGCCGCCACTGTACCTGTTGGTGGACATGTTACATGTTAGACTGGCATCGGCCGGTCGCCCCCACTGCACCACCCTAGTTGTATGCATGCCTACCTGTGCGCACCTTCCCTTGTTGTCAAGCCGTGGGTGTTGCCGCTCCCACGGTGCTGGCCAGCCGGGCCATGGTGGTTGCCGCTCCACTTCTGCTATGCTGTGTGCCACCTCTGCATACCTGGCATGGCTGTTAGTGGCTTGTGTCAGCCTGTGGTGTCACTGCTGCATGACTGTGTGTCATACCTACCTGCCATGGCATCCACGCCTTCCACCTCCCCATGGACAGTGATGTCCATGAGCGTCTCCACCACCAGTTGCTCCAGTGGCTTCAGCTGGCTGTCGGTGCAAGGTGACCCACCCTCTGTACCACTGCATGCCCATCCACAGGAGATGAGTTTGCCCTTGATAGTGGCCCTGAGGTCCCACCATTTGTGTTTTATGGCTGCTATGGTCCTTGCCTCTGTCCCAATGGCATTGACAGCAGCATGTATGTCCAGCCACAGCTTGGACTTTACCTCAGCTGGTGTGGCCGGGGCCCCCACACTGTATAGGTGGCTATAGTTCTGTCATATGTCAGCCACCATTATGGCGACCTGCCTACTGGCAAAGTTGCTTGCTCTGGACCAGCGCACGTCCCTTCCATGGCCCTGTCCTCACCTGTGTCCACCTCGGCATGCACCCCCCTTGGTCTCCAACTTTTGCTGCGCCTCTTGCTCTGTTGTCTAAACACTCTTGTTGTGTAGGGTAAACAATAAAAATAATAATAATACAGATTCTTGTGTCTTGGAGTCTGCCAAGAAACATTCGTAAACAAGCAAAGAGTACTAATAAAGTTTATTATGCTACTTACGCCAAGCATGTGACAAAGAAAATCACAAGGGAGATGGGTTTCTCACCACTCCTGAAGAATGTACATAATCTCCAGAATTGTAGATCTTAGGTTCTCTAAGATCTTGTTCTATCTCTCCCCGTGCTCCAGCTCTCTGCCCTTCTACAGAAGTTACAGTAGTGTCTCGAGAGCGCTACAATGGGTTGCAGACAGTTAAATACTACAGATAACAGCATAGCAACAGAGATTACAACATAGTTACAGTTATGAAAAACAATATGTATTAGTCCTAAGTCATTATCCATTGGAGAATGACTTAGGAGACAGAATTGCTAATGAGTATCATATGAGACAGAATATGCTTCCATTAGCATTATAGCTTACACAAAAGAAATGCTGACAGTTCAGAACTATGTTTCTTGCTTATGTACAATATAAAAAACAGAGACATAACAAAGCTGTCTCTCTCTCTGTGTCAGCTTGCTTAGACAAAGATAACTGCTGACAGGCCTATTACATGGCATATCTGAGTGTAAAACATATTACATATAATTTATAAGTATACAGTAATCACTGATGATCCCTCTGAGTCATCTTATCAGTGATTAGATAGATTATATATGGAATATATGTAAAAGACAAACATAATCTAGATAAATGTATTATAGTGAGGTATAATAAATCATGCATGACAATATTAGCATATCTTAGCAGCAAAGCACATTCCTAGCACTCATATCTATATATAAGTGCAAAATAGCAGTATCACAGTACAATAGAGCAGGAATACAGTGTGAGGTGTATGTGGGACAATAGGGGGCATAACCCAGGTGCAACAGCTCCACGTCCCTCTCCTGGTCCATCATTGTGTTCTGTGCATTTCTGTCATGCAGCATTCTCGGTCATGAACTTGCAGGTGGGTGGTACATTGCCTTATATGGTGGGGTCACGGGGCGTTCCCGCATATGTCTCCTCTGACCGTCATGTCTACGTGTTACACTGCATGGTCCCTGCCGCCTCACCCCCGGTGCATATCGATCTCCGTGCATGCCATGTACCTCCTGCCCGCTCCACGCCATGTATGTGCGCATCACGCCAACACTGGTTTTTGGTGTATTTCCTGCTCCTTCGTGCATAAGGCCCAATATTGGTAGGGACAAAATGGGCAGACTAGGTGTGCCAAGCTGTCCTTATCTGCCAACAAATTCTGTGTCTGTATGAAAGGAGGGCTAGGCAATTCTGCCTACTTTCAGTTTTTTCCCGGGAATAAGGTTATTTGTTGGTGGCATTTTTAGTGAACTAGTAGTTTCCATTTACAACCTAAGAGCAGGATATAGACCTGAGTGCAGCAAGACTTGTGGTATTTAAAAAAAAAAATGTATCCTCTTTATTAGCTTACTATATTTAGATTTTTATGATGTGGCAATATAGCCTAGCCTAGAGGTTAGAGTAACGAGCTGTGAATGAGCTTGATAAATCCAGCTCACCTGGGTTTGATTCCCACACCCTCCACTTGCCTACTGTGTGACTGAGCAAGTCCCTTGACCTCCTCAGTGCTCCCAAGTCACCTCTGAAAATAGGTACTTGTACCAAGTGGGCCTTACCCAGTTACAGTACCAAAAAAAATTAAAACATACTTTTATCGTCTTGCTGGCTGGCCCTTTATTGCATTGCTGCTTTAAAATTAGTTTAAAATGAGTTACAAAACTGAAATTGCAAAACATGATGATTAGGATACTGTAAATATTGAGGCCTCTATGGGGTGTCTTTTATGGTAGAAGAGGCTCCAATCATGAGGTTTTGGTGAGAGGAGCGCAAAGCATAGTAGAGGGGTTCTGACTGGTGCCCGAAGCTCAAGAGAGGAGTCTGATTGTCTTGTACCGTAAGACACACCACAGGGGCTCTATTAACTCATTATAAGCCACTTAAGCAAACAAAAAAGTATGGGAAGTGGTGCACCTGACCAAAGGATTTTTGTATCCTGTCTAAAACATGGGGCGGTGGGAGAGAATTCAAAAGTTATGAAATAAGAGGAAAAGGTTTTGGTGAGCTGGTGTGGAATAGGTCTTTAATGATCCAGCATGCAATAATACATGACAGAGTGGTGGTGGGCCTTATGCAGAGATAACTGACTAAGAGGCTGCCTAGGGGAGTTGTAAGACACAACACTGAAGACAGAGGGCCTTAACATCCCCTGGAAGAGTAGTTATCTCAGCACATGGCCACCCTGTCACGTCTTATTGGGGAGGGGCCTTAGACAAGTAGCATGTACGGTAACCTTCTCGGAGGGACTACCTGTCTATGGCATGGGTGAGGCTAGGGTGCTCCACACCATGGGATTCAATCAATGGCTGAAAAACTGGTGCAGAGCTCAGGGATTTGGCTTCATTGGGGACTGGGGGTCCACCTGGAATGATGCAAGCCTATACTGGCATGATGGTCTGCATCTGTCCAGGAGGGGAACCAGGATCCTAGGTGATAGGTTTAAATGCTTCATTAGCAAGCATTTAAACTAGCCAAATAGGAGGCACTGGAAAGGAGCAGGGAAATCTAGCCCCCTTCCCAAAAAATCGGGTAGTAAGTAAGGTAAAATACCAAGATAAAGATGTCGATAGGGAGAAGCTAGGGTTAAAGAGAGAAATGACAAAGGCAATAAGGACAGGAATGGGGCACAAAGGGTAAGGCCATCAAGAAATGGAGGGTAATGAGTACCAATGCCCGTAGTCTGGGCAACAAACTCCCTGAACTGGTGGCCTTGATGGATGAGGGATGCCTGGATATTGTAGCAGTCACAGAAACATGGTACACAGAGAATCATGACTGAGATGTTAACATACCAGGGTACACAACCAACAGGAGAGGCAGGGAGGGTAGAAGAGGGGGAGGAGTAGCTCTCATGTAAGGGAAGGGATAAAAGCAATGGAACAAAAGAGTAAACAGGGAGGAGAGGAGGCACTGTGGGTCACCTTAGAGACTGGAAATGGCACCACAATCCGCACAGGAGTTGTATACAGACCCCCATGTCAGGGGGAGGGAATGGACAAGGATAGGATAGAAGGCATCCTTAGGATGGCAGAGAAAGGGGAGATACTGTTCATGGGGGACCTGAATATGCCAGATGTTAACTGGAGCACCTTTGCTGCAGCTACATCCAAGAGCAGGGCCATTCTCGATGCCCTACAGGTGGCATGCCTCAGACAACTAGTTTTGGAACCCACTCATGAGGGAGCAATCTTAGACCTCGTACTCTCAAATGGGGACAGTGAGAAGTGGGTAGCTATCTGGGAACAAGTGACCACCAAACAGTGTGGTTCATGATAAACTCAGCTACAGAGTCAAGCCATACAAAAGTGAGGGTACTGGACTTCAAGAGGGCTGAATTTGGCAAGACCTCACAGAACTGATTCCCCGGCTAGCGGCAGATCACGGTGGCGATGGAAGTTGGCTTCCATGGAAATTATTATGATGTCATAAGGAGGTGATTGTGACATTGAATGCAGACAAGCAGCTGGATCAGGTGACGTCCAAAGGACAAGGATCCTGTTTCTGTATGGATTTTCTTAGCAGCAGGGAATATGTGGTAGTATTGTCATATAGGTGTCTGATGGCTCCATATAGGGCCAAGAGGAGTCCCCTCTCTGTCTGCTGAAGGGTAATGGCTTGCACCGTTTCTATAAGGTCAGTGATGTGAGATGGTGTTTCCCCGACCCTCCAAGGCCTGCCACACGTGCCCTCAGTTGGAGGTAGCGGAAGACGTCTGAGTTTAAGTGGCAACTTCACTTCAGGAGGACTCCTCTGCCCAGGAGCTTCCCACGCATCCAGCCGGCCATCTGTGGAAGGTAAATTGACTCTCCTAACTGAGACTCGAGCACCGCCTCTGCTGGCCATCTTTGTTTTAAATTTTGGCGCCTTTTCTCTCGCAAGTGGCTGCCCGTTTTAGAAGAGTCACAATTAGAATACCGTACCAGCGCTCTGAGGGAATTGCATTTCTACTCTCCCACTAACCCGAAGCGCCAGTTTTAAATTTAGGAGAAGGGTCTGGAGTAGCAATAGCCTGCAGCTGGTGGATGGATGCTGCTTCCCGCAGATGCTTCTCGACTGCTCCCCACCCGCCTCCACCACGCCCACCCTTGTCCAGCTCTAGCTATATATGGCAGAAAGACTCTAACCACGCCCATAACATGCCCTAGTGGCAAAATCTCCTCACTTCACCATTTGCAGGTTATCTTTGTTGGTAGCTAGAGGGCGTCTTGAAATAGTTTCTGTCTCTCTGGCTGAAAACTCCAATTTTCCCTGCAAACTCTTTCACTAACTCTGCTACTCTCCTTAACACTGTCCCCTAAACCCCACCCCAAAATGACCCTCTTAAATAATTTAAACATGGCTAAAAGACCCAGCACTACTCTTCTACTGGTTATTATTATTTTCTCCTGCCTTATTTGGCTACCTATATTTTACTCCCCTCCAGCCATGAACCATCAATTCACCCACCTGGATGACTTGTCGCTCTGTGCTTTGTGCATGCCAGCATGCTGGCTCTGTTACTCCTCCCCTCTGCTCATCCCTCATAATTTCATCTACCATCTATCCTACACTCTACGGAAATCCACGTTGCACCCATACTGCCTCCACCTTTCATCCACCGTAAGTTATGGTACCTGGCACTCTTGGCCTTAATATTAGCTGGGGATATAGAGCTAAACCCAGGACCTCAAAGTAATTTATCTTGCCTTGATGCAACCTGGAGCAATTCAAAGGGCCTCTGCATTGTACACATGAACATTAGGAGCCTTCTCTGCAATAAAACAGAACTTGAGGCATGGGTTGCTCTTTATCATCCGGATATACTCTGCCTATCCGAAACCTGGTTAAAACCCTCCACCACTGATACCCTCTGTAGTCTACCCAACTACAATATCCTTAGACTGGATAGGCCATCAGCTAAGCGTGGAGGTGGCGTAGCTATTTTTTACAAACCACATTTGGTGCTATCCCTCAATGTGTTGACAACACTACTAACTTGCGAAGCAATCCATGCAACCTTACAACTAGGCTCAAAGAAACTACACATCGCCTGTGCCTATAACCCTCCTGCTGGTGGTTGCAGAGGTCTCGATTTAACCCCTCCCAAGTTAACAGCACCATCGGCCGTAATGAAGTCCTTATTCTGGGGATTTCAACCTAAACTGGACTAGTAAATCTAACCTATCCTCACATACAATGATACAAGGTAACAACCTTCACCAGCTTATCACAGACCCTACAAGGGTCATGACTCCCCCTCGGACAAGCACCCTTATTGACTGGGTCCTTACAAATCACCCTGATGGCATAGTATGTGCAGGCACCCTTGCAGATGCCATAAGTGATCATTCCACTATTTTCTGCATCTGGCACGCTACAATAAACCATCACCGCCTCCTAAACTAATTACTTTCCGCAACATGGCCCATTTCAACCTCACCCAGTTTACTCATGATCTCTTCTTGATTGACTGGACCCCCATCTACTCCTCTACAAATGTCCAGGTGGCACTTGACTACTTCCTGGCTCACTTTAGCCTGCTTCAAGACACCTATGCCCCCCGTGTCACTCGTCGGATTCGAGGAACACAGACTAAATGACTAACAAAAGATCTGCTTAGACAACTAAGAGCCAGAGACAAACTATGGCGACGTTTCAAAACAGGGTTACCAAATGACTACTACCAGTATTGATCTCAGAGAAACATATGTAAAAGAAATATTCACCTAGCAAAGAGCATTTTCTGCAGAGACCTGCTAACAAAGGCTGCTGGCAACGCTAAAAAGTTCTGGTCTACCATAAAAACACTCCTTGATGCTAATTCCAGGGCCCATACCAGTGGCATGCTTCTAAATGGTATTCACTGCAATAACCCGGAGACCATAGCTAACTCCTTCAATCAGTATTTTTCGGATCTCACTAGCTACCTGACATCTTTCCAGACAATAAGTACCGCCTCACCCCCAACTGAACCTCTAATTAAGCACCCCCTATTTAGGTTCCGGAGTATTACCAGGGCAGAAGTACTAAAACTACTGCTTTCCGCTCCTGAAAATACCAGCTTAGGGTCTGACGGTCTAGAACCTAGGCTTCTGAAAGCAGCTGCCCCGCTCATTGCCTCTCCCCTAACCAAAATTTTCAACCTTTCCCTATGTCATGGCTCAGTTCCTGACATCTGGAAAACAGCCAAAGTCACCCCAATTCCCAAAAATGGTGACCCCAAGGAAATCAAGAACTACCGCCCCATTGCTATTCTCTCAATGCTCAGTAAATTTCTGGAAAAGCTAGTGGCCACCCAATCAACTGAATATCTTCAGAAATATAACCTTCTATCTGGCTCACAGCATGGTTTCCGCAAAGGCCACAGCACCTCTACCGCCCTTCTGAAACTCACAAATGACATCTATACCTCCATGGTCTCAGGCCTCCTGACTGGTGCCATTTTCATTGATCTAACAAAGGCATTTGACCTGGTAAACCATACCCTTCTTCTTGATAAACTTTGCTCCCTAGGCTTCTCCCCTGACATAGTAGCCTGGTTCAAGAGCTACTTATCTGACAGGAAACAGGCTGTAGTTTTTAACTCAGCCATATCAGATCTCTTCCCTATACATGTTGGAGTACCCCAAGGCTCCATACTTGGCCCCTTGCTTTTCTCAATTTTCATTAATGACTTACCACTCCTAGCACCAAACTGCTCGTCTCTGCTTTACGCTGATGACCTAGTTATTTACCACAGTGCTAGAAATACCAACGACATAACCCTCTCTCTCTTGCTTCGGACTTTGCAGACATCCAATCCTGGCTAACTAAGAACAAACTTGTTCTCAACACTCCCAAGACACACTCCATGCTCTTTGGCTCGCCTGCCAGGCTTAAAATAAACCACCTTGCCCTAGATATCTGAACTGCTGATGGCTCCCCTCTGGTCAACACCAGATCCTTCAAATATCTGGGAGTCACATTGGATGAATCTCTTGACTTTGACCTGCACATAACAACTGTCTGCAAGTCTGTGAATGCCAATCTAGGTAGTGCCTACAGAACTAGCTATGCCCTCACCCCCTCGGCCAGACTAGCAGTGGCGCAAGATTTTCTGCTCCCAGCTCTGGCCTATGGCTCAGTCATCTTCCAAACTGCCTCAAAATCCTCCCTCCATAAATGGGACACCACTTATAAAAACATCTGCCACTACACCCCTGCATCCCCACGTTACAAACACCACTGCCAGCTCTATGCTGACCTTAAATGGCCTGGTCCCTCTACCCACTGACTTCAGTCTCTTGGCACTCAAATTGACTGCATCACCAGATCAGGTCTCCCCCTATCCCTTGCCTCTCTGCTACATGCACAACCTCTCTCCTATGGACTACGATCTACTGATGAAGCTCCTCTTCACATCCCTAGATGTAGAACAAATATGGGTGCACAAGCTTTCTCTCACATGGCCCCAAAATACTGGAACTCCCTACCCTACTCAATCCGTCAAGCAACCTCCCATGCCAGTTTCAAACAACTGCACCGTGAACATCTGCGGGTAACCAGCCCCTGTACCTGCTTAAATCCACCTTAGATCAGTCACCAAGTAAATCCACTCCTCTAACACCTTCTTCCCACCTATCCTACACCCCCCCCCTTTTCACTTGTCCTCTTTCTCTTTCTGGTTTCAAACCCTTTAAGGCTCTAACCCTTTTCTCCAGGCTTCCCACCACTCTTCCTGCTTCTCCTTGTGCTCTTTCCCCAATCATAACCGGGCACTTAAACTGTTTTACTGTTCTGATTGCCTTTACTGTTTTGTTTTATGTACACCATCACTTTTGCACTGCCTGTATTTCTTAAAGTGTTTGAAATGCATTACCTGTACATATCAAAGTGTTTGAAATGCATTACCTGTACATATAGTATTGTTGCTGTATTACCTGTAAACTTGTGTACTCTGTTTGTTGCCCTACTACCGCATGTGCTGCGTCACATGCACACCTATGTATGTATTATTATTTTTCTAACTGTTCTTTCCCGGGTCGTGCCTGAAAATAGGCATTTTTCATGCCTAGTGTACCCACCTGGTTATCAAAAGCAAATAAATAAATAAATAAATAAGATGGGATAGTGCCTTAGAAAAGCACTAGCAAACAGGCTAGAAGGAGGGGTGGAGCAACAATGGGGAAACATAAAAACTGCCATCACAGAGGCAACAAGCTTTTGTGTGAAGCAAATAAACAAATCAAAATGAAAGAAAAAGCCACTATGGTTCTCAAAAGAGATGGCGGGGAATGTTAGGGAGAAAAAGATAGCATTTAGGAAGTATAAGGAACACAGAAGGAGTAGGACAGAGAACTGTACCAGTTAAGGCAGAAGGAAGCAGGGAGAGAAGTCAGAATAGCATACACCCAAACTGAGCAAAAGATAGCCAACTCAGTTAAGAAGGGGGATAAGACCTTTTATAGGTACATCAGGGAGCGTAGAAAGACAAAGGGAGGGATAGTGAGGCTGAATAGAATGGACGGTGGGTGGGCAGAGAGGGACAGTGAAAAAGCAGGAATACTGAACAAATATTTCTGCTCAGTATTCACAAAAGAGGAGGAGGCGGTGGTGCCTAATCCAATTAACAGAAGCACTCTGGATAGGGGGGTTGATCCCAGTCCTTTCACAGAAGAAAGAGTTCTGAAAGAACTCCTAAAACTGAAAGTGGACAAAGCAATGGGGCCTGATGGAATTCACCCCAGAATTCTAAAAGAATTAAGAGGAGAACTAGTGACACTACTGACTACCCTTTTTAACAAATCATGGGAAGATGGTGTGGTAAGGAACAGTATGCCTCTTTGCAGATGACACAAAGATCTGCAACAGGGTTGATACACGAGGCGTGAAAAGGATGAGAAGGGACTTGGCAAAGTTGGAGAAATGGTCAGAAGTATGGCAGCTTGGATTCAATGCAAAGAATTACAATATAATGCACCTGGGAAACAAAAACCCAGAGGAAGATTACACAATGGTGGGGAGATATTAACATCAACAAAAATGGAAAGGGACCAGGGGGTAATCATATCAGATGACCTTAAGGTTAGCAAGCGATGTGAGAAGGCAATAGGGAGGGCTGGGGGGATACTGGGATGTATAGGGAGAGGCATCACCAGCAGAAAACAGGAAGTTGTTATCCCTCTGTACAGACAGTTGGTGAGACCCCATCTGGAGTACTGTGTCCAGTTCTGGAGACCCCCTCTCCGCAAGGACATAAACAGGATAGAGGCAGTCCAGAGAAGGGCAACTAAAATGGTGCAGGGTCTGCAAGAGAAGCCATATGAGGAGAGACTAAAGGAGCTTAATATATACCCTTGAGGAAAGGAGGGAGAGGGGGGACATGATGGAAACTTTTAAGTACCTCAGTGGAATCAAAAAAGTCCAAGAGGGTAGCATCTTTCAGAAAAAGAGATGTGCAAGAACAAGTGGACACAATTTGAAGATAGAGAAGGGACGGCTCAGGGGCAATGTGAGGAAGTGTTTTTTTCACAGAGAGGGTGGTGGACACGTGGAACAGCTTTCCTGAGGAGGTTGTGGGGTGTAAAACTGTGGGAGAATTCATGAATGCATGGGACAGACATAAGGCAATTCTTGTGGGGGGTAGAGAGAAATAGGCTGTTGGTTAACAAGGATCTGCAGCTTATCCTGTAGGTAAGGAAATGGGCAGACTAGATGGGCCAAGCGGTCCTTATCTGCCATCAAAGTCTTATGTTTCTATGTTTCTATTACAAAATGGTTGATAGGTAGGGTTTTTAGAGCAGCATGAGGGGGGTTTGCACTGGATCGTGTTTTGTTTTGTGCTACTGCATCACACACACAGCAGAGACACCCCTAAAATAATTAGTAACATGATAAGAAATGTGATTGAATCTTGGTGAATAAACAGCAGTAGACAAGATTTCTTCACCTTGGTTTGCTGACAGGTTTGCGTGGGGGAACATAACATCTACATGATATCCAGTGGCACCCACTTCCTCACCCTATCATTTTTCTCTTGCGTCTAGTTTCACCAACCACCCCTAGTTCCTGAACAGAGCCACAGCCTGCCACCATCAAAAGTAAGAAATGAAGCAAATGTAAAGAAACCCCTACAATAATGCTCTCTTCCCTACCCTCTCCACACTCTAGTCAACCACCTGTACCCCACCCCCTTCCCTCCCATGTTCCCTTTGTCTGCAACTTACTCAAACTCAGTAAATGCTGAGTATATTAGAAAAAAGTCCTGAATGCAGTGTGCAGCTGATCCAGTCCTGACAGTCTCACCATTTCCTAGCCTGAATGCTGGCAATGTCTCCTGGGAAGGCAGAGAATCAGGCCCGGCAGGCATGGAAACTAGTAAGAGAGGCTAGTGGCATGCTGCTTTCAGGACATTTTTCCAATAGTTCACAACTTGTGAGCAAGTTGCTGACTGAGGGGAAATGAGTGGGAGAAGTGGTGGGGCTGAAAGGAGTGGGAGACTGGGGAGTTGTTATTTTTTGTTTTACACTAGCCCAAACAGGAAAGTCTGTGGAACTGCACAGGCCCAGGGCAGTAAATTAACATTAAGACTGACCCTGTTAACTAGTCGCAATAAGTTAACAGGTGCACTCTAGGAAGAGGGGTTGTGGAAAGATGATACAGTAAGAGCACCAGACTTGGGTACCATGATGTTCAGGCAGGTATTTGATCATTCCCTTTTGATGCACTAGTGTGGTTTAAAAGTATTTACAGTTTAAGAATATTTGGTTTAAAATTGCAAAATAATAACACATTTTGAGGGACTTGTGTAACCAGGTGATAAAACCATTATCTGCTTATTAAATGAATGTGCCACTATGTAAAACCGTCTTTTTTACTATCCAAAACAAATGAGATTTATTTTCTTAGGTATGTAGGATTATAGGATACCCTTCATATTATGAGGGTGGTGCTAGTTAATGGACAGATGGTCAGCTGAGCCACCACTGGGATGCCCTGCTGTGCCCACATAGCAATAGACTTGAGGAGGCTATCAGGTAGGTGGCAGAGCAGACTGGATGTACTTTGGTCTTTTTCTGTCTCTGACCATTTTCTGTTTTCTGTGTTCTTTCAGCTAACTTAATTTCATATAAAAGTTTTGAGGCTGAGTGGTCTTAGATAGGTGGCAGGCTCAGCAGCTTTCACTGAGGTGCTGCCTGCCTACGACAGGGCAGAGGAGAGAGTTCTCTGCACCAGGACCTTCAACTCATGGCTGAAGGAATGGTGCAAAGAGGAGGTGTGCATTGTTGCTTTCTTTTCTTTTTAACTTCATACCCTCTTGTTTCCCTTTCCTGGATTGCACCTAGAAAGGAGCTTTGGCTTAATGTGTCTTTCCCAGCTAACAGTAGTTTAAAAATAAATACCATGCCATGCTCAAATATATAGTTTTTAGAAAATGCATTAAAAGCCACGTAACACATGGATTTGCATTATATGCTTATTCTTACTAAGGAAAAATGTGCTACACAAACTAATAAGTACCTTTTAGTGTAGTGTGTCTTCCATCTGACCTGTTGGCATGTGTTACACACTGACTTAAAACAGCTGCAGATGGTGCCTGATCCAGAATTGTTTGGTCCCCGTAGCTCTGTAAGTATAATTCCAACACTGGCTATGTCCAAGCTTTGACAATTGGTCATGGGGGTAATATTACCTATGTCCAAACTTATACAATAGAAAATTGCATCTCTAGACACAGGGTTTGAAAATCCCCTTACATCTTTTTATGCCATTAAAATTCTATGGGCTCAGTTTTCAAAAGCTTCCTAGTCTGATGCAAGCTGTAGCAGACAGCAGCTTGTGCTGGAGCCCTGTGCACCAGGGTCTGTGCACTGTCCCTCTCTCTTCAGTTTTGTTTTCTGTCTGGCACTCAGTCTGAAACTACTTTGACTCAATAATGCAGGAACTAACTCAGAGTGACTAGTGCTCTCTGTCTCACCAATTTATAGGCAGGGGAAGGGCAGGTAGCACCTATGCTAATTAGCCTCATTAGCATCTAACACAAACACAGAGGCCTGTCTCTCAAATGATTCTGCATTCTGGCTGCAAACATGCTGTGAATCTGGAACACTGCAGACTCCGGTTCTTTCTCAGGAACTCTATTAACTTCTCTGTGACCAGCCTTGAACAGGAGGAGGGGTGAATGGCTGGCTACATTTAGATTTATTTTAAAAATAATATAAAACAAGCATCAGCTGGAATCAACAAGTTCTGGCAGAGCCACTATGGCTGCAAATGTATTAACCTGCTACGGGTGTTTCATGGGCTTAAACATAAACAAGAAATGCATTACTTAAGACCTATGATATCGTTACACATATGACTTGGAAACAAGCTGGGCAGCCTGGGAGTGGGTCACAAGGTGGTAAAGTGGGTTAGGAACTGTCCCCAATCTCGCCAGGTACGTCGGATCGAGTGTGCTGAGCTGCGGAGCAGCGGTGAGGGATTTTGTTGTTTAATTTGAATCTTGGTGCCATTTTATTGTCGGCGTATGTCTGGAGATAGTCTCCTGCTGTGGCATTTTTTAGTAAGCTTTCAGTGTTACTGGTGCCTAAAGAATGGTGCCTTAAGAATCTACTTGTCTTTAAAGGGGCTTTAAGTAGCTAAATGTTTAATTTTCCTCTGTGCATGTCTGCAGTGTAATTTATTTCTATATTGGGAATGTATTCCACGTAGGGCTCCCCCAGATCTCTGTCTAACAGTGCTGGCTCTTTTGATGTAAAAGACTTAAGGTTTAGCAGCCCACAGTTTGAATTTAACAAAAAAAAAAAGGTTTAGCAGCCCAAAACGAACGTTTACTTGGCTCACTAATTTGACTCCGAATTCAGGAGTTCACTCGTTTCTTTAACCCCTCCCCCTGTTCTCCCACCCTGACTATTTAATCCCTTACCTTTCCATACTTTCTCCACAGAATTTCCCGGGAGGTCGAGAGGGCCAGTGGCTGTGGGTGCCTCCCCGAATCTTGCCAGGTGCGTCCGGATGCGAGTCGCTGAGCTGCGGAGCAGCAGTGAAGGACTTTGTTGTTTGGCCCCGCCGGCCCCGCCACCACCCTTGGTGAGCATTCCCTTTTATAGGCGGCGTGAACCAATCAGCCTAGATCTCCATTAGCAGCTTATACACTCCAGCCACTAGAGGCTGCTCTATTGCATGTTACCTTGTGTCACTGTTCTCCCTTAAGCTTTACATATTTAGTGTTATGATGCTTCCTATAATTCTGCTACTTTGCCATTTGTTTCCCTCTGCTCAGTCCCCCTCCCTGTTGTACTTCAACTCACCCCCCCTCCCTCCTCTGCAATTGGCTTCAACCTGGACTCGTGGCAGCTTGTGAACATATGGTTAGCTTCTCTTTCCTCCCAGAACCCTGGGAAGGGGGCTGGGCATACAGCCTACACTCCTGTCGCACTCTACGAATGCCTGCCTAGGCGTACAACTCTGGCTACGCCCTTTGACACTTGGCAGCCCCAGCTACTGCAACATATGACACTGTCGTCCACTCCAGAGTTTCATCACGTCCTCCAGGCCTACCTCAAGGCTCAGGCCCTCCCCATTCCTACCTTGTCCCCTACTGTGTGACTTACTCAACTCTCCCACTATAACAAGAGGAAGCGCTCCTGGAACCCCACCATAAGGTTCCTTCTCCTCCTCCTCCTCATGTCAGGTAATGTCCATCCTAATCCTGGACCACCAATAGTCATGATGCCTCCCCAACCTACCCCTGGTGCACTGCGCATTGTCTCCCTCCATATTTGTAGCATTTTAAAAAAAAGTGGGATTCCTTCCAGGGCTGGGTACTACAGCATCATCCTGATGTCATAGCTGTGTGTGAAACCTGGCTCACCCCTCGGATCCCTGATTCCTCGGTGTCCCTGCCCGGGTTCACCCTCTACCTTGCTGACCGACAGGGTAAGTGTGGGGGTGGTTGTGCCCTTTACACTAAGGTCATATTACAGGGTCACCTACTCCCCTCCCCTCAACTGGGAACAGGCCCACAGGCCCTCACTGTCAAACTGTCCTTGGGACGAGCCCCAAACCCTTTACATATCACAATGGTATACATTCCCCCTAGGGATCAAAAAACAGCCTTGCGTGCTATATTGTCATATCTGGACACACTACCATCTCATTCGGAATTGATTGTGCTCAGAGATTTTAATATCACTTGGCTAGGTAAGGATGCCACCCTCTCATCGATATCGCCACAGCACAAGACCTAACTCAATTGGTCACTTCCCCTACTTTTTTGACCTACGCGCTGGATCTTCCTTCCTGCTAGACCTTGTCTTCTCCAATCGCCCACACAAGATCATTAGTGTCTCCATCCTACCAAATGCCCTTAGTGACCACTCACTAGTTCTCTGCTCCTGGTCCTGTAAAACTCCTAGATCTCCTCCCAAATTAATTGAGCAACGTAAACTTGGCCCTGGTAAACTGGCACAATTAAAAGCTCACCTCAGGGCTCAGACTGGTCCTTCATTACAAAATCCGTAAACCCTAATAGTGCCTTGGACCTATTCACCCTGTCCTTCAATAATGTATGCGACCTCTTTGCACCATTCACTAAAAGAATGGTTAAAGGCAATCGTGTACCTTGGTTCATTGAACGCCTCAAGACCTTAATGCGAACCAGAGACTCATTGTGGCAGCTCTCCAATGAGTCCGGCCTCCCTCATGATAGGCATATGTATAGAATGGCTTGGAACAAGTGCACTTGGGCCATTCGCAAAGCCAAAGCAGAATACTATAAATCCTCCTTAACCTCGTCTTGGGGCTGCGGCCGCAAGTTCTGGAACAACATTAAGGAAATATGTGGTAAGGACTCTAATCCAGTTCCCACTCAAGTCATGGTTAATGGGTCCTTGACCACAGACCCCACTCATATCGCCGCAGTTTTCAACAATGCCTTCTCCAACCTTAGCCATGTTCTCCCCCCAAATTTCTATGATCTTCCAGCTCCTAATGCACCTTCTCCCCCCCACCGGTGCTCCCCCCTTTTATCTGCGCCATATAGCTCGTAAGTCAGCAGAACCATACCTTAATACTGCCCTTAGCCACGCCTCCTCCAGCTCCGACTCCCTTGATTTGAGAATTCTTTGGCTCTCCCTTAAGGAAGTCCTTATTCCCCTCACCCACATTTTAAACCTCTCCCTCTGTCTAGGTAAATTCCCTGTCAAGTGGAAATCTGTATCTATCACCCATATTTAAAGGTGGGGACCGCTCCTCTGCTAACAATTACCACCCTATCTCCATACTTCCTCCCCTCTCCAAGGCCTTAGAGAGGATTGTTTCTGATCAGCTCACTGAGCACCTCAATAAATATAACCTTCTCTGCAAACAACAACATGGTTTCCGCAAAGGGCACAGCACGACTACTGCCCTGCTTGAACTTACCTCACACATCCATACTGCACTTGATAAAGGCCACATCACGGGTGCGATCTTCATAGACCTCACAAAGGCTTTTGACACCGTCCACCATTCTCTTCTCTCAACCTCCTTGATCAACCTGGGTCTCTCTCAGGAAGCCGTGAGATGGTTCTCTGACTACCTCTCGAACTGGACTCTACAGGTCAAAATTGGTAATGCCCTATCCATCAAATCTCCTGTCCTCTCGGGTGTCCCACAAGGGTCCATTTTGGGACCTCTTTTATTCAGCCTCTTCCTAAATTCCCTCCCCGAATCCTGCCCCTCCAACCTATTACTATATGCGGATAATGCTGTCATCTTCTCCTCCAGCACAGACCCCCTTCAACTTCACTAGTCCCTCCAGTCCTCCTTCAACTCTGCCAAAAGCTGGTTCTCCTCACAACGCCTTATTATTAACTATAAAAAAAACAAAGTTATGCTATTCACACATCTACAGAATACCAGGATGGGGCTTTTCCCTCAAATACTAACGGCAACCCAGACTCCCTTGGAACTAGTGGATTCCTTTAAATATTTGGGCATCACCTTGGACACAGGCCTTACCTATCACGAGCATATTCACCAACTATCTAAGGCCCTAAATATTAGGCTTGGGCTTCTGCATCACTTCAAACATTGCCTTACCCCTGATGCCCTTACGCTTGCAGTCTCCTCCTCCGTACTCTCTCTGCTCGACTATGGCTTACTGATTTTTGGAGGGGCAAGCACCTCAGCCCTTGGTAGACTTCGACTTGTCCTAAACAAGGCCTGTCATCTTGTTTTGGGGTGTGATAGACTCACCCATACCTGTTCACTATATAAGGACACTAACTGGCTTAACCTTGACAACAGAATCAGATTCCACACCTGCATTCTGGCAAAAAAAATCACCTTAGGCCTCTGCCACTCGGTCCTCGCCCCTTTAATCCCCCCGGACTCCAAAGTTAAACACACCCGTAGCTGAGACGCCCATCTCTTCTCTATTCCTTCTTGTTGTACAGCTCAATTCCAAAGATCCTTCAGCTATAGGGCCCCCTTGTGGATGAACAACCTACCCTCCTCCTTGGTTTATGAACAAAGAATTGGACAATATAAAACTCACCTTAGGGCCCACCTCCTGTCCACAAGTGACTGCGATTGTAACTGAACCTGGCCCTTCCCTTCCCTTTACCACTGACAACAGCCTCTGTCTAGCCTCCTACTCATAATTCTTAATCCTAGTCTCCCTGGGATTGTTATGCATCCTGTTTTTAACTGTCTTAAACTGCTCTAGTACCTGAATGTTAGCCTGACTGTTCCTTGTAACAATCTGAACTTTTACTCTGTAACAGTCATTGTAATGCTTGTCTGTACCTAATCTATGTGACATGGAACCTTTGTAAAGGAGTCTTTGACTCAAAGGTATTCTTTCCGAAACCTGAAATAAATAAAATGATAAATATTCATTACATTGCTTTGCTATCTGCACTGGATTTTTTACTGTTTCCCCTCTGCTGGCAGGCTGTTTCAGGTGTCCAACACCCTATCTGTAAAGAAGTATTTCCTTGTATCCCCTCTAAGTTTCCCCCCTTCTAGCTACATATCATGCCCCCTTGTCCTTAAACATCTCCTTCTCAGAAGAATTGAACCTTCCTGTACCTTATTGATACCTTTGAGGTATTTGAATGCTTCTGTCATGTCTCCCCTTTCCCTCCTTTCCTCTAGAGAGTACATATTTTACTCCCTGAGTCTTTCCACATAGGCAACAGTGCCATCATTTCTCATCTTGAGCACAAGTTTAAAATTCCTGGTTACACCCCTGCTTACATGCATGATGTATCTTACAGCTCAGATCTTAAGAGCTGGTGCCAAGTGAATTACCCCATACAGGTAAAGGGATACAGCTTCATCCCAAGAGATGCAAACTGGACATTGACTTTATCAATCATTAAAAATAACACAAGTTTACTTTCAAGTAAGATCAACCAACATAGTTATCAAATGATGAACTGACACCCCTGGATGAGTGGGGGAAGGGATACCAGCAAAACAAGTCTCTCGGTTTGCAAATGGTTGTAAATTATTATGAAGCACTGCAACTTAAAGAATGAAAATGCCCACAAAGCACTACAGAGGTTTCAGCTTGCCAAAACAATTTGGCAGTACTGAGGATAGCTCAATTAAAGGACAACTACATGATAAGTGTGTGTGTGTGTGTGTATGTGTAAGCATATCACTGTGTGAGCTGCCATTCAGATCTCTGTTATTGCATCTTGTCCCAGAGAGTCTTCCCAGAGTGCCCTTTGCTCTAATGTTTAATAACCCCTGCTGGAGGCAAGTGTCTTGTTACAGTCATTTTGTTTCAAATTAGCCACAGTACAGAGAACAGAGGAGCCAGAGGAGTCACTGCTAGTATGAGGGTAAGTGTAATTAATAACTTCCTAAATATTGGTACTTTATCCAGCTGCGTTCTGCTGTGTGTGTGTGTGTGTTGAATAGAAGAGAGCGCTTGTAGACAAACCTAATCATTTTGCAGCTGTTTTCTGTGTGTGTGTGGACTTTTGATTCAATTGCTTGTGTCTTATGTAGAAGACAGTGCTTGTAGACAAATCTAATCATTTTGCAGCTGTGGTCATCCATTGGTTAAGTAGGCTTTGTGATTGTCTATGTTTATCTGATCTCCTCCAGGAGCCCTCTGCATGATTTCTTCAGGCTTTATTGTTAATACCAGCTAATATCAACGTTAAAATATTTAAAGAGAGACTTGCTAATGGCATAATCTTTTCATCAGTGTTAGTGCTACACATACCGTAGCTGGGCTTCAGGAAGGGTGAACAGGGTCAGGACTCCTTAGCAACCGAGATGCATATGCAGCAAATAGGTCCAGGTTTACTGACTTACCCTACAACTGTTAAGCATCATAGTCTGCATAATACACAAGGCTTACAGTGATGAATCTTCATATGGTTTGACTGGTTTGGGGTCTACTGTTCATAATACAGGGATGAATAGCTAGGGAAGACATTTTTCAAAGACTGCCAGATGTGGTACAGTGGCAGATGTTTTGCAAAGGTATAACAGAAATTATGTCTATCAGGTATTGTTGCCCAGGAATTGGATCACATTTTCATAGGGACAGATTACATTTAGGGTACCTGAGGGAGGCAGTATAATGCAGTGGTTTAAGGCTCTGAGCTACAAATGTGGAGACCTGGGTTTGAATCCCACAGCCCCCAATTGCATACTGTGTGACCCTGAGCAAGTCATTTAACTTCCCTGTGATCCCAGGTCGCACCTGTAAACAAACTTTCAGCTTAGTGTGTCTCTCCTGGTTAAACAATTGGAAAAAAAATTATCCCTTTGTGAATCACTGCTGCTTTCTGCACTGAAATCACTGTTAGACATGTAGCTGACTGAAATCGTAGTGATTCTAGAATTTATCCTGAACCTGTATTTATTAATTAAATGTATATATATATATATATATATAGAGAGAGAGAGAGAGAGAGGTGCCTGGTTATGGATTATCCCAATATTCAATGTCAGCATTTTAGTGGAAACTTTGCACTCTGATTTTTTTATTCTGAATTTTTTGCAGTATGTTGGCTGTATTTATATTAATTCTGTTGGCATTCCTGGTAATGTACAGGGGCAGGACACTGAGTTGTGATTGGGTTTGAGTAAGGAACACAAATATGCATTACATTACCTTTCTATCTCCACTGGATTTTTTACTATATCCCCTTTATTATTAATATACTTACATATTTTTTTTTTGTTTAGACTATTGATGTAACTGCACAATTGCTTGCTGTTGCTTTTGTCTGCATTTGTTGCATTTGATTTCTATTTTCTTTTTGAAATGGTTATTTTTGTGTTTATGTTTCTTTGAAAATGTTTCATACTCTGACCATGTGGTTATGTTATGGCTTTTCTTTTTAGATATGTTATTGCATGCTTAGCTTTTTGTTGTTGTTGAGTCGCTTTCTTCACATCCTCATTTAGCTATCTTGCTTGTCATCATTTGTTATTATATTCATTGATCCTTTTGATGTAAACTATTGCAAATGATAATATCTGGCCCTAAGCAAGTAAGATTAACCAGCATGGTTATCAAACAATGAATTGACACCTCTGTAGTTTCTCAGTTTGCAAATGGCTGTAAATGAGTCACTGAACCTTAACATGGAATGAAAAGGCCCATAAAACACTATAGAGGAGGTTTCAGCTTGCAAAAAAAAAAAAGAGGCAGTACTGAGGATAGCTCAATTTAAGGAAAACTACAAGATAAATGTGTGTGTGTGTGTGTGTGTATATGTGTGTGTGTGTTTTTAAGCATGTCACTAAGGGGCTGCCATTCAGGTCTCATTTACTGCATCTTGTCCCAGAGAGTCTTCCTAGAGTGCCCTTTGGTCTAATGTTTCATAGCCCCTGCTGGAGGCCAGTATCTTGTTACATAGTAATTGTTTTTTCAAATTAACCACAACAGAGAACAGAGGAGCCAGAAGAGTCACACTGCTAGTCTGAGGTTAAGTATAATTAATAAGTTTCCTAAATATTGGTACTTTATCCAGCTGTGTTCTGCTGTGTGTGTGTGTGTGTGTGTGTGTGTGTGTGTGTGTGTCTTGCATAGAAGACAGTGCTTGTAGATTAATATGATCATTTTACAGCTGTGGTCATCCATTGGCTAAGTAGACTTTGTGATTGTGTTTATGTGAGCTCCTCCATGAGCCTCCTCTGCATGATTTCTTCAGGTTTTATTTTTAATACCAGCTAATATCAAATTTGAAATATTTAAAGAAATGCTTCCTAATGGCATAATCTTCCCATCAGTATTAGTGCTAGACATACTGTAGCTAGCTGAGCTTGAGGAAGGGTGAACATGATCAGGACCCTATAGCAATTCAGATGCATATGCCACAAATAAATCCAGATGGACTAATTTACCTTACAACTGTTAAGTATCACAGTCTGCATAATATATAAAGCTTACAGTGATGAATCTTCACATGGTTTGGGTTCTACTGTTTATAATACAGGGATGAATAGCTAGGGAAAATCTTTTTTAATGACTACCAAATGTGGTACAGTGGCAGATGTTTTGCAAAGGTATAACATAAATTATGTCTATCAGGTATTGTTATGGTGGAATTCGATCACGTTGTCATACAGACAGATTACATGTAGGGTAACTGATTTTTCCTTTGTGAATCACTGCTGCTCTCAGCACAGAAATCACTGTTAGACATGAATTTTATCCAAATCCTGTATTTATTATTTCTAAAAAATATATATTTTGAGGGGGGTACCTGGTTATGGATTATCCCAATATTTAATTTTGGCACTTTAGTGGAAACTTTGCACTCTGATTTTCTTATTCTGATTTTTTTGTAGTATGTTGTCTGTATTTATATTAATTCTGTTGGCATTCCTGGTAATGTGTAGTGACAGGGGACTGAGTTGTGACTGGGTTTAAATAAGGAACATGGCCGGCCAAGTGGCGCTGGAGGCTGAGGCACTGGATGCCTTACCTTGTGTCACATTGGTGACCCGTGTTTGGGAATAAGCGTGTGCCACCAGGAGATGGCGGGGGAGGAGAAGGATTGAGCATCCCATGGACTGCTGTCCTTCTCTATGGGGGTTAGCAGCACTCAGCGATTATTTGCCCCCAATGGAGGCTGGGAGGTGGCACACAAATGCTGGAGAAGGTGGGCGGGGGGGATTGCAACAGATGCTTGGAGGAGATTGCATGAGAGCATGCGTGCTGCTGCCGCTGGTGTCATTGTATGCCCCATCTCCTGAGGAGAGCAAGGAAAAATGAAAAATGGAATCCTGTGCTGGATGACGATGGCTCAGGAAGGCACCTCCTTGATTCTGGATCCTGTCTGTTGGGTCAAGAGGTCTACCCACCCCCTGCCATGAAGGGTAAGTCATGGGAGTTAGGGGAAGGGGTCTCATACCCAGTGCTCTTGTGGGGGAGGATGTCAGAAGGACAGCAGAAGACTCCAGGGGAAAAAATAATAACCAAAAAAAAGAATAAGGAGCACAAATATTCATTACATTGCTTTGCTATCTCTACTGGATATTTTACTGTATCCTCGTTAATATTAATATACTTATATCATTTTTTTGTTTAGGCTATTGATGTAACTGCACAATTACTTGATGTTGCTTTTGTCTGCATTTGTTGTATTTGAATTCCATTTTTTTTAAATGGTTACTTTTACGTTTATGTTTCTTTAAAAATGTTTCATATTCTGACCATGTGGTTATGTCATGGCTTTTGTTTTCAGATGTTTCATTACATGTTTAACTTTTTGTTGTTGTTGTTGAGTCACTTTCTTCACATCCTCATTTGTCTATCTTGCTTGTCATCATTTTTTTGATATATTAATTGATCCTTTTAATGTAAACTATTGTAAATTGTGATGTATTGCCCTAAGCAATTAAGATTAACCAGCATGGTTATTACACAGTGAATTAACACCTCTGGATGAGTGGGGGAAGGGATACCAGCAAAACAAGTTTCTCTCAGTTTGAAAATGGTTGTAAATGAGGCACTGAAACTTAACACAGAACCTCTTTGAAATAGGTGTCTGTTAAGGGGAGGAGCTGAAAGGGGCCTAGTTGAACTGAGGATTTATAACAGGAGTTGTTTGTGGTCTCTGTCTTCTGGGACTGAGACAGAGAGAGCGAGAAAGCAGCCACAGCTTCCTTGAACCAAGGAGGTTATTTTCTAAACTACACTGAACTGAATTACTACTTTTTGGACCTGTGTATATAACTAGTATTGATTTTGTTCTGGGGGTTGACTTTTCTTAGTTTTAACTTTAATTTGCCAGGGAGGAAATGTAGCTAGGAGATATTTGCAGTCATGTGTGACTAGACCTGTTACTTAACCTCTGTGAAATAGGTGTCTGAAAGGAAGAAAGGCACTCCCCAGGGGTGGAGGGTCAGAGTTGTAGTTGATTGTTTCTGGACAGCATAGGTTTGCTCCCCCCACCCCTCCCCTCACCCCACCCACCCCAAGCACATAACCTCCTTTATAGCAGGGGTTCTGACATCACTTCCCAAAACTGCTAACAACATACACCTGTTCATATCCTTAAAGGCACAGCACACTGAATAGGGGGAGAGACACTCACAAGCTTGCACACACTAAAACAAGAACAAAAAACAACAAAAGAAAAGCATCTGTAACTGGAAGGGGCACAGACATGTGGGGAATGGTGCAATGCACTGGCTGTGGAGCAGCAGTTTTCCGTAACACATTCTGGAGACTGCACTGCTGCTGTATTTGCAGGCACCTCTCTGGTCTGAGGGAGGAGGTTGTTCATCTCCATGCTGACCGGGCAAGGGTTCAGGAAACCTGCTCCCCACCCCAGGGTCAACCTAGGCCACCACCACAACCTCAGAGGTTGCAAAGAAAGATGAGTGGTTGGACCACAGTGGGCTCAGAGAGGGTGAGGGTGGTGGAACAGAGGTGCATCCCTCCAGTTGTGCCTCTCCACAATTTATTCACCGCTCTGGTGGAGCATGGTTCTTCTATGGAGGCACACACAGTGGAGACCAAGGAGGATGCTGGGAACCTCCACAATGGAGAGCCACAGGAGGGTGGCACAGGACCCCACAGGGGAAGGAAACAACTCCTGGTGGGGGACTCAATTGTTAGGGGGTAGAACTGGGGAAGGGAAGGGAAAGGGAGGTAAGGTGCCTGCCAAGTGCTATGGCTTGGAAGGACAGGAAATGAATCCTCAGGATCATGGGAGCAGCTGCAATGAGGAGGGAGCTGGATGTCATTATCCACCTAGGGATGAATGACCTGGCTGAGAATAGGATCAGAGCAGTGCAACAGGAGTTTGTAGAGTTGGGGAGGGACCTTAGACAAGTAGCACACATGGTAACTTTCTCAGAAGTGCTACCTGTCTATGGCATGGATGAGGCTAGGGTACTCTGCTCCATGGGATTCAATGACTGGTTGAAAAACTGGTGCAGAGCTCAGGAATTTGGTTTCATTGGGGACTGAGACTCCACCTGGAGGGATGCAGGCATATACAGGCATGATGGTCTGCATCTATCCAGGAGGGGATCCAGGATCCTAGGTGATAGGTTTAAATACTTAATTGTCAAGCATTTAAACTAATCAAGGGGGGAGGCACTGAAAAGGAGAAGGGAAATCCTAGCCCCCCCCAAAAAAATCAGGGTAATTAGTGAGGTAAAGACCAAGATAGAACAGTCAATAGGGAGAAGGGCAGGGGTAAATGGAGAAAAAGGAAAAAGCTGTAAGGACAGGGATGGGGCAAAAAGAAATAAAGCCATAAACAAATGGAGGGTAATGAGTACCAATGCCCATAGTCTAGGTAAAAAGCTCCCCAAAATGGTGGTCTTGATGGAAGAGGGATGCCTGGATATCATGGCAGTCACAGAAACACGGTATACAGAAAATCATGACTGGGATGTCAACATACTAGGGTACACAATCTACAGAAGGGCCAGGGAGGGAAGAAGTGGAGGAGGAGGAGGAGTAGCTCTCTAAGTAAGGGAAGGGATCAAAGCAACAGAACTAAAGGGTAAACAGGGAGGAGAGGAGGCACTGTGGGTCACCCTGGAGACTGGAAATGGCTCCACAGTCTGCACAGGGGTTGTATACAGACCCCCATCTCAGGGGAGGAAATGGACAAGGAAATGATAGAAGGCATCCTTGGGATGACAGAGAAAGGGGAGATATTGCTGAAGGGGGACCTGAATATGCCAGATGTTAACTGGATCACCTTTGCTGCAGCCACATGCAAGAGCAGGGCCATTCCTAATGCCCTACAGGGGGCATGCCTCAGACAGCTAGTTATGGAACCCACTCAGGAGGCAGCACTCTTAGACCTGGTACTCTCAAATGGGGATGGATAGAGGATCTCTGATCTTGAAGTGGGTAGCCATCTGGGAACAAGTGACCACCAAACAGTGTGGTTCATGATAAACTTAGCTGTAGAGTCAAGCCACACAAAAGTGAAGGTACTGGACTCCAGGAGGGCTGATTTTGTCAAAATGGGAGAGTGCCTGAGAAAAGCACTAGCAAGCAGACAAGAAGGTGGGGTGGAGCAACAATGGGGAAACATCAAAACTGCCATCACAGAGGCAACAAGCCTTTGTGTGAAGCAAATAAACAAATCAAAATGAAAGAAAAAAACACTATGGTTCTCAAAAGAAGTGGCGGGAAAGGTAAGGGAGAAAAAATAGCATTCAGGAAGTATAAGGAAACACAGAAGGAGCAGAACAGAGAACTGTACCAGTTAAAGCAGAAGGAAGCGGGGAAGGCAGTCAGAATAGCAAAGGCAAAAACTGAGGAAAAGATAGCCAACTCAGTTAAGAAGGGGGATAAAACCTTTTTTAGGTACATTGGGGAGCAAAGAAAGACTAAGGCAGGGATACTGAGGCTGAATAAAGAGGAAGGTGGTTGGGCAGAGAGCGACAGTGAAAAAGCGGGGATACTGAATGAATACTTCTGCTCAGTATTCACAATGGAAAAGCAGGGGGAGATACCTAATCCAGACAATAGAAGCACTCTGTATAGGGGGGTTGATATTAGTCCTTTCACAGAAGAAAGAGTTCTGAATGAACTCTTAAAACTGAAGGTGGATACAGCAATGGGAACTGATGGGATTTACCCCAGAATTCTAAAAGAACTAAGGGAAGAACTAGTAACTCCACTGACTACCCTTTTTTATAAATCATGGGAGGATGGTGTGGTACCTGAGGACTGGAGGAGGGCAGGTGTGATTCCCCTTCACAAAAGTGGGAGCACGACAGGGGCAGAAAACTACAGACCTGTCAGTTTGACCTCAGTGGTAGGGAAAATGATGGAATCACTTCTGAAGGAAAGAATTGCTGAGTACCTAGAGGCCAGTGAGGCACAGGACTCAAGGCATCATGGAGTCACAGCGGGAAGGTCATGTCAGACAAATCTAATTGATTTCTTTGACTGGGTGACTAAAAAGTAGAAGCAGACGCAGTAGACTTTAGCATGGCATTTGACACAGTCCCACACAAAAGATTAATAAACAAATTAGCCAGCCTGGGAGTGGGTCCCAGGGTGGTAGCCTTGGTCAAACACTGGCTGGACAACAGGACACAGCAGGTAATAGTAAATGGAGTCCACAGTGAAGAAAGGAGAATTACTAGTGGGGTACCGCAGGGTTCAGTACTGGGGCTGGTCTTTTTTAATGTCTTTATAAATGACATTGCAAAGGGACCGGAAGGGAAAGTATGTCTCTTTGCAGATGACACAAAGATCTGCAACAGGGATGATATGCAAGGTGGGGTGGAAAGGATGAAAAGGGACTTGGCAAGGTTGGAGAAATGGTCAATTGTATGGCAGCTTAGATTCAATGCAAAGAAGTGCAAAGTAATGCACCTGGGAAACAAAAACCCTGGGGAAGAGTACACAATGGGGGGTGAGATACTGACAACAACAAAAATGGAAAGGGACCTGGGGTAGTCATATCAGATGACCTAAAGGTGGGCCAGCAATGTGAGAAGGCAGTAAGGAGGGCTGGCGGGATACTGTGATGCATAGGGAGAAGCATCACCAGTAGAAAACAAGAAGTTGTTGTCCCTCTGTACAGACAGTTGGTGAGACCACATCTGGAGTACTGTGTACAGTTCTGGAAACCCCATCTCTGCAAAGACATAGACAGGGTGGAGGCTGTCCAGAGGAGGGCAACCAAAATGGTGCAGGGTCTGCACCAGAAGACATATAAAGAAAGACTAAAGAAGCTTAAGATGTATAACCTCGAGGAAAGCAGAGAGAGGGGGGACATGATAGAAACTTTCAAATACCTCAAGGGAATCAACAAAATCCAAGAGGGTAGCATCTTTTAGAAAAAGAGATGAGCAAGAACAAGGGGGCACAATTTGAAGATAGAGGGTGGACAGCTCAGAGGTAATGTGAGGAAGTATTTCTTCACAGAGTGGTTTGTGGATGCATGTAACAGCCTTCCTGAGGTGGTTGTAGAGTCAAAAACAGTGGGGGAATTCAAGAATGCTTGGGACAGACACAAGGCATTTCTAGTGGGGGAAGGAGGAACTAGGCTGTTGGTTAACTAGGATCTGCAGCTTATCCATTAGGTGGGGAAATGGGCAGACTGGGTGGGCCAAGCGGTCCTTATCTGCCATCAGATTCTATGTTTCTATGTTTCTAAGGCCCATAGAACACAATAAAGGAGGTTTCAGTTTGCAAAAAAAAAGTGGCAGTACTGGGAATAGCTCAATTAAAGGATAACTACATGATGTGTGTGTGTGTGTGTGTGTGTGTGTGTGTTGATTCAGTTGCTTGTGTCTTGCATAAAAGACAGTGCTTGTAGACAAATCTAATCATTTTGCAGCTTTCTTCTGCTGTGTGTGTGTGTGTCTTGTGTAGAAGGCAGTGCCTGACTGCTTGTAGACAAATCTAATCATTTTGCTGCCATGGTCATCCATTGGCTAAGTAGGCTTTGTGATTGTTTGTGTGTATGTGACACAATCCTTAGTATCTGGTTACTTCATTGATGTCTCCTATGGAGGGACTCAAAATGTGCAGGGTAGGTTTTTTTTAGCAAATTCAGAGAAATCACAGAGGCACCAGACTTGGACATTGGATGGAGTTTTCCTTTAACTTCTCTCAAGAAAGAGGCAAGCCCCATAAAACACTATGGAGGAGGTTTCAATTTGCCAAAAAAGGCTATTTAAAGAGATTCTTGCTAATGGCATAATCTTCCCATCAGTGTTACTGTTAGACATACAGTAGCTAGCTTGGCTTGAGGAAGGGTGAACATGGTCAGGACCCCTTAGCAACTGAGATGCATACACAGCAAATAAGTCAAGATCGACTAACTTATCCTAAAACTGTTGAGTATCACAGTCTGCATAATAAACAAGGCTTACAGTGATAATCTTTATATGGTTTGGCTGGTTTGGGTTCTGCTGTTTATCATTCAGGGATGAATAACTAGGGAACAATTTTTCAATGACTGCCAAATGTGGTACAGTGGCAGATGTTTTGCAAAGGTATAACAGAAATTATGTGTATCAGGTGTTGTTGCCCAGGAACTGGATCACATTTTCATAGAGACCCATTACATTTAGGGTACCTGATTATCTCTTTGTGAATCACCGCTGCTCTCAGCACTGAAATCACTGTTAGACATGCAGCTGACTTAAATCTTAGCGATTCTATAATTTACCCTGATCCTGTATTTATTAATTTAAAAAATATATATATTTTGAGGGATTGCCTGGTTATGGATTATCCCAATATTTAATTTCAGCATTTTGGTGGAAACTTTGCACTCTGATTTTCTTATTCTGATTTTTTTGCAGTATGTTGTCTGTATTTATATTAATTCTGTTGGCATTCCTGGTAATGTACAGGGACAGGGGACTGAGTTGTGACTGGGTTTGAATAAGGAAAGCAAATATTCATGACATTGCTTTGCTATCTCCACTGGATTTTTTACTGTATTCCCTTTAATATTAATATACTTACATATTTTTTTTTGTTTAGGCTATTGATGTAACTGCACAATTGCTTGCTGTTGCTTTTGTCTGCTTTAGTTGCATTTGAGTTCCATTTTCTTTTTGAAATGATTACTTTTGTGTTTATGTTTCTTCAAAAATGTTTCATATTTGACCATGTGGTTATGTCATGGCTTTTGTTTTCAGACATTTTATTGTATGTTTAGCTTTTTTGTTGTTTGTTGTTGTTGTTGAGTCACTTTCTTCACATCCTCATTTAGCCATCTTGCTTGTCATCATGTGTTATTATATTCCTTGATCCTTTTAATGTAAATGATTACAAATGATAATATGTTGCCCTAAGCAATTAAGATCAGCCAGCATGGTTATCAAACAATGAATTGACACCTCTGTATGTGTGGGGAAGGGGATACTAGCAAAACAAGTTTCTCAGTTTATAAATGGTTGTAAATGAGTCACTGAAACTTAGCACAGAAAGATCACTATAGTGGAGGTTTCAACTTGCAAAAAAAAAGGCAGTACTGGGGATAGCTCAATTAAAAGAAAACTGCATGATATATGTGTGTGCGTTGATTCAATTGCTTGTGTCTTGCATAGAAGACAGTGCTTGTAGACAAGTCTAATCATTTCACTGCTGTGCTCTGCTCTGTGTGTGTGTTTGATTCAATTGTGTGTGTCTTGTGTGGAAGACAGTGCTTGTAGACAAATCTAATAATTTTGCAGCTGTGTTCTGCTGTGTGTGTGTGTGTGTACTTTTGAGTCAATTACTTATGTCTTGTGTAGAAGACAGTGCATGTAGACAAATCTAATCATTTTGCAGCTGTGGTCATCCATTGGCTAAGTAGGCTGTGTGATTGTTTGTGTTTATGTGATATCCTTAGTATTTGGTTACTTTATTGATGTCTCCTATGGAGGGACTCAAAATGTGCAGGATAGTTTTCTAGCAATTTCTGACAAATCGCAGAGGCACCAGACTTGGACGTTGGGTGGAGTTTTCCTTTAACTTCTCTCAAGCCAGAAGAAAGCCCCATAAAGCAGTGTGGAGAAGGTTTCAACTTTCCCAAAAAGGCAATATTGGGGAGGGCTCATCTTAAACACTGACGCTTAAACAAAGGAAAGGTCCATAAAATACTATGGAGGAGAAAGTTTCAACTTGCAAATAAGGCAGTACTGGGGAAGGCTCAATTAACTTCTCAAGCCAGAGGAAAAATAATGCTCTTCAGCTGCCATACACACAAAGGCAGTGTAGTAATGAAGCTTCAGTGGAGGACACTATTTTTAACACTCTACCATGTTGTTTTGAAAGTAATTATGCAGGTAGTCCTTTTCCCAAAGCAATACGTCTGCTGGGCTATGCCCACTGCAGCCATAAAAATGATGAGATGAAAGAGACTACAGCAAAAACTGTGACCTTTTTTCTTCCTTTCTCATTATTTTTAGAAATCACTAGAAAAAAAAAGAAATGGGAATTTTTTTATATTATTTCTGCTGCTTTGAAAATAACTGGAAATGATTTCATGAACCTGTATCCCCAGCTTGTGACTTATATACACTTTGTGGCTTTTTAACTTTTATACCACAATTCTTGTGTACAATTGTATCTGTTAGCATTGTTAGTACCTAGTAATGGTCAAATTTGTAGCTGTGTTATGGAAGTGGAACCTTTGTAAACAAGTTGCCACAGCTCAAAGGTGTTATCCAAACAAACTAATCAATCAATAAATAAATATTAGCTATAAAAATAAAAAAATACATATTGTTTTAGGGGAAAAGAAAAGTATATCTGGGAAATGCCTGTTCCAATCCTAAAATTTTGGTTTGTGAATTATTGTACAGTATGCAAGCGGAAATCGTAATGATATGTATTTATTTCAAAATTTTTAACAAAAGAAAACATATTGAGCTGGTAGCAACTCGTTTCCAGATGCTTCCTGGAAGGGGAGGAATGGGGAACAGTACAGTGCAGTAATAACATCAGTACAACAAGGCAAGGAATATTACACTTAAAACATGGAATATCACATCACAATATCACAGTTTTGCAAGAAGAGTATGCTGAGCTGATAGCAATTCATTTATAGATGCACCCAGGGAGATGGGGAACAGTACAGTGCAGTATTGACATCAATACAACAAGGCATTGAATGTCACACTTAAAACAACAGCAGTGAAAAGATTTGTACAATGACTGTATCATACAATGGCATTAAAGATGCAGGAGAAGAAGCAAAGCGAATAGCAGGAGGAATGTTGGACCAGAGCTGAGAGAATCTGAACCCAAAAGCAGACTAATCCGCTGATGACTTTGCACATGGGAGAGGGAAGAGAGCAAGTGTCAGAGTTGTAGAGGGGAGTAAATGGAGCTGAACAGGCTAGTGAGTAGGGCACTGAGTGTGAGATGGAGACACCTACCTTCTAGAAAATAATGAGAGGGGGTACAGGGAACAACAGTGAGTTCAGGAGAGCAGTCAAGAGCGACACAGCAGGAGAAATGGTGGTCTAGTATGGTGAGGATAGATTCGGATGCTGTACTGCACACAGCATCCCCATAATAAAAATCCATGAGGATCAGCTTCATGGCATTTTCTTCATGGGGAAGGAATGGGATACATGCTTTGTTCTTGCAGTGCACAGCAAGCTAAGGGGGGGGGGGAGTTTTTAAGTAATGGCAACAACATGAGAAACTGAGGTGGCGGTCTACCCAGACAGGGGGAAATGATAGAATCACATCTGAAAGAAAGAATTGTTGGGTATCTAGAGGCCAGCAGGGCACAGAACCCAAGGCAGCATGGATTCACAGCAGGAAGGTCATGTCAGATGAATCTAATTGATTTCTTTGACTGGATGGCCAAAAGTAGTAGACCAGGGAGAGGCTGTGGACTTGGTCTACCAAGACTTTAGCAAGGCATTTGACACAGTCCCATACAAAAGATCAATAAACAAGTTAGCCAGCCTTGGAGTGGGTCCCAGGGTGGTAACCTGGGTAAAAGATTGGCTGAACAACAGGATGCAGAGGGTAATAGTAAATGGAGTCCACTACGAAGAAAGGGTGGTTACTAGCGGGGTACTGCAGGGTTCATTACTTGGACCTGTCCTCTTTAATGTCTTTATAGGTGACATTGCGGAGGAAGTGGATGGAAAAGTATGCCTCTTTGCAGACAACACAAAGATCTGCAACAGAGTTAATACACAAGGGGGGTGGAAAGGATGAGAAGGGAGTTGGCAACATTGGAGGAATGGTCAAATGTATGGCAGCTTAGATTCAATGCAAAGAAGTGCAACGTAATGCATCTGGGAAACAAAAACCCAAGGTAAAAGTGCACAATGGAGGAGGAGTATTGAGGACAACAAAAATGAAAAGGGACCTGGGGATAGTCATATCAGATGACCTAAAGGTAGGCAAGCAATGTGAGAAGGCAGTAAGGAGGGCTGGGGGGATACTGGGATGCTTAGGGAGAGGCATCACCAGTAGAAAACAGGAAGTTAATATCTCTCTGTACAGACAGTTGGTGAGACCCCATCTGGAGTACTGTGTGCAGTTCTGGAGACCCCATCTCCACAAGGACATTGACAAGATGGAGGCAGTCCAGAGAAGGGCAACTAAAATGGTGCAAGGTCTGTACCGAAAGCCATATGAAGAGAGACTAAAAGAGCTTAATATGTATATCCTCGAGGAAAGGAGAGAGAAGGGGGACATGATAGAAACTTCCGAGTACCTCAAGGGAATCAGCAAAGTCCAAGAGTGTAGCATCTTTCAGAAAAAGAGATGTGCAAGAACAAGGGGGCACAATTTGAAGATAGAGGGGAGACGACTCAAGGACAATGTGAGGAAGTATTTGTTCATGGAGAGGGTGGTAGACGCATGGAATGGCCTTCCTGAGGAGGTCATGGGGTCAAAAACAGTGGGGGAATTTAAGAATGCATGGGACAGACATAAGACAATTCTAGTGGGAGGTAGGAGGAAGTAGCATTTGGTAAAACTAGGATCTGCAGCTTATCTGGTAGGTAGGCAAATGGGCAGACTGGATGGGACAAGCGGTCCCTATCTTCTGTTTCTATGTTTATATGTAGACCCTGAGGTGAAATAAGGAAGTAACTTCATGAAGTTCCATGCCATCCAGGGTCTTGAAAACTGGGGTAGACTGGAGTCTGACCAGCTGCTGCCTGATGCCAAATATCATAGAGACTACAGACAAGAAGGTACCAGCACTTAAAGCAGCAGTACTAGATAAGAAAATTGGATCTTTTGAAACAATTTGTTTCCTGTACTCTGTTGAGCACTTACTTGGTAATCTTTCTTGTTTTCACTGTACTATCACCCTGTAATTTACTAAATTTTTCTTTACTTTTGGTTAGATTTCTCCCACTCACCATGTTGAACTGGGACCCTCTACTGCCAATTGCTCAAGCACATGACTCATAGTATTACACAGGGACAATGGGAACATGCAGCTCAGGGTCTCACAGAAGTAAACAAAAGACATGATGAGACATGAGGGGGGAGCTCAGCTGCTAATTGAGTACCAGCCGTATTTGCTGTGGATCCACAATAATAGAAATAAAGTTTAAATATCTAAAAAACTAAAGATCGCTAGACAAAAACATTTACAGATGTGGAAACTAGAACTGTGGTTGCATGCTTCCAGCCAAAAAGCAGAATTTTGATAATCACTTCCTGATTAACCCGTACTGCTGCTTTAAACCAACAACAAATCTTCAAAATGCTGAGCTGTGTTTCAGGTAGAATTTATATCCAGTAGTGCCCTTACAGTATCTGTTGCTTTTGTACCAGAAACAGGAGTCAGGAATGGATCACCCCTTGTCTGGTACAATTGGTGCAAGAGAGAGAGAGAGATAGGGCATGGAAAGTTTTTAGGATGCAGCATACAAAACGAGCGTTGCTTAAGTATATAAAAAACTACAGAATAAATGTAAACAGTTCGTTAGAAAGACAAAAATGGAATATTATTTAAACTCCTAATTTCAATTTTCAAATGGTCAACAGGCAGATTGGCAGATGTTAAACAATCTCATGGGAAAGCTGAGTTTTGTGACAATACCACTTCTGACTGCTGAACAAGGTAGAAACATAGAAACAAACATAGAAATCTGATGGCAGAAAAGGACTCCTTGGCCCATCCAGTCTGCCCTTATCCCATCCCCTAGCTTGGTAACTTGACAGATCCAATTGAAATTGCCACAGAGCTCAATACCACTTTTTGTGGAGCTGCAAACACTGCTCCATTGGTTGAGCTATGAACCGCTTGGGACTAGCTAGGGTGATACTGATACTGTTTTTTTTTTTTTTTTATCATATCACTGTTTACGCCAGCTGCAGTGACTTACTGGTGGGGGCATCCAGCTGCCGGCCTGCCCGCCGGGAGAGCAACATGCTCACTCGCATAATAGGGGGTCCGGTACGGCCGTTGCTGACTCGCTGGTAGCTCCCCATGCCCCATGCCCTGCCTAGCTGAGCTGGCCCTGGACCCCCCCAGCACGATTTCACAACAGTCCTCCCGGCACCACCATCAAGCTGCTTTGGTCGCACCCAGCCATTTTCCTCCTAGTAGGTCCCCTGATGGAGCATGGACATACAATGATGTCAATGCACTACGTGCAGACGTCCGCCACCCCCCCCCCCGCTGGAACCTGCATCTGCAGTGCCTCCTGGCATCCCCAGGGGCTGCCGTAGTGTGGTGTGCTTTCCCCAACCCACCCCAGGACTAGGAGAGCTGTCAATGGATGCTCAATCCTAGCTTTCCCCTGCCAGCCCCCTGACAACCAGGGCTCGTTCCCAAACCCAGGTCACCGGTGTGGTGCGAGGTGGGGCGTCCAGCGCCTCAATCCTCAGAGACACCAGGCCAGCCATAATACTGGTTTTAAATTTACATCACTATCTGCAGATGAAACTTTAAAGTACCTTCTGAATATGAGAGTAAAATTATAATGGGGCTGGACAATATTGATTTAAAGCTTTTTTCCTTTGTTATGGATATTCTGGCTCATTCTCTGTGCATTTTGTATAGCCATTCATTAACTACCAGTGAGGTCCCAAATCTGTGGAAACGGGCAACTGGGGTCCTTATTTTTAATTCCAGAGAGCACACCCTGACAAAAACTATCAACCAATATCCCTTCTTGACCTGTTGTCGAGTGTTCTTGAAAGGATTATTTTTGACAAATTTAAGGAGTTCCTGGATACTAGCAATTTGCAAAACCTTGCTAGCATGGTTTTCAAGGTAATCTCAGCATGCTGTGCTTGAAGTCACTTTAACAACAGGGATACAGTCAGTGCACTCTTCCTGGAGCCTTCCAAAGCATTTGATCTGGTGTACTACAGTTGCCTGCTTGCCAAGCTATGGCCCCTTGGTCTATCTATATCTGCCTTATCCTGGTTCCAGAATTACTTGTCTGACAGATCTCAGTCAGTTTCTTTGAATTCCATTTCCTTCTCCACTCATCAAAATTACAACCGGAGTTCCCAGTAATCAATCCTGGGGCCTATTTTGTTATGTGTTTTTTTTTTTTTTTATGATCTACCTGATATATTGCATAGCTCTTAATCCTGTATTAACATTTACACAGATGATATTGCTTTGTACAGAAGAGTATCAATTGTCAGTAATGTTGAATTGGTACAAAAATGGTTGTTAAAAAATGGCCTTCTATTGATTGTTAAAAAATGGCCTTCTATTGACTGTTGGTGGAACAAAGTCTACCTGGTCAGAACAGTGCATCTCTTACAGCACATGTAAGAATCACTCTGTATGAAGAGCGTATCACAGACAGTGACAAGGGTAGAACAGTGTAGTGCAGTAATCTCTACCAATATAGCTGTCCGTGCTACTGGGAGACAGTGAAGGGTGTGGAGAAGGGCTGAAAAAATTCAGATACTGGCTAAGTGGTTTCTGTGGTGAAGAGGGATGAGGCATGGAACAACTCAGCCAGAATGATGCCAGAGACCAGGGTTCTAGTCCTGGTCTCTGATCTTTTTTTGTTTTTTTGTGAGGCGGGTGTCAGATTTTTTTCAAGTACCGTCTCGCGGACCAACCTCCCCCCCCCCGACTTTATAACTTACTCCCATAATCCAACTCTGACTTGGAGTTGATTTTTTTAGTTATGGGGGTGCTGGGGGGGCAGAGCCCCATGTGTCGGGGGTGCAGAGGTCGGAGCCCCCCCCCACAAAAACATAACTTTATTATTTTGTTTGGTAGCTGTCCTGCCTGTGTGTTGGGACCACTACCATGCGCCGATATTGTAGGCACTGTTGTTGTGGCGCTGCGTTGGCAAGTGCTATTGTTGTGTTCGCACATATGACCTAGTACAGAACAAAGTATATGTACTTTGGAACAAAACAAAAATTAAAGGCTATACCCCACTGACTTAATTAAAAGATTTGAGTGGCACCTTTGCAGAGAGAGAGTAGACAGTTTCAAGTATCTTGTTTTTACTGCAGACCAGACTCTTTCTTTTAAAGGGTATCTAAACAAGCAGTTTTTTAAAACTACAAACTACAAAATCTGGCTTCATAGTGAGGTAAAGGAAAGGATGCTGTTTACATTTATGATCAAATTGCATTTATGTAAATAACATAAATGCAATTTCATACCTTTTGGAAAATGTAAACATCAGTCTTTCAGTTTCAAAAAACAGCATTGCCTGCTCCCTCAAATGTCTGCCAAATGTGTTAAGTGATGACATCATTGGAACCAGAGGCAGAGACCCACATGGCTCCCTATAGTACTAACTAGTTTTTTTTTTCCCGCTTTGTTTTAAATTGTTTCACCAGATTGAGCCACACCATGTGTTAACACGTGGATTATTTTGATCAGTACACATGTTAGACTATGGTTCAGTTCATTTTGTTTACTTTAACTTGCTGAAATTGTTTTGTAATCCATCTTTCTGTTTGGCAAACTGCAGTACAGTACAACACATCAAATACCTGGTGATCTAGTGGTTATCTGATGTCCTGAAATTTGTAGCGAAGTACTGGTCTGGTCCAATTCCAAAGTTCTTTCTTTCTTGGTAATCCACAAAATAACTCTCTTTTAGTCTTTTTCCATGCGAACCCTCTGCACCTAGCCTGCCTTTTGTTGAAAACCCCACCATCCACACCCTGTCCACCCCACCATCCACACTCTATCCTTAGTACTGCCTGGGGCCACATATGAGCTTGTGGTCTCATGAAGAGAATTATTACACCTTAGATTGTAATCTTGAACCTCAGAGAGTAATGCACACCTATACTGATACATTTCATCAGCTGACACTGTTAAAAAATGTCTCCCAAATCACTCTCCGGTCCTTGTTCTCAATGTTTGACTTCTCCCACAGTGGGAGAAACATTGAGTGATCACCCCCTTCTGCACAGTGAAGACAGTATGTACAGTCCCCCTGTTGTGTTTTTTCCCACCTCATTAACCAACAACTAGGTATTCCTGGAGGGCCAAGCAATAAGCATCAGGACACACCAGAAAAACTGCTGTTCATACCCTCATAAGGGCTGCACTTACTATGGCTAACAATATTATTAGCAGGACAGGCATACTAATGCTTTAAGCGAATCCACCCGACTTCCAGTGTCAGTCTAATCTCTTACCTGTGATCTGCAGAACCTCGCAGGACAGTCCTCAGCAATCCTTCTCCAGTAGTTTTCTGTGCCCTACTCCACAATGCAAGTTGGCTGGCTACCGCTCTTCCTAATCTTGAACGAGCTATACACGGCTCCCTCGATACTGTCCCAACAAACCTCAGCCCCGCCCCCTGAAGGTAATCTCCTTACACTGAATTCAAGTAATAATTTAGGTGCAGCCCTGCCACTCTGAGTATTTGTCATTGCTGGCTGCGCTCATCCACAGTCAGGTAGTGATCATGGTGCAGGCAGCCCCACATCTGAGATCTCACAATGATTTGCTCAACTTCCACCATCCTGTCTTCCCCTACCCTGAATATAGCTGTACCCTGTTGGAATGGCCTCTTCAGTCCCTTTCTGGCATTCATTCTTCTCACCTGCTCTGCACACCAAAAACTGGTGAGCTCACCTCCCTTCCGCATCATGAATGCAATTACTACTGTCTCCCATATTTTGTTTCATATATTAATAATACACATGATCTTCTGGTAAGCCAGGCTGATAGCAGCAGGGCACAAGGGGAAAATAGGCTTTCCTACCCATATAAGGTCTAAGCTTCCTATGATTAGGCACTATTAAACGATGTACATCATAATGCACACACCCGTCATTTAACAGTGCCTAATCAAAGGTAACCTAGATCTTTTAAGGATAGGAAAGCCTATCATTCCCCTTGTGCCCTGCTGCTATCAGCCTGACTTACTGGAAAGATTTGTTTATTTTTGATATGCCCAAAAACCCCAGGGGGCTGTGCTAACTGCATTCATGATGCAGAAGGATGATGAGCTCACCAGTTTTTGGTGTGGGGAGGAGTGAAGAATGAACACTAAAGGAGGACCGAGAAGGCCTCTCTTGCAGGGTACTGCAATATTCAGGGAAGGGTGAAGACAGAAGGGGGAGAAAGATGTGCAGATCACTGTGAGATATAAGATGTGGGTCTGCCAGCAACGTGATCACTACCTGACCCCGGTGTCCTGGCCAACATTCCCCTTCCCATGAAATCAGTTCATGCAAGTGTCCAAGGCTGTGTGTGGATATTAATGTGTGAAATGGCTACCATTACACATTCAGTCACTTCACTACCAATCTAGCATAGATTCTAAAGCACTTTGGGATACAATGGGTATGAAAAACATTATATTAATGCTGATTCTTCTTATTATTATTTCACGTGGAAAAAGAAGACAAGACAAGCATAATTTTTGATTTCCAAGAAAATATGAACTCTCACATTGGACTACACAAGAACTTTGCTACAAAGAAGTGGTGGATCTAGGGAGGGGTGAAGGGTGCAGTCGCCCCCCCCCATTGTAACTTACTTGCTTGCTGCTGCATTTCACTTTGTTGAAGAACTATGATTTACTGATTGTACAAATGTTTACATTCAAGACTTTGGATTACATTTGTAGGTTCTCTCAAAAACGTACTAAGAAAGAATAATAGCAGACAATATAAAGGTTTAATAAAAATATTAAAAAATGCATATCAAGTATTCACACCACCCCAGCAACCCTCATTGTAACATCCTGGATCCACCATAAACACTAGACAACCAGGTATTTGAAGATTTGCACTGCACTGTGGTTTGCCAAAGAGAAAGTTGGTTGGATTAAGACACAATGTCAGTATGTTACAGTAAACAAATGAACAGAACCGCAGCCTAACGTGTATTGATCAAAGTAATACACATGGTTTTGATCATTTTGGTGAAACACTTCTAAACAAAGGGAAAAAAAGAACTTGTTTGCACTATAGAGAGCAATACAGCTCTTGGTCTTTGGCTCCAATGATGTCATCACTTAACACATTTGGCAGCCATTTTAGGAAGCAGGCAAGGCAGTTTTTTTTAAGTCGGAAGGCTGATTTTACATTTTTCAAATGCTTTGGAACCACATTTAGGTAAATTATGTAAATGTAGTGTTGGTGTTGATATATACAGCAACTTTTCCTTTAGTCCCCTATGAAGTCAGATTTTTTAATAGTTTGTTGGCAAAATGCTGTTTAGGTATCCTTTAAAGAACATATCTCCACACTGGTTATGTCAGCACACACTTGCCTTGATCAGCTTTATTGGCTGAAAAATCATCTGTCCACTCATTCTAAGAAAGTCTTGGCTCAGTCCCTACTCCTGACATTAGTGGACTACAGACTTCTAATCTATGCCACTGCTAACACCACTGCCTTGCAGAGAGTTAAAATTCTATAAAATTCCATATGCAGACTTGCTGCCTCTAGCCCCAGATTGCCTCATCACTGCACTCTTTATAAACACCTTGGCTGCAGGCCTTGTTTTGATTTACACATTATTTATTTTACTCTTATCAGTTTTCAATATTTCTTAAAAGGTCCTATTAGATTTTATTTATGGTTGACTCTAGCCGCAGTGCTCATTCCCAGAGTACTAGCTCAGCTCATACTCTTTTCATAAGACCCCCACTCTTCCATTCCTCCCTGGACCAACATTATTTTACTTACAAAGGCATTATTTTGGGGAATAATTTACCTGCTTCATTATACCCGGTTCTCAGAATACATTTAAAATGGTGTTAAAAATTACACTTCAGACTTGTCAATGTGCAGGTATAATGTTACATTATTTTTGTGTACTGTGATGCGTTGAATATTTATTCTGTATTTTTTGCTTTTGGTTGCATTTCTGGGTCCTCCTTGAAAATGGACATCTAATGCCCTTGGGTCCTAGCCAGTAAAGACATTTCAAATAAAAAATAAAAATAAAATTTTACAAGCAGTTCATACAAGAGCAAGTGAGCGCCTAGGATCTAGGAAGGAATGAGCCCATTGGAGCCCAATGTTTCACACGCCCAGCTCCTGGGTACTTTGTCAAGGTGCATCATAGAGACTGTTTTCTTGGCATTGAGTGTGAGCTAAGGCTGAGTAGAAAAGAACCACTGTTGGATGTTTTTAAAATCATGTTGGACCTGAATTGGTAAATCAGAGTCAGATGAGCCTGAGGCCTTAAGCACAGTGTCATCAGCAAACATAGGTATGTTCCTGGTGACACACACTTTGGGAAGATCATTGTGGAAAATCAAGAACAGGATAAGACCCAGAACAAAGCCTTGCAGTACACCTGAACTGATTAGAAGAAGGGGTGGAGAGGGCTTCACTAATTCTGACAGCCTGGGACCTACCCTCTAGGTAGGAGCTGAACCATCTGACTGTGTTTAAAGAGTCCAGTGCACTTACGTCTGTCCAGGAGAATGGGATTGGCAAAACTGTTGAAGGCTTTGACAAGGTCAACAAAGATGGTAGAGGTGATCAGGCCCTGGTCCATACCCATCAGTATAGGATCAGTTAGCCAGAGATGGGAGAGGAGACAGCAGAGTGAGACTTGCTGAACCCAGACTAGAAAGGAGTAAGGAAGGACAAAGATTCCAGAAAGGGGGAAAGTTAGGAGAAAACCATGTTTTGTTGGAGTCTGACCAAGGCTGGCATGAGAGAGATAGGGTGATAGTTGCTTAAGCAAAATGAGCCACATCTTTTAAGGAGGAACATAACAACGTCCGTCTTCCCACCATCAAAGACACCACCCAGGAGGAAGGAGAGAATTAGAAAATCAAAGGTAGGGGACCCCTTAGCTTGGGCAAATAGATACAGAAACTTAGAGTCAATCCTATAATGACTGTTCCCTCTGAGAGGATTAAGAGCTAGAAGAGCCTTCAGGGAGGCATCTAGAGAGGTAAATGTGAAAAAGAAGGAAGGGAAGGGAAAGGAAAGATGACATCAGTGGGTGGGGAGAGAAGAGGAAATGAGTGGTTAACAGGCACAGGTGGTGAACAAAATGTTAAAAGAGGAAGCAACATCAGCAGGGACAATGATATTTCAACCCCTTGGTCTGAGGACTAGGCTAGAAGACTGAGGCTGAAGTGTTGAAAAGGGTGTGGATCACTTTCCAGAACCTAGAAGGAGGTTAATATTGTTTTGGAGGGTGGAAGCAAAGTATTCTGATTTAGCAAGCCTGGTAGATTTGGTGCGGCATTGCAAAAGGCCTGCTATTTTGCAAGCTCAATGAGCCAGAGGCCTTTTGGATACACCAAGATAAATCCCTTTCTTTGAGAAAAGCAAGTAACTCAGCTGTGATCAAGACGAGGGGAGCTTTTAACCCCTAATCCTTCTTAGAGGAGCACAGAAATCTCAGGCAGCCATAATATTAGTTTGGAATTTTGAGGGAGCAGCATTTATGTCAGAGGACATTGAGATAAAGGACTAGTCTGTTTGCCAGGTCAGTATGTAGAGCTGACAGATCTAGGGACCTGAAAGATAAAGATCAGACATGGATAATCTGGGGCAGAGGGAAGCTTTGAGCCAGTTGATCTTTTGCACACAATACTTTTTGTCTCCGTATATCCCGGAGAAACAGCCATAGGGTTGTGAAATGGTGGCAATACAGAACAACATGCTATTTGTGCAAAATAAATTGTGAATTTTGCATAAATTCTACCTGGTGAGTGGGTACTAGTCTCCATTCATCTGTTGCATGGTCTTAACTGGAACATAGAAACACAGAAACATAGAAATTGATGGCAGCTAAGGACTGCCAGGCCCATCTAGTTTGCCCCTTTACCCTACCTTAAATTAGCTGCTGCTGACCCTACTTGGCCACTGGTTGTAGCCTCTCCTTCCCCCCTCTGGGGTTCCCTTACGCCTATCCCATGCATGCTTAAATCCCCCAACTGTTCTTGATGCTACCACCTCCTGGGGTATGCCATTCCAAACATCCACTACCCTTTCCATGAAAAAGTACTTTCTCATGTTGACCCTTAGTCTACCCTCTTCCAGTCTCTTGTCATTACCTTTTGTTGTATTAGAGCATTTTTTCTTCAGATAGATGCTACCCCCTGTACCTTACTGATCCCCTTGAGATACTTGAAAGTCTCTACCATGTCTCCCCTCTCTCTCCTCTCCTCTCCTATAGAGTATACATATTGAGTTCCTCCAATCTCTCCTTGTACGACCTTTGGTGCATGACCTGCACCATTTATTTGCCTTCTTTGAACTGCCTGCACCCTGTCTATGTCCTTCCGGAGATGTGGCCTCCAGAACTGGACACAGTATTCCAAATGAGGTCCCACCAATGACCTGTACAGTGGCATAATGACCTCTTTTCTTCTGCTGGTAATACCTCTCCCTATGCACCCCAGCATCCCACTGGCTCTCCCTACTGCCTTGGCACATTGTTTGGCCACCTTTAGGTCATCAGCTACTTCAGCTCCAGCTTTGTTTCACTTTCTTCAGGTCAAAGGGCCACACAGAGAGTTGTGTCTTTTAGGAAAAGCACAACCAAATAATATGTGTTGGATTGTTTCAAAATTAAGGAAGTTGAAAAAGGATTTTATGATTATTTATAATTTCTTTATAATTGTTGCATATATCCTTTATTTACTGCATCTGACTATATTTTTCTGAATGAATTGTGTTATTTCCATTCACAATATCTTGCAAAAAGAGAATAATGAAATGGGTAAGAAATAAGAGGCCATCCCAGCTGAGATGATTACTCACCGTATCATCAGTTCCTTATGTCCCAGCTCTCCTGCTGCTCCTCGAGTTTTCTGGATTGTCCTACAGTACCATTCAGACCCCCCACATACACCTGCTTTTGGAAATAATTCAGTGCTGCACTGAATGACCAATGTATACTGGCCTTTGTGAGAGGCCACTGGACCTCAGAGTAAATATAAGATTTTCCATATGCTGCCTTCCCTCCCTTCTGTCCTACTATCATAGGACTGGGAATAGCCAGCCCAAGATTATTGGGAGTACTTGTACCCCCAGAAAAAAACATGGTTCCAAGGGGGGTATGTAGCCATTATGGCATTGTCCCCTGGCACAGAGTATGCACCCCTGGTTGCCAGTAACCACACATATGACTTCATGACTGCCATATCTCATTGTTCCAGCCTGTTCTCCACACAGTTGCCCATATAATGCCACAGGTGGAGTGAGATTTGGTCAGGGAGACTGCATATGTCTGGTTGTTGGTTGTGATTATGCTGCACGGCTCCTCCCCAGACCTCATTGCCTGGAAAATCATTGAACAGAAGCCTACACGCCACTTATGTGCAGAATGTAGGCTTTGTGCTTTGGACACTAACTTTTTGTTAACATCTTTCAGGAATACATTGGCAAAAAGTAGTTGAAATCTTGGGAAAGAAACCAGGACTGTAACAGCTGAATAAATAATGTTTATAAAATTACACACTGAATAAGAATCTTTCTATTGCCAAATTATTAGACGGGTTCTGCATGGTAATCAAACAGCCAGTCAGCTCTTCACTATTGCCAATAGAAATTGGCTGAACCCAGTTAGGCTGATGTAAAAAACATTCCCAAGGTTTGCAGAGCTCCAAATCTACAGGCTAGCCTTAAGAAACATGCAGACATTTTCAGTGGTGGTCTGAATACAATAGGGGACTATCAAGGCTAAACAGGACAACGCACCAAAGTCTGAAACAGACCTGTGCTCTGCAATGCCAGTAGGATAGTGCTACCATGGGGCAGCAAGCCCCAAACCAAACTGCAACAGATCCAAATAGATGCACACATAGAGAGTAACTGAAAGATTAACTAGCTGCAGATAGCAGATAATGTAGACCTGGAACCAGAGTATTAATACAAAAAATAAAGTTAGTCCAGATCAACACAGCATAGAAACATAGAATTTGACTGCAGATAAGTATCACTTGGCCCATCTAGTCTGCCCATTTTCCCTACCTACTGTAACGCCACAGACACTACTTGATCTCTGGCATCCCCCAACCCCTTTCTTTACCTCTAAGGTTCCCCTATGCCTATTCCATGCCTTCTTGACTCCCATTGCAGTTTTTGCCCCCTCCACCTCCACTGGGAGGCTGTTCCAGGCATCCACCACTCTTTCTGTGAAGAAGTACTTTCTCACGTCTCCCCTGAGTCTACCCCCCTCCAGCTTCATAACATTACCCTTTGTTCTGGAGCATCTCCTTCTCTTAAAAAGGCTTCCTTCTTGAACCTGATTTATACCTGTGAGGTATTTAAATGTCTCAGTCATATTCCCCCTCTCCCTCCTTTCCTCCAGGGTTTACATACTGAGGTCCTTCAGTCTCTCCTCATAGGACTTTTGATGCAGACCCTGCACCATTTTAGTTGCCCACCTCTGGACCTCCTCTATTCTGTCTATGTCCTTCCGGGGATGTGGTCTCCAGAACTGGATACAGTACTCCAGGTGATGTCTCACAAGTGATTTATACAGTGATATCACCACCTCTCTCTTTCTGCTGGTGATACCCCTCTCAATGCACCCTGGCATCCCACTGGCTCTCTGCACTGCCTTGTCACAGTGTTTGGCTACCTTTAGGTCATCAGATTTGATTTCCCCCCCAGGTTTCTTTCCTATTTGGTGGTTACCAGTACCACTTCCCCCATTTTGTACTCTGCCCCTGGGTTTCTGCATGCTAAGTGCATGAATTGGCACTTCTTCATATTGAAACTTCATTGCCACACTCTTGACCACTCCTCAAGCTTCGTAAGATCTCTGTTCATCTTTTCCACACACACCCCCTGGAGTGTCTCCCCTATTGCAGATCTTAGTGTCATCTGTAAACAGGCATACCTTCCCTTCTAGCCTCTCTGCAATGTCACTAATAAAGACTTAAAGAGAATTGGTCCCAGTACTGATCCATGTGGCACCCCTCTGGTCACCTTCCTTTCCTCGGAGTGGACTCCGTTTACCACTACCCTCTATCGCCTATCCCCCAACCAATTTCTTACCCAGTTCACCACCTTTGGTCCCACTCCTAGGCTGCCCAGCTTGCTCACGAGTCTCCTATGTGGAATGGAGTCAAAGGCCTTACTAAAATCTAGGTGGCCACATCCACTGCTCCACCTTAATGTAATTTTGAGGTCACCCAGTCAAAGAAATCTATCAGATTTGTTTGACATGATCTCCCCCCAGTGAATCCATGCTGCCCTTGATCTTGCAAGCCACTGAATTCAAGATATTCCACAATCCTTTCCTTCAGTAGTCATTACATTGCTTTCCCCACCACTGAAGTCAGGCTGATTGGTCTGTAATTGCTAGCCTCCTCCCTGCTACCACTTTTCTGAAGTGGGACTACATCCACCCTCATCCTGTCCTCTGGAACATAGAAACAGAAATCATCGGCAGATAAGGACCGCTAGGCCCATCCAGTCTGCCCATAGGCCCTATACATTGTATGTGGCCACTGACCCTATGTGATCATTGGCTTGTCATCACTCCCTCCCCTCTCAAACCTTCCCTTGTGCCTGTCCCAGGCATGCTTAAACCCCTTCCTGTGCTTGCCCCCACTACCTCCTGCGGCAGACTATTCCAAGCATTGACTACCCTTTCTGTGTAGAAAAACTTCCTCACATTACCTCTTAATCTACCCCCTTCCCATTTCATAATGTGCCCCCTTGTTTAGTACTTTTTCTACATTGGAAAAGGTCCCCCACCTGCAACTTGTTTATGCATTTGAGGTACTTGAAAGTTTCAATCATGTCCCCCCCCCGGCTGTCTCCTCTATTCCAGTGAGTACATATTGAGGTCCCTTAGTCTCTCCTGATATGTTTTGTGGTGCAAGCCCTGCACCATCTTTGTTGCACTTCTCTGGATAGTCTCCACCTTATCTATGTCCTTGCGCAGGTGTGGCCTTCAGAACTGTATGCAGTACTCTGGGTGAGGCCTTACCAATGTTTTATACAATGGCATCACCACCTCTCACCTCCTGCTTGTGATACTTCTGCCTATGCACCCAGCATGCCACTGGCCCTCCCTGCCACTTTTGTGCACTGCTTTGATACTTTAAGGTCATCAGAGATGATAACCCCTAGGTCCCTTTCCTCTTTGGTGACAGTCAGCCCCCCACCTGTAGCTCTTCCAGGGTTCCCTCTACCCAGGCGCATTATTTTGCACTTCTTTGCATTGGACCTCAGTTGCCACATCTCTGACCATCTTTCAAGCTTCTCCAGGTCCATCTTCATTTTCTGCACCCCTTCTGGAGTATACACCCTGTTGCAGATCTTGGTGTCATCTGCAAACAGGCAGACCTTTTCTTTCCAGCCCCTCTGCAATGTCACTAATGAAGACATTGAACAGGACTGGTTTTAGTATTGATCTCTGTGGTACCCCACTGATCACCCCCCTCTACCCAGATTGTACCCCATTTACCACCACCCTCTGTCTCCTGTCTGTTAACCAGTTCCTAACCCAGTTCACCACCTTGTCTCCTATGCCCAGACTACCCACTGTGTTAGTCAGCCTTCTATGTGGGATGGCGTCAAAGGCTTTGCTGAAATCTAGGTAGGCAACGTCTACTGCCCCTCTCTGATTTATTTCCCTAGTCACCCAATCAAAAAAATCTATTAGATTCATTTGACATGACCTTTCTGGTGTGAATCCATGTTACCTCAGATCCTGAGCACCGCTGGATTCCAGATGTGCCGCTATCCTTTCTTTCAGCAGTATCTCCATGCTCTTTCCCACCACTGAGGTGAGACTGACTGACCTGTAGTTCCCCGCCTCCTCCCTACTGCTGCTTTTGTGCAGTGGGACTACAGGTGCCTTCCTCCAGTCCTCTGGAACAACACCCATGTTGAGTAACTCTGTGACAGGGCCCCCAGAGGCACTGCTAGTTCCCTTCACAGCTCCTTCAATATCCTCAGGTGGATGCTGTCTGGCCCCATGGCCTTATCCACCTTCAGCTTTGTGAGTTCTTCCAGAACTCTCTCCACTGTGAATGGACTGGTGTCCACTCCCCCCCCCCATTGCCTCTGCAACCCAGCTGTGGTCCTTGACCTTCCCCTCCTTAGTGAATACTGAGCAGAAGTGTAACCCCCAGGTGGCACTATCCCAAGGGCTACTACCCCTGCCTGCTGGACTACCAACAGGTTGAGGGGCCTAGGTTCTAGGGCGGGTGCCTCCACCCAGAGGGCGGGGTTTGTAATGGTTGGTTGAGTTTGGTCACAGCCATCTGGGACACTGAGACCCCCTTCTAATCCCTCTAATGATCCACACAATACATAGAAATTACAGTACCAATACCCCACATGTACACACGGTTCAACCATAAGGTACCACTTACCCTCGAGACCGATTCTGATGTTCGTCTCAGAGGACCCCCTGTAAAATAAGGTTGATCAACATACACAAACTAATGCAATGCCTGCTACATAGGTACTGATGCTTCAGACAGTTTAAAGTCAATAACATCAAATCTGGTTTATTTAAGGGGAGAGGAACACAGGACGGGGAGATCAAGCTGATTGGCAGAATTAAATCACAGTACTGTGCACTCATACAGGGTCTTAAAAGTCACACTCTGGGTACCCAGGTTGGAGGGGCTAGCCAGGTCCATTGCCTGGGGTTGGCCGGCAGGTGCAGATGGATAGGGCCCTGTAGGAAAAAATATATGCACAACACCCAATTGTAATCCGGAGCAGGATGGCTCAGTCCTTGAGGAAATGAAATAAAGAAAGTCAGGTGAAATACTGGTGATTGATAACAGGTCGCAGGGGAATGCCCTGATTTGTACTCACACTACCCAAGCTGAGAACCTGATGCAGATGGCTGTTCTGGATTGCCAGACAAACAAGGCAGAGAGATGAGATTCTACAGGCCAGGCCCAACTGCTTTGACTAGTGGACGGATTTAGTCCGATCACACTCAGTTCAGCTTTCAGCTTACACCACACGATGACAAGAGAACCGGAATAGCTATTCTCCACAAGCATTCAACACATTTATGTGTAAAGGAAATTACTATACCAGGCAGCTGCTCATAGGTCCTGATCGCACTTACTGCAAACACCCTGGAGTTCGCACAGCAGCTTCGGTTCCTGACAGACTGAGCGCGATTCAGCAATTTCTCCAGTCTTCTACAGGTTGAGCCTGGTTTCCACTTTTAGTCTTCTTTCCTTTCAGACAACTTGGATTCAGTCCGATTCAAGCTTTCAACAGCCACCGACTGACTGCAGGGCCTCTCATGTGCTTCCACAAGAACTATACAACGCAGAAGCACAGAGCTCCTTCTCTCCTCACAGTCACAACAGATCTGATCTCTCAGTTGCAGGGCAGAACATCCTTTTCAGGCGCCACCCGGTCCAGTTGGTGGACTCAGCTGTCAATCACTCCAAAGCTCTCTCAGTTGGTGCAAAAAGGCACCAAGGTCCAGAACTTCACTTCCCAGAATTACTAGCTATACCCCCCCCCCCCATTGTAAGCTAGCTCCCAGGAGAGTCCGAATTCTGGTGGGTCCAAACATCCTCCATTTTAAAACTCCCCTTTATTCCATTGGCCCAGCACAGCAGTTTAGTTCCAAAATGGAGGGGCCCCACACAGAGTCCCAGCTGTAACAAAAGCAGGTTAGACAAACTACAATATTACTAATGCCTTAAATGTTTACAGGAAAACAGGTATATCTTTCAGAGGGGCTCCCTTTGCGTTTTCAGTGACCGCAAAATGAAGCGATTGCCCCTCGCTTCAGGTGGGATTCGAGCAGGGAAACACCAGCACCCCTAGGAAAGCAACAATTATGTCTGCAAGCAGACAGCTCTTAAAGAGACAGTAGGTGGAGGCTCTACCAGCACTCACAGTGCCATTCTAGCAGCTTAAACGCCGAATGCCAGCAGGCAGGGTAACACTTAGTCAAGCTCCTAGGGGCTTTTTAGGAACCCCCATTAGTAGGGGGTTACAGAAATATTTATCCAGTATTTCTGCCTTGTCCAGATCCTCCTCCTTACACTCTCCCTTCTCCCCTTTGAGTCTCACAATCCTCCTCCCCCGGTTTTTCTTCTTTCACTGATGTACCTATAAAATGTCTTATCCCCTTTGTTTACAGACCGTACTAAGCCCTCTTCTGTCTGCACTTTCACCCTCCTAACATCCTTCCCTGCTTCCCTTAGTCATTCAAGGTACACCTCTCTGTCTGGCTCCCTTTATATTTCTTGAAACTCAGCCTTTTAGCCCTGACTTTGTCCCCCACCTCTTAGGAGAACCATAGTGGTTTCCTTCTTCTTTTGCCTTTGGCCACTATCCTAATGCCTTGGTTTGTTATATCCACTATGGCTCCTTTCAGTTTCTCCCATTGTTCTTCCACCCACCTCTATTACCGCTCCCTTCCCCAAGACTGTTTTTATACATCTACCCATTTCAGTGAAATCCACCCTCCTGAAATCTAATACTCTTGCCCTTGTATGGCTTTGAGTCCATGTCTCCATGCTGAACCACACCATGTTGTGGTCACCAGACCCAGCTGCCCTTCCACCTGTATTTCTTTTACTCTGTTCCCATTGGTCCATACCAGGTCCAGAATTGACTTGTCCCAGGTTGGCTCATGCACCAGCTGCCTGAGTCCAACCCCCTGTAGGGATTCCAGGATGGCTGTGCTTCTGGCTGAAGCAGCCACCTGGGTGGCCCAATCCACATCCGACATATTGAAATCCCCCATTAGCAGGATTTCACCTTTAGCTGCCATGTCATGTATGTTCTCCACTAGTTCCCTGTCTACTTCCTCCCTCTGTGCCGGAGGTCTGTAGATCGACCCTGTGCATATTGCTGTTCCAGTCCCTGGCTCCAGGGTGAGCCACATTACCTCGGCCTCCCCCTGTCTTCCCTGAACTTCTGTAGCCTTTATACCTTCTCTGATATACAGGGCCACTCCTCCACCCTTTCTACCCTTCCTGTCCCTCCTGAACAGTGTATAGCCTGGTACATTGACTTCCCAGCCATGATTAGCAGAGTACCACATCTCTGTTATTGCAGCTATGTCAAGGTCTGTATCTGCCAACAAGGCTTCCAGGTCTGGAACCTTATTTCCTAGGCTACGGGCATTCGTTAGTATGACCTTCCATGATTCCATGTTTCACAGTCTGCCTTCCCTCTGCTATTTCGATTTTTAAATTGAAAAGTAATAAATGTAAATATTAGTTTGCAACTTTGTGACTGACTATTGCAGTACACTTTGCAAGCCCATTGGTCGAAGGTGTGGACCAATGAGCTTGCAGGAGTTACCGTAAGCTATCATTCGGCAGGCAGCCGCAGAGGTGAGCTGGTGGGTTTGCTGCCCGTCGATGACCTGGAAGGGGGGAGCAGGGTGGGATGGGGGTCCTGTGTGGTGGGTGGGGGTACCACCAGACTACCATGGATGTGGAGATCTTTGATATCCCATGATCAGGGTACCAGACCGGGGGGGACAGCTAGACTACCAGGGACAGGGATATTATTTTATTTACATCGATTGGGATGCCGGATGCGGAGGTGGGTACCACTAGACTACCAGGGCTCTGTATGTTGCACTGTATGGAGATCGGACTTGGTGCTTGGGGGGAAGCCATTCAGGGGCTGACAACTGCTGTATTGCACCTTGCAATACAGCAGCCCACCTGTGGGTGGCTACCAGTTAGGCCTGTTTTTTTACAGGTGTAGCTTTGTGCCCATGTATGCTGGGGGTACAAGACAATTCGCTCCCGATTTCTCGCCCCCCGATAATTCGCTCCCGACATTGCACTCCCGCATCAGTCCACTCCTTTAATGATCCATTTCCAGGCAATTTGCTCCCTAACAAAATTACTTTTACTATGGTATTGGTCAACACAAATCAGTAGCCCAACACCCTGATTGGTTAGTATTTCTACAAAAGGGCATTGTAAGTCACCTGTGCTGTCATTCTGAACTACAGTTGCAGCGGAACACACTGTGTCTTACATTAACCATGACTGGAAGGTTTGTACTGTCCTCAGTCCTCAGTATTTCACCTGGATTACCATTTTCCTCCATTATTAAGATGCAGTTCCCAATCCTGGCCGTTAGGTGGCACTGTGGCCAAGCAGATGGAAATGTTTGCAATGTGCCGAATTTAAGCACGAATAATGCAGAACAGTTCTGTTTCACCCGAACCTCCTCTGGATGCTGCTGTCACTTTTTTTTTTTTAAGGCGACTTTCTTCCAAATGCTGCCAATGCTGGGAGAGAGCATGAGCAGTTGTGAGACATGTGCCTGACTAAAGGGACTCTGCAATCTTGCAGGAGCACTTTTGCACCATCGAGGGGGGAGTCAGAGCTGTGTCATTTTACAGTGGTCAGTAAGTCTCCTCACAATGTAAAATCATAGACTAGCTTAAAAATGGTTTAAACTAAGACTATTAAGTTAACTGTTTTACTGAATAGTGCCATAGCTCTACAATGTAGCCTCCTGCAGCATGTCATAGCTCTACAAATGTAGCCTCCTGCAGCCTGCCCATCAGACCTAACCAGAATGAATAAGCAAAGACCAGTCAGCATTTGAAACTGCTATGCCTCGATGTTTTTTGCAACTTGCAGCATTACCCTAACGAGTGAACTTGGGAGTGAATTTGGGAGTGAATTGTCCTAGGAGCGAGTTGTTATAGGAGTGAATTGACTCCGGAGCGTAATGATGGGAGCAAGATGTCACGAGCAGGGTTGTCAGGAGCGAATTGTCGTGTTCCCATATGTGGCACATCTCCAAGGTGTGCCGGCACATGCACCACAAATCTCGGCTGAATATCATGATGTGCCGTATATGCATGGGCACAACCCCTGGAGATAAACCACATACATTATAGATGCACATCTGGAGTTATATGGCGCATCTCCAGGGTTTGAATATGGCCCTAGGGCACAATTCTGGAGATGCACTGGTGCAAATCAGTTGCGCCAGGTGCATCTGTTCTGAATATCTTGGCCAATGTGTTATTATACTATAGCTTATACTACAGTTCTATAGGTTGAAGAAGGCTAGAAAGCCCATTGGGACTGCCCCCCTCTGCTCCAGTGGTTAAATTTAAGTTTTCCCTCATTCATAATCATCTTATTTGACCCTGCATCATGTAGTCTATCTCTTTTATCTCTAGATTTAGTTCCGTCAGTAGATCTGTATCTCTGCTTATCTCATACAAAGAGAGTATGCCCCCAGATGGTTTCCTATCCTTCAGTTTCATTAGTTCCAATTTTTCTAGTCTTTTGTCATAAGTCAGTGGGCCAGATTTTCAAAGACCCCCGCTCTAAGGGTTGCAGCAGGGACCTTGTGCCAGATTTTATATCAGTAGGGTACCTGCGCCAAATTCTCCAGGTTTGCTGCAGAACGCAAGATGAGCCAAATACCTGGCCACATCTGTGTGATGTGGCACAGGTATCTGGCAACCCCCCCAGTGCAACACTAGAGGAGGAGGGGAAGCAGTAGGCCAGGAGGATGCCAGGAGTGTACCAGGGGCCAGGGAGATGGCAGCATGGGCATCGGGGAGAACTGTATAGTATATGTGAGCACCCTTCAGGGTGCTGGTGTGTGCCGTATAATACAATACAGTAAAAGCACTGCACATATGTAACACCCCTCTCAATCTCCGATGTCACTATAGAAAGCAGAACCCCAGTCCTGATCATGTAGTGGACCCCAATCCCCGATCCCCACCATGCCACTGCAAAAACTCTCCCAGGAGGTTAGGGCTGCCCTCCCCACCCAGCCCTCTGTCACCCTGTATATAACATCCTATAATTATGCCCTAGTGGCCCAGTGAACTCACTGCCCCTCCACCCCATCAGGTATTGTCCACCACCCCGCACCCCCCCAATCCCAAATAGAAGCTGGCAGCCAGGACAGCCTCCTCACACCACCACAGCTGGCTGCCAACTGGGCTTGCATGGACCGCGTACTGTATACAGTAGCTCAGTGAATGAGCTGTCTCAAGCTACTGTATGCGATATGTGGCCCATATGAGCCCAATTGGCAAGCCAGCTGGTGGTGGTGTGAGGAGGGATGTCCTAGGCCAGCTTCTCTTGGGATTGGGGATCCAGGTGGTACAACCTGATGGGGTGGGGAGGGGTTCACTGGGCCACCAGGCATAATATAGAATGTTATACAGGGTGATCAGAGGGCCTAGGTGGGGAGGGCAGTCCTCTGAACCTCCTGGGAAGGGTTTTGCAGCAGCATAGTGGGGATCAGGGTCCACTACGTGATCAGAGCTGGGGGTCTGCTTTCTTAGGTGACATCAGGGATTGGGAGGGCTGCATATGTGCAGTACTTTTACTGTATTATACGGCACGCACCAGCATCCCAAAGGGGTGCTCACATATGCTATACAGTTCTCCCCAGCACCCACACTGCCATCTCCCTGGCCCCTGGTACACCCTTGGCACACCTCTCGGACACCATTCCACTGACGCAAACCACTTAGACCAGCTCCTGTCTGGTCTAAGTGGTCATCCTTGCTGCATCCATGGTGGGGCTTTGAAATTTCCAAAAAAGGGGATGTTGCAGCCCCACCATAGTGCAAGCTCCCTTGCATCCTGGTACACCTGGTTGTTTGTCGCAACCCTGGTGCAAGGGCACTTTGGTGCAGTAGTGTCTGGACCAGACACAGGCTGCTTTGGAAAATCACGTTTGATGCAAGCGGTGATGCAAGTCACCGATTGCGTCAAACTATTTTGATGCAAGCCCCTTGCATCATCCCAATTCATTTTTATATTGAATATACTTTATTGACATTTTAGAATACAACAAACAAAAACAAACAAGAGAAAAACACACTATGACCAAAACAAGGTACAATAATCATACAATGAGTGTCACCTGGAACCACTGAAAACATTGACGACTAGAATAGAACACTTTAGATGACTCCTAAAACTCTTTGTAACTTACCTACCATCCAGCAAATAACCCAACTCCATCCCCCTCACCCTCCCTCCCTGGCCCAGAAGAGAATGAATTTAACCTAGCATTACTGTAACCGGAAATAGAAAAGGGGATAACCATTGAATATGTGATGTTCATTCAGATTATGCAATAAATGAATAGAGGTCCCCAAATAAAAGAAGACATCTTCCATCCAATAATAAACTAAGGAACAATAATCGTTGTGCCCAATCCATTTAACAAAATGAATCCACAGGATATGAGAGGAAATTTGGCCAAATCAGACACCTTTCACAGGTTCAGGACTGCCCCAGAGCAAGCGGCATTAAGAGATTATTGTGTTAATAACACATATAGGAGCTTCCAGATCTTTATGTATCTGTCAACAATCTGTCAGGCTAGCAATAATCCGTTACACCTGTAATGCAAACAAAATTTCTCTAAACCACTCCAAGTATTGAGGAACTAAAGTATCACATCAATGCCTTAAGATCACCTTCTTGGCACAAGCAGTAATCAATGCCATGTGGTACCATTGAGTGACACCTGGTAAGTCAGCGAAATCTCAGAGCAGACAAATTTCAGGTGAAAAAATGTCACTCAAACCTAATAGGGGATCTAATAATTGACGAATAGTAGTCCAGAATGGTGTCACTTTTTCACACGTCCAAAGAATGTGCAATAGAGAGCCCATATCCTGCCCACATTTGGAACACATAGCAGTAGGGATCTTACCTAACATAGAAACATAGAATTTGATGGCAGATAAGGACCGCTTGGCCCACCTAGTCTGCCCATTTCCCTACCTAACGATCCTAGTTAACCAACAGCCTACTTCCTCCTACCCCTCACTAGAATTGCCTTACGTCTGTCCCATGCATTCTTGAATTCCCCCACTGTTTTTTGACTCTACGACCTCCTCAGGAAGGCCATTCCATGCATCTACAACCCTCTCTGTGAAGAAATACTTCCTCACATTACCTCTGAGCTGTCCCCTCTATCTTCAAATTGTGCCCCTTGTTCTTGCACATCTCTTTTTCTGAAAGATGCTACCCTCTTGGACTTTGTTGATTCCCTTGAGGTATTTGAAAGTTTCTATCATGTCCCTCTCCCTCTTTCCTCGAGGCTATACATCTTAAGCTCCTTTAGTCTTCTTCATATGTCTTCTGGTGCAGACCCTGCACCATTTTGGTTGCCCTCCTCTGGACAGCCTCCACCCTGTCTATGTCTTTGCCGAAATGGGGTCTCCAGAACTGTACACAGTACTCCAGATGTGGTCTTATCAACTGTCTGTACAGAGGGCCAACAACTTCCTGTTTTCTACTGGTGATGCCTCTCCCTATGCATCCCAATATCTCCCCAGCCCTCCTTACTGCCTCCTCACACTGCTGGCCCACCTTTAGGTTGTCTGATATGACTACCACCAGGTCCCTTTCCATTTTTGTTGTTGTCAGTATCTCACCACCCATTGTGTACTCTTCCCCTGGGTTTTTGTTTCCCAGGTGTATTACTTTGCACTTCTTTGCGTTGAATCTAAGCTGCCATACATTTGACCATTTCTCCAACCTTGCCAAGTCCCTTTTCATTCTTTCCACTCCACCTTGTGTATCAACCCTGTTGCAGATCTTTGTGTCATCTGCAAAGAGACATACTTTCCCTTCCAGTCCCTCTGCAATGTCACTTATAAAGACATTAAAAAGGACTGGCCCCAGTTCTGAACCCTGCAGTACCCCACTAGTAACCCCCTTTCTTCACTGTGGACTCCATTTATTATTATCTGCTGTGTCCTGTTGTCCAGCCAGTGTTTTACCCAGGCTACCACCTTGGAACCCTCTCCCAGGCTGGCTAATTTGTTTATTAATCTTTTGTGCAGGACTGTCTCAAATGTCTTGCTAAAGTCTAGGTAGGCCTTGTCCACAGCCCCTCCCTGGTCTACTACTTTGGTACCCAGTCAAAGAAATCAATTAGATTTGTCTGACATGACCTTCCTGCTGTGAATCCATGCTGCCTTGGGTCCTGTGCCCATTGGCCTCTAGGTACTCAACAGTTCTTTCCTTCAGAAGTGATTCCATCATTTTCCTACCACAGAGGTCAAACTGACAGGTCTGTAGTTTCCTGCCTCTGTCTTGCTCCCACTTTTGTGAAGTGGAATCACATCCACCTCCTCCAGTCCTCGGGTACCACACCATCCTCCCATGATTTATTAAAAAGGTAGTCGGTGGTGTTACTAGTTCTTCCCTTAGTTCTTTTAGAATTCTGGGGTGAATCCCATCAGGCCCCATTGCTTTATCCACCTTCAGGTTTAAGAGTTCTTTCAGAACCCTTTCTTCTGTAAAAGGACTAATATCAGCCTCCCTATCCAGAGTGCTTTTATTGACTGGATTAGGTATCTCCCCCTGTTTTTCCATTGTGAATATATATTCTGACTGCCCTCCCTGCTTCCTTCTGCTTTAACTGGTACAGTTCTCTGCCCTGCTCCTTCTGTATTTCTTTATGCTTCCTGAATGATATCTTTTTCTCTCTAGCCTTCCCCTCCACTTCTTTTGAGAACCATAGTGTTTTTTTCTTTCGTTTTGATTTGTTTATTTGCTTCACACAAAGGCTTGTTGCCTCTGTGATTGTGGTTTTGATGTTTCCCCATTGTTGCTCCACCTCACCTTCTTGCCTGTTTGCTAGTGCTTTTCTGAGGCACTCTACCATTTTGACAAAATCAGCTCTCCTGAAGTCCAGTACCTTCACTTTTGTATGGCTTGACGCTACAGCTAATTTTATCGTGAACCACACTGTTTGGTGGTCGCTTGTTCCCAGATGGCTACCCACTTCAAGATCAGAGATCCTCTCTCCATCCTCATTTGAGAGTACCAGGTCTAAGATTGCTCCCTCCCAAGTGGGTTCCAAAACTAGCTGTTGAGGCATGCCCTCTGTAGGGCATAGAGAATGGCCCTGCATTAACCGGAGTAAGATACGGATTGTGAATTATCTGAAACTGCATAAACCTGTATCAATCCCAATTTATAAATCTATAAACATGCTGCCATAACACTTTCCAATTATGCACACCATTTAAAGGCAGGAGTGCCTTATTCCGGTAATAAATTGTTTCTGTTTCTTGGGTAGCAATATCTCAAAAAATCTTTTCTATAAAGATGATATATTGCATGTGGAGCAGCTACAATCAAAATCAAGGGTAGAATAAGTGTACAATAAGCATTAGACACTGCCCATGCAAAATGGTGCATCAAGGAGTTGGTCACTTGGAGATACTTAAAACAGTCAGATGGATATAGGCCATATTTGAGTGGGCCTGCTGAAAAGTAAAGAGCTTGCCATCCTGGACCAAGTGGTCCACCACCATAATATCAGCATAATGCCAAAAGTTCTTAGTGATAAGTTGTCCTGCAAGTTTAAGTTTGGGTTTCCACCAATGGTTTAGAGGTATCATTAATGAGGGTCTAGCCAAAGTAGAGAACACAACTGCATATGGACCTGAATTGAAATATCTACAAATGAACCCTGTAGAGTTTTGGGGAGCTTTCTCCTGGGGATGTGAAGTAGAGCAGGAAGATCTATTCCTAATTGAAAGGTGCGATAACACTCAATGTCTAGCGATAGGGGTACATACTCAGAGCCTAGGTCCTGTCCACTAGGCTGAAGCCATTGAAAATACTTAGAACTGTGTATAGCCAAATAGTACATGAAAAAGCTAGGGACCCTCAACCCCGCTCTGTCCTTAGCAATCATCAGTTTAGTAAGAGCTCTCCATGGTGGTTTATCCTTCCATAAAAATTTGGAAATGGACAGCTAGAAACCAGGACTTCGGTAAATGCTGAGTAAGCATGGTCAAGGGGTACATAATCCGGTGAGCACATCCATCTTAATAACACTCTGGTTGCCCCAGAAAGAGATAGGAAGCCATTTCCAGTGATCCAAATTCCTCTTAACTTGCTCCACAAGGGAGTCAAGGTTATATTGTTGCAGTTTAGCCAAAGAGGTGCAAAGATAGAGCCCTAAATATGTGAGCTTGTCTTTAACCCATTAGATTTAAGTGTTCAGCACTCACCCTTGCAGCCCGTACATTCAGGAGCATAACTTCTGTTTTAGAAAGGTTCAATTTGTAGTTGGAAAAGGTACTAAATTGCTGAATAATATCCAGAACATCAGGAAGAGATGTCTCCGGGTGGATTATGTATAGTAATACATCATCCACGTGAGCCAATAATTTATATTGAATGTCACCCATTGTAATACCTTGGACTTGCAAGGAGGTATTAATTTTCCTAAGAAGGGGCTCCAAAAACAAATTGAAGACGAAGGGGTAAAGGGGGCAGCTCTGTCTGGTGCCCTGTTGTAAGAAAAATCTGTCTGATAGAACTCCATTACATAAAATACAGGCCAAAGGGGAGTGTACAACACCTCAATCCATCTAATAAATTTGAGGGATGCCATATTTAGGCAGGATATTGAACAAATAGTCCCATGAGATTCTGTCAAAGGCTTTCTCTGTATTCAGGGAAACCAAAATTGCAGGGGCAGAGGATTCCCCGGATGCAGAGATAGGATGAGAATGTTTCTGAAGGTGGTCAGAGGATAATCTCCCAGATATAAACCTGACCTGCTCTCGACTAAGCAGAGGTCTCCAGACTCTGTTAAGTTGACTGGCCAAAATTCTGGCCAATATTTGAAAATCTACATTGATGAGAGAAATGGGTCTTTAATTAGAGACAGATTGGGGGTCCCTGCCAGGTTTAGGCAAAACCACTATCAATGCCTCTGTGAGAGCGTAATCAGAAATTCCATGCTTAAACAAATAGTTAAAAAGATGCAGCAAAACAGGGGCCAGTTGCATTGCAATTTTTTTTATAAAAATTAGAAGAAACGCCATCTGGACCTGGGGACTTGTCAGGGGCTGAAGAATCAATGGCTTAGTGATCTCCTGCAAGGTCAAAGGGGCACGAAGAAGGTCGCTCTGGACCTGTGAAAGCCTCGGCAACTCAAGACACCGCAGACAAACCTCAAGATCAGTACCGTGTGAGGCCTACACTTGAGGGGTATGCAGTTCTTGACAGAAAGAATTAAACTGTCCTGCAATGTTTCTTGAGGAGGTACTCAAGTGGCCTTCAGGGGGACCTAAGAGAAGAAACAATTCTATTGGCCGACTGAGATCTCAGTCAAAGAGCTAAAAGCTTCCTCGCTTTTTCACCCTGATCAAAATACTTTGCTTTCAAGCACAGCAATAAATGTTCTGCTTTTTCACCCAGAGCAGCATGATACTGTGCCCGATGGGATTCCAGGGATTCCCATTCGTCGCTGTGGAGAGCTCAGTAAGTTGTGTCTCTAAAGCCCTAATCTTTTCCAAGAGTGAGGAAGTTTCTTTCATATGTAACTTTTTGTGTTTTGATGCCAACCATATTAATTCCCCTCTAAGAGAGAACATTTAAGCCCAACCCTTACCATGTCTACCTTAGAGGTTGATACAGATGTAACGTCCCAATACTAGCAAATAACACATTGAATGTGCTCTATGGTTTGCATAGATTTCAACAACTAGTTATTCATAGTCCAAGATTTGTCCACTTCAAAAGAAGTGGAGAAAGCATACTGGAGAATTACTGGGTGATGGTCCAAAACCACTTTGGCACTATAATAACAAAGAGAAATACAGGAAAGGTGCTCAACTCCCAATAAGAAAAAGTCGATTCTAGAGGAGGAGTTGTAGGGAATAGAATAAAATGAATACTCACATAGCCCCAGGTTGAGAGCTCTCCAGGTGTCAATTAACCCAAGGGAGTCCATAAGAGCATGCGAGGCTGTCTGAGTTGGAGTAAGACCTCAACACCTCTGAACTGTCCTGTCCAGAACATTATCCAACACTGTATTCCAGTTTTCTGTGAATAACATAGGCAAGGAAACCCAGGGAAGTAAAACTTGTAGAAGGTTGGCAAAGAAGCCTGGATCGCCTACTGTGGGACCATAAATCATGCTGAGGGCAACCTCTGTATGTCCCAGGAGGGCCCGCGTAATCTAAAAATAAACTTGAGGGTCTGCCATCCCTTGAAGTAATCAAAACGGAACCCATCTAGCTATCAAGATTGCAGTCCCACATCTGTGGGAGCTTAACCCCTTCCCAAACAAATGTCCCACCCATAAACACCTAAGAAGTGAAACCTGGTTAGAAGGGAAGTGTGTTTCCTGCAGGAATCCAATGTCAGCCTGCAGTCTTTGTAAGTATAACAGAATCCTCAACCTTTTCCCAGGGGATTGAGAATCTTTAATATTCCACGAACAGCATCGATAACAAGAAAATGTCATAGCAAGGTGTTAACGTATAAATGCTCCAATGCATCAGAATCTGGGACCAGCTTAGAGGCCTGTACCTCCTCTGGTGCCACCCTCCCTCCTCCCAAATGTTTCCCCCTACCCATTCCAGACCCCAAAATTGATTCCGAAAGCTATATACAAACCTCTCCCACCCTCCCCCCTTCCTGAGAAAAGCTTGGTGCATGATGCACCAGAGATAAACAGCTCACCCTCCCCCAGCTCCCACCCCGAACACCAATCCAGCCAAACAAGAAGAACCCATAGTCTACATATGCCCTAAAACTAAGCCAGGTGTGAAAGAAATACATAGCAATTGTCAGGAATCCATATGCATAATCAAAAGCTAAAGAGATTTCAGTTGTCCACTGAGGCACAGTTATCCAGGGGATATCCTTTAAGTCCAGTACCATTTGATCCGGTCAAAGAAGTACGCTCCTGTAGAAGAGAAAAAAAAAATTCCCTCAGAAAAAAATCATAGAAATGATCACAGGCAAATTGGATATCACTCCTGAAACTGAGCAGCGAACTCCATGGGGTCCGGAATAATAAAAAAAAGAAAAAGAAAACCACTGTCATAGCATAAAGTCCAATACAAGGCTTTTTCTGAAAACTTAGATTGTACCAGCAGACAAAGCATTGGATGTAGATATACAGTCCATGAACTGAATATGCGAAGTAGTTGCTCCATATCAGGGAGAAAGGACCTAAAGGTAGCAATCAAAAGTCAGAGACAGCAATCAGAAGATCAAGCTGGGTGACCAATAATGCCAGGTCGAAGTAAAAAACAAAGTACCAGTGTGAACCTTCGAAGAGGGAGGCTCTTGGCAAAACTTCAGCTAAAAATCCTGAGTCAAACCTGGAGCATAAGTCTCAAAGCTCCTGTCCTCAAATTAAGTGACCAAAGAAGAAAACCTTTACTTCGTATGAGGGAGAGATCCTCATATAAAACAAAGAAAGATCACTGAAGATCTGAAAGATTTAAACACGCTGTCTGGGTAGGACCGGCTCATCCGAAAACAAATATCACATTGAGTATCATTTGGAGCAGAAACCCAGACCGAAAAAAAGGAGACTGTGGATGGTATGTGCAGGCAGCTAACTAAGCAAACAACTCTCCTTGTAGCCAGATGTTACACGCGTTGCTTATAGATTAATCAGACATAGCTGGGCTATCATACAAATATAAGGCACCATGTGGTCATTGCAAAAAAGGAAACTGTGGCACATACAGCAAAATCGGTGTCAACTAATGCAGGATCCTAGGTTGAACCAGTCCTGTTAGTGGGGTGGTGAATCAGAGCACAATCCTGTGTCGAAGACTGGTAGGGGTTAAGCTTGGAGTCATATAATAAAAGGAGGATTCCATCCGTTCAGAAAAGGTGGTGTGCATGAATTGGTAACAGGGGAGTCCGTCAAAACGAATGTAGTATAGTTGCACAGGGCATCAGTTAGAAATTACAAGGAAGAGCTGTCCCAAATACCGCACGAATATAATAGACCGATGCACAATCCTGAGTCAAACCAGTCCTATAGCGGATTTCATCGGTCCTTGAACAAGTTGGGCAGAAGTTCTCTTAGAGCAGGTGTTGCTTGTTCCACAGAATCCCAAGATCTCCAAGTATCGCCCAGTTAGACCTGGAGTCTGACAGGGTAGAAAACCTTAAAGAGCACCTTTCATAGTCCTTTTGACTTTCATGCATAAATTACCCCTCCTTGCATTGATTCTGGAATTGTATTTCATTACCGTCTGCTGCAGTTAGTTTTTGCATTCTGAGCTTCTAAAAACTGCAGGGTGTACCAGAGCTTCCATAGCAAGCTTGGTGTTGCTGTGGGCCCAGGGCTGTACTGCTGACATTACTATAGGGCAGAGTCAATGTAATGAACAAACAAAGAAAAAAACATACTGACAAGGCATTTGGATTTTGGCATAATGCATTGCTAACAGAGTGTCTTGGGGAAGGGGGAACACAGTATGTACCCTGAGTACTGGTAGTTTTCCCTTGCAACAATGTTGTAACTGCACGGTGCTACACAGTGTGAGTCACTCTTCTGCCCTATAGTGATTTCATCGGGGAGCCAGCAGCCCAGCAGCTGAACAGCAAAGGCAAGTGCAGCAGGGCTCCAAAACAAATCCAAATTATGGAAGGCAGAGTAAACCTTGGCTAAAAATAACAAATGCATACACCCTTTTAGGTCTAGTACTGCATATAATGACTAGAAGCTGTAACTTTTTGGACCATCATGAAAGGTGCACTTTAAAACGGAGGCCAGCCATGAGTATTTTGGATACCATAGGGTGGCAAGCTGCCCTGTGTTGACGCACCATTTGCAGCAAATCCTGAACAATTCTCAGCCTGGAGCCCTCCCAGGAGACTTCTTGAATCTCTCTGATTTTTTTAAGAAGATGCTGCTTGTCCAGGTAATTTAGAAATTTAGAAATAAATGGGCGAGGGGGAACCATCCGCCGGCATGGGTTCTTAAGGAGCAGTGCACCCACTCGATGATGTAGGTTTCTCCATTCTGTGATGGACTCACTATTTTGGCACACAGTATTTGAGCAAACTGTACCAGGTGTCCCCCTTCTGCCTTCTCGGGTAGACCAAAGGCAACCACATTGGACCGCTGGCTGCACCCCTCCAAATCTTCTAATGTGGATTCAAGCTGGGCTACCTTTTATTTAAGACCATTCCAGTCTGGGTCGACCTTATCTCTGCAGTGTTCTAATGAGAAGGTCCTGGCTTCAACATTGCCAACTCATTTCCTGACTTCTTGAACCTCCAGTTTAATAGATCTGAGTTCGGAGGTAAGCGCTTGCATGTCTGTGCGCAGTGAAGCAAACTTGGCCAGAAAATGCTCCTCAGTTAGAGGGGTCCCCATCAGAACAGCAAGTGTGATCAGTGTAGCAGTGGTGGAGTGGGCTTGCCCCGATGCTGGGGCCTTCAATTTCTTTTGCGGCCTTGTCTGGCATAGTGGGTGGTGTATGTCAAGGAGGTGCAGGACTCATATCAGCCTCCATGTCAGAGACATAAAGAGTTCCCAGGCATGATGAGACCGTCTCCACAAATGATAGAGATTTAAAGTAGGAATCCAATGGAATATTAAGGCAGAAAGTGCTGGAAGTTGATGTCTGGAGCAGGAGCCGAGTTAAAGAGCTGCTACTCAGTCCTGTGCATGATGTGACTCCATCCCAGTTTGTTTGAAAATGGGGCATAAGGGTCTCAAATCCCCTACTCTTGGGTGCTCTTCTTTGTACTTATTCTAGTTTGGACTTCTCTCTCTCTCCTGGTACAGAGACCAAAACTGTGAACCATAATCTAAGTGTGGTCTTATAGGGCTCCTATACAAAAGTAGAATGGCATTTTGACCATGAGAAAAAAAGTTCCTTTTGATATATGCAAGTTTATTTGCTTTTCTCTTTTTTTCTGTTGTTTTTTTGGGGGGTTATTTCCCTGCACTAATCACTGTGACTAATTTTATTGGTCACCACAATCCCCAGATCACTTTCTTCCTGAGGTTTTTTTTTTTCACAGCTGGGTCTCCTAGGTAGTAATGTCCCATCCTATTCCTTGTCACAAAGTGCATTACCTTGCATTTACCTCCATTCGGCTCTATACCCTGTTTTTCTGTCCAGTCTCTTATTTTGTCCAGGTCCATTTTGTAATTTTAGTGCTTCTTCTTCTGTTTCCACCACTCCTCCCAGTTTAGTGTCATATGCGTACTTTTGGACCCATCAACCCAGTTTATCATGCATATATGATACATAACTTAAACCGTACTGGACCCAGAATCAACCACTAGTGTACCCCACTCAACACCTTCCCCTTATTTGAATAACTACCATTTAATTCAACCCTCTGTGTTCTATAATGTAACCAGTTTTCAATCTATCTTATTACTTGTTTATGAAGTTTAACTTCCTGGAATTTAATGCATACTGTATAACCTAATGTTGAAATTTGTTGAATGCTTCGCTGATCCACAAATATGATATCCACTGTTTAGCTGTTATCCAAGTTCTTATTTACTGACTTATAGAAGGACAGGAGATTTGTTGTGCAGGACATGCCAGCAGTAAAGCCATGTTGTGTACTGTGTACTGTACTATTCTAGACTGTTCCAAATTATATGCCATCAACTGGCTCCATAATGTTTCCTATTAAACATATGAGGCTAATAGGACAGTAATTGGAGATGACGGTCCTGTCTCCTTTCCTAAATATCAGGACCACTGTGGCCTTTGCCAGTCTAGAGGTACTTCACTTGTATACAGAGGCTTGTTCAGGACATACGTCAACAGTGCTACTAATTCATTTTCAATATTCTTAATGGCCCCTATGCACTAATGGGGCGGGGGTACAAGGAATCCGTGTATACCCTGCCTGCATAGCTATGCACCTGCAGATAGGTGCACACCAGCAGTGTGCACAACCACCAGCCACCTGTCTGTGGCCTCTCCCCCCTGGCATGCAGGCCTCTGTGCGGTGGCTGGGGGGGGTTCGCAGGTCTGGCTGGGCATCCAATCGGATGCCAGGTCCCAGTCCTGCACTGGATCCCTTGCGTGGCAGGGTGCGTGGTGGCAGTGTGCCCCACAGATATCTGATGGCCAGTGGCTGTGGCAGGTGCGGGAGGGAAATGCCGCCGGCCCTCTGATAACATTGATCAGTGCAGTGGGATGGGTGAGGGGCTGACAGCTGGCGGGCAATGGGGGCCGGGGACTGTCTGGGTGTGTGTGTGTGTGTGTGTGTGGCCAGGGGATGCCCCTGTGTGCCGGTGCCCTTGTGTGGGTTGGAGGGGTTGTGCCTGGTGGTGATTGTGCAGCCGCACACTGCTGTGTGCTTGGGTGGGGTGGGGTGGAAGGCACTGAGCAGCCCTATGTAGCGGCCCCGGTGTGTGGGTGGGCTATTTGCCCTGTAGCCTGATGGGTCCCGGGGTGCATGCAGAGCACATAGGGGGTTTACAGCTGGGTCCTTCCTGGCATACCCTGCACCCCCTAAGCAACCCTGCGGCCAGCACTACGTGCCTTGGTGCATGGCGGGTAGTGCCAGCCTGCCCCCAGGGCGTTGCTACTCACGTGGCCAGGGGATCAGGTGCATCTGTGCTGCATGCCCCCCTCTGAGCATCCTGCATGGGAGGTGCATAAGGTGCAGAGTGGTTGTGCACCCCAGATGTGTGCACGTAGCCACTCCACCCCATTAGTGCCTAGGGGCTATTGTTTTTTTGTTGTGCTAGGGCATTGCCCAGCTCTCCCTTGTCTTCTGCATGTACATGTTCATCCACCCAACTTTGAGACTACAGCCTGCCCACATAAAAGTCTCAAAGAAGGTTCAAATGATATGGGGCACAATGGGCAGACTTGAAGGACCTTTGGTCTTTCCTGCTGTTACTGTCTGTGTTTCTATGTTTATGTTTCTAAAATTGTCTTGATGGCAGGGGATAATCAGGACAATGCACTCCTTAAAAGAGAAGCATTTTGGATGTATACTCTGGCATATTTAATGTGCCAGGCCTTGATGAACATTATACCTAGAGCTAACCAGAGGGATGGTGCACCACCTAGAATTGGTGCAGAGTGCTGCAGCCAAGTTGATCACTGGGACGGCATAATCAAAGCATATCATATCTGTGCTGTATCATCTGCACTGGCTACCAATCAGGTGGTGCACCACATTCATGACTGCATTGTTAACTTGCAAGGCCCTGCATGGACTAGACCCCAACTACCTAAAAGATCTTTTGGTCTGTTATAATCCCGGTGGCTCACTCTGCTCCACTGAGGAGTTTCTACTGGTTGTCCAGCGATCTCAACTTAAATAGTCTGGTTTTGCCATTCTCAATGGTGGCTCCAGCTATCTGGAACTCACTGCCAGTCCACATTAGGAGTTCCCCCTTGGTGAAGGCATTTAAGAATGGGATAAAATCCTTTTTGTTTTCACAAGCTTTTGGTTCTGAGTGAATATGAACAGCTGTACCTCTAACTACAATTTTGTCTTATTTTTTTATTTAAAAATGAAATGTTTTCCCCTGCCTGGTGGCATTGAGGACTGAGGTGCGGGACACCACACCTCGCACCACACTGGCAACCTGGGTTCAGTAATAGACTCAGGTCATCAGGGGTCAGCAGGGGTAGGAGAGGATCGAGCATCCAGTCCTCTCCTGGGGGAGGGTGGGTTGTGACTCTCACTACCCTTGCAGCTCCCAGTGTAGGCTGGGAGCAGCACAGCAAGCGGGAGTCTCGCTGAGGGGATTGAGGCTGTGGTGGACATCCTGCAGGCGGGTGTAAGAGCACACCCACTATGCACTGGACATCATTGCACATCCATGCTTCCAGGAAACAAGGAAAATGGACCCTGGCACCTGGACAGGTGAAGGTGGGTCTAGTGGTTGGCCCCCACGTCCTCAGCTGGATCTATCTCCAGCTGGTCACCATGTGTTTCCTCCACTCCCCGGCCACTCTTCTAGATTCCAGATAGGGTGCCAGAGGAGTTAGGGTGATTCCACCCCGGAAGGCTCAGAGCTGGGGGGCGGGGTGGTTAGTTGCAGTGGTAGGATGCACTCCTGGGAGCATTAACCAGACTGTGGAGTGTCTCAGGGCGGGCGGGATGTGGCCACACCAAAAGACCTCAGTGGAGAGAGTGAAGGAGCACAAATAGAGTTAAAAAAAAACAATGAAATGTTTTATTTTTTAATTTTAATTTGTGTGCATGCTCTAACAGTGAAGCACCTTGAACCTTATTGATATGGTGCTATACAAATAAATTCCATTGCCTTGCTAGCTGAAATCTTTGGGATTCAACAGATATGAATTTAGGTCTCTAACACATTCTATGCAGTTTGATATGGGCTAATGTGCAACATGTAATATGTAGCTGTAAGATGATTATATTATTTATAGATTAATGTGCATTAACTAAATTCTTTTTTCCTTTGCAGGTTTTCCTGCCCACATTATCTCCATTGCGGCATTGCTGGTTGGGGCAGGTGAAGAGCACTGTATGTTTTTATGGCTGCATAACGAGAGCTATGCTGTTGTATTGTGAATAGGGGAGGAGAGAAAATGGGGTGGGCCTGGAACGGCAAGACTGGATACCGAACGCATCACATAATGTTTGCTCTGTGCTCTTCCCAGTGGAGTTGAAGCACACAAGTATGCATGAATCAGTGTGCTTCCTTTCTCTATATATCCCTAATCCCCCCCTTCTCTGTCTCTCTTTTTCACCTCTTACTGCAGCTTCAGTAGTAGTTCGTAGGCTTGTTTAGTTATTAGTATTGCAAGGAAACATTGCTACTACCTACTGGGAGCTGGATCAACACTCAGAAATAGCAGGTATTGGCGAAGACTGATGCGCTGAAACGTTTCTCCCACCACACTCTCCATTCCATAGAATAATCCCACCGGCCTTCCAGTTGCTTCCTATTGGCTCCATGTAGAGTACAATAAAAACACTTGCCAAGCATCCCCCTTTCCCTGACAACTCCACAGAGGAAAAACACCAATGTCAAACATCCAAATTGTTTTCTCTGCTGAAAAACCTTGAGCGGATGGAATTGTTAAGTTTTTTCCTTGGGTCTGTCACAGATGGGTGGACTGGCTTCCAAAAGAGGTTTGCCAAGAAGTTTCAGTGCTTCAGACTTGGCTGATACATGCGATGGATGAGTAGGATCCGGCTCCCAGGCAGTAGCAGTGATATTTGCCCAAGCAGACCCCCACCAATAAACACACACCACTCTGTTTGTGGATAAAAATTGGCTGCAACCTTTTACTAATATTATATAAGTACAATACATAGATGTATATCAAACATTCAAACATTACAGCATCAAAACCTTAAGATCCCTAGGGCAGCAAATTCATGTGGCTTTTTGCCTTGACCTTCCGCAACCTGCCTGCCAGGGAACTCTGGCCCATCAGTCAGACAGACCCACCCATGGCCGTGTCTCCCCTCTGGACAGTTCCCCACTTTTTCCAAAACAGATTCAGGGACATGGCTGTTTCCGAGGAGCATGCCCGCTCAGGGCCACACTCACCATCATCAGTTCATGTCCCCCCACACTCCAGTGCCCATTGCTAATGGAGTGACAGCTCCCCCAGTTCCGTGAAGTGTACCTGCCCAGGGTTGCACCTCCAGCCAGCTGTCACCCCATTCCAAGTTATAGTACCGTAGTTCCTTAAGGCCAGGTAAAAGTATCAGGTCAACCATGAATTTACCGCATAAAATCCAACAATCCAACAGGCCGTGACTATCTGCTGAAATCCTCAAACTTATTGCTGCAGCCCACTAAGGGTGGGTGGGAGGGTGTCGTTCTTGAGGACTGGTCCCAAAAGGGCACACCCCCTCAGAGTCAGCCCTCATATACTCTGCCTAGGCTCCGCCTCTCCTGAGGCCTGGGGCAGCCCATCTCCTTGACTGGCAGCTTGTGCCAGGGCTGCTCCCAACAGTCCATGGACCTGGGTAGCCCACCCTCGTTATGTGCTGGGGACTGTGGGCAAAACACCCCTTGTTGAGAGGCCGGGTGGGTCATTGCCCAAGCAGACCCCCATCAATAAACACACACCACTCCATTTCTGGATAAAAATGGGCTGCAGCCTTTTACTAATATTATATAAGTACAGTACATACATGTATGTCAAACATTCAAACATTACAAGATCAAAACCTTTAGATCCCTAGGGCAGCAAATTCATGTGGCTTTTTGTCTTGACCTTCCGTAACCTGCCTGCCTGGGAATTCTGGCCCATCAGTCGGACAGACCTGCCCATGGCTGTGTCTCCCCTCTGGACAGTCCCCCCCCCTTTTCAAAAACAGATTCAGGAACGTGGCTGTTTCTGAGGAGCATGCCCGTTCAGGGCCACACTCCCCATCATCAGTTCATGTCCCCCCGCACTCCGGTGCCCGTTGGTAACGGAGTGACAGCTCCCCTGGTTCCATGAATCATACCCACCCAGGTTCGCGCCTCCAGCCAGCTGTCACCCCATCCCAAGTTATAGTACCTTACTTCCTTAAGGCCAGGTCAAAGTACCAGGTCAGTCATGAACTTACTGCCACCAAATACGTGTTTACATGTATTCCCCATCAATGCCCCAGGGATCTTAAAGTACCACAGTTTCACAAAAATCCTGCAGCATTGAGTTAAAAATGTCATTACCAATGTCAGACAAATGAACCCCGTCTCCGCTATGCATGCTGGCACATGTTTGAGTTATATCTAAATGCCAGATGACTACCAAACCACATGTAGAAGCGAACCTGGACACCTCCCTGTTCACTTCTCTGCATGCTTTTTCTATGGCCAGGACATTGCACGATCCCCTCCACTGCTGTCATGGAATAATCCGAGACCATGCCACAACTGCCAATGGGAAAAGCTCCTTTAGATGGGCCGCCTGGTCACTGGTTTCCCATCCCCATGCACAAATACATGCCCCTCCCCCGGAGACCTCTCAGTTAAATAGGCTTGCATCAGCAACCACTGACACACATCTCCCACTGGGAACCTGTATAACGTGATAACAGACGTGGTCCACATTGGCTAGTTTTTGACTTGCGTAGCTGCAAACAAGCCTATCATGCAGGACCTCCACATCCCTGAGCTGCAGGTTGTCCCTGAGACCTGGGCTGCTGGAATCCGGAACCAGTTAAGATACCCAGAAGGCCCTGAAGAATGCACATGCAAACAGTGCTTGAAACAGCTGAGTTTCATACCCCGAGCTGCAGATAACACCCAGGGCCCTCATCAGCGCAGACAGTTCTGGAAAGCCAATGGGCTTCCTGACGTCCTGAGTTTTCCCCTTTGACCCAGCCCACCCTTCCAACATCTTCTTTGTGATGAAGGTGTTGGTAGTGTCTGGGAGTCGGTTAACCCTACTCAAAAATGCAATATCCGCTAATTGTGTTAGTATTACTGCAGGGGACTTTTCTAACTGTACCAGATGAATGACATAATCCTGCACCTGCCGCTCAGCCTCCTGCTGGGTCATGCTTACCTGCTGCCCACAGAACTCTACAAAGACCGAATAGCTACCTACATATTTCCTCCATGTCGAGAGGCAACAGAGAGCTGTACCAGTTGGTGTTGTCTTGCCTCCCCAGGTGCCATATCACTTCTGGTATCTATGTGAGTGTCTGGTCTTCTTCTGGGGCCAGCTGCCTGAATCAGTTGAACTGTAAGCGAGACAAGGCATCAGCAATCACATTCTGCCTGCCCAGCAAATGTTGGCCTCTAAAATTGACATTATACCGAAGACAGCACATGACCAACACCCACAGTGCCTTCATGACATCATCAGACTTAGAAGTCTGTGAATTCATGATCTCCGCTACTGCTTGGTTATCCATATGAAACAGCACATGCTGATTTGCGAGCTTGTCCCCCCAAACCCAGACAGCCAGCATGATGGAAAACAGTTCAAGGAGCATGATATTCTGGGTCAGGCCAAATTCCACCCACTCCTGTGGCCATGGGCCCACAAACCAAGACCCTTCCAAGAAGGCTCCAAACTCTATGCCACCTGCGGCATCTGTAACCAAATCCACCCTATGGTGTGAACCCTCCAGGTCCTACCACATTGACACCCCATTGAAGTCTTGCAAGAACAACTCCCAGACCTTAAGGTCTGCCCTCATTCCCCATGATTCTGATATGATGATATGGCCTCATGGGGCCAGATGTAGTGGCTGCCAATCTCCTCAAGAAGGGGCGACCAGGACTAACTGCATGACATGCAAAATTTAAGTGACCCACGACTGACTGCCATTGTTTTAAAGTCACCTTCTTAAGCCTTCCCATTTCCCCCACCAGATGCCTAAGGTGTAACACCTTGTCCATGGGCAACCATGAGACCATGCTCACCGAATCGATCTCAATATCAAGAAAGGACAGACATGAGGAGGGCCCCTCTGTTTTTTCCGGTGCCAATGGAACCCCAAAATGTTCCATGAGGGTGTGGAAGCCCTCCAGCGTATTGAAACACATATCTGCACCAGTGGGTTCTGCGAACAAAAAATCATCCAAATAATGCATTATGTTCCTGTTCTCTGTGTGCACCCTTTCTGCCCATTCAAGGAATGTTGCAAATGTTTCAAATGCGGCACAGCTGACAGAGCACCCCATGGGCATGGCCTTGTCGATATACCAGCAACCACTGAATCTGAAGCCCAAAAGCTCAAGATCCCGAGGTCTGACTGGCAGAAGGTGGAAAGCATACTTAATGTCACTTTTTGCCATCAGGGAGCTCGGTCCCAACCTCTGAATCAGCTGCACTGCAGTGTCAAATGATACATATTTAACTGAGCTATCCTCGTGGGCAATGAAATCATTCACCAGTGCCCCTTTTGGATAAGACAGATGATGTACCAGCCGATACTCACCAGGTGCTTTTTTTGGGTACTAATCCCAATGGGGACACTCGCAAATTTGGAATTGGCAGGTATTTGAAAGGGCTCTCTACCCGTCCCGCATGAACTTCTTTCTGGATCTTTTGTGCCATTATGTCCAGTAGGGAACCTGCAGATTTTAAGTTGCTAGCCATGGTAGTAATGCGGGGTCCCGTATATGGTATGGAAAAATCCTTGTCAAATCCATCCAATAAATACGATGTCACCCCCACTTTTAGGATACTGACTGAGCCACGGCCTCATGTTACAGAGTTGGACCCGCGAACTAGCCAGACTTCCCAACTCCCAGCTTGACCTTGTCTCCACTCGCCCCCTCAACTCCTTGCTGTTTGTCCATTGCAACTCTGCATGCAGTGACCCTGTGTTCCCCTCCGCAATTCTTACATATGTGGTTGAACTTGCAGTGGGCATGAAAACACTTTCCCTTGTTATAGTCATAACATGCCCCCTTTACACTCTTCTTTTAGTCTTTTTTCAGATCTCCCCGTACTTGCCTAGCTATGACATGTTCACTATCCGTGTACATCACCACATTGGGCCTCCCCGCATCATATAACGCACCCAGAGGCCCAGATGTAAATTTTCCCACTTCAGTGTGGGCTGCCTTGCCAATTTTAACCAGAACTGCTCATCATATTTTAACCACGCATAACTGTCAAAAGAGAGTTGAGTGAACTTAATAGAATTGAGCAAGGACACCAGCTTCTCAGTATATTTCATCCCATATACTGACATGTATATATTGAAAGCAACTGCCAATTCTCAAATGTAAAAGGCACCTTGGGCCACCAGGGCCCCTCCTTCTTCTTGTCCTCACTCTCTTCCGGTAGCTCCCGGTGTAACAGTGAAAACATATCTATGAACTCCCCTTCCAGATTTTTTCTTGAACCACATCAGACAAATGATCTCCCAAAGGGTAGTCCACCCCCAAATATGCCCAGCGATCCCCCGCATTGCCTACTTCTACTGTGGCAGCTGTTGCCGCCGAGGGGTGTGGCAGTGGTGTGCCCACCACAGCCTGAGCGGATCCGACAGCACCCTGCCCCATTCCTCCACCAGTCACGTCACTGGCACCCGGAAGAAGCCGAGGCCTATTGTGAGACGTGGCTGCACCGGAACTGCTCTCCACCTGAGCTGCTGAACGAAGGGCCAATACAGACTCTCCAAGGAAACAGCGGGTACAGGGTAGGCAGGTGCCCCCTGCATCTGGGGCTGCAATCACCGAGGTGGAGCTCGACGTGGCAGCAGCTGGTGCCACCATCACCAAAGGGGCTGCCGGGGGTGCCACCACTGCCCCAGCCACCGTCACCAAAGGGGCTTCCGGGAGTGCCACCACCGCCCCAGCCATCTGCATTGGTGCTCTCCCCAAATCCACGGAGACTGTCCCCCGGCCACCCTCTGAAGTGCCCAGCCCCAGGCCCATACGGATTGAAAAAGGGGGGACTGATGGTGACCAGCTGGTCAGGCCACCAAAAACTGGGGGCCACATCTGTTGCCACTGGTTCCAAGGTGGAATCCATGCCAGAGGAGGCCATGGCATTCCCTGAGGGTTCCCAGCTGCTCCCAGACTCTGAACTGGAATACTGTCCTCCACCCCAGATTCCCCAGTGAAATCAGCAAAGGGTTGCTGGCTACCTGCGGGGCCCCTTCCCCATCATACGGCACCCTATGGGTACATGTGTTATGGAGATGACCGGCCTGCCCCACACTGTCGACAGGGTTGGTCTGGATACTTGAAGATGGAAGCAGTGAATACCAAGGCCCCCTGACCCCTGCTTCTGGTTCCCTCCGCATTTCTCCTTGGCCATCCATAGCAATGGGCACCAATAAACCTTCATCCATCCTGTCCACTAACCAAGCCTGGCAGCCTGTCATGTGGAGGGGTAACCCTATCATGCCCCTCTCCCCCACACCGCCTTCCCTGTAATCGTGATTCCCTCTGTCTCCCTCTGCTGCCTCGTTAACTCAGCTCATTCCAGTGCCAACCCCAATCGAACCATCTAGCTCATCCCCCTGGCACTGTTCATCCCAAAAGCTGCTGTCTGTTGCCTCCTGCTCCCCAGTAAACTGTTCATGCCTGTACTGTGCCTCCTCCCAGGTGATTCTGTCCAGCACCCCCTGCCATATACCATATTTAGTGGGTAGCAGTGCTGAACTCCTTCAGCCACACCAACATCAAAAACGCAGACCTCCCTGTCTTCTAGCATATCCTGGCTGACCCCCACCAGCCCACTGCTGTCCTCCCCCTGCACATCACATTCTCTTTCACACTCATCTGTCGAGGCTGGCTCCCCCCGATCTGATCATGTGTCCATCTTCATAGTCTTCAGTCCAGCAGTCCTCTGGTCCTGGTCTGCTTCCTCCTCTGCAGTCGTCTGTGATCTTCACTTAGTAGGCCAATTTTGCCCCTTTTTCCTACCTCTAGTGTTCTGCACTACTGACTCAAGCAAGCGAGTCGAAAGCTGACAGCTTCTGGGAGGAACACCCCTGGAACCACCCTCTCCGAGACCTGCCATTCCCTGCCTTCTCCTATATCACCCCCGCTTTGCTCCCCCACCTTGGTTATGTCCTGCTCTGTTCCTGCAGGAGAAACCCCTGGGACTGAGCCTCTGGCCATCAGCGGGAACCATCTGCAAACCGGGTTCCAAGCTGGACACCACAAGCATCCATTCCGGTCCCCCCAACTCCTTCAAATGTTGGAAAGCCTCCAGAAGGACCTGATCCTGACTCCTCATCTGGGGCACCTGCCTACCCTGTACCCGCTGTTCCCTTTGAGATGCCATAACACTAGAAACACCAACTCCCTAACAGCACTAGGGCAAAGCAATAGCAAACAACAGTGAACTGGATCTAAGGAAAAATTAAAACAGATGCATTAATAAAGAACATACAATGCCCCCACCCTATATTCGGACAAGCCGGTTACCCTCCCCAAGTTGTGTACTGAAGAAAAATAAAAAGAGAGGGGGGAGCGGTCAGCAAGATGCACGATCGATCAATCTGAGTGAGCTGCCTAGTCTGGGGACTACCAATCTGTTAAATACACAATTCGCCCTGGGAGAGCTCTTAACCCCACTGCAAGAAACCTAAAAACCAAAAAACATTTGGGGGGGGCGACTGCATACCTCTCAACTGCTATGGATTTCACATAGTGCTATGATTTTCACACTCAAAGTTTTCCCTTGATCCACTTAGGTTACTGATGTTCCTAATAATGTTAGAGCTTTTTCTGGACACACAATCTGGAAACTCATAGCTAAGTGAATAACATTTATTATCACTAACTCTATGGGTCCCAATAATTGAAGGCATATTATTCCAAAATAATGGGTACTCCACATTCTGAGCATCGCTATACTTCTGCAGGCCAGAGCTATGAATTTTAACGCTGGGAGGTTGAGTGGTAAGCAGGACTGGGCAAAACAAGGGGGACCAAGGGGGCAGAGCAGGGAAAGGTATGCCCAGCACTCCTAGGACTTCCATCCATTTTTTTTAAATAATGCCAGCCCCAGCCCACAACTGCTGCTGGGGGTGCCACTCGCGCGGTGCACCCTGTCAGCCAAGCCAGGGCCGGAGGGGTGGCGGCCACGAGAAGCACAAAATGGCGACTGCGCAGGAAACTGCAGGTGTTGGGGCCTTGTGGGCTACATTTGCTGACTGGGCATATTTTGAGGGGGAAACAGGGGTCACACAGAGCAGAGCTGTGGGCCCGGGGAGTGTAGTGCACCTGAAACCAGCCCATGATCGTGGCACCAGCCAGCCACCAGACAAAACAGGGGAGCCTCTCTGGGCTGTGACATGCGTACACTGCTCTCCCCTGGGCTGGCAAAGAGGCAGAGCAGGGCCAACATCGGGCCCACCGGCAGGCCGTCCACTTACACTACAGCAAGGGAGGATCCAGGCCGGGGCCATAGCTAGGGAGGTAAGGGTCAAGCTCCGTCTTTTTTACCCAGCAGAAAAAAATGATGTTCCCAGTGAGATTCAAGCCCACAGCCCTCTGCATCGAATGGAAAGAAGAAGGGAAGGGGGGTGCTAAAGAATAGGCCTCCGAGTGGGAGGAGGCTGCCCATGAAAAACCCCACCCACCAACCAAAACAAACTGCCCTGCCACTGGCCTACCTCAATCAGCCAACTGGCGGAGTCCTGTCAGTCTTGAGGGCTGGTCCCAAGAGGGCACACCCCCTCAGAGCCAGCCCTCATATACTCCACCCAGGCTCTGCCTCTCACCTGAGGCCTAGACCAGCCCATCTTGTTGACTGGCACCTTGTGCCAGGGCTGCTCCCAACTGTCCACGGACTTGGGCAGCCCACCCCCGTTATGTACTGGGGACTGTGGGTAAAACACCCCCCCGTTGAGAGGTTGGGTGGGTCATTCCTTTTAGTAATAATAACTGAAGTAACCTCACAACTGTTACTGAAGCTGCAGTGATTGGACCACTTGTTATATCACAGAAACTGTCGACAGACTTATGCTGTGCAAGGCTGCTATAGTGTTAACGCAGGAATATGAAGAGTGACAATAACAAGGTGGAGGAGCTGAAGCTGGAGCTTGGTATTGTTGTGTTGGCCTGGGGTGTTGTGGATTAAACAGAAGGAGCCATTTTTGAAGGATCACAATCAGAGCCATCTCCCCACAAGCTCACCAGCGAAAAAAGTTCACACACTAGTTGCTTGTTAAAATCCATAATTCCCCCTCCCTCTCTCTTTCTCTCTCTCTCTCTCTCTCTCTCTCTCTTTCATTGTTGTTTGCCAGTCATGCAGTACGGTACATCCATGCACTGTAGCAATACAAATCATTTATGGCCCTCACATGCACTTCCTTCTCTTGGTGGTGACAACTGTCCCTGTACCAAGTGGCATAATCTTCAGAGGTAGAACTAGCAGCAGCTCCAGTGCAGGAATATCACCTGGGGGCATGATGACAGCAAGAGCCAAACATAAGTCATAAACTCAATATAATAATTATAGCAGCTATGGGTGAAACCTAGCAGCACTGCTGCATTGCAGCTAGTGGTGCTGGCAGCCTTGACTGTGCTTGCTTCCCAACATGTTGTGCAGTTTTACATACAAGAGTAATTCCAACCTCAGCCGCTCCTAACTGTACCTCTGGTTCTCTCTCTCATCCCCAGCACTGAGTCAGTCGGGTAGACATAGCACTTATGCTGGGGCTTTGCTGGCAAGAAACCCTCCCAGAAGCTTTTACTGTTCTCTCCTTGGAATAGTACTGCAATAATAATAATAATACCCACTAGGCTTTCACAGCACTCCTGTCCCATTCTACTCCCTCAACTACTTACTTCTCCCCCTCTCCCACTCTTTTCCCACCTGTTTCCTCCCCTCTTCCACCCTGCCCCTTCTATTCACCTCCTTCCTTCCTTCTTGTACCCCTCCCTTTATCCCCATCCTCTCCCTTTACCTACTCTGTTACTCCTCCTCCCTCATACCTCTCACCTTGCTCCTCCTCCTCTATTCCTCCCTAGCCTCACCCCTTATAGTTCACCCTTACTCCATCCCCTACCCATGCCTTTCTTCCAACCCCTCCTATATTCTAAACTGCCTTCTCACCTGCCCCAGTCCCCATCCCCTCTATCCCACCTTTTCTCCCCATCATCTCTCCCCAGCTCCTCCTCCCCTACACACGTCTGCCTTTCCTTGCACTTTTGCAACCACCAGCACTTAAATGACAAAGTCACATTTATGACTGCCTCTTCCACTACACCCTTTCCCCGCTCTGTACTCCTGTCAATATGCTCTGATTTACTTTTGTTCCTTAATTGTATTAATCTTTATGTAATGGACATTGTTTGCATCTGTTCCACTCCTATTGTTTGTTCATTGATTGTATTTGATGCAGAACCTTTGTGAAACAACCTTTGGTTCAAAGGTACATTGTAATCCTAGCACTCAATAAATAAATAAATAATAGATGGTTAGCAAATAGGGAACTGTCAGGTGCCCTTCCTTTCTACAACTACATAGCAGAGCTATTTCATAGGATGGTCTCGGCTGAGCCAGTATACAAACGCAGCCCTTTACTTGGATGTATGTTTACTCTGTCTGTCCCACTGATTACCATTCTTTACCAGTTGCACAAGCTACACTTTGTACTTAATGACCTCAGCTCTCCTTGTTCTTTTTACAGGTGCATAGCAGAACTATGCTTTTGAAAACAACAGAGGAGGAGAGAGAGAGAGGATGGCCAAAATATTTTACATTTTCCCCTCTGTTCAATGCAATTTCATCAGATTACTGATATGCATGTGATCACTGCACTCTTCTCAGTCTCTCTCTTTCTTAGCCTCTCCCGCTCATTTTTCACCCCCTGCAGTTCTCCCACCAATCTAGCAGCCTCCACTCTCTCCCCGATGATAGTCCCTGGTGTATAGTGGCCTCCCCATCTGCAATGGATGCAGGTGTGGCAGTGCTCATCCAGGACTATCAGCTCTGGCTCAACATTAAAAATAAAACATCTGCTGCCAATCATCCTGTCCCCTCCCAATCATGCCCCATTAAACAAGCTCTGGCAGAGCCACTATGATAGTAAATGCATTAACTAGACAAGGGTGTTTCATGAGCTTAAACATAAACATGAATTACTGTTGCATACACTAACTGAATCAAAGTATGGTACATTGAGAAAGGGCAGATACAAAAGTAATGCCACCATCTGTATTACAGTCACCTATATATTTCACATATTATTCTATGCACTGTTATAGCAATCAACTCAACAGAACCGGGCCATCATATACATGAAGGTACTGTACCTTAATTGCAAACACTGCTGAGACAACTATATGTTGTGACAAGGTGGAAGATGAACACAATGTTGAGACCTGTTTTTGAAGACATTTGATGTGTGTTTAATTGATTTTTTTAGAGACTGCTATACAGTTCACACACATACTTAGTATAATATAAAAGTGCAGATACCCAAATGTCAATGTAAATCTTACACATTTCATTACAAGTTGTTCTCTTGAAGGAATATCTTACTGTACAAGGTCAAAAAATGGGTGTTAGGTAAAAGGAAACTGGGGTAGGTGTGTTATTGCGGGTATTGCATAGATTATCTTTTGTTGCTGCTCCACCCCAGGCACACACAATATGAAAATCAACAACCCCTTGATATGAAGCAACATGAATTATTTAGTACAAGGACAGAAACAATTAGGATACTGAGTAAGTGGGTAGACAAGCATGAGTATGGTAAGTCAAATAACATTTTAAAAAGTCTCACTATTATAATTAATTTTATACAAATGCGTCTGCACAGTTGACAATTTTTGTAAAAAAATAATAACAATGGGCGTTATTCCACATATGTCCACAGGTGCCATGCATGCAGGTGGAGGGATCTGAGGCCCGGATGCACTAGTCTGCCCTGCTCCTGAGTCAGAAGATCATGGTGGAGAGGCAGAGATACTGGGGGTTCCATCGATAGCTGTTGAAGCAGAGGGAACCAAATCTGATGAGGTCAAACAGGGACTATTAGAATCATGTGAGCCCCTTCTGCCTGTAGCTTCAGGAGAACCCTCTGAAGCACTGGGAAGAGAGGAAAGGCATACAAGAACTTCCCTGTCCAGCAAAGAGACAGCGCGTCTCACCAGAAAACACTACGCCTGTGAACAAGCGAACAAAAATTGGGTAGTTTTGCGTTTTATGGGGAGACAAAGAGGTCTATCTCCGGCTGACCCCACAGGTCAAATAAGCTTTCAACCACCTCTTGATTTAGCTCCCACTTGTGAGCCCTGACAGTGGTGTGGCTGAGACTGTCTGCCAGGATGTTACTGATGCCCGTCACGTGGACAGCAGTCAGGCAGAGATTGTGCTGGACTTCCCAGTACCACACTTTCATTTCCTCCCAGCATAGAGGGTATGAGTTAATCTCTCCCTGTTTGTTCAGGTACCAGACTACAGACATATTGTCGGTCTAAATCAAGAGTGTCTCCAGACATAGAAGAGGCTGGAAGACCTGGAGGGCATACAGTACTGCCCTCATTTCTAACACATTGATGTGTACAAATGGTGCCAACTTAGACCATGTTCCCTGGGTCTGATGGTCTTCTAGGTGGGCTCCCCAACCTTGACATTAAGCATCCTTTGTAAGGTTCATGGTAGGAGCAGGGGGTTAAAAGGGGAACCCCCATGGAGAGATTGGACAACTCCTGCCACCAAAGAAGATCCTTCTTCATGTACCCAGACACCAGGACTTTGTGGTCCAGGTTGTCCAGCCGATGATTCCATTGGACACAAAGAGTCCATTGGGTTACCCTCATATGCAGTCTGGCTAGAGGAACTGTAGGGATTGCAGCTGCCATTAGCCTAAGAAGATGGAGGATTGACCGGGCTATGGTCCAGCATAAGTGGGCCACTAATATGGCCTGTTCCTGCAGGGTCTCTGCTCTGTTCAATGGGAGGAAGGCCCTGCCCTGGATCATATCCAGCACTGCCTCAAATGAATTGTAGGTGCTGGAAAAGGAGAGGTGGGACTTGGGATAGCTGACTGTTATCCCAAGTCTGGAAAAGAGGTCCAGGGTGAAGGAGAGTGACTCCCTCAGACTAGTCTGTGATGGGGTTGATTGAAGCCAATAATCCAGATACAGTCACAATTAGATCCCTCTATAGCACAGGGCTGCACCACCACCACCACTGCTAGACACCTAGTAAAAACCCGAGGTGCTGAGGATAGGCCAAAAAGGAGAGCCTTGAACTGGTAATATTCCCCATGTAAGGCAAACTGGAGAAAGTGGCAGTGGGCCTGGAAGACAGGGATGTGCAGGTAAACATCCTGCATGTCCAGCGCACAAAGCCAATGGCTCTTGTGGAGCAGCAGTAGAAGTCCCTGGATGGTGAGCATGCTGAACCTCTTGTATGCGATGTACAGGTTGAGCATGCTGAGGTTCAAAATGGGTCTTAGATCACCCGTCTTTTTGGGCACTAGGAAGAAATGGAAGTAGTACCTTCTTCCTATCTGTGCCAAAGCCACTGGCTCTATGGCTGGCTTTTGCAGAAGAGCCTAGATCTCATCCCCTATCAGAGACAGGTGCCTTGGAGGATAATGGGAGAGGCCTGGTGGGCTATCCAGAGACCTGTCTAGGACCTCTATGGTGTCCAGAACAGAGAGGGTAAGTGAAAGGTGTGGGGAGCAGACAATAGCAGGAGAAAAGGTTTCCCAAACATGTCTTTGTCAAATAACGGGACAGGGTGGGTAGTGAGAAAATAGGAGGTTTAATCAGGGCAGTCACAGGAGCTGGAGGTGGCAAGGCAAGAGAAAAGCCTTGATTTGAAAATACCTAGAGAGGTGGAGGCAGTAATATGAGTGCTGAGGGCATTTAGCCAGCTGGGGGCTATGATAGGCAAATGATCTTTGTCCCTGAGAAGTCCGGCATCGGGGGACTTGAGAGGCTGGTGTTCTGATCTTCTGGTAAAATGGTGCTAGCGCGGGCAAACAGGTCTTGGATACAGGTGGAGGAGACCCAGAGTGGATTTTTTCACCATCAGGCAGGTAAGGTACTTTATCCGGTTTGAGAGTTGCAACCAACCTGAGGCAGCATAGAGTTCACATGTGTGGGTACATCGGTGTGCACCAGTGAGCAACTGACAGGCCTTATTTAGGGATGTTGTAATGCGACTAAGTGCTGTAGTAGTGGCAGATCCATATATAACTAAGCCATAATCAATGACTGAGATGATAGAGGATTGGATGGCAATCCTCAGTGCAGAATGGGTAAGAAGCTGTCAGTTCCGATACAGAATCCCAATTCGCAGATTAATAGTTTTTGCTGTACTATCAATGTGAGTTGCAAAGGTTAGGCCTTGATCAAAGTTGATTCCAAAATATTTGAAAATTGGCACTTGTTCAAGGGTATTTCCTAGGTATGTATTAATGGTGAGTGGGACTTGCTGTTTCTTGTTTTGCGGGTTAGAGAAGAGCATGGATTTCGTTTTTTTGTGTTTTAGAACCAGCTTATGTTCAAGGAACCACATCTCAACTTTGGAAAAAGCATGCTGAAGGCTGAGGCGTAAGAGGTTCGGATCTTTATGAGTGGCAAGAATCACGGCATGGTCGGCATAGAGGATTATTTGTTCAGGGAAGGATTTGGGGAGGGAGTTTAGGAAAAGGCTGAAAAGGAGGGGGCCCAGGATGGATCCCTGGGGAACTCCTGAGCGAACCAGTTTTGAGTCTGAGAGAACTCCAGCTACTTTTACAGATTGAGAGCGCTGAGCAAGGTAATTTTTTACCCAGTCACCAGGACCCTGCGAGAGTCCTAGGGATAGTAGTTGTTTGATAAGTAGGCCGTGGTGAACTATATCAAATGCCTTGGTTAAGTCAATGTAGACTGCTCCAGTTAGGTTTTCTTTGTCCATGGCATTGTGGATTGCTCCTGAGAATTCAAGTAGGGCAGTCGATGTGCTGTGCCCTTTCCTAAATCCATGCTGCTGAGTGCATAGGATGTTGTGCTTTCCAGGTAGTCTGAAAGTTGGTCCGCCACCAAGCCGCTCAAGGGCCTTAGAGAGGGTGGTAGTATTGATATCGGGCGAAGTTACCAGGCAGTGACTTATCACCACTTTTGTGCACCGGAGTGACAACTGCAGCTTTCCATTTCCTAGGGAACTGGCTGTAGCAGAGGAGAGATTGAAAATTTTGTGAGGTGGAGCAGTACTTCCTCCAGAGTGAAGGACAGAAGTTTAAGGTCAATAGTGTGCTGCTTGCTCGGGACTTAGAAATGGCCTTCTTTACATATTTATAGACTTCATGTGCCTTTTACTAGTTTGAAATGGAAGGGTGGTTTGGTTGGAGAGTAGTAGAAGTAGAAATTGGAGGGTCAGCATCAGTGAAGAAATCAGATGACAGGACACCACTAAGGTCTGTGAAGGTATCATTTAGGGTGTTTGCAATGATCTCTGGGTCTAATGTAGTGGTTCCATCCACATTCATTATTGTAGGAGAGGATTTGGACTGCTGACCCATGATATTCTTTATGTTGTCCCAGAAGGATTTCCTTCGCCCAGGAGTTGGAGAGGGCATTCTTGAAGTAGGAGCTCTTCATCAAGTGGATCTGTTTAGTACAGTGGTTATGAGCCTGTTTATACTTTTGAATGTCCGACAGAGTGCCATTAGCTCTGCAGTGGCTGAGAGGTGATCCTTACTTTTGAGTTGTGCCAATAGCTTCTACCGTGAGCAAGGGATTTGTGAGTGCTTTGATTTTGCTTTTTACTGGTGCATAGGTGTCACAGGCAGTGTTGAAAGTAGAAATAAAGTAATCAGGGCTAGGTCAACATCTTGAGTTTGTAGAATCAAGGACCAGTCTATCTGCCTAAGACAGGTCTTGAGATGAATAAGGCTGCCATAAGGTGGACTCTGCTATAGATGGTTTTTGAGGCGGCTTATAAACTTATTTGTCCAGGTACATATTATTGGAGAGTGATCACTGAGCGAGTCAGGGAGAACACTTACATTGGTTATACGGGTAGGGTGGCTGGTAAGGATCCAGTCAATGAGGGTGCTGGTCCCTGATTTGTAGTTTTTCCTGGTAAAGGCGTTTACCACTTGTGTTAAATTTGCTGCTAGGATAGCATCTTTGTTTGACCCTGCATCAGGAGCAAGCCAATTTATATTAAAGTCCCCAAGGAGAAGGGTTCGATGTCAGAAGGTTGTGTACTTACGAACTCGAGGACAGCCTGTAGGCCAGAATCAGGATCTTTGGTGGGATATAGACAGCAGCAATCATGAGGACTTTGTTTTGGGCACCAAGTAGTATCTTGATAGGGAGGAGTTGCACTGAGGTTTCTGTGGTGGGGTAAGAACCAGGGAGACAGGTGAGGTAGTCCTTTATGTAGATTGCACACCCACCACCCCTTTTTGAGGTCCTATCCAGCCTGAATATCTTGTAGCCTTGTATAGAGATGGCATGATCCGGAGTATTAGGTGTCAGCCAAGTTTCGACAATGGCAAGGATATCCGGATTGTGCTGGCTGGCAAAGATTTGAAGGGAGGCTAGTTTTGGGAGGAGATTGCAGATGTTTAAGGTAGCAATTTTGAGTCCCCCCTCCATTTTGTCAGGCTTTGTCGTGATTGTAGGAGACAGGGCCAGATTTGGAGGGACACTTCCTGATATCAAGAGTATGGAGCAGTAGGAGTTTAAGAGACAGTTGCTGTACTGTAGTCAATAGAATTACACTTTGAGGCTTATGCGGCTTGGACCATTGCAGGCGCTAGGGACCCAGAGCAAGAAGGTTGTTAGTAATAGAGGATGATATGCCCATTTATCCTTGTTGTAGCTTGTCAGTTGCACCCAGTCGCTTGCAGATAGGTACCTGGTGGATAAGTCAAAAGCCAAAAGAATGATCAACAGCTGAGGTCCAGAGTCACAGTTATGCTAATCTTCTTGAAGTTGTAACAGGGTGTGCTTTGAAACAACTGAGAGCTGCATGGGAGATACTATATTGGACTAGAAATTTGCAACAAATCTCACTCTTGCTTAAATCTGAGGGAGGTGTTCCTTACTTTACACTCTTACATTGGTATTGCTTTGTGTTTAATTATTTTAGTTTTTAAATCAGGAAGGGGGTTTGCAAAACTACTTATCTTGTGAGTAACTTCAGAAGTGTATATTTGATTTTTCCTTGTGGGTAACTGGACCATCTACTAGTATTCTGAGACAGTTTGCATCAAACTTTTTTAAAATAATTTACTGGTGGTGGTGGTCGATTAGTTCTTATAGCAAAGGCTGCAGTTTTTTATTTGAATCCAGACAGAGCCTCAGGTGGAGGAAATTGTCTTCACAAATTGTTGCACTGAGTCAGGGAGGCCTGCATCATAGCCAATTGTTCTGGGTGGAGTCTTCTAGAACTGATCAGACTACTATAAACTACTGGTGTGTTACAGTTTCAGACAGAAGCCCATCTTCTTGAAGTTGTAACAGGGTGTGCTTTGAAACAACTGAGAGCTGCATGGGAGATACTATTTTGTACTAGAAATCCACAACAAATCTCACTCTTGCTTAAATCTGAGGGATGTGTTCCTTACTTTACATTCTTATATTGGTATCGCTTTGTGTTTAATTATTTTAGTTTTCGAATCAGGAAGGGGGTTTGCAAAACTGCTTATCTTGTGAGTAACTTCAGAAGGATTGAAATAACTGCATATTTGATTTTCCCTTGTGGGTAACTGGACTGTCTACTAGTATTCTGTGACAGTTTGCATAACAATATTTTTAAATAATTGTGTACTGTGTCTCTCCTTGTACATAGCTGACTTGTTTTGGGGCTGATTGCTTTCAGAGCACAAATCACCAGGCTGTATTTGGGCTGTGGAGGTTTACCTGTGTTTGACTCAGCTGTTTGTTTTTTTTCTCTGTTTGTTTAGCAGGGTATTTTCTTTGTTAAATTGTTGTGTAGGTCATCTTGCTGACGGGAAGGTCAACATTCATCGTAGTGGTGTCAGAGCAGCTTAGCTGATTGTTTCAAGAGGGCACAGTTTGGGGCCCAAACCCCACCTTCCTCACCCCACCCACCCTGTACCATTTCCTTTATACCAGGGGTTCTGATATCATTTCTCAAGAGGTCAAGGTGTATACCACTGTCATATCCTTTCCAGCACACTGCCCTGACAATATAAGCATACACATTATATATATATCTATATATATATATATATATATATATATATATATATATATATATCTATATAACAAAACAATAACTGGGGAAAAATAAAACTTACACAGGATAAACGGGAAGGTAGACAGACATGTGGGTAGTAGTGCAATGTACTGGCTGTGGGGCAGCAGTCTTCCGGGAGTCTTTCTGGAGGCTGAGATGCTGCCCTATTTGCAGGCAACTTTCTGCCCTGAGGGAGGAGGTTGTCCACCTTCAGGCCACAGTGGACAGTAGTAAGGGAGCCCCCCCCCACTCAGGAAGCACCAGGGCCACCACCACTACCTCAAAGATTGCCAAGAAAGCACAGCAGTTGGACCATAGTGGGCTTAGTGAGGGTGAGGATGGTGGAACAGAGGCACACCCAGTCAGTTGTGTCACTCCACAGTCCATAAACCATTCTGATGCACCCACAGAGGAGACTAAGGAGTTTGCAGACAACTGTCACAAGGGAGCCCCACAGGAAGGAGGCAGAGGACACCACAGGGAAAGGAAGCAGCTCCTGGTGAGGAGACTCAATTATTAGCGGATAGAATGGGGGGAGCAGGGCAAACTGAAGTACGGTGCCTGCCTGGCACCATGGCTTGGAGGGACAGGAAGCGCATCCTCAGGATCATGAGAACAGCTGCACAGGAGACTAAGCTGGATGTCATTGTCCACCTAGGGGTGAACGACTTGGCTCAAAATGAGAATAGAGCAGTGCAGGAGGAGTTTATGGAGTTGGGGAGGGGCTTAAGGCAAGTAGCACACTCAGTATCCTTCTCAGAGGTGCTGCCTATCTATGGCAAGGGTGAGGTGAGGGTACTTCGCACCATGCGATTCAATGAATGGTTGAACAAATGGTGCAGAGCACAGGGGTTTGGCTTCATTGGGGACTGGGGTTCCACCTGGAAGGATACCAGCCTATACTGGCAGGATGGTCTGCATCTGTCCAGGAAGGGAACAAGTCTTCTGGGTGAGCGGTTTAAATGCTTCATTGGCAAGCTTTTAAACTAGTCAAGGAGGGAGGCACTGATAAGCAGCAGATAATTCCCAGCCTTCCCCTACAAAACAGGGTACTAAATGAGGTAAAGACCAAGGTTGAAAAGTCAATGAGGACAGGGATGGTGCTACAAGAGTTAAAGCCATCAAAAAATGGAGAGCAATGAGTACCAATGCCCATAGTCTGGGTAACAAGCTTCCTGAATTAGTGGCCCTGATGGAGGAGGAACATCTGGATATTGTGGCAATCATAGAAACATGGTACACACAGAACCATGACTGGGACGTAAACATACCAGGATACCCTTAGGGAGAGAAAGAACAAAGGGCTATTTTGGAAATTGGCCCCTACCTTGGAAGTACTTCTCTACATCATTTTTGTACGCTTTGTTAAGCCATGTTGGCCCAGTTTAATAACTGTTTAAATGTTGAATGTAAGAGGCAGACAGAAAGATTCATTGGAGCACAGAGCTGGATGGGGGGTGAAGGGGGAAGGCTGCGACCTGATGGCAACTAGACCAGAGAACTGTAAAACAGGATGGCCACCCAAATTCAATAATGGGTAAAGACAAACCTTATACTTTATGCACCTATAATATGCATGGCATAACCAACCCCATTAAAAGAAGTAAAATCATCCAAAATATGAAAAGAGAGGGGGCAAATATTATCCTTCTTCAAGAAATGCATCTTTCATATATGGAACATAGAAAATTTGAAAGGTTGGGTTTCTCTCATTTCATGGCCTCTTCATATAAGGGAGGAAGGAGAAGGGGAACAATAGTACTGGTGAAACGTGGGACACAATTTGAACTCAAGGATCAGTTAATTGATAAGGAAGGGAGATTTGTCATGGTGAAGGGCCTTTTAGATGGTCGTTTGGTAACTTCTCCATCTGTATATATCCCTCCTACCTCAGAATATGAGGTATATAGCTCCATATTCTCCAAACTGGTGGAATGGGTGGAGAGGCAAACAATATGCGATGGGGACCTCAACTTGAATATAACAGAAAATTATACTTCCCATACTACACAGGGAAGGAAGAAGGGAATTACAAATAGGGTGAAGAAATTACTTCATGAGTTAGGATATTTAGAAACTTGGGGTTATCTGCACGGCTCCACCCCCAGACACACAAATTATTCCAAGCCCATGAGGTGTATTCTTGTTCGGGACTTCCTATTGGCTCCTAAGGAACAAATAGGGGATATAATCAAACCTGGTCTGCGATTTCACATTATCAGATCGCGCCCCAATATTTTGCCAGTTTCACCCCAAGCTATTAGGAAAGCAACTTTCTGGAGGTTAAATCTCTCTTTATTAAGAGATGACCAGGTCTTGAAGTCTGTAGAGGAAACAATAACTCAGACATCAGATTCAAATGATAAACCTGACATCTCCATAGCCATTCTATGGGACACGGTTAAGGCAATGATCAGAGGTAAGCTGATTAGCATATCAGCTAATAAGAAAAGATTTAGGGAAGCACATAGGAAAGCACTGGAAAATAAGATAAAAATGCTGGAAGATCTACAGCTAGTTAAAACAGCTAAAGCCAGAACTAAGGAACTAACCTTCCTGAAAAAAGAACTTAATAAAATACTGGACTACTCGATAGAGCAGAACTTAGTGTATCTCAGACATAGATTTTATGATGGGGGTTCCCGATCTTTAAAATTAATAGCACGCCAGTTAAGGATACAGAAAGCCAAATCGAATACATTAAGGATTAGACATCTACAAACAGGTAAACTTCATATTACAATTCAGGGAATAGCCGGGGCTTTCCTTAACTGTTACTCACAGCTGTATACATCAAATGAATCTGCATCAGACCAGAAAATTAAAAAATTTCTAGAAGCATTACATCTCCCCACCTTATCCACAGAGTAAAGTTCTCATTTGATTTCCCCAATCACACAGAAGGAGATTCTGACTACGATAGGTAAGTTAAAAACAGGGAAATGCCTAGTCTCTGACGGACTTCCAGGGGAATTTTATAAATCGCTGTCTAAAGTCTTGACCCCCTTACTGGCCAGAGTGTACACCTTTGTTATCTCTAAGGAGGGGAATGTTCCCCCCTCATGGAATGAAGTCATAATTTCTGTTATTCCAAAGCTGGGCAAGGACCATACCCTATGTGCATCATATAGACCCATATCTATACTAAACACAGATTATAAAATCCTAACCTCAATACTAGCTAGTAGACTTCTAACATTCTCCCCTAGCAAAATCCATATGGATCAATGTGGATTCATATCAGGGTGACAGGCTCAAGACAACGTAAGGTGAACAGTGTACCTTTTGGAGCACTCTCATTCTCAGAAAATACCAACTCTTTTATTGGGATTAGATGCCGAAAAAGCTTTTGATATGGTGTCCTGAAGATTTTTGGGAGGGGTCCTTGCCCTCTTTGGATTCCCAGACCAGTTCATAGAAAACATTTTTCATTTCTATAAGAGTCCCATAGGCTACATCCATGCAAATGGTCATTTAACAGATCGATTCCCCCTGCAGAGGGGAACAAGACAGGGATGTCCCTTATCCCGCTCCTATTACATCCTATAGAACCCTTGGCCCAATTCCTTTGGCAATCCCCAGAAATTCAGGAATTACCTCTTTAAGACGAGCATAAGTTAGCGCTCTTTGCAGATGACCTTTTATTATACTTAACCAACCCAGAAAGCTCTATGCCTGTGGTCATCTAGAAGATTCAAGTCTTTTCTCAACTATCATGTTATACTTGAAAATAAATAAGACAGAAGCTTTGAAAATAAATTACAAACCCTCACCCTTGCTAAGGGAAAAATTCCATATAAAATGGGATGGAACCTCCATAAGACATCTGGGAATAAATATCCCCAGAGATCTTTCCCAACTATTTAAAATAAACTACAACCCCCTGGTAGAGACACTTCAAAGTGACATGAGAAGATGGAATCTCCTTCCCACTTCTTTCTACACCCGTACCATCTCTCTTAAGATGAATGCACTACCTCGTCTCTTATATCTGTTCCAGTGCATTCCCTGTGCAATTCACCCCAAGGAAATATTAGCCTGGCAGAAGTGGTTTGTAGCCTTTCAATGGAACCATAGGAAGCCCTGACTTAATATTAGGAAGCTTTTTCTTCCTAAGTCACTGGGAGGGGTGGCATACCCCTCTCTATCTAATTACTGGACAGCGGCCCAAATATGCCTGGCTCTATTATGGAATTCCCACTCATATCAAGCAGCCTGGAAACAAATAGATTTAGCAAGAGAATTGTCTCATCCTCTACCTGCGATCCTGTTCTCCCCCCTGCTAAAATGAACCCTAGATATAGTACCCAGAGCAACATTCACCATTTTGGAGGGTTGACGGAGAGGAATAAGTAATAAAAGAATACTAAATCACTTTTGGAAGTACCAATGGTTCATATTTAATAAACAAATTGATGTCTCAGTAACTGGCTCTTGGTATGGTATCCAGATGAAAAAAGGGTTTGTAGCCCCATGGCATATAATGAAAGGGGATACAGTCTTAACTTTTCAGGAAGCTCAGCAAAAATTTGACAGGATGGAGAAGGATAGAATATTTTATTATCAAATTAGAAACTAAATAAACACCCAATTAGAAGCACAAGAAAGTGAGCCCTCAGGGTATGAAGTCCAACTCCCTTTCATCCAGATCTGGTCCTCTCCTTCAGGGGAGAAAGCTATTTCAATAATTTACAAATTTCTAATTGGGCTATATAAACATAGCATGGACCCAGTCAAAGCAAATTGGGAAAAAAGAACTCCAGAAAAACATCAGTAATATTGACTGGCTTAAAGTTTGTAGAGGTACATGGTCTACCACCTCTTCCCCACTGTAGAGAGAATTCATCTGGAAAGTAAGGGCAAGATTTTTCTTAGTGCCTACCACCCTAGCCCATAGAAACCCGGGACAATCAGAAAAATGTTGGAGGTTATGTGGGGAAAATAAAGCCAATTACAAACATATCTTTTGTGATTGCCCCATATTGATAGGTTTCTGGAAAGAGATTACAGATCATTTTAAAAATATATTTGACTGTGGTGGTCTAATAACAGAGACTAATCTAATACTAGGAATTCCCCCGGAGGGTTTGTCAGATAAACACGCTCTCTATTTATGATCCATACTACTGGGGGAAGCGAATAAGGCAATCACTAAACAATGGCTTCAAAATAAACCCCCTATGACAGGAGAGTGGAAATCTATAATCCAAACCATACACCATAATGAACAAATGTCACATGCACTAAATAACAAGATGGAAATTTTTAACACATGTTGTACTAGGTGGACACTGTATCAGGAGCGGATCTAGAATCTGGATTGGAGGGAAGGCTAGTTATTAGCTTTTTGGGATTTACCACCCTGGAAGCCCCTCAATGTTAGAACTGGGTAAAGAAAAGTAATCAGAGTTAAAAATAACTCTTAAATAGACAATGAATCCTATCCAAGATTTCTGTGCCTACTGTCTGTCCTCAACGGTTAAATTATTTTGTTTTAGTTCATATAAAGTCTAATCAGCAGATATACAAGGTCTGTTTGGTGTGCTAGGCTTTCATGTATAAACCAATCTTAATGAAAGTAGTCAATAATGTTGCATTGCAACCTTACTACACTGTAATCTCTGGGTGCTATGTGATATGTAACCATGCATGGAAGGCTTATGTCACTCTTATATATGCCTTGAAATATGATCCAAATGAATAAAAAAGAAGTAAAAAAAAAATACCAGGATACATTATCTACAGGAGGGACTGGGAGGGTAGAAGAGGAGGAGGAGGAGTAGCTCTCTACATAAGGGAAGAAATCAAAGCAACAGAACAAAAGAGTAAACACGGAGGAGAGGAAGCACTGTGGGTCAATTTGGAGACAGGCAATGGCACCACAATCTGCACAGGGGTTGTATACAGACCCCCATCTGAGGGGGAGGAAATGGAGAAGGAAATGATAGAAAGTATCCTTAGAATGGCAGAAAAAGGGGAGATATTGCTGATGGGGGGATCTGAATATGCCAGATGTTAACTGGAGTGCATTTGCAGTGGCCACTTCTAAGAGTGGGGTCATTCTAGATGCCCTACAGGGGGCATGTCATAGACAACTAGTATCAGAACCCACTCAATGGGGAGCAATCTTAGACCTGGCACTCTCAAATGGAGATGGTGAGAGGATCACAGATTTAGAAGTGGGTAGCCATCTGGGAAATAGTTACCATCGAACAGTATGGTTTATGATAAACACAGCAGTAGAGTTAAGCCATACAAAGGCAAATGTACTGGACTTCAGCAGGGCTGACTTTGCCAAAATGGGTGAGTACCTAAGGAATGCACTAACAAATGGGCAGGAAGGAGTGGTGGAAGAACAATGGGGAATAATCAAAACTGCCATCACAGAGGCAACAAGGCTTTGTGTGAAACAAATAAACAAAACAAAATGATATAAGAAACCACTATGGTTCTTAAAGGAGGTGGCAGGGAAGGTTAGGGAGAAAAAGACAGCATTCAGGAAGTACAAGGAATCACAGAAGGAGCAGGACAGAGAATTGTATCAGTTAAAGCAAAAGGAAGCAAGAAAGGCAGTCAGAACAGCAAAGGCCCAAACCGAGGAAAAGATAGCCAACTCAGTTAAGAAGGGAGATAAAACCTTTTATAGGTACATCAGGGAGTGAAGGAAGACCAAGGGAGGGACAGTGAGGTTTAATAAAGGGGAGAGGGGTGCGCAGAGGGTGAATGTGAAAAGGCAGAGATACTAAACAAATATCTGTGCTCAGTGTTCACAAATGAAGAGGGGGAGGTACCTAAACCAAGCAATAGAAACACACTGGATATGGGGGTTGATACCAGCCCATTCACAGAAGAAAGGGTTCTGAAAGAACTCTTAAAACTGAAGGTGGACAAAGCAATGGGGCCTGATGGGATTCATCCCAGAATTCTAAAAGAACTAAGGGTAGAACTAGTGACACCACTGACTACCCTCTTTAACAAATCATGGGAGGATGGGGTAGTACCTGAGGACTGGAGGAGGCAGATGTTATTCCACTTCACAAAAGTGGGAGTAGGGCAGAGGCAGGAAACTACAGATCTGTTAGTTTAACCTCAGTGATAGGGAAAATGATGGAATCACTTCTGAAAGAAAGAATTATTGAGTACCTAGAGGCCAGAGGGGCACAGGACCCAAGGCAGCATGGATTCGTAGTGGGAAGGTCATGTCAGATGAATCTAATAGATTTCTTTGACTGGGTGACCAAAGTAGTAGACCAGAGAGGGGTTGTTGACATGGTCTACCTAGACTTTGGCAAGGCATTTGACACAGTCCCACACAAAAGATTAAGATACAAGTTGGCCAGCCTGGGAGTGGGTCCCAAGGTGGTAACCTGGGTAAAGAATTGGCTGAAGAACAGGACACAGAGGGTAATAGTAAATGGAATCCACTCTGAAGAAAGGGGGGTTACTAGTGGGGTACCACAGGGTTCAGTACTAGGACCCGTCCTCTTTAATATCTTTATAAGTGACATTGCAGAGAGATTGGAAGGAAAAGTATGTCCCTTTGCAGACGACACAAAGATCTGCAACAGAGTTGATACACACGGTGTTGTGGAAAGGATGAGAAGGAACTTGGCAAGGTTTGAGGAATGGTCAAATGTATGGCAGCTTAGATTCAATACTAAGAAGTGCAAAGTAATGCACCTGGGAAACAAAAACCCAGGGGAAGAGTACACAATGGAGGTGAGATACTAACAACAACAAAAATGGAAAGGGACCTGGGGGTAGTCAAATCAGATGACCTAAAAGTGAGCAAGCAATGTGAGAGGGCAGTAAGGAGGGCTGGGGGATACTGGGATGCATAGGGAGAGGCATCAACAGTAGAAAACAGGAAGTTGTTATCCCTCTGTACAAACAGCTGGTGAGACCTCATCTGGAGTACTGCATGCAGTTCTGGAGACCCAATCTCCACAAAGACATAGACAGGATCTAGGCAGTCCAGAGGAGGGCAACTAAAATGGTGCAGGGTCTGCACCAGAAGACATATCGAGAGAGACTTAAGGAGCTTAATATGTATAACCTCAAGGAGAGGCGGGAGAGGGGTGACATAATAGAAACTTTCAAGTACCTCAAGGGAATCAACAAAGTCCAAGAGAGTAGCATATTTCAGAAAAAAAGGTGTGCAAGAACAGGGGGGCACAATTTGAAGCTAGAGGGGGGACAGCTCAGAGGTAATGTGAGGAAGTATTTTTTCACGGAGAGGGTTGTGGATGCATGGAACAGCCTTCCTGAGGAGGTTGCTGAGTCAAAAACAGTGGTGGATTTCAAAAATGCATGGGACAGTCATAAGGCAATTCTGCTGCCATGAGGTCCCCCATCCATAAAGTCCAATTCTGCTTGTGGAAGCTACCCCCCCCCCAAAAAAAATAGGTAATTTTCCAGGGAGCAACTCTTTACACCACATCAACTAAATTACTACTAAACTCTGTCATATTCTCCTAATTTGCATTTTTTAGTTGGTTGATTATCCATGTTGATTACATATTCTGGTCCTACCAAAAGTTGCGGTAAGAGTCAGAACTAATGTTGTAACACTCCTTCATGTGTGTGCGTTCTGTTTAAATAATAATGACAATAAAAATAAAAAAAAAAATACTGCTAAACTCCTTATTTTTAAACATTTTGTTGAGAAATTTATGTTTTAGTATATCCATGGTCAAGAAAAATGAATTTGTAAAAGAAACCAAAGCCCCCATTTATCAGTTAACTTAATCACAATACAGCATGTTATAAACTGATCAGATTCTATGTGTAACCCACGTTAAATGAAAATTAGACACACACACATGCCTCCCTATTTGCAAGTGAAGCAAATGTGGTTACTATCATTCAGTTGTAAACACCGTGGGCTGGATATTCAAACTGCGCTATTCTTAGGCACATGGCCTTGTGCTGCGCAAAATAGTTGCACTAGGGTGTGGCCGGGGCGATATTCAAAGGAGTTGCGTATTGAGCAACTTTACGAATATCACCCCAGGCCACAGCCACTGTGCATGGCATGGAACTTGCGCCACCGCAAGTTGTCAGAGTGGAGCATTCAACCTGGCGGTGGCGCAAGCAATGCGTTGCGCCATGTGCAAAATCCCCATATTCAAAAGGTGACATGCAAATGGGGCCATAATTCATACAAAGCGCTGGGGGCCATTTGCATCTGATTACTCTTATTTGCATGCCATTAGCATGTAGGTGCGCCGATCCCTGAGGACTTGCGCCTGGCGCCTGCCAGGCAGCGGCCGTTGGGACCGACGCCCCTGCAGCCGATCATGGGCAAAACAGTGTAGAATCCCACCACCACCCCAGTGGCCGATCGTGGGCATAGTGTACTCCCCCACCAGCCCGATCGCGGGCAGCAATATTAGCCAGCGTATCCCTGGTGGTCCAGTGGACCGAAATGCCCGATCGCGGGCAGTGTATAATAACCCCCTCCTCCCACAGTCATCCCTGGTGGTCAGTGGACCAAAATGCCCGATCGTGGGCAGTAAGTTTAATAAACCCCCTCCACAGTCATCCCTGGTGGTACAGTGGACTGAAATGCTAATCGCGGGCAGTAAGTTTAATAAAACCCCCTCTGAACATAGCCCTGGTGGCTAGCGTCCCCCATCCATGAAGCCCCACCATCCTCTCCCCAGCGGCCGGTGGGCGGCAGCATCCCACCCACCTGCCGCCCTGCCCGCCTGCACGCCGCCGACTGACTGCCAGTAGGGCTGCATGCCCAGTGGTGCAGAGCAGAGCCAATGTGCATGCAGCCCATACCGTACATGACAGTCCAGATTTGTGAATAGATCATTCTCCAATCTGGACTGTCATGTCTGGTATGAGCTGCACGCTCATTGGCTCTTGCTCGCACCAATGGGAGTGCAGCCCTACCAGAGTCGTCAGCGGCGTGCAGGCGGCAGGCGGTGATGCTGCCGCCCGCCAGCTGCTGGGGGAGCGGGTGGTGGGGCTTTGAGGTGGGTGGGGGATGCTACCACCAGGGCTATGTTTGGAGGGGTTTTAATAAACGCACTGCCAGCGATCAGCTGTTGTTCCACTGGACCACCAGGGATACGTTCGAGGGCCACATTGCTGCCCAGCGATTGGGCTGGTGGGGAGTACACTATGCCCACGATCGGGCCACTGGGGGGTGGTGGCAGGGATTTACAGTCGGCTGCCCGCAATCGGACTGCGGGGGGGCACAGGGAGTGGGTTGGGGGTCAGCCACAGGTGGCAGCTGCTGTGTTGCGCCCTGCAATGTAGCAGCTCACCTGTGGGTGGCCCTCGTCTTAAGCCTTTTTTTTGGCTCAAAGTTGTGCAGGCGCAGGTTGGGTTGCGCCTGCACAACTCTACACAGCCCGGCTGAATATCGGGCTGTGCAGTTTATGCATGGTACCTCCCCCACCAGTTCAGCATGCATTCATTTGCATTGCGCTGTTGCTCAGCCTGTTTTCAGTGGCACAATTGCCTCCTGCTGAATATCGCAGAATGGAGCAAGTTCGGACTTGCGCAGGCACAACCCTATTGCGCATGGCGCAACCCTTTTGAATATCTGGCCCCTATAGTCACAAATTGCAGGTTAAGAACATTCAGTAGCATACAAACAGTAGTCCAGAACTGCCTGCCTGAGAAAATGAAGTTGATGTATTATTTGGAAACAGGCAACACTGGGACTCTTGCTATGGAATGTCCTGCAAAGTTGCAGAAAGACTGCTATTAGGATGGTGGTGTCATATTGCTTAATGAGGTGTTCATGGGGGTTAGTGGAACAGCAGAGCATATCTGTTCTGCAGAAAGCTCCAGGAAGTGTTTAACCCATTCTACTTCCAATAGCTTTCTATGATGTCTGTTCTATCCAGTGGTAATCTGACACAAAATGACTGCCAGAAGATAATGAGTCAGTTTTCTGTGGGATCAATTAACTCCTCAAGCCAGAGGAAAAATGGTGCTCTACAACTTCATACACAAACACACAGGCAGTGTAGTAATGAGGCTTCAGTGGAGGAATCTATTTTTAACACTCTATCATGTTGTTTGGTAGCGAAAATGACATCAACCCTTTTCTGAATGCAAAATGCCTGCGGGGCTATGCCCACAGTCATAAAAGCACTAACCAGCCCACACCCTTGGTCACTGTCCTATCTCTGTAAAAAAAATGTAGTTCACGTTGAACTTTCTGGCCCACTGTCATTAAACCCCAATACCTACCGACTGCTGCCCGGTCCACGTTGAACTTCTTCCCTCCCACCCACTGCTGCTGATCCCTCTTTCCTGATTGCTGCCCAGCCTGGTAACACTGTAATGGGTCCAGCGCTTATCCCAGACCCATCAGTTCCCACATCACACAGCACTTCCCCTCTGTATCCCCACCCTGCTGTTTTCTTTTAATTCTTCAGTGGGTCCAGTGCTTAACCCAGACCCACCAGCTCCCCACCACACAGCACTGTCACTTTTTTAATTCTTTAGCAGGTCTGGTGCTCATTCTGGACCTGCTAGCCCTCTACCCAACCCCAGTGCTACTGCTCTTTTTTAAAAATTCTTTGGCAAGTGATGCTCATCACAGACCCATCAGCATCAGCTCCCACCTGACACTATGCAGATACTGATCTTCTGGGGTGAGGCAGAGATGGACGGACCATAAACTAACGAAAGTGCTGCATGATATGTATAAGCAAAAATAAAAAGGGTTTTAAATGAATCATCTCTAAAGACTTTTGTTTGTTTAAAATACTATGGGCCAGATATTCAAAGCATAGTGCAGCGCGCAAACCAATAGTGCAGGAATAGCACAGGAATAGCGCTGAGCAGCCATATTCAAAGGACCAGTTAGCGCGTGCTAACAGCAGTAGTGCCGGGCAAACCAATAATGTATGCAAGGGGCAAATTGATGGGGGATGGCCAGCAGACACGTGCAAAAGGATATTCAAAGCCCCAGTGCCACGCTAGGACAAATAGCATGACACTTAGTGCGGCGCTAGTTACCGCCTATAGAAGGCTGGTCTTAACCCAGGGCAAAACACCTAGGAGGAGGGACCACAACAGTAAGTGGGAATGTGTGCAATGCCAGTAGCAGTGATGCTGTCATTGATGGCAGCTGTAGTGGAGGAGGAGGAGGAGAGGTAGCAGGCACAACATGGGCCACATCGCAGGCCAAGGAGACGGTATGCTGCAAACAAGTGGTACTGGCCCAGGGTCTCCTTCGAGACTCTGCCTGATGACCACATCACTGGCCGGTACAGAATGAACAGGGGAATGTTGAGGCAGCTCTGTGAACTCCTGCATGAGCAGCCTCACCCAAACACCAGACACAGCCATGCCATGACAGTGGAGGAGAAGGTGACAGCAGTGATGTGCCTCCTTGCCACAGGGATGTTCCAATGACCAACGGGGGACACCATCAGGGTAACGCAGTCTGCCACCTCACGCCTCCTGACCCAGTTCCTAGAGGCTTTCCTGCCACATGCTGGGGAGTTCATAGTATTCCCCAGCATGGCAGCAGAGCACAGAGAAACAATGCAGCAGTTCCATCAAGTTGCGCACCTACCATCTGTACTGGCTGTCATTGACTACACCCATGTCCCCATCCATGCACCACCTGGTGATGGCAGTAACGTGTATGTAAACAGGAAGGGGTACCACTCCATCAACTGCCAGGTGGTGTGCGATGCGACTGGGCACATCAGCAAAGTCTATGCACAGTACCCCAGTAGTGCCCACGACGCCATCATCTGGCACCAGTCCCAGCTGTGCCAGACATTTGAGGAGGGCAGGATACCCAGTGGGCAACTAGTCGGTGAGTAGCAGCATACAAGGCATACACATGACAGCATGGATGCAGGCAGGCAGTGGAGGCCAGGGAAGGGGTGTGGGAGAGCTACACGAGGTGCAGGACAGCAACGGACAGACTGCAGTACGGCACTAACAGGTACACATCTCTTGACAGGGGACAGCGCCTATCCCCTGTGACCCTGGCTGCTGACACCGGTAGTCCGACTGACCACAGTGGCCGAGGAGATGTGCAATGAGGTACATGCCAGCACAAGAAACATCATAGAGGGTGTTTGGCATCCTGATGATGCGATTCAGATGCTTAGACACATCAGGCGGTGCCCTACAGTGTACACCTCAGAAGGTATGCCGTATCTTTTTAGTCTGTTGTATGCTGCACAGCATGGCAATGAACCATGGGATACAGGCACCTGAACATGAGGGACAGTCCGACAGTGAGCCAGAGCCAGCGGTCAGGGGGATAGTGGAGCAACTAGAGAGGAGGGACCCTCGCATGGCACGCAGGGCCATAGAGCACAGGGACAACATCATCAGAACACTGTCACAGACAAGAGGGTAAGTACAGACTGCACAACAACTTGAAACAGTACAATGATGAATCTATTTAATGTGCATAAAGAAACAGAACAGTGACACCAACAATCACAACAGGAACACAACAGAGTGGAATAGACAACATGTGTGCGTGTGGTGTGATGTTGGGGGTGTGCAGGACACATGGGGGGGACACACAACCACAGTGTACTGTCACTGGGGAAGCATGATGTGTGCTGTGAGTTTAAGGAGGGCAACCGTGGCAGTGGAAGTGTGAGTGTGCATGTGATGGAGTGCAAGGCTGTTTGTTAGTGTGTGTGTGTGTGTGTGTGTGTGTGTGTGTGTGTGTGTGCATGTGTGCATGCTCATGTGGGTGTGCCAGTGTTGAAAAGGGAGGTGATGACTGCATGGTGATGCAGTGTGACCATGACCATCACTGCTGACTATCACCATGCACACGACGTGCACCACTACTGTGGGTCACAGACCCTGGTGTGCTCTGGGCCGAGGACAAGGCCAATGAAAATGGTGAGGCAGGCAGGGCTGCCCTCCTGTGCCCCCGTTGAATGGCGGAGCATGAAAGGGTGGGTGGACAGCCACGGCAGTGCTGTGTTCCTGATGTGGTGGGTGACACAGTGGAGCTGGACCCAGTGCCAGCCCTGTGGCCACAGGTTGCCCGCCTGTGTGCCCCTGTGCCTTCTGCACCCTGACCAACCAGCTCATGCTGGCGACCTCCATGCACCCTACGAAGTACATTAACGATGTCGACCACTGCAGCCATCAGACCAGCAAAGCCACGGTCACTCGCACCCACCATGTGGCCCAACCTGTCCTCCGCCCACTGTTCGGCATGGGCAAAGCCCACTGAGATGGACTCCCTCATCAGTGCCAGCTCATGCCTCAGCTCCCTCCGTAGGCCATGCAGGTCCATACGAGCCTCCTGCTGGGAAGTGACAGCAGCCTGCAGGAGTGGGTGGGCACCATGGGCATCCTGCCCCAGGGGCACAGACCCCTCATTTGCAGCTGGCACAGGTGCCTGCTGCACAGGAGGAATGGGACGCTGTCGCACGTCTGGCATGGCCTGCTGCTGCTGACCACTGGTGGTGGTCTGTTGCACTGGATGGCCCGGGACCACAATATGTGTAGGGCATCGCTTGTCCAGCCATGCAGAAATGTTCCCCACATTGCCCACCACCAGATGCACAGGGACAGCTACACCAGCAATGCCGAACACACCACTGGCACCTGTTCCATGGCCTGCTACCAGCTCCACCCCTGCATCCCCCTCAACAGGCACGTCCAGGTGGTGGGGACCCTCTGACATGTCAGTGTCATCGCCACTGGTCACAGTCACTAGGAGTACCTGCCCTACACCCATATCCTCCGTTTGTGCATCCTCCAGGTACTCAGTGGATCCCACCTCCCCTACTGAAGTGTGTCCCCCCTTCCCAGGCAGATGCAGTCCCCATCTATTGGATTGCCACACATGCAGTGCCTCTGTGCATCCATGACTGGCACACAGACTGGATGTTGATGGCCATTCACCATCATCCTCCACAACCTCTGGACCATGGTCATGCATCCTGTGCTGCTCCTGTTGTTCCACAGGCCTTGCAGACACCGCTGTGGAGAAAATAGGGACAAGGTCAGTCACCTGTACACAGACACTGTGCCTTAACACCACCACCACCACACCATGCAGACCCCAGAACACATACCTCCTTCACACCAGCCCTTGACCACATGCACCCACCCAACCCACAGTGCACATGCCATTGCCATGCAGCTGTTCAGCAGCCCACAGTGCACCATGTGCAGGACACCAACAGCAGGAGTATGCACCCATGCCATCACAAAATGCAGGGTATACACATGCGAATACAGACCTGTCCTGGGCAGTGCGAGAGGCATCTCACATCCACCACCCGGCACACCTGCGACTGCCACCGTCCTCAGTGTTGATGCCACCATGGCCATGAGTGGCTCCTCCACCCACTACTGTTGGTCTTGTGGTCCTCCACCGGTCCGCATCCGTTCCAGCAGTTGCTGTGCCTCCTCTTCCTTGGCACGGTGCAGCAGGTTATTCCAGCACTTTCGCATGTCCTTGGTCATCCTGCCATGTCCGCTGATGGCATTGACTGCAGCTGTCACCTCCTCCCAGGCTTGGCGCACCACCGCATCCATGGCCCTGTGCGTACGGAACACATGCTTCTTCTCCTTCACAGCATGCACCAGTGTTGTCAGCTCATCCTGTGAGAACTTATGTGCACGTATGCACTCTTGTCGTGATGCACTACTTATGGGACAGTCAAAAGGGGACATGTGTCATCAGCTGTGTCAGGACTGCGTTGCATTACTCATAGACATCACCATGCCACTCCCTAGAATGACACAGGCCACATGGACATGTCACTGTGCATCAAGTGCATGTATGGTGCACACGGCCACATGGTCACTGGCCGCCCTGTGTCTGGGCAGCAAGTCCTGTACCCACATGTGCACTGCTGTCGCCCGTGGTTGGCATATGCACCCATGAATGGGGCCACCCCTTCGCCCACCACCTGGCACTGTACTGTGCCCTGCGTGATCACTACACTGAGTGTGTGGGCAAGTGCAATGGTAGGTAGACAATGTCAGGACACCAGGCACAGGCCACATGATGCATGGAATGGCACAGTGCCGGGAACCTGTGTACTCCCTGCAGAGTGGCCATAGCCTACCATGCCCCACATCCAGGGAGTCATGTCAGTGAGCCTGTGTTGCAGGACACATCTCGGTAGTGCACTAGGGCCCCTGCCTGGTGCCCACAGTGTGCAGGCACTGCCACATGGCACAGTGCACTACAGGAGAATGTGCACAGTGCACTGGATGGTATGCTGCCCAGTCGGACATATATACAGTACTGTGCACCATCACACAGCACAGTGCTTCCTTGTGGTCCAACATGTGTCTGACCGTTCACCAGCAGGTACAACTGTGTGCTGCAGTCTGTGCTGACCCTGTTCTGAGCTCTTGCCATTCTGAGAGGCCAACGGCAGTCGTACGTACCTGCCTCTCGCTGCTCATCCCTCTGTTGCATCTCTCCACCTGTCCCTTGGAGTTATGCAGTTTCCGTAGTATGCTGCATTACCACAACAAAACACTGGTGGTGCACTGCTTGCCCTTTTATAGCCCATCCAGGCAATCAAGCCTGTTATGCATGCAAATCAGTGCATAATGATATGCTAATCACACAGTTTGCCCCATGCATACACAAGCACCCTCATTTGCATATTCCAGTTGAATATGTCCCTGAGTAGCACCGGGCTATCACCTTAGTGCTGTGCAAATGTCAGCGCAGGGCTACTGGAGGGACAGTGCCACGCTATCCCACTAGCGCAGTGCTCTGTGCTATAAAGCAACCAACACGCATGCTCGTGAGGCCCCCATGTCCGCGCTATCATCCTGGCATAGCGCGTTGTAGCGCTGCACTAGTTAACACGGTGCGGCGCTATGCGCATGCATGGTATACAACCTCAGGGTCATGCCGGGGGTCATGCATGCGCATTGTGAACACTTCTGGGCAGCGCTGCACTACGTCATGTGATAGCATGGTGCTACAGTGGTTGTTGCAGGAGAGTCCTGGGTGTGCCAATCGCTTGCTATCCGAGAGGTGTTGAGGAATACAGGCTGCACAGGCAATGCCAGGACGTCCAAGACAGCGTGCAGTGGTGCACAGGGACAGGCACTGGGGGGAGGTTGAGACAGCAAACCTGGTGGAGCTGGTACAGAAGAGGCACCGGAGGCTCTTTGAGGAGGTCAGGGAGGGGGACCTTCCATGTATGCAGGTGTGGAACATGGTCGCACGCAAGCTTACTGCCCGCACTGGGATACCCCATAATGCTGAGAAGTGCAGGCACAGGTATACGGACCTGCGATGGAGGCAGCGTCAGCAGCTGGAGCACTACAAGTGCATGGTGCATGAGGGCACTGTGCCTGTGCCAGGTAAGTGGTGTTACATGTTGATAGCACCATCATGTCGGGCTGCGTGTGTGTGTGTGTGTGTGTGTGGGAGGGCGGGTGTGTGTGGGTGTGTGTGTGCACGCATGTGTGCCACACTGCACGGTGCTGTGGCACATGTGAAACAGGCAGGGTGGCACAGTTTGGCCCCCTAGGGGCATGGTACATGCTGTGCCCATTGGTGTGGGAGGCGGGTTGGGTCATGCTGTTTGGCGTGTCCTGGTGCATCACCAGCCTGCCGTCGGCAACACCATGGTGCAGGGATCCCGGTCCTGGGGGGCTGTCGACATACACACATGGGTATGCGGATGTTCGCAGGAGAGCTGAAACAGGCAGTATCACAGTACTGCGGTGCCTTTGATTACTGCTGTGTGTGCCTGGCGAATGCGCCATGGGCCCTGCCACCCTCTGTGTGAGTGTCCTCCATGTTCACTCCCTGTGTGTGCATTGTTGTTAGGGTTGCATGTGCATCTTGCTGTGCTGCACGTGGTGTATGCTGTGTCATGCTCTAATACCACTTTCTCACCTGTCCACTGTAGAGCAGCTCGAGCAGCCCATGGCCGGAGGAGGGAGACAGGGCAGGACCCAGGAGCAGAGGAGAGGCAGCCTGAGGGTGCCGTCCATGCCACAGCAGGTGCAGAAGAGCAGCCCTGAGAGTGGTGGCGTGTTGCGTGAGTACCTGTTTCATTGCTCTGTGATCTGTGCCCTTTCACTAGGCTGTGTGTCACATCTGGGTGTCCTGCCACTGACTGGTCTGGTGGCATGTCTGCAATGGGCAGTGGGCCAGTGGCAGTGTGGCACTGTGCTGTGCAGCACACCTGTGTTGCACACCACAGTTGGGTGCTGTCAGTCTGGCCCCGGGGGAGGGAGTGGGGTACTGTTGGCTTGCATTGCTGTGCAGGTGACTGATGGTGGTGGTTGCTCTGGTGATGAGTGTTCCGTGGGGACCACATGCTGTCCGCTGCCATGCCCACCTCTGGGGTCCATCCATACCCACCCCACAGGGCATCCACATTTGCACTGGTGGTGGTGCCTTGCTGTGCATGCGGGACAACAAGCACCATGCCTTACGGGCATACCTCTCATCCTTCTGTCCACCAGCTGTGGAACATTGCCTGTCAAACTGTGCTACATCCTGGCACTGTGTCATACGCATTGTGGAGTCCTTACCTGGGTATCTCATGGCAGTGTTACTGTGTTGCAGTTTAGTTACAGGGTACTGTTGTCACTGTGCTATTACATTATGTGCATCGTTGCCTGACAATGTTGACCTTGGCTGTGGAACTTGTCCTCACAAGGTGGGACGGGGGCTCCTGACACGTGGGTTGGGGACCCTTCCTTGTACCATGTCACAGTTGAGTGGTATGCTTTCAGTGGCCTTGCCTGGTGGCATGTGTCGGCCCTTCACTGACAGCATCTGTGCCCTGGCTGATTGTTATCCCCTGGCCTGGGTCAGTCATTGGCAGGCCACTGTCATGGTTCATTGATACTCCTGCATGCCTGTTGTTGTTGGTGCTGTGCTCTGCATTATGGTACATTTCCATCTTTTGGTGGGCAGCATGTCCCAACGTGTGGATGCCCTTGTACATTTTGTGGTGTGGCCCTTGCACTCAACTGTCCGGGTGTCCGGCTGTGTGTCTGCCGTGTCTCACCATGTGCTGTATCAGGGTGGGCGGTGTCACATGTACCCTGGTGCTGTTGGGATCGTTCTCATCTTGTGTGTTGGGGTTTGTGTTGGTGCCTGTGTCGCCCTGTGCTGCTTTGTGGTAACCTTCCATGTTGGCCTACCAGTATGGCACTCACCTCCACCCGGGATTGCCCATTGGGACATGCTGTCCATCCCTGTATGGCCACCTCTGGCTGCTGTCTGCCTCCTGTCTGGTGTACTGTCCTCATGGTCTCACCCTTCCTTTTATAGGTCCACTCCAGGCATTGCTGTGGGCGACCAGGCCAGAGGAGTCAGAAGGGACTGAGGACCTGCTGTGCCGTATCGTCAGACAGCAAAGGACTCTGATTGAGCAGCTGGCCATACTCATAACAGAGACAAGAAGAGTGGCAAATGTGTTAGAGGCTTGGCTCCCGGATCCAGCGGGCAGCTAGATATGCCCTACTTCCCATGCTGTGTTTCCTTCCCACACCCCCTCACTGGACTTGTTTATCCCTTCCTGGACTGTATTCCTCTGTCCCTGTGTGTATCCTCCTCCCCTTTGCACCCTTGTCCTGTGCCTTCCTGTCCATCCAGTTATTATCTTCACATATGTTTTCCTTTGGAATCCTTGTTTTGCCTATAGTGCATTCCTTTTGTTGTTCCCGTATTGGGCTTTTTATTGCATGGGTTGTGTGTTGGGGGGGCTTGGCATGTTGCTTGGTGGGAATGGTCCTGTTATGTTTCTTTGTTGTGGGGAAGGTCGTCCAGTGGTGGGTGGGGCATTTTTGATTCTGTTTGTTTTGTTCTTTGGTTTTGTATGGGTTTGCATCACTGTAATGTGTCCGTTGCCTTTTCTTTTGCATATTTGTCATTACAGTGCATTTACTACATTTTACTGTGTCCTGTGTCATTCTTGGGTGCTGGGGTTACGCATGCTATGTACTGTTACTTGTGTTCTCCACATGGGTCTGGGTTGTTGCTAGACATTCCCGTGCATGTGTAGCATCCTCTGGGATGTGCACTGTGGTGTGCTCCTGATACCTCATTCCAGCATGTGTTTCCTTGCATGTGCCCCAGGGTCAGGCTGTCTCACCTCTGCACTGTGTTCCATTGTGTGTTTGCACTGCCTGCCTGGGGCTATATTCAGTGCTGTCTTGTGTGCTATATTCAGTGCTGTCTTATTCCCGGACTGTTTTTGCCCTGCACTCCTGGCCCAGTTTGCCTGGCTTCTTTTGCTTGCTATATTCACCTGGTTTTGCACTGCGCTTTTCCTTTTGAATATTGCTTGCATTTTGCTCCAGGCTATGTTTGCACGCTGGGCAGTGCTACCTTGGCCAAGGGGCAATTTTCTGAATATCTGGCCCTATGCGTTTAAGTAAAGGAGCTTAGATGCTTTCATAATGAAAGAAAAAGAAGATCCAATTTTTTAAGGCTAATAAACTAGTGGCATACCATGACTTTCAAATTATCGTTCCCCCTCAAAAACTGGCAATACTTCCAGATTCTGACTTACAGAACATTTTATGAATCAAGTGAGGAAAAAAACTCCAAGCCCTGCTTGGCACTGCTTTGAAAAGGTGACAGGGTTCTGTCACGCTGTGCTTCCTGCTGTGCTGATCCCACTTGATCACAGTTGCAGAGCATGTCCATTGTACCCGATGGTACTGTTGGCTTCTTCTGTCCCACCCCAAAGTAATGTCCTGGGGCCTGGTTCATAGGACTGACTGAGTGGCTTCAGTTGACATGGCAGGGAGCCAGGCTCATATATGATAGTGCATGAGTAACAGTTAACAACAGGGCTATTCTTTCTCCAAGTCAGTACTATGATGACTGATGACCTCGAGAGCACAGCTTGAGAGGTCGTCAGTAGTCATAGTACCAACAAGGGGAAATAATGGCTCTGGCATTAACTGTTACACATGCACTTTTCTATATAGTGTATTGTGGAACGTCCCCCCGAAAAAAACACTGCCCAGTAACGATCTGAGCATTGAGGGCTCATACTCACTCCCATCTAGCCTTTTTAGTTTGTAAATGAAATCAGCTAACAGGGGGTCTAGCTCAGTTGTAGGAATATCATGAATTGCCCATCCTTGTCTCTGAGGAAACTATGTACTTGCCTTACGTCACTTTCCATTTTTTTTTACCATCTTTTGGTTTTTCTGCTCAGAAAAATAAATCTATCCCATTAGGATAGTGGCCTTGATAGTACTGCCACAGACATCACTAGTTAATGAATGTGCCCTGTCAATATGCCCTAACTGTCAGATTGCTGCTTGAGGACACAATGTGTGATGTCTGCACTGCAGCAGAATGAAAAGTTGTTCTGCTGCACTGCAGATGTCACTAGTGCAGCAGAACAACATTTTGAGAGCACTAGATTTTAGTGAACAATGACGTTCCACTATACACTATAACTCCCTTCAGCATCCCTGGCAACTGCCCTGCTGGTCCCTGATTCTGCAGTTCTGGGGGACTGAAGGGTAAATAAATCTATGAAGGGCAGAAGGGAGAAGCTGGGACCTGTGAGCCTTTAACAGTGCAATAGATGTGGCTGTCAGCGAAGGAAGGATGGAAGCACTTGAGAGCTAAGGACAGCCAAGGGAGAGAAGAGGAACATTTTCTTTGTCCTTTACACCTGGTCAGTGGCTGCAGCTCCTACTAGTCTTGATTTTACGGCTGCAGGGTGGAGCTCTGCATGACGTCTTGCTATTACACAGAGAGAGAAAGGATGGAAGCACGTCACCTTTTGAACAAAGCACAACATTTTAGAGTTGAAGCACAGTCACTCTACTACTTGTAACACCTGGCTGACCATTCAATAGACCACAGTGCTGTTCTTTTGTCTCTGCCCTCCCCAGCATTATTTTCCAATTTTCTTGCTCACAGAGTGCTGTCTCCATTCTTGATTTGCAGTGTATCTGTTTAAGTTCATAGGTCCATTTGAATAATTCGTTAGGGATTCAATTGTATATGGAGTGATTCAAATAACTGATCTGAACAGAGTCTAACAGCTGATCCCCAAAGTAGGTTCACATGGAGAGTCCATTTTTTTTGTCACTGATTCAACTTGCCATTACATAGACAATGAGAGCACTAAAAACAGCAGTTCATGATTGTTCATACATATGAACATACGATGAAGCTAGCAGATACAGGTCTTATGGTCTATCAAGTCTGCTCAATTGTACAGCTCTCAGTGTTTAGATCTGATGCTGCCCCTCCCCAGCCCCTCCACGCCTCCCCCTCCTTTTGCACTATCTGAGGAATGCTGAACCCCCTTACCCATTCTGATTCTGCCCTTGACCCTGTCCCACCCCCTCTTAAATCCCAATACTGATGTTTGCAAGATCAGTCCCTCACACAGAGCATTCCATGCTGCCACCACCCTCTCTGTGAGAAAGTACCTCCTCATGTCTTTTCTGAACCTCCTCCCCTCCAGTTTCATACTATGCCCTCTAGTAATCCCTTCCCTTCTGAATGTAAATAGGCTCTCATGGTTAACCTTATTTATGCCCTTCAAATATATGAAGGTCTCAATCATATCACCCCTGTCCCTTCTGTCCTTGAGGGGAATACATACTGAGTGTCCATAACCTCTCTTCATTGGGGATTTCATGCATCCTGCTTATCATCTTGGTCACCCTTCTCTGTACCCCTTCTAACAGTCTGATGTCCTTTTTTAAGAAGGGGCATCAGAACTTCACACAGTACTCCAAGTGTGGTCTCACCAGTGCCCTGTACAGTGGCAGAATCACCTCCTCCCTCCTTGAGGTGATTTCCCCTTGCTATGAACCACAGCATCTTAGCTGCCTTTGCTGCCAGTTTTCTACATTGTGCAGAGTGATTTATGTGACCCATGACCAGCACACCCAGATCTTTTTCCTCACCCCATACTGATAACTGCACTCCCCCCAATTGATAACTATAACCAGGATTCTTGATTCTGAAATGCATAACCCTGCACTTCATTGCATTAAAACCCAGTTGGCAGGTGTATGGCCAATTCTCCAAGGCTTCCAGATCTTTCTGCTATACCCCCCCACCTCCCTCCTCCCCATTAACCACAGATTCCAGTTTGGTGTCATCTGCAAATAGGCTTATTTGACTCTGAATCCCAACTGCAATGTCTGCTACATAGATATTAAATAGCAACAGTCCCAGCACTGAGCCCTGCTGGACCCCACTGATGACTGCGCATGGTAATGATAGCTCCACCCTTACCATCATCCTTTGCTGTCTATTTTCCAGCTAACTCCAAATCCAGCTAACTACCTCATTCCCCACACTCCCAGGTCCTTCAGTTTGCCTATTAGCCTCCCGTGTGGCACAGAGTCAAAGGCCTTGCTGAAGTCCAAATACAGGACATCAACCACCTTGCCGTCATCCAGATCCCTAGTCACCCAGTCATAAAAGACCACAAGGTTGGTCTGACAAGACCTTCCCTGGGTGAACCTGTGCTGCTGCTCATCAAGGAGGCCAGTCTCCTCCAAGAATGCCTCTATTCTTTCCTTTAGGACAGTCTCCATTAGTTTCCCCACAATTAATGTAAGACTGACCGGCCTATAATTCCCTGGTTTGTCCCAAGAGCCACTTTTGCGCATGGGCAGCACATGTGCCAACCTCCAGTCCAGGGGCACAAATCACAAGAGAAGGAATGTGTTGAATATGTCTGTCAGAGGTGCCCCAGGACTTCCGCAAGTTCCTTCAGGTCCCTTGGGTGTATCCCATCAGGTCCTGGTGCTTTATCTGTCCTCAGAGACCTAAAGCCCTCTAGAACCCTCTGCACAGGGAGCCCCTCATCCGCCATCCTAGCTCCCCCATCTTTCCCTACCCTGTCCTGCCCTTGTGACCTAGGAACCTCCCTCTCCCTTGTAAAAACTGAACAGAAGTATTCATTTAATACCTCTGCCTGTTCAGCCCCCTTATCCAACCACCCTCCTTCCATCTTAATTCTAGAGATCTGCTCCTTGCAGTTCCTCCTCTTCCTAATGTATTTGAAGAACCCCTTTTCTCCCTGTCTAATCCAGTGAGCAAGCCTTAGCTCCTTTGCAGCCTTGGCTGCCCTAACTGCCCCGGTCACCTACCTGGAGCTCCTGATTAAATCCTCCTTATCTGCTACCTTGCAGTTCCTCTTATATTTTTTAAAGGCCGCCCTCTTATCCCTCACCTTTGTTTGTACTTCCCTAGTCCACCAGCTTGGATTATTGGTCCTAGCCTTCTTACTCCTCCACTCATTGTAGGAGTCTGTGGCCTCCACCAGCCCTAGCTTTATGATGTCCCATTTCTGGGTGGTGCCCATGTCTGAACTTATGGTGGCAACATGCCTCCCCCAGTACTGCAGCCATCTTATTGAGGTTGGCCCTATTAAAGTTAATTACCTTGGTGGTGGTACATGTCTCCTATCTGCCCAGCATGAGGGAGAACCATACCATACTGTGGTCACTCCCCACTATGAGATCTTCCACCCTCACCTCATGTACCTGACCACCATCTGACAAGATGAGGTCAAAGATGTTGCCATCCCTTGTTAGCTCCCTTATCAGCTGCATCAGGAATGCATCCTGGTGTGCATCTAGGAATACTTGTTCCCTGCTGCTAACTGATGTCAAGGTGACCTAATCTACCTCAGGTAGGTTGAAGTCTCCAACCACCACTGTGCTGCCCCTTCTACAGTTATGCTGTATAACCCCCCATAAGCTCCCTGTCCCTCTCCTCCATCTGGGAGGGTGGCCTATACACCACTCCCAGCCTTGCCCTCTAGTTCTTTGACTTTCTCAAACTGACTCTCAAGGGTTCTGTATTCCCCTCCTCTCCTCCTTCCTCTCTACTACACTCTATCCCCGCCCTTATATAAACAGCAACCCCTCTCCCTTTCCAGTTTCTCTGTCCGTCCTATACTACCTAAAGCCCAGTATTGTTAAGTCCCATTCTCTGTTATGATTTGCCCACGTTTCCATGATGGTGGTAATAGCTACCCCCCCTTTTGCCAAAAGTGCCTGGAGCTCAGACATCTTGTTGCCAAGGCTCCTTGCATTCATGGAGACAACTATCCAATCCTTCCCTTCTTTCCCTTGATCCCATTCATCTCTAACCCTTTCTTCATACCCTCCACCTGTAATAGCCTCCCAGTATCCTATACTACCATCTGGGCGGGGGGAGGGAAAGGTCCACTTTTGATCTGAGCCTCTGACTGTTTGTAATGCCTCCCCATTAGTTTAAATCAAAGTTTAATGTCAGAAACTCCTCAACTTTCCTCTTTATAGGACTGCTGTACCCTCCTTGCTGAGGTGTAGCCTGTCTTGGGCATACAAGTTATTGTTTGCCCATGTCTTCCCCTAGTTACATACCACCCCAAATCCTATAGACTCACACCACCCCTCAACCATTCATTAAATTCCCTGATTTTTTGCTTACCATATGAATTCGCTTTAGGTACAGGCAGTACCTCTGAGAAGGCAATTGACCATGCTTTGCTACCATACTCCCTTGCTAATTCCCTAAACCTTGCCTTGACCGCTTGGCAACTGTTCTCTACTAAATAATTTGTGCCTAGATGCAATACCAAGTGGGGCTTCCCCCACTGTCTCCTGTCATATGTTGGGCTGGTGTGCTTTGCTTTATGTGCCATCATCCCCAGCAAGCAAGCCACCCAGACTGAGCTCTTCCTGTACCGATTCCCACCCCACCTGATACCCTTGATGACTGAGTCTCCTATTATGATGACTCTTACATCAACTCTTTGGTATCCAAACCTTAATTCCCCTCTCTGTGTCCCTGCTTTTATCTCTTTGCTCCCCCCCAGTTTGTACGATTGTAATGATGATTGTACTGTCTGTGACAGTAAGTAAACAACTCTGACAATATACTATCTAACTATTGGTTATGTTAGCTGATTTTAACATTTCATTCTATAAAGAGTGTAGTTTATGCTTTACAGAAGACATTTGAACAGTTTTACTATTAGAGAATTCCCTAGGGTATTCATGTGTACATGGGGGTGGGGGTGGTAATAGACTTTCATCGCTGTGTCCCTTGATCCATACAGTATTTTTGCATTACATCTGCAGTGTAACGTATGTCCCAGTATGCCATGGTTAAACTTATTTTGATTGATGTCTTACCCTTCTCATGGATAATCATTATCTTAATAAAATGTCTCTTGAATACCGCAATGTTTTATTTGTGTGCTGTTGTAAGGTTGTCACAGGCATGTACTTACTCTGTTACAGGAAATACTAATTAGAAGGTTACTATCATCTACTGTGATCATTACAGTATATTTTCTTGGAGAATCAGGATTGCACTTGTGCTAAAAGCATTCAATGCACAGAGACAGGAATGGCACAATCAGAACCATCATAAGGAAAATATTTCTGTTGTTGCTGAAGACATGTGACAGACTCATGCAGTTTTGATAATAATATATATAAGGAGACAACCCTTACCATTTAACTGCTAATATCTTTAAAGATGTTTTGCACATATTTCTTCAAATTGCTAGTAATGGACTTTTTCAAGGCATCAATAGTCATTGTCGAAGTGACACTTTCTCCATGCAGTAACCATTGGTATTCCTCCTTTCTACCTCAAATAGCTGCACATGCTGTACGTGCATCCAGTTGGTTGCAGGACATCTACAGTATGTTTATTCTTTAGTGACATGCTGATGTTTGATGCACAGTATTAAACAGAGTTCATGAACATATAATAAAAAAACTTGACAGCAGTAATCAACTGAAAGGAATGCTGTGAGGGAAGTCAACTTTATCAACTAATTTGATGACTTGGTAGTGAGGGAATGAGAATATACTAGAAGCTGAACAGTTGCAAAAAAGGAAAAAAAATATCAAGTACTATAAGTAATTGTGCAGATGATACACTTGTGACAAATATGGGTTGAGCAGCAGAAAGGTTTTAAAACAAAAGACAAGAAATTAGTAAAACCTTCCATAAAGAGGCACTGAAAAACTGCCATCATTAACAGAAAGCACACTAAATACAACACTGACTATGCAATACTACTTGCATTACATGGTGAGACTTAACCTAGAATAGCCTATTTTAATAAGTGTGAGACTAAGCTGTTAGATTCACAGACTGAGGACATTTTAAAGAAATACCATAAACCATAACCATGTCACTGGCACCTCATGTTATAATACCATAAATGGAACAGCATCTTTGCTATCATAAAATGATTTAATGCTGCAGTTTGTTTATTAATAAATTGCATTAGTAAATTTAACTTTTAAAACAGGCATCATTTTCACCTCCAACCCATCGGCAAACCATGAGCCATGTCACTTGTACTTTACATGGCATTGCACAAGACAGGCTCAAACTCATGAGTCGAGATATAAAAAATAATGTTTTCTTTTAATTAGATTAATATATCCATCACAATCCCTTATTTATGAATAGAGCTCAGGACCAGCCATGGTATGAAATGACAAACATAAACTTAAATCATCATAACTAGCTAAATAGCTGAGATGACACATGCGCAAACTATTGCAAAAAACAAGGACGGGATCAAGAGAAATGTTAATCATATTTTATATATAATGGGAACAGCTGCCATAGTGACTATCATGAAAGTTTATAACACCATGAACAAGATGTATTAAAATATTAAAAATCTTGCATGAGCAAAATAATCTAATAAATTGAGCATAGAAGCAACATGCAGAAAGATATAATTATCTATAATTTTGACAGGGGAGGATTAAAGCAGTACAAGAGGGTGAATGACGAAAGTACTGTAATGATAATGAAGGTTATCTGTTTAGTTTCCCATAGTATCTGTCATAATAAAGTATTGTCTGCAAACTGACAACTTAATCATCACCAGTGCTATGATTTACAGTGCCAGATTGACTTGCGCTGACATTGGAGCTCAAGCTGCAATCATGAGCGTGCAAACATAGTTTACAGCTTGAAATAGAAAGAACATGAACAAACAGTGGTCAAGAGTGCACTTTCATTCCACTGTGGTACCAGAATCCTGCAAGTACTGAAAACTAATGGTGTTTTTTAAGCGAGCACTTGTAGACATTACTTTTTGAATAAAATTATAAAACCAATGGTGTAGTCTACAGAAATAAAGATATGCAACTCCTCAAAAAGGGAAACTTTTTACTACAGTTTATACATAAAAATGTTCACTGACAAGAACATATAAACTATATGACTGAGAGTGACCATTTATTTTTAGTTACATTTGATCAGTACATATTTTTACGACTGCATAGCACAGCTATGCATGACATCTTGCTATTACACGGAGAGAAAAGGGAGGTCCAGCATGTCACCAGATTCTGAATGAAGCACAAAATTTTGGATTTCAAGTACAATCAGTCTTCACTACTTAAAGCACTGTGCCGTCTCCACAGGTCCATTAGAATGACTTGTTAGGGATTCAGTTGTATATAGAGCAATTCAAGCAACTGATCTGAACAAAGTCTAACAGCTGATCCGCAAAGTAGATTCAAATGGAGTGTCCATTGTATTTGTCACTGAGTCAACTTGCCCTTGCGTATACAAGGACAGCCCTAAAAACAGCAGTGCAGGATTGTTGGTATTGATACTAAACTGCCTGTATCACAATTTCCTTTTTCAGAAGCAAGCAGTTCACATAACATGAAATAATTAGCAAGAAGAGCAGGGGATCGGGTGATGTCAGTCAAAATGATAAGGAGAAATTGGGTTCTTGTGTCTGCCATTAGCTTCTAGTGCCTGTGGATAGAGGACTACTGACTGTTATGTAAACAAAACAAAAGAAGGCCACATGCCTAATTTGAATAGCACACTCCACATTGGAGCATTGTGCAGACGCTGTCCACACTTTGTTTACTAAGACTCAACATTTTCAGCATTTTCTTCACTGCTGGATATTTTCTGCATTGGTTCTCTGTCACATTCTAGCTGCCATGGCTTTTCCCAACAAATGTTACACTACAGCCCAGACAACATGCCTTCAGCCAACCCCAGCAAGTATATAATATACTGAAATGTTGTTCTGCCTTGTCTAGTATGTGAGGAGCACTCATAAAAGTAAACTGTTTTAAGGCTACTCACGATTTGAGATTGTGCATTGAGAATTCTGAGTCTTAGGAATATATTTGCCTGTGAAATTTATAGTCCTACAGTACTTTTGTGCTACAAACTTGTATTGGACTATGATGTCCCTAACCTTTACAGCATCATTTCTATTATCTAAGTGTTCCTTAAGGCATGTCAACCTTAGCTCAGTACATTTGGACATAAGATGGTAAACCCCCCATTTCATTCTTAGTTTTCCTATCAAAGTACTTTGATTTTCGACATGACCCCCAAATAAAATTCATAGCCAGTTTGTACTCCCCAATACAAACCCGCTTTAAAGCTATAAGTGGCTGCAAGTCAGTACATGGGTTTTAGAGCTCCCTGACCATGGAGTTCTTTAGTAATTTGACACAGCCTAACAATATAAACTATTTTGTAAATTCAATCTCCTTTGGCCCAATACCATTATAGCTACTGTCTCCTCACAGCTAGCTTTTCAAATGCTTACCTTAGTAAGGTATGCTGCCTAGCCAGGAGCAGATGTGAACTTTAATTTCTAATTCTGGGAACCACATTCCCTATCTACCACAGACTATTACAGCCTTTGAACTTTAGCTGGCCATGGTACTATTATATATTACTTGAATCATATAAACCTGGCTTACCTGCATATTAATATGATCAAAACACTTTCTACAACATTGTTTAAAGGCACTATAAATACTTGCATTTGAAATGCACTTTGAATTAGGATGTGTGTTAAGTTCAATAGAAAAAAAACAGCTTGATGTCCGAATTCCATATGGACTTTTTTCTGATTATTTTTTCTTGTGAATTAGCACCCTTTTGGGAATTCAGTGTTTGCTCTACACTGGAAACTGGGCTAATTAACTATGCTTATGACTTTACCTGATATTATATGAGCCCTATTAACATTTATTTGAGCATTTGTCTGGCTATTCTACGTTTGTTTAAGTTTGCAAACTAAGTTTACAGTTGGTGCTTCTGAATTAAATTATGTTTATTAGTGATTATTACTTCTACTGCACTAAATCATTTTGGAATTACATATGAAACTGTTGATTGGGAAAGATTTTTATGAAAATAAACCTTAAAGGCCTCAACCCATTTCCTTGATTAGCTGTGGGTCTGGACATTTTTTTTTGTGAGTAACTTACAATGTATGCATGATGTTTTGCAATTGCACAGAGAGAAAAGATAGCTCCAGAAGCACGTCACCAGATTTGAACAAAGCTCAAAGTTTTGGAGTTGAAGCACAATCACTTTGCCACTCGAAGCACTCCACTTTCTCCATTCATTACTGCATCTACCCCACCGCTACACTATTTTCTTGCTGCTAACCCCACTGCCTGCTTGAAGCTCCATGGCACAGCTCTGCTTTTGTGGGAACACATCACCACACACAGAGACTTGGGTTTCTCTCTGTAGATAACTGTTATCTACTTTGGTGAGCCAGTGGCAGGGCCGCAACTGCAGTGGTGGGAGTTGTTTTCCAGTTTGCTCACTTGATCATGAGGAGAGGCTAACAGAGGCTAACCACAATGTGACTGCACAGAGGCAAGGACCTTGGACTTTTGCTCAACAGTGTGAAGAGGGAGTTAAAAAGGCAGGTGATTCACAAGTCCTGAGAGAGACACTGAGTGGCTGGCAGACATTAGCTGGACTAGGAGTGCCTGCTGCTCCATTCACTCTCTCAATCACATGTATGGACTACCTGTCTAAGCTGCTGCTGCCAGACAGCTAGCACCAATCCTGTAGGTCCCCTTCCTGTCATTTCCCATGCTTCCTCATAGTTGCTGGATGATCAGGCAGAACCTCAAACATAACCCCCAGTCTCATCATATTCCATCCCATCCCTTATAATGCACAGTAAAAATGTTGCTGTTGTAACTGGAGTACTGACCTTCCTTGTCAACCCAAGCTAAGTGGTTTACTGTAATAAATAAATGAACAAATCCAAGCCAGGTCATCACCGTGCTATTGCTCCTTTTCTGCATGGAGAGTGGGGAGAGTTTAAGTCACTGCTGCTTTGCCATGCTGTGCTAAGTTGTGAGTGAGAGGCCCAAGTGATGGCTGTGGTGAACTAGCCAACTGCCAGTCATTATTTTTATTTTTATTTATTTTTGATTTATTAAGGTCTCAGATTAACACATTTGATTGCAGACACTCATTTACAAAGGTTCTACATCATTGGGAAGAGATTACATACATTGAAGGAAGACTAACAGAAGAATTCTAAAATGCATGAAACAACAAGTTAACTCTACTTACAGATTCAGTCATGTTTAGATGTACACTATTAAGATTGTGAAGGGAGCTGATAGGGTCAAAAGGGAAGTAAGGGTGGAGCAGGGAGAGATAAGAAGGAAGGTAGAGGGGAGCAGCCAAAGGCCTTCTCAAGTTAAGCTCCGGGAGAGGGAAAGTAGGCAAAGGGGCAAGGGGTGGACAAGTAGAAGGGGGGGCAGCCAGGGCCTTGGTATGCTAACCTACAGGAGCAAGTGAAGGAGGTGGGGGGCATAACCATGGTGAATGTAGTGCTAAGCTAAAGTTTGGTGGGGGAGTAGAAGGAAAGGGTGAGTAGAGGAAACAAAGATATAATTCTGTTATACATTTTTTTATGTGATTCTGTGCATTCTGTGTATGTGTACATGCTACAAGAATGTCAGTGTTAAGGCAAGGGGCACATGGGGAGAGAGTCTGGATTTCTTTTAAAAATGATTGACCTTCCTCTGACCTGATAAGCAACTGCTTGCCAGGAAGGTAAGGATGCATTTCTAGGTCCCTTAACAGAGATATGCCAAAATCCATTTACCTGTCATATACCATGCACTTCAGAGGCAGGATGCTCTGATTCCAGAAAACTGTTATGGTATGTTGCATTTTATCAGGTGAGAGGACCAGGAACATCCTTTCTGGCAGACCTGTGAGAATTGTCTTACAAGTGTCAATTGTATTCCCAGTAAGACAGAGACATAAAAGGCCACTAGGAAAATGAGATTGTGGGGAAAGAGCAAGTGTGACCTCTACTGGTCTAAAAGAGAAGGCCACCCTTGGGATCAAGCAGAGTGTTTTTTCAGAATGCCCCAAATTATTTAAGGAGCTCTGACACAGAGCAAACACTCTCATTTTGCTGAGCATTTCAACTGACACTTTTCTCCTGACCACACAAGAACACAAGACTGCTACAAAAGGACTGAAGCCTTTGCAAAACCATTTATTTTATTCTTTTATTCTTCTGGACTCAATTCTGGACTATGAACTTAAGGTAGAATTTTAAATAAAAGTTTTTAGTGCATTTTTTCAAGAAAGAGCCTGTATGGATTTTGAACCAGGTTGTTGCATTCCCATGGGTGAAAACAAAATCAGGATCACACTGCTAGCCCAAAGACAGTGTGACACCTGGATCTTCCCCTTTGTGTAACAACCAAGAAGGATTCACATTCGATTTCAAGGCTCAAGACTGGTATTGTACCCTGATCCAGAGAGTATAGAGAGGAAGCCCTGGGACCTTGTGGTGGGTGTTCAGTCATGGCCTCAGCAAGCACTCTAAAAGGACACATGGAGGGTGTTCCTGTCCCCCCCGTCACAGATTGCACTTGGGGTGGGCACTGTGAGCTCAGTGGACCTGACCCTCAGGAGTGGGTTCATGCCAGACCTGGTGTACAGCAGTGGGATCCAAGAGACCTGGTTGCATAGTGTTGAGATCCAAGAGATATTGGTGGCACAGCCATGACAGCTGGATTCGAGGCCAGTGTATCAGATTGATAAACTGAAAGCAATCCACACACAATCAAGGCAGAGATTTGGAAATATATAATTTGGTCACATTATAAAGTTCCTTACCTGTTCTTTACTTTTTTTTTTTTGGTGTCAGTGCAGCAGTAGTTAGGGAAGAAAATGGCTTCCATCTACAGTGAATACACTGCAGACTACCCAAGGCAGTTGTGTCAGGAAAGAGGGTACCAGTGCAAGGGGTGAACTAAAAAGCACCTCATGGAGGCTCTCATGGCAGCAAATGAGCAAGCAGTTGCCCTGAACCTTGAGTCACAGCAAGTGACTGAAAGAGACCAGACCTTGGGTGTGGGGGTGCTATGGGATGTCACAGAGTCCAGTCCCAAGGAAGAGGACAGTGAGACCAGAGGGAACCCAGAGTCACAGCACCTGGCAAAGGCCACCACAAAGCTGGAGCTGGAAGGGATCAGGCTGCAGCTAGAGTTGAGGAAATTGGAGCTTGTAGAAAAGCATTGAGAAAGGGAACTGGAGCTGGAATTTGAGCAGAAAAAGTTTGAGGCCCAGCAGCAAAGGGATTTCAAGCAGAGGAAGTTCAAGCTGGAGTTGCAAAAAAGAGAATGGCAGCACCAAAAATAATTTAAACTGGAGAAGTTAAGACTCTAAGGACCAGTGCCAGAGGAGGTAAGTGGCAGGGGTGGACCTGAAACTCCATGGCAGGGGTATAAATTAAATTCAAAATGAATAGCTGAATTTAACCAATAGGCTGCCAGAAGATTTAGAACATATAGGTTTTTAGGACATGTATACATGTCCGTGGCACAGGGGGAGGATATGGATGCATTTTTAAATTCATTTCAAAAGATCTGTATCCAGACAAAAATACCCATGGAGTCCTGAAACTTCCAGCTATACCCACTGCTTACTGGTTAAGAGCATGAGGTGCTAGGCCAAATGAACAATCAGGACAGTAGCAATTATGAGAAACTTTAACCTTCTTTGCTTAAAAAGCATGAACTGACTCCTGAGGCCTACACGGATAAGTTCTGTAAACTCAGAAAAAGTTCAGACATGAGCTTTGAGGAACTAACCACAAAGCAATGTCAGTTTTTAAAGTGGGAGGGGGTGGAAGCAAACTCTGTGGAAAAAACTGAGGAGGTTGTAATGTTATAGCACTTCTTTTAGACTTGCCCAGCACAGTTGAAAACCTGGCTAGAGGACTGAGATTCCAAAAGAGTGCAGCAGGCTGCTGAGCTCTCAGATCACTGTGCCAGGAGCAGGTGTGGCAGTGCAGAAAGGGAAAAGCGCACCTTCAGGGCAACTAAAACTCTCACTGCCGCTACAGAAAGGAGGAAGCCCCAGGTTACAAAAGAGGGATTTCTTGGATAAAAGAAATGATGACTGCTGGTTTTGTAAACAGCCAGGTCATCTTGCTAGACAGTGTCCTAAAAAGGCACAGAGTGGACAAAGTGGTGCTCAAACAGAGTTGAGTGCACTGTGTATCCCTAAAAGCAAGCATATAAACATGAGTGAGCACATACAACCGGTTACTGTAAATGGGGTGCAAACCCATGGGTTAAGGGACATGGGGAGACATCTCTTACCTTAGTAAAAGGGGATTTGGTTGGGCCTGAACAGCTTATACCTAATCAGTTTGTAATGGTAAGAGGATTCACTGGAGTGGAGAAAACTCTGCCATTTGCTAGTGTTCTCTTGGACTAGGGTGAGGCAGGAGAGAGGGTACAAAAAGGGGCCATGGCAGACAACCTTGCCCTTGATGTGATTATAGGGAACAATCTCCAGAAGGGGTGGTGTGTGTGGTTACCCACAGTCAGATGGCAAAGGCTACTTGTTGTTCCCTGAGCCCCATAGAAGCCCCTGTGGAAAAAAAATGGGAGGCTGATTCCCTAGCCACTGTCTCCTGAAAGGGAGAATAGTGAAAGGGAGGTAGGACATCCCCAAGTAGCAGTTCACAAAACAGATACAGAAGGATACTTTGAGGAGGGAGGGAGGGATAACAAATATTCAAGAGATTAGGGATGGCAGTGACTCTAAATGTCCTGGCGCTAGAGCTATGGACCCCAGTTTAGAAAATGAAGGGGACATGTCCCATACCTTGGGAAAATGCAAAGATTTTGTAGCTGCTCAGAGAACTGACCCTAGTTTGGAGAGGCTGAGGGCTTGTGCAGAATCTGACAGGACACAGGGAGGTGGCATAAGACATAGGGTATTTTGGGACAAAGGACTGTTGTATACATAGGACGTCAGGACAGAAGGAGGGGTGATGGGCAGGCAGCTTGTCATTCCCCAAGGGTATCAGGAGCAATTGCTCAAGGTGACTCATGACATCCCCATGTCCGGACATTTGGGCATTGCATGCATCACACAGCGATTGGCCCAGAATTTCTATTGGCCCAACTTCACCCAGCAGGTGAAGGAATATTACAGGTCTTGTTACCAGTGTCAACAAATAGGGAAGGCAGATGGTAAAACCAAAGCTGCCCTAATTCCCATGCCCATTGTGAAGCAGACATTCCAGAGGATAAGAATGGATATTGTGGGACCTTTGAGTACCCCAAGCTCCTCCGTGAAGAAGTTTATCCTAATGGTGGTCGATTACACCACCCAATACCCAGAGGCGGTCACCTTCTCCTCATTTAGGACAGACAAAATGGCAGACATCTTGCTAAGGATTTTCTCCCATGTCAGATTTCCGCAGGAGATTATCACTGATCAAGGGGGTACCTTCATGTTGGACCTGATGAAGTGTTTGTGGTAAAAATGTGGGTTGATGCAGAGATGCATGACACCTTATCACCCACAAGCCAATGAGCTTGTGGAAAGGTTTAATGGTACTCTAAAATTAATGCTCCAAGTATTTGTCCAACAGCATGGGAGGAACTGGGAGAAATACCTTCCCCATCTGTTGTTCGCATGCAGGGAGGTTCCCCAAGAGTCTACGGGGTTCTCCCCCTTTGAACTCTTGTATGGATGTAAGGTGTGTTGGCCCCTAAATTTGATCTGGGAAGACTGGGAAGTCAAGATCACCACCCAGGGAATCCCATAGTGGAGTATGTCCTGAAGTTTAGGGAGAAGCTGAAGGAACTTATGGGGCAGCCCAAAGCAACCTGTCAACTGCCCAACAGAAGCAAAAGGTCTGATACGAACATGAAGCCAGAGCTTGCTCGTACAGTGTAGGTCAAGAAGTCATGGTCCTAATTCCGGTCTGGAAGGACAAGCTGCAGGCTGAGTGGGCAGGACCATATAAGGTAGTTCAACAGTTAAATGACATAAATTGCATTGTAGAACTGCCTGACAGGAGACATAACTGTAGGATCTACCATGTCAACATGATGAAGCCATATGCAAATAGGGCTGACATGGTATTTGCAGTGTGTAGTCCTTTGGAGGGTACAGATGAGGAAGACCCCCTATTGGACTTGCTGGAGGAAAGCAAGCAGGAGTCCTCTGTGGAGACAATCAAACTGTCACCACAGTTGACCCTGGAACAGTACCAGGAAGTGAGTGAGGTTTTAGAGGACTTTTCCCCTTTGTTTATGGTCAAGCCTGGATGAACCCCTTTAGCAACACATGATGTAGACACGGGGATGCAAGTGGCCATATGGTGGACAGCCTACCAGATGTCTGAGGATATCCTAAAGGACATTAGGAGGGAGGTGGAGGAAATGCTGGATTTAGGGGTAATCCAGAAATCCCACAGTCCCTGGGCCTCACCTGTAGTCCTCATTCCCAAGCCAGATGGATCTACTCACTTTTGTGTGGACTGTCATGGACTCAATGCAGTCATGAAGTCAGATGCCCACCCAATACCATGGACTGATGAACTAAAAGACAAGTTGGGAGGGGCGATATACCTTACCACCATTGACTTGACAAAAGGGTATTGGCAGGTGGATTTACCTGCCAGAGCAAGGGCGAGGTCGGTCTTCATCACTCCAATAGGGTTATTTGAATTCCAGGTAAGGCTTTTTGGAATGAAGAACACCCCTGCCACATTCCAAAGGTTGGTCAACCAGATGTTACATGGTACTGAAGAGTAAGCAGTGGTGTATCTGGATGATATTGCCATTTTCAGTGCCAGTTGGAAGGAACACCTGTCCCACCTCAAGGAAGTGTTTGGCAGGATACAGAGGCCAGGGCTCACTGTCAAGGCTGAAAAGTGCCAGGTGCCTATGGCTGAGGTGGCATACCTTGGCTATGTAGTGGGGCAGGAGCAGCTTCATCCAAATCAAGCCAAGATTGAGGTGATAGAGGCATGGCCCAGGCCTGAAACCCAGACGCAGGTTAGGAGTTTCCTAGGGACTGTCAGGGTACTATCAAATGTTTGTGCCAAATTACAGTACCCTAGCAGCTCCCCTATCTGGCCTGCTAAAGAAAAGAATGTCCAAAAAGGTAAAGTGGGAGCCAACCTGTGAATGAGCCTTTGCATGGCTAAAGAAGGCACTGTGCAGTGCCCCTGTGTTGGCCAGTCCCAGATTACAGTAAGCCATTTGTAGTCCAGACAGATGCCTCAGATGTGGGGATTGGAGAAGTCCTCAGTCAGACCTCTAATCAGGGAAAAGATCATCCAATAGTGTACCTAAGCAAAATGATACTTCCCCGGGAGCAGACATATTCCACAGTTGAAAAGGAATGCCTTGCACTGGTATGGGCCCTGAAGAAATTAGAGCCGTATCTCTATGGGATAAGCTTCGAGGTGCAAACTGAATCATAACCCCCTAGTGTGGTTAAATCAGATGGGTAAAACAAATGGCCGTCTCTTAAGGTGAAGTATTGTCCTACAGGCCTATGATATGACCATTACCCACAGGGCCAGATCAGCCAATGTCAAGGCAGATAGGCTATCTCACCAGTTAGAACAGTAACAGAATTTGTGAAAACCTTACCATGCATTAGGGGGTGTGTTCCCACAAATTCAGTCTAAGAGGGAAGGATGTGGTGAGCTTGCCAATTGCCAGTCATTATTTGCAGATATAATTCTGTTATTTTTTTATGTGATTCTGTGTATGTGTACATGCCACATGAATGCCAGTGTTAAGGTAAGAGGCAAATGGAGAGAGAGACTGGATTTCTTTTAAAAATGTTTGACCTTCCTCTAACCTGAGAGGCAACTGCTTGCCAGGAAGCTAAGGTTGTATTTCCAGGTCCCTTAACAGAGATATGCCAAAATCCACTTACCTGTCATAAACCATGCACTTCAGAGGCAGGATGCTCTGATTCCAGGAAACTGTTATAGTATGTTGCATCTTATCAGGTAAGAGGACCAGGAACATCCTTTCTGGCAGACCTGTGTAAATTCTCTTGCACGTGTCAGTTGTATTCCTAGTAACACAGTAGAGACATCAAAGACCACTAGGCAAATGAGATTGTGGGGAAAGAGCAAGAGTGACCTCTTCTGGCCTAAAAGAGAAGGCCACTCTTGGAATCAAACTTTTTTTTTTAGAATGCCCCAAACTATTTAAGGAGCTGTGACACAGAGCAAACTCTCTCATTTTGCTGAGCATTTCAACGGACACTCTTCTCCTGACCACACAAGAATACAAGACTGCTACAAAAGGATTGAAACCTTTGCAAAACCATTTATTCTTTTGGACTCAATTCACTATGAACTTACGGTAGAATTTTAGATAACAGTTTTTACTGCATTTTTTTTATAACAGTCTATTTTTATTTTGTGTTATTCTGAGACCAAGTTTATATACATTTTAATTATTTAAGTAATTTAGTAAAACTTTTGTTTTTCTGAAGAAAACCTGCCTGAGTGAGTGAGATTTTTATTATTTATGTGTGAATTGGGAGACAATCTGTGACAGACTATTATTGCTAAGGGGTGCTTCCATTAGTAACCATTCAAGTAAGGGCCTATAATGGGCATCTGGAAAGATAGGGGGAATATGAAAGTCCCAAGGAAGAGACTGTAGGGATTTTGAACCAGGTTGTTGCATACCCATGGGTGAAGACAAAATCAGGATCACACTGCTATCCTGAAGAGATTGTGACACCTGGATCTTCCCCTTTGTGTAACAACCAAGAAGGGTTCATGTTTGGTTACAAGACATGATACTGGTATTGTACCCTGATCCAGAAGGTATAGAGAGGACAGAGAGATATAAATGGGCAGACTGGTGAGCCAAACAGTCCTTATCTGCTGTCAAAGTCTATGTTTCTATGTAGGAAGCCCTGGAGCCTCATCATGGGTGTTCAGTCTTGACCTCAATGAGCACTCAGAAAGAACACATGGAGGGTGTTCCTGTCCCCCCCATCATGGATTGCACTTAGGGCTGGGCACTGTGAGCTCAGTGGACCTGAGCCTCAGGAGTGGGTTCGTGACAATGCTGACTGCACTCTGGCATGCTCTGCTATATCCCAACACAGACAAAGTGGTTTCTAAATAGAGGACAGTTCCCTGAATATGAAAAAAAAGTGCTGTGCTACAACTTGTTAAAATCAATGCTTGAAATGTAAAGTCTTGACTCTGACCATGCGCATTACCATCACCACTTATGCGTGTTCTCAGATTCACGGCTTTGCATTTCAAAACATTGATTTTTAACAGGTTACAGTGCTCATTTTAGCACCACACTTGTTTTGCAATGCTCAGGGAATTATCTTCTATTTAGACACCACTTTGCATACAATATATAGAAAAAAATCAGAGTTTGTACATGCATGACTTTATATGAACTGAGGCACCTTGTTGGGACCTATGGTCTTTTTCTGCCATTATGGTCTATGTTTCTATGTAAATCTTCCTCCCATGTTTGGTTTCTTTAACTTTTTTTTTTTTATTTAATTGATATCAGTCCCTTTACTTTTTTCTATTTGGGTAGAGTGACTAGGATTATTACTTCACAACTGGAAATATGCCCCTGACATGGTTGTTGTACTTTTTAGATTACCATGTTTAGTAGTATTGTCTGTTGTGCTAAGGAAGATTTTACTTCCATTATTTCAATTTTCAGTTTATTAATAATTCAAAACATGGAAGGATAACACGGCATATAGAGGTGCTCAGTTGTGGTCTCTCTTTGATCAGTCTGAAGAGGCAATTTACCTGAGTTTTCTGAATAAATAGGAGCATTAGCATTCTGAATGGTCATATCTTCCTGGCACAAATCAAATAGTCTTGAAAAACCTGGACCTGAGTTGCTAAGCAATTCTTTAGAATGTATTTGTGAATTAGGTATTTCTGTGATTTTATTTATTTCATCTACTTGTTTCAGCATTGTATCTAGATCCGAATCTAAACTGAGAAGGCTAAATAAATCTAATCTACACCATGTCATATTTACAGCTGCCACATTGACTATAACTTCACAGGGTCTTGAGTAATGCAAGTCTAAAGTCTCTCCCATATTTTCAACATGGATGTCACCTTGTAGTTCCTTTAGGTTTATTTTCTTAAGATTTTTTATATAAAGAGGATAATGCCTGACTACCAGAGGTTAACCACAAATGTAATCACCTCAAGCGGTTGCCAGGACAAGCAAGTAAACTGCAAGAGAGCATCTTGAGAGGTTTACAGTTACCCTGGCAACCTTGAGAGGTTATTATGTTCATGGTTATCCTCCAGTAGTCAGGCATTATGTTTTACAATGTGTGGAGTCACCCTGCCTATATGCAAAATGCTATGTTTATGTTTTATTTGCTAAAGAAACTTACCAAGAACAAGGAGTCCCAAACAGAACATTTATTGTAGTACATCCACTCATTACAGTTACGTGTCATAAATAGCACAAGTCCAAAAAAATCCACATTCATTACATTTTTAATTGAGGTGCTGTTGAACGCAGTGAGAAAAAGCTTTAGATTTGAAAAATCACTTTTTAAATAACCAAGAGTACTAATAAGTTCATGAACTGGAGGCAGCTGTTTCCAACTGGTCCATATTGGTCATGTGTTTCAATGTGACTCCATTTGTGTCTTCTCAGTGTGGAGTGAGGATCATCTAGAGCAAAACCCTTCAGAGGAGTTATGAAAATGGAAAGGTAACCTATAATTAGGGAAAAATATTTTGAGGCACACAGAAATAAAGGTTTGATTGTGGAGTGACTGAAGTGTTTAGCTGTGCCATTGCACTCTATACCATGTCGGGTCTGCAACTGAATACTTAGAATGTGAGCAGTTTGAATGAATGTCACGGGAGGCAGAGAAATGTTTCCATAACATAATTTTTACATCGGGTGCATTCTGAACCATAATCCCACTGATGTGATGTGCTTATGAAAGGTTTAGAGCATGCTGATGTCATAGTGATGGGATTATCAGGTTATAACTTGGCTAAAAATGGTACATAATAGGCACCCTCCATACACTATTTATTTATATTCCTTTCAAGAAAAAGTTGTAATGGGTTCTTGTAAAGTATCAATTATATTTAGAGGTTTCTTTACCTCTCCATACTTTTTATGCCTGCAGGGCAGAGCTCTGCATGATGTCTAGCTATCACACAGAGGGAGAAAGGATAGAAGCATGTAACCTTCTAATGAAGTACAACATTTTGGAGTTGAAGCACAATCACTCTGCTTCTTGAGACACTCTGCTGTCTCCATTCAGTAGACCACAATGCTTTTCTTTTGTCTCTGTCCCCCACCCTGCACTATTTTCTTGCTCTGCGCTGACTTGAATTTGTCAGCATGAAGAGGAAAGAGCTATGAGTCATAAAAGAGAGTAAACAGGAATTCAGATCTGCAGAATGTTCATTTTCCAAAATCAGCATCAGTCATTTCTGACAGAATTTACTGTATTTAATGCTGAGGTGAAAGATCAATAGGAAACACAAACAGTTTTAGTCCTGCGCATTGAACAGATGGCAGCATTTTCAAAATACTATATATATATATATATATATATATATATATATATATATACACACACACACACACACACACACATATATATATATATATATATACACATATGTCTGAAAAATATCAAATTACAGTTGTAATGGTCAGAAACATTTAACTAACTCACTAAGCTGCCATCATCACATTTGTATATACTGTAGATACACACTCACCTTTAATGAACAATATCAGTTACTGTAGGTACGGAAAAAATGGGCAGACTGTATAGGCCAAACAGTCCTTGTCTACCATCAAATTCTGTTTCTGTGTCATTATAAACCATCTCACTTTGCTGTTTGCATTCCTTTGCAAAACAGTCCTATTCATAAGTAAATATTTAAAATGCGTCAATATTTTTATCATATATTGATGGCAATCGTTCAAAGGCTTCCCTCCACCTACTTAACCCATATATATTAAAGCCTAAAACTGCATTTTATGACAAAATTGATAATATAAATCTTTTTTGACTTATTACTTGAAATTATGTAGAATTATATATGCCCAAGATGGCCTAGCAGAGATGTAACATCTTATTTCCAGTGTGGTCTTTCTGTCTATTTCTGCAGCTGTGTGGACTAGATCACAAGAAGGTTATGTGACTTGCCCAAGATCAGTCAGTAAGTATTTGGCTCTTGTAGGATTTGAAGCCTGCAATCTCCTGGTTCTCATGAAGGTGCTCTATTTAACCCCTGAATATACACACACTGTGTCTGTACTTATCTCTGAAACCTAAAATTGTTAGCAGAGTTTTTCCTTTCTTTCTGCAGCTTCCACCCCCGCTGCACCTGGAAAGGAACCCCAACACTCTTTCTGCCTCTCCCAGTCATCAATATTGTGTAAATAAATAAACATCTATCTGTTTGTGTCAATGACAATGATCAGGCTTAATTATGCAAGAAACATGTTGGTGAAACAATAACTTTTACTTCAAGATGCCCCCACATCTGCTTTATTATGGCCCCTGCACATCTCCCGCTATCATCATTTAACTATCCTTGCAATTAGGGCTGTAGTGTTTTGAGACAGCAATATGCAATCCATATCCATAGCTGACAGTGCTCAACTGAATAGCATTGCATTCGCTGTAGTCAAGAAGCAAGGTGATTGAACCATATGGTATTTTTTATGGCTGCAGGGCAGAGCTCTGCATGACGTCTTGCTATCACAAAGAGGGAGAAGGGATAAGAACATAAGAAAAGCATCAGCAGACAGGGACTTTGCGATCCATCTGGTCTGTGCTAGAAACTACCCCCTCCCTATGCAACCTTCATCCTAACTTGTCCTTTATGTCTGTCCCATGCGAGTTTGAACTCCCTGATTGTCTTTGATGCTACCACCTCCTGGGACAGGCTGTTCCACGGGTCTATCACTCTCTCTGTGAAGAAGTACTTCCTGAGGTTGCTTTTGAAGCTTCCTCCTACCAGTTTCATATCATGCCCTCTCGTGCATGCTGCCATGTCCTGTTGAAATAGTTTGCCTGTCTGAGCTGTGTTAAATCCCCTCATGTACTTAAATGTTTCAGTCATGTCTCCTTTGTTGTTTCTCTGCTCAAGGGAGTATAAGTTCAGCTCCCAGAGTTTTGCTTCATATGACCTGAGATGCAGTCTATGCACCATCTTAGTAGCCCTTCTCTGCACCATTTCCAAACAGTCAATATCCTTCTTGAGGTGAGGTCTCCAGAACTGAATTCAGTACTCCAAGTGTGGCCTCACCAAGGACCTGTAGAGGGGCATCATAACCTCCCTCTTTCTACTAGAAATACCTCTACTTATACATCCAAGGATGTCACCCACTTTCTGTGTTGCTTTCTCACATTGTTTTCCTACCTTTAATTCATCAGTGATGATTATGCCGAGATCTTGCTTCATTTGTGTCTCCTCAAGTTGATGTCCTCCCAGTGTGTACTTTTTTCCAGGGTTCCTCTTTCCCAAGTGCATTACCTTACACTTTTTGTCATTAAATTGTAATTGTCAGTCCCTGGACCAATCCTCTAGCCTTCTAAGATCAACTTCCATGTTGTCTGCTCCTTCCCTTGTGTCCAGTCTGTTGCAGAGTTTTGTATCATCTACGAACAGGCAAATCTTCCCTGTTAGTCCATTCACTATGTCTGTTATAAATACATTAAATAGGATTGGTCCCAGTACCGATCCCTGCAGGATGCCACTGGTCACCCTACCCTCCCTTGACAATGATCCTTTGACTAGCACTCTCTGGGTCCTATTGTTCAGCCAGTTACTGATCCAGCTGACCACCTTCTGGCCAACTTCCGTATGTTTCAGCTTGTTGGTTAGCCTTCTGTGAGGGATGGTGTCAAAGGCCTTGCTGAAATCTAGGTATACAATGTCCACCTCCCCTTCCTGATCCAATGTTCTGGTGACCCAGTTGAAGAAGTCTATCAACTTGGTTTGACAAGAGCGTCCTGCTGTGAAGTCATGTTGCTCTGGGTCCATTTTCCAGTCTCTATTAGGTATGCCACTATCCTCTCTTTTAGTAGTGACTCCATCATTTTCCCTACAATTAAGGTCAAACTGACTGGATGGTAATTTCCTGCCTCTTCCTTGTTTCTGCTCTTGTGTAAGGGCACAACGGTTGCCTGTTTCCAGTCCTGAGGTATTTTCCCCCTGTCTAGTGACTTGTTGAAGAGCTCAGTCAGCAGTGTGGCCAGTTCCTCTTGAAGCTCCTTCAATATCCTAGGGTGTATGCTGTCCAGTCCCATGGCTTTTTCCACTTTCAGTTTATTAAGCTCTTTTAGGACCCTCTCCTTTGTGAAGGGGCTAGTATCTGCTCCCTGAGTATCTTCCTTTGTTCTGCTCAGTTTGGGACCTTTGACATTGTCTTCTATGGTGAAGACAGAGCAAAAGAACTCATTTAGCACTGCTGCCTTGTTCTCGACACTCTCTGCCATCTTATCTTCCTTGGCTGCTAGTCGGACTATTCCTCCCTTAGTTTTTCCTTTTTCTCTGTCTATAAAAGGTTTTGTCCCCGTCCTTAACACCTTGTGCTATTTTGTCTTCTGTCTGTGATTTTGCCCTTCTAACAGCATTCCCTGCCTCCTTTAATTTGTTCTTGTATTCTTCCATGTCTGCTTCATGTTTTGTTTGCTTGAATTGTATAAAAGCCTTTTTTATTCTCTTTGATTTTGGATGCTACTTTGTCAGAGAACCAGAGAGGTCTTTGCCTTCTTTTGGATCTGCTGATCTGCTTAGTTCATACAGTTGTTACTGTATGCAGAACAGCCTTCAGAGTATTCCAGCAGTCCTCTACATCTCCTGTGATTCCTCCTTCTAGCATGGATGCAATCATAGTTCTCATTTTAGGGAAGTTGGCTTTTCTGAAATCTAGTACCCTGATTTTGGTGTGACTATTTTCCTCCATATTATTCACTGTAAACCAGATTCAGCTGTGATCACTGGTCCCTAGATTGGCACCCACCTTTGCTTCTGGGATCCTTGTGCTGTTTGTCAACACTAGATCCAATATTGCTTTATCTCTGGTGGGTGAGTTCACCAGTTGATGCAAACCTGTTCCCCTTAGTGCAAAAAGGAACTCTTTGCTCTGGTCTAAGGATGCTGTGCATGAGGACCAATCCACATCTGGTAGATTGAAGTCCCCCACCAGCAACAACTCGCCCCTGTCCACCATCATTGAGATGGTTTCCAAGAGCTCCTTGGCTACATTGGCCTCCTGGGATGGGGGTCTGTATATGATTCCTACACAGATAGGGACTTTCTCCTCAGCTCCCAGTGTAACTCAAAGGGCCTCTGCTTTACTGTGTTTTCCCTGGATTTCTGTTGTGCATATGTCATCTCTGACATACAATGCCACCCCCCTCCTTTCTTTCCATCATGATCTTTTGTAATATCACATACCCTGGGATGGTGACATCCCAGGAGTGATTTCCCAGTGAATCATGTTTCCGATAACAGTGACACAGTCTAATTGTGCATATGCCATTACGGCTGTGAGATCAGGGATTTTGTTTGGTGAACTATGAGCACTGATGCACATTGCCTTCCATCCCCTTCTGTTTTGTTTATTTGTATTTTTAATATATTTTGGTTGTGTAATTTTGTTGAAATTCTTGGTCTGAGTACGTTTGGTACGATGTTTGATCTCAGCATGATTGGTGCATCCTTGTACTGAACCAGTTGGGGATGGGAGGGGCATTTGGCAACCCTTTTTGTGCTAGAGGTACCTGTGCCACCCCCCAATCCACTAGTTTAACTAACCGATGTGAACATCGAATGTTTGCCCAAGAGCTCGGGTCCCCTCTTTTGAGAGGTGTAGGCCACTGAATTTAAAGAACTCCTGTTCCCAGAAGTCCTACCATTTTCCAATAAAGTGGTGATCTTTTTCCTGTCACCAGCCCTTTAGCCAGGTGTTTAGCTTAGAAATGTCTCCTTCCCATATCTTCTGCCTGCTGTCTCCTTTTTTCCAGACTGGTAGAATTTCAGAGAAGGTGATAGTGGATGAAAGGGAAACAAGCTTGCCGCCCACCCTGGTGAGGTTTTGTTTTGTCTCCTCTGCTGACTTATTGACTAGGTCATTCATACCTATGTGGAGAATGACATGTGTGTCTCGATCAATGCCTCGAATGATTTCCTCTATGTGACTGGTGTCCCTCCATGCTGATGTTCCAGGGAGGCACCTTACCATAGTTGAAGCATGGTTCTGCTGGAGGTGAGTCTTTACACCCCTAATCATTGACTCACTGATTATTAGTACCAGTTTCTTTTTGTCCTTTTTTGTGAGTTTAGTTGTGTGCTGTACCTCTGTGCGCTGCTCTGGGTTCATAGAATGTTTGACGTTTGTACGCTATTTGTCATGGTAGATAGTGCAGTGTACCTATTTGATGTTTGAATAGGTTTGGTACCTTCCTGTATTGAGGATTGTGTGCCAGTTGTATGAGACCTGACCTATTGCCAGCCCCCTGGCCTGTTTGTCCTTTGGGGTAGGGGTACTGATGTTGTGCACCTTGAAACTAAAGGTTTTATGCTGTTGCCCAGTGGGGGCTGATTTAGTATATCATGGAGGTATTTTATCTCAGCCCATACTGCATGAAGCTGTGTTCGGAGGGCTCTGATTGTGGAGCAAGTTGGACAGTGCCCCACTCTGTAAATGAAGTCCTTGGTAAAAAGTGTGCGACAGTTATTGCAGTTCAGAAGGTTCATAGTGGCCTTTATTTCTCTGTTTAAGTTCCTGGTGAGAGAAGTAGATTGCCTAGAGGCAATCTTCAGACAAAAGAAAAAGGGATGCCTGTTATTTCGCTGGGGTGTGTATTTTCTCAGCAGGGGGGTAGGGGTGGCTGTTGTTCTCAGCTGTTATGGACAAAATAAATATATGAACAACTAGAGGCAGAGGCTGTGCGTGGACCAAAAAATTGATATATATAGGTCAGTGATCAGTGATAGATCAGTGAAGCTCAGCAGACAGTAAGGCTAAGGTCTGGACCACACTTAGCGTATGCCTCCTAGGGTTGCCATTTGTGTCTGAGCTGCTGCTTCTGTTTCTTTCTGGCTGAGAGTTTTCAATTAGCTGACCGCTATTTAAGTAGTGGATACAGCAGTCGGTGAAGATCAGTGAAGCTCAGTAGACAGTAAGGCTAGGGGCTGGACCGCCCTTGGTGTATGCCTCCTAGAGGTGACTTTTGTGTCTGAGCTGTTGCTTCCAGCTGAGAGCTTTCTACTAGCCATGTACAAATACAGATTTACGTACAACAGTCAGGAATTCTGAGTAAGTGTTCCAACTGCTCCTTATGCTGAGAGAGCAGCTGCTGGCCGGGTCTGAGTAGAGCGAGCAAGGAGAGAAGCTGCCTCAGTGGAGAAAGGAGCCCAGACTGTGCACTCCAAGGAGGATTCAGGTAGAACCACTGTCAAGGAATGTCTGCTTCTGCACCTGTCAGAGTCTGCCTTCCCTCCGTGATTGGTCTCTCTCCCAGTTGGTGAAGATCAGTGAAGCTCAGCAGACAGTACGGCTAGGGGCTGGGCTGCACTTTGCATATGCCTCCTAGGGTTGCCCTTTGTGTTTGATAGAAGCACATCAGCTTCTGAACTAAGCACACAATTTTGGACTTGAAGCACAATCACTCCGCTACTTGAAGCACTCCACTGTTTCCATTCAGTAGACCACTGTGCTGTTCTTTTGTCTCTGCCCCCCCACCCACTATTTTCCTGCTCCACACTAACTTGGTTTAGTCAGCATGATGAGGAAAGAGCTGTGAGTCACCATCAGTTAGCACACTTTAACATACATCCCCATGTAGAAGTGATGATTATGTAAAAATCCTAAGAGAAAAAGATAAGTGACTTATTACAATATTCATTTAAATATTGACCTCTTGTCTGCCCCTGTCACTGGGCTCAGGAGTAGATGTTAGACCACATTATGCAGCAAGCCAGTGCTCCCAAGACAGTTGGGGTGCACAACAGGGGGAGTTTCTATCCTGTCCAGGGAGCGTTGACATCATGCCCCAAAAGATAGTCTAGTCTATTCCTGGACTGTATTTAACAAGCTGCAAACTAGCCTTGAGGGAAAGGGTCTGCAAACATCATAACAGGGGCAGAGTGGCTGGTAAGTGATATCTTAATGTCTGCTTGACCACAGTGCTTCTCATGCGCACTGCCTTGTCAAATTATTCTATAATTTTCTATCTAAATCATTCTATCTCCCACTCTTTGTGTAACCAGGAATCTGTTAAAATCATAAAGTCTGGGCACCTCTCTGTTGTAAAGTTTCTTACTCATACTATTTTTGGTACAAGGCTTCTAATATTAGCGTGCATGAAAAATATTCCTTTCTTTACAGTCTTTTTATTTGATGATGCTATAATTTTTGTAGCAGAATTGGGTTTAATATCCCCACAAATTAAGATGCTGACAAAGTACTTGAGTTTTTCAATATACTTCACACCTAATTTTCACAACTTAATTCAAGCCTTGACACATTCTTCCACCAGTCCCCCTAAATAGACCAGTGCATGTTCGTTTCTTAGCTCCACAAAGCTAATTAATTTATCCAATAAGCAATTACATCTAAAATGTTCATCAATTGGTAATTTTAATATCTTTAAGTGACTGCCTCCCCTCTGTCTGTGGCACTGAAATGATCTGAAAAAGGTCCAGTTTTCAATGACAGTTGCTAAGCAAAAACAAGAAGCGGTGTTTGCCACCTTCACTGTTAGAGTTATTTGTTAGAAAGCTTTTACTGAAGTATGACACTGTGCAGCAAGACATTATAGTGGGTAAGACCTTCTTTCACACAGAAATTTAGGAATCTTTGTGACTGTCTTGTACTGTGGCTTATATATATCAGGCAAGATTCAATAGGTGTACGATCCAAACTGTACCTCAAAGGGGATCAATAAATTTTATTTAACTTTGTTTTAGAACATAGACAGTTTAGCAAACATAGTGATTTAGGGCTATATGAAGTGTCCGATTATCTATTGTCTTCCGGGTTGTTGTTAATAGTTGCTTAGCAACTACATGCTGCCTCTTTTCAACAGTGGCCATATATACTGATGTCAGTGATACACCGATGCATTATGCTGTGTGATTGGGGGCAGAGGTCCCAGTCCTCCTAAACCACGCCACTTAAACAGAGACAGAGTGAACATACAGCACAGTTCATTCTGTTAGCTGCCATGAACAGAGTGCTATACATTTTACAGTGAGTTGCCCTGTAAGTGGAAACTTAATTATTAGCTGAAGCATTATATACATGCTATGTTATACAAAATATGTGTGGATGCTTATGGGGTGCTTTCATTCTATGCAGGGAGAGTGTTTTAAACCTATGAAATATACTGCTGCCAAAATGCCCCCAACCATCTGGAGTGACTGCCTGGCCTGTCAGAATGGGCATTATAAAAGCACGGGAAGCCCACCCAACCCACTAGAACATCTGCCTGACCCACAGGAATGGCCACCATGTCCCACTAAAATGCCCACCCAATCTGTCAGAATTCCCATCCCACCCAACAGAAGTCACACTTTAATTCTATATCTTTTATCAGGTTAATGAACTAGCAGCCATTTTGGCTATGACCAGAGTTTTGTTTTTAAGAAGGACAAGCATCTGTGTGCTGAGTCAGAGAAAAAAATAGAAGAAAGATGATCTTTGTTGAAAGTGTAGTCAAGTGGGAGTAAACATAAAAAAAAAAGAGGTAGCCTTTGCTGAGTGTGGGGTCAAGTGGGAGTATTAGTAAAACAAAAAAAACAACAACAAAACAAATAAAGAGGACTGATTTTTCTGACTTCAGGGACAAGTATCTGTGTGCTGGGTGAGTGGTAAGAAATAAAACAACAGGAAAGAGAGTAACAAGAAAAGCATTTACTTTGGAACCATTCTGTCTTGCACCGCTATATATGTAATGTATTAAAAAGTATTCTATACTGTGCTGATGTAGGAAAATTGTATGTATACCTATAAATGTTTGTATTTTCTTCTAGTCCAGTATTGCATGTGTATATGTGGGGAGGGGGTGCATTGCGGTTGCAGTTTCCTAATGGACCTGTAACATATTTTTGTTTATTCTGTTGTGTTGTGCTTTTTAGTAATTGTTTTACTTTGTAATATTTCTTACACTCAGCTAGTCACTGTTGTAATATTATTTCCTGTAGCAGTGTTTTATTGTGATGTGTTCCAAGTTTCTGGGAAGGAAAACTATGCCAAAATTAAACTTACCTATCAAATTACCAATGTACAGAATTGGCTCATCACTGGTACCCATCCCAGCTGTATAAAACACCCTACCCCACCCACCCATTCAACTGCTTTTCCCTCAGACCAGACCACGTAAGTAAAATCTGGATGGTGGGTCCTCCCAAACCAGCCAGATTGGACGCAAATAATGTGAATATTGCTGGTCAAGCCACTCTGGCTAGATGTCCTGGTCTGGTTTTTACCTTTCTGGTCTGTTCTGTTCTGGTCTTGGAGGTCATCATGTGTTTAGCCTGCCTATCTCGCCACCTCCTCTGTCCCATTCCATGCCCCTTCTGCCTGTCACCATGATCCCATTCTCCTTTTACCTTGTTCATTTCCTCAGCCCCAGTTGCTCTAGGACCCAATAGTCTTGCCATGTAAAGTACTTAGTTGGGGTTATGCTAGCTTGGAGTGGGCCCTGGTTTGTTGCGTTGTCCAAATCATAAACACTGGAGGTGGTAATCTGAGCCCCATGGTCAACTCATCCTCTCCTCCTCCTCCTCCTCCTCCCCCTCAACTCCTCTCCTAGCCTTCCTCCCCCACCCCAAATGCTGACCTACTAGTTAACTTAGCCCCTTACTCCTTCTTGTAGTTCTCCCTTTCCCTCTGTCTCCCTCTCCCTTTTCTTCTATGCACTTCTGTTAAGTCCCTTGCCACCCTTTCTTCCAATGCACTCTGCTGTATAGTGCCTTATCCCAATTTATGTTTATGCCAAGACCTTTCAATGATTGATTATTGTGATGTATGACTTTTGTTTCCTTTTTGTAATGTATGTACACTACTTTATCTTTGCCTGATTCTCTTTATTGTATGCTTGTTATTGATTACCCTACACTATGTATAACTATTGTTATTGTACTGCCTTGTGTACTAGGGTCTCCTTGTGAATGAGCTTGCTCAATGGAGCTTTCCTACAATAAACTTGATTGACTGATTGAACTGGAGCAGTAAGTGAGGACCTGGGAACAGTGTCCAAGTGGTTCCACTACCAGTGGCTTTTATTAAGTCAAGTGCAGAATGATGGAAGGCAGCAGAAGTGGTGTCCAGGGCCAACAGAAACCTTCTTGACACTAACTGTTAGGTAATACACATGCTCATTATGCAGCCAGAGTTACAGAACTGGGATAGTCTTTAACTGCAAATGCCAGTTACAAACTAAAGCTGGGGTGGTTTAAAGGCTTATGATCTTCTATCAAGGAGAGTGGTGGGAGTTGAATAGGTACAGGCAGGTAAGCTGATGTTTTTGTTTTGAGTTACACTTTTTAAATCCTTTTGTAAATGGTTTATTTTCTGTGACACAGTTTTTAAAGTAGCAATAAAACAAACTAAATAACACCTCAGTCTCCATGGTATGATGCTGGGAGTGGGATGATGCAAGCTGGTATGTTGGAGTGTTTGCCTGTGCTCATGGGTAATTAGGATTTTATTTTGATCATTTTATTGCTGCTTTAAAATTACAACACAGGAAACAACTCCACTAAGTGCTGCCTATTGGAGCCTGTTTACTATACACTGACACTGTACTCCAGGTCCACTTGGAGGGATACAGGCCTATACTAGCATGATGGTCTGCATCTGTCTGGGAGGGGAACCAGGATCCTAGGTGATAGGTTTAAATGCTTCATTGGCAAGCATTTAAACTAGCCAAGGGGGGAGGCACTGAAGAGAAGCAGGGAAATCCCCCCCCACACAAAACAGGGTAGTTAGCAAAGTAGACACAAAGGTAGAGAAGTCAATAGGGGGCAGAACAGTACAGAAAAAGGCAAAGGCAGTAAGGACAGGGATGGGTCTAAAAGAGGTAAGGCCATCGAAAAATGGAGAGCGATGAGTACCAATGCCTATAGTCTGGGTAACAATCTTCCTGAACTAGTGGCCTTGATGGAAGAGGGATGCCTGGATATTGTGGCAGTCACAGAAAACATGGTACACAGAGAACCATGACTAGGATGTCAACATACCAGGGCACACAATTTACAGGAGGGACAAGGAGGGCAAAAGAGGAGGAGGAGGAGTAGCTCTCTACATGAGGGAAGGAATCAAAGCAACAGAACTAAAGGGTAAACAGGGAGGGGAGGAGGCACTGTGGGTCACCCTGGAGACAGGAAATTGCACCACAATAAACACAGGAGTTTATTTATTTATTTAGTTAGTTTTTGTTTACCGGGTAGGTGCACTAGCCATAACAATGACTATTTTCAGGCATGACCCAGGAGGGTACAGAACAAAACATCAAAACATTACAGTATAAGTTTAAAATTGTCGATGACTGAGTACAAAACAAGCAAGAGATAACACCAAGCAAATGGTAATTACAATACAGTGTCACAAAATTATACAGGAACCAGATATATTAACAAGACTTAGGGCACATTGTTGATTTTTGGGGAGGAATATACAGAGATGACAGTAACACTATAGTAGTCTAATAGGATAGATATGGGAAAATTTAAGGGAAAGATAGGAGTAGGGTAGCTTGAAGTAAGAGGGTAGAGTTTGAGAAGAAATTAAGTAAAGGTAAGAGGTATGAAACAGTAAGTGATGTAGGTAAGACTTGCAGGTTGCAAGAAAGTGCTGAGCATTGAGAAGGGCAGATCTGAAAATAGCAATGGGGTGAGGAGGTTAGGAAATGAGTAGGGCTAGGGTGGTTTGAAACAGCAGCATTTGCAGGAAGAGAGGAGATGGTTATGTAGCTCTTTCTTGAAAGAGGCGTGGGATGAGGCATGGCGTATAGGTAGTGGGAGGGAGTTTCAGTATAGGGAGCCATGACAGGCAAAAGTACTTGCACCTTTGGATGTATTATGTCTAGGGATGTAGACAGGAGCATTGTCAGCAGAGCGTAAGCCATAGCAGGATGTCCTATTCAGAAAGAGACCAGCCAGTGGCTTGGGTATTTGTGATCTTATAATGTTGTCAGGGGTTGTTTACAGACCCCTATCTCAAGGGAAGGCAAGGGACAAGGAAATTATATAAGGAATCCTTAGAATGGCAGAAAAAGGAGAGATATTGTTGATGAGGAATCTGAATATGCCAGATGTTAACTGGAGCACCTTTACTGTAGCCATATCCAAGAGCAGGGTCATTCTCGATGCACTGCAGGGGGCATACCTCAGACAACTAGTATTGGAACCCACTCAGGAGGGAGCAATCTTAGATCTGGTACTTCCAAATGTGGATGGAGAGAGGATCTCACATTTAGAAGTGGGTAGACATCTGGGAACAAGCTACCACCAAACAGTGTGGTTCACAATAAACACAGCTGTAGAGTCAAGCCATACAAAAACAAGGGTGTTGTACTTGAGGAGGGCTGACTTTGGCAAAATAGGAGAGTACCTCAGAAAAGCACTAGCAAACAGGCAAGAAGGAGGGATGGAAGAACAATGGGGGGAAATCAAAACTGCCATCACAGAGGTAACAAGCCTTTGTGTAAAGCAAATCAACAAAACAAAATGAAGAAAAAGCCACTATGATTCTCAAAATAGGTGGCAGGCAAGGTTAAGGATTAAAGGATAGCATTCAGGAAATATAAGGAAACACATAAGGAGCAGGACAGAGAACTATATCAGTTAAAGCAGAAGGAGGCAGGGAAGGCAGTCAGAATAGCAAAGGTCTAAATTGAGGAAAAGATAGCCAACTCTGTTAAGAAGGGTGATAAACCTTTTATAGGTACATTAGGGAGTGAAGAAAGACCAAGGGAGGGATACTGAGGCTTAATAAAAAGGAGGGAATGTGGGCAGAGGGTGACAGTGAAAAAGCAGAGATACTGAATGAATGTTTTTGCTCAGTATTCACAAAAGAAGAGGAGGGGGGTACTTAAACCACACAATAGAAACATTCTGGATAGGGGGGTCGATACCAGTCCATTCACACGAGAAAGGGTTCTGAAAGAATTCTTAAAACTGAAGGTGGACAAAGCAATGGGGCCTAACAGGATTCATTCAAGAATTCTAAAAGAACTAAGGGTAGAACTAGTGACACCACTGTCTACCCTTTTTAACAAATCATGGGAGGATGGGGTGGTATCAAAGGACTGGAGGAGGGCAGATATGATTCTACTTTACAAAAATGGGAGCAAGACAGAGGCAGGAAACTACAGACCTGTTACTTTGACCTCAGTGGTGGGGAAAATGATGGAATCACTTCTGAAGGAAAGAACTGTTGAGTACCTAGAGGCCAGCAGGGCACAGGACCCAAGGCAGCATGGATTCACAGTGGAACAGTCATGTCAGATGAATCTAATAGATTTCTTTGACTGGGTGACCAAAGTAGTAGACCAGAGAGGGGCTGTGGACATGGCCTACCTAAACTTTAACAAGGCATTTGACAGTCCCACACGAAAGATTAATGTACAAGTTAGCCAGCCTTGGAGTGGGTAAAAAATTGGCTGGACAACAGGACACAGAGGGTAATAGTAAACGGAGTCCACTCTGAAGAAAGGGGGGTTACTAGTGGAGTACCGCAGGGTTCAGTACTGGCACCTGTCCTCTTTAATGTCTTTATAAGTGACATTGCAGAGGGACTGGAAGGAAAAGTATGCCTCTTTGCAGATGACACAAATATCTGCCACAGGGTTGATACAGACGGTGGGGTGGAAAGGATAAGAAGAGACTTGGCAAGGTTGGAGGAATGGTCAAATGTATGGCAGCTTAGATTCAATGCAAAGAAGTGCAAAATAATGCACCTAGGAAATAAAATCCCAGGGGAAGAGTACACAATGTGGGGGGTGAGATACTAACAACAAAAATGGAAAGGGACCTGGGGGTAGTCATATCAAATTACCTAAAGGTGGGCAAGCAATGTGAGAAGGCAGTAAGGAGGGCTAGTGGGATACCGGGATGCAAAGGGAGAGGCATCACCAGTAGAAAACAGGAAGTTTTTATCCCTGTGTACAGACAGTTGGTGAGACCCCATCTGGATTACTGCGTGCAGTTCTGGAGACCCCTTCTCCACAAGGACATAGACAGGATGGAGGCTGTCCAGAGGAGGGCAACTAAAATGGTATAGAGTCTGCAACAGAAGACATATGGAGAGAGATTAAAGTAGCTTAATATGTATGCCCTCGAGGAAAGGAGGGAGAAGGGGGACATGACAGAAACTTTCAGATACCTCAAGGGAATCAACAAAGTCCAAGAGGGTAGCATCTTTCAGAAAAAGAGATATGCAAGAACAAGGGGGCACAATTTGAAGATAGAGGGGTGACAGTTCAGAGGTAATGTGAGGCATTATTTTTTCATGAGAGGTTTGTGGATACAAGAAATGGCCTTCCTGAGGAGGTAGTGGTGTCAAAAACAGTGGGGAAATTTAAGAATGTTTGGGACAGACAAAAGGTTATTCTAGTAGGGGGGTAGGAGGAAGTAGGCTGTTGGCTAACTAGGATCTGCAGCTTATCCACTAGGTAGGGAAATGGACAGACTAGGTGGGCCAAGCAGTCCTTGTCTGCAGTCAGATTCTATGTTTCTATATTTCTGTGATCCCCTACTGTAGGATAATTATAAGAGGAAAATGAACCTACTAAATTTATTTAGGATATGTGTACTAAGAGTGTAAGTGTTTCCCAACATTGTATTTTTAATTGCAGAAAAAGTTTCAAGGACGTTGTTTTGTTATAACTGCACAAATGAAAATGCTTCTTGTTCTGGTAAGATTGCAGCATCTAACATAAAACTCTTTCTCACAGGGTTTAGAAGTTATTAAGCAGTGTGATACATTTTTCTGGTCCAGTGGTGATATTACAATACCCAGATTACAGTGTTGATGCTTTGTGATGCTGTGCTGCACTTCTCCTGGCAGCACCCCGCTTATAATTACTAGCATTACCAGTCAGGTGCTGCAAGGCTTGTGGCTGCCAATACCCCCTTCCCCAGACTAGGTCACCTTACCCACTATAGCACATAAAATCCTGCAAAACCTTGTGGAAATCCTCAAATCTATGGGACCACAGCAGAGCTGTAATCCAATGCTATAGATTGCATTGGAATACATACCATTTCATACCAACTTCTTCACCCTCTCACCACCATTCAAGTAGCTCCCAGAAGCACAGTGTGGCATTTTTACATCACAATTAAACAACTAAATTACTATACAACTAAGCCATGCATCATTCTATATCCCTTATCAGGCTAATGCATTAGCAGCTGTACTGGCTCTGACCAGAGTTTCTTAAAATGATGTCACTGCTTTTGTGTCATGTTTATTGTCTCTGCACTATTACTTCTCTGTTATGATGAGGTTTTGCATATAAACTATTACCTGTGGTGGGGGAAGGCAGACATCCCTTGAGAAAGTGCCAGTTTGAGGATGAAACATTGGGGTGCAAGTGGGGTCTCACCATAAGTACTTACAGTATGGTACCTTTTATGCCCTACTTGCCTGGAAACTCAACAATAAACTGGTTCTACCTTCAGTGTTTGATTTTTTTTTTTTACCTAAACAAGACCATATTTACAATTTGCATTCTCATTACCTTCAGTTGGCCCTTTTATGAAATATGCTTTGGGTCAAAGGGCATTTTCCTTTTGGTTTGTCAAGGAATGGGATTCTATTCCTGTTGAAAATAAATTGCATGAGTCTTTCTTGACTTAAAATGCATTTCATATTGTACTTAGTTAACTTAGTTGTATGTAATTGTTTTAGCTGATTTTGTATATGTTAATGTTTGTATGTCTTGGCATGGTTCCCCTGGGTCACCATTGAAAATGGGCTGTTAGCTGATTGGGCCTATTCCAGTAATCAGTCAAATCAAACCTTTCTGTGCAGCTAATAAAGCCAATTTTGCACATTAGACCTGCATTAAGTCTTTTTTTCTGGGATATGAGTGCCCAGTGTTTTTCTTTGCTTGTGTCTGTTTGCCGCTGGCAACACCATTTGACTCTGAGTGGCCATTTATGTTTCCCAGTACTGACTCCTTGGGAACCCTACCATTGATTTTCCTACTGTCTGATGTTGTGCATGCACCAGTACCCCATTACTTAAAGAGCTCTCTTATCCAATTTGTTACATTTCATGTTATTTCAGATTTCCTCAAATTCAGTCCATCTTCCATGAGGAACGGTGTTGAATGCTTTGCTGAAGACTTGGTTTGCTGGCCAAGGCACCTAGCTTCACCTGAGCTCTTTCCTTCTAAGACTGCTTGAAAGGCAGAGTAGAGAAACTTACCAGAGCAAGGGGAGAAGGATTAAGACTTAGTTTGGTTAAGCAGATTTACTGTGTGGTGGTGTTTTTATTTTTTTACTCACAGGGATTGCTACTGTTTGTTGCTAACATTTCATTGCTTTATTTTTTCTCTGATTCAAATTGTTGTTGCACCTTCTTCTGCATTATTACAAGGTGTGCCTACAGGTGTGTGCTAACAGATTACTGCTGTAATCTTCTGATTCAAATTGTCTTTTGCAAGGTATATCTTCTGTTACTGCTTTATTTTTCTCTGGAGCAAAGTGTTTCTTACAGGGTATATCTTCTCTGAAATTATTACAGGTGGTGCTTTACAGGTTTTACAGTTTTATCTAACATTAGGATAAGCTTTCAGGGTTACTGCAATTGTTGTTGACTGATTGTTTCTGCTCTTACCTCCTTGTTCTTTCGTCCATGGTTCTTCTTTTTAGGCAGGGGAAGGGCCCAGCCACCCACCCCCATCCCCAACCACCCCACGCTACACTCCTTTTATAGGGTACCACAGTTGTGACATTTCCTGTGGCAGAGCAGGAAAGGGCGGATCAGTGGGGCCTCCACAAGGTGATCTCATTTACAGGGGCACTAGTAATTTAACTTGTTATAACAAGTTAAACAAAGCACAATTAAACCATTACTTGCATTTTTTCCTTTTTTCCCTTCTAATTACTCTGACTAGGTTACAAACCCAGCAACTTATTTGGAATGGATTTCATTAACTGCAGGTACTGTGGAACAATTTTCAGAAGGACAGTCTTACAGGATTTAGGACACTGTCCTACATGCTGGGCCTTTGGAGATCTTAGGTCTCAGCTCCGGGCAGCATGGGCAGAGATTGCACACCTCAAATTTCATATTGAAGAGGAAATACATTATAAGAACCACCCGCCATTTCCCCAGCATCCAACAGAAAAACCTCGACAAGAGAGGGTAGTTGGTCCAGGAGGTTGGCAGGTGGTTAGGAGGAGCAAATCAGGTGCCCCATCACTCTCTGCTCTCCAACACATTACCTCCAAAAACCATATAAACACTACAAACAGGTATCTGCCTCTATCTCTGAAATCAAATAAAGAGGCAGAAGACACTGCAGAGCAGGACACTGCGGCACAGGAGCTAGCACAACAATACTCACCCAAACCAGGAACCAAAACTAAACAAGCACAAAGGAAATCCAAAAAACTTCTGATCATAGGAGACTCCATGATTCGGGGAGTTGATACCCATCTCCAGCCAGGGTGATGGTCAGATGTCTCCCAGGTACATCAGCATGGAGAGACACTGACCGCATTACTAAAATTGTTCACAAAGCAGGAGAAAACATTGATGTCCTAGTACACATAGGGACTAATGATCTGCCAGCCGGTCAGTTGTGGAGACCAAGGAACACCTGACTAAGCTGGGTGACAAACTATCATCTATTTCGTTGGCATCTCCTCTCTCTGAGATCCTGCCAGTCTGGGAGAAGGGAGCAGATGGACGGAAGGTCAGAGAAGGGAGATAGGGGAGCTAAACACGTGGCTCAAGGACTGGTGCCAGGAAAAGGACACAGATTTGTAGGGAACTGGCAACAGTTCTGGGAGCAAAGTTCTTTAAATTTGATGGACTGCATCTGACTAAAGAGAGTCAGTGCATTGGGGCAGAAGTTTGACGTCTTTGCAGAATATTTAAACTAGCAATTGGGGAGAGGGTGCGCACCCATACATCGAATGGGAAGAACACCCTCCCCTCAGCTAGTGGTCAAACAGGAATTCAGCGTGTTTGCCGTTCATTTGCATCACCAGGTAAGAAAAAAGGTTTGTCTCCCCATATGATGCACAGGGGTAATGCCAAACTTCACCCAACAACTAACACACCAAAATCTGGCCAATGGAAAATCATGTACATAAATGCTCACAGCCTGGGAAATAAGATCCCAGACCTGCAGGCAATAATGTCAGAGGCTAAACTGGACATAGTAGCAATTAGTGGGACGTGGTTTACCAGTAACCACACTGGGAGACTTCAGTACCTGGCTATGTATTGTTCAGAAGAGAACGAGGTGCAAAAGGGGAGGAGTGGCCCTGTATGTTAATGAAAATATCAAAGCTACAGAAATTCAGAATACACATAAGGAGCCAGAAGAACTGTGGGTCACCCTGGAAACAGGAAATGGGACAGCCATAAGAACTGGGGTTGTCTACAGGCCCCAGACCAGAGGAGGACATAGACACATTACTGTTAGAAGATATACAAAACATGACAGCTAAAGGGAGGTTCTGATAATGGGAGACTTCAACATGCCAGATACAGATAGGTCAATACCAGCAGGAACATCTGCCAGAACTAGACTCATAGTGGATTCCTGCAGGGAGGGCCTCAAACAACTGGTACAGCAACCCACAAGAGACAGGGCTATCCTAGATCTAGTACTGACTAACAAAGAAGGGATCACAGATCTCCAGGTAGAAGGTCACCTGGGGCCAGTGACCATCACATGGTATGGTTCAATTTGGCTACTACATCTAAATCATCCCATTCCAAGGCAAAAATATGGGACTTCAGAGGAGCTGACTTTGATAAGATGGCCAACAGAGTTAAGCTAGCCCTGGCAAAAGAAACACAGGTGAAGAGGTACAGGCAAAGTGGGCAAGCATTAAGGATACAATACTTGAAGCAACATCCCATTGTGTTAGACAGAAAAGGAAGTGCAAAAGAAGAAGAAACCACTTTGGTTCTCAAATACAGTCAGAAAAGGTCAGAGCCAAAGGCTGGCCTTCAGGAAATATAAGGGAACACAGTGGGATGAAGATAGGGAGGCATACCAAACTGCCCTAAGGAAGCAGGGAAGGCAGTAAGGCAGGCAAAGTCCCAAACTGAGGAAACACTAGCACGAACAGTAAAGAAGGTGACAAGACTTTCTATAGATACATTAGTGAAAGGAGAAAGTCCAGAGGGGTATTGCTAAGCTTAATGGAGAAAAGGAGCATGTGAGGAGGAGGACCCTGTAAAGGCATCTATCCTAAATAGATACTTTTGCTCAGTATTTACTGAAGAGAAGGTAGGGCAGGGCCCACAGCTCAGCATCATGGACACAGGGGGGAGGGAGGTGAGCACTACTCCCTTCACAAAAGAAAGGGTCCTACAAGAGCTTGCTAAGCTCAGGGTGGATAAGGCAATGGGACCTGATGGCATACATCCCAGGGTACTTAAGGAGCTAAAGGAGGAACTAGCAGAGCCATTAGCAGAATTGTTTAGTGAGTCTCTGAGCACAGGAGAGGTCCCAGAAGACTGGAGAAGGGCTCATGTGATCCCGCCCACAAGAGTGGTAGCAGAGAGGAGGCGGGGAACTACAGACCGTCAGTCTTACCTCAGTAGTGGGCAAGATTATGGAGGCCTCCTTAAGGAAAGGATAGTGCAACACCTGGAATCCATAGGGGCACAGGATCCAAGACAGCATGGGTTTACAAAAGGAAGCTCCTGTCAAACTAATCTCATAGATTTCTTTGACTGGGTAACCAGAGTGGTAGACCAAGGGGGAGCAGTTGATGTCGCCTACCTTGACTTCAGCAAACCTTTTGACACTGTTCCACATAGAAGATTGATAAATAAGCTAGGTAGGCTCGGGGTGGGTCAGAAGTTGGTTAACTGGGTGGCAAACTGGTTGACTGGCAGAAAACAGAGAGTGGTGGTAAATGGTATACAGTCAGAAGAGATGCAAGTCACAAGTGGGGTACCTCAGGGATCAGTCCTGGGGCCAGTCCTATTCAACATCTTCATTAGTGACCTCGCAGATGGACTAGAGGGTAAGGCTTGTCTGTTTGCAGATGACACCAAGATCTGCAACAGAGTAGATGATCCAGATGGGGTGGGCAGAATGAGAAGAGATCTTGATAAACTAGTAAAATGGTCAGAAGAGTGGCAACTGGGATTTAATGCAAAGAAGTGCAAAATCATGCACATAGGAAGAACCCTGAAGCCACTTATAGGCTGGGAGGAGTTGCTAGCAGTCACAAAGGAAGAAAGAGACTTGGGCATCATCATCACTGATGACCTAAAATCATCCAAGCAGACCTCTAAAGCAGTAGGTAAGGCTAGGGGTGTTAGGGTGTATTAGTAGGGTATCACAAGTCGTAAGAGGGAGGTAATAATCCCTCTGTACAAGACATTGGTTAGGCCCATCTGGAGTACTGCGTGCAGTATTGAGGCCACACCTTCACAAGGACATTAACCAAATTGAGGCAGTCCAGAGAAGGCAACCAAAATGGTGCAGGGACTGCATCAGAAGACATATGAGGACAGATTAACGGAGCTCAATATGTATACCCTTGAGCAAAGGAGGAGAGAGGTGATATGATCGAGACATTTAAACACCTTAAGGGCATAAACAAGGTGAAAAGAGTCTAACATGTTTAAATATAAGAAAAATAGCAGGACAAAAGGACACAGCATGAGATTAGAGGGAGGCCGATTAAGGGGGAATGTGAGGAAATTCTTTTTTCACAGAAAGGGTGGTAGATGCATGGAATGGCTTACCACAAGAAGTGGTGGCTATGAATACAGTGCAGGGCTTCAAACAGGCATGGGATAGGCATAAGGGAGCAATACAAATGACTATGAATAGATAGGTCACTGACAGAGCAAAGGCCGATGGCACATTTATAAGGTAGAAAAAGAAATGGGCAGACTAGATGAGCCTTGCGGTCCTTATCTGCCGTCAACTTCTATGTTTCTATGTTTCTAATATACAGTATTGCATTGACTGCCTTTCTACTATCTAGTACTTTTTTTGCTTTCTCAAAAAACACCAACAAGGTAAATTGGCATTATCTCCCCTTAGTGAATCTATATTGATTCTCCCATAACTTCTGGAATCTGTTGTATTTTTCTTACAATCAAGTTCAGGCTCACTGTCTTATAGTTATTTGGGTCATTATGTTTGCTTGCACGCATGTTCAAGAAACATAGTGCCATCATCCGAGTTTTCGGAGGTGTGGCAGCCCTCTTCCAGTTCAGTCAGTGTGTTTCCAGGTGCGGCCGCAGTTCTCCAGTGGCTGCTAGAGCTGTCTATGACAGCAGTCGAAAATGCAGTGGAGTACAGTTGAAAGGGGGAGCTACACTTTAGTGAGCAGCGATAAGATATCACCTGCTCATGAGCGCTCCCCCTACACACACACACACGCACGCATGCTGTGTGCTCGCCCCCCCACGCACACACTGTATAGCCGACAGGGGTGCCCAATCCTCCATTGGCTGTGCTGCGTTTCCCCCCCAAACAGAGTTCCACATGCCACGCTGGGTGCCCACCCCAGCATGGCTACACACCGTATAGCCGATGGAGGTGCCCAATCCTCTGTTGGCTCCACTGTGCCCCCCAGAGAGTACAAGGTGCCACACTGGGAGCCCACCCCAGCATGGAAACAGATGCTATCGCTGATGGGGGTGCCCAATCCCCCGTCGGCTCCACGCCCCCCCAAACAGCTGTCTTTGTGCCATGCTGGGAGCCCACCCCAGCGTGGCAAACATCCACGTTGTCGTCCTTTTTAAAAAAAAAACTGAAACACAAACGGTCCTCGCTGTCTCTGCCCCCACCCGTATTCCACCCACTGCGTCACCTGCCTTCCCACACCCCCCCCTCACCCCATACTTAACTCCGGACTCCGGTGCGAAGATCTTTGGTGGACCGGGAACACGACAGCACTCTTCAAAGCTGACCACGAGCTGAGGAAATGCCGGTAAGCTGTTTAATGGGATATATAGGGTTTTTTCAACTTTGCTGCATATCTCAGGCATTTTTTGGAATTGTTGCACCAAATTTTCAACATGGGGTTTTTGGGACCCCCTCTCATGAATGCTGTCACTGTCATGGCGTTAATCGGGCCCGAAGGGTGATTTCGCAGTCACTGCGCATAATCATCTTTTGGGACTGAGTAATGAAATTACACTGCCACTGTTCATAAGGTGGGCTCTCAAAAAGCCTATGTTGAAAATTTGATGGAAAAATTCCTAAAAATGACTGCTTTACAAGCGTGCATTGCACAGTTCCTACACACGCTCATAAGTTCACGAATTTTCAATATTTTCACTCCAGATTTTCAACACTGCCATTTTACCACACCTCCTTATGAGCAGTACAGCTGTCATTTTTCACATCTTGCCCAAAACATGTTTCCGCCCATGTAGCTCACAATGGTGCATTCTGTGTGTGAAATCAATGTATGGGACACATTAAGAAAATCACAGTGACACTATTAATGAGCAGAGGTCTTAAAATGGCTATGTTGAAAATTTGGTGAAAAAAATTCCTAAAAATGACTGTTTTACGAGCGTGTGTTGTGCAGTTCCTACGCATGCTCGTAAGTCTGCGAATTTCCAATATTTTCACTCCAGATTTTCAACATTGCCATTTTATTACACTTCCTTATGAACAGCACAGCTGCCATTTTTCACATGTTGCCCAAAATGTGTTTCTCACATGTAGCTATAATGGTGCAGTCAGTGTAAGCAATGTTTGGGACAGATTAAGAAAATCACAGTTACACTGTTCATGAGCAGAGGTCTTAAAATGGCTATGTTGAAAATTTGGTGACAAAGTCCATAAAATGACTGTGTTATGAGTGAGCATTGTGCAGTTTCCACACACCTCGTAAGTTCATGACTTTGTAATATTTTCCGTCAGATTTTCACCAGTGGCATTTTTCCACACTTCCTTATGAACAGTACAGCTGTCATTTTTCACAACATGGCGAAATGTGTTTCACACTTTCAGTGCAGAGATGCGTGGTTGCTGTGGGAAATCATTGTTGGGACAGATAAAGAAAATCACAGTGACACTGTTCATGATCGGAGGTCCCAAAATGCCTGTGTTGACAATCTGCTGTAAAAATCCCCAAATTAATTACATTACGGGTTAATCGTTGCACAGTTTCTATGCACGCTCATGACTTCACCAGTTTTTTTAATATTTTTACTGCAGATTTGCAACATTGCCATTTTTTACACCTCCCCATGAACAGTACAGCTGTCATTTTTCACATCCTGTTCGGAATGTGTTTTTGCACCTCAGGTGCTAAATGCCGTAGTCGCTGTGCATAAGCAGCTTTTGGCTAACAAACTGATATTGCCACTGTTCATGAGGTGGGGGTCACAAAAAAAACATGTTGAAAATTTGGAGTAAAATACCAACGAATGCCTGAGGTGTTAGGGTTTCCAACCATAACGCCCACCCTGTAGAGAATGACAGGCATCAGGGGTGTGACTTGGGATTCTTGCCTGCAATGCTCATACCATTCCACACCCTGCAGCCAGTGAGAGGCATCGAGGTATGCCTTGGACTCTTTGGCCCCAGAGTTCACCCCATTCTCCTATACTGCACCCATCTCACCATATTTCCTGATGGAATGGGGTGCGCATAAGGGACAAAGACCCCAAGGCACACTGTGACACTTGTCAGTGTTTGCAGGGTAGGGTGTGGTGAAATGGCGTGGCCGTTATGCCTGACAACCCAAAGGCACACCCCAATGCCTGTCACTCTCTTCAGGGTGGTGGTGGGGGTTGGCTTCAGTTCAGTACTTCACTGCCATTCCTATTATGCAGCTCTGTAACTTCTACACTACCAATGCCAATGCCAGCAAGCAAACATTCGGCATTGACAAATGCTTGTTTATATTTCTCTTTTGCAACAAAATAGTTACCTTTACACTACTCTACCTCCTCTAAGTAATGTAGCCTGGGATGTCACGGTATCGAAACAACTTTTACAAACCAACTTTAAAAGTCTCTTCACTACTTGATCCCACAGTACTGTCTGACAGCTTGTTCCACATACTCACTACTCTCTGAGTAAACAAATCTTTCCTGATGCTCCCATGTACCCTCCCCATCTTCTGTGTAGCCAATGGAACATTGTCTTGCAATTCTGTACTAATCAAAACAGCTTAATAAGATCTACCTTGTCATATCCTTTGAAATTCCAAACACTGCTATCATATCTTGCTTATTATTATTGTCCCAAGCTTGATGCACTGTTCAGGAACTGTAATTGCATCCCTGCTACAGCTAGGTGTGAACTTCTTCAGAAGATGATACTGCTCATTTTTGACTACTGTGATGTAGTCTATGGTGCTGCTTCCAAGTCATCCCTTGCCAGATTGAATACCTTCTTCAATTCCTTCTGCCACTTTGCCCTGGATGCTCCCTCTTGCACCCACCACTGTGATCTTTATCATGCCCTATCCTTCCCCTTTCTTACAAACAGGCAACTCTCCCACTGCACTAAGTTCAACTGTAAGCACTGGCTGGGTGAGCTCCCCTCCTACCTCTTCTCCTCATTTATAACACTTCCCATCCTCCCACTCCCTTAGATCTACTGACTCCCATACCCTGGCAGTCCCCCGTAGATCCACCCTTATCAGCCAATCTGGTTACTCTCACCGCCTCCCAAAAATTTTAAATTCCTTCCCCTCACAAATCTGTCACTCTTCCTCTTCCTCCTACTCCATTAGCTCTGCCCTCAATAACTACCTTGCACCTAGCTGTTCCTGCCACGACCCACCCAAATTCCCACCTCTCTGCCCAGGACAACCCCTACCCCCTGTAAGTACCCTCGCTCCATCCCTGCTGCACCCCCAAATTCCAGCTCTCCTTCCCTTTCCCCAATCTCCCTTCCTTACTGGCCTCCCTTGCACTCTTCCTGTGTTTCTCTGCACCCAAAGTTGTATCAAGAGTTTATCCCCACTCCATCCTTCACCCTCCTTCCCCTTCTCCCTCCCAGATCTCCTGCCATCCCTGTCCCCTTGCAAAGTTTCTCTCCACCCTGAAAGGGCTCCTTCTGGGTCTTGGCCTCTCTTCTCTCTCACTAAACCTCTCTTCTGGTCTTCCTTAAACCTTATCAGGCTCCCAGCGTCCAGAAGCATACGCTCACTCTATGCCTAACAGACTGTTCCCTTCCTATCATGCTCCACCTCTGCCTTGTGCAGGCAGAGTTCTCAGCATACTGAAGTGGTCAGGCCCCAACAGACCTCTCTCCTCCTCCCTCTTCCTTTCTCCTTCATTGCCTGTCCCCTGAAGGGATTCTTGGCTCCCCTAGGGTCTTAGCTCTTGTTAAGGCCTTACCTCTCTCCCCCCCTTACTCTATGTAGCCTCTTCACTGCCCTCCTACTTACTCCACCACTTCACCCTAATGCTTGCTTTGCACTATCCTCCCACCAGGGTTCTCAACATCTGGAACTGGCCAGAACGGGTCAAGACCTCTGTCTCCCCTATCCTCCTTCCCTTGCACCCCTTCTACTCAGCACCCATCACCTCCCCTTCCCTCTCCTTACCCTCAAACCTACCTCTGGCTAGGTTCTTACTGTCCTGTAGGACATGAATCTTAAGTGCCTCACACCTCCCTTTCCTCTCCCCACTCCCTCCTTCCCATCCCCTTCCATTTCTTAGCCTTAGTTCTGGCAAACCCTAACCTATTGCACTTCATGACAAATTTGCACTTCTGTCTCACTTTAGCTAATTTGTACTGTCTGTGTTACTCCCTACTAGCTTCCCCCAGATCAACTACTTGAACTCCATTCAACCATAATCAAGTTACTCATTTATGTGTTACTTAGAGTTTAGCATTAAATGTCATTATGTGCTAATGTATTTACCAAGTTCTAAACTGTTGTCATTGTACCTATCTGGTTCAAAACTGTTAACACCCTGCTATTTCATTGCGTCATTATAGTTTACTCACTTTTATTTGAATGTTATCATATGTAAATCTTTGTTAGATGCTCCAAATCTATGTATACTATCCTCATGTTCTTCTCCCTAGGTTGTACTGTGAGACAAGTAACCTGTTGCTCAGTGTGCCTTCCTGATGAAACATTTCAATAAATAAATAAAAATATCTTCCCCAATACTGCTACTCCAGCATAAAATTCAAGTTTGAAGTTAAAAATGGAAAGCCTATGAGCACATGTGCCCATTTCATAGGTGTGTTTGGTCAAAGTAAAAGAAGATATACAATAATAGCAGTGCAAAATATACATTGTCAATTACAGTAAACAATAAATATTTTTTTAAAAGTTCAATATTATTTAAAACATAGGTGAGAACTGTTGTTTTGAAAGTAACTTTTTTAAAGTGTCCATTTATTTACTAAAGGTTGAATAATTGGTTACAGTATGCAGAAGTGAATTCCAGTTTTTGGTGACCCTAAAGATCAGCATACCCTGTTTTTGATGAAGAGCCTGATTTTCCTATCTATCCTACCCTAGAGGTCCATTCCCTAGTGTGTCTTTAGTAATTCTGTACCATTTAGGGTGTATAACTCAGTGGTTTAAGGCTCTGAGCTGCAAACCTGGAGACCTGGGTTTGAATCCCACTGCCCCCACTTGCATACTGTGTGACCCTGAGCAAGTCACTTAATTTCCTTGTGCTTCCAGGTCGCACCTGTAAACAAGCTTTCAGCTTAGTGTGTCTCTCCTGGTTAAACAAACAAACGAAATCCTCCCCTTGTTTATTGCACCTAAATACAACAGTTAACACTTGTCTACACTGAATTTCAGGCATAAATCCTCCCAACCCCCCAATATATCGAGGCTTCCTTATATAACCTGTTTCTTCCTCCTTAGCATCTACTACCCCCGACTATGATCCAAGCAGCAAAATATGGGATGGTGTACAACCACTATCTATGAAAGGAGACACATCAGGATTGTTAGTCTAATGTTAGTACAACCTTTAATTTAAAAAAGCATGGACTGAATATATCAGGGTGCATAGGCCAATAACAGGAACACAATAGGGAATTGCCAATAACTGACAGGGTCACAAAAGAATTGAGACTACTATCTAGGAAAAGAACAATCAATGCCAACCACTAGGCAGAAATAACCCAAGGCATGAAAAAGAGGAAAACCACCAGTGGAGAAACTTCTGGGAATCTCAGGTCAGAATCTTTCTCCCTCCCAACTAGGCAAAAAATTTGATGATGTCTTAATGGGTGATATTCAGAGCATGGCAACAGGTATGAATACATAATTTATGCAAATTAGAAGGCTATCTACCAAAATGCTCTATTACATCAACTGGAACTTGTATCTTTAGACCTGTAGTGACTGTGCCACAGTCCAGCAGGTGACTGAGGATTTCAACAAAAGTGTCCATAGCAAATTCATTGATCTGGGGAAACTGAAGAGGCCAGGACATGATAGATTCAAGGAAGAAGTCTATTGATGGAGAAAGTTGTTATAATATTAGGGGCAACAAGACGTCAATACTAGAGATCAAAGTTATGTTAGGTAGGTAGGAGGATGGAGGAGGAAGAGACAACTGCTTCAAACATCAGATACTCATCTTCATGGGAGCCAACAGAAAAGCAATAAAAGCCAATAGGTACTGGAAACCAAATTAATAACACTTGAAGTTGAGCCTACAAATTCAGATAATTACACTTGCAGCAGTTGAAATGGTCTCTTATCTCATGACATTTCTGTGATCTCACTAGAAAAATTCCCTGCCTGCCTGCAGTACCACTATAGGACCACTAGAGAGAATCTCTTTAGAAATATCACAAAATATCTGGAAATATCTGACCATGTCAATTTCTGCAACTCTTTTCCAGATGCTGGCTAGGGGAAGAACTAATCTGCTGGGATAGAAAGACCAGCAGATTTATTTCCTGATGAAGTTGTCAGATAGAAGTTTGGCAGTGCCTCATATACCACCGTGGATCCCAGTGTTTTAATTTAGTTCTGTTACTTGTGGTCTCCATGTTCCATGTCAGTTCAGAATGTTACATGTCCAAATAAAGACAATACCTCCTGTTTTTCACAAGGAATTGGGGGCAGGAGAGGAAAGGAACACCAATCCTCTTGAGTTTTAGCAGGAGAAGGCAAGCACCCATGGCAAGGGAACCTAAAGAATTTTGAGGAATTTAGTAGATGCAGCCAGGACATTGATTCTTCCATTGAGGGATACTCAGCCAAGAAAGCAGTTGGGTAAGAAGGTAAGTAAAGAGTCAAATGAAGAACTAGAAAATCAACCAAAGGAAGTTATCCAGGAGGTAAAGTATGAAAGATAGTTTTCAGTTGTTGAGGAAGATTTAGCTAAGATCCCTGGATATGGAATGAATAGCTTATGACAGCTGTGATAACCAAAGAACTGTCCTCCTAACTGATACCAAATACACACTAATGGGAAAAAGATATAAGGATCAACCTCAGACTTAACTAATGGCTGCCTTAGTGAGCCTGGCACAACAACAGGCAACTTATGAATCAGGTGGCATCATCGATGCAAGCCTAATCTAGTGAAAATGTGTTCATGAAACTGAGATATGAGCTATCAGGGGAACCAAAAGGGACAGAAAGGCCAATGATATGTGAAGAATGCATAACTGTCTTGGAAGTTAAGATAGAAACATAGAACTATAGACTTTGATGGCAGATAAGGACCACTTGGCCCACCTAGACTGCCCATTTCCCTCTTCAAACATCAGATACTCATCTTCATGAGAGCCAAGATGAAACTGACAATGTTGGTTGAATTGTATTCAAGAAATAGTACAGTTAACAAATGAGTGCATTATCTGCTGACCAAAAAGAGCTGGTGTACCTCCAGATGATGTGCTAGTAATGTATAGCTTGATAGTTAGAGCTATCTTGGAATACGATTGTCAGGTTTGTCATTCTTCCACAACAAAACAAGAAGAAAAGACATTAAAAAGTATACAGATGATATGTATAAAATATACAGTATGTATGATGGGGATATTGGTAAGAAAATGAAGAAAAAAGGAATTAAAATGTTGAGTGAAAGAAGCTGGGGAATGCATCTGAAATTATTTAAAGAAATGCAAAAGCAGGATAATTTTTTGAACAGTTTGTTAATCCCTCAATGTAAAAGCAAATATTCTTTTAGGTATAGATATGATTGGCAAAGACCCTTGAGTGCAACAACAAGATATAGAAAAAGTTACATTCCATGGGTGTTAAAGAATTCTGGGGTCAATTAATGAGTGATTCCTCCCATCTCAAACTTGCTGAGGGTAAACATTTCTTCTGCTTAGCCTAGTCTATAGAAGTTTGTGTTGTATTTTTATTTTTGCCAAGATAAGGTCAAGGATAGTGAGTGGCACAGAGATTCAGGTGAAGTGGCATGCACTAAAAGCAAAATTATGAACAATGGCATGCAATTAGAAAGGTAGCAGGCAGAGATAGGGAGCTTTAAAGGAGCACTGCCTGCAGAGGGCACTGGATCTGTGCAGTACAGCAAACAGCAGTCTTTTGTTCCCCACAATAAAACCAGCACAAGAGTCATAGTATGTAATTAACTAGCAACACAGGTAGCATATTCAGTATACTCAAGCGGTAAGAACATAAGGAGCTAAGTATGGGGACTGGATGGAAATTTATTTGAGAAGGGGATGGAGCAGCAGAAGTTTGTCATTCTGTTCCTTGAACCCCAGCAATCTTTCTAAATATAGCAATGAAAGTTTGCTGTTAGTTCAAAAATATTCAGAAATGCACTCCAACAGGATGCCAAAATCAATTTTGTACTTTATATTCAAATGGCAGCCAAGGCAAAATATCTCAAAAGTGATATTATTATAGTTCTTAAATGAAATGGCATATTTAAAAAGAGCCTTAGTCATCATGTGCTGGCAAAGAAATGAATTATAATAAACACTGGGGAAGGGTGGGCCAGCTGGAGGGGAGGGGAGAGAAAGACGTGGTACTGGGGTGGGCATCACAGTCTGCTTAATGAAAAACATGAGATAGATAGATGAAAGGAAGGAAGGAAGGAAAGGAAGGAAGGAAGGAAGAAAGATGGATGGATGAACAGGAGATCAGCAGCAAACTCCTCTCACTGCAGCCAGCAGCAGGATTCCAGCTGCTAATGCAGAATTCAAGAAAGTCCCACTGTTCTCATACACAGGACATGGGAAAATGGCTTCTCTCGCAAAACTGGACACACTGGATTCTGGGTATTTTTGGCCATTATTTTAATTAACAAACATTAGAGTCCCGTTTAGCTATGTTCAGGTGCTTGTTTTTTAAAATTATGCTATTTTATGTATTTTGCATGTTTTTTGTTTGGAGAGGAAAAGAAACAAGTTGGTGGCTCTCATGGCACAAAAAAAAGTTTTATGCTGTGAGAAGCAAGTGGTGAGAAACCAAAAAACATCTTGTGAAACAGAATTTTTGGTGTTGTAACAAAACGTTATCCTAAAAATCCTACTGAGCATGCTCAGAACAGAAAAAGCAAAACTTGAAACCCTTATAACTCTGGAAATGTTTTCCCTACTTTTGTGGTGTTAAGTTACCCTAACAGGGGCCAGATATTCAAAGCTTTGTGCCTGGTGCAAATCTGTTGCACTGGAATAGTGCAGGATTTGCACCAGGCTGCAGTATTCAAAAGCCCTAATAGTGCCGGCACTGTGTGAGAGCACTGATGCTAAAAGTTATTGTATGCAAGGGTGGGGGTTAGGGGAGTGGCCATGAATGCTGGGGCAGTGGCATATTCAGAAGTTTAGCACATTAGCAGCTACAGGATTTAGCACCACCTGTAGTATGGTGGTGCTAAATACCAGTTTGCAAAAGCATGCGGTAATGCAAGTAGTGTAGATTAGAATAATTTGAAGTGTACCTTCAATACACTTCAAATTACTGCTATGGAAACCCCTGGTTGTCTAGTGGTCCCCCAATCCTCATCACAATACCAACCCCAGTAGCTACATTAAATAGACAACTACCCTGGTAGTCTAGTGCCCCCCACCCCCATCATAATCCCAACCCCATAGCTGAAGAAATAAACAAATTCCCTGGTAGTCTAGTGGTCCCCCCAACCCCATCATGATCCAGACCCCCATAGCTGCATGTAATAAACAAATTCCCTGGTACTCTAATGGTCCCACCAGCTGGCAGTGACAACCCTGCTCCCCCCCCCAAATCAACCCATGAACTGCGCTGGTGACTGGCTCAGCCCTCCTCTCACCACCACAGCCAGCCACCGACTGAGTTATGAATGAGCAACAATGTAATGAATGAGCGCCTCCTCGTGCTGCCCCCTTTACACTCCTTGCCTGAATGACATGCCATGAATGAAACCATGAGGCACCACATCCCAGGTTTTCCAAGATGGCTGCTTCACGCTGTACCTATTGAGGAAGAGTAGGTAGAGCAGTTGCTCTAAATGCTATTTGAAAAGGTTTGAAAAGATATGCCACCATTGCCTCAACAGTTTTCAGTTTAGAGTGCTTACTGGACTTTCTTGTGTGGTCTTCTTTGTCTCCACGGTCTCTCCCTTCTGTTTTTCAGCTTATTTTGTTACAGCAAGTCCTAGATGGTGGTGGAGCACTGCAGCAGGTCTGAAAATAAAGTCCTTCGGGAAGATTGGGAGGAAGAGTTCCCGGTGGAGCATATGGAAGTGGAGTGAAGTGGAGTGGAGTGGCGGAGCTGAGGAATAGAGAAATCGAGCAGGAATCCAGAAGTTGTGTGTGCTGTGGAGCTGTGGGACCGTGGGTCCATGGCCCATGGTGACACAGAATCGCAGAGCTGTAGAACTAGCTGTGGATCCAATGAAATTGAGAAGCTGGGAGTGCGGGAGTGTTGGAGTACTGGAAGTTGTGTTATGAGGTGAAGTAAAGCAAACTGAGAAATCAGGAGTGCTGGAACTGCGAATGGAGAACTGTGTGAATCGAATTGAGTCGAGTAAGCTGTGGAGTTGATGAACGGAGGTGCTGATACACCCTGAGGTGCACTCTGAGGGCTCTGGAGAGTGTCTTTGGATATTTTGGATATTTTGGACTGATTAACTGTATAATCTGTACACTGTGAACTGAAGGGCTGATGAGTTTGACTGGGCTGATAAAATTGATAAACTGACAAAATCCTTTTAGATTTGACCTCAAAATGTTACTTTTTTCAGTGGATTAAATGAGGTATTTAGGGTTTCTTTAAAAGTTTTAGCAGCAATGATATTATGTTATTACAGCACTGTGATGCTGGGTTCCCAGATAAGAGTTTAACAATACAAGCCCTACGTAAACGTGATAGCAATCTGGTTTAAAATCACACATAGTCAGTGGTAGTGGACTTAGTGCACAGATTCAGCATTCTTTTGGCCATTGAAACAGAGCATGTGAAGCAGTAGAGCAGTGAACCGAAAACAGGGAGTCGGTAAAGATTGACTTCTCTTTTTAGTGCTGCTGGCTTTGAAATATACAGAAAGTATTTTTGTTTGGCAGCAGCATTTAGAGATTTTTTCGCTGCCTGTAAAAAACAGAAAACGGCAGAAGGTGGAAGTTTTGTGACTGTGTGCTAAATACTCTGAATAAAATTTTACACAACCGCTCAGAAGGTAATTTTAAACATAGAAATATAGAAGTTTGTCTTTTTTCATACTTCTGCTTTCTTCTGCTTGTTTTTTTTAAACATTTTTAGTAGTGAGCTTTTTTAATTTTTGCCAATTTATTTATAGATGCAGTTGGAGGCTAAATCGCTCAGAACAGAAAGAAAGGAACACAAACTAGGAGAGCCCCAGGTCAGTGGATCAGTGGACAGAGTACTTTTAGGACACAGAGAACCAGGTGTATATATATATATATATATATATATATATATATATATATATATATATATATTTAGAGAGAATTCATAGAAAGGTTCCAGGTATAAATTTCAACTTAGAAATGAGATTGTTGGAAAATAAGTTTTATCTCTATTTTTAAATTGCAGTGCTGCTGGGATAAAGTTGGAAGATAAAGATAAAGATAAAGGGAAGTCGGAAGATAAAGGGAATAAGATGAGCTATAAAAGTAGAATATGTAACCGAGGAAGAAACAAAGTAGGAAATAAAGTGAACACACAGTAATAGTTAAAGGGAAAATTAAAAGAATCAAAGTATAAATTACAATTTGGAAAGGGTTTATGAGCTCTTATACTTAGGAAACTAAGAATTTGCCTGACATAGCAGGCACTGCTGGACATTTTATTGAAATTGTGTTATTTGAAAGTATGAAGTTTGAATATTTAATGGTTGGAAGTAGTAAAGAAGCTCCTTATGTGGAAATGTTAGGGTATTATTATTTCATGGTGAAATTATCCACTTCTTACATAAATTATCTCTAGTGCATATTGTATGTTGTTAGTGTTGTACTCCTTTTGTTCATCCTAGTTAGTGTAGAATATATAAAGAATATATAAGAAGTGAACAATGATGACTAGGCTATCAAAAAAAAATAATTAATGCAAATCCTATACGTTATAAAAATCAGAAAAAGAAACCAAAGAAAAGTTTGGAGGGAATGGTAAAGAAAACAGAGGAAAATCACTAGTTATATTCTAGTTATATTCTAGCCCCAGGGAGTCAAATAAATCTTGTGTGGGGAAAAAGGAGACTTTAAGAATTCAAGGTTCAATTCTCCCTCCTATAAGTTCCTCCCCTATAAAAATGGATAGATTAAATTATCAACAGTTAAGTATGAATGATCACCCACTGATGAGATCTATAAGGATACCTGAAACAGAAAATTAAGCTCAATTTTACAAGAAGAAGAGTTAGAGCAGAAAGAACCAAAGGAACAACAGACTCAGATAAAGGTTGGGAAGTATAATAATATGCAACAACCTGAGGAATATCTGGGAAAGGAAAGAAAACAGCAGATTCAGAATATAGATCTGGAGCAAGGAAATGTTAAAAGCAATGTTAGAGATGTCTCACATCAATGTCTTGGTGCTTCATTTCTCTGTGATTTTGATGCCTTCTTTACTCCATATGTACTGTACAAATACTTAAATGAGACCCTTCATCTAGATTCTTACCAAATATATCACATTTAATCCAGAACAAAACTGGAGAAAACTGAGAAGATATACATATGGGGGAAGGGAAGAGCAAGGATAGTAATAGAATGAATGAAAGTAAAGTAAGAGAGTCACCTTTACTGGAAATTTTAAAAGAAATAAAGAATGGGATTTTATTAAACAATGAACTACTGATTAATCTTACAACAATGCTTAGCAGAAAATTGATAAAGAATGTGGAGGGTGAAAAGGATATTATTGCTGAAGAAATATAAGATAGAAACCATGGAAAAAGAGATAGAAAGGAATATAACCAAAAGGAAAACATAAAGGCCCAGATATTCAGACTGCACCAGGCAGTGGTACAAGCCTGGGCACAGTGCAACTAGGATGCGCCAGGGCCAGGACCAGGACCAGGTGATATTCAAAGGTGCTGTGCCATTGAATATGGCAACGTTGGCACACATACTGTGCATGGTGCAGTGGCACTGCACTGGTGCAAGCCACAGATAGGAAGTTTGGGGATGCACCAGAACAAATGCAGTTGTGCTAGGTGCATCACCCATGATATTCAGCCGGGGGCATGAAAATGAGGCCATAATATATGCAAGGTGCAAATGGGGACATTTGCATGTCATTATGGCCCCATTTGAATGCCTTGCACAGGGCAGCCCGGTGACTTGCACCTGGCACCTTGCACAGCATGACATGAGTAGTGGGGATCCTGGGGCATCCCCCACCCTGTAGCTGCAATTGTGCAGTATATGTTGAAAGAAATATTCCTGGTAGTCTAGTGGCCCCCTTCCCCAAGTCCCCAATAAATGAAAGACATGACCATCCCTGGTGGTCTAGTGCCACCCGAGTCCCCGATTCCCCAATCAATGTCATTATGACCATCCCTGGTGGTCTAGTGGACCCCACTGCCCATTGCTGTGATTGTAGTAAAACCCTGTAATGAAATGCCCTGGTGATCCAATGGCACCCCCACCCCTGCCACCCACACAGAACCCCTTGCCCAGCCCACTCCCCCCCGTCATCGGCGGGTGGCAGCATCCCACCCGCATACTGCCCAGCTGCCTGCTGAATTACAGTTACAGTATGGGCTGTAAGCCCATTGGTCCCCAGTGTGGACCAATGGGCTTGCAGGGCATACTGTACTAGACAGTCCCAAATATGTGAATAAAGTCATTCACAGATTACTAGACCACCAGGGATGGTCATGCCTTTCATTTATTGGGGACTCGGGGGGGCCACTGGACTACCAGGGATATTTCTTTCAACATATAATGTGGTATCACAGCTACAGGCATGGGAGTTCCACTTGACCACCAGGGATCAGTGTGTGCTTGTGGATGGTGTTCTGGGCAGGCGGGTGGCCACCCACAGCTGGGCTGCTATGTTGCACCTTGCAATACTGCAGCCCACCTGTGGGTGACTGGGAGTTGTTTTTACTCTGCACAGTCTCAACTTTAAGCCCCCCTATGCAGCACAGTGCAGGGTTGTGCCAGCATATGTGCGGCACATCCCAGGCTGAATATCGGGATGTGCCACATATGCATGGTCACACCTCCTGCATCTGCACTGCATAGGATTACATTGCACCCCAGTGCATCAGGATTTGTGCTGCACTGAGCAGCACTTTCAATAGCCCACTGGGGCACAATGTAGGGTTGTGCCTGCGCAACCCCTTTGAATATCCAGGCCAAAGGCTACAATGACAGAAATTGGTAATAAGGAAAAGGGGGAGTTAGAGAAATTAGTGCAGAACTTACAGGGAGATAAAGTGACAAGAAATAATAAATCTAAGGGAAAGATACAAAGGAGTAAAGGGAATGAGAAGAATCAGGATTAGAGTAAGATAGGGAAGAGAAAATAGAAAGGAGAAAGTGGAAAGCAAAATCTTAGTGAAGAAGAGAAAATGTTAGGAAATATTTAATATAGCTTAAACATAGAAAAAAAAAGGAAAGAGAAACAGATTGAGAAAGGAGAAAGATTACCTACAATTTTCTTTAAAAGCATACCACGATTAAAAAATGAAAATCATGTAACTTTAAAACTGGTTGTATATAATGTATGCAAAGGTGTTCTAGGAAAAATGTTTACATGGAATGACAAAAACTCTACCTATAGATATCATGGAGGTAAAGAAAAAAGTTGGATCTGCTTGGTGGTAAAAAGTAATAATGTTAGGAAACAGCTACTGACAGTGAAAGAACAGTTCCAGGAGATATGAATAAAAGCAGATACAACTATAGAAGAGAGGAATATTAAGGAGAAGATTAATTGGTCAGAAAAGGAGAATAATGAAAAGGGTAAAAAACCAAAAAGCAAGGTTCAACAAAGAATATCTCACTACATGAAACCAGTAGTGAGTGAATATGTATTAACAGCAGATGTGGAATACAAGAGAGTGATACGAGGTAGACTGCAAAAAGGGCCCAAAATAAATAGTAGTGTAATTTTGGATGAAACTCAAAATGAGGAAATATTGGATAGTTACATGAGTGTGAATTCATGTGGAGTAGGAGAAGAAAGTATGGAATATGTGACAGAGGAAACAATAGAAATAGACTGACAATGTGATTATAAGAAAATTGATATAGGAAAACAAAAATTACACATTTTAAGTTTGAATACAGCAAGAGTTGCTAGAAAATTTAAAGATAATGGTCTACTTAGAGTTCTAAATAAAATGCATATAAGAATGTTACAAGAAACATGGGTAAACTCCCTTGAGGGTTGCCATCTGGAAGGATATCAGGAGTGGCATATTCCTGCTAAAAAGACAAGTCTTTATGGGCGTCCAGCAAGGGGACTTAGTACCTTTGTTAGGATGATGTCTGGTTTAATATGTAAATGTATCTGAAATGATCAGAACTTCAACATTCTGGTAATTGAACTTGTGTGGAAAAACAAGGAGGAATGGTTGTTGGTAAATGTGTATTTCCCACCTGATACCACTGCTGTTCCCATTATACACTGCATACGTAGATGTGAAAAGATATTAGAACAACTATAGACCCAGTACTTAGGCACTATGATTATTGCTGTAGGGGATTATAATGTAAGATTAGGGGAGGAACAAGAGGAAAAGGACAATAACTGGAATCTGGATGATATTTTTGAAATACCTATTAGGAAATCATGTGATAAAAAGAAAAGTAAAGCTGGTAATAGATTTTTAACTGAATTATGCAAATTGAATATGCGAATTGTGAATGGGATCAGCAGTGGGGTTAAAACTGGCATATGCACCTTTGTTTATAAAAATGGTATGAGTTTGCTGGACTACATAATTGTAGATATATATTCTTATCAAAAGATCTGTAGTATGGAGATTGTCGAAAATTGGGATAGTGATGGATAGTGATCATAGACCATTACAGGTGTCTTTGGAATGTCCAATTACAATTGTTAAGGAAGGTGGGAATAGAAGAAACTGGATAGATCAGCATATGGAAGTAAAGAAAAGTAAAAGAATACAATGGAATAAAGTGAATAAGGAACAATTAAAAGTTGATATAAACTCATCAGAAATAGAGGGACTAAAGAAATGCTGGATGAACACATTACAGGATAAGTTAGATCTAGACTTAAAACAAGATCAGAAGGAAGATTTGTTTTTGGAATACCTGGCAGTAGAAGAAAGAATATATAGAGAATTGGAGAAACAGCAAAAAAGGGGTAAAACTAGAAGATCTTTTTTTGATGCCAAATGGTATGATGGTGAATGTATTAAAATGAAAAAATGAATAAATCAAATTGGCAGGAGAATAGTGAAAACCAATAATGTAGAAGATTGATAAGCTTTGAAATGATTAAAGTCTGAATATAAAGTATTGATAAAAATTGAAAAGGATAAATATAATTATGAGCTGTGGAACAAATTGCAAACAGCTATTCAAGAAAAAAATGGGAGTGATTTTTGGAGATTAGTGGCATTTGGTATGGCTAATATAAGATATCATATAACAGCAGTTATTCCACCAGAAAAATTGATACACTATTTTATGACAATGTTTAGTAGCAGAGAGAATATTTATGAGCAAGAGATATGTATAGAGGTAGATAAGGTTGAAAAGTCAAATAGGATGGAGTTTACAAAAGAGGAGATAGTGTTGGCAATACAAAAGCAGAAAAAGAACAAAGCCCCAGGTATAGATAACCTTGGGGCAGAGTTATATCAAACAGATGTTGAATGGTGGGCTGAAATATTATTAAAACTATATAAAAATATATTAATGTACAAGAGAATACATGAGAATTGGAATGTAGGAGTAATAGTACCCCTTTTTAAAAAAAGGGGACATGACAATGACAGAAAACTACAGGCCAATAACACTATTGAATGTTAATCAAAAAATATTTACTAGACCTATCTTGAATAGGATAGAATATTGGATGGAAGATAATGACATCCTATCTTGATTTCAAGCAGGTTTCTGTAGAAATAGGTCAACAGTGGACCAGATGTTCACCCCTAGATATATTCTGGATAAGTATGTTGGTTCAAGGAAGGGAGAGATATACACTGCTTTTATTGATATCAAGTCTGCATCCAACTCGGTCCATAGAACAACTTTATGGGAAGTTTTAAAAGATTTGGGTATGAATTCAGAATTATTGAATATTATTAAGCTATTGCATCAAGAAAATAAACTTGTTGTTAGGTATAACAATGAAGGTGACATGAGTGAAGTAATAAAAGTTAACCATGGGGTAAAACAGGGATGCATATTGGCATCATCTCTATTTAACTTATATATTGATAGAGTTGTGAGGGACTTGGAGGAGGTTGATACTTTTGCACCAAAGACAGAGGAGACTAGAGTACAACTATTGTTATACGCAGATGTGGTGGTAATATCTCTAACTACACTTGGCTTAAAAAGAGCTGTTGTAGCAATAATAAAATCATTAGATATGTTGCATATGAAATTAAATCAGGAAAAAAACTAAAATAGCAGTATTTGGAAGTAAATCCAAAAATAAACAAAAAATGGAGAATTGGGAATTCAGAGCTTGAAGAAGTTAGAGATTTTACATATTTGGGGGTAATCTTTAGTGAGGATTTAAAATGGAAAAAACAAACAGAGAAAATAAATGAAAAAGCATTAAAAACTTTAAATGGAATTAAGCATTTGACAAAAAAATAGGTGGAAACTCCTTTATAGCTCAGTATAGATGCATAAAAGCAAAAGTTAATTCCCAAATTGTGTATGCCTCAGAGGTATGGGGACTTCAAGATAACCATAAAAACTTGGAAATTGTCCAAAATAAGTACTTAAAAATATTTTGGGTCTCCCAATGAGGGCCTCTGGGGCTAATGTAAGACTAGAAACAGGAACCTTATCAATCCAAGCAGAAATTGTAAAAAGAAATAGAACATATTGGAAAAAAAATTATAACAACACATAAAGATAGCCTGATATATAAATGTTGGGTAGATGCGAAGAATAATGATGCTGGACAGGGTATAACTTGGTTTAGTACATTGAATCAAGTATTAATTAAAGTCTAGATTACCCTACAATTATATTTTGAATTTTGATGGTATCATGAGGGGCATATCAGAATTTGTACAAATAGCCCAAAGAATAGAAGATCAAGTGATACAATTTGATTTTGGAAGGATAAAAGACTCATGGAATGGTTCTCCATTTAAGAATATTAAAACAACTTTCGGAATAGAGGGATATTTACTAAAATGTGAGAATGAGAAACATACAGTAGAAAAGCAATCACTAGATTAAGATTAGGTGAATTTAATAGATGGGGAGAGAAGTATAGTGGTTTTAACCAGATAGATACCTGTATATGTTGTAACAATGCTGCTGTGTCTAGTGCGCATTTAATGTCTGAGTGCAATGCACTTAATGATATAAGGAGACCATACATTGAGCAATTCTTTCAAAATCATGTAGGTATGAATAAGGATGAGCAAATAAAGGAGATTTTAAACTATAAGAAATTGAACAAGATATTTGACTTAGCGAATTTTGCACAGAGTGGCAAAATAAATGAAATGGAGTATCTAACTTAGCTAGGTGTGTATATGGATTTAATAATTGTCTGTATTGAAAATTTATTGGATTAAAGCTAATGGAGATTAAATATATAATTACTGTGAGAAACAGAGAATGTTAAACATATGTCTATGTGGATTTTAATATTTTGTATGTAACAAATGATATTTTTATACATACATACTTGGAAATAAACTTTACCTTACCTTACCTCCTTTTCAATGTGATTTTTCCAGCTCTGTCTTCTATTGAATCATACACTTAGATTGCAGATATCTGCTATCTCCTGTATTATTACATTATTTATGTCCCAGGGCTTTAAGTCATGATTATTGTTCCTGAATACCATAATTTTAGTTTTTGAAATATTAAGTTCCAACTCTGACTTTTTCAGGGTATCCATAGTAGTTTGTATAGATCTCTTTAAACCAATACAACAGAATTTGAAATGGGATGCTAGTCACAGAAGGGGCAAATGTAATGTATCTGTACTTTATAATTCACTAACCAGTATCTTAAGCACACATTGAACAGTGCTGGGGCTAGCAGACAACCTCATTTTACGCTAACTTTTAGTGTAAAGGGATCTGTTAGTGCTCCATCCTTCCTGTATCTTATCAATATTTTGGTACCTGAATACAGTAATTGAATGATAGAAGTTTATCAATTATGTTTTTCCTTTTCAGCATATTCCATAAAGTTTCTCTATTTACACTAGCAAAGGCCACTTTTACATCATATATATATTTATATTGTCTCTTTTTTATCCAAATTCTGGTTCAGCACCCTTCCCTCTTATCTCAGATCTCTTCTATCCCCTCCTCCTTCTTCTTCCTACCCTCTCCGTAACATTACTTCCCATTTTCTCTCTCTCTTCCTTCTAAAAAATCTACTGTTGGTCAATCTGCTTTTTCTTACCGCTTTCCTAAACTTTGGTCCTCTCTTCCCCATTCTGTACATTCTTCCTCCTCTCCTTCCTCCCTAAAGTCTCTTCTTTATGACTTTTGTTATCCTTCCTGCAACTGTCTATGACCCCTTCCTCTTTTACTCCCTCATTGCTTGTTACCGGTAGTCTTACTCCCCTTCTCCAATTTTGCCCTGTTCATGCTGTTTCACTACCTTTTACCTTCTTTACATATAGGTGATTGTTATATTTTCTAATTGCATTCATTACAAATTTGCCTCTAATAATCATGATTCTGCTTGTATTTCTATGTCATTGTATTTGACTTCTTGTATTTTTAGTAATTATATTGTTAAGTTATCATCTTCTCCCCCCTTCCCCCAGAACAAATCTGGAAATAAGCTGTCATAAGCTCAGTATGTATTTCCTGGTTAAACGTTTAAATAAATTAATAAATACATACATAAATATTAATAAAGGACACATATATTAGAAGCAAATTTGTAATGAATGCAATTAGAAAATATAACAATCACCTATATGTAAAGAAGGTAAAAGGTAGTGAAACAGCATGAAAAGGGCAAAATTGGAGAAGGGGAGTCAGCCTACCGGTAACAAGCAATGAGAGAGTAAAAGAGGAAGGGGTCATAGACAGTTGCTCAGACTCCCTGGAACCCCACCTCTTGAAACTTGCAGCTCCCCTTATTGCATTACCGCTGGCCAAAATTTATACTTTATCACTTTCAGGTGGAATGGTCCCTGACCTCTGGAAAGCTGCTCAGATCACACCTGTACTTAAAAAAGGGGATCCTAAGGTTGTCATGAACTACAGACCTATTGCCATACTCTCGGTACTGAGCAAAATCCTGGAGAAAATTGTCACAACTCAGACAACTGACTATCTACTTAAGCACAGTCTGCTCTCGGATACCCAACATGGCTTCAGGGAAGGACATAGCACAATGACTGCACTCCTTAAATTCACCACAGACACTCTTTCAAAAATGGATACTGGCAATCTGACTGGGGCTGTCTTTATTGACCTCACAAAGGCTTGTTGATCACACTTTGCTTCTCTCCTCACTTCGACACCTGCATTTCTCCTCCTCTGTTGTTGACTGGTACGAAAGCTACCTGACAAATAGAACTCAAGTGGTGAAATTTAATTCCTCTCTATTGAACAGTACCACCATTAACATTGGTGTACCTCAGGGCTCCATCCTAGGGCCCACCCTATTCTCTCTTTATATAAATAACATTGGAGCTGCTCTAAAATCCTGCTCTGCTATTCTATATGCTGATGATCTTGTCATCTATGCAGGTTCTACTAACATAGACACTATCAATACAACCCTTTCCTCTGAATTTAGCAATATCCAAAACTGGCTATACGACCACAAACTGGCTGTCAACACTAGCAAAACTAAAGCCATGTTGCTTGGATCGGCCCCAAAGCTCTGGGCTTGCACAACAGCACTGATGGTGCAGGACTTAGAAGATCAATTACTGGAATGTGTGACCTCTTTCAAGTACCTGGGCATCCTACTAGATCAATCTCTTGATCTTAATCTTCATGTACAGTCTGTTTGCAGAGCTGTCAACTCCAAACTGGGTGTTGCATATAAGACTAGTTATATGCTCATGCCATCGGCTAAAATGGCCATTACGAGGGGGATTCTGCTCCCCACCCTAACTTATGGGGCTCCCTTATTTGGGGCTGCTCATAAAACTGACCTACTCAGATGGGATATTACGTATAACAACATATGTCTCTATGCCTCTTCTGCTCCTTGGCTTAAACACCACTGCCAACTTTATAATGATCTTGGTTGGCTCTCTCCATTAGCTAGTTGGAAATACTACCTTGGATCTCTTATTGATTTGATAATTCGAAATCAAACCTGTAGGTGTCTTGTAGCTATGCTTGTTCCTCAGGACACACTCCATGGTCTACGATCAGCTGATAAATCCTTTCTGAATTTGCTGACGTGCCGCACTAGGAAAGGAACTGTTGCATTTGAGCATGCTGCTCCACAGCTGTGGAATTCCCTTCCCCTTGACATTAGACTTTCTAGCTCCCACACATGCTTTAAGACAAAACTGCACTCAAATCTGCTGATTGCTGATACCTGTTTCTGTGTTCACCCTACCTAATGACTGATGTCTCTCACCAAACAATACTATTTCCTCACCTCTATATAACCCTCTTACTGCCTCAGCCTGTCCTGGCTCCCTTTCCCTGCCCATATACAATCTTGCACTGCAGGCATCTCCCCTTACACTTACATATACTCATATAATCTAATTTAATGGCTTATTCCCCTTTTTCTCACTTACCGACCTTTTCCTTAATGACACCCCCTGCTTTCAATGGTTATTTCTTCCTGTTGTATTACCTGTTTTTGTGAAACCTTGTTCTGTTTATATGATATGTCACCTGATAATTTATTGTCCAAGGTCCTCTCTATTCATTGCATAGGTAGGCACCTATGAACTTATGAATGCTCTACTCTCTTATGTCTCTGATATATTGTATCCACTTTAACTCATTGTATGTAAAGTGCTTTACTTTGTATGTTCCGACATATTGTATCCTCTTTAACTCATTGTATGTAAAGCACTTATAAACTGTTATCCTGTTAAGTTTCTGCATGTCTGTACTCTCCTGGGTCGTGCCTGAAAATAGTCATTTTATGGCTAGTGCACTTACCCGGTTAACAAAAGCTAAATAAATAAATAAATAAAATATATCTTCATTTTTTAAAATGTAACATATTTGTCAATTATATATTTTAAAGTGAAAATCAAATCTAGCATGGACTTCCCTTGTCTGAATCCTGCTCGATACAGTATATTGACACAATATTAAATTATTTAAGCCATTGCTGTAGCCTTGTCAAGATTAACCTAGTAAACATTTTCAGGCAAACACATAATAGTGTAAGTGGATGGTAATTCTGTGGATCAGTTTTTGTCCATTTTTTTGTGAATGGGCACAACTACCGGCAACAATCAATTTTCTGGCAACACTTCATTTTTTGCTATAAAATTAAACAGTGGTGTGAGAAGTTCCATCCACCAACTGCTAGCCACCTGATATATCTTTGCTGCCATCCCATTAACCCCCAGGTGCTTTATTGTTTTTCTGTGTATTTATGATCCAAACAACTTCACCCATAGTAAAATCAAGCCAGCTATTTGTAATATTTGAATGGGTTTCTACTGTCTGGGCCTCTGTCAATTATTTTGTCTAGTCTAAGCTCTGATTAACCTTAAATATCTTTTTAAAATATGTTACCCTATCATCTGAATGTATAACTGATTCTAAATTATATTCTTAATTATATCTAACACTACTAAGCTCCAGAATGTTTTATTGTCCTTTTGTTTTACAGCTTGTTGTAGTGTATCCCATAGTAATGTACTATATGTTGCTTTCCTTTGCTGATCAGTAGTCTGTATTCTTCCTTAAGATTTACAAATGCTGTTTTATCTTAAAAAAGAGCATTCTTCCTCATTCTTCTCCTTTATGCAAATACTAATTTCCTCATCTGATAACACTCTAAATCAAACCATTTTGCCTTATTTTGAAATCTACATACTTCTCTCTTACCTAGTCTACTTAAACAGCTAATTATACCGTTTTCAATTTTTGCTAAAAATTCAAATACTCTAAGGGTAGATTAACATCCCTCATCCTGATTTTCTAATAGCTGAATACACACTTGCTTAACCATAGCTGTTTCTGCAGATTTCAATATCTCCAGTACTGATTGTCGCATACATACATTTTATCCTTTTGTGGTTGCATATTTGCATATATTAATCAGCTTCTTTTCTACACATTTTTTATGTTTGTAACCCCATACTGATCTAATTCTATCATAATTGGGACATGATCACTGTCCCAAATATTTAATACCATTACATCTTTCACCCATGTGAATGAAAACAGGTATATTATATAATAATTCAAAACACTGCCCCCTCCATAGTGTGATATGTCCAATTTCCTTCATAATCTCTGGGAAATCTCCCATTCACAATTCTAAGATTTAGCATTTTTAACATATTTAACAACTGAATACCATGTTTATTTATTTTTTCTATCTGCTGATTCCTTTAGAGGTATATTAAACAGCTACTGACACCTCAATGAAAACTTAAAAAAAACATAATAATAAGGTACAATTCTGCTTGCATTCCATTTATATTTTATATATTTCTCCTCCCCATAATTTATTACTAAAGACATGTGTATGAGTATATGATTGTTGCCCCTTAGAGTACATTTTGTGTTCATCTGCCTCTATAACTTATTCCCTACTTCAAGTCATAATCCTCTGTTGTGACATCACAATCTGTTGCCATGGGAGTAACTGTGAGGTCACAAGCCATGCTCTATAACTTCAGATAAGGAGAAAGCAGCAGGAATAGATGAAATCTTCAGGAGCAAAGATCCTGTTTTCATGCAAATGATCTCACTACTAAATAATGGGGAGGAGGAGGAATACAAAACTAATGAGAAATACAAGCTGGACAGTGCCTAAATATTATGTTTTGTTAAAGTTCTCCTGAATGTGCCACCAGCTCTTTAAGGGTGTCATCCAAATTCCAATTGTTTCCCGTATCTCCTGGGACACTGCCCACCCTTGTGTTGAAATCTCCACCTTATAGTATGGTGACTCCTTGATAGTCAAGCTGGACTTAAAATTATCTCTTTCAAAATAACAAGGGATTTTTCAATGGGAAATTTCATGGAATGTGGAATAATGTATACATTAATCAGAAGACATATAGACATACCAGACTTTGAAAGTTCTGTACATAAAAAGAAACAGGTGTAATCCCTATAAATACATCTTCTACTTAAACTGCTGCTGGTGTTTATCAAGGTACATACCCCCCCCAGAGGCTCTCCCATATTTTGCAGTTTTATGGGCTTTTACGTCCCATGATTGGCAACCTTCCAGTGTACACTCACAAGAATATTTCAACCATGTTTCTTGTAGCAATATTATGAGCATTTTTTCACGAAGTCAGTACATTCCAGATCCTTCAGCTTTTCTGCTACCCCTGCAATATTCCAGCACAATATTTTTTATGGCACCCTTCTTTGATTACTTTTGTTTGTTCTAGTCTTTCAAGCTCTGCTTCAGACTCCAGTAGATATCTGTTACTGTCCCTAGGATTTAAATTTGTAAGAATTTCGATACAATCTTCTTCTACAAATGCTGAGTTTTCTTCCCTCGACTCTTGTAAGACCAGACTATTATTAATTCTTTTTTATTTTTATTTCAACTTTTGATTACCGGGTAAGTGCTATGAACCAAGGCCCTTTTTCAGGCACAACCTGGGACATTTTGTTCAGATGTTACAACTTATAAATAAATACAATACAAATTACAAATAATGATACATAACACTACATTAGTTAACATCATACTTAACAACATACAACAATTTTAACAACAGCTATCATTACATCATACAACAATTTCAGCAACAACTAACACATTCAGGGTGGGATATTCAGAAATGCACCAGACAGCAGCGAAGTCTGGTGCAGTGCAAATCCGATGTGCCATGGCACAATGAGTGCGATATTCAAAGGTTGCACATGGCAAAATGTGCCAGTGCAACATGACTGAATATTTATTTATTTAGTTTTTGTTAACCGGGTAAGTGCACTAGTCAGCAAGTGACTGTTTTCAGGCACGACCCCGGGAGGTACAATTACAACACACAAAGAGTACAGCCAAATTATTAAGACAACGAGTACAAAAAATGCAGAGATAAATACATATGGCAATGTAACATACATTAGTAAACAAAAATATACTTTAGCACTTGATCATGGAACATACTCAAAAATGTGAATAGTAGAAGGCAGAAAATAAGAGAGGATAGGCATCAGTAGAAAAGACACAAGGAAGGGAAAACTGGCAAAAGGATGGGAGGGAGAGATTAAGTGGAAAGGAGGTGGGATGTGCCACAGTGCAGTAAAGGGTGTGCCAGGGAGCAACCCAACATGCGCAAAGTGCAACAATGGATGCGCAGGGGGCTGAGGTAGATGCGCCTAGGCACAAAAGGACCAGCCACAGGCACAGCAGGTAGCCAGCCTCCATCCACTAGCACCAGACCAGTGGAAGCATGAAACAGGTGGCACCAACGGCCAAGGGTGGGTTGCCACTTGCCACCCCCCACTGGACGGCATGCCCCTACCCACCTGGTCCACAGCCAGCCACACCCTAGCATACCGCATCCAACACACATGCCACACAGCCCAAACAGCCAACCCATGGCCACCCCAAGACACAGCCACTGACCGATGGGCAAACCTCACCATGCATGATCCACAGAACAACACAGGCACACCACACAGCCACCCACCACATCACTGCAGCATGGCTCCACTTGCCAGCTGCAAAGCAGACACGGACACAGATGTGTAAGCAAACCAAACTGTATAGAAGAACAATGAACAATACAAAACAGTGAACAAGGCAGGGGAACTATATACAAAGCAGGGAAAGAGTAGGTGAGGGTGAGATGGGGACAGGATACAGGGCTATACAATGGGACAGGGAAAGGCAAGGGAAGGGTGGTCAGGGGAAAGTAAGGTAATGTCAGCCCCTATGGGTGGCCACATCCTGCCTTCACCTGGTACTGTCCTCTGCACTGCCTCCACAGCAGGAGCCTCCTCATCTACATTGCAATCTCCAGGGTGGCAGTGGTGATGGTGATGATGCGCCGCAGGAGGAGACAGTAGGGTGGCTGGCGACCACCCCGTTGGACACCTATGGCAAAGGAAGGAACAGGAGATCAGTGCATGTCCTGGGCACCCTAGCTCTTCCATCATGCACAGCAGACAGTGGAGACATATGCCCCTGGGGTGGCACCCTTGCCACCCGCAGTGGATGGGCCTACAACTGCCACTGACCCGACATGCCACGGCTGTGCACAGCCCTGGACACCACCGCTCAAGGGTCATCCACCAGCACAGTGGCAGGCAGGTGGCATGGTGCAGCAGCAGAACCGCAGTGGCACTGGTGGCAGCCGGACACACCCACAGCCCACCAACAGCTGCCACACATGTGCACTGGCCGCCCCATGGCACCATGCACACCACAGCCTGAACACAGCTGCCATGGCCCAGGGCACAGGGGGCTGAGGCCGTACTCCAAACCCTGCTGACCGCACTGCAAAATAATATTTGAATGCACAGTGCCTACCTGCCTGCCATGGCACTTTGCACGCTCATCCAGCTGCTCCTCCCCTCGGCCCTGCAGCACCTGCAGAAGGGCCCGCAGTGGCCTGCTGCAGCCCACCAGGCACCCCGCCACCCTGGCTCTCCTCTGGTCTTCAGGGCCTAGGACAGGAACACAAACAGGCACACATCAGAACACAGCCACAACATTAGCCCACTGCCTCCACCCCCCAAGCACAGTGTGCGCCCCAGCCTGGAAAGGCTGCTGGACAGTGGTGCAGCACACCCAGTGACTGGCAAAGCCAGGCCATGGTGCACACAGTGACAGCACCCCCCCAGCATGACATGCAGCCCTGCCTGCCCCATGGAACACTGGACGTGCACTGACACAGTCGGAGTACACTTGCCTGGCCGTGGCACGGCCCCCCGCTGGATGCATGCCTGCAGTGACCTGAGCCTCTCTTGGTCCCTCCTCAACAGGTCCCCATACCGGTGGTGACACTGCTCTCTTGTGTGCCACACACCAGTTGCCTGGACAAGGCCATCTGCCACCTCTTGCAACACCTCAGTCCTGGGCCTGTTGAGGGGCTGCTGTCTGAACAGGCTGGCAGTGTGGGGCTCCACCTGGGCCACCAGGTTCGCAAGTTCAACCTGGCTCCAGTTTTGTGACTGGGGTGCTGAGTGCCGCGGCATGCTTCTTCTGTAATGAAGCAGTCAAAAATGGTGCCCTGTAGCACACATGTACAACGCGCTTGGGATGCACGGCCCACATGGAGATGCACTGCCTACATTAATAGCACATCCCCATAGATGCACGGCATTGGCATGGCCACACTGGCACATGGGGCAGAGGTCCCTGGGGGGGCATAGGGCAGGGCGGGGGTCAGGGGTCAGCACATGCAATGTGTGCGGGAGTGCTATTGGGGCCATGATGCATGTTGCGCAATAGGGCCCTGAGGGCACCATGCCCCATAGGCCCTATAGCACCCAAGTGCCATAGGCCCCATAGCACTCAAGCACCATAGGCCCTATAGCACCTGAGCACCATAGGCCCCATAGCACTTGAGCACCATAGGCCCTATAGTGCCTGAGCACCATAGGCCCCATAGCACCTGAGTGCCATAGGCCCTATAGCGCCCAACGCCATAGGGCCCATGGTGCATAGGGCACATTGGCCACCAATAGTGCTCCTAGTGCATGCTGCGTAATAGGTGGTAGTACATGCCATGGCGCATGCATGCTGATGGGTGCACTGCCCATGTCACAGCATTGCGCCATTACTCATGCCGGAGCAAGTCCATTGCACAAGGTACAACAACACAATATTCAGCTGACATATGCAGATTAGCTCATCAGCCAATCCGCAGCACAATGAGGGAATTAGCATCTCATTATAGTTGCGCATCTACCCATTTGCATGTGATGCGCTATAAAAGGCATCACACGACAGCACAGGCCATGGACCGGTATTGCAACCAACCAAGGTAAGTTGCGCCTGCCAAGGGGACAGACAGTACAGCAGCATGGATGGCTGGTGTGGGCCGCAGCAGCCACTAACCACATGTCCCTGCCCACAGGTAGCAGCACATCTGAACATGAGCAGGGTGAGGAACATGGGCATGCCTGCAAGCACAGGCCCAACTTCATGAAGGTGGAGGCGGATGCCCTGTTCAAGGCATACCTCGACAGGGAGCCCCTGCTGAGTGGCACCACTGGCACACCCCAGGCCAGGGCCATAGCCGGGGTGGAGGTGGTGGAGGCTGTGAATCAGCAGGGCAGCCACCAGTGATCTGCACAGGAGTGCAAGAAGAAGGTGGGCACTGACAAGCGTCGGATCAAAGAGAAGGTGGCAGCCATACGGGCCACCAGGTTGGCCACAGGTGGGGGCCAGACCGACATGCCGCAGGAGGAGCTGGTGGTGGCCACCATGTGGCGCAGTGCTGTTGAGGGTGTGCCGGGTGGTGGCTTCCAGACTGGAGGAAGCCCATCACTGCATGGTAGGTATAGAGGCTTGGGGGGGTGGGGGTCCATTGCATCAGTGGCACTAATGCATCTATATTCCCTTTCGGCACTGGAACACCACCATGCAGTGGCAGGGGCACCTGCATCTGCTGTGGGGGCATGCCCAGCCCTGGAGGACCAGCCATCCACCTCCACTGGCAGCCATGGCATCCTGTGTGCAGAGACACAGATCAGGGCAGGGTACAACTCCAATGATGATGTGTCCATTGCCCTGGACAGCAGGGGACTTGTCACGGGGGAGACACCTATACCATCCACCACACCTGGCAGAGTGCCCAGTGGCCTGTTGGTGGTTGGACAGCCGCCCACCACCACCCCGGTATGCTGTGTGTGAAGGTGGTGTGGTGATGGGGGGCGGTGGTGGTGGCGGTGCAGCCACACAGGCACTGGCCAGTGCACAGGGGCTGGAGAGGCAGCAGCGGCAGATGGCTGGGGACACTGGGAGACCGGGTACAGTGTCCGCTGTGGGTGCACCTGTCATTGAGCAACCCCATGGGGACCCCACTATGCCATGCCCACCTGAGCAGGGGGCAGTGCAGCATGGTCGTATGCCGCCGGTGGGTTGGCACTACGCCCATGCACCCCTGGGCATGACCCCTTGCACTAGCACACCAGATTGCTGCAGGACTCCATGGACCAACAGGTGCAGCTCATGGCTGGGATGCTTGCACTCTGAGCAGAGGTGTACCAGGCTGCCAAGCAGCACAACAGGGGCAATGCGCAGGTCCAGGAGGGCATACATTGCCTGCAGAAGGATGCAACCACTGCTCTGGACTGCTTAGCCACTGCAGTCATGGTTGGCCTTGCTCCACTGGCTGCCATGGAGTGTGACCAGCCACCGCAGACCCTGCAGAGTGCATTGTCCACCCCATGGACCAGGCATTGGGTGACCCCCTCGGTGTCGACACCAGGCTCCACTGTGGGCATCCAGGCACACCCGGTGCAGGCCTGTTTGGGATCCTGCAGACTTCTGCAAGGATATGGTCATGTTCCCACAGTCCCACCCCTGGGGGATGGTCGCTGACCCCCCTGTGGCCGTCGTGCAGCCTGGGTCTGCTGGGTGGCTGCGGTATGGCTGTCTTTGTGTCTGTGGTGGCTGTGTGACTGTTTGGCAGAGCTGATGTGCCCACCACCCTGTCCGTTGTTTGCTGCCACCAGCCTGTGTGCACATGGGCATTGTGTGTATGCATGCCATGGATGTGGCATCTGTGGGTTGCACCACACACTGGCCGTGTGTGCATCTGCCTGGCCGCTGGCCCATGTGGCATGTGTGTGATGATGCCACCACAGCACTGGTTGTATGTGTGCACTGGTGCCCTATGTCTGATCCACACCAGGAGCTAGAGTCTGGGCGTGTGCCTGCAGGCACCAGTGTTTGTGTGTGTGTGTGTGTGTGGTGTGCTGTGCTGTGTGTTGTTGCATGTGGACATGTGGCACAGTACCACACCTGCCCCCCACCTGACCGTGCAAGCTGCAGACACGCCCACTCATGCCTGTGTGCCATACCATTGTGTCTGTCCTGTGCATGGGTGTTTGTCCACCTACCTGCGTGTGTCATAGTGCTCCTCTGCTATTGTGTCCCAGTGCTGGTGTGCCATCCTCATCAGCCAGGGATCCCTCCACCCAGGGGGGCTGCCCACCGCCACATGGACCATTGACCGCATCTTCCCCACTGCTGGTCCCCTCTTCAACCTCGACAACTATCCCACGGTCAGTGGCCATGTTGTGCAGCATGCAGCAGGCCAGGAATAGGCCACAGGCCTTCGAGGGGCTGTACTGTAGGGCACCGTCAGACCTGTGCAGGTAATGGAAACATGCCTTCAGCAGACCAAAGACATGCTCAATGATGTTCCACATGCTGGCGTGTGCCTCACTGTACCACTTCTCCTCTGGGAATGATGGGTGCCAGTAGGGGGTGAGCAGCCAGGGCTGGAGTGGGTAGCCACTGTCACCTGTGTGGATGGAGATATGGTTAGCCTGGTGTCCTCTGTTGCTGTGCCCCATGTCCATACCAGATGCACTCTGTAGTGCCCCTACCCTGGCCGCTACGGTCCCATGCCCTGGTGTACCAAGCTGCCTGTGGTCCCAACATACTCACCTACTAGATGACCAGTGGGGATGTCACCACTCTCAAACCTGTGGCACAGTGCTAAGCTGTGCCAGATGAGGGTGTCATGTGCTCCCCCAAGGTGTGTTGCACAGACATTGGTTATGCACCCCCTGGCATTGCACACCACCTGGCAGTTGATACTGGGGTAGCCCTTTCTGTTGATGTAGGCTACCCTCTCCAGCCCAGGTGGCATGCATATGCCCACATGGGTGCAGTCGATGTCCCCTAGTATGCCAGGCATACGTACTTCCCTGTGGAACCCCCTGAATGGTTGCTGTATGCTCTGCCTGTGTGCTGGGGAAGGGGATGTATTCCACAGCATGTGGCAGCAGGGCATTGAGGATTATGTAAGGAGCCATGAGGGGGCCAACTGGGTTATGCCTGTGGTGTTCCCTGTTGTTCTCTGGAAGGTGCCCATGGTGAGCAGGCACATGCCAGCTGTTACCTTTGTTTTCACTGTCAGGGCATGGCTCTGTCTAGTGGGTGCCTGCATCTCCTCAGTGCACAGCTCACAGAGCTGCCTCAGAATTGCCTGGTTCAGTCGGTACCGGCCCACGATCTCCATGTCAGCATAGGTCTCATAGCTGATGTGGTGTCGGTACCACCTGTTCCAGGTGTACCACCGACGGGCCCTTCCACAGCCATGGTGCTCTGCTTCCTGCCTCCTCACACCCCTCATTATGGGCTCCATCTGGAATATCACACTGGCCATGGCCCCTGTTGTCCTTGCACACCCTGGGCATCCGGCTCCACTGGTTCACCTGGCTGTGTGTGGCTGTTTGTTCCACTCAGCAGGGCCCCTCCTGTGTATCCCACCCCAGTTGACAGGCTGTTGCCTGCAGCCTTTGTCTTCCACCCCCTGTGGGGGCCTGTATCACTCCACTTGGGCCTGGTAGCTCTGTTTTATGCCCACTCACACACACACTCCCACCATCACACTCTCTCTCACATTCCCTCTTGCACTGTCTCTCCCTCTCTGTCCCTGTCACTGTCTCTTTCACTCTCCCTGTCTCCTTCTTCATCTGCAGATGTCCTGTCTGTCTCCCTCTGTCCTGCTCCCCTCTGGCACAAGTGCCCTCCTCCTACTTGCTCCCTGTTTTTATAGGCTCAAGTTTGCTCCACGCAACTGACAGTTGCTCCTCACTTGTGCCATTGGTTGGGGGTTGAATATCACACTGTGCCACATATTCATGGGTATGCCCCCTGCCCTTGCGCATGCATACAGTACCCATCGTGCATTGGTGCACTGCTACTTGCACTGCACAGTTGCTGCCACTGAATATTGCTCTTTGGTGCATTTCCACAGTTGAGCATGCACAACCCAGTTGCGCCATGCACACTTGTTTTGAATATCCCACCCTAAGTCAATAACATTAACATTGCAGTTTACTCAATCTTAATTTAAAAACAGCATGACTAATATCTTCTGAAAAGATAGGTGGCAAGCAATTCCAATGTTTTGCTGCCATAAATGAGAAGGAACTCTCTCCCATTTTTGTTCTCCTTTTTGGGGTCACTAACTTAATAGTTGTGGTTGATCTTAATGATCTTTCCATTTCCTTGACTTGACAGTACAAATATAAAGGGGAGTTAGTCTTTTGTCTCATAACATTATCTGTAAAACAATTTAGGTTATACACAATACTAAGCTTTGGGGGAAGCCAGCCTACTAGTTGATACAGTAGGCAGTGATGTGTCTGATAAGGTACTTTAAGTACAAACCTACATATACTGTGAAATGTGGTTGTCCATAATGATAGATCTGCTTTTGAGAGATTCGAGAAAAGAAATTAATGATAATTCATAGCTGTTAATAGAACACTTCTGGCAATAACTGTTCTGGCCTGTAACATCAAGCAATTTTAAGATCGAAAAAGTATCCCCAATTTCTGATTTACCTGTTTACAAAAATGTTTAATATGTGCAGAAAGGTTAAATTGGAATCTAATACTATACCCAGATACCTAAACAGAGTAACTTGTTCTAGAATTGCACCATTTGAGTCAAATATATTCAAAGATGGGTTATTTACTAATTTAGGCTTTGAGCCAAAAAGCATGCTCTTTGTTTTCTTACTATTTAATAATAAGTGTTGATTTTTTAACCAAAGTTCCAATATATGAAAATCATCTTTCAGATCTTGATTTAAAGTCTCAACAGAAGCAGAACTACAATATAAAATAATATCATCTGCATACATCAGTGTATTAGTGTTTTGAAGAAGTGACAGAAGTTCATCCACAAACAATGAAAACAAGAGAGGCCCCAGGATAGATCCCTGGGGCACTCCTTTTTTTCCATTCAAAGTTTATTAAGATTTTGAAATACAGAGAAAGAATCCACAGATTATAACATTTCCAGCTACAAATACAGGGTAATTTAGCAGATTCCTCCTCCCCCCATCCAATCCCTCCCTCCCCAGCCCTCCCTAACCCCATGCACAGAGTACATATTGTTACATAATTGGAGTACAGTACCTATCAATTACCTTATATGGAATAAAGTGTATACAACTGTCCCCAAATTTTTATAAATCTATTTAACCTGTTATGGAGGCTCACTATAGCTTTTTCAGTTCCTAGATTTGCCAATAGTTCCTGGAGCCATTCATTGTAAGTAATGTCATTATTGTCCTTCCAGTGTCTTAGCACCAGTTTTTTGACAGACATAGATATTAGAATGATATAATATTTGCGATTGAGAACTGAGACCCCTGTTAGGTCACCAAATTTCTGCTGTGAATAAATCAGCTAGACCCAGAAGAGGGTCTGCCTTTTGTTTAATAAGATCCCAAAGAGGGGCCACGTTTGGACAAGTCCAGAACATATGATACAGGTTACCTTCATCCAGCAAGCATCATGTGCATAAGGAGGAAGGAACTATTCCAAATCTGGCTAGCTTTTGTGGAGAGTAGTAGAGATTATGAAGAATGTGAAATTGCATTAGATGGAGCCTATCCTGGGTCACAAACTTATGGCAATTGAGCCACAAAGTAGGCCAATTTATGTTTAAGTCAGGAAAATAGGAAGACCAGTATGCTGTCAGGCCATAGCAGTCTGGGTAGGTCCAGTCAAATAAAGAACTATATATTTTAGACACAGCCTTTGAGAACCCTGCTAAGGGGCTCAATTCTGAGTGGAAAGAAATGTTAACTGATTGAGGGGGGCATTCCCCAGAACTTTCAAAAGAAGATGCCTGATTTGAAACATTTTAAAAATTGTAGAGTGCTGGAGACTGAATTTGACAATAATTTCAGAGGATGGCAACCATGTCCCATCATCCTTTACAAATTGATTAATTGGGCAATCTAATGGGAGAGGCAACCAGTGGGCAGGTAGTACCTTGTTGTCTATCTTGAAATTGTGATTACCCCATATAATTTGTGCCAGATCTTGGGTATGTCTGTATTTAAGAAATGAACAAAGCTGAGAATGCACTTTTATATTTGTCTATCTTGAAATTGGGATTACCCCATATAGTTTGTGCCAGATCTTGGGTATGTCTGTATTTAAGAAATGAACAAAGCTGAGAATGCACTTTTATAGATATTGCTATGGGGGAATTACGTAATAATGATGGGATAGCTTTTAGTTGAGTAAACAATAGAGCTGAGGGGGAAAGATTATAGGATTTCATTAAATTAAATTCAATTTTGAGCCATATTGGGGTGAAAGCTGTGGCACCCAAGTCCTTTGTCATTGAAATCCATCTGAGATATTTGTTAGTGTGACTGGCCCAGTAATAAAGACCAATGTCCCTGGGGCCCTCCTAACTCCATTTTTTTAGTACTGGTTAATACTCCCCTATATTTCACACATAGTAATCTATCAGTTAAATAGCTTTGAAACCAATCCATAGGAAATTCTGTTACACTCAGGTGCTCCAGCCTCCCAAGCAGCAGGGAATGGTTTACAAGGTCAAATGCCTTGGACAGGTCCATGAACATAGAACCAGTGAGCTCACCCCTATCCATAGCTCCACTGATGTGGTCCATGAACCTGGCCAAGGCAGTGCCCGTACCATGACACCTTTGAAATCCATGTTGCTCGGGAGACCATAGACCACCCAGTAGTAAGTAATCTGAAAGCTGCTGGTTAATGATTTTCTCCAGCATCTTACCCAAAAGAGGCAGCAAAGAAATTGGCCTATAAATATTTATTTATTTATTTATTTATTTATTTATTTACGAGTTTTACCAGGAAGGCATACTGAGCAACATTTACTCAATTCCAGATGTGACCTGGGATCTAACCTATCTAACTCACTATGGCTACCCCCCTTATGTATTGGTATAATTACTGTTTCCTTCAGAACAGTAAGAAATTGACCTGTAATTAATGATAAGTTATAAATTTTTGTTAATGTTCTATAGATATACAACAAAATCATTTTGAGAAATTGTGGCTCCAAATCATAACCCCCCTGAGCTTTTATTAATCGGAATCTGTTTCAGTAATTTTAATACTTGAGACACCTTAATTATATGAAAGTAAAAAGGTGGATACTGAACAACATATTTTTTAACCTGGCAGATCTGATCGGCATCCATGGAGTCAAACTCTTCAGAAAATTTTTTTAAGTCTATAAACCTGTTTAAAAAACACTCACCTATCATTAAAGGATCACTCATAGCAGCCTCATTATGGTACATAATATTTTCATTATGGTCTACTACAGGATCCAACACTGCTTTTATGGACTGCCAAAACTTATGCGGATTTCCTAGGTTTTTATGTTGTTGTAGTTGATGATACTTGGATTTTTGTTGCCTAAGTTTAATCTTGGTCTCATTTCTCAATCTTTTTATAATTATTTAAATCAGCTTCTATATTGGTCAATTTATAACAATTCCAAGCATTATTACGTCTATTCATCTATTCATTAAATTGAATAATTCAGGAGTAATCCATTTACTGGTAGAAATGTTTATCTTGTAATACCTGTTACGATTCAGAAAAATAGTCAACCACTGAGTCCACGTCAGGAATTGTTTCTAAAAAAGATCCAATCAATGAGCAACAAATCTCTCAATAAACCCTCAGGCATTCCACTAGTAAATTTCCTATAAGTGATAAATCTAGCAGGTACTTTAACTCGTTTATACTTCCATGTGCAATATATGCCCAAATGATCGTTCACTACATTAGGTAGTGTGCTAAATGTTTTAACTTTTATTGATTTATTAGTAAGTAACAAATCCAAACTTGTATGCTTACCACTAACATTGTTTAATCTTATAAATGAATTTATTAACTGAGATAGTCCAGCATTCATTATAATAGCTTCTATTTCAGAGTCAACTACAGGATTCCAATCAACGTTAAAGTCCCACATGACCAATATATCACCCCATGTTGCAGAGATCCAAGAAAGGATATAAAATCTATTCCGCATCTAGCTGTCTTGGGAGGATTATAGACTGTGCAAAATTTTAATTTGTAACAGTCGCCCAGTAGTATTTCCAATAGCAGCCATTCACAATCAGAATTTAAGCTACAAACAGAGGTTGCTTCATTCAGTTGCAAGTGTTCTTTATAGTAGACTAAGATCCCCCACCTTTTTTTCTTTCCAGGGTGGTCTTTCCTAAGCATCTCATTCCCTTTAATAGCATATAAATTATTTTTGTTACAGGGTTTAAGCCAGGTCTCAGTCAAACTACCAGGCTCTGAGTATTTAAATGGGCAAGCCTTAGCCCCCCTCCCCACCCCTTAACCAGATAGTTTCACATGGAATCCTAGTATGAGACATGGGGCCTGGATTTGTTTCCACATTACCAGATAGTAACAATATCAGCCAAGCTGAAAGAGATAATGTGGAAACAAAGGTAAGTGGCACTTTAATAATAGAATGTAAGTAAATTACAGCATCATAGGCTGCCTGCCTCTTTAAACAACCCAAGCTCTTTAATTGGTCTGACACTGAAAAACTGCTCAGTATGTTTGAATGATAAAAGGTTTCTTCCAATTTACCAAACCTATTATTGCGGTTTAAGATATTAGAAACATGTATTAAACCATAATCAATTAGTGCTAGACCTAAAATTACACAAAACAGTGTTACTTTATTCACTGTAAAATAGCTAAGATTAAACAACAAAAGCTAATCTTAGAATTAAATAAAATCTGCTCCACTGAGTAATGACTTACTTAAAATATTCCAGCTTCTAATTCTACCAGGAATAAATACATTTTTCTCCTAGGAGTGGCAAGCACGCCACCCATGCTCACGCACAACCTCACGCTGTGTGGCAGCTCAAGGAATTTACAGAGCTGTCTCCCCTCCTACTGTGGTGCTCCCACTGTTGATTGGCTCACCGCTGAGCCCCCTTACAGCTATGGGTGATCTGAGCACATACCAGAGATAATGTCAAAGTTCTTATTAAACTAGCAGCTTACTGTTCATATAGGAGCAGTCCCAGGCAACAAGTTGTATTAATAGCAGCAGCAGAACAGCAAAGTTCATAGCGCTAGTGCCGGTAACAACCCGGATGCAGTAGATGATCTTGCAGGGAGGTCTCTTACTAAGATTGCAGTATGAGGAATTTATGGAGCTGTCTCCCCTTCCACTGTTGATTGGCTTGCCGATGAGCACCCTTACAACTGCGGGTGATTTGAGCACCACAGGCACAAGCCTTTCTCCTTTCTGTAGTCTACCCCTTATAACTGTACACTTTTCTTGGTATAAAATATTGTCAGCAGGAATCAGTGAATGTTCCTTTCCACTGTGACCATATAATTTGTTATTCTCTGCTGATTTTTAAATGTTGGGCTTTGTTTAGCTTTAGATCCTGTCTGATTGCTCTTACAGTCACTCTGCATCTCTTTTGGAACCTTTATTCCCTGCTGATTTACATTATTTGTGATTATTGTCTCCACCCTCTTCCTCATTTGCTCAAACCTTATTTTGTGTTACAGTACTAGGCAAACCCAACCTTTATCTTCCTGAGTCTGATATCTATTTACTGAAGTCATATCTGCCCAGGCAAATTTGGGTCCTAGTATACCTTTACATAAATTATACACTGTTGCTTTCAAAGTGGTATAAAGTGGTACAATTGTTATTTGTACTTTTGGGAATTACCTTAAAATAAATTGCTGGGGCAATAAATCCCCTTTCTATTAGTGCCTCTTTCATTTCCACTGTGATAGTCCCTTGATTTCTTTCCAAATTATCTGTCTTTTCTTTATTTTATATTTTTTTCCATACACCTATATCTTCCTCCTGGACAGTTTCCAATCTTTTGGCCTCTGTTACTTCATATTTCATCAATTCACCATTTTCTTCTAATGTAATTATTTTATCTCTTTTCCCTATTTTTTTCTGCTTCCTCCAACTCTTCCTTCCTTAATGTTTTTTACAGCTGTTTTTTTTTTTTTTTTACCTTCTGAATCTTTCTGATTTTGTCTTAGGTAAATTCTGTTCCCTTGTTTCAACTTATCAGCTCTTAACTCCTCCACCAGTTTTGCCATTTCCCTTACTTCTTTTCTCTCTGTATCCTCAGTTATGCTTCTAATCATTTTTATTCTTTTTTCTGTATCCCCTTTCCTTCCTACATAACTCACCTCATGAGTCTGTGTTGGAGTTTGATATGTCTGCTCTATGCCTTCATTAAAAAGTACTCTCCTAAGTAATATTATTACTTTCATTAACAATTGATTACCAGTAGCAATCTCCTTCTTGATATCCAAGAAGCCATCTAATATAGCAATGCCTTGTGTATCACAGTCAGCAGTATCTGTACCTTTCACATTGCCATCTTCCCTATTGATTTTTCCCCCGTGCCTCACTTTTATTATTTATAGTTGGATTAGTATCACTCCACAGGTGTGGTACTGTATATATGGAGGGTATTGGGATGGTGGATCTAAAGTTAATCTATGTGTGTAGGGTGTCAGGAAAGCTTCAAAAGCATCCAGAAAAGATATTTTATTTGCCTGAAGGGATTTATTCTCCTCCCATTTATCTTTCTCCTCTTATAGGTCTCCTTGATTCTCTTTTTTATTACTATAATTTATCTGGGCTTTAATCTTGATTGCATTTTTTCTGCTTGCTTTGCCTACCTGAATCCCTGACCAGGAAGGGAAGGAGGGCAATATCTCCTGAACTATTGATTCAGTATTACCACTCTCTTTTTCCATATCCAACTGCTGTTTCTTTGTCTTTACAGCTTTCCCTTCACCTTCTGTGGCAGAACTGTTCTGCCAGTCCAATAATCCCAGTGGAGGGATGCCTTTCCTATCTTTGTCTTTTTCCTACTGAAATCTGTTGTGCAAACAGTATCTTCCTATACTATACTTTATTTTTTTCTGCCCCTGTCGTAGGTTGGCCATCTAAAAACAGTCTTTTCTATCTCTCACTAAACTTTTTCCTACTACTTTTATTTCTAATTTCTATATTTCCATCCCTCAACAAGGTACTCCTCAAAATAATCCACCAGGCTAAGGCCAGCTGGAGAGAATGAAATAAGGTGAATTTATGGCATTAAATGCCAAAGATATAAAGTGCCTTTAAAGAGGTATAAGGTGCTGGTTGAATAAAGTGAACTAATAAATGCCAAAGATATAAAGTACCTTTAAAGAGGTATAATGTGCTGGTTGAATAAAGTGAAGTAATATAAAGTGCATTTTGTGCATAGAATGAGTTAAAGTGCTTAATTAAGTTTTTATAAGCTAAAATGCTTATGCCAGTTTGTGTCTATATATGGTGCAGGCACACTGAATTTAAGGTACCAGAGGAAAAAATGAATAAAGAAATGTTTGAAATAGTAGTTAAATAAAAAGAGAAGTCCACTTGGATAGGTGGCATATGAGTACAACAGAGTGGCATTATGTTTCTATTTTATGTTTTACTTTGCTACTGCTCCGTAGGTATATTGGTGCCAAATAAATCCTGCATCAAAGTGAGAACTGTTTAAACCGAGCGGCAAACTTTTACTGTTCCTTTTGCCACCTCTTGGTATTTATGTAAATAACTTCACATGCCCCTGTGTTTATAGGACACCTGGCTGCTGGCTTTGTCTAAAATTATGGAAATATTTATGCCAGCTAGCTGTGGAGGAGTCCATGGCATGTCTGTATCCAATCCAGGCTGCTAGAGAGGCAGGCTTTCCATTCTAAAGCCCCCAAAAAGTATTTAAATAGAGAAGAGACCCTGAGGGGTCTAAGAGGAGAGAGACAGCAGTAATATTGTTGAAAGGAGGAGCGTACTCGCTCCTCACTTGCTCTCTCTCTCTTTCACTGAACTGCTGTGTCGCAGTTCAAAGCGGGCAGCAAACTTTTACTTTCCCTTTCAGCCGCTCCACTTCCCTGAGTAATCTGTTGGCTCTGAAAAGTGATCCTTGGAAAATAAAAGGGACTATACTGTCTTAAAAGCTACTGCCTAGGATAAAAATAATTAAAAAGGGGCTTGCCAAGTTTATGCAGAGCCCCAAAGCAGAGCGACTATAGAATGATCCTCCAACAGTCTGCCGCTCTGCTGCAACATGGAAATTAAATTATTTAAAGGGACAGGAACATCTCTATGTATGGAAATGCTTTACAGAGAGAGAGTAGCCTTCAGAATAAGGAGAGAGCTGCAAGATAAACTAAACACAATAAAGAAATTAAACAAATTAAAGAATGAAGAGACACTGCAGGCCTCTAAAGGAGTCCCATTATGTATAGAGCCCTGAGATATAAATTGAAGTGCAAGTGTCCATATACTATAACAATACAGCACATGTATAAATGGAATAAATGTTTGCACTGTTTTATTACATAGAAAATAAGTGCTGACCTGTTAGCAAGACCTCAGGAAGGGAATTTCCTACAGGGGACAGCAGCCCCTAGAGGGTTGTATTTATACTCTGTGAGCTAAAACCTCATTATTTAATAGATAAGGAGTTTCCCTCTTTAGGGACCATTCTGGAACTAATTGGATGTTTTGGGAAGGACTTTCCCATATATGGAAGGGCTATATAAGCCCTCTTCAAACACCAAGAGTCAGATTAACTGCATAGCCAGTCTCACTTACCTGAAGGAAGGTAAGCAGAAGGACCTGTGGCTGAACAGGAATTTATCTCTAACAGCAGGAAAGCTGATGAATTGCTTTGAGATACCTGAAATAGCCTTGAACTATCCTTTTCTTGTTCTGTTTGAATTGGTTTATTTATATTTATTTATTTGTTCTATTTTTGTATAAAATAAAACACACTGTGGGTGTATTTACCCTATTACTGTGTCTAGTGTTATCTTTACACCCACATACCTGTGACACCTTCCATAACCCTTATTTCCTCTAGAAGAGGGTGGTCTTGCTAGTAATTTTCCTTATGCACCTTTATAGGTGATGATGCTAAAGGGGGCAGTTTAGAGCATTGGATTCTTAGAATTTCTTTTCTTCATACCAAATCCATTTGATTCCCAGGTCCCAAAATATAGCTAGATATGTTATTGTCCCTTATACCTCCCTTATACTTTTTTGTTTTGTTTTTGTTTATTGCCTATACCTCTTTTTTCAGAGGGTTTTTTTTTTCTTTTGGTGACAGGAATTATTTACTTTGTCTGTACGGTAGCTATACTTCTTGCCCTTTTTAAAAATAACTGCCTTAATAAATATCACTCTTACTTAATAAATATATTTCTTAATAAATATCAGAATAAATAATCCTGTAGTCATAAACATAAAGATAAAAGCTTCATGTGTTTCTAAAACAGAAATAATCACTCTAGGGTAAATATTCAATATTCAATATAACATATCAAAGTTCCTTTTACAATTTGTCAGCCTTTTGCATAGGTTTTATTTCAATCTTGCCCCCAGCTGGGCAGTCCTAAAGTGTCTGTAGCTTTTCAGGCTAATAATACCTTTAACGGCACTGCTATCAATCAATATTGTACAGTACATTAATCTTGTGGGACATTGTTCTACTTCAACCAATACAGTGTCTTACCTGGACTTACTTTCAAAGTTTAAATATTTGAGTTTAATATCAAGGGAACACCGATGTGTGAACCTCCAGCTTTCCTAGTGTTTAGATGTCAATGGAGTTATCAGAAGGCTTTTTAACAGCTCCTTCACCTGTCTTGCTATGATTTCACTGTAGTTATTTTAACTATACTGTGCCAAGATGTCAGTCTTTCAGAAGTAAGCTTACTATGAGGGATAGCTCTGACTTTCAGTTGAATGATGAAACAGTCATTTTCTCTCTGTTCAAGCTGTGCTGACTGTTAACTTGTTCTTGTTCCAGTTCTATCCAAACTGATTTTACCCTTCACCACTACATCATAATTAAGTGCTTAACCCTCATGACTTGTCCTACTTGGAAAATGTAAAGAACATAACATATGATTGCCTGCTATACTTTCTCAAATTTCTGCCTAATTATCTCTAATAAGTTTACTCTAATAAAAATTCCAAGTAACTATAAAGAAACAAATAAGCTAAACTTGTAACATTAACTATCTTGTGCAAAACTGCACTGTGAGTACAAAACCACTTATGAATTTAAATAAAACAAACTAATGAACAGGGCTCTATGATACCTACAACAACACTATTAATACCTTCTACCATATACATATAGGCCCAGATATTCAAACTGCTCCCAAAATGTGCACAACAGCAGGAGCAAGCACAATTCAATTGCGCATATGCGCAACAGACGCGATATTCAAACATGGAGCAAAACAAATTGCGCAAGCAGCCAACGTCTGAATATTGCACAAACTGCACCATAGCGCAACCAGGAAGGGTAAGCTGAGCAGAAAGGTTGCACCATAGTGCAACAAGGCTAGCCCAGCTGAGCAGTCCAGAGGTGCCATAGCGCAAGCAGAGCCCCCCAACCCCAGCAGAGCAATGGAACTGCACAACCAGGGAGGCAGGCTGGGGCCCACCGCCAACCATGCCACACATGGGCACAGGAACACACTGCAGAACCAACAAGACACCCGCACACCCCAAGCACAGCATCACTGGGGGAAGGACGGATGATCCACTGGCCCATGGGGACAAGCCAACAAAGCACAGCAGGGCCATGACGCCCCAGCACAACCACTGGCAGGCTGAGGCTGCCACACACAGGGGGTTGACAACCACAGTGCACATCAGCCCCCCAGTCTGCACAGCACACCCTGCACTGTGGCCCCAAGACACCACCCATGTGCAGTGACTGTCACTGCAGTAAACACCATGCATCCCCCCTGGCACACGTCAACCTCGTGTAGCATAGAACCATACAAGCCAGACCCACCCTGTGCACCCAGCAGTGGGCGGCAGCAGATGGCAAGACCAACAGAAAGTCACTGCCACACCAGAGACACCTCCCCATGTGCACACACACACATACACACACACACACATACCCAGGACCATACCACCCCAGATGGCATGCACACCACTGCAACTGAGCAACCATAGCCAGCTGCAAATCAGAGACCACCACAGTATTCATAACAAATATATATATTGCAAAAGAGAAAGTAGAACAACAAGAACAATAATAAAACTATTTACAGATATTTACAAGACCGGGGGTAGGGGTACAAGGTAGGGGTGGGCAAAGTGAGGGTGAACAACTGGGAGAGGGAAGGCAGGGTGGGAGGGATGGGTGAAGTGGGAAGGTGGAAGCCTGTCTAATGCCTAGCAGGCTGGTCTTCTGCTGCCTGGTGCTGTCTTGGTTGGCTGTGCCATCGCCGGAGCCCATGGTGCTGAATGTCCCTTAGGATGTTATGATTCTCAACGGACACCCTGGTCAGCTGGTGGAGGGCACGCTCAATCCTGCATAGGATGCTGAGGCCTAGGAAAAGGGAACACAGTCAATGGCTGTGACTGTCCACAACCCTGAACACCACCCATCCTGCAAGGCATATAGCCCAGTGTCCCGCACCTGTGATGGTATGCACCCACCCACAGTGACCATGCACATGACATGCCCAACCAGGCAGCACCAGCTATGTGCACCACTGCACACACACACTGCCCATGTCCATCACGGCACAAACAAGGCTGTCAAGTGACGTGGCAATGTGGTGGGATGCCAGTTCCACAGCCATGTGCCCAGTGCATGCATGGACCACCAGTGACGCACACACAGACGTGCAGTGACACTGGACAGTGATGACTGTCACCTGTGTCATGCATGGTTGTGTTGTCCATGGCTGGTGGTCATGCTCACCCCCTCCAGCATGCAATAGCATCCATTATGTAATGATACTCACACTCATCAAGCAGCTGTGGCTGCTGCTGCTGCTGTGGCCCACCCCTCACATCACCGCCGTCCACCACCTGGGCCCTGCCACAGCCCTCCTCAGCCCGTGCCTGCATCCTCTCTGCCAGGCCTGTGGGTGACAAATGTTGAGAAAAACATCAGTGTGACTCCAAAGCAGACTGCCCCCTGCCCCAGTGAGTGTGCCTGCCCACACAGCCAGACCCATGCATCTCACACCTGCACACACTGACACAGCCAACCATGGCAGAGCCATCCCCCATGCACAGCCACCAAAACACAGTCACACCCCTACGGAGAATACAGGTGCATAGATGGTACACCCACCTGTTCTAGGCACAACGCCCCTCCTGGCACGTGACCGTAGGCATTGCAGCACATCTGGCTCCCTCCTGCGGAGGTCACTGAATCTGTGCTGGCACTGCTCTGCAGACCGCGCGCCGCCTGTGACCCTCACCAGGTCAGTGGCCACCTGCAGCCAGACCTGGGTGCGAGCCATGGTGAGGGGCTCCTCCCCATACAGTGCCCCATAGTGGGGCTCAACCCGGGCCACCAGATTGGCCACCTCCACTGGGCTCCATTGGGGCGCTCTCCTGCATGCCACAGTTCAAGTTGTACAGCAGGCAATATGGCGCCCTGCAGCGCGGCAACCCCACATGGAAATGTTGCGCAATAGACCACCATAGGTTCCAATCGTGCTGTTCATGACAGTGCACGTAGGTTCACAGCGCCGTCACCAAACAACGGCAATAGGGCCGCATACATGGCAGCCAAACAGCGCCAGGGCAAGGTCGGACACCAGGTCAGGGGTCTATGATGCAAGGCCACGCACAGCGCCATCTGACATCTACGCATCCTGCGCGACCGACCACCTGCATGCCAGTGCCACAGTGGACTATTGCGCAGTAGTGCCACAGTGCCATATGGTGCCCAGTGCTGTAGCGCCACTGGCACAATGATGGCCATGGCCTGAATTGCCGATCGCACACAGCACATCATCAGCGCGGCAGATGCCCGCATCAGCGACCTGGGCATGCGCAATGTAGTGTACCACACAGTCACAGATCTGCGCCATTGGCTCAGCCGGCTCAACCGTATTGCGCAAAGCGCAACGGCGCGATATTCAGCCGACACATGCAAATCATCTGATCAGCCATTCAAAGGTGCAGTGGCACGATTTGCATCTCATTACAGTTGCTTCACTCCTAATTTGCATGCATTGTGCTATAAATGTGCGACATTGGGCTGCGCTGGCCAGATTCGGTTACTGCAGATGAGCGGTGGGTTGCATGCTGTGGGATGTTCTGGACAATGGACATGGGATAACGCTGTAGACTGCACAGTGACAGGTGTCCACTTCCACCCATACAGATTGCCATGACCGAGCAGAGCCAAGGTGAGGGTGAGGATGGTGGGCGAAGGAGGAGGAGGTCCAACTTCACCACGGCAGAGACAGAGGCCCTCTTCCAGGCCTACCTGGAGGAGGAGTCACTACTGAGTGGATGGCAGGGCACCCCTCAGGCCCGTGTGGCTGCATGGGAGGGGGTAGCTTGGGCAGTGAACCTGCACGGAAGCCACCAGTGCTCCATACAGGAATGCAAAAAGAAGATGGGGACAGACTGCAGGAGGGTGAAGGAGAAGGTGGCAGCCCTCAGGGCGGCATGTGCTGGCACTGGCGGGGGCCAGCCAGCGGTGGTGGAGCTGACCCCGACTGAGGACCAACTGGCTGCATCAATGCAGTGGAGTCCTATTGAGGGCATACCAGGAGGTGGATTCCAGACAGGTGGAAGCCCATCACTGCACAGTATGACATGGTGGTGGTGTTGGGGGGGGGAAGGTTGTTCACATGCACTCACATGTCCTCTCTTTCTGTTACAGATCCTGTTCATCTTCAGGGGACGGTGGTGGTGGGTCCAGGCAGTGAGGAAGACCTGCTGGACATGGAGGAGGGTCCATCCACCTCTGTCACCAGCCAGCATGCACTGCACCAGCATGCACGCTGGGCTGCCAACTCTGGTGTCGGTGAGTCGGGTGTGGGGGGTGCACAGCCTGTGTCTCAGCAGTCTGGCATGCAAGCATGCCAGCATGCTGTGACTGTGACTGTAGCATGTACCTGCACCATTGATGATGCAAGGACTGCAATGGGCAGTGACATGTGTGTGTCCCATGATGGACACACAGCAGGCCAGCACATGCCCCTGGGCCTACCTGGTTCCAACGTGTGTGCCAGCATGTCGGCACAGTCCCAGGTTGTGCCTGTCAGCACCGGTGGGGCAGCACCGGTGGCTGTGCAGGTGTCTGGCACTGTTGCGGCCACAGCAGTGGAACAAGTGGTCCCTGGGGCACAGCGGTTGGAGGGGCAGCAGCAGTCACCCACCAGGTCTGGGGGTACAGTGTCCAGCGGTGGCACATGCCCGCCGCCCTTTGATACACCCATTCCTGGTCCTGGTGAACAGCGCCCACCCTCAAGGGGTGTTGAGCATCAAGATCTTCCACACCCTGGGGGACAGGATGCCTTTGTGGCAGAGTACCCATTTGAAGAGCACACCCACCTGCTGCGGGATTCAGTACAGCAGCAAAGGCGGGTTGCAACGTCTGTGGAGGCACTGTGTGCGGCTGTGGAGCGGCATAGCAGGGACTGTGCTCTGGACCATGCAGAGATGGTCCATATGCGGATGGATGTGACCGCCGCCATTGACAGGCAGACCCAGGCATTGGTCGCTGTCATGGCTGCATTGGGCACACAAGCAGGTGCTCCTGTATCACGCACCCCACACAGTACGCTCTCCACTCCCCATTCCCGGAGTCGTGCGACACCAAGCCTGTCGATGCTGGGTTCTGCTGTGGGCATCCCAAGCACCCCTGATGCAGGTATGTTTGGCATCCTACAGACCCCACTGTGGACAAGGTCGCGATCACGCAGTGGGACCCCTGGTGGTCCATCGGTGCCACCCCATGTGGCCCCGCCCAGCCTGCCAGTGCTGTTGAGTCACGGCGGGGCCACCCACGCATCCACGGTGGCTGTGGAATGGTGTAACATGACTGACCTGTCTCCCAGTGCAGGCCCTGTCTGTTGTTGCCCTGTGTGCACTGTGCGTCATGGTGGGCAGTGCACTGGTGGGTGCCCTGCCCATCATGCCGACATACGGACCACCTGCACACCATCCCGACTGCTGTCCACAGGTGCGTGTGCATGATGATGCCTGCATTGTACTGTACACCAAGGTGCAAGGGTGCCCAGCATCTGACACACATGCTTGGACAGTACAGGTGGTGGTGTGGTCTGTGGATCTGTGTGTTTGCCATGTCTGTTCCTGCTCTGCTGTGCACCTGCCCATGTACGCCTGTGCCTGGTGTGTTTGTGTGTGTGTGTGTGTGTGTGTGTCCATATGACTGTTCGCCCCTTCCTGATGGTGTGTTTGTGTGCCTGGTCCCTTCCACCCCGTTGCCATCATGCACCCATGGTGTGTTACTCTGTGTGCCTGTGGGTTGTGCCAGGACAGTTTTGGTTGCACATGGCCCCTTGACTTACCTGTGTTGTGCATAATGCTCCTCCGTGATGGTGTCCCGGTGCAGCTGGGCCTGCCGGATCAGTCGGGGGTCCCGCCGTCCAAGGGGGGGCTGCTCATCACCATCAACACCGGTACCGCTGGTGTCCCCATTGCTGTCCTCCTCTTCAACCTGTACGGCTATCCCACAGTCATTGGCCATGTTGTGGAGGGGCTGTACTGTAGGGCACCGCTGGAGGTGTCTAGGCATCAGTAGCGTGCCTTGAGCATCCCAAACACCCACTCAATGATGTTGCATGTGGTGGCATGTGCCTTATTATAGCGTTGCTGTGATGGGGTCATGGGGTGCCGGTATGGTGTGAGCAACCAGGGACAGAGTGGGTATCCGTTGTCACCTGTGTGGAGATAGTGGAGATCAGTATCATGTTCAGGTCCATATTGCCCATATCCCTGTGTGCCACTACCATGGCACCTGTGGCATTCCCACCCTTGCCCCGAGTTTGCATTTCCTACATATGTACTCACCCACTAGATGGCCTGTGGGGATGTCCCCACTCTCGAATTGATGGCACAGTGCAGACTGATGCCATATGAAGGCATCATGTGCTCCGCCAGGGTGTGTGGCACAGACATTGATTATCACGCCAGTGGCATCACACACACCTGGCAGTTGACACTGGAAGCCCTTCCTATTCCTATATCGGCCCCATCGGGGCCAGGTGGCATGTGAATGGCCACATGGGTGCAGTCTATGGCCCTGCAGCCAGGCATACGTGCTACCCTGTGGAACGCCTGCATGTTTGCTGTATGCTCTGCTGCGGTGCTGGGGAAATGGATGTGCTCCGCAGCATGTGGCAGCAGTGCGCTGAGGAATTGGGTGAGGATGCGTGATGTGGCTGACTGTGTGATGCCTGTGGTGTCCCCTGTTGGCCTCTGGAAGGTGCCCGTGGCAAGCAGGCACATGCAGGCTGTCACCTTGGTCTCCACTGACAGAGCATGACTCCGTCGTGAGGGTGCCTGCATCACATCACTGCACAGCTCACAGAGCCGCTTCAGTATTGCCCTGTTCAGGCGGTACCGGCCCATGATCTCTACATTTGTGTACAGCTCAAAGCTGATGCAGGCACGGTACTGCCTGTTGGGGGCATACCACCGACGGGCTCATCCACGGCCACGTCCCCCTGCACCTTGCATTCTCACCCCCCTCATTACAGCTTCCATGTGGAAGCTGCCACGGTCCATCTCCCTGGCTTGTGACCCCCCGGCTGATGTTGCTCTGTTACCCCACTGTCCTGACTGCTACTTCCACTGCACCGGGCACCCCCACGGCCTCTGCAGCCTATGGCCCACACTGCTTCCCTTGCCTGCCCTGGCCTGTCACTGTCTGTCTTTCTCTCTCTCTCTTCCCCACTTGGCATCCCTGTAGCATTCTTGCGCCTCTTCCTTGAGCCTTTTTTATTTTGGCTCATTTCCGTGTAACTTCCGGCTGTTCTGCTGTTGCGCGCGTGTGCAGAGTCTTTGGATATCGCATTGCGCTCTTTATGCATGGATCCACCCCCTTCGGTTGCGCATGCCTTCATTTGCATTGCACTGTTGCTCAGCATGTTTTCGGTGGCGCAACTGCCTCCTGCTGAATATCGCAGAATGGCGCACTTTTGGACTTGCGCAGGCGCAACCCTATTGCACAAGGCGCAACCCTTTTGAATATCCGGCCCATAGTGCACAATATTTGCTGGATACACATTTGAGTGTTAAAATAAAATTTTGTTCTCAAGACCCACATTGTGTATTTTTGATATTTCACTCCTTGGGACTCACAGCTCGCACAACACGGCAACGTGTCTCCTGTTATACTGTTACTGACTTGCTAAACAGCTAGAAAGTTTTAGAGTTTTTAAAGATTTGCAGTGTTATTCCATATTCCTTCCTTTCTTTCTTCCTTCTTGGTCTAGTCAATTCTCTTGTTTCACTGATGCATGTTTCTTGCTGATGCTCTGACACTCTGTTATTCAGTTTTCTCCTCTCCTTCTACTTTTGCCAAGTTTTTCTCCATCTCCGTCTCTGTCTCTGTCTCTGTCTCTGTCTCTGTCTCATCGCTGCACTTGCCCAGCCAGTCACTCCTCAATGTCTGCACTCTGCTACTGCTGATCTCATCATACCTGTATTAAAACACTATTGAAAAACATTTCTAGGGGCTATTTTACAAAATCTCTGATAAAAAGTTTTATAAAATCCTTATCAATTAAGGCAAAGATGGCATACTGTTTCTGCATAAATCCAGGCCAAATCATGTATAAGCTCTTGGCTCAGCCTCAAATCTATCTATACAAGTGGTGTTTAACCTTGGGTAAACTCATAAGTGGCATAAGCCATGAGTGGAGTGTTCAAGGGAAATCACTATGAGTATAGAAAAATCATGTGTCGCACAAGCTCCCACCTGTGTATTTCATTTATGCAATAGGGATGCTTTCAGATAGTGCAGATACATTTTTTAGACTAATTTTTTTTAAAGGACATTTTCAGGAACTCTTTGGTAATTTTCCTAGTGTAGGTCCACCTAGCTTAGTGGTTGCTAGGCAGTTGTTATGGACACACTGACAGCCTGACGGTGCTAATGTGCATTTCTGTTGGTGGAGCCAAGAGAGCAAGCAGAAATTTGCAGGACAAGATAGTGACCACTGTTAGTGAGTGGAGAAGGTAGCTGGCAACAGAGAGTCATATACTGCATTGCTTAAGTACTATGTGCCTACAGTGGAAACTGTTGAAAAAAAAACTTTAAAAAAAGTATGAACACTGGTGCATGTAGCAGCATTAGAGTGCTGTTGTGATGGGGGAGTTCATGGTGGGAATGAGAGCGAGTAGTTGGGGTGAAAAATGAAAGATGCCAGTTGAAGGTAAATGCTGCAGAAGAAGGAATGTCTGAGTTCCGACATAGTTTACCAGATACTGTGTCCATAGTGGGGAAACATGCGGTGTGATTGTGAAAGCATGGGGGCTGCAGTTGTACATTTGGGCTGTGAGGTGAGAGCGAGAGCAGTTTTAGCTTTGGCTGTAGCTTTGCAGTTTGAAAGCAGAGAAAAAAGATGTACTGTGTGCTAATTTATGGAGGCACTAGCACGGTTGAGATTAGGTGGAATGTAAAAGAAGGAGACTTGTTTTGCTGGTAGATGAAGGAGTAGTGAAGTAGTCCTTTGTGTACTGAGTTGGTACAGAAAGTAAAAATTTAGAAGTAGTGTCAGTGGATGGCAGGTGAGCAGGGGTGTGTGGCCAAACCTATGATGAGTTTACTACATGTACAAATCTATGATGAGGAGTTTACGATACATATAAATGTAAGTTTTTACATTTATACATACAATAGTTCAAATAAACAGATTTATACAGTGGCCTTTGTGTCCACACCTATTGCATAAATAAATATATTATAGGGGTGTGGATGCACCCTTTTAAATAGGGTTCATTCTTCACCTCTATGTTAAACTCAACCTTTTGCACTTTAATAACTTTGCAATCCTTCAAGTGAGTTACATGAAAGTTTGCCTGCTCCATCAGGGACCAAAGATCTCTTGATGTGGCAAGTTTCGTTCTGGTCAGATGTGTGGGTGCAGAGATACAGTGTATCACAAAACATGTAAATTACCATTTTTTATAAAACTTTTTATGTTTGCTTGCACGCATGTGCAAGAAACATAGTGCCATTATCTGAGGTTTTCAGAGGTGTGTCAGCATCTTCCAATTCAGTCAGTGTGTTTGCAGGCGTGGTCACAGTTCTCCAATCACTGCTGGAGCTGTCTATGACAGCAGTTGAAAATGCAGTGGCATACAGTTGAAAGAGGGAGCTACGCTTCAGTGAGCAGCTCCTCCCCCCCCCCACACACAGATCAACTGTGTTGGTTACCTGATAGATTGCTGTAGTCTTGTCTAGCTTAGAGAGACAAGCCACACACAGGGGTGTAGCCAGGAATTTCTGAGCTGCACACCAAGTGGACTCAACTGCTACCCACCCCCCCTTAGGGTGAGCTACCCCTTCCCCACCGTCCATGCCCTCTCAGATGCTAGCATCATTTTCTGTGTTGTATGCCAGCACACCATTTCACCACCTACAGGTGTCAGACTAACAGACTGACTACAATACTGCACTGTGACAAGCCTCTGTACCAGATTGGCCAAGTTTCAATGTTGCATTGTGACAAGCCTCTGTACCACATCAAGGTAGCCAGTCCCACAGAGGTCTATTCATACTAGCCAGCCACCAGACTAGCTTTTAGTTGCAATGTTGCATTGTAACAAGCCTCTGTACCAGATTGGCTTAGTTACAATGTTGCATTGTGACAAGCATCTGTGCCATATCAAGGTAGTCAGTCCCACAGAGGTCCAGTCACACTAGTGCCTTAATCTTACACTATCCACTCACACAGAAGACCCACATCCAAGCTCCCACATCAGCCACTCAAAAGCCCCAAAAGGTTCAGTACCATTACTAGTTTAGATGCAAGCAAGATCCAAATACTCACCCAGTCCACATGACATGCATACCAAATTCAACCTCATAGATTTACTTATTTCCTCAGGTGTTGAAGTTGGTCACTCGGCTACGCCTCATGACCGAACAACACCCCAGGGCGTGGGTAAATCCTAGCATCACCAACACCCTCTCATGGTATATTGCTTAAATAACTGCACAAGCTATGGTTCCCTCTGGCAGGGAGGGGGGACATGAGTGCAATGTATGATCCTGAGTGTGGCAGTCATGGTGACACCTCTCAGGACAGGTGGCTGTTTTTTGATGGGGTCCCAGTTCAATGTCCCTCTTAGTGCAAAGAACGCCAAGAGCCTGATACTTGTTGTCGTCTGAGGGTGGGGACAGTCAAGGGTCAGCAAGCCGGCTTTTGTTTTTTTTTGTCTCCATCACAATACACTAAAGGTTGAATGTGTACTGGGGGGGGTGAGGGGGCATGGAGGAGGCAGAAATTTGTAACAGCAATGGTGTAGTAGGGGTGCTGTGGTAACCAGGAGGAACCTGTAGTGGGGAAATATTAATTCTCATCAAACTAAACTGCACAAAGTAACTGCACCAGAAAGATTATGTTTGTATTGAAAGAGCCCATCAAGGCATCATAGGTTCAGAGCCAAAACGGAGGGGGGGGGGCACCATATCACTCAATCATATGACTCCTCAAATATCCAGTCAAAGAGCTGATCCTTAAATAAGCCTTGGGAAAAAATGTATGCTGACCATGACTTTCCCCCTGACATGCTCACCAAAAGAAAAAAGTGCAGTCATAAAGACTCAAAGAAAAAGAATACAGGCCCATTTGAAATAACTAAATAACTAAAATCACCATCATCATTACACTGCATGAATGATTTTCAAGTCCACTTACTTAAGTTACTTGTAGAGTCACTCTGTCTCAACGGTCCCCCATTTCAATCAGATTCCCAAGGTCAAGAGGATTCCCCGACTGGCAGGCGGCTTGGAAAGTGAAGACCAGATTTTGTAGCCAGACGTCTCCCGACCTCACTGTGCAGCTAGTCGCTCCCTCTCCGAAAAATTTAAGTTAATAAGTGCCGCGGTCGTCGGACTTGCAGGACTCGCCCTCAAACTCTCAAAGCAGCAGCACCACTTGCAAGGACCGGAATAGAAGAAAACAAAATCCTCATCGTCACAGAGGTGCACTGGCATATTTTCCCCGTGATTCCTCTCGTAGTCTCGCTCTCATCTGAAGCCTGTCTCTCTCTCCTGAAGTCCTGGTGCTCCACAGCCCCAACACAAACAGACCACAGTGCTTCTAGGACGACATTTAAAGAGCCCGCCTGACCCTTGACTCACCCCTTACTACTCCACAGGCCACACCTCCATTCTTAGGTCAGCCCAGCCTAAGCATAATTACAGACTTCATCAGCAGCTTAAGGCAGGCAGGCAGCAGCAACCCCACCCCCCACGCCCCACCAATCAATGGCAGATTTAATGCACAAAGAGCAGCCAGGAAAGCGCGTGAAAAAAAAAAAGAAACAAAGCGAAGCAGCGTGGAGAAACCAGTTGGTGCCTGCTACCCAGCTGATCTGCTGCAGCACGCCGTGGCGTGTCAGGCATATCGGTAGCTATGCCCTTGGCCACACATCATTACTTTAATAAACTGTTCCCTGCCACTGCAGGACCACCAAAATGTGTGGGTGCCTAACAGTCCTCACTCACACCAGCTCTCCAAAGCACACCTTCATGGACTCCATGGGTTCTAATCCTTCAGAAAAAAAAATACCTCAGCATTTGATGTGAAAACTCAGACTTCGTTGTATGTGTAATTCCAAGCATTTTCTCTTACTAGACTCTGTCAATGTGAACTCCCCACTGCTAAAACCTATGCAAACGAACTTGAGCATACTGTACTACCTGCAGCTGAAGCAAAGAACAGCCAGAATGCACAAAGCAGAACATACTGCTATGCATTTCAGCAGCAGCCAGTGGGGGAGGTTTTCATGACCGAAGCACTTTAATGCACCTTTTAGTGCTGTCATATACACACCCCTGTGTGGTAATTCATTAAACTGCACACTTAGTCTGGTAATGCAGCTTCAAAATATTGTTTTTTTCTCTGAATTGCCATGAGCTGGTGCTTTTATGTGACTGCAGAAACAAGATGCTGTATGTCAGCCATGTGTCTGCATTCCCACACTCATCCCCCTCACAACTCTCAAACAAAGCCACTGGTGCTTACTGAATTGAGAAGAGTTACATGGATTTCAGAAGTTGTGCCAGATACACTGCACATTGCCTCATCCGCTGTCTTTGTTTCAACCCTCCACCTCCACTTCTCTTGGGCAAAGCATGAAGGCTAGTTCACACTAGCACATTCAGATACTTAATAATTCACACTTCCTTTCAAATCAGGGAAAGGCATGTTGTTGGTCTATTACACTATGAAAACAAGCATTTGTCAATGCCGAACGTTCGCTTGCAGGTATTTGCAGTGGTATTTGGCACTTGGACATGGCTTATAAAAATCAGTGTCAAAGAAGTACAAGCATTTGTCAGTGCTGAATGTTGCTTGCTTCTATGTGTTGTTTAGGTATTTGGAAGTCATTGGAGTGCAAATATTGAAAATTCGCGAACTTACGAGCGTGCGTAGGAACTGCACAATGCACACTCGTAAAACAGTCATTTTTAGGAATTTTTTCACCAAATTTTCAACATAGCCATTTTAAGACCTCTGCTCATGAACAGTGTCACTGTAATTTCTTAATGTGTCCCATACATTGAGTTCAGACAATCGACTGCGCCATTGTGCGCTACATGGGGAAACACATTTTGGGCAAGATGTGAAAATGACAGCTATACTGCTCATAAGGAGATATGTAAAATGGCAATGTTGAAAATCTGGAGGAAATATTGAAAATTCACAAATTTACGAGCGCAGTATAGAACTGTGCAACACACACTCGTAAAACAGTCATTTTTAGGAATTTTTTCACCAAATTTTCAACACAGCCATTTTAAGACCTCTGCTCATAAACAGAGTCACTGTGATTTTCTTAATGTGTCCCATACATTGAGTTTGCACACCAACTGTGCCATTGTGCGCTACATGGGTGCAAACATGTTTTGGGCAGGATGTGAAAAATGACAGCTATACTGCTCATGAGGAGGTGTGGTAAAATGGCAATTTTGAAAATCTGAGTGAAAATATTGAAAATTCGCAAACTTACGAGCCCAGGAACCGCGCAATGCACGCTCAAAAAATAGTCATTTTAGACTTTTTTTCACCACATTTTCAACATAGCCATTTTAAGACCTCTGCTCATGAACAGTGTCACTGTGATTTTCTTAATGTGTCCCATACATTGAGTTCGCACACTGACTGCACCATTGTGCGCTACATGGGCGGAAACACATTTTGGGTGAGATGTGAAAAATGACAGCTGTACTTCTCATAAGGAGGTGTAATAAAATGGCAGTGTTTAAAATCTGGAGTGAAAATATTGAAAATTCATGAACTTATGAGCCTCCGTAGGAACTGCACAACGCACGCTCGTAAAAAGGTCATTTTTATGAATTTTTCCACCAAATTTTCAAAATAGGCTTTTTGAGAGCCCACCTTATGAACGCTGGCACTGTTGTTTCATTAATTGGGCCCAAAAGGTGATTTCGTGCAGTGACTGCGAAATCACCCTTCAGGCCCAAATAACGCCATGACAGTGACAGAATTCATGAGAAGGGTCCAAAAAACCCCATGTTGAAAATTTGGTGCAAAAATTCCAAAAAATGCCTAAGATATGCAACAAAGTTGAAAAAACCTATCTAGCCCATTATACAGCTTACCGGCATTTCCTCAGTTCGTGGTCGGCTTTGAAGAGTGCAGACGTGTTCCCGGTCCAGCGATGATCATCGCGCCGAGCTCTGGAGGTAAGTATGGGGTGAGGGGGGGTGTAGGGAGGCAGGGTGCACAGTAGGTGGGTACAGGTTGTGGGAGGAGGGTGGGGAGACTGCGTGGGACCGTTTTTAATTTACAGATTTTCTTTTTTCTATAATTGATGACGTTTGCCATGCTGGGGTGGGCTCCCAGCGTGGCAGAAAGTTGGCGGGGTGGGTTGTGGAGCCGATGGGGGATTGGGCACCCCCGTCAGCAGACGATGCGGGATGTTTGTCATGCTGGGGTGGGCTCCCAGCGTGGCAGCAGAGAAAGCTGTTTGGGGGAGGTGGAGCCGACGGGGGATTGGGTACCCCAGTCAGCAGACAATGCAGGATGTTTGCCATGCTGGGGTGGGCTCCCAGCATGGCAGCAAAGATTTGGGGGGGGGGCGTGACGAGCTGCAAGCACACAGCGGTGGTTTTCTTTGAAGAGAAGACTACCACTGTCATACACAGCACCGCAGCGATTGGTGCAGGACCGCCACGCCTGCTCAACAGAGCAGGGGATTGCACAGGGCAGGCACACCTCCAAAGTGTCCCATTTTCCCAAGATGTTCCTTGCACATGCGCACAAGCGAACGTAAAAACAAAAAACAAATGATGGACTTTAGAGGACACAGTAGCAGTGCTATCACATTGATTTTGCATTTTCCTGTAACTCTAGTTCTAATTTTCCTCCCCCCGTACATTTCATTATTTCACATGAAGCAGAATTGCTCTGATGACCCTGAAGCAAATGATTATTTACCTTTTAATGGACCAACATAGATGTAACAACAAGAACAAAGTGTTCTAGCTTTCGGACCAACCAGTCCTTCTTCAGAAGCTCATGGCAGTTATTTAGAAAATACAATACTTATAACAGCTAAATAATGCAGAGAAAAACAGAAAAAAATCCCCATTGGTTTAAAATACTCATTTAAAAAAAAAAACAGAAGATGATGTCAGAGAAGTTTAACAGTACTATACTGCCTTGCCCAGAAGCAACCTTGGGTTAAATGTGCTTGGTGGAACACACATACAAAGAATCCTACTGCATATAAATTTAATTGACATAAGATAACACTGCTGAAGCAGATAACTCCTAAATCAAGCTATGAGTGTCACAGTTAGTATAAGGATGTGATTACTGAAAGGCAACCCCACCCAGATTAAAGACAAACTAAGATTGTTATAGGGCTCATGAAGTTTCAATGTCTGCATTATAGACAATAATTTACCAGTAAAGTTGTCTTAAAGACGTAAGTGCACACTGTGTGATGTTAAACCTAGCTGGACCTGTCACCCAGCTGTAATCTCCAGCTAGATATAAGGCCCAAGAAATTTCAAAAACCTCAGGACTATATAAATGATAATTTAAATATAAATTGATAATATTAGTGTCAAACAAAAGCTCTAGTCGAGGAACCTCAAGGAATTAAGACCACATAGCCTGATATGTACTGATGTCAATATACACTGAGAACGTAACAACTTGATGTACCACAAGTGTCTAAGGAATCTGAAAAAGAGATAAAAATGTAATTTCTCTCCTCCTCGTCATACAAACAATACACCCTAACCCACCCCACATCACCATAATGTGGGTGGGGGAGATACATAGCTTTAAGGAGAAGTTGTCTCTCTCTCTCTCTCACTCCCTCCCACCCCTTTTTTCCCTTCTCTTTCTCTCTCTCTCTCTCCTACTGACACACACACACACACACACACGCACACACACACACTCACTCACTCTCTCCTAGTGAACCTATATTCACTTCAGTCACTGCAATTGTTCCCCAAAAGAATTCAACTTGTCATGAAATCCTGAGTAAAAGGGCCTATGTCTGATGCCCCTGTAACCAATGCAAGTCAATGGGAACAATTTCCCTGTAAATGACTCTCTACAGATCTGGGAGCCCTGCTGTATGTAGTCTGCCAGGGTCTTACAATATAATTCTTATTTTAATGCAGTGCATTAAAAAAAATTATACTGAAGCAAATGGTTTGTTGCCTTTTACTGAACCAACTTACATAGATGTTACAAAAAGAACAGTGTCTAAGTGTTTGGCCCAACAAGGTCTTCTTCTGAAGCTTACATGAGTAAACTTACAAGGGATGTTCTAGCCTGTGTGACAATGGTTTCAACTATGCCACTGAATTTGAAAAACAGCAATTAAATAACTAGATAATGCAGGATATATAAATGAAATCAAGCACATGTGAAGGCATTGTTGTCATGTCAAAAGACAGCAACAGTACAGCAGCTACCTGAATTCACCTGCTTTTAATTGCTGTTTTAAAAGGGGGATATTTTTTAAATGTCCTGTAAATAGTTTTACAGTAATTCCCTCATACCTTTTTACCAAGTGTCTGCTCTACATAATTCAATGGTTGGCAGCTCCTCCACAGCACACAAATGAACAAAAACTATTTTAGTTGTCATTTTTCATATCTTGCCCAAAATGTGTTTTCGCGCATGTAGCGCACAATATGTGTGAAATCAATGTTTGGGACAGATTAAGAAAATCACAGTGACACTGTTCATGAGCAGAGGTCTCAAAATGGCTATGTTAAAAATTTGGTGACAAAAGTTCATAAAATGACTGTATTAAGAGCAAGTATTGCGCAGTTTCCACGCACCCTCATAAGTTCATGAATTTGTAATATTTTCAGTCCAGATTTCCACCACTGGCATTTTTCCACATTCCCTTATGAACAGTACAGCTGTCATTTTCACACCATGGCCAAAATGTGTTTTCGCACTTCCAGCGAAGAAATGCGTGGTCACTGTGGGAAATCACTGTTTGGGACAGATTAAGAAAATCACCATGACACTGTTCATGAGTGGAGGCCCAAAATGCCTGTGTTAACAATCTGCTGTAAAAAATCCCCAAACTAATTACATTACAGGTGTGCGTTGTGCAGTTTCTATGCTCACTCATGACTTCACCAGTTTTTCTGATATTTTAACCCCAGATTTTCAATATTGCCATTTTTTTACACCTCCCCATGAACAGTACAGCTGTCATTTTTCACATCCAGTTCAAAATGTGTTTTCACAACTGTGGCGCCAAGTGGCATAGTCACTGTGCAAAATCAGCTTTCAGCTAATGAACTGATATTGCCACTATTCATAAGGTGGGGGTCACAAAAAAACAATGTTGAAATTTGGAGCGAAAATACCAATGAACGTCTGTGGCATTCCCTGTAGAGACTGATAGGCCTCAGGGGTGTGACTTGGGATTGTCGCCTGTAGTGCTCATACCATTCCACCCCCACCCACACCCTGCAGCTAATGAGAGGCATCGAGTTGTGCCTTGGACTCTTTGGCCTCAAAGTTCACCCCATTCTCCTATACTGCACCCATTCACCATATTGCCCTAATAGAATGGGGTCCAACATAAGGCCAAAAGACCCCAAGGCACACGTGACACCTGTCGGTGTCTGCAGGGTAGGGTGTGGTGAAATGCCATAGCCATTATGCCTGACGACCCAAAGGCACACCCCAATGCCTGTCAGTATCTGCAGGGTGGTGGTGGGGTTGGCTTCAGTTCAATACTTCACTGCCTTTCCTATTATGCAGCTCTGTAACTCCGACACTACCAGTGCCAATGCCAGCAAGCAAACATTCAGCATTGACAAATGCTTGTTTGTTATGCCATTGCACAAAAATGGTGTGGAATTTTGGTCTGAAATTTTTCAGGGTAGAAAGGTCTTGGGTCACAAGTGTGCCTTTTGAAGGCTTGGTGAAAAAAATGTATTCTGTTCAAAAGTTATTACATTTTTAAATTTACCATTATTTTTAAAGAGAAAAGTTAGATGTTCACCTCGAAAAATAATTATTTGTCGCAAATGGGTAATCCTGTGTCGCAAATGGGAAATCCTTTTTTGTGCTGCCACCATCTTGTTTTCGGTTAGTGGTGGCAACAAAATGAAATAAGTAAAAAAATAGAGGGATTTAGTGACCACTGACAGTTGTGTTTACCTAATCAGGGCCCATGGAATCTGATTCTGGGTTTTATTTTTTTATAAGTTGGTCGGAAATGCATTTTCTTAATATACCGAAATCCTTTTTCGCTAATTGCTGCTTTCTTAAATTGCCAAAATCTTTTTTTCACAAATTGCAAAAAAAAGGAATCATGAAACAGGATCCTTTCTCAAAATTTGTGAAAAACTATTTCTCTGATGAAGCCTAGAAGGCCGGGAGAAATGTAAGATATCCTGTTATTGCACTGCTGTACATGGTTATGGGAGTAAAAGAAGACTGAATTACACTTTTTAGAGTCAGTGCCTTTTTTTGGTAGTAACTAGCAGGGGTGTGTTCTCTCTACTACTGCTAACTGTAATTACTTGATTTGGAGAAGCACCACCACCCCAGTGATCACCACTATCTCCAAAGTTGAATAATATATTTAATTAGACAGGGACAGTGATCAGTGAATGGGGAGGGACCACTAGACTACCAGGGAAAAATATATTTGTTTATATGGGGATGGTGATGGGTGAATGGGAGAGGGAGAAGGGACCTCTAGACTACCAGGGAATAATATTTGTTCTTATACAGGGATAGGGATTGATGAACAGGGGAGGGTGGAGGCACAGCTACACTGCCAGGGAAATATATAATTTTTTGTATGGGGACAGTGACTGAACATTGGGGGAGGGGGTGGGACCACTAGACTACCAGGACACTGAGAAACTCAGGTAAATGCAGTTCAATGTATTCCAATGGGGTTTTCAACTTTGGTGCACAACTTTGTTAGTTTTAAAGATGCTGACACCAAATTTTCAACATAGCCTTTTGGAGAAATTTCCTCATGAACAATGTTGGTGACATTTTGCAAATCCTGCCCAAATGTGATTTCAGGGTTGGTTGGTGAAATCACCTTTCAAGCTGGATTTCAAAATGTTCACCATACTTGTTTATGAGGTGGGGTCATAAGACGGGTATGTTGAAAATTTGGGGTCACAATATGTTAAAATGGCAATGTTGTGTGCATCTGTTGACATTTTGCTACACTTGCTCCTAACTCATAATTTTCAATATTTTCACCCAAATTTTCAGTATAGCCATTTCCTTACATCACTTCATGACTGTGACAGTTGTCAGTTTTCAAATCCTGGCCAAAATGTGTTTTCTACCCTGTGGTGTGGAATGACATTGCATGGTGCAGAATAACGTTTTGGCAGGGATTTAAAAATTCTCAGCTCAGTGTTCTTGTGGTGGGGTAATAACAAGGCTATGCTGACAGTTTAGTTGCTGTTTTAGCTGAAATGCTTCCAAGACAACATACACGTATGCATCTATGGAGGGATGGAAGCACTACAGCCAAATGAAGATATAATTATACTATCTCAAAAAGTAAGGAAATTCTTTGCAAAAAAATGTTAATGCAACAGTTAGGATTCCAGTGACAAATGTTTGGAAATGTGGTGTTAGTTTTGCCAACCCTAACACCCCACCCCCACCCTGAACACACCAACAGGGATGGGGGGGTGCTCTGGGGTCATCAGCCCTAATGCTCACCCCATTCCATAAGTAAATATGCTGAGATGGGTACAGTATAGGAGAATGGGGTGATTGTTAGGGCAGAAAGCCCCAAGAAACACCCTTGACACATGTTGGTGTGTGCAGGATGGAGTGTTAGGTTTGGAATCCCTAACACCACATTTTCAAACTTTTGTCACTGGAACCTGAACTGATGCATTAACAAAGTTTTTAGCAATGTAAACCAAGGTACTTTCGCAAAAGTCTGTGGTTCTTTCGCAAACATCCACAGAACTTTTGTGAATGTTCCACAGGTAAACAGCCCCAAAAAACAGTTTCTTTGTCACTTCATAGCAAAAAAAACAGTTAGGGCTTTTGGTCTGAAATTAGCAGGGTGGCAAGCCCTTGCCCCACAGATTTGCCTTTTACTGGTTTGCTGAAAAAAATTACACTGGTCCTATAGTTACAGCACTCCAATGCCATTCTGCACCACAAGTGTGAAAACACATTTTGGCCAGGATTTGAAAAATTACAGCTGTGACATACATGATGTGGGGTACTAAGAAGACTATGCTAAAAATATGGAGTGAAAACATTGAAATATTCCAAAGTTACGAGTGTGTCAGTGAGATTGCAACAAATGCCCATAATACAGCCATTTTTTGAAATTTTGACACCAAATTTTTAACATAGTCATCTTATGACACCACCTCATGAACAATATGACTGTTGTTACACAAATCCCACCAGAAAGGTGATTTTGCCAACCAACTGCAAAATCACCTTTCTGACACAAGTTGCCTAATGACAGTTATATTGTTCATGAGGTGGGGTCCCCAAACAGACATGTTAAAAATCTGGGACCAAAATTACAAAAAAACAGCTGAGTTATGGCTAAATGTGCCCCCCCCCCCCGAAATTCATAGAAACACATTTACCTTAGTTTTTCTTATTTTAGTCACTGGTTCCTGCAGCAAGACGTGTCTTCAGTCAGCAGAATGGGTCTCAAAGCTGGTATCTCTAGATGTGAGTTAGTGTCAGTGGGGATGTCAGGGGATGTGGGAAGGAGGGTCCACAGTGAGAGGTCAGGTGGGGGTACAGGCGTGATTGATGATTGACATTTTTTTTTACAAGTTTAAAAAAAAAGACAAAGAGGGACAGTTTTCTTCTTTGCAGCCTACAACTGATGAACACTCCAGGGAGGGTATGGGATGCCACTAACACCACCAATGAAAAAGCATAAAAATGATTTGGAGGGTGGGGGCGTACCACTAGCCACCAGGGATAATAGAGCATAGTAGCAGAAAGCCACAAGGGGGGTTGCCACTAACACTGGCAATAAAAAAGAAAAAAATATATTCGGAGGGTGGGTGAGGGGTACCACTAGCCACCAGGGATAACAGAGCTTAGTGGCAGAAAGCCACAATATTAAAAATATTAAATAAACAAAATAAAAATAAATAAAAGGGAACAAACAAATAAAAAAAATATCAGGATGGAGATTGAGAATGTGTGTGGGGGGGTTCCACTAGACACCGGGACTATTTAGGGGCAGAAGGACCAAACACTACATTTGTTCAGGACCAGATAGTCCCACAACAACTTTTCTGAATGAGATGGCTGAAAAATAATCCATTTTGCCATCCCAACTCCTTAATCACCAACCTTTTCCATCACTAGCGAACAGGGAAATTGACTTGTGAACAAGGAATCCCGGTCTGGCCATCTGGTGCTGAAATTTTCATGACCTGCTGGCCAAACCAGAATCCTTGTTTACCAGCCAATTGTCTTATTCACCATTTCTTTTTTGTCTGGCGAACAACGAAATCAGCTGGCAAACAAAGATCCCTAGCCTAGCCATCTGGTCATGAAAAGTTCACGACCAGATGGCCAGACTGTCAATCCTTATTCACCAGCCAATTTCCTTGTTCAGCAGTGATGAAAAAGGAATGGCAAACAAGAAATTTAGTGAGTTGTGAAAAAGGATTTAAATAACGAAAAAAAATGTTTTGGGGGGGCATACAGATGTTGGAAACTACACAACACAGCACATCAACTCCCAATAAGCAGAAATCACACCTTAATGTGAGAAAGAGGCATCCCTGGACAGAGTTATAACATTTAGTTTTAGTCAAAACCCCACAACAAGATGGCAGAGTTTGAAAAAAATGTTCTTCTGGCGAACAAGGATTGGAGCCTCATGAAAAAAGATCTTTTTTCATTCCATTCCTCTGTTCAAAAGACTGCATGAGCATGCTCAGAACCCAAACATCTAAAATTAAATAACTTTGGAATGAATTAATATTTTTCACCAAACCAATGCTGACATACTCTGTGGGGCAAGCACTTGCTACCCTTAAAAATTTCAGAACAAAATTCTAAACCATTTGGCCATAGTATGATGACAAAAAAACTGTGAAAAGGATGAATTTTGTTTTTTTTTTCACTATGAACAGCACAAAATCTGTTGATCTGACCAACTCGCAACTTGACAAGTCAAGAAATCTACCCCAGGAGGCTGAGCATGCAAACTTTCATGTGTGTGTGTGTGTGTATATATATATATATATATATATATATAATATTATACTGGCAGTAGCACCAGTATAATTAGGGTTGATAAGGGTGTGTAATGTTAAAGGGCAATTTTTGGAGCTTGATACCTTTGCAATGGTTCAACTGATTTGCATCAAATTTGGCATGTGGAATGGCCAATAGTAGGTCTTTGAATGTGATACATTTTGTCTTACTATCTTGTTTGGTTTCTGAGATATAAAGTGTTAAAAATAGAGAAGGTTTGGGACTTTTGGGCACTTTTTTTGCCCACCTGTAACTCAGAAACAGTTTTATGTTGTGGGTTGAAATATTCAGGTTAGAAAGCCTTTACCACACAGATATGCCTCTTAAAGGTTTGGTGAAAAAATATTACTCCATTCTAAAGTTATGAAATATTTAATTTCCCATTATTTCTATGGGAAAAAATAGATGTCCCGCATGACAAGGGATTGTACGTCTCATCCAGAGTTTGATGTGGGATTATATGTTGTAGGATTCTGCATCCTTCTACTGTTCTTTCTAACACCAGGAAGCCCACCCCCCTGGTGTCGGATGACATTCTGGAAACCACTAATTCAGGTTTGCCAACAACAGGATGCCCAATCCCTGTGTCGACATTATTAACACTCAATGTTTTTATTTCTTGATTGTTGTGCGCAAATGTTTTACTAAGACTGCCACTGTACAATACACCATCCTGCATCGAAGTGACATTCTTTACCAATGAGCATTGTAGTTCGATGCAGGATTCTGCATCATTACATGCCACTTTGATGCAGGATTCTGCATCCTTCTGCTGTTCTTTCTGACACTGGGAAGCCCACCCCCGGTGTTGGACTGCATTCTTCAAACCATTAATTCATGTTTGCCAACATTGGGGTGCCCAATCTCCATGTCGGCACTACCCCCCCCACACACACACACACTGTCAGTGTCCCCAATTACACATGCCTGTCCCCAGTATTGTGGGATACTGGGCAGCCCACCCCAAGTATCCTGAGACATTTAATGATACCTGTAATAAAAAGAAAACCGTCCCCCGGTGTCTTTTTTTGTTTGTTTTATACCTGGAAATAAGAAAACGGTCCACTGTCATCTCCCGTGTCCCCCTTCCCCATCCCTACCCTCTCTCTGCACACCCACCTCCCCACACCCCCCACATCTGTGCTCTTTGCAACCCAACCGTGAACTGAAGAATCAAGGTAAGCACTGTATAATGGCTGTCTATGACATTTTGAACTTATGTTTATATCTCGGGCATTTTTCAAAATTTGTGCACCAAATTTTCAACATGGGCATTTTGGGACCCCATCTCATGAACACTATCACTGTCATCTCATTAATCGGACCCATAAGTTGATTTCACAGTCTGCACAAAATCACCTTTCAGGACCCATTAACAAAATAACACTGTCAGTGTTCAGGAGGGGAGGTCCCATAGAGCCCATGTTAAATTTTTTTTTTTTAAATTCAAAACAACGACTTCATTACAAGCATGCATTGCACAGTTGCTACACAAGCTCATAACTTTGCTGATTTTTTTATATTTTCACTTCAGATTTTCAACATTGCCATTTTTCACACCTCCTCATCAACAGTACAGCTGTCCTTTTTCACACCTCTGGCACAGAATGGCACAATTGCTGTGCAAAGTCAACTTTCAGGATGGATTAACAAACTCATAGTGTTGCTGTTCATGAATGGAGGTCCCAAAAAGCCCATTTTGAAAATTTGGTGAAAATATTCCACAAAATGACTGAGTTACGAGTGTGCGTTGTGCAGTTTCTATGCACACTCGTAACTTTTTCATATTTTCACTCCAGATTTTCAACATTTCCATTTTGTACACCTCCTAATGAACAGTATATAGCTGTCATTTTTCACATCCTGCTGGAAACTTGTTTTCGCACCTGTGGCGAACAGTGGCACTCTCACTGTGTAAAATCAACTTTCAGGACCGATGAACAGAATTACAGTGACAGTGTTCATGAGGTGGGGTCCCAAAAAATGCCATGTTGAAAATTTGGTGAAACAATTCCTGAAAATGCCAGAGTTATGTGCGTCTGTTGAATTTATTCTACTATTACACTATCTGAAAAAGAAGGGAAATTCATTGTAAAAAATTACATTAAAGTACTGGTTAGCCTATTAAAGAATGGAAATATACTGTTACCAACCTGAACACCCCACCCCCACCCTGCTGAGACTGACAGGTGTTGGGAAGGTGCCTTGCAGTCATCAGCCCTAATGTCTCCACCCCCACCCCCACCCTGCAGAGACTGACAAGTGTCGGGGTGTGTGACTTGGAGTCATTAGCCCTAACACTCACCCTCTTCTCCTGCAGCATGCCTATCTCAGCTTATTTACTTATGGAATGGGGTGAATGTTAGGGCTGACAACTTCAAGTAACACACCCCTGACACCTACCTTGCATTGGTTTGCTGACTACCTCTCTGACCGGTGGCAGCAAGTCAAGGCAGAAGGTAAACTTTCTCCCTTTAAACCTCTGCAAAGAGGGGTCCCCCAGGGATCAGTTCTTGGTCCCATGCTGTTTGCAATTTACATAAACAACATTGACACCAACATAACTAAGGCCAATATCCATCTGTTAGCAGAAGACACTGTTCTTTATCTAAGTCATCCTTCACCAGAAGCTGCCTGTGGAGACCTACAATCTGAATTGAATGTAATTCAGAGCCAACTCCTAAACAAAAAGCTCCTATTAAACACACAAAAAACTAAGGCAATGCTATTTTCTCCACTTCTCCATGCTGCAAACCCAGCCAGTGCTGGCTCCATTCCACAGATCACAACAATCCTGGGAGAAAACCTAGAAATTGTCAATAAATTCAAGTACTTGGGAGTGTAGCTGAACCATATACTTTCCTTTACGGACCATATCGAAGATCTGCTAAAGAAACTGAGGCAGAGGCTTTGATTCTTTTTCAACATTAATAACTTCCTTACTAGCGATGCCAAGTGGTGGCTGGTACAAGCAATGTTTCTCTCCTTGGTCGACTATGCTGACTTTCTTTATAGTCACTGCCCAGTCTCTCATCTTGCTAAATTGGATACATTGTATCACAGGGCTCTGAGATTCATTACTGGCCTACCTTTTTCCACTCGTCATTGTGCCCATTATGCTGCCGTGGGGTGGCCCTCCCTTCAGTACAGGAGAAATAGAAATGCTGTACTCTGGACATTCAGAGCTATTATCAAAAAACTACACCTTTATATCTCTGATTATTTTCCGCTATGTGAGCTTGGGAACTATGCACTGAGAAGCTACTCCTTTATTTCTTTAAAGGTACCTAAGCTAAAAACACACTTTGGGAGAATGGCTATAAGCTTTCCGCTGCTGTCTCTATGGAACAAAATACAAAAATCGCTAAAGCTTTGTACCCAGGTCAGTCTATCCTCCTTCAAGACACTAAATGACCATCCAGTCAAGGAAATTTGCAACTGCTTCCCCCGATCCTAAACTTCCCTGCAATTATAGTGTACCATAATGACGTTGTCCTCTCCGCTATGCCTGACCTTGTGGCCTCTCCTTCTCATTTCTCTAATACCTAATTGTGCTCCCCGCCCTCCTGTCCTGTGTCCTCTCTGAGGCTTCATCTGTCCCTCGTCTATCCCCTACCACCCTGTCTGTACCCTATCTCACCTCACCTACCACACATCCCTTCTACCCTGTTACATTGTTTGTTTTTTCCTTTTTTAACTCACTGTCTGTCTTGTTACTTATGGCACTGTATGTAATATACCATTACCTAACAAATGTCCTCGTTAGTACTTCCAGCTACTGTTACTACACTCAATAGACACCACGAAGGAATTGAACCAGTTTCCAAACTGTACTCCACTTATGACTACATTTAACTATTGTATAATATTACTGAGGTGTTATGTTGTGACTGTTCATATAATGTATATCCTGTGTTCCTGTGCGACCCAGGTCCATCTTGTAAATGAGCTATGTTCAATGGTGTTCACCTGAATAAATAAGGATTTGATTGATTGATTGATTGACCTGTCAGTCTCAGCAGGGTGGGGGTGGGTGTTAGGGTTGGTAACACCCTAACAGCATATTTCCATGCTTTAATAGGCATGGTACCAACCCTAACTAGTGCATTAACTTAGTTTTTGCAATGAATATATACATTGGGTTCACCACAACATAACTCAGATCGACCATCTTAGGGTAGATTGGGTTCACCACAACATAACCCAGATCGACCATCTTAGGGTAGCTGGTTCATTCCACTGGGGTGTCAGATAGACAAGGCATACTGATGAGTCCTGGTAGGACAAAACACGTGTTTATGTCTTCTGTTGGCACCCTTTGCAAACTGTGTGAGAGGCCTTTCGGCACCATGCATTTCTGCTTAAAGTTGAACCAGCATAACATTCTGTGGTGATTTGCATATGCAGCCCATGATGCTTTGCATTGTGGGGGCATATGTGATTTTGTATTTCTTTGAAACTTGGCTTCTCAGCCAGATGCCATTTGGGGTAACTATTGTCTCAGTGCTTGCACACATAAGTTCTTTGTCTTTTAAACTGTTTTTTGTTTTAATTAGGTTCACCACAACATAACCCAGATCGACCATGTTAGGGTAGCTGGTTCATTCCACTGGGGTGTCAAACAGATGAGGCATACTGATGAGTCCTGGTAGGATGAAACACATGTCTATGTCTTCTGTTGGCACCCTTTGCAAACTGTGTGAGAGGCCTTTCGGCACCATGCATTTCTGCTTAAAGTTGAACCAGCATAATATTCTGTGGTGATTTGCATATGCAGCCCATGATGCTTTGCATTGTGGGGGCATATGTGATTTTGTATTTCTTTGAAACTTGGCTTCCCAGCCAAATGCCCTTTAGGGTAACCATTGGCTCAGTGCTTGCACACAGAGGTTCATATATAAAAACCAAAAGTGGTATTTTGGCCACCAAAGCTCTTTCAAATGAGCCATCTTGCAGAGTGGCACACCACATGACAGCCATGCAGGACCACATTAAGAATGCTAAAAGGTGCCTCCAAAAAATGGATAATTTTACATTTTTCAGTGCTTTCGTACACAAAGACCAGCACTCCAACACAAATGCAATTTGGGAAATCAAGAGATCTAGTACGCCTCAACGCGTGTACCAAATTTCAGACAAATCCATTGAATGGGTCCAAAGTTATTAACATTCAAACTTTTGACTTTAGTATGTAATTGGACACTCAACCCTAACTATAATGGCATGACCATGCCACTATAATATATATATATATATATATGTAATAGATAAACCACTCATTGTACACACGAGGCATGCGTATATCGGAGCATGACCGCACACCTCAGAGTGGTTTATCTATCTTATAAAATGTCAAAATTGTTTTTTTTGGGGGGGAAGTGCAGGTGTATGGTCACGCTCTGATATACACACTGTCACCTGATAGTGTTTGTCCAATGCTGTTGCTTTAATTGACCATTTATGTATCAACCATTTTATAAATATATATGTGTGTGTGTGTATATATATATATATATATATATATATATATTAAAGTGTCACGGTGGTGGCACTATAGTTAGGGTTGAGTAAGCACTTTAATGTTAAACCTCAAATTTTGCCCCTTAATGACTTTGCCACTGTATGATGGATTTGCCTGAAATTTTGCATGTGGAGTCTGCTACCATAGATATCTGGATCTGGCATGTTGCGTTATGGTCAGAGGTATGATTGTGAAGCTGCAGAACACCAAAAAGATGCTAAAAAAATTGACTTTGTGCGTGTTTCTTTGCTCACACCCACAGCCTGCATGATTTGTCCATTTGGTCTGAAAACTTCAGGGAGGATGCAGTCTGTGTCACGGATGTGCCTTTTGAAGATTTGGTGTAAAAATATTAAGCTGTTCAAAAGTTATTCAAAAAACAAATCTCCCATTATAGTCAATGGGAAAAAAATATATATGTTTCACGAAAGCTGCCACCAGTACATTTTCCTTTCGCAGATGGCCCTTTTATTTTCATGCTGCCACCATCTTGCTTTCAGTTAGTGAGAGAGAGAAAAATGCCTGGCATTTAAATTTTGGACCCCCTAGGTAAACACTAACTGTTGGGTTTACCTAGTCTGGTCCTGAGGATGCCAGCCCTATCTTTTTTGGGGGTAAACCCGCCCCCAGAAATGCCATTTTATGAATTGGCACCTCAGTACTTTTACAACTTGTGAAAGAAACGGCCATGACACTTTTGCAAATGCGAAAGTTTTGTGCTGTTTTTTGCGAAACTTTTGCAATTTGCAAAAGTATTTTGTTCAAAAACTGCAAATGTTTGCAATCATCCTGCAACAAAATGGTTGGGGCTTTGGGGATGAAATGTGTAGGGTGGCAAGCCCTGGTCCAACAGATGTGCCTTTTGGTGGTTTGCTGCCAAAATATTCAACGGGCACAAAATTACAGTCTTCCGAAGTTAAGATATTTCCTTTAAGATAACACTGTGACACCTGTGATGCATTTTGGCACCCATATCTCAAAAAGGAAGTGAGATACAGAGTTCTCTACCTTCAGGTGATCTAGTCTGCAGAAACAAGTTTGGAAATCATAGATTACAACAGCAGTGGAATTTTTTTCCTACTTGCTACGCTTATGGAGATATTGGCAAATTAGTGTCACAAGGATTCCAAGGGTGCCTTTTCAGTACATTTCAGTGCCCCATCTTGTAAATGCTGTGAGATGCAGATTTGGTCAACATATCTTGCAAGGAGGACTCATTGTCATGATTACAATGACACTTACATTTGTTTCATAGCTGCTACGGTTGCTGAGATATTGGCAAATTAGTGTTACAAGGGGTCCTTGCCCTATACGGCTGCTGTATGGCTCTGTAGTTATGTGTAAGTGGGAGTGCAGGGCCCTGAGGGACCACGCTCCCACATACACATACCTTTACACAAAAAAATGGGCAATATGAAAAGAGCGCAGGGCCCGGAGGGTCCGTGCTCCCACTAACACATACCAGTTACCAGTATGGGGAAATTCATTGCAAAGAAATTCCGTTAATGCATCAGTTAAGGTTAATAGCACTGTGACAAAAGTTTGGAAATGTGATGTTAGGGTTCAAAACCCTAACTCCGCATCCCCCCCCCCACACACACACATACAAAACACATGCAGGATTGTAAGACACTATATGAGTCAGTCACATCTGTAAGCACAATAATCATAACACTGTACTCATTTCACAAAACACTATGTAATGAAAAAACAAATACAGTATGATCAACTCTATACTGCCAGAACAGTATGATGACACATTATTGTTGGCATATCTTCTTCATACAATGTACAAATTTTGCAACTATTGATTTTTATGTGTCATAATTCAACAATTGGCTCGCTGCAGGTATCTCTGCTACCACATAGGCATGTGGTAACAGGAAAGATAGAGCTGACACATACATAGTACTTTTCAGATACTGCTCAGGTATGAAACTAGCACCATCACATGTTGTTATATTGCTGTGTTACCTGGAAATTCTCATAAGCAGCATGTTATGGTTAGCTTTGGATGTTACAACTGTTGCTTTTACATGTTACTGGTAAACTGTACTACAGAAAATTACTTTTATTATTACTACCGTTAGTTATTAGGACTGACTCACTCTATCAGAAAAAAATGCAAACATCCAGTGCCTGTTGGTAGGGTTATCCAAACTCTTATTTCCAATATAGCCATCTGTAGCTAACATACTGTGTGTTTCATCATTTGTTACATATTGAAATATAGGCATCTGCTTAAATCTTGTTACTGATGTTTGTAACACAAAAATGCTTACTGTTGGCCATCACCCATGGTTGCCCAGCATGCGTGTGTACCCCCAAGGCACTCGGATGGCAGTAGAACTCATACAGTTGGTGGACTATGATGATGGATGTGTCTTGTAGTACATTTAGAGAATTGTATGTTACTTCTGCTACCCAATGCTGGTTGTCTCTGATTGGTTGTGTTGCCTTGGCCCTTCCCCTGCTTGCATATGTGTGTGTGTGTGTGTGTGTGTGTGGCTGGGGAGAATGCGGAGTTAGGGTTTTGAACTCTAACATCACATTTCCAAACTTTTGCCACTGTGCTATTAATCCTAACTGATGCATTAACGTAGTTTTTTGCAATGAATATATATATATATATCTATATATATATATATATATATACCTGCACAGTAGTGCAGGTATAGTTGAGTTTGCACAGTCACTTCTATGTTAAACCTCGAAGTCTGCACTTTAATAACTTTGCAACCGTTTGTCTGATTTGCCTGAACTTTTGATTGCATGGCCTCCAACCTTAGATGTCTGGATTTCAAAAGTTGCATTTTTGGTCGGATGTACGGTTGCAGAACCGTAGAGCATCCACAAAGTGAAAATGACCAACTTTTGTGCATTTTTTTTGGTCAGGCATAATTGACTGAAGAATACATCTGAGTGGGTTCAGATTTACCTGTCTATATGTCACCTGGGTTAAACTGGTGCCTTTTGAAGATTTGGTGAAAAAATATTAATCCATTCAAAAGTTATGCAAGTTTTTCATGTCCCATTGTAGCCCATGGGAAAATTTGTATGTGCACTGCAAACACTTTCGAGATCACATTTTTTGTTGTCATGCTCACTAAATTTGTTTTTGTGTTGCTGTCATCTTGTTTTCAGTTAGCGAGAGACCAAAATATTGTAACTCAAAAAAGAATGCCCTTTGGTAAACACCAACAGTAGTGTTTATGTAATCAGGCCCTTAGGAACATGATCCTAGCATTAGTTTTTCAGCAGGTGGTCTGGAAATATGTTTTTCAAAGTTTGTCTGTCATTTTTATGTTTTGTTGCTGGCTGTGTTAACATTTTTTGTGTGCTTGATAATGACCTCACACACAAAAAAGGTGGTGCGGCAATCTATTTTTGTGCTCGAAAACATTCCCATTGTATAGATAGCAGTGTCATGGACACATTAAAGTTATTGCGAAAACACTGCTCGAAATAATTGTTCCATCTGTTATTTTCTTTGTCACGCATTGTGCCAAGGTGGATTGTGCTTTTGGGATGACATTTATAGGTGGCAAGCCCTGGTCCCACAGATGTGCCTCTTGGAGGTTTGGTACCAACACATTCAATGGGTTCATAGTGACAGTGTTCCGAAGTTGAGAAATTTCCCATAGGATAACATTGTGGCACCCGTGGCGCCCATATCTCAAAAAAAAAAAGCCAGATATGGATTTTTTTGCTACCCACAACTTAGTCCACCTTTAGGTAGACTAAGCTTGTGAGGAAGTTTCAAAGTCATAGATTATACCTGAAGTGGATTTTTTTCATAGGTTGTATGGTTACTGAGATACTGGCAAACTAGTGTTACAAGGGTCCCTTTTCAGGCCTCTAGGGCTACTGTGTGGCTCCATTGTTATGTGTAAGAGGGAGCGCAAGGCCCGGAGGGCCCACGCTCTCACATACACATACCATTACACAAAAAATGGGCAACTTGAAGGGAGCACAGAGCCTGGAGGGCCCGCAATCCCACAAACACATACCACTAACCACTTACATTACAGTTTCTCAGAAAGAAGAGAAATTAATTGAAACAAAATCCATTAATGCATCAGTTTGGGTTGATAGCACAGCAACAGAAATTTGGAAACGTAATGTTAGGAATACCTCTCCCCTCCTACACACACCACCACCATTCCCCCTCTCTCCTGGGCCCATGATCCCATCAACCATTTAAACTTTACATAATAATATGCACAAATGGGAGCACTGGGTCAGTAGGGCCCACACTCCCACCTGTACATATTGCTAAGTATTGGTATGGAGGTTGATGGGAGTGCAGAGTGTGTATGGCTCGTGCTTGTCTAAAACACTGAAATTGTATGCACTAATATGCACAAGTGGTAATATGGGCCTTCTGGGAGAATGTGTTCTTCCACTTGTGCATATTAGCATGTATGGGTGTGGTGGTTAAGGGGAGTGCAGAGCTCTGAGGGACCATGCTCCCTTCAACCACCTTGCATCATACAAAGGTGTGGACAACATGAAGGAGAGCTCAGGCTCCCATGAATGCATACCAATAACCACTTACATAACACTTTCTGAAAAATAAGGGAAACTGAGTGAACAAAATTTGTTAATGCATCAGTTTGGGTGACTAGCACAGTAACAGAAGTTTGGAAATGTGATGTTAGGGTTCCCTCTCCCTCCCTTACTCCCAGCTACCCCTCCCACCCTCACTCCACCACCATTCCTCCTCACCCCCCCAGGGCCCATGTTCCCGTCAAGCACTTAAACTGTGCATAGTAATATGTACAAGTGGGAGCACAGGGCCCTTAGGGCCCGTACTCCTACTTGTACATATTGCTAAGTATTGGTTCAGTGGTTGATGGGTATGGATGGCCTGTGCTCCCCTAAAATACTTAAATTGAATGTACTAATATGGACAAGTGGTAATATGGGCCTTCTGCAAAAATGTGTTCTTCCACTTGTGCAGATCAGTTTGTATGGGTGTGGTGGTTAGGGGAGTGCAGGGCCCCAATGGGTCATACTCCCCTGAGACAGTATAACTGCACGCACTGAAATACTTTACTTTGTACTGTATGTTGAACTAAGATATGATGTGTATGCATGAAACATCATAAGTGAGTCACCAGACACTGTGTTGGATGGTTCAGATTTTTTTTACTGGTTTAATGTGATAAAGAAATGAGTATACATGTTTCGTCAAAATATTCAAAAAGAAAATAGATATTTTTTATCAAAAAAAGCTTGCTGTCAGCATTTATAAATATGTTTATTACGTTTTTAATTTAGATTGTAAACTTAAAAATATACCTTCATAAGAATACAAAAAATATATTTAAAATGTAAAAATAAATGCAGCAAAAAATATATATTTTCACCCAACCCCACCAGTTTTGTTAACTTAAAAAAAATATTTCTTCACCTAGAAAAATATAATGAAAATTAAATAGTACAATAATTTCTCTAAACAGAAAAATGCACAAGTGGAGGGAGTGGAGGTTGTTACAGCTGCCTCTGCTGCTGGAGGCTGTGAGAAGGGGAGACCTGAAAGGGGGTGGCAAGGTAGGAAATTGAAGGAGGATGTAGCAGCTGGTTCATGGACTGGGGAAGGTGCAGTAGAGGGGCAGAGAAGGGGACAGATGTTGTGGTCACTGGAGACCAGGACCTTGGTCTGGCACTGCAGGTTCTGTAGCTGGAGCCCTTTCTTCTCCCATCTCCTTTGTCATGCTTTTTGTGAGTGGCTGGACAATCTTATTTGGTATGTTATTTGAAGAGTGTTCGTCTGTATTCATTTTTCAATCTGTGTCAATTTGGTGGTAATGGTTTCCTGATTTTTGTTTTATGTTGCCACTAGTTTTATTAGGGTTTGAATCCCTTCATTTGCCTCTTTCTGTGCCTGAATCAGACTGTCCCAGTGCTCACAAATTTCTTGGGTGTGGGTACTTGCTGTTTCTGTGAAAAAAAGAAAACAGAAAAACACATCCTAAGTACTGGTGTATTTGTGCTGGTTTATAGTTGTCACAGCTGTTGCTTTATGTTACCAGTATTCATGGTACTTAAGTAGGTTTCTATCCAAACTATGTTTACTGCAATTGAGACAACAAATAACTGACTGAGCAATTGAGGAGATATGTTAGCTGTATCAATCTGAAATACAACACTAACATTTTTTTTGTAACAGTCTTACTTTGTGTGTTATCAGCTACTGATTACTGTATTCCTCTAGGTTACCTGATGCAGTCTGCTAGTATGAGTGTGCTCCCCCCCATAGTAACCTTGTTAGTAGACTGTTACACTGTATGATAACAGTGTCATAATTTAGGCAGTATAAATTTTGAAGAAATGAACAACGTGGAAAGACTATACTGTGATTGACTAAAGAATTAAGTAAAAAAATGTTATTAACATTGTTGAAAAATACAATACCGTAAGTTTTTGAAAAAATAGGTCATACTGTCTGTGGCATTTTGTTAACTTTAGAAAGAGCTAACTCTTTAATACTATTGTCAGAGTTTAGATTCAGTATACACACGGTGAGGTGGTCCAGGCTCTGGGTCTTCCTGCTTAATGACAGGCAAGGTCCTGGTCTCCAGTGGTTCTGTATTAAAAAAGAGAAAGGATTTTATTCAATGACAAGAAAGAATCATGACATCTGATTGGTTTGTTGTTCATCACAATAGGAATGTTACATTCTTGCTGTTTTTTGACACCCCATGGGAACAAGTGCCAGTCAGGAGTCAGCTGCATCAGAAAATAATAGACCCTGAAAAACTCTGAATGTGCTTGAATAAATACATATCACATTGAATCACTATCTCCAGAACATGGTGTCTGTAACAATTTCCCCTACAAATAGTTGCCAGTATGTGCTGAAAAGTTGGAAAACATATATGATAGGCAAAACAGTATTACAGTAGCAGTAGGTTAACCTTTCAAACATTTTATTTTACTGTGTCTTTCACTGTCTAATTGAGTTTGCTCTCTGCAGCTCACTACATCACTTACATAAAATGGAGCTGTTATAGCTGTAACAAATGTGATACATAGTGATGAGAGTGTACACATATTTTTAAACTAATAAGAGCGTTCTGCTGCAGAAGGTGTGTTAACATAAAAAAACTAATGATACTTAGAACTGTTACAAATCAATGATGAAATGTGTATCTGTTACACTGGCCACACAGGTATGCATATGTATATACAGTAATACGTACATACATAAGTGTGGGACCAATGTAATGGCTCTGGTGTTAGCCATGATTTTAAACTTTTAGCTTTTTTTTCTATAAACTTTTTTTTTATTGTCGCAAGAAAGAAAGGTAACAGTATAAACACAATGTACTAGTAAATATGTTTACATTGTGCTCTAAGTGTATATTTGGTGTTACTTATGTTCTGTTGTGATGATGATGATGTCATCATCATCATATAGTGCTGTCCCCTCCTCTGCAAGGACCGGGCCTGTGGCACTTGCTGTTTTCTCAGCTGTGGTTCCAGGTGCTGTTGTGAAATAAAAATTGATATGATGCACAATTTTTATTTTGTTCTGTGCTGTGATGTTTTGTAAGTGTGTGAGATTTTGTTTTCTACAAAGTATTATAGTTAGTTAAGATTTTTATGCTATCAGTTTTTAAAACTAACATCTGATATCATTTCTTTAGTTTGTATTATATCATGTTGCTATATTGCATTGCCTGTATAATACAACTACTGCATACATTGCTTGTGGACAGGTATACACATCATACATAGTTAAAGATATTACATGCTGAAATTGCACACAGGGCCTTTACAAAGGCAATAAATGACCTCTTATCCTTTTCTTGTAAATGCACCTAGCACTTTATTATGCAACTCACCTACATATTTGTGACTGCTGTTTTTGAATTTTGTATTTTACTCTTTGTATTGAAAATTTGTGTTGTAAAGTTATGTAATCTGAGTGTTGTTATTATATGTGAAACCTAAACATTTGAACACAGGACTGTCTTGTAAAATGAACCTAACAGTCCAAATGACATGTTTTCTCCTGTCCAAAAATAAAAGTTTTACCTTCCTACCTACCTACCTGATCAAAGTCATTATAGTGTATGGGAGAGGGCTGTTGTATATACAGAATCAATGGAAACACAATGCTGTTGTACCTTCAATGTGATGTCAACATGTTGTACCATCTTGAGTACATCACATCGATGGCACAACAGCATCGATTGTCATTGTGCATGTGAAGATCTCAATTGCGCTGGATTCAGGGAAATGGCTGTTGCCGAGAGTGCTGACACCAAAGAAGAACCATGTGGAGCAAATCCATTGGAGGAAGGGCAGCAGCCGCTTTTTATTTAAAAAAAAATGTTTATGTGAGGACGAGGGGTCACATTTTATAAAAACAAAATGTCTATGTGAAAGTGAGGGGGGAGACCGGGATAGAGCGGGGCTTGTTCTTGCATTGGGGGGGACAGTCAGAAATTGTGAAATGAGCAGCTGTTGATTTTACTGTTGCCCCATACACTATACAAGAAAAATGGATGGACAACAGTACACAACAACATTGTTCACTTTTTGAGATTGTTATGACAACCGAAAACCTCTCGAGCTTCATTCTCGAGGTTTACATGGTTGTCATAACAACCTCTCGAAGTGAACAACATTGTTGTTGTTCACTGTTGCCCCTCCATTATCCTCTATATAGTGTACAGTGGAATGATGTTATGCATGGAATTCCATGAATGAAATATGCTTGTTTTGCTGCAGTAGTGACAGCTTCCACTTCCCCCTGCAATTCTTCCACCTCCTGTCTTATAACCCCTTCTCATGTCTGAGGTACCTGGCCATCCTCCTCCAGGTCTCCTCAAGTGGCATGTTGGTGCCACACAGCATGAGTTTGGGGTCACCTATTTTGGTAACAGCCTCCAGCAGCAGAGGCAGTTGTTATGTGGTCCAATATTTACTCATGTTCTGGAAGAGAAACAGACATAAGAAAAAGGATTTAAATATGCAAATATTTGTATATCTAGGTGTGTATGGCATAGACATCAAGAATAGCATATGTTGCTTTATGCATGCGGTATAATAGTATGCTGTCTATGTTTAAGTAAACCCTGCAGCTGATGTTGTTATTCTAGTTGCATGCTTTAGAATTCTGACGTATGTTATAACAGTGAGTAGGTAAATGCAGTAAAAGTGGTGCAATAAGTAACTGATACTAATTAGAGATATGCTGTGACACTACTGTTTTACATGGGATCACTGTATGTTTTCCCTACTCTCTGCAATGAGCTAAGAACAACAGTAACCACTGGATGATGAAGTACTATAAATTATGCATGCGGTATAATAGTATGCTGTCTATGTTTAAGTAAACCCTGCAGTTGATGTTATTATTCTAGTTGCATGCTTTAGAATTCTGACATATGTTATAACAGTGAGTAGGTGAATGCAGTAAAAGTGGTGCAATAAGTAACTGATACTAAGTAGAGATATGCTGTGACACTACTGTTTTACATGGGATCACTGTATGTTTCCCTACTCTCTGCAATAAGCTAAGAACAGTAACCACTGGATGATGAAGTACTATAAATTATGCATGCGGTATAATAGTATGCTGTCTATGTTTAAGTAAACCCTGCAGTTGATGTTGTTATTCTAGTTGCATGCTTTAGAATTCTGACGTATGTTATAACAGTGAGTAGGTAAATGCAGTAAAAGTGGTGCAATAAGTAACTGATACTAAGTAGAGATATGCTGTGACACTATTGTTTTACATGGGATCACTGTATGTTTTCCCTACTCTCTGCAATGAGCTAAGAACAACAGTAACCACTGGATGATGAAGTAGTACAAATTATGCATGTGACTCTGTGCCGATTGTCACTGTACTTTTGTGATTGGGATCTCTGATGTGTTACTATGTGGTTAACGTCTACGATTTAACAGTATGAAATTGTCTGCACCCTCTCCCCCCGAAAGACAAAAAATTAACAAAACAAAAAACAAATATAAAAATCTGAGGAGGTAGTTAGAGTTGGGTACTTCTAAGTTATACAAGCAGTATGATGTGAAATTGTATGCCATTGCATGGGCATTGTTAGATGATCCCCCCCCCCAGCACCTGATGTAGTTGCTGTTGAAATATTTTTGTGAGTATTGGAAGTATGTGTTTGTGTGTTGCTAATAATACATCTAATAAGTGTTATATGTGCATAATTGTGTTTGTTATAAAATGTTTTTCTTCACTGTGTGCATTTTTTTTCTATTTTTTGACCAGAACAGGTTGGCTCTTAAAAGAATCTTTTTTCTCTGAACACTTTGCCAAGACATACTGTTGTTCAGATCACAGAGTGGATGCCATGTTGGAGGTCTCCCAAGAAAAGGCAATTGCCAGTGGCTGAGAAGTGCATACCATCTCTTAGATACAGCCAATCTTTAAAATACTTAATTTGAGGGTGATGAATTGTGTGCATACCCAGATTGCGTAAAAATGCAGAGATGTATATATTCATTTTTTTCTTGCCCTGTTGAGCAGATACATGTGTTGATCTGCATGCCAGGCCATACAATCTGTAATGTCTGAATACACAATCTTACAGGTGGGTAACATCTCTGTAAGTGAAGCTAGATCCAATTTAACTTCAGCTACTAAATCTATCTACCTTTCGTCACCTAAAGCATTCCCTCTGAGATGGATCAGCAGTAATCTGGTGCAGAGTGGTTGCACAACAGGTGTTGCATGGTTGGCATGAACTGCTCCCATCTCATACTTCCCTTGCCAAACCAGTAAACCTTGCAACTGGGAAAGTTCAAGCCACTACCAAATTGACTTCTATGAGCATATTCACCACCTCAATGAATTAAACTGCTGCCTAACATCCACACTGTGATTCTGGAGTTTTCTGCCATGCTGAATGTTCCTTAGAAAACAAGTGACAGAGAGCTCAAAAAGTCAGTCTGTGTCTCTCTTGGTGGGTAGTGAGATCTAATGGACAGACTGGGCAACTTTCCTTATGATAGTGGATTCTTGTACAGGCAGGTAGCAATAGGGGGTTAACAAATATTGATTGGCTGATAGCACTAGGTGTGTACCAATAAAAAAAATCACACTTCATAGATGCCAGTAAATAGGTTTTAATTGGGTGTATCACAGACAAAACACAATATGTTTTTGTGGGAATTTGAAAGTTTCTGATAGGATCATTTGAAAGAACACAGCACAGGAGCCATTCTGATTTGCAGTTAGCTTGCAGCATATACACATACATACTGTGGTCTCCCTCCCTTCTGAGCTGGCATTTTGTGGTGGTGAGTACTGCTTCAAGCTCTGTCTTTAATTGCTAACATTTGTTATTTAATAAATCATTCTACATGGTTAGCCTTATACCAAGCTATGTAGGAAAAAAAAAGCTTTTAAACAAGCCTATTTTAAGTAGGGAAGAATAAGTAAAGGTAAAGTTTTTAAAGTAATGTTAATGTGTTGTGCTTACTGTTAATGCAGTCAGCATCTCCACGTTCTTCAAAATGGAGCTATTTCCTTCTTCTTTGTGAACTTTATTCTTGTATGATTGGCTGTATTGAAAAATGTCCTGTGATACATAAAAATATCTTAAAAAGTATTAAAATTGCATAAATTAGTGGTGTGTTGTCATTTGCTACTGTGGACTGTCAATCTTGTTTATCTGGTTTTTGACTAGTTAAATGTGGTATGTGGGTATTTTGTTTTGAAAAAAAAAAAACCATGGACACTCTTAGTGGGCTTAGTTAAAAATGTAGTCACATTAGTACTTATTTCTTAATGAGTATGTTGATTCCGCATGCTTTTGACAATATAATCAGTGCGTATAACTTTTATTAGTGGCCTGTACAACATTTTGTGGTCACTAGCATTTTTGGGAGCCGATTTGTGTCATGTCCTGGTTGCAAACCATCATGGGAAGCAGGGGTAAAGGGTCAAATAAGCTCAACAACAAAATCATAGTGCTGCAACATTTGATGTTATTGCACACAAATTCTAATGTAATGTATATGGTGAGCTCAGGCATAATATTTGTGGTGAGTTAAGATAAAATTACATATCGAAAATAGCATTGTTTTCAATGGGGCACATTCATGTACCTCAAAAACTTTTGCAGCAATTTTTTTTGTCCTCAGCAACGTAGTTCATTTTAATGAAGCGTGTTCACGTACAGCGAAGACTTTCATGGTCATTTTTTTAACCTCGACAACATGATTTATTCCTAAGGAGTGCATTCACATGCCTCAAAATCTCTCATGATTACTTATTTTTGCCTCGTAAACATAATTCTTTCTAATGAAGCGCATTCATGCAGCTCAAAAACTTTCATGGTTACATTTTTTGTCTCAAAAACATAGTTCCTTTTAATGGAGTGTGTTCTCTTACCATGAAAACTTGCATGGTTCTTTTTTTTACCTTGACAACATCATTGATTTCGATGGTGTGCGTTCACATAGCTTAAAAACTTTCACCACTAAATTTTTTAACCTCGCAAACATAATTTATTTAAATGGGGCCTGCTCATGAAGCTTGAAAACTTTCGTGCACATACAGTTTACCTTGAAAACATCTTTTCTTTTATTAAGTACATACATTTTTAAAGGATTTTCTTTGGGATAAAATGTTTGTAACAATAAAAAATTATTATTTTACATATGGAGACTTTATTTATTTAATATGTTTTTAATTATTACATGCATTATAATCATGATAGTGTTTATTGGTGTGTTGAATCTGTATGGAAATCAGATGTACATAGTGATGTTTCATTTTATTACTATCTGATCTGAATGTCTTATAGCAAATGAATAGTTTCAGGAAACTAATTGTTTTCTTTATTTTATGGGTGTGTGATACTGTATCATTACATAACGTGAAACCTGTGTTTGTAACCTGCTAGAATGTCTAGAAGAGATAAACAAGTGAATAGACATAGGAGGGATAAGTACTGTAGCAATGTTAAGTTGATGAAGAGTAATGTAGGTAGTAAAAATGCCACGAGGAAACCCAAGGACACTGGAAGGTCTGTACATAGGAAAATGTGGCCTGCTGCCTGTGAGACATCTGTATCTGTTAGTTGTTCAGCAACAACTGTAAAGTGCACAGCTCCTAACCATGCTGTTGGTAGTGTGAAGCAGAAGAGAGCTATTTAGGTTTCAGCCATTGCAAATGCAACCCATAAACAAAATCACACATCTGTGATTAGTGGCCCTTTTAGCAAGTTGAAATATTTCCACAAATTAGCTTCCAAGGCTAAAGTTGATCAGATTATCTCTGCCATGATGAGATGCCAAGGTAAATGACTCAAGAGTCAACTTGCCTTGATGAAACTATGTCTTAGGGTTTGTATGTTTGTAAACATGGCACTTGCTGTCCTAGTACATTTGTGGAGGCAAATGATGACAGAGATTGAACGGTTCAATGCTGCTGTGAACTCTGTTCATACTAGGCTGCAAAATATTGTTACTCTGAACAGAGGCAATGTTTGTAAAGTCTTTAAAGGAATATGGCTACATAAACAGCACTCAGAGGCCTTTTTCTGGCAGGAGCTTTAACATGCAGTTTCAAAGGATATCACAATTTCTGTTGACAAGAGCGGTAAGGCTTGTAATATGTTGAGTGTCACACACACTGATGAAGTAAGTGTGTCAGATGATGACACAAAATACTGAGATGTACAGGAAAAGTTGTGTATCATGGAGATGTGATGAGACCTGTAATCTTAGGCAAGTGTTCTTTGATGCTGTCACACAGTTTGTGAATTGTTTTGTTGCCAAAAAGAGGAAACAGAGATACAACTTATTATACAAGATTGATCTCTGTGAAATTCACAAGCATAAAGGATTGCTGGGGCATTCCTTGGCTTACTTAGATAGCGGTATGTGCAGCAGTGTATTTCATCATATGCACATGCTTGCTGTACATAATCCTGTGATGCTCAGCTTTGTGCGTAAAATATACCAGGTGAGAAAAGCTGTGTCAGTATGCAAACAGCTTGATGAGTCATTGAAAGCAGAAGATATGCAAGCTGCAAAAATTGTGATACAGGATGTGGAACATAATAGTAAACATAATGATGCACCATTTGATGACACTTCTGCCACTGCACTGTATGCTCTCTCTCTTCGGGAATCCAACATACTGAAGATATTTGGGAAACTTATTGTCAAGTTTCAACTGGCAAAGAGAGAAAAGTTTGACTGTGTGTGTGTGTCTCATGTCACAGACTACTTTACAGGCTCCAGGCTGTTACTGTTGGTCTGGAAAGATTATATCTTGTAATGACATGTGGGCATGACTGTTGGCCTACCTACTAGTAAAGCATGACTTTGACCTGGACCCAGTTGTTACCATGTGTCACTGCTGTTTGACAAAGGTGAAGCATGACACTCTGCCACCGAGGTCTGTATTGAACAATGTGGAGGCAGATGTGACACCTATTGAGATTGCTGCACTGAATATGTGTGAACAGATCCTAATACAAACTATCAAACCATTCTAGACTATTCTGCGCTTGAATACTAAGACGTGAAAAGTGCCCCAGAAAGAGCATGTGAAGTCTCTGAAAGGGTCTGTCACGTAATTGCCACTTCCTCTGAAAGAGAATGTGGAGACAATCTCAAAGGAAAACAGTGTTGTTATACTAGTAACCGGTGTCCCAACAAAGTCAAAGGTCATTTGGCAAGATGTTGTCAATGTGCAGAAAGTGAAAAGTGCTCTACTCTACCTGAAGAGCAATAATCCTTTCTATGTGACCTTGACATTGATGAACTCTCTGATATAAGTGCTCAGTTTGGAGTGGTGGACACTAGGAAGCCAGTGATTGAAAAGGTTGATGTTGCAACACATGAAGATGTGTATGAGCAGTACACAATTCACAATCTATATGGCAGGGATCGAACTGGTGATAATATTGACCAATGGGCTGGGTGGTAGCAGAGCAGATGGAAGGGGTGAGGGGGGCTTCAGATGAGCGAGAACAAGGACTGGTACATCATGTGACTACTCCTGAAAGAGTTCAGGAGCATGGAGAGCCAAAGAAAGATTAAAAAAAAGTCGTAATATGAGGTACACCAGGTGTCGATTTGGTTTCCATAGACGTGTCTGCCAGCAAGGACATATGAATGACTTGTTCTCAGCCATGCATCACCATCTCAAGGCAAAGTCCACTAAAAGGGTTTATGAGTTACCCAGACAGGAGAATGAGGTGTTCATCAATGACTACAACCCTACTCTTCCTCTGATGTGGCAGGCAAACACTGATGTGCAGATGGTCACTGATAACTCTCTGTCTCTTGTTTGGTACTTCACATTGTACATCATGAAACATGAGCAGACCAGTTTTCTTCAGCTTTGGGAAGATATTGCAACTTCCAGCCAATCATTGAGCTCACAGCTATGGTCACTGGGATTAAAGACACTGCCTCACAGGGAGTGAGGAGCATATGAGGCCAGTGATCGTTTGATTAGAACACACTTGTACTGCAAATCTGACACTGTACAATTTCTCAGTGTTAATTACAAAGAGAAACGAAGGCGTATTTTGAAGTCTCATGATGAGGTTGAAGAACTGGCTGTGCACCACACCCTTCATCCAAAACATTTTGAAGAACAACCTGATTGACATGTACTACCCACACTGGGCTAGTATGATGGATGACATGTGTCTGTACTATTTTGTGAAGTGGTATGACTACAAGACTGATGTAGCACCTGATGAAACACAAGAGATTTACAAGATTAGAGGCTTTGGTGGGTGCCTTGCTAAAAGGAACAAACCCTGGCTGATTGACCACTGTAAACTAAGTCTCTCTACAGCTGACAGTAGGGAACATTACTACTTTACTCTAATGTTCCTCTTTAAGCTATGGAGTGATGAGACCACACTTAAAGGAGACTGTGAAACATATGAAGAACAGGTATACCTTTCATATGAGACCTTCAAGAGTCAACAGTCTGAAACATACATTTGTAGTCTGGAATTAGTAAAGGAGCAGATGGATCAAGCTAAGAAGCAGCTTTTTTATTTACAATTCTTTGTATCCTCGTTTCTCAGGTCACCTATTCCATCTGCCACCCTACTGGAGCTCGGAGTATTTCAGGGCCTTGTGGCACCATTGTGCACCCCGGTGGATCTCCTGAACCCAGCCCAGAGGCTTCATCCTAGGTGGCCCCCATTTTTCCTCCATTTTCTCCTTGTGTGAGCACTCTAATCTCGAGACCCCCCAGAAGCAGTGGTGCATGTGCATGGAGGCATATCTGCACACTGCAGCTCCAGTGCCAGGTCTGTTTTCTGCCCTCCCTCAGCCTAGTGCCAGCACTCTTCAGAGCAGCACTACCACTCTGGCCAATGTCAGGGGGTGGCCAAGATCTGAGGAGATGAAAACTCCCTCCTGAGACAGAGAGCTGCCCACCAGCAGCCTGCACACATCATCTCCCTCCCCCTGCCAACCTCCAACAACCCTGGCTCACTTCTGAACCTGGGTCACTGGCATGGCGCAAGGTGTGGTATCCCCTTCTCAACCCTCTGCACCACCAGGCCAGCCCTAATAAACAGCTTGAGGAAGATACCCCAGGGAATTATCAGGAAAACATGGATCCTGAGGGACAGGGCACTCTTGGAGCTCCTCTCCCAATGAATGAACCTGTGGTTCTGATGAGTGAAGTCGAGAGTGCCATGGAACATTCTTCTCACGTGACAAAGGATCCTAGTGTACTGAAATACCCACTAAATGGGCAGTAGTTTGCTGCTTATGATGCTGTCAATGAAGCAGTGAGACATGGCATCCTTCATGAGAAGAAACAATGTACATGTGGAAACTATGAACCATTGCTAATATTTGTTACTGGTTCCACTGGCACTGGCAAGAGTTTTGTTATCGAAGCCATCACAGTGGAGATAAGGAAACATACAGGAGAAGTGATGTCTGTAGCTGTAACTTCTCCTACAGGCTTGGATGCATACAACATTGGTGGTGTGACTCTACACCGGTTGTTTATGCTCCCTGTAGAACATGGCAAAACAGGAGAGTACCAAAACCTGTCCCGTGAGGTGGCATCTGAGCTGTGCCCAATGTTTGCCAAGATGAAACTTCTGATCATTGATGAGATAAGCATGGTCTCAAATGTCATGCTTGCATGTATCCATCTACGTCTCCAGAAGATTCTTGGAACTGACCATGGTGAGCTATTTGAGGGGAAGAGTGTTGTTGTGTTTGAGGGTACTTCTGCAACTTGCACCTGTGAATGGAGAGCATGTCCTTACAACACTGACTGTAAAACAAGTTAAGAGAACTAGGGTGCATTGGAGGAATCATTCTTTGGGAATTGTTCCTTTACACTGAGCTGTATGAAAACATGTGGCAAACTCATGATCTTGCCTACAAGGTACTGTTGGATCAGGCTCACATTGGCTCTTTGTCACAACACAATGTTTATCTGTTGAACACACGCTGTATCAGTAATGAATGCACTTCTCTGACTGCTGCATGTGATGTATTTAGTAATGTGTACTCAGACTCTGCTCAGATTGTGTGTCTCATGCCTTGACTCAAGCAGTTTGTTGAATTTAACAGCATTATGTTGCAGAGACAGGGTCAGGAAATCATTACTCTGCATGCAGTTGACACCGTTGATGGTGCGGTCTTGAGGTGGATCTGGTAGCAAAGCTAACTGAATGACTGTCTGAGCTAAAGTCTGATGTGTCTTGCACAGCTGGATTAGAAGCAGTTTTAACTGTGTGTATGAATGCATGCATCATGCTATGCCACAAACTTGATGTGAAGCAGGGTATGGTGAATGGTGAAAGGGGATACATAATTGACTTCCAGTACAATGTACAGAAGACATTCATAGAGGTACTAGTTGTCAAGTTTGACAACAATGAAAAGTCGTTGCCTATTTCCAGGATAACTGTTAAGTTCTAGATTGTGAAAGACATATGTGTGACTAGGAAACAGTTTTCTGTGTGTGTTGCATATGCTGTATCCATACACAAGTTGCAAGGCTTAAGTTTGGTCTCAGCAATGATCAACATAGGCACTGGAATCTTTAAAGATGGCATGTGCTATGTTGCACTTTCACATGTATGGACTCTGTCTGGCTTGTATATCATCTGCATAGCACCGCATAAAATCCATGCTGGCAGACGATGCATCATAGAGTACAACAGACTGCGTACTCTCTATCAGCTGACATTGCCTCTTATACTGCATGTAGCATAGTGCAATGCTACAATCACAGGTTCTTGCATGAAAAACATGTACCAGACGGATAGAGCAATATTGAATTCAGACAGCACTAAGAAGAAATCCATGACACAAACACAGACAAGCTCTCCTTCATGAAAGAAGGCACTTGGTATGAGTGTTGTCCCAAAGTTTGACAACAGCACTGGAGTAAACTGCTATGCAAACTCAGCAATGCAAGTATTTCTCCACATGCCTTGCTTTGTTGGTACTATCAAATCTTCACATGACACAGCATAGTCCAAGTCATTGAAGAAGGTTGTGAATGATTGTGACAAGCATGACAACAGTATACAGACTCTGACATCCTTATGACTTGTGTTGGGTGGATATGATAGCTATTAAATATTTGCTGATATCATCCAGCAGGATGTGACTGAGTTTATGATGGCTATCATTAACAGCTTGGAATCAGATCAAATTTCTGTACAACAGTCCTTTACTATCACCTATGTGACAAAGTACACTTACCTGTCTTGCCAACATTCACACAAAGAAGTAACAGAAAACATGCTGTGGATTTCATTATATATGAGACAAAGAGAGACTGCACAGCTGCACGCTATCCATTCTGAAGAGGAGAAGGAGTAGCAGGGACACAGACACTCATTTACCTCTTTTATTACAGGTATGCAACTGTTGCCTGTAAAGAAGAGAGACAGTCTGTGTACTTTCCAGTCCAGCTTGTGATGCGGTCCTTGGGAGTAAAACTTTGGGCTCCACATTCTGACTGCTTTATTTGGTTGAGTCCATTCAGCGGAGGAGCTCCAAAAGATCAGTGTTATAGTGTGGTAGACGCTGCGGAAGGTCAGTTGCCGGAGATATTTTACTGCCAACTTTAGCAAAACTTTAGCTAAAATAGTTAAATACAGTTAATTTCTGTCTTTTAGCTCTTTGGATAGTTGGTGTCTTCTCTCTCCCACCCAGGTGCCTTATTGTTTATTCATTTTTTAGTGCTGTGTAGGAGTTTTACACGAATTGCGATCGTCGCATAAATTATTTATTTAGGTTTTAAAAATTAGTGAACTTGTGTGGCTTTGTTGTGTTTTACTTTTTTATTTTCACTCCTTGAATATACCTTAATACTTGCTTTATTGTAAGCAGTTATTGTGAACATTAGTGTGAGTGATGATAGAACTACATGCTTACAAAGCAATTTATTGTGACTAGTTTAATTAGAGAGAATGTGAATGTGCACAGGAAATGTGTGAATTTCTACTGTAGCAGCATTTGAAGTATAGAATTTTAATCTGGCTTTAGTCTATTAGTTAATTAACTAATTGGTTAATTAGCCAAAGAGTAGACCCAAGGAGAGGGTATATTTTTGAAGGCATAGAGTGGATTGCAAGCATTAATTGAGAATTGCAGTTAACTGCAGTTAGTGAGGTTGTAATTTGTTTCAGATGTTCTGAAACCACTTGGTTCAAATACATCACATTACATTGAACCTTTCATACTTTTCACCTCTCTTGGTGCCTGGTCTAGTTGTATGCTGAGCTAAGCTGTATAAATGTTTAGCTGCTTATATCTGCTGAGCTCTCCTTTATTTGAGAAAATTCATAGAGAGAGATTCAGCATTTGTTTCTCTGTGGGTCGTATAGTTCTATTTCTGTCTGGTATACATTGAAATGCTGAAATGCTGAAACACTGCAATTGCTGCCTATGGCTCGCTGGTTGCTGTCTGGCGTATCTCCAAATGAAAGCTGGTAGAAGTAAAAACAGAGAAGCAGAAGTAAGTGTTATATTTGCTTTTATTTGCTACTGATGTCTACTGCTTTTTGAAATACAACAGGCAATTCTCAACAAAGTTTACAGCTAAGCCGATGTGATTTGGTCGACAAAAGCGATAAAGCTGTTTCTGGTTTGCCTGCATTGGTTTTGCTACTGTTAGGTGTTTTAGGTGTACAAGGTATGATAGAAGCATTTTTTTCTGTTTTTTGTTTATTGTTTTTTTTTTAAGTATTTCTTTTTAGTTATTTATTTAAACTCATCTCCAAGTTGAAAGTTAAAACTTTTTATTGTTTTGCCTCTGGTTCTCTTTGTGATGGGCCTTTGGATTCTATTCTTCATTACCCTGTTCTTTTCTTCCCCACCTCTCATGATACTGTACAGTGTTCTTCTTGATCCTTGATGGTCCAAGTTTTAACAGTGAGGGAAAAGGATGGAACTACCGAAGTTTAAGAATATGAAAGTGGTTTCCAGAGTCTGAAATTAAACTCGCTGGAGAAGAAACTGTGTGCTGGGACTGTGCTGGAACTGTGTTGGTATTGTGCCTGATCCATGTGCTGGGAAAATAATTTCTGCACCACAGAGCCAAGTTGCGAGAACAGGATGAACAAAGACTTTTAATTTTTATTTTTTTATAAACTGTGTATGCGATATAGAATGGATTGGGGTACATTAGGGTATATTTGAATTTTATTAAGAATCCTACCAGAAGATGGCCTTTTATTAGAGAGAACCAATGTAAAAGAAGAATCTTAAAATTATAGACTCTCTAATCAGTTGCATATTTAATTAATATTTTTGATACTTCCTATTGGCATACTTGGTATGTTAAATGATAAAGTACTGTTGAGTTCGTAGGAATTTTTTGCCTGTAAATATCCATTTAGAATTTAAAATCCTTGGTCTACTAGTTATATTATTGACTATATTTCTGGCCATATTATTGGCTATATTGTGAAAGTATAAGAAATAAGAAATGATGACTAGGTTATCAAAAAGCAAGATAAGTGCAAATCCTGTATGTTATAAAAATCAGAAACAGAAACAAAAGAAAAGTCTGGATGGAATGGTGAAAAAAACAGAGCGGAAAAGCACTAGTTACATTTTAGCCCCAGGAAGCCAAATAAACCTTGTGGGGAAAAAAGAGACCTTAAGAATTCAAGGTTCAATCCTGCTACCCATAAGTTCCTCCCCTATAACTGATAGATTAAACTTGTGACAGTTAAGTAAAGATGAGCATCCACTAATGAAATCTATAAGGATATTTGAAATGGAAAATGAAGGTCAGATTTTACGAGAGGAAGATTTAGAGCAGAAAGAGCTAGAAGAACAACAGAAGTGGGAAAGGTGGAGAAGTATAGTAATATGCAACAGTTTAAGGAACAGTTAAGGGAAGAAAGAAAACACCAGATGTAGAATATAGATTTGGAGCAAAGAAATGTTAAAAGTAATATGAGAGATGTTTCACATCAGTGTCCTAGTGCCTCATTTCTTGGTGTCTTTGATGCCTTTCATACCCCATATGTACAGAGATTTGAATTAGACCCCCATCTTGATTTCTTCCAGATACATCTCATTTACTTCAAAATAGAATTGAAGAAAATCCAGAAGATCTATGTATAAGGGAGGAGGAGAAGAGTAAGGCCAGTAATATAATGGATGAAAGTGAGACTAGAAAGTCTCCTTTTTTGGAAATCTTGAAAGAAATAAAGAATGGGATTTTGTTAAATAATGAATTATTAATCAATCTCACAACAATGTTAAGTAGGAACTTTGCAGAGGGTGAAAAAGATATTTCTATTGAAGAGACAAATGATAGAAATAATGGAAAAAGAGGTAGAAAGGAAGGTAATCTAGAGGAAAAGATAAAGGCTACAACAATAGAAATTGGAAACAAGGAAAAGGGGGAGATTGAACAACTAGAGAATTAAGGAGGGTAAGAACAATAAACCTAAGGAGAAAATACAAAGGTGTAAAGGAAAGAAGGAGAAACAGGAACAAAGTAAGATAAGAAATACAAAAGAGAAAATAGAAAGTGGAAAACAAAAATCTTGTGAAAAAGGAAAAAGGGTTGGAGATTCTGAAGATAGTCTATACATAGAAAATAAGGAAAGAGAGAAACAGATTGAGAAAGGGGAAAGATTACCTACAGTCTTTTTCAAAGGTATACCAAGAGCAAAAAATGAGAACCACATAACCCTAAAACTGGTTGTATATAATGTATGCAAGGGAGTTTTGGGTAAGAGGTTTACATGGAATGATACAAACTCTACCTACAGATATCATGGAGGTAAAGAAAAAGGTTGGATTTGTTTGGTGGTTAAAAGCAGTAATGTTAGGAAACAGTTACTGACAATGAAAGAACAGTTTCAGGAGATAGGAATAAATGTGGATACATCTGTAGAACAGAGAAATATTGAAAAAAGGGATAGTAGGGATAGGTTTTATTGGACAAGAAAGGGGAATAATGAAAAGAATAAACAACAAAAGGTTAAGGTCCAACAGAGAATATCACAGTACAGGAAACCAGCAGTCAGTGAACATGTATTAACAGCAGATGTGGAATATAAGAGAGTGATAAGAGGTAGTAGTGTAATCTTGGATGAAACCCAAAAAGAGGAAATATTAGATAGCTATAGGAGTAAGAACTGGTATGGAGTGGGAGAAGAAAGTGTTGAAAATGGAATAGAAGAAACAATAGAAATAGATTGACAATATGACTATAAGAAAATTAATGTAGGAAAACAAAAATTACATATCTTAAGTTGGAATATAGCAGGAGTTGTTGGAAAATTTAAAGATACTGGAATTCTCAGATTTATAAATGAAAAGCATATAGTCATGCTACAAGAAACTTGGGTAAACACATTAAAGGGATGTTACTTGGAAGGATTTCAGGGGTGGCATATCCCTGCCAAAAAGGCAAGTCTTTATGGGTGTCCAGCAGGGGGAATTAGTACTTTTGTTAAAATAATGTCTGGTTTAATATGTAAATGTATTTGTAATGACACAAACTTTAATATTCTTGTTGTTGAAATGGAATGGGAAAACAAGAAGAAATTGTCATTGGTAAATATGTATTTTCCACCTGATACCACTGTTTCATCCATCATACACTGCATATGTAGATATATAGAAATACTGGAAGAATTACAGACCCAATACCCAGGGGTTACAATTATTGCTGCGGGGGATTATAATTTAAAATTAGGTGAAGAACAGGAGGAAAATAGTAATAATTGGAATTTGGATGATATTTTTGGAAACCCTATTACAAAATCTTTGATAAAAAGAAAAGTAAGCTTGGTAATAGATTTTTAGCCAGATTATGCAAATGAATACGCAGATTATGAATGGAAGAAGCAGTGGAGATAAAACTGGTTTATGCACTTATGTGCATAAAAGTGGTACAAGTTTGTTGGACTATATAATTGTAGACATATATTTTTATCAAAAGATTTGTAGTTTGCAAATAGTTGAAAACTGGGACAGTGATCACAGGCCACTTCTGGTTACACTGGAATGTCCAATTATAATTGTTAAGAGTGGTAAAGATAGAAGAAAATGGGAAGATCAGAATATGGAAATAAAGAAATGTAAAAGAATGCAATGGAATAAAGTGAATAAGGAACAACTAAAAGGTTATCTAAACTCATTAGAAATAGAGGAATTAAAGAAATGCTGTATGAATATTCTATAGGTTAATTTAGATTTAGACATAGAACAAGATCAGAAGAATGACTTGTTTTTGGAATATTTAGAGCTGGAAGAGAAAATATCTAGAGCATTGGAGAAACAACAAAAAAGGGGTAAAACAAGAAGAGCTTTTTTTGGTGCGAAATGGTATGATGGTGAATGCATTAAAATGAAAAAGCTAATAAATCAAACTGGTAGAAGAATAATGAAAACTAATAGTGTAGAAGATAGAAATGTTTTGAAATTACTAAAATCTGAATACAAAGTATTGATTAAAAACAAAAAGGATAAATATAATTATGAGCTGTGGTACAAACTGCAAACAGCTATTCAAGAAAAAAATGGAAATGATTTTTGGAGATTGGTGGCATTTGGAATGGATGATATAAGATATATTATAACAGCAGTTATTCCTGCAGAAAAATGGTACATTTTTTGTGGAAATGTTTAGTAGTAAAGAAAATGTATATGAACAAGAGAAAGAGATAGAGTGGATAATGCTGAAAGCTAAATTGGATGGAATTTACAAAAGAGGAGATGGTGTTGGCAATACAAAAACAGAAAAGGAATAAAGCTCCAGGTATAGATAACCTTGGGGTGGAGTTATATCAGACAGATGTTGAATGGTGGGTTGAGATATTATTACAATTATATAAGAATATATTAAAGTACAAGAAAATACCTGAGAATTGGAATGTAAGAGTAATAGTATCCCTTTTTAAGAAAGGGGATGTGACAATGCCAGAAAATTATAGGCCAATAACACTACTGAGTATTAACCAAAAAATATTTGCTAGACTGATTTTGAACAGGATAGAACATTGGATGGAAGAAAATGATGTTCTCTCCCACTTTCAAGTAGGTTTTTGTAAAAATAGGTTGTCAACAAATCAGATGTTTACCCTCAAATACATCTTGGAAAAGTATGTTGGAACAAGGAAGGGAAAGATAGACACCATGTTTATTGATATTAAATCTGCATTCGATTCAGTCCACAGAATGACCTTATGGGAAATTTTAAAGGATTTGGGTATGGACTTAGAATTATTGAGTATTATTAAGATATTGCATCAAGGAAATAAACTTGTTGTTAGATATAACAAGGAAGGTGACATGAGTGAACAAATAAAAGTTAATTGTGGGGTAAGACGGGGTGCATATTAGCACCATCTTTATTTAATTTATATATTGATAAAGTTGTGAGAGATCTAGAGGAGGTGGACACTTTTGCACCAAGGATTGAGGAGATTAGAGTACAGATATTGTTATACGCAGATGATGTGGTATTAATCTCTTACACCCCTCTTGGTTTAAAGAGAGCTATTGCAGCAATAATAAAATCATTAGAGATGTTGCATGTGAAATTGTACCAGGAAAAGACTAAAATAGTGGTATTTGGTAATAAACTTAAAAACAAGCAAAAATGGAGAATTGAGAATATAGAATTAGAAGAAGTCAGAGAGTTTACATATTTGGGGGTGATTTTCAGTGAGGATTTAAAATGGAAAAAACTAACAGAAAAAATAAATGAAAAGGCATTAAAAACTTTAAATGGAATTAAGCACATTTAAAAAAAAATGGGTGGAAATTCCTTTATAGCTCAGTATAGATTTTTAAAAGCAAAAGTTAATTCTCAAATTCTATATGCCTCGGAGGTTTGGGGAATCCCAGGTAATCATAAAACATTGGAAACAGTTCAAAATAAGTATTTAAAAAATCTTTTAGGTTTACCAATGTGGGCTTTAGGGGCTGAAGTAAGATTAGAAATGGGGACTTTATCAATTCAAGCGGAAATTATAAAAAGAAATATAACATACAGGAAAAAAATTATAACTACATACAAAGATAGCCTGATATATAATTGTTGGATAGATGCTAGTAACAGTGAAGGTAGAAGGGGTATCAATTGGTTTAGTATATTATATCAAGTACTAAATAATACCGGGTTGCCCTATAACTATATATTGGACTCAGAAGGTATTAAGAAGGGTGCATTGGAATTTATACAAATGGCTGGCCAGAGAATAGAAGATCAAGCCATACAATATGATTTTGGAAGGATAAAAGACTCATGTAATGGCACTCCATTAAAGAAAATTAAAACAATATTTGAAATAGAGGGTTATTTATTGAAATGTAAGAATAAAAAACGTATAAAAGCAATCGCTAGATTAAGACTAGGTGAATTTGGTAACTGGGGAGGAAGATACAGTGGTTTTAATCAGATGGATATTTGTATAAGTTGTAATAATGCTGTTATGTCCAGTGCTCATTTAGTTTTAGAGTGTAAGGCTTATAGTGATATAAGGAGAACACACATTGAGCAACCCTTCCAAAATCTTGCAGGTATGAAAAGAGATGAGCAAATAAAGGACATTTTAAATTGTAAAAAACTGGAAAAAATATTTGCTTTAGCAAATTTTGCACACAGAGTGGCAAGAAAAATGAAGTGGAGTATCTGACTTTATTGAATGTGTACATGGACTTTATAATCATTATATTAACTTTCTGAAGTTGTTGGAGATGAAAATATATGTATCTGTGAGAATTGGAGAAGGTTAGATATAAGACTGTGTGATTTTAATATTTTTGTTTGTAACAAATGATCATTTTTATACATACTTGGAAATAAACTTTACCTTTACCTATATGTTCCATGGGCACATTCTCTGACATTCAGGCAACTGCTCAAAAATGCAGAGTGTGGCTGGAGGTGAACCTGGTGTGCAGGAGAGTGTCTTCAGTCCATATGACTTAGGACCTTTTCTCAGTATCTTCTTCTAGTCTTGCAGAGATTTGATGCAAATGAACTCACCAATCAGTGATTTTGTAGCTGGAAGAGTACAGGGAGCATGCTATGATACTCAGGCTGTGATATTCCACCATGGAGCATCTGTACATTCAGGACATTATGTGACATGGCTGAGGTACAGCAATGACTGGATGGCATGCAATGACTACATGAGCACTTTTAAACAGAGACTACCTCGAAACCTAAAAGATGCTTATGTCCTGGTTCTCAAACATTACAATGAGATTCACCGGGCATAAAAGTAGTTCATAGATTTGTGATTTCACTCTGTTGGACACACTCTAGTAGTCATAACAGTGTGCTGTGCAACCTTTCCTGTACATGTGCAGCTCTTTTCATGTTAGTTTATGAATAGTAACAGAAACAGATTAGGCACATGCAGATACATATAATGTGAATAGTTAATGAAGGTGTTGCTGTGTTTTTTGTTAAAATGCAGCCTAAGTGGGCCTTCATTGATGTGGGCTTATGCATTATCACATTATATACAACACTTACTTTAGCTGTGGAGTAATCGTGTAAACTGCATATTGACATCTCATGTCTATGCAGTTCTGTTGTACTAGTCAGTAGATTTCTGTACTGCTGTGCTAAGTGATACAGAATGTGTTGTGACTGTTGTCAACACTGTTGTGTGTCAATGCACTGTAGAATAAGTATGCTGACAAACATAACCATAATTGTTGCTTTGCGATTTTGTCATACATCATGTATGTTATGTACATTTATAAAATTGCAGGGTAAAATCCAATAATCCGATTGGCTTTTATTTATGTGTAAAATGTGGTTTACACATGGTTATAAAAAAGGACTGCTCAGCAGTGAAGAGTCTGGAACCCAGATCAATGGGCATTTGGAACACAGGCATTTCAGTTAGCCCCTATATCCAGAACTGATCTTCCACTACAAACATGTCTGCTACTTTTACACTGTAAAAACATCTTCAACTGGCCCCTAAAAATAAAACTACCTTAAATAAAAAGTTTAACAAATTAATTAAATGTTGTTTACCTGATTATCAGACTCTCCTTACATACATAAACAAATTACAAACAGTAAGTATTGTTTATAGTTTTCACTACAACTGTTCCTTTGCTGACAGTGAAAATTCCCCTTCTATCTTTACCTGCTCATCAGGGAACTCTCTTCTTCTTCTTGCCCTGATAGTGAGATAATTGAGTCTCTGGTTGTAACAAAGGCATTTGTTGTCTGTGTGTACAATGTGTTAGGAGAGAAACATTCTGCCAGTGGCACTGAGCAGAATTTTGAATCCATGTATTCTGTGGTAAACACTCCCTGATAAACATTCCATACCTTGACTGTGGAGAAAAACAGAGGAAAAACCAGGAAGAAGAAAGTAGTCAATAATACAATGACATCATCAATGACATCACATGAAGTGGGTGAAAGGACTATTTTATCTCAAATGCACACAAGTAAATCTATTGTTTCTAAATATAAACATGCTTTTCCCGATAGTAAAAAGTAAAAAAAGGAGCCAATTTTATAAGCACAATAAGGCAGTCATGGATGTGTGTAAGACGTATTTTACAGCACGTCCAGCGGCTGAAGTCACTCAGCCTTCGGCCTCATGCCTTACGATGCCCCTGGACATCCTGTAAACTATGTTTTACACACACCCCTTCATGCTTTATTGCTTATGTTTCACATCTGTCTGGTGATGCAGGAGGACAGATTGTGATAGAAAGATGTGATTGCACACATATTGTTGTGCAATACTTTTTCGACTACAGTAAGGACACACCTGATATTTTATATATTCAAGTAATGTCTCACTAACACCTGTCTAGTGTCCACTTGAAGTGGCATATTTACTGCCAACTTTACTTAGTGGTGAGAACAGCACATTACTATGTAGGACTATTACACTGAAGGTTTGTAATAAACAGTTACTGGCTGATAATGTATATGTGTAAAAATGTTATTACATTTTCTGGGACTTTGTACACCTCTGTGAACTCTTTATACTGTTAAGTGTAAAAATTGTTACATTACTCATTATATAGTTTTGAGAGTTACATTCTACCTGTATAACAGTGTGTTTTTGTACTGTATATACTTTTACCATTACAGCGTGTTACGTTTCATAACTGCAGTGATTAAACACTATGTTTTTGATGGATTAATGAAAGATGAATATGTAGTTTGTTTAGTTATCATTGCATATGTTTTAAAAATATTTAAAAATGTTACTATTAATTCATATTTAGGTTAGTATACTATCTGATTTATGTTAATGATTGATATTTCTTATTGCTTATTTACAGGGTTTGTTATATACAATGAGATATGAATTATTTGTTATTTATGAAAGAGCATTGTAAATCACACACTCTGCTCAATCTCCACTCAGGATATGTTCCTGATTTTTTTGGATTATCTTTGTTAAGGGGTCAGGTGAGGAATTTTTCCAGATGCACGTAACATTAAAATATTATAGCATAGTAATGCACTATAGCAGTGATCTTGGGATATGCTGCCATTGTGTAAGTAGTTTGTTAATTGTTTACTGCATTTGTTTTTTGCCCAACCCAGGAACATTAACTTACTCAGTCTTATATCATTTTTTTCAACCGTATTATATAGTTCTGTGACGAATTACACAGTGATGTTATGAGACTGAGTAAGTTGTACAATTTGGCCTTCATCATAACACAATTGGCATTTAATGATAAATACATTTTTTTAAACATAGTTTTCTGTATCCATTGTACTTCTTGCTCGCTGTATGTGATTCATATATTGTTCAAGTTTCCAATAAAGCAGAAATGGCTATAATCAAATGGTGCCACACATACTGTACATGTGTAGGAGGTATGGTTATATATGTCAAACAAAGGTTTGGATAATATTTACCAGTAATGCACGGTATATTTTTAGGGGTGTATTAGAGTACAGGCTGTAGAGGTCCCAGGCTGCCACTTTGAAAATTAATGGTTTTAAAGCTGTGTACATGTTTACTTCATTACAACATCTTAAAAAGGAAGGATATTCTTTGCAAAAAACTCCGTTAATGCAACAGTTAGGGTTGCTTCCACAGTGACAATAGTGAGGAACTTCGACATTAGGGTTTTCAGCTCTAACTGCAAATCCCTAACTCTGAACCTCCCCCCCAACACACACACACACATACAAAATACACATGCAAGCAGGAGACGGTACAAGGCAACACAACCAATCATAAACAGCCACCATAAGTTAACAGAAACATAGAAACATAGAGACATAGAAGTTGATGGCAGATAAAGACCACGAGGTTCATCCAGTCTGCCCATTTTTTCTACCTTATCAATGTGCCATAGGCCTTTACTCTGTCAATGGCCTATCTATTCATACTCATCTGTATTGCTCCCTTATGCCTATCCCATGCCTGTGTGAAGCCCTGCACTGTATTCATATCCACCACTTCTTGAGGTAGGCCATTCCATGCATCCACCACCCTTTCTGTGAAAGAACTTCCTCACTTTCACGCCTTAATCGGCCTCCCTCTAATCTCATGCTGTGTCCTCTTGTCCTGCTATTTTTCTTATATTGAAACATGTTAGACTCTTTCACCTTGTTAATGCCCTTAAGATGTTCGAATGTTTCGATCATATCACCTCTCTCCCTCCTTTGCTCTAGGGTATACATACTGAGCTCTGATAATCTGTCCTCATACATTTTCTGATGCAGTCCCTGAACCATTTTGGTTGCCCTTCTCTGGACTGCCTCCATTTTGTTAATGTCATTGTGCAGGTGCAGCCTCCAGTACTGCACACAGTACTCCAGTTGGAGCCTAACCAGTGCCTTGTAAAGAGAGAGTATTACCTCCCTCTTACGACTCGTGATACCCCTACTAATACACCCCAACATCCCTTTAGCCTTACCAACTGCTTTAGTAGTCTTCTTGGAAAGGTAATCCGTGGTGATGCCCAAGTCTCTTTCTTCCCTTGCTATTGCCAGCAACTCCCCTCCCAACCTATAGGTGGCTTCAGGGTTTCTCTTCCCTATGTGCATGATCTTGCACTTCTTTGCATTAAACCCCAGCTGCCACATTTCTGACCATTTTACTGGTTTATCCAGATCTCTTCTCATTCTGCCCACTCCACCTGGATCATCTACTCTGTTGCAGATCTTGGTGTCATCTGCAAACAGATAAACTTTACCCTCTAGTCCATCTGCAATGTCACTGATGAAGATATTGAAGAGGACTGGCCCCAGGACTGATCCCTGAGGTACCCCACTTGTGACTTATATCTCTTCTGACTGTATACCGTTTACCACCACTCTGTGTTTACAATTGTGTAAACATACCACAAAAGACATCCATCATCATGTTTCAGCAACTGTATCACTTTTGCTGGCATTCCAGTGTCTTGGGGGGTACACCCACATGCTGTACAAATGTGTGGGGAGGTGTTAAGAATGCTACATAGAACATTTGAGATGAAAATTCTTTGAGATGGGATGGTTATGATTATTTCTTACTATTCTGCTACACCAGCTAATAACGTAATATGTGAAACTGCAGGGGACAGACTGTACTGTGTTTAAACAGCTAGAAGCATATGTCCATCTGTAGAGGGATAGGACTGCAAGGTCTAAAGCAACCTACTGTTTAACTGTGGCATATACATACTGTTCTGTTTAGATGGAGTGATGAAAGAATATGATCTGAAGTACTATGTGGTTCCACTGTTAGATATGTACACTCTTTGACTATCTGCATGTAGTGATGTGACTGTACAGTGAATAACCCTTTGCTCCAAATCTGATATGTGCAAACTGTTGTAGTATCTGGATGGAGGAATGGTGTTCCCACCATTACATATAGACACTGTTATATTATGTCAATGTAGGGCTGGTAGTCTTTTGGACCCTGCAGTCTCATCCATACATTGACATAGTATGTCAGAATCTATATAACACACTACTAATATGTCACTGTGAGACCCTGCCTGCTCAGTCCTACATCAAGATAGTGCAACACTATCCATATGTCACATTGTTCATATGTCACAGTGAAAACACAGGGTCCTTTGGACCATGCACTATCATACCTCTATTAAGATAGTACAACACAATCCATATTTCACACTATACATATGTTGCACTGTTGTCATTGTGACATATAGATAGTGTGCTATATGAATTGTGTTGTAGTATGTTGATGGAGGAATGGTACTGCAGGGCACAAAGGACCCTGTACTCTCACTGTGATTGTGTTGTGCTTATATCTCGATGGAGGGATGGGAGTGTAGTATCTCAACAACCATGAGCTCACACTATAACATATGGACAGAGTGATGCATGGATACCTGGACAGTGTTTTACTATGCTTATGCAGGGATGTGAGGGCAGGATCCATAGAACCCTGCATTCCCACTGTTACATATGGACAGTGTTGTCCTATCTCAATGGAGGGATGGAAGAACAGTGTCCAACACACCATGCAGTCCTACCATGACTTATGGATACTGTTGTATTATCTGCATGGAGGTATACAGTACATGCAGTGGCCATTTTACATAGTTGCACAGCACGTGGGTGTGCCCCCAAAGACACTGGGTTGGCAGCAGAAGTGATACAGTTGCTGAAACATGATGATGGATGCCTCTTGTGGTATGTTTACAGAGCTGTATGTTCTTTCTGTTACCTTATGGTGTCTGTTTTTGATTGGTTGTGTTGCCTTGTTCTGTCCCCTGCTTGTTGGTGTGTTGTGTGTGTGGGGGGCAGGGGGGGAATTCAATGTTAGGGTTGAAAACCCTAACTTCAAATTCCTAGCTTTTGTTGCTATGGAAGCAAACCTAACTGTTGCATTAATGAGTTTTGCATAGAATATAGAATATATATATATATATGTATATATATATATATATATATATATATATATATATATATATATATATATATATGCAATAGAGGTGGACATATATTCAGTGTGATAAATGCATTTATTTGAGTCACTGGATGTATAAATAAATTTATACATACAGTGACTATTTATACACACAGTTACTATGTCACAAATCTCTTTAGAATTCATTTAGAATTTTCGGCCTCAGAAGCAGTACTAGCCATATTCAAATAGGAATAACTTTAAAATGAAAAAAGATAGCATGGTACTGTGAGCACGAAAAATGTTCAGCACAAAAATATCTACAAAATGGTATTTCATTTATTGATACCTTTTAGTTTTTTTTTTATAATTGGCAAAAAACAGCAAAAAATTCAATTTTCTTTTCCCTTTTTTGACAAATGTGAATAACTTTAAAATGAAAAAGGTAGCATAGTACTGTGAACATGACATTTGTTCAGCAAGAAGTTTTATACAAAATGAGTGGTGTTTCATTTAATAGCAACCACTACGCTAGGCAGACACACTCTAGGAAAGTTAACCAAAACATCCAGAAATTATCATTTAAAATAAAGATAAACAGTTAAAATGAAATGTTCCTGCACTGATAGAAAGCATCCCTATTACATAAATGAAATATGCAATGGTAAGCTGTCAGATAAATGATTTATCTACACTTGTGCTGTTTGACCTTGGACACCTCACTCGTGGCTTATGCCACTCATGAGGTTACCCGTGGTCAAACAGCACTTGTGTAGATAAATCATTTATCTGACATTCTCCTGTATATCATATATATATATATATATATATATATATATATATTCTATGCAAAAATCGTTAATGCATCAGTTAGGGTTCTCGGGTTCTTCTACAGTGAAAAAAGTGAGGAAATTCAATTTTAGGGTTACCACTCCTTGCACCCCACCCCCACCAACAGGCATCAGGGTGTGCTTTGGGGTCCTTGGTCCTAACTCTCACCCCATCCCATGTGTAAACAAGCTGAGGTGGTGCAGTGTAGGAGAATAGGGTGAGAGTTGGGACCAAGGACTAGCGACACCCTGATGCCTGTTGGTGGGGTGGAGTGCAAGGGGTGGTAACCCTAAAATTGAATTTCCTCACTTTTTCACTGTAGAAGAACCCTAACTGATGCATTAACAAAGTTTTTTTGCATAGAATTTCCTTACTTTTTAAGAAAGAATAGAAAAGTAGAAAATTGTGCAAGTTGGTGGGAGCGCGGGTCCCACCATGTGATTTTGTGTGACATAGTAACAGTAAGTGCAATGCAAACACAAACACAAACAGTTGCACACATGGTGCTGCAAACATAAATGGTAACACAAACAGAAAAAGAAATTCAAGCGCAAAGTGATGCCAAAGTGAACAGTGATGGAAACAGAGACACAAACGGAATTGCGTATGAAACGCAACTGGTGACATGCACGTTCACGGTACCGCAATTGGAAATGCAAATGGTAATGGTAACAGCAACAATAACGCCAAAGGAGACAGAAACAGAAACACAAATGCAAGTGCATACGGAAATGCAAACCATAATGCACATGGACATGGTACCTCAACAGTAAATGCAAATGGTAACAGTAACAGCAAGAGTAATGCCAAAGGAAACAGAAACGTTAATGCAAATGCATACGGAAACACAAACCGTAATGCACACAGTCATGGTACCACTATTGTAAATGTAAATGGTAATGGTAACAGCAATAATAATGGCAAAGCAAACAGAAATACAAGCACATCCGAAAATGCAAACCGTAAGGTGCACAGTCACGGAACCGCAATTGTAAATGCAAATGATAACGGTAACAGCAACAGCAACAATAATGCCAAAGGAAAGAGAAATGCAAATGCAAACACAAGTGTGTACAGAAATGCAAACCGTTATGAGCACGGTCATGGTACCGCAATAGTAAATGCAAATGGTAATGGTAACAGCAACAATAAAGCCAAAGGAAACAGAAATGCAAACACAAATGCAAGCGCATATGGAAATGCAAGTCGTACAGCGCACGGGCACGGTACTACAATTGCAAATGCAAATTGTAACGGTAACAGCAACAATAACACCAAATGAAACAGAAACAGAAACATAAGTGCAAATGAAAATGCAAACCATAACAAACACGGTGGCGTAGACAGGAATGGTGACGTGAACGGTAACGGAAGCGCAACTGGAAACATTAACTGGCACAGTAATGAAAGGGCACACCCTTCTTTTCCCAAAAACTGCATTGAAAAACACAGTGAAAATAAAGAATGTATGCATAATAATGGACCTCGGAGAACAAAATTAGGACTTGCAATACTAAATTGCTTATATCTCAGGAACCGTACGACGTAGGAAAAAATTAAAATTCCGTATGAATTATGACTTTCCTGGCTAGTTTTGAACTTAGCCCCTGTTGGGGACTAAGCATTTTTGTGACAAAAAGTCCATATCTCGCACCGTTTCCAGGCCCTGAAAGGCACGACAGACACCATAATGTTATTCTATGGGAAAAAGCGTCGACTTTGGAGTGCCGTCAGTTTACTAACTTGTAATGTTTGTTCTCCAAACCACCAAAAGGCACATATGTGGAATGTTGGCTTCCTTCCCTCCAAATTTCAGCCCAAAAGACCAAATCGTTATTTTGCAGCAGGGCGGCAAAGAATTCCTGTAATGCAGCAGACTCCGTAATGTTATCCTAAGGGAAAAAGCATCAACTTCATAGTGCTGTAAGTTTGCTGCTCTGTAATATTTTTTGACCAAACCACCAAATGCCAATGTGTAGGATGTTGCCTTTCTTCCCTCCAAATCTCAAGTAAAAAGACTAAACCGTTTCCAACATATTCAATGTCAAAGATTAGTAAAATTTCCCTATCTATTCCAATATAAAAAATCTGACCATCTTGTCCTGCCCTCATGATCAAAGATGGCGATCAAAGAATCTCACGATCAAAGAATTTGCAGGCACGCAATCAAAGAATTTGCAGGCTCACGAACAAAGAATTAAAAACCTTATAAATAAAAAAATTGAAGGAACTGCAGTAAACCACCGCCATGGTTCAACAGAACAAAGCCCCCTGAGTAAAACTCACCATCATTTGAATTCCTAGGACACCCCTGGGCTGAGAAAATTAATTTTTAAATTGGGCCATCTCATCCCTCACTCACGATGCATGATCGCGATCAAAGACTCTCACGATCAAAGAATTTGCAGGCTCGCGATCAAAGAATTTGCATGGTCACAGTCAAAGAATAAAAAGTCTTCAAATTTAAAAAATTAACAGAATTGCGGCAAACCACAACCATGGTTCATCAGAACAAAGCCCCCTGAGTAAAACCCACCCTCATTTGTCTTCCAAGCACACCCCTAGACTGAGTAAATTGATTTTTTCATCTGGCCATCTCATCCCTCGCTCGCGATGCACGATCGCGATCAAAGAATCTCATGGTCAAAGAATTTGCAGGCTCGCGATCAAAGAAATTGCTCGCTTGTGAATAAAGAGCGAGTGACAAGATGGCCAGATTTTAAAATCTATTTTTTTCTGTCCAGGGGTGACCTAGAAAGTGAAATGACAGTGGGTTTTAAACTCAGGGGGCTTAGTTGTGCCCCATCTTAATAAAACAAAATGTTTTTTATATCCCTGGTAGTCTAAGGCCCCCCCCGATCATAACATACATATGGTCTCTCAATCCCTGGTAGTTTAGTGGCCCCCCAATGTGTCTTTCATTATAAAATTGTTTAGTTTTATACCTGGTAGTCTAGTGCCACCCGCCAATGTGTATTTTATTAATATGTCTTCTTAATATCCCTGGTAGTCTAGTGCCCCCCTGATCTGTATTGAATAATTATTATTCCTGATGTCCCTGGTAGTCTAGCTGCCCTCCCCATCATAATAAAATATATTATGAACTGTGATTTCCTGGTAGTCTAGTGGCCTCCCACCCAGCCGTGGCAGCGCACCCAGCACCCCCCACCCTTCCCTAGCCGGCGACTGGCACAGCCCACCTCTCACCTCCACGGCCAGCCACCAACTGTTTGTATTATGAGCGTTAATTCAAACAGGTGTTCTGAAATTATTTCTGAGCACCTGTTTGAATTAACGCTCATAATACAAACAGTCAGCAACTGGCCGTGGAGGTGAGAGGTGGGCTGTGCCAGTTGCTGGCTCAGGAAGGGTGGTGCTGGGTGGGCTGCCACAGATGCGTGGGGGGCCACTAAACTACCAGGAAATCACAGTTCATAATATATTTTATTATGATGAGGGGGGCCGCTAGACTACCGGGGACATCAGGAATAATAATTATTCAATACAGATCAGGGGGGCACTAGACTACCAGGGATATTAAGAATAAATATTAATAAAATACACATGGGGGGGTGGCACTAGACTACCAGGTATAAAACTAAACAATTTTATAATGAAAGACTCATTGGGGGGCCACTAGACTACCAGGGATATACAAAACTTATTTTTGTTTATTGAGATGGGGCACAACGAAGCCCCCTAATCAAACCCCACCCTCATTTAACTGTCTAGCACACCCCAAGGCTGTAAAAACCTATTTTAAAATCTGGCCATCTCGTCCCTCACTCGCAGTGCAAGATCGCGATCGAAGAATCTCGCGATCAAAGAATTTGCAGGCTCGTGATCAAGATTTTTAAACCTCATAACTCTATTTTTAGACCAATTTGGATGGAACCAAAGCCATAGCTCAATAGATCAGGGTCCCCTGTGTAAAACCCATCGAAGTTTTACTTCAGAAGTGACCCCTGAGCCGAGATATTTGTGTTTTTCAGATCACAAAACTGAAAACAAGGCAGCGGACCTCGCAATCAAAACATTTTTGAAAATCCTTGGGGACAAAGATTCTTGAACCATGAGGCTGCAAATTCTTTGATCGTCAGGCAGGATGAGATGGCCAGAACCCCATTCTTTGTTCGTAAAACATACATATAAATTTTCCCATTGACTTATAATGGGAACTTAAAAGTGACATAACTTTTGAATACCTTAATATTTTTCCACCAAATGAAAAGTGGCATGTTTGGCTACCAAAGCTCTTTCAAATGAGCCATCTCACAGAGCAGCACACCACACAACAGCCATGCAGAACCACATCCAGAATCCCAAAAGGTGCCTCCAAAAATGGATAATTTTGCATTTTTCAGTGCTTTTGTACTCAAAGACCATAAGTCCAACCAAAATGCAATTTGGCAAATCAAGAGATCTACCATGCCCCACTGCACGTACTGAATTTCAGGCAAATCTGTTGAACGGGTCTAAAGTTATTAACGTCCAAACATTTGACTTTAGTATGCAAGAGACCACTTAACCCTAACTATAGTGGCGTGACTGCGCCACTATAATATATATATATATATATATATATATATATATATACACACGCACATATTATAGTGGCATGGTCGCGCCACTATATTTAGGGTTATGAAGGCACTTCTATGTTAAAGTTAAAATTTTGCACGTTAATAACTTTGGACCCGTTCAACGGATTTGCCTGAAATTTGGTATGCATGGTGGGACATGGAAGATCTCTTGATTTGCCAAATTTTGTTTTGGTCAGATTTACGGTCTTTGCACACGAAAAAGCTGAAAAATGCAAAATTATCCAGTTTTGGAGGCAATTTTGAAGATTTTGTCCATGGCCCTGTGCAGCCATTGTGTGGTGTGCTGCTCTGTGAGATATCTCATCTTAAAGAGCTTGGCTGGCCGAACATGCACCACTTTTAAGCTCCCATTATAAGTCAATGGGAAAATTTATATGGTTGTATGGAGAACAAAGAATGGGGTTTGGGCCATCTCGTCCCACCTGGCAGTCAAAGAATTTGCAGTCTCACACTTCAGGAATCTTTGTCCCCGAGAATTCTTTGATTGCGAGGTCCGCTATCTTGCTTTTTAAATTCCAATTGTAAAAAATGAAATATCTTGGCTCAGGGGTCACTCCTGAAGTAAAACTTGCATGGGTTTTTCTCAGGGGTCTTCAATCTATCGACACATGCCTTTGGTTTAATGTAAAATGGTCAAAAAATAGTTATAAGGTTTTAAAATCTTTGATAGCGACTCGCTAATGATCTTTGATCATAGACAGCCCCCGCATACTCTGTCCTCGACACATTACAGCATGATAGATGGAGCACTTTATATGGCTACCAGATGGTGCGGGAGGCACCACATTTAAAATGTACAGCATTTTTTTATTTATCCGCCTAACAACCAGTATAAACTGTTAGACTACTGTAACTATTCATGCTGTGCAGTCTGACTGAGAGAATTGGGGAACAGGGAATGGACAGTCATTTTTAAAATTTATTAACTAGAGAAAGTGTATGGCCATTGATGACAGAAGAAACTGATACAGTGCTATAATTACTGGTGACCCCCTTTATCACACAGACTAGAGCCATGTTTCAAATGCTGTAATAACCCATAGGACGGATTATTATGGCATTTGCTGTCACTCATATTTAGCATGCCACCTTATTGGCTCACAGTTGGTGCATGGGTGGGACAAGCACGGCAGCTACCATGGTGCGGTTTCTTTGGTTACCAAGGATACAAATGTTAGCTTCTCACCTCAGGTAACCAACCACTTTATTTCTCTGCATTTTTCCAGTTGATCTGCTTATAGACTTAAAAAAAACTGATCTGGTTGATCCCGATGTTGCCTCACTTTGAGCAGAGATAATTGAGATAGGCAATCAAAAATGGTTGTGGCTCACTGTGTCCATACAGTGTGCAGCTCCACTCCACTCTGAGATTTAACAGAAAAAAAGAAACAAATGCAAGCTAATTAGAGCACAAGGGATGGAGAATGTATGTGTGTGTTTGTGTGTGTGTATGTGTGTATCTCTCTCTCTAGAGTAGTGGACTTAGCAGGATCAGGGAACAAACGTAGCTGCCTCACTAAATTTTCAGCATTGACTGCTTGCACCAGTAATTATAAAAAATAATGTCTAGCCTACTGTGTGTCTATGAAGTTTTTTACACACCCTCGGTGTGTGATGACCTAATAAACCTCTCAAGCTTCACTCTCAAGGTTTATGGGTCATCACACACCTTGGGTGTGTAAAAAAACTTCATAGCACACAGTCGCCTAGCCATTATTTTCTATATAGATACCAATTCCACTTTTATTCCGTTAAAAAAGTAAAAAAAAACACACACACTTACAAATGAATTATTCTAGACAGTACATTTCCAGCGACAGAGTGCCAGTTAAATAGGAAGCTACCGTAGTCTCGATCGGTTTCGCTATAAGCTTCTCAATTCACTTGTATGTGAGTGGTTTTTTTTTACTTTTTTAAGTAAATAAAAGTGGAACTAGTATCTACCCTGTGCCGGTTTCTTCTGTATTCAGTTGTCTATGTTCAGCCAGGCACAGGCATTCAGAGTTGTGTCGCAGTGCTGTGCTGCAAATAAGTTTATGGCCATAAGACACAAGAACCTGCTGAGCTGAATAGTGATTCAGTTTTTTACATACAAAAAAAAAAAAGGAAAGACAATTTAAACTTTATGGACTCAACAATAATTAAAACTTTTAACTACAGTGAGATGTCCTATGTAAAAAAGCTCTGCAGCTGGCCATTGATCAGAAACACACTCTGTTCATTACCTGAAGTGTAAATTTGCAACATTTAGGCCTCACAACCCCAATGACGTGTCCTGTCATCTGTCAATCTGGGGATGATTGGCGGGTCCACTGGGGGGAAGGGCAACCCTAAAGATTTTTCATTTCCTGACTTTTTGTGCTTTAACCCTAAATGATGCATTAACACAGTTTGTTGCATAGAATATATATATATATACATATCTATATATATCTATATATATATATATATATATATATATAAATTGCAAAAAACTTTGTTAATGCACCATTAGGGTTAAGCATTAAAAGTAGGGAAATACAATCTTAGGGCTCCCACCCCTAAGACCCCACCCCCACTTCGCATGCATCAACAGGCATGAGGGGTGTGTTTTTTTGGAGTTGTGAACCCTAATGCTCACCTCATTCCATGAGTAAGGTAAGATGGGAACAGCACTGGAGAATGGGGTGAGCATTAGGGTTCTATTGAAGGGTTGCAAAGTTATGAAGGTGTAAAGTATGCAAAACTGGATGACAGTGTATGAAAAGCACTTTCACTTTTACATCTATTTTTCCCATAGGAAATAATGGGAAATTACTAATTTAGTAACTTGAATGGATTAATATTTTTTCACCAAACCTTTCAAAGGCACATCTGTGAGGCAAAGGCTTTCTACCATGAAAATTTCAGGCCACAACATAAAGCCATTTCTGAGATACAAGTGGACAAAGAAATGGCAAAAAAATAGTAAATTTAGGGACTTTTGAACTTTAATAACTTTACAACCACTTAACAGATTCACACAAAATTTTCCACCTCTCAATGCCTACCCTAGACATTGTGCATGCCAACTTTTGTGCAAATCTGTTCAACTGTGCCAAATTTGGCTTTAACATAGAAGTTTGCCCTCAACCCTAATATACTGTCACGGTTACCCCCCTACCACCCCTCCCACCCTCTACACATCAATAGTCTTGGGATGTGCCATGGGGTCATCAGGCCCAACTGTCACCCCATTCCATGTGTAAACAAGCTGACATGCTACAGCATAGGAGAATGGGGTGAGAGTTAGGCCATGGCACATCCTGACATCTGTTGGTGTGTGGAAGGTGGGGAGTTGGGGGTGGGGTGGTGGGGGATTAATCATAACATCACATTTCCATACTTTTGTTGCTGTACTTTCAACCCTAACTGATGCATTAACAATGTTTTTGCAATGAATTTCCCTTCTTTTTGAGAAAGTGTAATGTAATTGGTAAGTGGCATGTGTTTGTGAGAGTGTGCAGGCCCTCCAGGCCCTGCACTCCTTTCACGTTGCCCATTTTTTGCACAATGATATGCCCTTTGGGCCCTTCGCTCCCACTTACACATAAGTACGGAGCCATACAGCAGCCCCATAGTACTGAAAAGGAACCCTTGTAACACTTATTTGGCAATATCTCAGTAACCGTAGCAACTATGAAAAAAATTCCACTGCAGTTGTAATCATGACTTTGAAACCTCCAAGCAGACTCTATTCACCTAATGGTGGACTAAGCTGCGGGTAGCAAAAAATCTGTATCTCTAATCATTTTTGAGATACAGGCGTGAAATTCAGAGCACTGTAACTATGAGCCTGTTGAATGTTCTGGGAACAAATCACCAAGAGGCACATCTGTGGGACCAGGGCTTGCCACCCTGAAAATTTCATCCAAAAAGCCCCAACTGTTTTGATGCAGTAGGGTGGAAAAGAATTGCTGTTTTTGGGTGCAGTTGTGTCATAAATTGCAGCACTTTCGTAAACATTTGCGACAGAATGGGCCTGACACTTCTGTGATTTACGAAAGTGTTGCCTCTGTTCTGTCACAATTTGCAACACTACAGCGGGTTCGATCACCGAAACAGCATTTCTAGGGGGGTTCCCCAAAGAAAAATAGTGCTGTGATTCTCAGGGTCTGACTAGGTGAACACAACTGTCAGCATTTACCTAGCGGGTCCCAAATGTAAATGCCAGACATTTTTCTGTCTCGCTAACTGAAAACAAGATGGCCACTGCATGACAGTAAAAGGGCCATATGCAACAGAAAAATGTAGTGGTGGCAGCTTTTGCGAAGCATATACATTGTTTCCCATTGACTATAATAGGAAAATTTAAATTTGAATAACTTTTGAATGGATTCATATTTTTTCACCAAATCTTCAAAAGGCACATCAATGACCCAGACTGCATCTTTCCTGAAGATTTCAGACCAAATGGACACATTGTGTGGGCTGTAGCCACAAGCAAAGAAATGCACAAAACCCCTGTTTTGGTGCATTTTCTGGTGCTCTGCAGCTCCACAGCTGCTCATCCAACTGTAACACAACTTGTTGCATCCAGAGACCTATGTTTCCCGACTAAGCATGCAAAATTTCAGGTAAATCCGTCATACAGTGGCAAAGTTATTAAAGTACAAAAGTTTGGGTTTAACATAGAAGTGATCAGGCAACCCTAACTATAGCTGCACTACCGTGCAGCTATAATATATATTATTGCAAAAAACTTTGTTAATGCATCAGTTAAGGCTGATAGCACAGCAACAAAAGTATGGAGATGTGATGTTAGGGTTACCATCCCTACCACCCCACTCCCATCCCGTCCACCCTCCATACACCAACAGATGTTGGGGGTGCCCTAATGTCAAATCTCCTCACTTTTGTCACTGTAGAAACAACCCTAAATGTTGCATTAGCTGAGTTTTTTGCAAAGAATTTCCCTCCTTTCTGAGACATTGCAATGAACTTAACTAGTAGACAGTTTTTACTACATAACTTTTTTAGAGTTGGAATATCAGCCCTCTGCACCCAGCACTGTAGCAGCCCTATAAATGTACCATGCATTACTGTCAACTAGTATGCTGTCCTTTTTTAGCAGATAAAGCCGTATCTTCTTTACACTTGTATATGTAGCACAACCTCATTATATGAATTAGTACTTTATTACACATCTGAACAGTATAGCAATCATAAGTAAACAAGAAACACAGCACACACAGAAAATCAGATTTTTTTAAATATTTTAATTATTAGATGTCAATTCCATTTTAAAGAAGGCCATATTGCATAACTCGCTCAGTCTCATAACATTGCTGTGTAATTTATCACAGAACTATATAAACAAATTGTAAAAATGGTATGAGACTGAATAAGTCGATGTTCTAGGGGTGGGCAAAAAACAAATGTGGTAAACAATTAACAAACTATGGACACCAAAGCAGCATATCCCAAGATTGCTGTTATAGTGCATTACTATGTTGTAATATTTTAACATGAAGTGCATCTGGAAAAAGTCCTCACCAACCGCTTAATAAAGGTGATCAGAAATACATCAGGAACATTTATTTAACTGGCAGTGAGCATGGTGTGTGATTAACAACTTTTCCTTGAACAATAAGCAAGTATATCTAGCTTATTAAATACAATGTGCATAAACAGCAAGTGTTACAGTATCAGAAATCATCACACATAATAGTACAACTCTATATGTGGCTATAGAATTGTCATACATATACAGTACATGCTTTAAATCAATGATCTATGCAAATGCTAACTATTGAGCTAAAATTTAGAAATACTGTTACTTTGATGCAAACATATGGCAACAACAAAAATATTTGCTAAATATACAAAAGTCTTTTGAATATTCTGGAAACATACATTTGTATATGACCAGGTAAAAGAAAACATATAATCACTGAACCGGTAAATGCAAACAGCATATACAAATGTAAGCACACAGACTGCAAGAAATATTAGAACAAATAAACTTTCTACCTGTGTCAATATTCTGCTTTTGTATGACAGCATACAACAGTAGACTTATTTTTTTATCAAGAACACACATCAATAGTGATATTATACTACTTAGCTGAAATCTATATAAGTATAATGCAAAAACAATAAAGAGCACACAGTAAGAGCACACACTAAAAACAGTAAAGAGCAGCGGCTGGCACAGGGGATACATGGAGGGGAAAAGGGGTTCTTCCGGTACATTGGGGAGCGGAGAAAAACTAAGGGCCATCTCAGCAGATTGAGATCAGAAGGAGGGTGGGTGGAAGAGGCGAGGGACCAGGCAGAGGTATTTAACGAGTACTTTGCCTCTGTGTTCACTAGGGAGAGGGATGGGATATCTACAAAACAAGGCATGAAGGGGATAGAAGCGGCAGGGAGTGGGATCAGGGGAGCAACAGAAATGGAGCAAGAGGGAGGGAAAGGTACCCCAGGGGGTCACATCTGGATAAGGATAAAAAGACCAGTAAGGGGGAAGGGACGGATGATGCTATCTCCACCAAAAGGGTGTGGTTAGCCCTCAAGGCCCTAAAGAAAAACAAATCTCCTGGGCCGGATGGCATTCATCTGAGAGTACTATGGGAATTGGCGGACATACTGGCTGCACCCCTGGCGGAGCTTTTCAGCAGGTCACTTGAGACAGGGAGGGTACCTGGAGATTGTCGAGAGGCACATGTGGTACCAATCCATAAGGGGGTCGAGGAAGTACCAGGTAATTATAGACCCATCAGTTTGACCTCGGTGGTGGGAAAATTAATGGAGAGTATACTAAAGGAATGATTGGGGTGTACTTGGAGGAGGTGGGAGGTCTGGATAGTCGGCAACATGGGTTTGTGCCAGGTAGATCATGTCAAACCAACCTTGTGGAGTTCTATGAATGGGTAACATCAGAACTGGACAGGGTAAGCCTGTGGATGTATTATTCTTGGACTTCAGCAAGGCGTTTGACTCTGTCCCCACAATGGTCTGGTGGAGAAACTGATGGGGTTAGGAGTAGGCCCTTTGATAGTCAGATGGATTGAAAACTGGCTAGCTGGATGCACTCAGAGAGTAGTGGTCTGTGGGAGCTCTCAAACCCTAGAGAGGTGGTAGTGGGTACCACAGGGCTCAGTCCTGGGTCCGATCCTGTTTAATGCATACACATATCGGACATCAGGGAGGGTATAGGGTGAAATGAGTCTCTTCGTGGATGACTCCAAGATGGGAGCAGTAGTTGAGGGAGAAGAGGGAGGTGGCCTGCAGAGGACCTGGACACCCTGGAAGCTGGGCTCACACATGGAAATTAAATTTCAATATCACCAAGTGCAAGGTGTTGCATTTTGGTCGGGAAACCCTAAACACAGGTACACCCTGGGAGGAGGCGCTGGAGGCCTCAATAGGGAAAAGACCTAGGGGTCATGGTGGATACATGTATGAATAACTCTGAGCAGTGCAGGAGAGCAGCTAGCAAGGCAAACAGGATGTTGGGATGCATCGTGAGGGGATCACCTCTAGGAGCAGGAAGTGATTCTGCCGCTGTACAATGGACTGGTTAGACCACACCTTGAGTACTGTGTACAGTACTGGAGACCACATTTGAAGAGGGACATACAGCTCCTGGAGGGGTACAGAGGAGGGCAACAAAGATGATCTGAGGGCTAGGGGATTTGACGTATGAGGACAGACTTGAGGAGCTCTGCCTGCTTTCATTGGAGGAGAGAAGAGACAGGGGGACATGATTGAGGTCTTCAAGTACCTCAAGGAATAAATAGGGTAAACATGGAGGGATCTTTAGACTAAAGCAGGGAGGTATCACCAGAGGGCATGGTTTGAAGTTGGAAGGTGGAAGGGTGAGGGGAAAAGAGGAGGGTTTTTCACCAGAGGGTGGTGGACCCTGGAATGCACTGCCTGGTGAGCTGGTTCAGAGATCCACAGTGGAGGGCTTCAAGAGAGTGGGACAGACACAGAAAGTGGATGTATCAGATGATGGCCTGTCCCGGGGGGGTGGGGATGGATGATAGGGGTTTCTAGAGAACAAGGGATGGGAGGGTCTCGACACCCAACTAAGCATCTAGGTTCGAGCAGACTCGATAGACCGTAAGGCCTAATCTGCTGGCAAATAGTATGTTAGTATGTTAATAATTTTTAAATGGGACATACACTTAAATGCATAGTAATGAACACTTGAGAGATGAAAGTCAATGTTATAGGAAATACAATACACAGAGTAAATACTGCACACTTCACGGTCTGGTGATTGCTGCCTAAATATATCACCAACAGTGATGTATTACCACGTTTTGAGAACATGAAACAAATATCCATATTGGCGCTGTTTCTGAGGGCAATTGTTAAGCAGCACATAAACAAGTCATTTTGCTGTAACAGTAAAGACAAATATGAATGTCAGACACCAAAATGGCACCATGAATACAGTAACTCAGCACTTCACAATGCTGCATATAGCCAGAGAAAAAGTGTATGTGCAATTCTATTGAGTAGTCTGGCAACTAACACAGGTGTACTATGACAACTGATTTTTAACATGACCCATACCGATTCTGGCCCATTAAGGCAATGTGTTTGTTTTTTTTTTGCAAAATCAGTGACGCACACACATATTATGCATTACTAGAACAAGAATATATCTGTGTAACATTTGCAGCAGTACTCTGTTCTGCAAAGTAATGAACAGCAGCAATTAGTTGTTAAGAAAAGGTTGCACAGCACTCTGATATGAGTAGCAGAGTGTGTCAAACACCCATTTGGCAAATCTATTTGCACTACTCTTCTGCATGGTGAAGGTCATTATAATCCTTCAGTACCCAGCACTTAAGCATCTTTTAAATTATGAGGCAACCTTTGCTTAAACGTGCTTATACAGTCATTACATTCCACCCAACCATTGCTGTACCTTAACCACATCACATAATTCCTTGAGTGCACAGATGCTCCATGGTGGAAAATCACAGCCTGTGTGTCAAAACATGCTCTCGTAAGTTGTACTCTGCCAGCTACAAAATCGGTGATGGGTGTGTCAACTCTTAGTCCATTTGAGTCGAACCTGTGCAATACTAAAAGAAGATACTGAGATGATGTCCTAACTCTAATAACCTGAAGGCAATCTCCTCCACACACAATACACATCCAACCACGTTGTGCATTCCTGAGCAATTCTCTGAACTTAACAGAACATGCCTGTAGAACATACAATGAAATCCATAACATGTTTTCAGTTACTTGTGTCTGTGAATATTGACAAGCAAGACAAGTGTAATTTGTCACATAAGTGACAGTAAAGTACTGTTAAATGGGAATCTGATCACAATCCAAGCTGTTAATGATGGCCATCATGAATTCTGTCACATCTTGCTGAACATTACTGGCAAACATTTGATGACCATCGTATGCACCTAACACCATCCGTAAAGCTGTCAAAGTTTGAATGTTGTTGTCATGCTTAGCAATATCATTAATGGCTTGCTTCAATTATTTGCATAGCGCTGTTTCATGGGAAGCCTTAATACACTCAACAAAGTGAGGCATGTGAAGAAATGCTTGCATTCCTAAGTTAGTTTAGCAGTTCACTCCAGTGTTGTTGCCAAACACTGGGACAATGCTCAGCCTAAGTGTTTTCTTTCATGGAGGTGAGTGTGTTTCATTGTTTGTTGTGGAGTCATTTTCACTGCAGTCTAAATGCAGTCCTGGTCTTGTTGTTCAGTTCCTCTTTCTGATGGCAGTAGCTGACACTGTGACATTGTATTGCACACCACACATGGGTAGTGGAATAAGAGGCAATATCAGCTGGTACAGAGTATGTAGTCTATTGTGCTATACAATGCATTGTCTCTCAGCATGGATTTTGTGTGTTGCCAGGTTAATCATATGCAAACCAGCCAAAGAATGTACATGTGAAAGTGTGACATAGCTTATGCCATCCTTGAAAATACCACTGCCTATGTCGACCACAGCAGAATCCAAACTTAAGCCTTATGATTTGTGAATGGAAACAGCATATGTAACACACACAGGAAACTGTTTCCTTCTCACGTATATATCCTTCACTACCTGGAGCTTGACAGTAATTTGATCAATAGGCTGTGATTGTTCAATGTTATCAAACTTGACAACAAGTGCCTCTATAAATGTCTTTTACACATTATACTGGAAGTCGACTATGTTTCCCATCGCATCATTTATCATACCACATTCGACATCTAGATTGCGACGTAGTATGATGTGCGTACTTTTAAAAACACCAAGAACAGCTTCCAGTCCAGCTGTGCAAGATACACCAGACCTCAGCTCAGACAGCTGCTCCATCAGCTTTGCCACAAGGTTTCAACTCAGACAGACACCATCAACTATTGGAATACACTGTACTGAATATGTCACAAGCACTGTTCATACATACTGACTCACTGCTGATGGTGCATGTGTTAAGCAGAGCAACATTTTCTTGTGACAAAGAACCAATGCAGACCTGTTCCAAGAGTGCCTTATAAACAAGATCTCTAATCTAACACATGTTTGTAGACAGTTCAATGTAACTGAACAACTCCCAGAGATTTATTCCTCCAATGCACCCTATGATTTTCTTAGTTTGTTGAACAGTCATTTCCTTGAACACATGTTCTGCATTTACTGCTGCAAGCTGTAGTAGGTCCCCAAACACAACACTTTTTCCACCAAAAGGCTCACCATAGCAAGTTCCAAGAATCTCCTGGAGACGTAGGTGTATACATGCAGGCATGACATTTGAGACCATGCTGATCTCATTGATGATCAGAAGTTTCATCTTGGTAAACTTTGGTCGAAGCTGAGATGCCATATCATGGGATGGCTTACGATACTCTCCTGTTTTGCCATGCTCCACAGGAAGCATAAACAATCGGTGCAGAGTTACACCTCAATGTATGATGACAAGCCAGTAGGAGCGCTAACAGTGACAGACTTCACTTCACCTGTAAGCTTTCTTATTTCAGCTGAAATAGACTTGATAAGAAAACTCTTCCCTGTGCCAGCAGAACCACTAACAAACATGCATAATGGAACGCAATTCTCGCACCTGCATTGCTTCTGTTCATGTAAATCCATGCCTTACTGCTTCTGTTACAGTAGTATAAACCGTATACTGCTGTGTATTCATTTTCTCTGCCAGCTGACTTGGATCAGTGTTGTGAGAACAATCATGATTCATGGCATTCTCCACTTCACTCATGAACACAATAGGATCATTCATGGGAAGGGGAGCTCCAAGAAGACCCTCTCCTTCAGGATCAATGTTATCCTGTGAATTAGTTGAAGTGTCCTCTTCAAGCTGTTTCCTAGCTTGTTCAAGTTGCTCTTTTTCCAGCTCCAATCTCCGAATGTAAGTTTCAGAGTTCTCTATCTTGAATGTCTCATACGTCAGGTAGAACTGTTCCTCATAAGTGTCACAGTCTCCTTTCAGTGTTCTCTCATCCCACCATGGCTTGAAAAGGAATAGAAGACCAAAGTAGCAATGCTATTTTCTGTCAGTAATTGACAGGCTCAGCTTACAGTTCTCAATGAGCCATGGTTTTCCTCTCTTCACAAGGCAACCCTCACTATCTCTGACCTTTTAAATGCCCCGTGTGCTGTCAGGTGGCACATCTGTCTTGTAGTCGAACCATTTAGCCACCTCATACATGCACATATCGTCCATCTCAATATGCCTGTTGGGGTAGTAGGTGTCAATCCGATTATTCTTCAGGATATTCCGTGAAGTAGGATGGTTGGAAGCCAGCTCTTCAATCTCAGAATGAGATCTCAACACACACTTATGTTTCTCTTTGTAATTGACACTAAGAAACTGGACAGGATCAGACTTGCCGTACAAGTGTGTGCCTGTCAGATGATCACTAGCTTCATATGTTCCGCACTACCTGTGAGACAATGTCTTCAGTCCAATTGACCAGAGTTGTGAATTCAGTGAATGACTGGAAGTAGCAATGTCTTCCCAAAATTCAAGAAAACTTGTCTGCTCATGTATCATGATGTACAAGGTGATGTATCAAACAAGAGACAGAGAGTTGTCAGCAGCAAACTGGACATCAATGTTTGCCTGCCACATCAGAAGAAGCGTTGGATTGTAATCATTGATGTACACCTCATTCTCCTGTCTGGGTAACTCATACATCCTTTTTGTGGCCTTTGCCTTGAGATGATGACACATGGCTGAGAACAGGTCATTCGTGCATCCTTGCTGGCAGACATGTCTCGGGAATCCAAACTGACACCTCGTATACCAGTGATTATGACTCTTGGCTGGTCAACAGCAGTACTTTCCACAAAGATGCAGCTGAAATTTCTGTACCAGCTTCTACAGTGTTGGACTGTCATATTTGTCAGGAATGTGACAAGTGACAAAACGCTGAATGAAATTCATTTCTGTACCGTTACTGTCACCAATATAAAGTGCAGCTTTAATCCACAACAGCATATAAATGTGCTGAGCACCATGTGCTTGATATTCTGTCCTTCAAAAGTAGTGTTCAACTATTCCAAGAGGTGGATTGTCCTTTGACAAAATAAATGTCAATAGGTCATAGAAGCGATGGTGAAAATGACGTGACACAGATACTGGATCAAAAGGACACATCTCAACAAGTGTCATTGAGGAAATGCCCTCAGCATCAACATTGGCCCACCTCAATAGGTTGATCAACTCATCCCAACTGTACTCTGCACAACTGGCAGTTACGAACCAAGTAGCAGCACCAAACTCCCAAAGCATGGTCATAACTTCTGAGTGTTTTCGATACCACACTCTTTTGTGCCACGCTAACTGGAAAGGATGGATGTCAAATTCACCTGCAATGTTTCATCCTTCTCTTTCAACTTTTGAAGGAACTTAACTGCAGTGATTCCATCTAATGGAGAAGTCAAGCACAGAGTGTGCGTAATTGAAGCAGAGAGGATACTAAGTTCACTCTCCCAATGCAGGTGGAACAAATATTGCATATTCCTACAAAATTTCCCATCTTTGCTCAACACTCCTGAGGTACGATACTCTGCACCTGGAACATGCACTTCATGTTGATCCAAATGACTTCCTGCACCTTGTGGAAACAAGTCAGGAAAACACCGGGCTTCCAGTGTTTCCTCCCAAATGCTAACAGGGTTACCCTCAACTTGCTTCATCTGATACAAGTTGATATTATCACCAGTTGGATCCTGGTCATGTAGTTGTTCATACATATTTTCAGTAACATGCAATATCGACCTTCTCAATCATTGGCCTTCTACTGTCCTGCACTCCAAACTGACTGTTAATGTCAGAGAATGCATCAACGTCAAGGTCAGCATAGAAAGGATTGTTACTCTTCAGAAAGCGTAGAGCACTTTTCACTTTCTGTACATTGACAACATCTTGCCAAATAACCTTCGACTTTGTGGGGACTCCATTCACTAGTATGACCATACTGTTTTCATGTGAGATTGTTTCCACATTCTTTTTCAGAGGCAGTGGCAAATACATCACAGAGCCTTTCAAAGACTTGACAAGCTCTTTCCGGGCTACATTCCATGTCCTAGTATTCAGTTGCATAATTGTCTGAAATGGTTTCATTGTCTGTATGAGGATCCATTCAAACATGTTTAGTGTAGCAGTCTCCTTAGGTGTTGTGTCTGCCACCATGTTGTTCAACACAGACCTTGGTGGCAGAGTGTTAGCCTTCACCTTTGTCAAACAGTAAGGACACATGATAACCACAGAGTCCAAGTCAAAGTTATGCTTCAGTAATAGGAAAGCCAACAATCGTGTCCATGTGTCATTCAAAGACTTAATATTCTCTAGATCTAGAGTCACACAGTTTGAGATATGTAAAGTAGTCTATGACAAGAGACACACACACAGAGTCAAACTTCTCTCTCTTTTGCCAATTCATACTTGGCAATCTGTTTATCAAACATGGCAAGTACTGTATTTCAGATTCACTAACAGAGACAGTGCCTGATTCAATGGCAGAGGTGTCATCACACACATCAGCAACCTGTGTAGCACAACACATAAAGTCTTGTATCAGAGTTCTTACACCATGCATGTCACCAGCTTTGAGCAGTTCATCAAGCTGTTTGTAGTGCAACACAGCTTTTTGAACTGTGTAGACTCTGCACGCAAAACTCAGCATTGCAGGATTGTGTACCGCTGCCATACGCATATGGTGAAAGACACTATTGCATACACCACTATCTAGACAAGCAACCAAATATCCCAGTAATTCTTTATGCTGTTGAACCTCACAAAGGTCAGTGGTGTGTAATATATCACATTTCTCTGTATTTTTTTAAGAACAAAGAGATTGACAAAATCTGCAATAGCAGCAGATGATGCCTGCCTTATATTGCAAGTATCATCACATGACCGTGATACACAGCTTGTTTTGTGCATATCATTTGTTTACTCAGTCTCATCATCTGATGTAATAAGTTCTTCAGCATGTGAGAGAGACAACACATTATAGACCTTACCACCTACATCAACTGAGAGAGCAGAATCTTTACCAAATGTATGGTTAGACTCTTTCCAGAAGAAAGCCTCAGAGCACTGTTTATGAACCCATTGGCCTTTAAAAACATCACAAAAGTTGTCTCTGTTTAGACAGACAACATTTTTCAGTCTGCAGTGAATGTACATCAGGCCATCGGCAAATTGTTCAATCTGCTGCATCATTTATTTCCACAATCGTAACAGAACAGCAAGTGCCATGTTCACAAATCTGTGCACTCTAAGCTGCAGTTTCATTAATGCAAGGTGACTCTTCAGTCATTTTCCTTCACGTTTCATGATAGCAAAGATGATTTGGTCAACTTTAGCCTTAGTGGCTAAGGACCAAAAGAAAGACAACTTGGTAAGACATCCTACAGGTGCACTTGCTTGTTTATGTTTATGTGTTGTTTTTGGTGCACCTTCAAAATGAACAGCTTTCCTCTGCTGTTTTCTATGAACTGCATGGTCTGCCCCTCTAAGTTTTGCACCTATTGAAGGGCAACCAACTGATAGCGATGTGTCATATGCAACTGGCAACCTATTCTGACAGACAGACCTATGGGTCTTGTTTGCCTTCCAAGTAACATTTTTACATTCCACATTAGCCTTCATCCAGTATACATTGTAACATGATTAATAATAATAATAATGGCTTTATTTAATAGAGCGCCTTTCATAATATCAAGGCACTTCACAGATACATAAAATTCAAAAAATTCAATAAATATCAATAAAATCTCAGAAATTCAGGAAAATCTTTGTCCCATAAGAAAGTCTTCAGTGCCTGCTTAAAGCTCCCCACTGTCCTGCACTCCCGTAGCTGTCAAGGCAGAGAATTCCAGAGGGTAGGGGCAACAAACTCTAAAGCACGAGCCCCAGATGAATTCAAGCTAACCCTCAGAATCTCCAGCAACCCCTCGTCAGCTGAGTGGAGCTGTCGTACAGGGGTGTAAGGAACCCGGAGCACTTTCAAGTAGTCAAGGCTAAGTCCATGTAGGGCTTTGTAGGTTAATAAACCTACCTTAAAGGTAATCCGCCACTGAACCGGCAGCCAGTGCAGATCGTGTAGCACTGGGGTAATGTGAGATCTCCTAGATACCCCAGTCAATAAACATGCAGCAGCATTCTGCACTAGCTGTGAGTGGTGGATATCAACCACAGGAAGCCCTAAGTAAAGGGAGTTACAGTAGTCAAGGCGCGAGGTCACAAAGACGTGGACCAAAACAGGCAAGTCACTGGACGGAATGAGATGTTTGATCCTAGAATGTTCCTAAGATGGTAAAAGGCTAACCTGATGACTGCTGACACCTGATGATGAAGGGTCAGCCCATCATTAAGCATCACTCTCAGGTCATGCACCCATTCAGAGGTAAGGATCTGAGTGCCCCCCAAGACTAAACCAGAGGGCAGATCAGTCTTCAACCGCTCTGTCCTGCAAACCGGGTCCACCACCAAAACCTCAGTCTTTCCTGTGTTCAGCTTTAACCCGCTAGAGCTCATACAATCCTGGATTTAAATGAGGCAGCTGTTAAATACCGGGATAGCACTACCCTGGTCGGGGGCACAAAAAAGGTAGAGCTGGGTATCTTCAGCATGGCAGTGAAACCTCAGCCCATACTGTCTTACAATGTATCCAAGGGGCAGCATATACACTGCAAACAACATGGGACAGCACTGAGCCCTGGGGCACCCCACAAGGCAGAGAGAAAGACTCAGAAGAAAATATTCTAGAGACAACTCTCTGAGTTCTACCAGTGAGGAAAGATGAAAACCATCTGAGCACTGTACCCGACAGCCCACAGATGGACCTGAGGTGCTTGAGCAGGATCCCATGGTTCACAGTGTCAAAAGCTGAAGATAAATCAAGCAGTACCAAGATGGAGTGGTTTCTCCTATCTCTCACCATCAGGAGATCATTAAGCACCCGAACCAGAGCAGTCTCAGTACTATGCTTCTTACAAAAACCCGATTGGAGAGGTTCGTATAAATTATGGATGGTTAAATGGTTCTCCAGTTGAGTTGCCACAACTATCTCGATCACCTTTCCCACAAAAAGAAGGTTTGAGATGGGTCTGTAGTTTGCTATAATCTTCGGGTCCAAAGAAGCTTTCTTCAGAAGAGTTGTCACCACCTCCTCCTTCAGGGAGCTTGGAAACTCACCCGATTCCAAGGAGCATGGGACAATCTGAGCTAGAACTGGGCCAATGGTAACACTACAACCCAAAATCAGGGAATTAGGGCCCGGATCTAAACTACAGCATGTGGGGCACATCGCCTGGACAATCCTCATAATGTCAATGAACTCCGGCAAGTCAAAGGTACTCCAGGAAACACCGGACATAGTGACCAAGCACCGACCAACCACATCCCCCATAGAACGAGACTGACGTACCTCCTGCCTGATGTCGGCCACCTTATTAGCAAAGAATTGAGTGATCTCATCACACTTCATTTGTGAAAAAACTCGACAGAGCTGCAGACAGGCTGGGTTGCACAACCTGTCCACAGTTTGGAAGAGTTCAGCCAGTCGATTCAAAGCAACAGCGATTTTCCTGGACAGGAATTCTGCCTTCTTACGGGAAATCACCAATTGATAGAGTTTATAATGCTCTAACAAAATAAAGTGGTCAGCATCTGTGGCAGATTTCCACCAATGATGTTCTAACCTACGTCCCAACCTCCGTAGCTCCCTCAGAGACCCATCAAACCATGGGGCCTGGGGGCAAAGCAGAAGGGGGCAAACATGGACAGGAGCAATCAGGTCAAGAGCTGAAGAAATAGCCTTATTATAAGCCATGACTAACAGCTCTGGATTTGTGCTGGTCTCCACGAACACAGAGAGGTCAATCACTGCCATCAGGTCTGTAGGGACCATGTCCCGCAAAGGGCAGTAACTGACCATCTCCACAGGGTCTGACCTACCCAGGGAGGCAGAAAAATTGAACCTCACGGTGTAGTGATTGGACCAACTGACAGGTTCCACCTCCAAATCAGAGGCCTCGATCCCCAGGAGGAAGACCAAATCAAGAGAGTGACCGCCGTTGAGGGTATCTGAGAAAACAACCTGTGTGAAGCCCAGTGATGTCATCAACTGGAGGAAGTGTTGTCCAAAAAGTGAGGATTCGTCATCAACCCAGGCACTGAAGTCGCCAATGCCATGTCGGCGGCAAAGTCTGATACTTCCTGCAGGAACAGCTTCTTATCACCAGGTGGATGGTAAATGAGAGCTATCCTGCACCCCACATCAGTTACCACAGTGCACTCAAATAATATGGCCTCCTCAACCAGTACCCCAGTGAGGCCCAATTCAGTCTTGAAACAGACCGCTACCCCCCCGCGATCCAATCTCAGGTGATGTAACACTGAGTACCCGGGAGGAATAGCTGCCTCCAAGATTGGGGCAGCATTCCAATCTAACCAGGTCTTGGCAATGCAAACCAGATCTGCTGTTCCAACAAAATCTGCAATAAGTGCAGTTTTGTGCTTAATGGATCTGGCATTGCATAACAACGACCGGGTCAGTTGATGTTCATGAGCCATCCCGGCTACTTGCCCACCCAAAAAGGGGGTGCCCCTGGGTATGGGACCAGACATGGATCACCACATTCCAGACACCATTTTTCCCAAGGGCATCTCCTGGCCCTAACAACCCTTATGGGAGTGAGCCGCTCATTCGAGCTCCAATGTCCATGCCCCCGCCTGCCCCTGTCCCCCTGCGAGCAATCCCCAGCGCCCGGCATCACTGATAGGTAAAGACAGGTGGGGGAGAGAACGGGTGGAGGGCATGGAGAGAGGAGGCTGAATAGCACAGAACAGGGGGAGCAAGCAGGCACATTCCACAAAATGCCACAAAAACTGTGAAAAAGCAGCACAAAAAATCCTAATTTCTTAACATGATCAAAGGCAAAGCTACAGTCTAAACTTAAAAAACTCATAAAAAGTCTAAAACATAAAACATCCCAAAACCCAAAACCAACAAAACAAAAAAATATATAAATAAACAACCATAAAACAAAACAATAACAAACCAAAATAAAATCCTTAAATATTAGTAAATAAAATAAAACCAATAAACCAAAAACCAAGTAAAATAAAATAAACCCCCGGAGTACACAATGCTCTTACTATGGTAGCCAGAGGAAACTAAATGGTACTCTCACTACCATATATAACTGTAAAAATAATACAAAAATAATAATAAAATAACAAAAACCTAAAAAGTCAAAGTTAACACAAAATGTATATTAAATAATAAAATAACAAAATAACACTTCACTCCCTCCCTCCCAACCTTTACAATACCATTCACTGTACTACAATGATTTCCCCCACAACCAGTAAAACCCAATGTACAGATAAGGCATATAATGGCAAAAACAAACAGTAATTTGGGCTGTAAACTGTGAAACCAGTCACCAAATGTTTCTCATACAGATGATTTAGTTCGAGGAGCTCACACCTCCACAAAAAATGTCCAAGTGAGTTCTGTTTGCACTACCTCTCACATAGGCAAGGTAGAATCATGAAATTATTATAAATGGAACAGTTAGCCAGGCACTCTCACTGCCTGAGAAATTGCAATATGTCCAGATGAGCTCTATCTGCACTACCTCTCACATAGGCAAGGTAGAGCCACAAAGTTATTATAAATGAAATAGTTAGCCAAATACCAAATACTCTCACTGCTTAAGAAATTGCAATATGCACATCAAAAAATAAAGAAAAGGAGGTCTGACCATGTCCAGAATCGGGTCCACACAAAGTTTCCAGAGCAAACCTTCTTCCAAAATTCCAGAGTCCAAAGTCTAGGGTCACCTAAAGACTAGCGGGGGGCCCAAAAAACTCTGCCCCAAGAAGCCACCACCAGAAATATTCCACCACTGTAGCTTCAGCCCACTGCTAGTGTCGGCCCACCAGCCGACCCCCTGAAGGCCTAGGAGCACCCAGAGTTCATCAGCCAGCTCTCCGGCTGACTCAAACCCTGGTCTCCTGCACAGAAGTGGATCTGGCAGCTTAGCTACAGGGATAAAGTTTGACCCCCCCTCCACGCCAACAGCAGACCCCACAAACGACCAGTCCTAGACCAGTGGCACCTCCTGTTCCCCACAGAGGGAGCAACAACAAAAATTCAGCAGCTGTCCAGCCAACAAAGAACTGTCCTGAATGATCAATTCCAGGCACTGCACACTAAGCCTTCAGCGAGAGACTTCCACCCATGTATCCCTCTCTGTAGCTCACTAGTAGCACCTCCTTTAACTTGTCTCACCACTCTCTCACTACTCCACAAGTCAGGCCAGGATCAAGCCAGGAAACGATAAATCCATATATTGATACAGAATACTCGCTATGTAAAAAATATTGTAGCGATTAGATCCAGTTACTAAAGTAAAACAAAGTCGCTAAACTGCTAAACAAAATGTTGCTAAAATGGTATGCAATTAAAAGAAAATGCTGCTAAAACACGTAGTTGTAGCTCACACAGCTTACAGCTCACCCAGCCTGGTGGCCATATTCCTCAGCTGGTCTGTACCATGACCATTCTACTAGTTATAATCATATTTGGGATATAAATATATGATTATTTGAATGTCTGCTTAGGGAATGGCAGCCAGCAGTTTTAAAGGGACCTGACCTTTTGACCCCAAAGGCCCTGGCTGGCTGAAAACAATTGGCTATTAACACTGACCCACTGAATGAATTAATTAAGAGGCTTCCTTTGACATCTCCTGTCATGAATGTGTTAGCTGTTATATAACAAATTGTATACTAACCCTCTTACTTTGAACTGCGGGGGCAAAGTATGCATTTTATGACCTTTGAGAAAAGGCTATTTTTAACTGATTCCTGTTAGCTTTCACACCTGTAAAAGAAATGCTTGTCATGATGTGTTTCTGAACATCAAAAGTGAATGCTCTGATCAAAGAGACTGTCATATTTTGATATTGCTATCTTGCAGATTTCTAGCCAGCAGTAAAATGACACCCTTTTGGATATACTTGGTCATATTACAAATTAATTACAGGCTAACATTTAAACCAAAGTCGGAGCACAACAGCTCACTCTGGCAGAAACATTAAAACTTGAACTGGGTGTGGGCTGTCCCATGGAAGGTGGGAGCCTCCCCAGTGCACACAGCCAAAAAACCAGGGGTTGAGGCACTGGCTAGACATTGGTGAGCCGGGCAGTCCTCCCTCTTGTGCACCACTTACCAGCGCGGGACTGACGACTAACATTACACGAACACTGATCAGAGGAGGGAAGAACAAGGACTGCTTTTTTCTTCCCACCCACCCACCCCATTCTTCCTCCCTTAAATGGGTCAGGACCACACCCTCAAGCCCTCCTAGCAACAGCCTACCAATCCAGCTGGCTCAAAAGCCAGCCACTAATCGCTTAACAAGTTTTCTTCTTTTTTTACTGATACTGGTTGATAGCACTGAACAGACATAGGCAGAAAGGTCTGAGTAAGACATATTATATTTTATAATCAATACTTCATAAGTTGTTCTGCCGTGTATTACTCTATCATTTCTGCTCATGTCTCTACCCAGTACAGGACCACTTAGGCGATTGCCTGAGCAGTATCTTATAGAGCATCTGTACTAGAATACAGGTTATATGGAGTATCTGGCATAAATTATAAATTACTTAGTGATCACTTGGCTTTATAGACCTGTGCTTGACAATCAAATATCAAGAAGTACAGGGTCGTAATAGTATTGTGACCTTAAGTCAGGACTTCAAGCAGGGAATGCTACAGCTAGGGATAGCCTGAATCTTAACTTATAGAACTGTTTCCCTAGAATACAAGAATAGCTTAGACAGTGCTATTACTGCATATTTGGAATACTGTACTGTGCATTGAATTGTGCTGGTCTTTCATAATTTCTTAAGTGCCTATTTAGTTTTGCCTGTGCTCTTATCAAAGGTCATTAAGCTAGATTTTGTGTGTCAGAGCCACAATTCATACTTCCTATGCTACCCACACTTGACATTGTCAACTGCGGTCCTTTCCTCAGTCCCCCATTAGGACAAGGCTGACGTCCTGGGAAACCAGCCCCATATATAAAAAGGGGGGCTTCTCCAGTGGCAACTAGCCCAAAGTTTCTAGCTTGGAATTTGTTTCCATCAGAAGATTAACAATTCCTCCAACATTACATGGGAAACCCCACTATCCAATCACAGCACCTTAGGCCTTAAGTTCCGTTGGTCTTGTAACCCACCGGTCTCTCTCCTAAATAGGGGTGTCTTCCTGGCTCTATTTACATATTGTCCCTCCTCTGGGTGGACATGTGCCTAGGGCATGGACTCCAGGACCCTGTGAGGCAAAATCTTAGGGACTCTAAGTCTGGTGGTCATTACTACTGGACCTTAACAACACTCAAGAACAAATGCCTCTTAGCACACAAGCTGGGAAAGTGAGGTTCCTACTACGTGTTGGCCTACGTAGTATGCAGATGGCTCCACAGCCTCTCTAAACCTTCTATCAGACACATGGTAGTATGGCTACTTGCTCTACTACTGTTACATGGTGGAGATGTTTAGCCTAACCCTGGTCCCCCTTTTGACAATTTCCTTATCTCCTCCCACCAGGATCTTCACTGGGCATCACCAAAAGGCCTTAGGATAGTTTACATGAATGTATGCAGCCTGAGACCTAAAATCCATGAGGTAGAAGCCTGGCTAAACCTCTGCAAGCCAGATGTCCTTGCTATCTCAGAGACCTGGCTTAAGGCCCATATCCTGGACCATGAGATTATGATCCTTCGGTACAAAACCTTTAGACAGGACAGGGCAGCTAAGAGAGGGGGTGGGGTACTAGTTTATGTGAAAGACGTGTTAAATGTGAGACAACTACAGCCCAACAGAGTTAGCTGCCAGGACGGGGAGTCTATCTTCATATGGATAACCCTTGGTAATGCCAAGCACCTTACCATTGCTTGTGTCTATAACCCTCCTAAGAATGCCCAAGCTGCTCTCGAGAACCTTACCAAATTGGTTTGGAGTGAACTATCCAATGAACTCCTAGTAATGGAAGACTTCAACCTGAACAGGGTAACTGACCCCAACAAAGTCCTCAAGGGTGTAATCCATGACGCAAACCTGGAACAGGTCATCTCTCTACCTACCAGGCTTAATTACAAGACAGGGAATCACACTACCCTTGACTGGACTCTGGTATCTAATCCCTGTAATGTTCAGAAAGCAGAAATAATGGCAGACAATGTTAGTGACCATTCCCCAATATTCTGTATCTGGAAGAATAATGCACCCAAGATTCCTCCTAGGATACTCAAAGTACGTAACTTCTCCAACTTCACGGCTGCACTATTCAATGATTACCTAAGTAACCTGGACTGGAGCCCACTCAGGCTCCTCCCGACACTGGATGAGGCTCTGGCCTACTTCCAAGATACACTCCAAAAGGCAGCACCCCTCTTTGCCCCTTCAAAAAAATTTGAACAAAAGGAGGCTGCTATAAATGGATCTCCCACTCAGTGAAAGTTCAGATGAAAAGAAGGGACAAGACCTGGAAGAAATACAGGTTCTCCCTTCTCCCCGCTGACCTGGTTTCATACACAACCCTATGAAACAAGTGTAAGCTTGATATCAAACAAGCCAAAAAGGAGTAGGTAACCCACTTCCAAAGATCCACACTAGGGAACCCTAAGCTCTTCTGGTCACAAATCAATGATCTGCTTAAGGGTAATTCCAAGGAGGCACATGGTCAAATCGAGGTACAAGGACAGTGTACCAGTGACTGCTGGCTCATAGCCACAACATTTAACCAGCACCTCACCAATCTTGATGAGCTCAAGCTGGGGCTACCAACAACCAGGCCTGAACAGACCTCCGTTGAATCCCCCGAGGCTGAACCAACCCCAATTTCACCTGAGATTGGTTAAACTGAGTGAGGTCCAGAACCTCCTGAAAGCCATCAAACACAAAGGGTCTGGTGGCCCAGATGGAATCAGCCCAAGGCTACTCCAGGAAGGTGCCTGGGCACTCATCAAACTGGTGACCTGGATTATAAACAGGTTTCGTCTCGAAGGCTACGTTCCATACCAGTGGAAGATGGCCAGTGTGGTCCCCATCCACAAGGGTGGCTCTCGTGAACAAATTGGAAATTATAGGCCCATCTCCCCTCCTGTGTACACTAGCCAAATTGCAAGAAAGGCTAGTATATGGACAGCCGAGAGACTACCTCGAGCTCCACCAAATCCTAGCCCCCTCACAGCATGGCTTTTGGGTAAACCATGGCACAGATACAGCACTCATCAAACTCACAGTGGACTTATTCAGGGCAACGAACATTGGGATGTTGACAGGTGCTGTCTTCATAGACCTGTCCAAGGCATTTGGCCTTGTGGACCATAACCTTCTTCTTACAAAGTTGCAAAGCATAGGTCTCAATGCCCATGCCCTAAACTGATTCAAGAGCTACTTAACAGGTCGCTCCCAGAGGGTCAATTGGAAGGGAGAGCTATCAGCCCCCTACCTTTAAAGGAGGGAGTTCCACAGGGCTCCATCCTTGGCCCCCTCCTGTTCTCTGTCTCACAAATGACTTAAACCATCACTGCGAGGAAAGCTCAGTGGTTCAATACGCAGATGATACTGTCATCTACAGGTCCAGGCCTACACCACATGATCTGGGTCCTCTCCTGCAAGGGGACCTAAACACACTTGAGGCCTGGCTCACATCCAACTGAATGATCCTCAACACAGAAAAAACAAAAGCCTTGCTGTTTGGTCCTAGATCCTTAGGTCAGTATAGGGCCAATTCCCTACAACTAGCTTCTCTTGCCGGCAAGAGAATAGAAGTTGTGACAACATAAAATACCTCAGGCTATATATTGACCAAGGTCTCACCTTCAAGCCCCACATAGACCAGGTAACTAGGTCTATCCATGTCAAACTCGGCACCTTGTACAGGCTAAAAAAACAACTTATCCCAGAGGCTAGATGAGCAATTGCTTCTAGTGTCCTTCTACCCACATTAACTTATGCTGCCCCGGTAATCCAGGGTATGGCAAAGGGAGAGGTTGGCAGGCTGCAGGTCCTGTACAACAAGGTGGTGAGGTTTGCGACAATGAGTCACCCAAGAAGCCACCCCTGCACCTCACTTGCCCAGCTGCAATGGCCTTCCCTTATGGCACGTCTATAGTATCCCCTGCTCTACTCTGCTTACAAACTGCAGAGCCCAGCGGCCTCAACAAGCCTAACAAGAATCATCATGCCTAAGCCTAACCTTCGAATGCTCAGAGCCTCGGGTCGGTCCCTATTGGCAATCTCCAGAGTCAAGACACACACAGGAGGCAAATCCTTCTCAATCACAGCCCCCAAACTGTGGAGTATCCTCCCACCACTAGTACCTCACTGTTAAACTTTCACACTAGTCTCAAGGCCCACTTGCTTGGGACTAGCTCTTGCCATTGCAAGGGTATAGGGAAACCACCCCCTGTCACAACCACAACACACACACCCTCTCCTCTCCCTAACAGACAACTAATCTTGCCTTGATTCTCTCAGGGGTTGCACTTATGGTCTACTAACTGAATAATTGCCTGTACTGTAATCTTCATTATTGTGTTTACTTCTTGTAAACCTGTATCACCTACTATATGTACTGTATTGTACAATTTCTGTTACCCAGGTCACCCCTGAAAAAGGAACCTTCGGGCCCAGTGAGCCAACCTGGTCATCAAAATTCAATAAATAAATAAATAACAGTTACCTTATGAGCTGTGACCTCACATGATAAGGTTCATACTAAGGTTAGGTGCAAGAGCAAGAAGGCAGAAGCCCATGAAGCTCTTATACTAATCCAGTACATAATAGGAGAGGTCATACCCATTACATATAAGACTATCCAATCTATTTTTAAAAATACTTTTAGTTTCACTGATAACATTTAGTGGTAGCATGTTCCAAGGGCCAACAACTCTGACAGTAAAAAAATATTTACGGCTAGACTTGACAAAAGGTTTTCTTACCAATTGTAAGGGATGGCCCCTGATGTTATGACCATGGTTTTTAAATTCAAGACCCAGTTCACACAATAAATAAGGGTCTTGAATAATATCATACAGTAACATAAGATCACCCAAGAAGTCGACGGGAAGATAAGGGCATAAGTTTTAAAAAGTCTAATCTGTTCTCATAAGGAACCGCGAATAGCCCAGAAACTTTTTTTGTATATTTTCTTTGAACTCTTTCCAGTAACAGGCATTCAGATTTTTTTATAAGGATTCCAAAGCTGTAAGGCATATTCTAAATGTGGTCTAACATATGCACGAAACAAGGGCAACAATACTTCCTGTTTTCTAGATCTAATATTACGTAATATAGACCATATCACTTTATTAGATTTGTTAATAATATTGTGTACATGATTATTGTAATTAAAGCTATCTGAAATATTGACACCCAAATCCCTTTCATCAGATGTGGTCTCAAGTAATATGCCATCCAAATAATAGGGACTTTGTAAATTACTAGAACCCAAACATTACTTTGCATTTGGAGATATTAAATTCATACCCCATTTCTTAACCCATGTTGTGATATGGTCTAGGTCCTTTTGAATGGCAACAACCTGATGATCAGAGGCACAAGAGCCACCTATTTTTACATCGTCAGCATATTTAATAGTAAATGAGGAACAACCAGAAGTAAGGTCAGCAATAAATGCCTGGAACAGACAAGGGCCCAAGACTGAACCCTGTGGCACCCCATTAGTCACACTACCCCTAGCTGAAATGCTCCCATTAATGGTCACTTGCTGAGAGCGATTATAAAGCCAGCTAATTATCCAATTGACTAGAAACTTGTTTAAATTGAGCTTGTGAAGTTTAGTAATTAAGGCCCAATGTGGCATGATGTCAAAAGCCTTACTGAAATCAATATAAATAATATCGCATGGAACATTTCTGTCTAATAATAAGCTGATATGTTCATAGAAACATATTAAATTTGTCAGACAACTTCTACCTTTTTTGAAGCCATGTTGTTCTGCATTGTGACAATCCAGGACTGGGGAAATTAAATCTTTAATTAAACTCTCTAATAATTTACAAATAGAAGAAGTTAGACTTATAGGCCTATAATTATCCCACTTATTTTTTTGGCCCTTTTTGTAAATAGGGATGACATGGGCTTCTTTCCAGTCATGGGGAACAAAATTGGTGGCCAAAAAATATTCGAACATCAATTTTAAAGGAACTGTAATGACATCAACTAATAAAAATAATAAATGACCTGCTGTATTATCTGGACCAGGACTATATTTTCCTTTCAATGTCAATATTTTATTTCTAATGGTGTCCAAAGAAAATTTAACTGGTGAAACATTGGTGGTGTCTAGTAAGGTATAATCATAAGTTTGATTAGAGGATCCGGAAAAATTTTTACAGAACTTTGCATTAAACAAATCAGCCATTTTTTTAGGCTCATATATTAAAGTGTCACAGATAAGAGGGACATGTTGGCTTATTATCACTCTGGTTGAAGGGAGTGGGGACACATCTATCTCTGGACTCCTAAAGGAGCACACACACTGTGTTCTGAAAAAAAAAGTCACTTCTGTTACAGTTAGGAAACACCAACTAGAAACTGGGTTAAGACTAGAAATTCAGTTACAGGAGTTTTTTTGTTTCTGAAATTCCCTTTTATTTTGACTGTAAGCATTTATGTTATATGTTCTATGTTTTGTATGTATTTACTATTTTTTTTTAATTCCAGTAAACATTTTAGTTTCCTTAATTCTGCTTGAGACTTTTCTTTTGCATGTGGAGGCTGAAACAGTGTTTAATAATGCTGACAAAAACTGTTAAGGGCTTAAAAGTGTGTTACTGTCCTGCTAAGGTAAGAATATACCTATGTCTCAAATTGAGTCAAAAGGGTAACATTGTGAACCAGGCTAGGTGCCCACTGGGTGAAGTACTGCACTGCATTTCACCAAATAAAGTGTGATATCTGAGCCTGTTAACTGGGTGTGCTAGCAAAAATGGGTTCATATTTGACTCCAGGACTCAAGGCTAGTAGGTGATTCAGACCCAAAACAGACAGGAGGGTTACCCTGTTTGTCTCCTATTCACATATTGCACCTCGAGGTTTGGCACTGTGGGAACAGAGGGCCTGACCTGCAGGGTGTAGTTGTGACATACATCACTGTGATACTTATCACATCTATTCTTTCTAAGTGTTCGATCTCTTCTCACCATTCTTGCAAATCAAAAAATTCAATTTGTCTCAGAAAAAATATCACACAGGATCACACACTTGTAAAGATAAACTGAAAAAAACATTGCAAAAGTAAATTAACTGTAACTATCATAGCACTAAAATAATACTATTATTCACATTAAAACATATGTATAACTGTTGTTGCATCCAAAACATATCATGCCCTATGAACAAATTGTGCTTAATAACAGTTTTAATATTGCTGAGAACTTACAATGTTTGTACAAGAACCCTAATGTTCGCGAGTTGTTCTCTATTCTTAATGTGAATGTAACCATGCTGTAAAAATGATCATCATGCAAACATTTCATTATAGAGTTTACTTCTATGTTACTCTATTATGTTTGCTTGCCAAGAATAGTTCATGCACGATAGCAGCACTTTGCAAGTGAATGATAGTATCGTACTAATGTCTGTTGTTTTGCAGACAAACGTGAATGCGTCTGAGTACCTACTATACCTAACATACATACAGTATCTAATCGCGACAACAAAAATCTATTTGCGTTTCATGCTGTTCTTAACATGATAAAGTAGCAAGAATAAAAATAAAGTTTGTATGCAAACATATTTTTTTAAAGCTTACTTATATGTCAGTCTATACTGCTTGTGTGGCAACAATAATTTGATCATGACAACATTCATATGGAAACAAATGATGCAATAGTGCTAACTTCTATCTTTTTTTCCCAAACGTTAATGTCTGCAACTGCATCACACACCTAACCTGTGAATGTTTGAAGGACAAAAAAAACATTTTTGTGCTAATAAATTGTGATTACGCTTACTATAGTTAACAAACATACAGTAGAGTGACAACAAAAATGTTTTTGAGTGTTCCCCATTCTTAGCATAAAAAGGTATCATGATCAAAAAAAAGGTTTTTTGCACAAACATTTTTGATCAAGCTAAATTCTATCTCAGTCTATGATGTTTGTGTGACAACACTCATTAGATCATCACAACATCCATATGTAAACAAATGATGCAATCATGGTAAATAACATTTTGTTTGACAAGACCTAAATGTCTGCAAAGCGTATCCTATGTTGAACCTTAAAATGTTGTCACGATCATCAAATGTTTTTGTGATAACAAATTGTGATCGAGCCACCTTTCTATGATTATAAATCATGTTTGCCAGAGAACTGGCAGAGAACACCAGAATGAAGGAACTGTTGTTGTGACTGGACTTCTCTACTGGGACTAAAGAAGTAGAACTCTACTTCTCGGACTTTCAATTTGGGGTAAAAAAAAGTTAGTGTGTTTGTCTGAGTTGGCTGAAGTGAATTGTTATCTGTGCAGTTATCTGTGTTAGTCTAAGGTGACTGAAGGGGATTGTTATCTGTGCAGTTTAACTAAGTGTAGAAATATCTGTTACATAGGGGGAGTGGCTTAGCTGGAAGAAAGCCAGGTTAAAGCCAGATTTAAACACTGCCCTAGATAGCTTCTGTCAGAGAACTGGCAGAGAACACCAGGACAAAGGAGCTGCTGTTGTGACTGAACTTCTCTACTGGGACTATATTGCCCTCATTCCCTCCCCTCCACCACCCACCCAAACCCAGTTCTACTTTTACAGGCACAGGATTTAACTGACAACAGGAACTTCCTGTTTGGGAGCAGGAAGTGAGTGATCACAGAGCCACCAAAGACTCACCATCCTAGAAGGACAAGGGTAGCTCTCCGCCCCCCCCAGCTGCTGAAGGTCTGCCTCTGAGCAAGTAAGGAGACTACTGAGAAATATAGGATCATCTTGTCTCAGAACAGGAAGATCAGGAGCTTAAATGGCATAGAGGCAGTAAGTAAGTAGGGAGAAAAAAACAAATAAATAAACAGAGAAAGAGTAAGTATTCCAAACAACAGTGAAGGGGAGAGAAATAAGACATGATGGGAGTGGTGCAGTGCAGTGGCTGTGGAGCAGCAGTCTTCTGGAGGATGCGGTGTTGTCCCATCTGCAGGCACCTCTCTGGGCTGAGGGAGGAGGTTGCTGATCTCCAGGCTGAATTGGCCAGGATTTGTGAGACTTCATCTCCCATCCAGGGACCACCAGGGCCACTGCCGTTGCCTCAGAGGTTGCCAAGAAAGAGGAGCAGTTGGACCACAGTGGGCTCAGAGAGGGTGAGGGTGGTGAAACAGAGGAGCATCCCTCCAGTTGTACCTCTCCACAATTCATATGCCATTCTGGAAAAATGTGGTTCCTCTATGGAGGCACCCACAGTGGAGACCAAGGAGGATGCTGGGAACCTCCACAAATGAGACCCACAGGAGGGTGGTATGGGACCCCACAGGGGAAGGAAACAACTCCTGGTGGGGGACTCTATTGTTGGGATGGTAGAACTGAGGGAGGAAGAGGAGAGGGAGGTAAGGTGCCTGTCTGGCACCATGGTTTGGAGGGACAGGGAGTGAATCCTCAGGATCACTGCAGCAGCTGCACAGTGGAGGGAACTGGATGTCATTGTCCACCTAGGGAGAAATGGCATGGCTAAGAAAGAGATCAGAGCAGTGCAGAAAGAGTATGTGGAGTTGTAGAGGGGCCTTAGACAAGTAGCACATACAGTAACCTTCTCGGAAGTGCTGCCTGTCTATGGTGTAGGTGAGGCTAGGGTGCTCCACACCATGTGATTCAATCAGTGGTTGAAAAACTGGTGAAAAGCTCAGGGATTTGTCTTTATTGGGGACTGAGGGTCCACCTGGAGTGATGCAGAACTATACTGATGTGATGGTCTGCATCTATCCAGGAGGGGAACCAGGATCCTAGACGATAGGTTTAAATGCTTCATTGGCAAGCATTTAAACTAGCCAAGGGAGGAGGCACTGGAAAGGAGCAGGGAAATCCTAGCCCCCACCAAAAAAATCAGGGTAGTAAGTGAGGTAAACACCAAGATAGAGATGTCAATAGGGAGAAGGGCAGGGGTAAATGGAGAAAGTGACAAAAGCAATAAGGACAGGGATGGGGCACAAAGGGGTAAGCCATCAGGAAATGGAAGGTAATGAGTACCAATGCCCATAGTCTGGGAAGCAAGCTCCCTGAACTGGTGGCCTTGATGGAAGAGGGATGCCTGGATATCATAGCAGTCATAGAAACATGGTACACAGAGAACCATGACTGGGATGTTAACATACCAGGGTACGCAACCTACAGGAGAGACAGGGAGGGGAGAAGAGGGGGAGGAGTAGCTCTCTATGTAAGGGAAGGGATAAAAGCAACTGAACAAAAGAGTAAACAGGGAGGAGAGGAGGCACTGTGGGTCACCTTAGAGACTGCAATTGGCACCACAATCTTCACAGGAGTTGTATACAGATCTCCATGTCAGGGGGAGGGAATGGACAAGGATGTGATAGAAGGCATTCTTAGGATGGCAGAGAAAGGGGAGATACTGTTGTTGGGAGACCTGAATATGCCAGATGTTAACTGGAGCACATTTGCTGCAGCCACATCCAAGAGCAGGGCCATTCTCAATGCCCTACAGGTGGCATGCCTTAGACAGCTAGTTTTGGAACCCACTCATTCGTGAGGGAGCAATCTTAGACCTCATACTCTCAAATGGGGACAGTGAGAGGATCTCAGATATAGAAGTGGGTAGCCATCTGGGAACAAGTGACTACCAAACAGTGTGGTTCATGATAAACTCAGCTACAGAGTTAAGCCATACAAAAGTGAGGGTACTGGACTTCAGGAGGGCTGACTTTGGCAAGATGGGAGAGTGCCTTAGAAAAGCACTAGCAAACAGGCTAGAAGGAGGGGTGGAGTAACAATGGGGAAACATCAGATCTGCCATCACAGAGGCAACAAGCCTTTGTGTGAAGCAAATTAACAAATCAGAATGAAAGAAAAAGCCACTATGGTTCTCAAAAGAGGTGGCAGGGAAGGTCAGGGAGAAAAAGATAGCATTCAGGAAGTACAACGAAACACAGAAGGAGTAGGACAGAGAGCTGTACCAGTTAAGGCAGAAGGAAGCAGGGAGGGAAGTCAGAATAGCAAAGGCCCAAACTGAGGAAAAGATAGCCAACTTGATTAAGAAGGGGGATAAAACATTTTATAGGCATATCAGGGAGCATAGAAAGACAAAGGGAGGGCTAGTGAGGCTGAATAGAATGGACAGTGGGTGGGCAGAGAGGGACAGTGAAAAAGCAGGGATACTAAACGAATATTTCTGCTCAGTATTCACAAAACAGGAGGAGGGGGAAGTGCCTAATCCAATTAACAGAAACAATCTGGATAGGGGGCTCAACCCCAGTCCTTTCACAGAAGAAAGGGTTCTGAAAGAACTCCTAAAACTGAAGGTGGACAAAGCAAAGGGGCCTGATGGAATTCACCCCAGAATTCTAAAATAATTAAGGGGAGAACTAGTGAAACCACTGACTACCCTTTTTAACAAATCATGGGAGGATTCTGTGGTACCTGAGGACTGGAGGAAGGTGGGATTCCCCTTCACAAAAGTGGGAGCAAGACAGAGGCAGGAAACTACAGACCTGTCAGTTTGACATCTGTGATAGGGAAAGTGATGGAATCACTTCTGAAGGAAAGAATTGTTGAGTACCTAGAGGCCAGTGGGGCACAGGACCCAAGGCAACATGGGTTCACAGCATGAAGGTCATGTCAGATAAATCTAATTAATTTCTTTGACTGGGTGACCAAAGTAGTAGACATGGCCTACCTAGACTTTAGCAAGGCATTTGACACAGTCCCACACAAAAGATTAATAGTCAAATTAACCAGCCTGGGAGTGGGTCCCAGGGTGGTAGCCTGGGTAAAACATTGGCTGGACAACAGGACACAGAAGGCAATTGTAAATGGAGTCCACTCTGAAGAAAGAGGGGTTAATAGTGGGGTAGCATAGGGTTCAGTACTGGGTCCAGTCCTTTTTAATGTCTTTATAAGTGACATTGCAGAGGGACTGGAAGGAAAAGTATGCCTCTTTGCAGATGACACAAAGATCTGCAACAGGGTTGATACACAAGGAGGCATGGAAAGGATGAGAAGGGTCTTGGCAAGGTTGGAGGAATGGTCAGAAGTATGGCAGCTTAGATTCAATGCAAAGAAGTGCAAAATAATGCACCTGGGAAACAAAAACCCAGGGGAAGATTACACAATGGGGGGGAGGTTGTAACAACAACAAAAATGGAAAGGGACCTGGGGGTAATCATATCAGATGACCTTAAGGTTAGTGAGCAATGTGAGAAGGCAGTAGGGAGGGCTTTGGGGATACTGGGATATATAGGGAAAGGCATCACCAGCAGAAAACAGGAAGTTGTTATCCCTCTGTACAGACAGTTGGTGAGACCCCATCTGGAGTACTGCGTCCAGTTCTGGAGACCCTAGGCTTTCGATTCTCTCCCACATTGGGCACTTATACAGAAATTACACCATGCTGGTATTAATTTGAACTTAGTTTTGTGGATAGCAAACTGGTTAAGTCAACGCTCGCAACAAGTTTTGATAAATGGTCATTTTTCTGATAGGGGTATTGTCACTAGTGGAGTGCCACAGGGTTCTGTTCTGAGCCCCTGTTTGTTTCAATTTTTTATGGCAGATATTAATTTTAGTTGTTCTAATATGGTAAAATATGCTGATGACATTAAATTAGGTGGACCATGTGCAAACAAAGATCAAATCTTTTTTTATCCAAAATGACCTTGATCAATTGTCCAAATGGATCACCTTATGGGGGATGAAACTCAATCATAAGTGTAAAATTATTAATTTTGGAGTTAATAATCCCAAGCATGCATACACTTTGGATAACCAGGTGTTAGTTGTCTCCAATGTAGAAAAAGATTTGGGAGTTTTGATTACTGATGACTTCCTTCTTAGCACACAAATAAATGAAGTAATCCTTAGAGCTAATTGGGTCATTTGGTCCATTAAACGAAACATCAAGTCTAGAGATAGGCAGGTTTTGTTACCTCTCTATTGAGCTTATGTCATCCCCCATTTGGACTTTTCTTCCCAACTGTGGTGTCCATTTAAAAAAACAGACATCACCAAGTTGGAAAGGGTCCAAAAGAGATATTCTAAGATGGTAAATGGTCTTTCAAATGTCCCTTAAGAAACTAGACTTATTGTCTTGAATCTAATGCCTCTCTACATTAGGCATTTAAGAGGTGACATACTCCTAATGTATGATATTATTAACGATCCATACTTAATTACTACTCTTGGCTTCTGTTTTAAGGATGAAGCATGTAATCTTAGGGGACATCCTCTTCAGCTGCAACTAAAGAAGTTTAATTATCTCCCTTGGAACTTCTTCTATACACTTCATGTTATTAAACCATGGAATTCATTACCCCTAGAAGTAATAGTAAGCAGCTCCAAATTGATTTTTAAAACAAGGCTGGACAAATTTATACTGTCTGGATCAATCTGTAGTTATTATTAGTAATGAGAGCAGTTATGGGTCTAATAGGCCCTCTAGCGCTTATCGATCTTAGTATGAATCTTAGTATGAATCTCCGCAAGGACATAGATAGGATAGAGGCAGTCCAGAGGAGGGCAACTAAAATGTTGTGGAGTCTGCAAGAGAAGCCATGTGAGGAGAGACTAAAGGAGCTTAATATGTATACCCTTGAGGAAAGGAGGGAGGGGGGACAGGATAGAAACTTTTAAGTACCTTAGTGGAATGAGCAAAGTCCAAAAGGGTAGCATATTTCAGAAAAAGAGATGTGCAAGAACAAGGGAACACAATTTGAAGATAGAGGGGGGTGGTTTAGGGGCAATGTGAGGAAGTATTTTTTCACAGAGAGCATGGTGGATGCATGGAACACCCTTCCTGAGGAGGTTATGGGGTCTAAAACTGTAGCAGAATTCAAGAATGCATGGGACAGGGACAGACATAAGGCAATTTTGTGGGGGGTAGAAAGAAATAGGCTGTTGGTTAACTAGTATCTGCAGCTTATCCTGTAGGTAGGGAAATGGGCAGACTAGGTGGGCCAAGCGGTCCTTATCTACCATCAAAGTCTATGTTTCTATGTTTCTATGTTGTGTGACAACATAGAGTTGACCATGGCAATGAATATGCATTTAACTCATTGTCATAGACTATCTTTATAATTCCTTCCATCACATTCCTATGTAAGCAGATGATAACATCATGATAACTTACTACAGTTATGCAACAACTCAAAGGTTCCTTAGTGTTCCATATACATAACATGCAAAAGTCATCACGAGCACAATGCATGTTGTCGCGAAAACCAATTTCTTACCAAGGTGCCTTCAACATCAGCCAATGTTTGTTTCTGTGGCAACATATTTTTGTGCTTGAAAACACTCCTACGCCACTAAAAAAATGTAACCACAACAATAACCACATGTTTTTGTGCAAATGTAAATGCTTCTGACAGCACCCAACACTTAACATGCTTATGTTGGCGTGATAAAAAAAGTTTGCATGGAAATAAATTATGATCGAGCTAACCATATTTAACATACATATATAAGCACTACAAAAAAATGTTCTCGAGCTTCCCTCATTCTTAGCATGAACAAGTAACTGTGATCAAAAACATGTTGTCGTACAAACATTTTTTGATCGAGCTAAATTCTATGTCGGTCTATGATGCTGGCATGACAACAGTCATTCGCTCATCACAGCATTCATATATAGAGAAATATGCAATCGTGGTAAATTGTATTGTTTTTGTCTAGACAGAAATGTCTGCAACTGTAGTCTATATTTAACTTAAAAATGTTTTCGCGATCCCAAAAAATGATTTTGTGGTAACACAGTTTGATCGAGGTAACTTTCAATAGCAGTGAATCATGTTTGCATGATGACATTAACTTGACCATGGCAACAAGCATACATTTAACTCATTGCCATAGACTACCTTTATAATTCCTTCCATCTCATCCCTATGTAAGGAAATAATACTATCATGATGACTTACCACAGTTGCACAACAACTCAAATGTTCAAGTGTTCCATAGATTTAACTTGAAAACTTATCATGAACACAACGAATGTTGTCGTGATAAAAAATTTTACTGCGGTACCTTCAGCATCACCCAATGTTTATTTGCTCAACAACATACTTTGTGCACAAAAACATTCATAAATGAGTAATTAATATAACCTCACCAATATCTGCATGTTTTCACACAAGCATAAATGCTTCTGAGCACAGTCAACAGTTAACATGCATATGTTGGTGCAAAAAGAAAAAATGTTTGCACGAAAACATTTTTAACCATGAGCATTTGACCCTTGACTTCTATTCCCATGATGCATTGCAACTAGGAAGTGGTGAAAAACGATCGCGAAAAATAATAGCGACATCAAAATGCTAATTCCAAGAACTATATAACCTTTAAAAACCTATCATGCAGTCAGAAACACACAAAAGCATACTCACAGAGAAAAAAGTGTCAATGTGACTAAAATCCTCACTTAGCCCAGCAAGAATGCCCATGTTTTTTTTTTTAAACACCCACACAGTGGTCTCAGCCAATGAGAGTTAATCAAATTAAAGAATGACAGTACATGACATAAAATGCCACCATTCCAACAATTTATGCATATTTTTTATTTTTAAACATAATTTATCACATCACAGGAAATAAAGTATTTAGCCAATCAATTAGAAGATCACAGCACAAGAAGAAGGACATTCTACCATTTCATGGAACTGTAGAAGACTAGCAGAACCACATTAAATACAGAAACTGTCAATTTACTTTAAAACATTACTATTACTTGTTGTTTTCTTCTAAAAATAGGCTACCAAATGCATTTTGTTTTACTGCAGAGTTTAATATAAACTTTTAGCTGTACAATGTCTGCTAGCTTAAGAAATATATGCATTATTAGGCACACAGCTGCTAAGACTACTCACCACCACACAAGCCAGCTCAAAAAGGAGGGAGACTCTTGTTAGGCACATGTATATACTTCAAGCTCACAGCCAATCAAAGTTTCTGTCTTGCTATGTATTTTTAAATCAACAAGTTAAGACCATTCAAACTGCCACCAAAAGCAGCCTGTGTTTTGTCTATGCCTGACCCAATCACACTGTTCACTGCCATCTGTCAATTGTAATTCTTTCATTGAAACATAACTTCAGCTATCAGCAAATACATTTTTTTCTATCACCGTTGCCACCTGCTTATGTACAGTAGCATACAACTACCTATATGTGAATAGTTCAGTGTATCCATTAGATCTCATTGGAGCACAGCAGACACAGCCTGAATTTTCTGAGCTCTTTGTCACTAAATTTTTCAAACAAAACTCAGCATAGCAGAAGACTCCAGAATCACAATGTGGATGATAGGCAGCAGTTTGATCCATAGAGGTGGTGAATATGCTCATAGAAGTCACTTTGGTAGTGACTTGCAGCTGCCAAACTGCAGGCTGTGGTGGTTTGGCAAGGGAGGAATAAGATGGGAGCAACTCATGCCAACCGTGTGCCACTTATTGAGCAACCACTCTGCACATGATATACTGCTGATCCATCTTGGTAGCAAAGATTTAGACAACAGAAGGTGGATAGATTTAGTAGCTGAGGTTAAATTGGACCTAGCTTCACTGTCAGAGATGCTACCCACCTGTAAGATTGTCTGCTTAGACGTATGGTCTGTCATACAGATCAGCACATGTATCTACTTGACAGGACAAGGAAGAAAGCAAATATGCACATCTCTGCATTTCTACACAATCTCAATATGCACACAATACGTCATCCACAAATTAAGTATTTTAAACATTGGCTGTACCTAAGAGACAGTGTGCATTTTTCAGCCACTGGCAATTGCCAGTTCTTGGGAGACCTCTGAGATGGCATCCTGTCTGTGATCTGAAGAGCAGTGTGTCCTATTACCTTAGCAAGGTGTACTGAAAAACTAAAGGCTCTTTCAAGAGCCAAACTTTCCTGGTCAAAAAAATAGAAAAATCTGACACATGAAACACATATATATTAACAAGGATGCACTACACATCCAATAGTTAATGATATCACTATTGTAATAATATGCAAATTATTTCCCCACCTGCATATTTACGTAAGTTAGCAGTGCCACCTCTGAAAAGAGTTGCAATATTTGTTAATATTTTTAGGTGGGGGGGTACACCGCTAACACCACCCATAGTATTTTTTGTTTCACATAAAAGCATTCCATTATTATGTGCACAGTGCATTAATCCATTGGGGGGGTTAATGTGCTCAGTTCACTAGCTAGAACACTTTAAATGCTACATAATCACACCATTGTAGCAATATTTGAGAATTAATAAGTTGTGTTACTGGTACTTCACCATACAGTGACAGAACAGTCTTCTGTCTTGAAAACAAATGTAAAGATATGAGTCTTAGCATGTAGAGCAGCACAACCTCAATATGTAACATGATGTGTAACATGATGTGTAGCATCATCTGTAACACTGCAGTAGCACAGTTCAGTTAATGAATATACCCCAACCGTATTTGGTTGATGACCGTATTTACACAGAACTGGTGTGGTTTCCCCACAAAGTGTTATCGTGATAGCAAACTGCACAGCAAATGTTCAAGTCTTGCCATTACCCATACATGCCCGTGGCATATAACTATCGTACAATCTTGACAAAAAAGAAGAGACCACTGTTTGTTTGTTTTGTTTTTATTCTTTATTTGTTTTTGGTTTTTTAGTTTCATGTGTCCTATCTACTAGAAAAAAAAACAGTATGGCAGGCACCAGCTTTGAAGTTTGCTACCCTAATTTGGTGGCACTTCTACTATGGGTCAACAGCATGATCAACAATGTCTATATCATACCAGTCAGTCAATCAGTAATCAGCATTCCGACAGCTATTGCATAGCATTTGTTTTTTCTGTTTTGTTTGATTTAAAGTACACTTTGGTGATCATAGAAGTCCACTAATAATATTTTTTGTACACATTCTTCTCTTCAGAAAATGTCTAAGTACTGGACAACAGAAGAGCTTCCTGACTTACTAGAGGCAGTTGCTCATGTGGGGGATCTCAAAATACTAATGAGAGCCACAAATCTAACACTTAAAGAAACATGGAAGGGGGTTTCAACCTATCTTACAGAAGAAAAACGCTTAAAAGATAAGCACTATAAAAGGTGCAGAGGCAAATGGAAGCTGGTTCACCAGAAATTCTTTAAAATTAAACATTCTGTAAAAGTGCCAGCCAGAGAATGACAGTGGTATCAACAAGCATATGAACTGTGGATCAAGGCAGGAAAACCAACATTTGGTGAGCGAGTTCTATGTAAGTGATTTGCTGTTGCTGAATTAAGTAGTAATATTTTTTTTAGGAAGATATCCATTATAACTAGCAGATTGATTTGTTACTAAATATTCATCTGCTCAGTAAGCAATAAGGCATGACTGGGTGTGAGATACACACACACCCAGCAGCGTAGTTAGGCACAAGTATGCAGGTTGAGTACCTTCAGCATCTGGGTGTGTGGCTATCTTAGTGTTACCAACACCCAGCCATGTCTTACTCCTTA